>CAJGYO010000019.1:27007583-28266258 GCA_904845875.1 Miscanthus lutarioriparius | reverse complement strand
GGGAAGATGGAGAGACAATAGTTGGAGAAACGGGCAAGGACTACGATGAAACCTCTCCTCCCCCTATTTAGGGAGGAAACACAACAGCTGAAGAGCAAAAGATTAGAGCAAAACTCTCTCCCTTCCCCCATTCAATGCGGATGGGAAGCGATGGGGCGCTTTCACGACCGATGGGGAATGGCACATTGACCAAGCCAGAATGATGCTAGGTCGAGGGCGGAACAACGCCTAGTCGGCACGGGACATGGCCTAGGTATGGCCCACCACTACTACATGCCGGGAACAAAAGCCAAAGCATCACCACGCCACAGCGGCTCTCCATATCCCTAGGCGGGACTTGAAAACCCAAACAACGGAATCTCACCGCTAGGAGAGACCATCAGAACTCCCTAAGTCAATCGAGCGGCTCGGAAAACACCGAGAGATGGAGTAAGGAGCAAAGGGCGCCCATGTAGGCTATCTTGACTCATTATGAATGCATTTAGCATGGGTCCTGGTCGGACATTTCCGATGGGGAGCTCTTGAGACCCGTCCTCGAGTCATCAAGGTAACACTCATCGACCCCCGCTATTTCTTTATAATCATTTCATACATCCATACGAATTCATTCCATACGCATATACCTTGGATGATTTCAATTCTACGGTCGCCGGGGCTTAGGAACTAAGGCATCGCATTGTATGCGGCATAATGCATCACAATGCTTAGTGTTGCATCAAGGCGGTAGTTGCCCTCATTCAAACATGAGCAACGACGACCGGGGTTCAAGGCCGACCCATAAAGGGCTCGAGGCCACCGCCGCATCAAACAAAGCCGAGGGAGAAAAAGCGAGATGAGCCACGTCTGCGCCCTTGCCTGAGTCTCGCGCAAAGCCGGGCCGAGGTTATCTCAACCTTCTCGCTTCGATCCTAAACCTCTCGGCAAGCCAACAGAATCTCCATTGAGGGAGGCGGTGAGGCCACCCAGTCGATCTCGAAATGACCCAGCATCCTGCCGGGTTGTAGGTAAAGGAGCAATGGAATGTCACAAGAAGGTAATATGTCGACCCCATCATGAACGATGGACCCAAATTCCACTCGATCATACCCGTTAGAGAGCTCACCGAAAGTGCGCCACTCGAGCCTAAGCAATCGAGGCAAGTGACAAAGCTCACCCCTACGTTGTGAGAAACCAGGGATGAGAGTAGCACACACAACTCAAACCGACCCTACCAAGGCCCAACGGGCTCGAGGCTCAAGACACCTAAAAATACCACTGGTCTCAAGGACCCGAACTCGCCCATCCTCGGCTATGCCTCGAATAGCGCTTCCAACACACTGGGTCTACGACCGTAATTCAATTCACCCATCCTCGGCTACACCTTGAATCGCACTCCAAACACCTAGGTCTATGACCCAGAACACGCCCCATCCTCGGCTACACCTCGATCAGACACCAAAGCGCCTAGGTCTGCTGCGACCGAACTCACCCCATCAGGATCCATGACTCCAACTCGCCCGATCCCATGACGCATAATGAATGCCGAGATCCGTGAGCTCCATCTTGTCCGATCCCTAAAAACTAACTACCTACGGCTATGCGGGACTACAGCGATGCCGGGATCCACGGCTCCAACTCGCCCGTCCCACGGCGTTGCACCGACGCCCGATCCATGAGCTTCGCCTCGTTCGATCCCTAAACTAACACCTCGATCCCACGGCGCGTGCATCGACGCCAAGATCCGCGACTCCATCTCGTTCGATCCCTAAACTATATGCCTCGATCCCACGGCGCCGCATAGGACGCCAGACCTGAAGCTTTGTCTCGCCCAGTCCCTAAAGCTAAACCACCTTGGCTACGCAAAGGCGCTTTGTTGATGACTCATATCGACTAAAAAACACGCATTACATTGCGCCGAAAAAACCCTCCAGATGATTACGCCGCCTAATCGCTTGGGGCTCGAGGGCTACACCACGTGGCAGCGCTCAAGACACCCGCTAACGAAAACGAAAAAACTTCCCCGCTAGTAACATGAAAACCAGCCGACGATTCTTCCCTCGAATCACCCGGGGCTCAGGGGATACACCCGGGTGACCGCAAGCGCGCACCCACCGTCAAAACAAAAAATCCCCCTAACGATTCTACTGAACCGCCCGGGGGCTCGGGGGCTCTGTTGGGTTCATAAACCAGTGGTCCTCATGGACCAAAGCTTCCTCGCAAAGTTGGCCCAAAGAGACAAACACTGAACAAACGCGCACAGCTCTTGGGCCGGCCCAAGAGCCGAAACGACAGCCGGAAGGGCGATCCAATCACCAACCGGAAGGCCTCTTCAACCAAAAGGCTCGGGCGCCGCTTTCGTTCACTGCCCGCCTCTTCAACCGGAGGCGCTTGCCGGTCTCCAAATTTCGCCTCAGATGGCCTCTTCGACCAAAGGCCTCACGTCACTCTCGGCTCCTCGGTTCCTCTCCGACTCGGCTCTCTTCGATCGGAGTGCTTGCTTCGTCTTTCATTTGGATCGATCCGTTCACTAGTCCACAACAACAGAACCTCCGTGTTCAAACCACGAAGCACACGCCAAACACTTAGCGATAGCGGGCTCCTGTCACTCTCGGCTCTCGAACCGTAGTCCCACCGGACCTCTTGTACCCCCATCTTTCTCCTTCTCGTTTATAACCCCATCGCAAACTTTGAGCACCGGGCTCGTGGAATAAAGTCACCGACCAACTCAAACTGGACGTAGGGCATGTTGCCTGAACCAGTATAAACCCTATGTCATTGAGTGCTAGGCCACCTCTGATCAGAACGTAAGGCAAAACTACAAATATTTACGTGTTGATCACTTTCTACACCGACACTATGTTTTCATGGGTTTATCTAGAAAAACTCGCCGTGGTGGATCTACATGTCGATTTAATTGCGCTTATCCATAGCGAAAATGGACACCAAGACTCTAGAAAATTCAAGATGACTCCACACCAAAGCGTAGAGGGCAGAGGTTACCAAGTGGGCTAGCCAGCCCCCACCTGAGGTCAGCCACCCCCTGAGCCCACATAGTCTGCCCCTCCTTCGAATGTCGATTCTCCACTGCCTCCTAGGTTGCATCTACATCGTCCTTTAAGTCAGGTTTGATCCAAGGGCTCATGTTGGATGATTCGGCTATATATACTAGTCAGCCGCCACCTCCCCTGAGCCATCCTAAAACCCTAATTCATATTCTCCTCATCAGGATCAGAGCCAGCTATCAAGAGAAGATTAGTCCTCCATAGGATCTAGTCTTAAAAATAGAAATAGTGAGATGGAGAGTGAGGGAAGAGTTTGAAGGAGGTGCCGGACAATCGGTGCCCTCTCTATAGCTTGTATCTTGGTAGATCCAAGTTCTATCTGAGCTTGCCTTTGATATTTCTCTGGTAATCAACTTCTCCGATTCAAGTAAGTAATTATTTATATTGTTCATCAGGATCACGACTCTCTTTTGAGTGCTTTAATCTATAGACGCTCTATGTTAAAGTATTAATCGTAAGTGTAAGCGTGGTGCTTAGACTTAGGTTAATCGTGGATGCACCCTGTATTTTGGATGGTGGTAGATTGCATGTGTGACATCGGTTCTATATAGCCTATATTATATAGCTTGTTGATCCTTTGTAGTCCACCTCCCATCTGTAGGGCACAAGTAGGACGCGCACTAATGCGGCAGGGAGTCGCAGCGGCTGCACGGGAGAGCTACAAAGAGAGCTCATGCTGCGCGGTCAAGGGTGGCGTGGCTTTGGTGCGGCGGCACGGGCATCGAGGCCAATGGCATGCATGATATGGCGTGGCACGGCAAAGATCAAAAGACGGCAAGGCCACGGAGCACGGTGACTTAGGCGGCAAGTGCAAAAGCCGGCAGCGGTTGTGGGATGCGGGCTTAGGTTACTACAGCGATGCGCTTATATGAGGTGGCTCACCCGTGATTGAAAAGGAAAAGTAGAAGAGTTCAGATCCCATACGATTTCTCTTCGACCGGACACTCGTAAGCAACGACCGGATGCTGCCACCTAGAGTCCGATCAACAACAGAGAGATCCAAAACCTCCTAAGTCACGACCGGACACGCCCGATCACCACTGACCAGACGCAGCCAGAGTCTAGTCGATCCTTAGATCTTCTTCTTCGCTTGACCGGACGCAGGGACGCCATCCGGACCGGACGTAGGAAGGTATCGACGATTGTCCGGCCACTCCTTCGCAAAGAACGGTTCACCTCCTGTGGAACCGACCGACGCTTAGACTTCGTGAGTCCGCAGTCGTCCGGCCACTCTTTTTTTCAAAGAATCTTCAAAGTTTCTTCGTGCTTCCTGCTCCCAATCAAGTCCCAACTTCAATAAGACCCAAATAAACACCAATTGGGACTGATGTGAGTGACCTCTCTCAAACCCTCAAATTTTTCAGAGTATTTTGCCTTAGGCTATAATTCTTTTTAAGAAAATAGGCAATAAAGGATGATTGAGAAGAAATGACAAATAACATACATGCATATGCAATGCAATACTTGAAAGTAATTCTAGTTGCTTGTCAAGTTTGATCCAAGGTTAAGCTTCTTCACATGTTTTTCAAGGTTATCTTAACCATGTTAGACAAGCCCTAAATGCATTACCAAAAATTAAACATGTTGTATTTTACAATGCAATGCAAGGGACAACACAAGCTCATTTTCTAATGAAGTTGCTAAAATCAAGCACATTGAGCTCATTCCTCAAGCGACAAAATGTAGCCTCATCTAGCGGTTTAGTGAAGATATCCGCCAATTGATCCTCAGTCCTTACACCTTCTAATGATATATCATTCTTAGCAACATGATCTCTAAGAAAGTGATGGCGGATATCTATGTGCTTGGTGTGAGAGTGTTGAACCGGATTATTAGCAAGTTTTACTGCATTTCATTGTCGGTGCCGAAAGTGACCAACACGTAAATATTTGTAGTTTTGCCAGACATTGTGATTGGAGGTGGCATAGCACTCAATGACACAGGTTTATATCGTTCGTGCAACGTGCCCTACGCCCGGCTTTGAGTTGGTCAGTGACTTTATTCCTGAGCCCGGGTGCTCGAAGTTTGCAGTGGGGTTACAAACGAGGAGGAAGATGGGGGGGTATAAGAGGTCTGGTCGGACTCTGGTCAGAGGGACCGAGAGCAATAGGAGCTCCACTATATGCTAAGTGTTCGAGTGTGTGCTCGTGGTTTGAACCTGGTGGTTCTGCTGTTGTGTACTAGTGAACTTGATCGATCTGAATCAACCTATCTGTTGGAAGAGAGCGCATCCCCTTTTATAGATGAAGGGGATGGCTTTACAAGCGAGAGGGAGGGAGTACGTTCGCTGCTAAGTCTTGCCGCCCACGCAAGTGGTACAAGACGATGGTAGGCGCCTAATCTCATTGAATGTCGATGCACGTGGGAGGTTGCATCGCCTTCTTCGTGTATGGCGGATGTCGGTACCTACTATACCGTTGTTACCGAGAGGCATGTAGGGGTTTTACCATGTTTGCTCGGTATGGTAAAATGCCGGTGCCCACAACATTGTCGATGCCTTTAGAGGCACGTGGGGAGCCTTACGCGATTTGTCCGGTATGGGAGTTGATGGCGTTCACAACACTCAGAGGGAAAATGTCGGGCGCCTACAACACTTGCTTATGCGTCATGTCATGTCGGAGGTCAGAGGGTAAGTCTGGCCCAGTAGGGTGTGCAGGTATGGTCCTTGGTACTGCCGATTGAATTGAGGCGCTGCCTTACTTTCTGCTCTATTTCCTAGTCCTTACTGAACGGGTGTCTCCGGTCGGTTGGTCCCAATCGGCTTTGATTGCGCCACCGGAGAGGAGCCAGAGGTAGGGGTCCATGATTCCCGATCGGAGAAGCGGGCCGAGTCGGCGGCATTTAGCCAGCCTTCCGATCGAGAGACCGTCCGAGGGTAGGCCGAGACTGGCGAGTGCTCCATTGGAGAGGTGGGCTGTCGGAAGTGGGCACTGCCTCCTCGGCCAGCCTTCCCACGGAGAGACCGTCCTGAGGTGGGCTGGAGTCCGGCGAGTGCTCAGTCGGAGAGGTGGGCCGAGTCGGCGCGGACGCCGTTCCTCCTCGGCCAGGCCTTCCGGTCGGAGATTGGATCATCCTTCTGGCCTGTCGTCTTGGTATTTTGGGCTGGCCCATGAGTTGCGCATTGCTCGCAACGTTGTCTATTGGGCCAAGTTTTTGTTGGAAAGCCGGTCCATGAGGTACCCCGGGTTTATGAACCCGACACTCATTATCACACAAAAGAGGTACCATTTCTAGAACTTCAGCATAGTCTAGCAAAGTTTGCTTCATGTAAAGTATTTGTGCACAACAAGCACCACTTGTGTAATGTATTCCGCTTCATGATGTGGATAAAGCCACACTATTTTGCTTCTTGGAGGACCTGCACACAAGTGATCTACCAAGCAAGTGGCACCTCCGGATGTGCTTTTCCTATCAACTTTGCAACCGCATAATCCGAATCGAATAGCCAACTAATTCAAATCTAGCTCCTTTGGGATACCAAAGGCCAATGCCTGTGTGTGTGCTTAAGACACCTAAGAATTCTTTTAATGGCAATCAAATGAACTTCCTTAGGATTAGCTTGAAATCTAGCACATATACACACACTAAACATGATGTCGGGCCTAGATGCGGTTAAGTATAACAAGCTACCAATCATAGAGCGGTAGAGAGTTTGATCAACCGTTTTACCTCCCTCATCTAGGTTGAGATGTCTATTAGATGGCATTGGTGTCTTGATTGGCTCACATTCATCCATATTAAACATCTTGAGAAGATCCTTGGTATATTTTTCTTGAGAGATGAAAATCCCTTATCTCATTTGCTTGACTTAAAAACCAAGAAAGAATGTAAGCTCTCCAATCATAGACATCTCGAACTCCTTCGACATCAATTCACCAAACTCTTTGTAAGAATCTTCATTTGATGCTGCAAAGATGATATCATCAACATATACTTGACAAATGAAGATCTCTCCATCAAGCTTCTTGGTGAATAGTGTGGTGTCGACCTTCCCAATGGTATAGCCCTTCTCAATGAGGAAGTCCCGAAGGCGTTCATACCATGCCCTTGGGGCTTGTTTAAGCCCATATAGCACCTTGGACAACCTATAAACCTGATTAGGATATCTAGGGTCTTCAGACCCGGGAGGTTGATCAACATAGACTAGTTCATTTATGAAGCCATTTAAAAATGCATTTTTAACATCCATTTGATATAGTTTCATTTCAAGATGCGATGCATATGCAAGGAGGATATGAATGGCTTCAAGTCTTGCAACTGGTACAAAGGTCTCTCCAAAATCTAACCCTTCAACTTGAGAGAACCCCTTTGCAACTAGTCTTGCCTTGTTCCTCACAACAACGCCTTGATCATCTTGCTTGTTGCGGAACACCCACTTTGTTCCAATGACTCTTGCACCTTGTGATCGCTCTTCAAGAGTCCAAACTTCATTATGGGAGAAGTTGTTCAACTCTTCATGCATGGCATTTATCCAATCAGAATCTTGAAGAGCTTCTTCTACATTCTTAGGTTCAACACAAGAGATAAAAGAGTGATATTCAATAAACGAAGCAAGTTTTTGAGATCGAGTCATTACACCCTTTGATGGACTCCCTATGATGAGATCTTGTGGATGAGTTTGTAGTAGAGGTGAATTTCTTCTATCAACCACTTGAGGGGGAGGTTGTGGAGCATCAACATCTCGTGCTTATGCCACCATTTGATCATGAGAGACATGAGTATCTTCATTTTCTACTCTCCCATCTTTATCAACATCTTGTGGCACATTTGATGAAGAAGGTGGATCAATCACTTGTACATCATATTCATCATCTTTAGGCATGATGTCTCCAACCAGAATGTTCTTCATAGCCTCCCTCAATGGTTCATCACCTACATCATCAAGATTGTCAAGTGCTCCTTGGGAGCCATTAGATTCATCAAATTCCACATCATATGTTTCTTCAACCAAGCCGGTGGCATGATTAAATCGCGATATGCTTTGGACTTTGATGAGTAACCAACAAGAAAACCAATATCACAACGTCTTTGAAACTTCCCTAGGTGTTGCCACTTCTTGTAGATGTAGCATTTGCAACCAAACATCCTAAAGAAGGAGATGTCCGACTTCTTCCCATTGAGCAACTCATAAGGTGTCTTGCCAAGAAACTTTTGAAGGAATAGGAGGTTGGATGCATAACATGCGGTGTTGATAGCTTCCTACCATAGAGCTTCAGGTGTGTTGTACTCATCAAGCATTGTTCTTGAAAGAGTGATAAGTGTCCGGTTCTTTCTCTCAACTACATCATTTTGTTGAGGCGTGTATGTTGCGGAGACCTCATGCTTGATCCCAACTTCATCACAATAGGCTTCAATGTTTGTGTTGTCAAACTCTTTTCCATTATCACTTCTAATCTTCTTGAGCTTCACTTCAAACTCATTTTATGCTCTCTTGGCAAACTTCTTGAAACATGAAGCAACCTCGGTCTTGTCATGAAGGAAGAACACTCATGTATACCTAGAGTAGTCATCAACAATCACAAGACAATAAAGATTTCCTCCCAAACTCTTGTATGTTGTTGGTCCAAATAAGTCCATGTGAAGGAGCTCTAGCACTCTTGTTGTTGACATGACAAATTTTGTAGGATGAGTGTTTGCAACTTTCTTGTCAGCTTGACATGCACTACAAAGCTTGTCCTTCTCAAATTTCACATCCTTCAAACCTCTCACCAATTCATTTTTCATTAGCTTCTTGAGTGAGCTCATCCCAACATGAGCAACTCTTCTATGCCATAGCCACCCAAGTGATGTTTTGGTGAATAGGCATGTCTTCAAGTTAGCATCTTCGGAGGTGAAATCCACTAGATATAGGTTGTTGTATCTAAATTCCTTGAATATAACTTGATCATCATCTTGCTTAGATACAACCACTTCCTTCTTGGTAAACAAGCAATGGAAGCCAAGATCACACAATTGTCCAACGGATAGCAAGTTGAAACTCTAAGAAGCAACATATAGCACATTTGAGATAGAATGATCATTTGATATTGCCACTTTGCCCAATCCCTTGACTTTGCCCTTTGAATTATCTCCAAATATAATTCTTTCTTGGCCATCTACTTCTTCATCTAGTGAGGTGAACATACGAGGATCACCGGTCATATGTTGTGTGCAACCACTATCAATTATCCAATGACTTCCACCGGTCTTGTAGTTCACCTACACACAAGAGATCAAGCTTGTTTAGGGACCCATACTTGTTGAGGGCCCTTGACTTTCTCAACAAGTGACTTTGCAACCCAAATTTTCTTAGGCCTATTCTTGTTGGGAGGTCCTAAGAACATAACTTTCATTTTTTCATTAGAGTCCTTTCTAAGCATGTAATGAGCATTGAAAGTAAAGGGTCTAGCATGCTTGGGCAAGGGTTGTGGTGGTGAAGTTTAACACTCATGGGCAAAGTGGCCTTCTTGTCCACACTCAAAACACCTCTTTGGCTTTGGCTTTGACTTGTGTTGTTGTTGTTGAGCTTGAGCCTTCTTCTCTTGATTTGCCAAATATCCAATTTCACTTCTATCCATCTTCATGACGGTGTTCATGAGTAGCTCACTTTAAAGATGTTGACCTCTTGTGAATTTGCTCAATCTGGTCTTGAGGTGTTCTTTTTTCTAACTTGAGCTTCTTGTTCTCTTCTTTGAGCTCTCGTCATGATTTTTCTCCTTCTTGAGTCTCTTGTTCTCTTCCTTAAGCTTCTCATTCTCAAGAGCTAGATCACTATCATGGTCAAGGTTCTCTAACATAATGGTGTTGGTGGTTGATAGCTTCTCAAGATCTTTCTTTAGCTTCTCATTCTCATTCTTGATCTTGACATATTCATCATAACTATCGGACTCAACCACTTGCTTGCCTTTGCTACTAGAACCTTGCTCAATGCTCTCAATAATCAAATCATCACATGAGGTAGCTATATCAATCTTAACAACATCGTTAGTAGCATCATGTGGCTCATTGGATAAAAACTCATGAGAGATAACAAGATTATCATGATTAACCTTGAGGTTGGTATACTCTTCTTTTAGCATGTTATAGCTAGTGATGAGCTCATTATGTATCCCCTCAAGTTTATCATGTTTTTCTTTAAGCTCTTTCTTAGAAGATTTGAGCTCCTTGAGTTTGGATGACATAGCATCATTTGCTTCTCCAGGCTCAACACTAGCCTTTTCCTCTATGTCACATTTAGCTAAAAGAGAATCATTCTTAAGTTCTAGCTTTTCATTCTTAGCTCTTGACTTTCTAATGATCTTAGTGTATTGATTTAGCAATTTAACAAGATCATCATATGAAGGTGATTCAAATTCATCATCATCACTATCACTATCATCATTGCAAGCATGTTCATTACTACTACTTTCATCATCATTTGATACCTTTCGTTCACCCTTGGCCATAAGGCATAGGTGTGTAGAGGATAGTGGTGGTGTCGGTGAAGATGATGAAGAGTCAATCACAATAGCGGCCACCTTCTCATTGTCACTATCATCATCGGATGAGCAACTTGATGAATCAATGTCCGTGAGCCAATCACCGACGATGTATGCCTTGCCATTTTTCTTCTTCTTGTGGAAGTCCTTTTTCTTGCCATCCTTCTTCTTGTATGGCTTGTTTTCCTTCTTCTCATCTTCATCTTCATTACTTGAGTCATCTTTCTTGCCCTTGTTCTTCTTCTTGTATTTGTCTTTCTTAGGCTTGGGGCATTGATGTGCTAGATGACCAAGTTCTCCACAATTATAGCAATCCATCTCGGAGATTGGCTTCCTTCTAGTGCTAGTAAAGAACTTCTTTTTCTTGTCATCAAACTTGACGCCATTCTTGTTGAGCTTCTTTAGTATCTTGGCGGTTCTTCTCACCATGAGAGCAAGACTTGCATCATCAATTTCATCATCACTTGAGCTCTCATACTCAATTCTTGCTTTGCCCTTCTCTTGGCTAGCCTTGAATGCCAAGTCCTTGTCTTTCTTCTTGGTAGAGGATGAGCCATCTTGTGGAGTGATGTGCATGTACATCTCTCATGAGCGTTGATCTTTCCCAAGATTTGAGTTGATGTAGCGGAGGAAAGATCACCTTGATGAAGCACACCATAATATGCCCATATTTATCAATGGAGAGGACACTCAAGATTTTTCTTACAACATCGGATGGTTGCATTTGAGTGAGTCCAAGCCCATTGACTTCCTCTAGAAGAACATTTAAGCGTGAGTATATTTCATTAGCATTTTCTTTCGGAAGCATCTCAAATGAATTAAGCTTTTTCAAAACAAGATGATATCGCCCTCACGCCGCTCTTAGTTCCCTCATAAAGCGCTAAAAATATCCGACCATAGTGCATGGGCGTGTTTGTGGTTCCTCACCCAGTTAAACACATCTTTGCAAAGGCATCTAAAGATGGTGTTTCTAGCCTTTGCATTCTATTTTTCGTAATTCACTTCATCGCCTTGAAGGTGAGTGGGATCCCTAGGTTTTGGAAAACCTTGAGAGGCGGCTCTAAGAATTCCAACATCTAGAGCTTCTAAATACGCCTCCATGCGGATTTTCCTCCCTCAAAGATAGGAGGAGGTCTATCCCCGTGAAACACCTTTCTCTAGGCGGTTAAGCCTAAATACGTGAGCACGAGGCTCTGATACCAATTGAAAGGATCAAGATGCCCAAGAGGGGGGTGAATTGGACTAATTCTAAAATTCTTTGCAATAAATAAACCCTACACTTAGCCCACTTCACCCCTTGTGCCTAGAAAGTGATTCTATTGATCTACCGCACAAAAGTTTAACACCCTAAGTTCCAATCCTACTCTAACATTGCAATTCTAAGAATGTAAAGACAAGAATTGAATTGCTCAAATGTAAATACTTAAAGCAAAGAGAGGAGAAGGAATGCGGCGATGTTTTGCCGAGGTATCAGAGAGTCGCCACTCCCCACTAGTCCTCGTTGGAGCACCCGCGCAAGGGTATAGCTCCCCCTTGATCTGCGCAAGGATCAAGTGCTCTCTATGGGTTGATTCTTCGACACTCTATCGTAGTGAATCACCCACAACCGCTCACAACTTGAGTTGGGTCATCCACAAGCTCGGCTGGATGATCACCAAACTCCCAATCACCACCAAGCCGTCTAGGTGATGGCGATCACCAAGAGTAACAAGCAAGAACTCTCACTTAACCACAACAAGCCTAATGAGAAGTGTGGATGCACACTTGCTACTCTCTTTTCACTAATGAGGCCTTAATCTTGGATTCTCATATCTCAATCACCTCACTAAGCTCTTGCTCTCCTTGGCACTCTCAAGGGTGTTTCTCAGCTATTGAAATGGGCAAGAGTACTCCCTTGAATGAATAGAGGAAGTATTTATACCCCTTCATTCAAAACGAACTGTTATGTGCCTGAGTCAGCATTCTATGGGGTGACTGGATGCTCCGGTCAAGGTGACCGGACGCTCCGATCAGTTCTCCCCGCCACTAAGCTGTTAAGTTATGATCGGACTCTGACCTGAGTCCGGTCAGCACTGACTAGACGTGTCCGGTCATAAAAACTGCTCTCTGGAACCTTGCTGATGTTGATCGGACACTGACACCCAGCGTCTGGTCACTTTGCTGCTCAGCGTCTGGTCAGTAGCCGGAACCTGACTAGCGTCCGATTAGCACTGACCGGACACGTCCGATCAGGATTCTCCCTCTCTGGAACCTTACTGGAGTTGACCGGACTCTGGTACCCAGCGTCCGGTCATATTTCACTCAGTGTCCAGCCGCATCTAGACGACTTCACTTGATCAAATGAACTGACCAGACTCTACTGCCAGCGTCCGGTCACACCGGGACTAGCGTTCGGTCAACATTTGACCCTCCATTCACTTCCAACTCGAAATCATATGTGAATGAAGTTTTCTCCAATTGATCTCAGGGCTACTTAGGAGCTGCCTAGTGCTAGATTTGACAAGTGTGCACCACACCTAACCCACTAAACTCACCTAGGTCAAGCTACTAGTCCATACCCCCCTTAATAGTACGACCAAAGGAAAAACAAAGTCCTAAACTACTATAAGTGTCTCTTCAACACCAAATGACACTTAGAACTAGTACATCCTTAACCTTTCATCCATCCTTTGAAAACCAAAACAATTTCCATCGTAGGGGCATGACAACCATGATTGCCCAATCAATTGCCATTACCATGACCTAACTTAATTGCATCTGCAAAACACACATTAGTCATAGTAGTCTCGTATTGTCATTAATCACCGAAACCCAACTAGGGGCCTAGATGCTTTCAACTATCAAGCTTCTGGCCAAACCACCACGAGCCTTGTTTCCTTCGGTACATGGTGGCGGCCACACCACAAACACGGTTGGTGTGATCTCACAAGACTACAAGCCCCTCCGATATACAACAATGGTGCGCGCAAGCACCGAGTGGTAAGAGGTGTGCAAACCTCACTAAACACTAGGCCTAAACCTAGAGCAAGCGCATAAGCGGTGGTCTAACTAACCTAAGCACTTCGCAAAGCACCTACGCTAATCACCGAATGTATCACTAAGCACTATGCAAGTGGAGATCACTAAAGTGGTGTATCAACACCCTTGGTATGTTTCCTCAGCTCTCCACTCATCAAATGGCCGGTTGAGGGGTCTATTTATAAGCCTCATGGAGAAAGTAGCAGTTGGGGACGAAACCTACCTTTCTGCTACTGACCGGACGCTGCTGTTGTCCTGAACAAACGCGTTCGGTCGTCCCGACCGTTGAAGCTAACGTGTTGATCGGACTCGGCGCTGAGTCCGGTCACTGTCGATCGGACACGTCCGGTCGCGCTGGCGCCACTCTGGAACCTCTCTGGACTCGATCAGACGCTATAGTTCCTGCGTCCGGTCGATCACCCTCCAGCGTCCGATCAGTGCTGAGCTATTGTCGTGATAGTGAACAGTGTCATCGTCGCATCCGGTCACTTGAATCCTCAGCGTCCGGTCTCTACTGCTGATGCCTGCCGTTGCCGAGTATCTTGATCGGACGCGTCCGGTCGCTATAAGGACCACGTCCGGTCACCTTTGTGAAGCTCGTTTCTTCGCGATCTTGTGAAAGCTCTAGTTTGGTTTTGGTAAATTGATGAAACCCTAAGTGCTAACCTAGTTCATCAAGTGATCATGAGATAGGTAGCACACTTCAAGTAGAGAAGCAAATGAAGATCATAACATGACAATGGTGATAGCATGGAGATGATTAAGGGCTTGAACTTGAAGAGAAGGAAGAGAAAAACAAAAGGCTCAAGGCAAAGGTATAACTTGTAGGAGCTATTTTATTTTGGTGATCAAGACACTTAGAGAGTGTGATCACATTTAGGTTTGATAGCCGTACTATTAAGAGGGGTGAAACTCGTGTCGTAATCACGGTTATCAAAGTGCCACTAGATGCTCTAACTCTTGCATATGCATTTAGGATCTAGTGGAGTGCTAACACCCTTGATAATATTTGTGTAAATATGCTACCACATGTGCACAAGGCGCTTTCGGAAAATGAAATGTCTATTTTCTATTGCGCCGGATGCAAAATTCTTGGTGGTTGGCACACTTGAGCAAGGGTGAAGAAGTAAGAGTTGAAATGGAGTTGATCGAAATGATCTTTGGCATCGGTTCTCTTGACCGGACGCCGGGTCACTCAATGACCGGACGGACTGAAAAGGCTGCGTCTGGTCGAGTGTCGACGGCACTATAGCTAGGTTTGAGCACCGGACTGACGGGCTGCGTCCGGTCAAAATGGACCGACGCGTCCGGTCGAAAAACATGCCTCGGGAGCTTTATCGAAGCGACCGGACGCTTAGGGCTTCGGCGTCGGTCAGTTCTATCGGAAGCGTCCGTCGACTTTCAAGCCGTTGAAATCGATGAACAGCGTTTGAAGTTGGTGACGACGCATGGCGTCCATCGAGGCGGCCCAGATCGCCGAGGGCTATTCGTCCGGTCGATGACCGAGGGCGTCGAGCGCCGCTTTGCCCAAAGGAAGGGGTATAACGGTCTCATTTGGTCGGGCTCTATTTATAGCCCCATGGCCCGCTCAAGCTCGCATCTTTGGCCATTTCTACTGACATAGCATACTTGTGAGCTTAGCCAAAGCCCTCCCACTCATCTACATCATTGATTCATCATCATAGTGAGATTGGGGAGTGAATCCAAGTGCATTGCTTGAGTGATTGCATCTAGAGGCACTTGGTGATTGTGTTTCATCATGGATTTCGCTTGTTACTCTTGGTGGTTGCCGCCACCTAGACGGCTTGGAGCAGCAAGGATCATTGAGTGGAGGAGGTGATTGTCTCCGACTCGATCATCATGGTGATTGTGAGGGTTCTTGACCTTTCCCGGCGGAGCGCCAAAAGGTACTCTAGTAAATTGCTTGTGGCTTGTGTGATCCTCATCTTGTGTTGGTTGTGCGGCACCCTATTGAGGGTTTGGCGAGTGATGCCAATCAGCGTGAACCTCCAAGTGAGTGAATCGCCACAACGAGGACTAGCTTGCTTAGGCAAGCAAGTGAACCTCGGTAAAAATCATTGTGTTCATCATTTGATTCTAAGGTGATTGGTCTACATTGGTATTCATTATTGTGATTGATTGGTTCCTACCACTACACGGTGGTATAACTCTCTTGCTTACTCTTACATTACCGCAAACTAGTTATCAAGCTCTTTAGTGTAGCTAGTTGTGAGAGCTTGATTGTTTGATTAGTGTTGCTCTTTAGTTAGTCTTTGAGAGCACACTAATTTAGCTAAGTGTCATAGCTATTGTGTGGACATACACTATTTGAAATAGAATTGTGGTAGGTGGCTTGCATTTTAGTAGGCTAGCGCAACACTAAACCATATAAAATTGTCTAACATATTTTGTTAAGTGTTTTTGTAGAATTTTATTAGGCTATTCACCCCTCTAGCCATTAGGACCTTTCATCTTGCGTCGGTTTGGTTCCTATCTTCGTGCTTGGACTTTGTTTGATATCTTGGGTCTTCTCTTGTGCTTCTAGGGTCTTGCTTATGGTGTTGATTGTGGGATCATCATGTCGCCTTTGTCCAAGTCATGTCTTGCACCCTATTGAACTACAAAATAATTACTTGCAAATTTATTAGTCCAATTTGGTTATGTTGGTCATCAAACACCAAGATCCAAAGTAAATAGGCCTAGGGTCCATTTTCCTTACAACGCGGACGGTGGCGGGATAGTGTACGTATTTGGTCGGATAGTATACATATTTTGTACAGGTTTTTTTAGTCTTTGTGATCAGATACTATACGTTTTTGGTATCACCAGGTAGATGGTTACTTTAGAGTTTGTTTTAGGTGTAGAGAAGAGATTATTGGTATCAATCATGGAACTCATTATATGGATTGAATATTTAAATTTGAATTCTGGAGAAAAAATGATAGTTGCTCATCTATGGTAAAAGAAAATTTTTAGATAGGCACGTATGCACCATAGGTGCATGCCCAGTTGTCCACTAGTTCGTAATACAGCCTGGCATATAATGGCCATTATTACAAACTGTCCACACGGAAATTTTGTCCCGTGCCGAGGGCACACGAACAAGCCAGAAGGGTCCGCTCGATGGAGCTGGAGATCCACCTAGCTTCAGCGCAGGGATAGTCGATCCTGCGCACTCCTCCCGAGACGTGCCAGTCAATTTGACCCTGCAATTGATATGGAGAGAAAGCTAATCAGTAATTTAAGGTGGAACATGCCGGTGTTGCCAGACAGTCCCGAATGTGTGGCTCTGAGAGCCAATATGAAAGGAGATCGACTAAATAGTCGACTCCAACATATTCATAAGAATAAATTGGTTAAAGCTCATGGGGTTGTGTAAGAAGAATCGGTTATTGTTCAGGATGAATATCATTACTTAGACAAATGTTGATCAATGGCAATAAGATGTCAACAATAATTGGTTTATGCTAAGCCAATAACGCAAGTAACTGAACTCCTTTTTATATAAAAGAGACAATTCATTATCATTCAACCATTTAATAAAGATAAATCTAATAAACATATTAGATCTGATCTATCGCTATGACAAGTGGTGCATGAGGCAGAATCATGCAAGCCATAGAAACAACAATAGATTCGACGACCCTAACTTATTACTAATACTAGTGGGGCATGAGGCAGAATTATGCAGGCCGTAATACAATAATAAGATCATGGGGCTAACACATCTTTCAGCCTATCTTTACTTCAATGGTTTCATGACGTGAACTGTTCATGAAAACGCTCGATATCGGCTAAAACAGTTGATTCAGGCATAGCACACAGTTAAGGTCATGCCCTCTCAGGAACAGATCTACCAAATAATGATCCCCACTCCACAGTGCTAACAGTGGGGTGTGAGGCAGAATCCCACAGGCCATGATAACGGGCCATGGAACGGTTTTCGCTAGCCAATAGATCTACTCAAGATCAGACATACCCTAACCTCATGCTATGCGCGATCAAGATTGACATAAAACGGCCGATAAAACATAACTCATCGTTTAAGATGTGGATTAGATCAGTTTAGGTTAACAAACGATGGGTTAAAAAGGATATAAGGCCGATCTAGATCAATCCCAATCGGGCGAAGTGATATTGCTGTAATTAAATAAATAATAGAAGCAATAAGCAATATCGGTAACTTAATGAATCTATCCGAAGGAACGCCACCCTTAGATAGAGCCAATAACTTGACCTTGATCTAGTTCGAGCAGTGGAGGTCGACCGAATCGATGCAGTCGTACTTAAACTAGACAAGAGTCGATACCTAGCTTATACTAGAGTCGCAGTGGAGGTCGACCGGATCGATGCAGCCGTACGAACAGAAGTATAAGACATAACGGTACTTACTGACAAGCAGTGGAGGTCGATCGGATTGATGCAGCCGTACTTGCTGAAGAACTCGCCGAGATCTACTCTACTCCTATTCCTAAGGGGTGGCCGGAGCCGAAAAAAGTAAGTAACTTGTATTGGATTGGTTGTGTGTGTTTATATTAGCCGGGGTTTGATATTTATACTCGGGACTTACGCATGACCCCTATCTAAGGACGACTCATCATAATTTCTTGGTCTAAGCGAAAACATTCCTATTTTAAGATAACTTGGACTCTAATCTTTCTCTTTTTGTAGAGTCTAATATGCTTTGTCCCAGCGCCGATCGTAGCATTTGTCGTTATCTGCTAGCGCTATTTGAAGAAAGCTGATTCCAGTGTTGCATTCGAATCAGCTGATTCCGATATGCATGCAATTGATTCCTTGATGACATGATCTTGAGAGCTTTTGAGTCCCTGCGACTCTTCTTCCAAATTTTGGTGTAAACACATGCCCCCCAATTTTGGGATAAAAGTAATTTTATTCCAAAATTATCACGTCTGTATCCCCGATAGGTCCGCAGTCACGAGTAGAGAATCTTGATCTGGGGTCTACTATTTGTCGCTATCTATGTCAGCTCATGAGCCCATGCTTCAAAACTTTTATGAGAGCATCATTGCTTCACGGGCACTTGAATTCATCTTTCCAGGTCGGCTATAAAATATCTATCCGACCCTGGTGAGAGCAACTCAACAATTCAACCATGTTTCTCTTCCATCTGCCCCCTCGAGTGCTTTCGACTCTACCGGACCCTCCATGGTCCATCCTTTTGCTATGAAGATCTTGAGCAGTTAGAAGAATTCTTGTGCATAGGGTGATTGTGTCGCTCATTCTAGCGCCTTGTTGAGCAAGAGGATCGGCTATTGTGGTTAGAAGAATTCTTGTGGTATCACCTGAGTCTTCTCTCCATGCTCACAGAGCTATTCTAGTGTTTGCAAGGGCTAAAATGTGTGGACACCTTCCCCTTGTTTGTTCCACCAAACGCCCACCGAGAAAGCCACAGGCTTCTTCCCCATAATTTCTTAGTTACCGAGAAATCGGCTAGGCATCTGTTAGGCGGGCGACCTTCCCTTCTCTGGCACAATTTTATCAACGCGCCGATGTGACTCGGTTCATGATGACCTTCGGCCTTGTGGGGACCCAGACTCCCTTCAATCCAAAGAAGCCTTGGTGGGTTGATCTCTGGTCAATGTAAATTCTCTATATCCGTCCCACGATATTTTGTAATTTGGGGAAGCAATAAGTTTGAATCTGTTATCTCTTCGTTATCTGTCCCCTGAATTTCTGGAGTGTCCATCCGTTTCTGTTTCTGATTTCAATTTCACACCCTTGGCGAAATCTATCTTCTTGCCTTCCCGGGCTATATATACGGGCCATGGCTATGAATCGAAAAACAACCCGCTTTGTCTCAAACCTTCTGCATCCTTAGTATAGTTCCTGCTTTTTCCGTAGGTTAGAGATCTTGGAGAACAGCAAGAGGTCTGCTGAGGAGGCCCTCAATGGATCTGCATCATCGCGCCAGCGCCTTCAACGCTAAGAGGGTGCAACTTGGAATGCTCCCATCGTTCCAGGAAGCGGGGGCCAACTCTACTTAGCCTTTGGGGTCACCTTCACACCAATTCGCCACCAGCTCCTCGTTACCCTAGGAGGCGATCGATAATGATGATCTGCGGGCCTCCATCGATCGGACTGACCAGAATCTAGCCAGCTGCCTCTCCCTTGCAGAATCAGCTTTGGCCATGATTCAAGGTCGATCATCCCCTAAGGCTAGCCCGGTGGGGGAAAGGTTGGCCAGAGCTGAAGCCAGAACCATGGGTGAGACATCTACCACAATTTTTCTGTCTTCTTCTTAATTTTGCCCTCAAGATTTCTGATCATTCTTTCCTTAAATCTTTTTAGATCTAACTGCTCAGTTGGAAAGTCTTCGATCAGCTGCGGATCACGCGGCGGGGTTTGTCAATGCCAGGGGCGCCATTCCGGTGGTTCGCTTGCATGACATCCCAAACCGTGTCAGGGAGGTCGCTCTTCATGGTGTTCATCATGGTGCTGCCATGGCGTTGGCTGCCGCACAAGCCCATTCTGGCCACATTCTTCGTCTTCTTTCCCACGGTTTTCCAGACGCGGTGCACCCTGGGGAGTATGAGCGTTTGGTTGAGGATTTCTTTAGCGCCACCAACTCTGTAGCCTTCAACACCCTGGCCGATGATATAGTAAGCAAAGTGTTTTCCGGCCCGTAGCTTGTAATAGGTGATATTTAGCAAACAACTTCCTCGTCTTGAGTGATTTTCCTTTGTTTTGTACTTCATATTATACACATCACTTCGTCCGTTTTGCTTTGCTTCTATAGGCGATACACATCGTACCGGCTTTTTACCCCTTTGGGTTTATTTTTGCACTAGAGGCGATACCTTTCTGATATCGGCTATTAGAGCTAACGACTGAACAAATTGGTTATTAAATATTAATCCAAACGCTAGGGTAATATTTCTTTAAATATTTCCCATTGATTGCTCGGCCAAATTCTTCCTCTCCTCTTAGTGTTTCCAAAATATAAGCATTACCAGGCGCACAACGTTTGATCCAATAAGGTCCTTCCCAATTAGGTGACCATTTACCGAACTTACTGTCCTTTGACCCGATCGGCAATTTCACTTTCTAGACCAAGTCTCCCTCAGAAAATTGCTTAATCTTGACCTTCTTATTGTAATATTTTGCAATCCTCAATTTATTGGTTTTGATATTTTCGAGAGCACGCAGCCAAAGGCAACTCAAGTCCTCCAAGTTGTCTATCATAAGATTCTTATAGACTTCGGCTGACAAATCATTCTGCAATGTAACACGCCTCGATCCAGTCCGAACTTCCCAAGGAAGAACTGCATTATGGTCATACACAAGTTCGTAAGGCGATGTTTTAATTGATCCATGACAGGCCATCCTATATGCCCATAGTGCCTCATTAAGCATTGAATGCCACTTCCTTGGTTGTTCCTCAATCTTTTTCTTGATCAGCTTAATCATAATCTAATTGGACGCCTCTGCCTGGCCATTAGCCTGAGCATAGTAAGGAGAAGAATTTAGTAGCTTGATTCCCATACTGGCAGTAAAATCTCCAAATTCTTCTGATGTGAACATTGTCCCTTGATCGGTAGTTATAGTTTGATGAATCCCAAAACGATACATAATGTGCTCTCTGACAAAATCAATCATGTTCTTTGAGGTTACCGTCTTCAAAGGAATTGCCTCAACCCATTTAGTGAAGTAATCTGTTGCTATCAGTATGAACTTATGTCCTTTGCTTGAGGGCGGAAAAATCTAGCCAATTAAATCAATTCCCCAACCTCAAAACGACCATGGCTTCATTATTGGATTCATGGTCGATGCAGGCGATCTCTGGACATTACCAAAACATTGACAGTCCTGGCACCCCTTGTAGTATTCAAAATAGTCTTCCAATATCGTTGGCCAGAAATATCCAGTTCTGTGAATAATCCATTTCATCTTATAAGCCGATTGATGAGCTCCACATATCCCTTCATGTACCTCACCCATCAACACCTTAGCTTCTTCTTGATTTAAGCATTTGAGCAACACCCCATACTTAGCCGATTTATACCTTAGCTTTTTGGTAGCTTTCTGAGACGGATCTCTAAGGTAATCGGCTATTTCAACTCCCCAATCATCATTCAAAGTTTCACTACTCAAGACTTCTCGAAACACTCGATACCCTAACGCACTTTGAGCTAGACGATTAGCTTCTTGGTTTTGTGCTCTCGGAATATGTTGGAAAGAGACATGAAGGAATTCTTTGAGCAACTTTTGGCATTCATCATAATATCCCTTCAGAGTATCTTCTTTGCACTCATATAGGCCGATCAACTGATTAAGAATTAACTGTGAATCTCCAAATACTTCAATTGCTTCAGCCTTTATTTCGTGAAGAAGTTGAAGTCCCTTAAGAATAGCTTCATATTCCGCTTGGTTGTTGGTAATCATTGGCCCAGTTGGAAGAGCAAACTCAAAACTTGCCCCCAAGGTGAAATAATAACAATGCCAATGCCACCACCTTGCTTGCGTGATGATCCATCAAAGAACAACATCTAAGGCACCGGCTCTACATAATCAATGCTTGGCTTATGATGTTTGGGTGACAAAATCGCCATTATTTGTCCCCCGGTCATGCTTTAGCCGATTCGTACTTCAAGTCAAATTTCGATAACGCGAGAATCCACTTTCCCACTCTTCCATTCAAGATTGGCATTAATAACATGTGCTTAATCACATCAGCCTTGGAAACAACCATACACTCAAATTGATATAATAAGTAGTGTCGCAACTTAGTGCAAGAGAAATATAAGCACAAGCATAACTTTTCAGTGGGAGAATATCTTGTCTCTGGATCCAGTAGTCTTCTACTCAGATAGAAAACAACTCTCTCTTTTCCTTCAAATTCTTGCATCAAGGCCGATCCAATTGTCTTGTCATCAGCCGATATGTACAACTTAAAAGGCTTACCTTACTAAGGAGGGACCAGCACAGGTGGACACTTCATGTATTCTTTTATCTCTTCAAACGCCTTTTGTTGTATGTCACCACCATTTGAATTCTCGATCACTTTTCAACTTCAACAAGGGAGAAAACAGCAGGATCCTTCCCGACAAATTTGAAATGAATCTTCTGATGAAATTAATCTTACCAAGCAGAGATTACAACTCTGTCTTAGTAGTCGGGGGAACTGCCTCATCAATTGCTTTTACGCTTTTTTGACTAACTTCGATTCCTCTCTCGTGGACCATAAATCCCAAGAATTGCCCAGCTGACACTCCAAAAGCACACTTATTAGGATTCATCTTTAGACCATGTTTTCTTGTGCATTCCAGAGTCTCTCGCAAATCAGCTAGGTGCTCTTTGTACCCTTTGGATTTTATCATCACATCATCGATGTAGATTTCAACAATCCTGCCGATCAACTTATGGAAAATATAATTCATCGCCCTTTGATAAGTTGCACCGGCATTCTTCAGACCAAAGGTAATCACAACCCACTCGAATAAACTGATTGCGTCGGGGCACCTGAAAGCGGTCTTTGCTATGTCTTCCTCAGCCATGAAAATTTGGTTATACCCTTCATTGCCGTTCATGAAGCTAATAACCTTATGCCCGGCTGCTGCATCTACTAACATATCAGCTATCGACATCGAATAACCATCCATGGGTGTGGCTTTGTTCAGATCCCTAAAATCAATGCAAACTCTTAATTTTCCATTCTTCTTATATACAGGGATAACATTCGATATCCACTCTACGTGTCATCGGCACGGTTGGATAAACTTCGCCTCCAAAGAACCTTTCAGGTCTCCTTTTGATATCATCAAGCACATTTGGGTTGAATCTCCTTGGAGCATGTTTAAATGGCCGATATCCAGGTTTGATTGCCAACCAATGTTCGACAATTGACCGGTCTAGACCAGGCATCTCATAGTACTCACAAGCAAAACAGTCTTTAAATTCCTTTAACAAAGCAACTAACTTTCATTTATACTCGTGGTCCAACTTGGCACTTACATACGTCGGCCTAGGTCTATCTCCAGAACCAATATCTACTTCTTCTAATTCATCGGCCGACGTGAAACCATGTCCCAGTTTGCCATCTGTATCATCTATTGGATTATCCATTAAGACAAATTTTCAAAGCCGACTGCTTGGATCAGCTGTTGGCTTTCATCGTTGATTCTTATTAAGCCTCCTTCCCATAATTTGCCGGAAAAAGCAATCGAAGTCTCCTAGTTCCCGGAAGATGGATCGGTACATTGCGATGCTCACAGACTCATTAGCGAAACCAGTTCGACATCATCTCTATGCCATTGAATCAAACATTGATGCATGGTCGATGGTACACAACAGCAGTCGCATGAATCCAATCACGACCAAGGAGTAAATCAGTATGACTCTTTTCCATCGATGACGAAGAACGTGGTGAGCGTAGTTTTACTCTCGATTTTTAGTTCGACATTTATTGCCCCGGGTCTTAGACGCATTACCTCCAAAATCTTTAAGCATCATGTCGGTCTCCATCGATCTCTCCCATCCTTTGCCAAGTTTACTGAAAAGTGGTGTAAGGCATAAGATTGATAGAAGCACTTCTGTCCACCAACATCTTGTTCATCGGCTTCACATCAACAAAACCTTTCATATATAAAGCCTTTAAGTGCCAATGCTTGACTGGTTTATTAAATATTGCTTATTGTATAACCGTCAACTTGGCAACTATCTCCTCATACTCCAATTCATCAAAATACGAATAAACTTCTTGATCTGCCGGAGCTCTGAATTCTGATGGCAACAGAAAAGCCATTTGAATATTAGACGATGGTTGCTTTCTATTGGCTGTTTGCTTAGCACGCCATACTTGAGGTTTACCGGATGCCTGAGCCTATTCCACCTCTTTATTCCTTAGGCATTGCACCCTTCTATTCTGACTTCTTGTCAAACCTCCTAGACATCATTGGCCTTCCTGCTAAACATATCTTTTCTCGCTGCCTTCGTCTTCTTTATCAGCCCAGTCTTGGTCAACAACTCTTTTTCCAAGCCGATTGTGAACATTTCCATTTTTTAAGCGCCGATCCATGTTATTATAGTGATATGCATCTTGAGCATGGATAGACCGGCGGTTGGCCTGAGATTGCCTAAACTCCCAATACTGATCGCTGCACTCTGGACAGTCATGTCTGGTAGGCAACTTCAAACCTTCATTCTAGCAATGTCTGAAGAAAGGATAATTCCAATGTGATTCGGCTTGTATCCTTTCATACCTCTCTTTTTCCAGTTGACGCTGGTATTCTTGATCCTCTAACCAATGCTGATAATCCTTTTTCTTCTACCGTTGCCACTTATTCAATAGGACCCAAGATGTAACTCGCGGCTTTGTCACCCCATCTTTTGACGTTTCTTCCTGCTCATATCGGCTCTTTTGCTTATCGTGATGTCTTTTAATTTCCCTGTATTCATCGACCGATATTTGCATCTTAGGATCGACTGTTCCAGCTTCTCTTGATTTGGTTGATGTTAGGACCTTAGTCTTTCCTTTAAGCAGCCTAACATCAACCATGTTTTGATCTCCTGGGAAAGGATTATCATCAATTTTTATTTTCCGAGGAGTATCAAATTTGAGCCTTCCTCGCTGAATAGCCCTTTATATATGCTGTCGGAAAATTCTTCATTCATTAGTGGAATGAGAAGTAGCGTTATGGAACTTGCAAAACTTCTTATTCTTCAACCGATCAGGGGGCAACATAATATGATTATCGGGCAACTTGATCTGTCCCTTCTCAAGCAAGAAATCAAAGAGCTTGTTTGATTTTGTGACATTGAAGTCATAGCTCTCCTCAACTCCTCTTCCAAAAGGATTTGGCACCATTACTGTCTTTTTGCCCTAATTCCATTCAGCTACAACAACCTCTTCCTCTTCATCTTCATAGCTGTCATCGACTGAGTATGGATTATAAGCTTCGGCCACTGTGGTACTCTTCTAGAATCGGGTATCTCTACGCATACTTTGAAATTGGCTATTGAGCGCTGCCACTCGTTCAGCCAATTGACCCAAGTTATCAAATTCTTGTCCCAGCAATTTCTCTTTCCACATTGGCAGCATTCCCTGAACGGCTAAAGCAGCTAGCTGATCATCGGCCAAGTTTAATGAGAAGCATAAGTTCCTAGTTTCTTGGAACCTCTGAAGAAACTCAGTGCCCGATTCATTAGTCTTCTGTCTTATGGTTGTCAGATCAGTAATCTTCTTTTCTCCAGTCTCAGTATAAAAATATGTATGAAATTTCTTTTCCAGGTCAGTCCAATTGGCAATGGAGTTGATCGGCAGTGATGAAAACCAAGTGAAGGCTGGTCCTGACAGGGACAGAGAGAAGAAACAAACTCGATGGGCCTCCTCAACTGATGCCTCACCTAATTATGTAAGATACCGACTGAAATGTTCTATTGTGCTCGTACTGTCTTGGCCAGTGAACTTAGCAAACTCTGGAAGCCTATAATTTGCAGGAAGAACGACCAAATCATACCGTTCTGGATATGGACGTTTGTATGAAAAGGTCAGCCCTTTTGACTTCAGACCGAACAGATTCTTCATCATCTCGGTCACCCTCAGCAACAACTCGTCAGCATGTAAATTTGGATTTATCTGCACCTGCTGACCCATCTATGGATTGAAGTCTCGTGGCCTTGATACCCTGGATTTGGAATCATGTGAAGGGTGTTATAATCATGCTATAATGATACCCCTATGGAATCTCTATCTGCTGGGTCCTTTGCTGGTTTGCTTGCTTGAAGTCTCTGATTGTAGACATGAGCATCTATATCTCTACAGATTCTTTGAATTGATGGTGCTATTTTTTGAGCCGACGACGGTATGTGGCCTGATGTGCCAAAATTAATCACTTGGTTCTGACCTTGCCCGTCGGTTTTGTTGCACATCTTTGTATTGATTTGTAGGATTATAATCATGTCGATTCGTAGTAGTACCTTGAGCTTGTTCGGATAAACTTTGACCGCTGGACATCATCATTACTAGCTGGTGCTGCTTCTTGATGGCTGGTAACGACTTGATTAGTCCCTTGGGTCGACGGATCTATAATGTTGTAATAAGCCGCCCAACTTGACCAACTGGAAACCCATGAATCGCCTCTTTCGTATGCGTTGTGGAATGTGTCCAAGAAAGCTTCATTATGTCTTGATATGGCATCACGAACAGATTTGTCTACAATTTCCGTAAAGAAACGCCTGTCTTCAGCTTCAACTGTATCTGTCTGCCCGTGTAATAGAACTCTTGGTAGTGGATATTTCTAAACAATTGTGTTGTCACGTGTCTTGGTGTACGACAACAAATATTTGTTCTGAAATTCTTCTATAGCTTTGCTGATGACACCTTTATCCCCATCAGGTAGATCTTCATAATGTACCATAAGGATGTCGTTGTTGTTGTGAACCGCCATGACGATTGTAGGGTCCCACCGGGCGTGCCAGAAACGTGTGTCGACATGGAAATTTCGTCCCGTGCCGAGGGCACACGAGCAAGCCGGAAGGGTCCACTCGATGGAGCTGGAGATCCGCCTAGCTTCAATGCAGGGATAGTCGATCCTGCGCATTCCTCCCGAGACGTGCCAGTTAATTTGACCCTACAATTGACAAGGAGAGAAAGCTAATCAAGACTTTAAGGCGGAACATGCCGAGTTGCTAGACAGGTCCGAATGTGCGGCTCGAGAGCCGATATGAAAGGAGATCAACTAAATAGTCGATTCCAAATATTCATAAGAATAAATCGGTTAAAGCTCATGGGGTTGTGTAAGAATAATCGCTTATTGTTCAGATTAATATCATTACTTAGACAAATATTGATCAATGACAATAAGATGTCAACAATAATTGGTTTATGCTAAGCCAATGACCACAAGTAACCGAACTCCTTTTTATATAAAAGAGACAATTCATCATCATTCAATCATTTAATAAAGATAAATCTAATAAACATATTAGATCTCATCTATCGCTATGACCAGTGGGGCATGAGGTAGAATCATGCAGGCCATAGAAACAACAATAGATTCGACGACCCTAACTTATTACTAATACCAGTGGGGCATGAGGCAGAATCATGCAGTCCGTAATACAATAATAAGATCATGGGGCTAACACATCTTTCAACATATCTTTACTTCAACGGTTTCGTGACGTGAACTGTTTGTGAAAGAGCTCGATATCGGCTAAAACAGTCGATTCAGGCATAGCGCACAGTTAAGGTCATGCCCTCTCAGGAACAGATCTACCAAATAACGATCCCCACTCCACGGTGCTAACAGTGGGGTGTGAGGCAGAATCACACAGGCCGTGATAACAGGCCATGGAACGGTT
This sequence comes from Miscanthus lutarioriparius, assembly GCA_904845875.1. Classification (NCBI taxonomy): domain Eukaryota; kingdom Viridiplantae; phylum Streptophyta; class Magnoliopsida; order Poales; family Poaceae; genus Miscanthus; species Miscanthus lutarioriparius. Next base: position 28,238,417 of record CAJGYO010000019.1, on the reverse strand, counting down.
TTCGCTAGCCAATAGATCTACTCAAGATCAGACATGCCCTAACCGCACGCTATGCGCGATCAAGATTGACATAAAACGGCCGATAAAACATAACTCATCGTTTAAGATGCGGATTAGATCAGTTTAGGTTAACAAACGATGGGTTAAAAAGGATATAAGGCCGATCTAGATCAATCCCAATCGGGCAAAGTGATATTGATGCAATTAAATAAATAATAGAAGAAATAAGCAATATCGGTAACTTAATGAATCTATCCGAAGGAACGCCACCCTTAGATAGAGCCGATAACTTGACCTTGATCTAGTTCGAGCGGTGGAGATCGATCGGATCGATGCAGCCGTACTTAAACTAAACAAAAGTCGATAACTAGTTTATATTAGAGTCGCAGTGGAGGTCGACCGGATCAATGCAGCCGTACGAACAAAAGTATAAGCCATGACGGTAATTCCAGACAAGCAGTGGAGGTCGACCGGATCGATGCAGCCGTACTTGCTGAAGAACTCGTCGAGATCTACTCTACTCCTATTTCTAAGGGGTGGCCGGAGCCGAAAAAAGTAAGTAACTTGTATTGGATTGATTGTGTGTGTTTACAATAGCTAGGGTTTGATATTTATACCCGGGACCTACGCATGACTCATATCTAAGCACGACTCATCACAATATCTCGGCCTAAGCGAAAACATTTCTAATTTAAGATAACTTGGACCCTAATCTTTCTCTTTTTTAGAGTCCAATATGCTTTGTCCCGGCGCCGATCGTAGCCTTTGTCGTTATCTGCTGGCGCTATTTGAAGAAAGCCGATTCCAGCGTTGCATTCGAATCAGCTGATTCCGATCTGGACGCAATTGATTCCTTGATGACATGATCTTGGAAGCTTTCGAGTCCCTACGACTCTTCTTCCAAATTTTAGTGTAAACACAGATTGAAAAAGAAAAGTCGTGTGGTTGGATCCGTATTTCCGGAGGGCACGGAGGCGGTGGATGATCGTGTTGGGCATCTGATGGAACCACTTTTTTTTCAATTCAAAATCAAAATTTCAAAATTTCAGCGAGGCGCCCGACGCAGCCGATCCGTCGTCCATGGAGTTGACGATCAGGTTGCCAGGACGCTAAGCCCTATCCGGAGATGAGAGAGAGGAAAGGAAACGTATTAGCCTAGTTTTTTTTTGAATATATATTAAGAGGTAGGAAAGTATATCCACGCTCCCGCCCACGGAAACGTATACAGCATGCGATGCATGCATATCCACTCCCTCCACCCTCTCCCTTGCCATATTTGCGGTTACCCGAACACAGCATGCAATCCAGCCCATGATCGCCGCCGCCGCCGCCGCCTCCCCTTCTGAGTTGCCGCGCATATAAATTGACGCACGAACCCCCAACCGGGTCCGTGCGTTGCAAGATATATTCCGATCCTAGCTAACACCGCCGCTTCGAATTCCAATGATGGGGGAGGCTTCCCAGGCCGCCGTGGCGCTCCACGCAGGAGGGGAGGACGGCGGCGCCTGCGCCACCGGAGGTTGTTGGGTATCCGGGAGTACAGGGTCGTCGGTGTCGTCGGGGATCGGGATGGCGTCCGCCAGCGAGTCGTCGTCTTCGCTCTTCTCATCGACGACGACGTGGAGCGTGGGTGACGGAGAGGACGACGGAGACGGCGCGACGTCGTCGTCCCGACCGGCGGGTCGTCGTCACTTGTCGTCCTTGTCTTCATTGTCCTCCTCGACGTCGTCAGAGTCGGAAGCGTCGCAGATGAACGGGCCGCGGAGGGCAGCTCTACGGATGTTGACGATGCAGGATCATCTCCGGCTCTCAGGTACACGCTGCGCCTCAAATCTACGATCTAGATGATCATATAAGCAGTGCTTTGCTATAGATCGATGGAGAACTGAAAATAGGTGAATTGAAAAAAATGCAATAGCTGTTTAACAAAATGAAACGGATTTCTGATCAATATTCAGTCTTCAGATTTCCTTCAGAGCTCATGTCATTCAAAGTAAATATATAGGTTTGAACTCGATCACGCACACCTACCCATGTGTTGCAACTGAAACTACACCAATTCCTATGCAAAACGAGTCCAAATGAAACAGTTTGAGCAAGATGACTGCAAATTCTATTGACCATCATCAAGTTGCAAAGTGCTAGCAAACTGAAACTAGTCTGAATATCTTGCTTCGTGCCTGTTCATGCCTGCAACATGATCTCTGACAGTTAAACCACACTTCCTCAGAACAGGGCTATCTAAGTACTACCAGGGGAGGTCCGAGTCCTTCACATCGCTAGCCGATGTCATCTGCGTGGAGGACCTCGCAAAGAAGACCACCCCGTACATCAGGAGGCCGAAGGCGTCCAGACGTCACGCTGCAACGCTGGGTGTGAAGAACAGGTTGTCAAAGACAATAGCAAAGAAAGAGCCGAGGGGGAGGAAACTAGCTGCGTCTGAATGCCAGGGCAAGTTGTACAGATGCTAGGTCACGCTCACGCAAATGTAATAAGGGCGTGTTTAGTTCCGAAAATTTTTGGCTTTTGGCTATTGTAGCACTTTCGTTTGTATTTGGCAAAAATTGTCTAATTATGGACTATTTAGGCTTAAAAGATTCTTCTCACGATTTCTCGACCAATTGTGTAATTAGTTTTTTTTTCGTCTATATTTAGTACTCCATGTATGTGCCGAAAGATTTGATGTGACACTTACTGTGCAAAAATTTTTGGTTTTTGGGTGAACTAAACGGTGCCTAAGTACTTCTGGCCTCCGATTGGTGGCCTCCCTATCTTCCTATCTTCCTTCGTCAGGAGTACCATCGATTGGTGGCCTCCCTATCTTCCTTCGTCAGTAGAGCTTTCTGCGATTGAAGTTTTCAGTTTTTCTGTTTACTTCTCATGTCAATAGTGATAAATCCTGTGTCTCCGCTTGACTGGTCTAAAGGTGAACTGATATGGCTGCTAAAGGCATAATCTGGGTCAACACTCAACAACAATACAATATCTATCATTTGGTTCCACTGTAAATCCTACGGAAAAACGATACAAAAATTGCCATAAGAACAAACATTATATCTGAATGTACACAAATTTTAAAACATAACTGAAATTTCATCTGCTTCAGATTTGAACCAAGAGCCTTTAAAATTTGCATTACCACAAATGCTTCCAATAGTGTGGGAAAAGAAGTGTAATTACAAATCATCAAAGGGCAGATTCAATGGCCCCAAGCCCCAGTTGAATTTCAACATGCTTGAAGATAAAATCCAAATTTATGTCCAGAGTGATGTCTAACAAAAGCAGTTTCAGAGCGAGACCATAACGATGCCATGAACGCCTCTCTGAAAACCTGCTCCTTCACTGCTCTAACAATAAAATCAGCTGATGAAGTACATTGGGTTTGGGAGCTTGAAGGATCTCGCTGCCATTGGCGATCCTATCAAATCACTCCACTGGTCCCCTGAGTTTCCAAGTATCTTGAAACCTTCCGCTTCCATTGCTGCTCTTCTCTCTGATTTGTACTGCACAGCGGTCTTGCCAATATCAGATGGTTGCCTGCAGCAAGAATATGCTTAGATTAATAACTGAGCTGGCGATTGATATACAATGAGCTAGTGATTACGTAATAACAACTCCTAGGTGCAGATGTCCTGAGGAAAATCTGCAGTAACAAAACTACAAAATGTGAAAAGGAAACATAGTAGAAAACTACTTTTAGCCATAGATGATTCACGACAATCTGATTTCGACACTTGAACTCAAATACCAGACAGCTTGAGCTCTCAAACTATTCAAACTGACATCTTTAGATCTCTAGTCTAATCAAAAAGGTGGTTTTACTCCTACACAGTGCTCATATGGCAGCTGTTTTGCTGAGCGGCACATGCAGTCCACAAGGCAGTGAGGCACAGGTTCTGATGTGATAAAAGATTAGAGGCACATCAGAGGAAGAGATCGAGCAGGCGACACAGAGTGCATGGCAGACAAAAAACGCTGATGCAGCTGATGACTCCGGCAGCTTAAGCAATAGTTCAGAAATGTGAAGGGCACTTATGGTACAGTGAATACAATAAGAACATGATTTGGCTACTGATTTTGCAAAAGGATTGATGGTAGAGTTGGATATGGGGATGAAGTGAAGGAAGATTTTAGGAGGAGTAGAGCTCACTGCTCAAGATTCTAGACAGATCTGGTCAAGAAATATTTGCTCCTGAATTCTTGCTTGCTTCGTGCTTAGATGGAATTAATTCACATCTGTTTTTCAGTTTTGTAAGCGCTTGCTGTGGATATGTGCTGCCCGGATGCCAGGACAGAATCCTCATGTCTCGGTCTAGTCCTCCGCCAGACCGCTGTCAGCAGCATGGGCATGGCATTAGTGTCCATGGCCCTTCATGTGTACACTTCTGCGATGATGATGATAGCAGCATACCACCATTGGGTGCCTGGGAGTAGGAGAGCAGTGTCGCTCACCGAAGAGGGTGGAAAAGAGAGATGGGGAAGAAGACACTGTCATGGACTCGACATGGCTGGTGATATGCCGTAGGGATACATGTGGGTACCCAATGGGTATTTCCTTTCCCTTTTCTTGCTTTGAAATCTAGACTAATTCATTTTGATGTGTTTTGGGTCGAACCAATTGCCCATAGAAAAGTAAAACTTTCATCTCTAGATATGGGCAAACGCAAAACCATGGTGATGTGGTGCAAAATGGTGTAGAATGAGATCTTAGGCCTAAAGTGCAAGATATTGATAGTTCAATGAAGTTGTCTGATTTTGGAGTTTGATGGCCAAAATCGAATTCAGGCAATACTTCAAGGGTCAAAAATGGACTTCTTCCTTGTTTTTTTTTTGGATATAATTCAATAAACATCGACAATATATCACTTTCATATCCAGAATTGTAGGAAATACCTCAGTATGAGTTTTTCCCATGAGTTGTAGCCAGCAGACAAAAGATTCGATTCTGTGGCATTACGTTGGAATTCAATCCGGCCAGTCAAGAGGATAATATGGAAACCAAGTCCCTGAAGTTGATTGTACAGATTCAAGCTTGGTGGTAATGTTGGTGCCTTTGCAGCATCTGCCCATTCATCAAATGAGGTCTCATTGAATTCCAGTGATCTAGAAAAAATCAGGGGAAATGCCAAAACAATAGCAATACTCTACAACAAAACTGGACATATGATTATGCAGTCAAATAGAGCCAGTTTATGCATTCCTTTTTTAAGAGCAACCTAAAAAAATTTCTGGTTTACCTCAACTAAAAAAAAGTTCAACAATACCAGAGATGTCCCGGAGACAAAAGATCTAGCACCTTTCTTTTCTTTTGCTGAATAAACATTGCGCGTTATCCCCCATGTTACAAGCAAAAATTCGACAAAGACACAAGCTTACCATAAGCCCGTAAGGTAGACAGAGGATGCCGACTAATTTGGACCCAGAACAGCTTTATATACATGATACAGTTAGCTGCTTCTACTTCCTTTCTTAGTAAATCTATAGTCCCAGAATCCTACCAAAGCATAATCTACTTGAAAGTTCTGAAACCCACACTGCAGTTATTTTTTCTCAAATAGTTATCACAAAATAATGAGAACGGATAAACTAAAGTAATGCCCGCCAAACATAATTAATTTCAGAGCACAAGCACTGGAACAGTGGAAATATGTTTTCTAAAGCAGCAATGTGTTTACAGACAAACAATCCCACTTGTGCGATGTTAACATTGTACACATGGCAGTTGACAGAAAACACCTCAGCATTGGCACATTGGTTGGCAAACCAATGCCAAACCACAGTGGTGGAGTGTCATCACAACCCAGAGCAATGCTTATAATCGAATTGAGTTCAGTTTTGCCACAACTGATTCGAAAAGGCAGGAAGTCACCTTACCCCATCCGTTCACCGCGTAGTACGGCGCGTTGGAGAGCAGCGTCTCGTCGACGTCGAATACCCACGCCGGCCTCGCGCTCGCCGAGCCGCCCCACTCGGCGGCGGCGGCCAGGGAATCAGAGGCGAAGGCTAGGGCGTCGGCGGCGGCGACGGCGGAGTCAGACGCGTAGCGAGGCCCCTCCATGTAGTCCCGCACGAAATCCCCGCAGCGCGCGGGCACGGCGAGCCAGGGCCCCGCGTTGGCCGTCTCCACAGACAGCCTCCAGCTGTCGCAGAAGAGCGAGTCCGCGTCGTCTACCGCGCCAGAGGAGGCCGCGGTGGGGTCGTCCGGCACCATGCGGATGACAGCGGGCACGGCGCTCGCGGACGCTACGAGCGAGAGGGCGAGGAGGAGGAGGAGGAGGAGGCGCCGGGGCATGGTGCCGACGGCGGCGCCCTGGGTCCTTCCGGTGGGTTCGTGGGGACGGCGGGGAGGTGGAGTCGAGTTAGAGTATTCCGGTTGGTGGAACTGGTGATGCGGGCGACTTGCGACTTGCTCCTGCTTGCTCACGTGGGACTGTGGGAGTGGACCTTGCGGGTCGATACTGTGACGTACAGCTGGGCCCTGTAGGTACCGGGCAAGCTTGTGGGTTTGCTGGGTAGTTCAGTGGGACAAGCTACGAAGTGAAGGGATCTGCACGTTACCATTTGGGCCCTTGGCGCACACTTCTGTTTCTTTTTTTTTTAATGAACTACTCACTTCCCTTTTCAAATTATAATACTAGAAACATAATTGCAGATGAATCAGAATGAAATTAGACTAAATTGCTCATTACGGAAGTGGGACAAGCAACCGATCGAAGGGAGTTTGGAGATCAAGATGTACCATAGGTAAGCGAATCACTATAGATTTCTTTATAACGAACTAGAAAATCTTTTATCTGAACTGATCAGGACTCTATCTGTAACATCACCTTGCGGACTATATAATGCGGGCTGGAGAGCCCGTGATCGGTGCTTATCATTGGTCATACCAACCCTAGGCAAATAGTCATCAGCGCTCCCGTAAACAGTGAGCATACGACATAAGCGATCTATTGTCCATTGGACGTAGGCACTCCTTGCCTAAACCGATATAAATTTGTGTCCCGTGTGCTACCTATCTGATTCCTCGTGTTAAAGATGAAAGTGAACACGATAGATCCCGTACCGACTGTTTTATTTTCTATATTATGATACTGTTTCCAAATTTAGCCAAACATAAAAAATTGTTATTTTTAATTGGTTTCACAACCATTTTCAACTGTTTTTTATACTCATTAATTACTAAAATGTAGAAAAAACCTTCTTTGTAGGGTATGGGCCTCAGATACCCACTGACAGACCACATGGATCGTGCCCTCGGGGCGGCCCAGCCACAAGATTTGGCACTATGGGCACGACTGCAGTCGGCGCCTTCATAAGACATCTGGAAGATACTACGAGATCTGTTAGGATATGTATGATCCCAAGATTCATGTAATCAGTTATTACTTTTCGGTTATCTCTCATATCTAACCGACTTGTAACCCTGCTCCCCGGACTATATAAGGCGGTCAGGGACCCCTCCAAACTCACGCAATATCATACGATAGCTAATACAAACCAACAGACCACATGAGTAGGGTATTACGTCATACTGACGGCCTGAACCTATCTAACTCGTGTGTCTCTGTTGCCTTCTTATTCTTGATCTCACGGTCCTCTGTCGATCAATCTACCTTCGTAGGATACCCCTTAGAGGACTGCTGACGATATTCTGTCGACAGTTGGCGCGCCAGGTAGGGGTGTGCGCTTGATCCATGGCAAGCCAGATGGACCTCAAATCAACAGCGCGTTCTCGTCATCAATCACGTGGAGATCCATGCTGGTCCACGACGATGATTCATCGCTGGCTACACTAGCCTCCGCGACAGCAGATTCGAACTCGGAACCACCTCCGAGGTCGCCTTCACCAACAACTCACCGCCCGTCAGGTGCTCGCCGTCAACACCGACCAGATAACACCATACGTCGCCAACCAGACTTTCTGTCTAAAGCTAAGTCATGCTTTAATATTCTTCTAAATGTTCTCCAATCTCCGTATATCGCCATGATGTTTTTCCGAGCTGTTTTCTCCATGTTTGCTCTCCAAATGATTTTTCGAACCCCTGAACAGTCATGTTGATGCCCGGATGCCTCCAGAGACGGCCCTATCTCCGGCTCTTCCCTACACGTGCACGAGCGTCTGCCCTCTGCGTTATGGGTGTTCGGCAGTGGCTCCTTGGGGATGCCTGTTCCTCCTACACGTGCACGGGCTCCGCGCTCGATGTTATGGACTATGGGCTAGCTAGGGCTGGAGACTCAGCTACACACTAACTGGTCGGACGGTTTATATTAAATATAAATACATCTTCGCTCCAACTGATCGTCGAGCTATATACGCTATTTTTTCTCTGGAGTTCATATATCTTTACATCATGTACTACCCGTTCTACATGTTTGTATTGCAGGATCATCGTCTAGGTGGTCGGACCACCTGGTGCTCGGACTTCTCCACCGATCAATTGGTCGGACCGCTTGGTTCATGGACTCCGTCGCCGACTAGTTGATCGAACTGTTCGCCGGTCGCTTCTACTCAATGCTCACTTCGCTGCCGACCAGTTGACCAGACTATTCGTCGCTCGTGCTTCATCGCCAGCTATGCCGGTTACTCCTCGGTGCTCGGATTCTTCGTGCTCGAGGACTAAGTGGGCACACTTCACCGCACGGACGTTGCCAGCGATGCCGGAGACTCCTCGCTCCTCGGTGCTCAGACATCGCCGGTGACTCCTCGCTCCTCGGTGCTCGGACATCGCCAGCGACGTCGGGGACTCCTCGCTCCTCGCTGCTCGGACGTCGCCAGCTGCACCGAGAACTCCTCGGTGCTCGGACATCGCCAGCTACGCCGGGGACTCCTCGCTGCTCGGACATAGATAACCGAATCTATAGATAACCGAATCTCTAGATAGATTTCTTTATAACGAACTAGAAAATCTTTTATGTGAACTGCTCAAGACTCTATCTGTAACCTCACCCTGCGGACTATATAATGCGGGCTGGAGAGCCCGTGATCGGTACTTATCATTGGTCATACCAACCCTAGGCAAATAGTCATCAGCGCTCCCGTAAACACTGGCATACGACATAAGCGATCTATTGTCCACTGGACGTAGGCACTCCTTGCCTAAACTGGTATAAATTTGTGTCCCGTGTGCTACCTATCTGATTCCTCGTGTTAAAGATGAAAGTGCACAGGATAGATCCTGTACCGACTGTTTTATTTTCTATATTATGATGCCGTTTCCAAATTTAGCCAAACATAAAAAATTGTCATTTTTAATTGGTTTCACAACCATTTTCAACTGTTTTTATACTCATTAATTACTAAAATGTAGAAAAATACTTTACCGTCCGTTTTATACATTGTAATACCGTTTTTTTTATCGTTTTCACCCCTACTCGTGTGTGGTTTGTTGACTTATATTGTCGGAGTCGATACCTCCGACAGTTGGCGTGCCAGCTTAGGTGTTGACGTTCACTAAATACCAAATTTGATCATCAATTACTGTCTGAACAGATCTAGATGGCTAGAGGAGATGAATAACCTATAAAAATTTTCTACCAAACATATTTTCACTAGAGCAAAGTGTTAGAACAATAGGTCACCCTAATAGCAATTACAAGCACTAGCTCTAGTTCAATTAAGGAAGCCCCCTACATAAGTCTAGTAGCAAGGTTGATTTCTAGCTAGTTCACTTCACCACTCAAGCTACCAACTACTAAACTACACAAGAGAGCAAACTAAAGCACTTCTAACAACTAGTTATACCTATTAAGGAACAAGAAGCTACTCCAGTGCTACTAAACAAGAGAGCTACTACTACTACACAAGCAAACAAGCACTACACAAGTGATATATAGAAAGAATGATTTGCAAGTGTAGAACTTTATACCAAACCAGGCAAGAGAGGTAACACAATGATTTTCCTCCCGAAGTTTAGTTGCTTGTCGGCAACTTAATCCCCATTGTGGTGAGTCTTATTGTGATTTGATTCACGCACTAACTAGCATCACACACTAGACCCATGACTTGGGTGTCACAAGAATCACTCCCACATGCCCTCCTTCGAGTCATGCGCAATTTACTAGAGTTTCCATTTTGCACTCCGTGAGGCGGGAATAAGAACTTCTTCACAATCACTTGATTGGGGGTGGAAACAATCACCCATTCCCCTCACCAATTACAGAAAGCTCCAACCGTCTAGGTGGCAACAACCGCCAAGAGTAACAAGAATACCCAAGCTTCACAATCACTAGTGCCACCAAGATGCAATAACAAACCCAATGCTCTAGTGATGAATCAGTCTCTCTCTCAAAGTGTTTTGCAAGAGCAAAAGAGCTAGAGAGAGGAGGAGAGGCCTTTCTCAGCTTGCAAGGGATGTAGGAGGTTCAACAAGTGGCCAAAAGAGCTCCAAATCCCATGCATACCCATATATATAGGGGCACCAAGGGATATGGTCGTTAGACTTTGCAAACAGCCTTCACTACTAAAAAATGATTTCGTGAGACACTGCCTAAACATTAACACAGGCGGTCACAAAATCCAATCATCTCGTAAAATACCTGAGGATTTTCGGAGGCAGACGTTTCATTTATGGAGGCGGTCATAGTTGACTGTCTCGCAAAATGCATTTACGGAGGCAGACATTTTATTTACGGAGACGGTCAAGATTGCCGGTCTCGTAAAATCGATTTACGAAGGTGGTAAAAAAATAACCGCCTCCTACAATCAATTTATGTGAGGATCTACCTCTGTAAATAGTGGCCGAACCCACCTGGGCCATCTAGGCTTGGTAATGGGTTTGTAGTATATATATGCTGAGAAACCCTAGCTTTCTCTTCCCAACCGGCAGAGACTCCGCCGTGCGCTCCATCTCTCTTCCTCTCCCTCTTCCCCTCCCTCAGCCAAGCATACCCGAATCTGATCTCTCTTCCTCTCTCTCTCTAGCGACGGCATGACTCCCATTAGTATGTCTGTGTTTTCAATATAAATTGTCTGTGTTTAATCATGAAAATAGAATTTAAATTCAAATTCAAATTCAAATCAAATGGCGGGAAACTAATTTTTAAACTAGAAAAATGATTAACAAGGCTGGCAAATTAAAACAGGCTGCCTTTGCCACCTCCGTTAATCAATTAACGAAGGCGGGTGACTTAATTAAGTTGTCCACCTTCGTTAATGAGTATTAACGCAGGCAATCGCCTGCGTTAATAAATTAATGGAGGCGCCCGCCTCCGTAAGCCGTATTAACGCATGCTTTTTGACTGAGCGTAAACCCAAAAGGCCCGTCTGCATTAAGATTACTATAGTAGTGCTAGATTTGACATTGGTATGTGTATCTGTTGATAATATTTTGTACAGCCAAACCATGTTTTCATATTCTGAAATATTTATGGTCTTCACCGTAGGGACTTTGTCGACGCTTAGGAATGGGGACAGGAAATTCAGAGGCATCCTTACGACTTGTATCAGCAGCACCAACCCAAACAAATACGAGTGCAGCTAGCCCAACTTATTGTCCCGCAGTCCAACTTATTGTCTTTTCTAGAAAGAGCTTTTTCACAGTGCTTGGGAGGAACTCCCTTAAAAATCATTTGGAGCCGAAAAAGTAATTAAGGCTAGTTTGGTATCTTTATTGTACACTCCTGAGGCAGCCCAGCAACAGCCCCCTCCCCCACGTCCTGCCTCGCCCTCTCCCCACCGTGAACCCGACGCTAGTGGCGAGCTTTGAACGTGAGAAATCTGACGTCGTCGACGCCAGCATCCAGCATCCCGTGCAGCCGCCCTCTGCCTCCGCCCTCGCGCTCTTGGCTTCCGCCCCACTCGCTCTGTCCCGCCATCTGCCCGTCGCTCCGGCTCAGTGCGGCTCGCCCCAGGCTGCTGCTGCGCTAGCTGAGCACTGCGGTGCCCTTCTTCTCCACGCGGTCTGCGCCTAGCTCCTCCGACCTCCGTGGTCACCATCTTCCCACGGCCCAGGAGCTCAGCCGTCCTGCACGGCTTTGGGAACTCTCGGTTCTGCTCCAAACCTGTGGCGGCTGCGGAGGGGGCGTGGGAGGAGTGGCGGCAGGAGCCCTGCTGGGCCTTGTCGCGACGCGACGCTTGGAGGAGGGAGCGGTGCGCTTGCAAGTTCTCGTCGTCCGACGCTGAGAAGCTCAACGCTTCGTCCGAGTACATGTGTATTTATGTTGTATTTGGATATATATTTTTCTAAAGGAAAATGAACGTATATTGCGTAGGCATGATGATACGGTGACATCACCATGCTAACAACGGACAGAGCAAAACAGAGCATGCACGCCACACGGCCGGCTGCTTGCGTCGTGCGCTGCGGGAGGACGCGCTTAACTGGATTTCTGGGAGAGGCTCTGTTTCGAAGCCATGGAACGTGATTTAGGAGATGGCGAGCTCGCACGAGCGCGGGAATGCTCACCGAGGCTTACCAAGGGCAGGGGAGCGTCGGCAGTGGCTGCCTGCCTGAGCAAGCTCCGCACGGCAAGGACAGCTAGGCGCACTCCGCCGGCTCCAAGGAAGAAAGAGTGGAGCTGGGGACGGTGGCTGGGTGCGAAGGGGCCGAGGACTCTTGCTGCTGCCTCTACCTGGGAGAGAACGATGAGAAGTAGCTTCTGACGAGAAGTGGCTCCTTAGATCGTAAAAATACTGTCGTACCCTTCAAATTTAATTAGAAATCAGTTTCGGTTCCAGCCCACAACTTAAGATCCTTCTCCTTGGTTCCTCCAATTTTTAAACCATTAGATCTAACAAAACCGAGGGCTCTTATTATTTCCAAACGCCCTAAAATTTCACTTCTAGAAAATAGGTGACAATTTTTCTCTAGTTCAGCTAGCTAGCTGATTTGTTTGTCCCCATTTTTCATATATTTGAACAACTATATGAACACATACCTCCTATCCAAGCTAATTATAATTTTAATATGGTATTTAGAATGGCAACATGCAGTCCACAAGTGAGGAAGTGGCCTCATCTTGATTCTTGCATAGCTACTGGACTTATAAATTGAATTAATTTAGTACTAATGGTAAGGTAGATATTTGCATTAGTTCAGTTTCAATGGACTGGGACTCAGTTGACATCACTCTGGATTTCTTCTCTCAACTGATTTTGAACCAATGCTGTTATCATGGACTTGTAATCGCATAGGTTTGACACCCATACTTGCTAGATGCAAAACCATTTGAATTGATCTGAAGTCAAACTTGAATAAATGATTATTTTCTGAAATCATGACATGATCGAAACTTTTATCCAACTATTTGATTACTATCCTGGTATGCATTACGATGCACCATAATTTTTATCATATACCTATTTTCTTTAGTTAAGCCATGGTTTCAATTTATTTATGATTGTTTTCATCATATCAATTCACAGCTACCAATGTTGTTCTGTTCTCACATGACTTATTATTACTACTTTTTACTAGTACCAATGTAACTACTTTAATATTTGTCTTCATCATATATAGGTGACCGATTCTTCTCATGTTGGCTCGGAATCGACTAATGACAACAATGCCGCAGATGGTCACAATGAAGAGAATCTCAATGGCGCAATCAGAGTTGCATTGTGAAAGGTTCTTATTTGGTTTTGATAATTGAGTGACAACCTTAGGTGGACTAATATGTGTTTAAGTGAGATACATAGGTGATTAGTTCATAAGTACATCATGTGTGAGCAACCTATTCCATGGAGGTGAAATGACTTGGATATGTTGCAAGGCTCACATATGTGATGAAGGAGCTCATTATTGCATATGAGACATGACATGGAGTCATGTGACTAAGGTGGAAAAGATCAAGACAAGACTTAGCTTGTGGACCGGTTGTAAGTGTGAAGGGCAAGTTGGAGGCTTTGGAGCGATGGACCGCATGTCGGTGAAGCTTGAGCAAGACTTGGCGCCGATGGACGAAGGCAACGGTGAAAAGCAAGTGAGGTTAAGATCTATGAACCAATAAAGTCACGTGATGATATGAAGTGGATCATATCATTTGTTGATCAAGGTTGGTGCATGTGTTGCATCAACATTGGAGGAGATGGAATGGAATGCGCAAGGCAAAGGTATAACCTATAGGGCATTTCATTTTACCGGTCATAGGTGTGTAGAGAAGTTTATGACCGGGTTTAGGATAGATGATCGTACTATCAAGAGAGGCAAACTTGTTTGTATATCGGTCATTTAGTGCCACTTAAGTGATCTAACTTTGCATCATTGTTAGGATCGAGTGGCGTGGTGATTTGAGTGACTAATCCTTTGGAAAATGATTGTAAAAAAGCTAACACACTTGCACATGATGTTGTTCACTTGGTAGTGTTGGCACATTTGCAAAGGAGAAGTTGGAGTTGATTTGGATTAACTTGGTGAAGTTGGAGAAGAAAAGAGCAAGTTTAGTTTGTCCGAGGGTCGAAAAACACAACCAAACTTGTACCCAACGCGCAACCCTTCCTGGAGGGTGGCACCACCCTTCCCAGTGTGCACTGGACACCCTAGGGTGGTGGCACCGCCACCCCTTGCACGGTGCACCGCCGCCCCCTGCAATGTGCCCATTTCAGCAGCATCACCCTTTCATATTTTGGGCATAACTCTTAACTCCGAACTTCGATTTCGATGATTTAGGACTTTTCGGAAAGCTAATGAAATGCTCTACAAGCTTGAGGTGATGGAAATCAAGTTTGAGCTGAAGGTGGCATCGCCATGGTCATCGGACTGTCCGGTGCCTGGCACTGCCATATTTTTTCAGAGAGGGGCGAAAACGCATTTTGGGTGCCGCGGAGGCACCGCCACCCCTATGTCCGGTGCCAGGGTCTCAATGGCTAGTTTGAAATACCCATTGCAATTCGATCGTTGGGCACCGCCACCCCTTGTCCGGTGCCCTCACATTGTTGTCCGGCGACCGCGCAGAAATGTGTTCCAAGGCTCCAATGGCTCTATTTGGCTTGGGGGCTATAAATAGAGGTGGAGCTCGAGCTTGGCTAAGGTTGAGCACCTTGAGGATTTGTTGCCCTTGTGTGTGCTTGGTTTGAGAAGCCTCTAACTCACTTGTGCTTGTGAGAAGTGCAAATCCATTGCGAGTGAGTGATTCTACTGCGTTGCATTGTGAGATTGCATCGAGTGGCACTAGGTGATCGAATTGCAAGCCGGTGGTGCTTGTTACTCTTGGAGGTTGCCACCTCCTAGATGGCTTGGTGGTCTCCGTCGAAGCATGCAAAGAAGATTGTGCGGTGCTCTAGAGAAGTGATTGTGAGGGGTGTTGTGCTCGTCCCGTGGGACCAGGGAAGAGCAACTCTAGTAGAGCATGTCATTGAGTTATCCTCACTCGTGGGTAGGTTCTTGTGGTGCCCAACGTGTGGGCTTGGTGTGGTGCCAATTAGCCGCCAAACCATTAAGTGAACGGTCGACACAATGGGGATAAGCGTGTTGGCAAGCACGTGAACCTCGGGATAAAAATCACCATGTCATCCTTGTCTTCCCGTTGGTTTGTATCCCCTTTACACAATTTACTTTTATATACATTGTGCTTGTGTAGTTGCTCTTGTAATTAGTTGACTTGTGTAGTTTGCTAGTTACCTTCTTGCTTGTGTAGCATAGAAGTAGCTCTCTTGCGTGACTAGTTTGGTTTGAGTAACCTTGTTAGTCACATTGCTTAGTTTATGTAGCTAAGTGATTTGAGCTCTCTAATTTGGCTTGTGTAGCCTTGTTATTGAGCATTGCTAGTGAGCTTAGGAGCTTTGTGCTTTTGCTTACTAGATTGTGCAGGAGCTCCCCCGTTGCTTGAAGTACTAGTTGCATAGGTTTGTATGACCTTGCTACTAGAATTGATTAGGTGAGCTCTAGCTAGCTCGACACCTTTGCTGTCTAATTAGGATCTTTATAAGGTGCTTGTGAACTTAGATAGAGGGATGTAGTCTTCTCCAGACTATTAGTTTTAATTCCGCATTTATCTCGGTTAGCCAACGTGTTCAATTTTAGAAAGGACTATTCACCCCCCTCTAGTCCGTCATCTCGACCCTACACGTGGTATCGGAGCTAGGTCTCTCATTTATGGTCTTCAATGACCTGAGAGGATGGCGGCTTATGGGCTAGATGTTGAGTGTCCATACACTTTTGATGGCACACACTTTGCATGGTAGAAAAATTGGATGACATGCAATTTTAAGTTCATTTCCTCTCAAATGTGGTGGATCGTAGATGTGGGCTTTTCTCGTGTGTTGGATGAAAAGAATGCAACTCAAGCGTAAAAGAAATGCCTACATCTCAATTGCCAAGCTACTAACATATTTTATCAATCTTTGAGTGATAAGATATTTGGAGAGATCATGTATATGAAGACCACCCATGATATTTGGTTGTACCTTAATTTGATATATGGTAGGGTCTCTGATGATGATGATGATGATGAGACCAACGAGGAGGCACATGAGTGTGTCGAGCATGACCACAGTTTGGTGATTGTGAAAGATTGATCTACCTCATGGTCAAGTGATGATGATGATGATCGATCTACCACAAGTTCACTTGACAAGATGGATGATGATGCCCCAAGTGATGCAAATGATGATTCTACCTCAAGCACACTTGGTGGTGATGATGATGGTTCATGCTCGGGCCATGATTGTGACGCTACTACAAGCCCATCCACTACACCACATTGCTTCATGTCACTAGGTGACACAAAGGTACAAAATGCTAATGTGGTTGATCATGTTCATTCATATGATGAGCTTGTAGATAGACTTGCTAGCATGACCATGTCTTTAGAAAATGAGAAATCTAAAACAATGAAATTGGAAAAAGAAAACTCATTTCTAAAGAATTCATGTGAAGATCATAAGCACTTGCTTGATGTTCTTAAATCTTCACATGATGAACTAAAATTGACTCATGAGAAGCTTCTTGTGTATTATTAGAACAACATGCTTCTATCATTAAAGCATTTTCAAAGAAACTTAAAAAGAATGAGAGCTCATCACATGAGTCAAGTGATCAATTGCAACATGTGACTAACTCTTGTGATGTAGGGAAGAAGCATGTATCAACCTCTTATGATGATTTATTAGATATGCCATGCTCTACACATATAGATTCTTGTTTTACTTCTATGTCTTGTGGGACTAACCTTTTGAAGGAGAACAATGAGCTCAAAAGATAAGTGAGGAAATTGAGCAACAAGCTAGAGAGGTGCTACAACTCAAAAGTCACCTTTGAGCATATGTTGAAGAATCAAAGAAGCTATGGTGACAAGTGTGGCGTTGGCTTCAACAAGAGCATGACAAAGGGTGAAAGAAAAAGAGAAAGAAAGATGAAGAAGCAAGAACAAAAGAGGCTATCTCATTTCATGTGCTTCAAATGCCATAAAGTGGGACATCTTGTGAATGGTTGCCCCAATAAAGAGAAGCTCAAGTTGAAGAAGGAAGAAGAGAGGCTAAAGCATGTCAAATACTTCAAGTGACGCACATGGGGTCATCTCACTTCAATGTGACCAACCAAGCAATTGGTGAAGCAAAAAGAAGTGTCTCAATCAAAGCCACAAGTTGAGCAAGAAAAGACATCCCAAGAGCAAATCAAGATCAATCATGAAGATGGTGGTGACTTGATAATAAAGAAGAAGAAAACAAGAAGGGGTGAAAGGGCAAGCAAGCATCCAATGCTTATTCAAGATGCCATGATGATGAGCAAGAATCTAGATGAGTAGAAGGTGTAGCTCACATCAAGTGCTTCAAGTGTGAAGATATGGGACACTTTGCTTCGAGGTGTCCTACCAAGCTTGAGAAGAGGACTCAAGTAACTCATGAGAGGCAAGGCAATGAGAAGCATTATAAGAGCAAGGAAGAGAAGGCTCTAACCAAGAGAAATTGCTACTCATGCTGGGAAAGGGGACACATGGCTAATTCATGTCCCCTAGGTAACACTCCTAAGCCCATTTCAATTAATAAGGATTCTATGCTTAGGAAGGATGGTGATGGTACCTCTATAGTTGCTGTTGTAAAACATCCCGCTATCCATACTAAGGCTATGCCTAAGTATATTGCACCTAACTTGAAAGGATCCAAACTAGTTTGGGTACCATCAAAAAGTGGATGAATGTGTGTAGGTACCATTTGCATTTGATGCTTGATTCAATTGATTTCATATTATTTATCATATGATTGAGTCAAGATAAAGTCATTGCATATATTCAACCCAATGCCAAGTCAAAACAAGTGAATTCCAAGTGCTATCAAACATACAAGTGCCATATTTTGTTGTGTGATGATTGATTGGATAAATTTGATGGTTTACAAATATAACAGTTGAAGCTTGCTTTGGATGATCATTGTTGATCTATTTCATTTGGGTACATATAAGTTGGTTGAATTGGAAATATATGCATATGTTGCTTGCTATGAGATGTTTGAATGCACAAATGCTTAGTAATTAAATTTGAGTTGGATTGAATGGATAAGTTCATGAGATAACTTTTAGTAAGTGGATTGAATGGATATATGTCTTGTGAAAGTATTCAAACAAGTCTATTTCAAGTTTGGTTCAATTTGATGAAGAATAGCTCAATATATAGAAATCTGTCATTTATTGAAAATCTGAGCTAGCTGAGATCAAGTCTGAATTCGAGTAATAAAATCTTATTAGATTAGCTAAAAATTTGATATCCATGCTCTAGACTTATGGTACTAGTGACTGTAAAATTTTTATAAGAATTGGAGAAGAAATACATCGGTTTTGGAGTAAATCTTGTCTGCTATAGTGCAACAGTTTTAGCTTGTAGCAGTGGTGAAAAAAATAAAATCTGGTAGCAATATAGAAGTCAAATGAAGCCCAACTTTTTACAGCTGCTAGATGACTTGGTGAAGCACATCTCCACAAAATTTCGTAGTGTTTGGAGTTGTACATTGGGAGATATAGATTTTTCTTTGAAGAGCACAGAATCTGCCAGAAAAGTGACAATTATTGGATTGATCAAGAGTCACTTTGATTAAAAGGTCCTCAAGTTAGAAACATGTTTATAAATTGCTTGAAGTACTAGTTGCATAGGTTTGTGTGATCTTGCTACTAGAATTGATTAAGTGAGATCTAGCTAGCCCGACACTTTTGTTGCCTAATTAGGATCTTTATAAGGTGCTTGTAAACTTAGATAGATGGGTGTAGTCTTGGCTAGACCGTTAGTTTTAATTTCGCATTTATCTCAGTTAGCCGACGCGTTTAATTTTAGAAAGGACTATTCACCCCTCTCCTCTTGTCCGCTATCTCGACCCTACACATTGGAAGCACTGAACTACCATAGTGGAAACCATGCCTGATGATGGTAGTCATCACAAACACATAATGCATGCACTTGGGTTTGTAGGAGAAACTGTTGGTAGTTGCCACTTCTTAGTTTTCTAACCTTTAGATAGCAAAGTTGGAACCCAGAAGATGATACTAGTTTTTGGGAAAGGCATATCATCTAGGTACTAATGGAGGTAAGAGACTAATGAGTTCTTTTGTGACGTTATGTTGCTGTACGTGTTGATGCTAGACCTATATGGACATCTTAATTTATGTGGTTGTTGATGCGAGACCTATGGACATCATAATTTATGTTCCTATTGATGCCAACTGAACTGTGGGCATCAAAACTATATGTATGGCATGTGGATGATGACACATTGATGCTATATATTTGTGTTCTAGTTGAGAAACATTATAGAATCAGATATATGATGTTTGTGCATACTATTATCAAGAATGAATTATTGTATGAAATTGTACATAAATGAGGTCCTTCTGTAGACAATTATTCTATCGGTGTCAATGGAAAAACCTGATGGCTGCAACGACATGGAAACATATTTCCTCTCGGACGTATAAAATTCGTGTCGGTAGAACGTCGACGGGAAAATAACATTTTCCTGTCGGGCTGATGTCCATGGGAAAACAAACATTTTCCTGTCGGGCAAACATTGTATTTCTGGCGGCTGGAAATCGATAGTAAAAATAATTTTCTGTCACTACATCACATTTTCCTATCGACTTCAGATGGCAAAGATAAAATTCTAGACCTAACGGCTAATAATTTTCCTGTCGACAACATATCAATAAAAAATTGGCACACTGACAGAAAAATTCATCCACCGATAGGAAATTGTATTTTTTCTGTCACTTTCACTACGTCAAAAAGCATTTCTAGGGGTGGTTGTAGACCATTTGTAGGGGCGGTTTACCCAGCCACCCCTACGCAAGGGTCTCTACAAATCATGCATTTGTAGGGGCGGTTCCCAGGCCGCCCCTACAAATCGATTTGTAGGGGCGGCTCTTATTACCAGCCGCCCCTACAAATCAATTTGTAGGGGCGGCTGTAGTACCAGCCGCCCCTACCAACGGGTATTTGTAGGGGCGGTTCAATCTAGAACCGCCCCTATAGTACGTTTTCCCGTAAAAAAAATCAAATTTTCAATTCAAAATTGCTTTGTCGAACGTCCCACAACCAACGTTCCGAACCGCGTTCGCGTTGCCGAACGCCCCGTGACCAGCGTTCGCGTTGCCGAACACCCCGCGACCACGACTACAAACATAAGAGTATTCTATAAACTACAATTACAAGTCCAATTCACATGAATATATACAATCCATCATTAAATATACAAATTCCATACACATTGTTATCAACGTCCTAGAGCTAGCCTTTCTGTCTCACGAAGGTGTTGGTACTGAGGATTTGTACCTAACTCAGACTCTCAGTCATGGTAGGCGCCTCTGACATGTACAATCTGGTCCAATATGAAGTTGCAAAGGTCGCCGACGAGCTCTAAGAGTTGGTCATCCTTGTATGGGTCTCTTTTCATTCCTTTCTCTTCTCTCCACTACAAGAAAACAAGTTTCGGTTTAGTATTTTATACCATTTACGAAGTTTTTATACTATGGGTGAAGAGGTTCAAACTTACCCTTAAGGGGTGTCTCCTGTAGGCACCGGTGTTACCCATCATAGAACATATATAGTATCCACAATGTACGCTCCCAGGCTTCTGCTTGGGGCACTGTGTGTTTTGCATATGAAAATGTTTAGTAATGCTTTTGACAGCCATGTAACGGAGTACTGAAGAAGTAAGTTACACTTACCGCACATAGTGTTTTTATAGCCAGCTTTTCCTTCCTTGCTAGATCATGCCTTCCATGATGATTAGTGACATAGAACCTAAATGCCCTGTTCGAATTATTTTAGCAAATACAACTTGTTAGTATCCAAAAGTGAACGTTACAAGTATGTATACAAACATATAAGCTAATGATGATTGTCGATATGTATACGTCTTGAGAATCGATATGAAGTCTTTGTATGTCACCGTGTCCTTATCTAATGAATCAAAGACCCATGCCATGCTCCTCCCGACATCGACGACTATACAAATCCAGTGGTTGCTGCATGGATTTAATCATAGAACTAGATAAGCCCTTTTGCATCAAATGAAATATATCGAACAAAGCTTTAAGTATAGAGTTGAGCTTACTCGAAGTTGTATGGTAGCCATATAGTAGAGTGGTGTTGGAGATTTTTGAAAGCCAAGGTAATGTATGCCGCAACCTTAAGGGACTCTTCCCTTAGCTTCGCACTACGGATGCGCTCTTTCTCCCGAAGAGTCTTTGCAGCTGCTAGCTCTTTGGCATCTAGTGTCCACCGTTTAGGGTAATTAAAATTTGTTCGGGCTATAGGTTGAGGGTCTACATACCCGGCTTTCACACTTGGCATTTGTTTGACAATGTGCACTTGCATTCTACAAATCACGGCGTGGGTTAGTTACAACATAATTCAAAGATTACATTCATATCATATCAGGAGGACAAGGACTTACAGGCACTACGTGCGAATTAGATTCATCTCCATTTCTCCCAGGTGAAAGCATGTGTGCATGTCATTGAAGTCAAAGACAATTTTCCTGACTGGGCTTCCAAATGTGCCGGTGGGAAAGCATGCTTGTATGATATCTATGCTCGTTGGGAGAACACGCAAGTACCAATCATGGAACCTTCTCATTCCAAGTGGTAGGCGCTGGATGTCCCGGTTTGGTAGGAAGGACTTGCCTCTTTCATATTTTTTCGGGCAATCCTTTGACCATTCGATGGCATCAACATTTGGATACTGCTTTGCAATTTGGTGGAGTTTGCTACTGACGGCCTCCTCAGAACCCCGTGATGGGACTTTTTTAACTTGGTTTTCAGGCTTGAACTGATCATGGGAATACCACTTGGACACCGACGAGACGTCTTTGATCGGAACATAAACTAGCCTTATGTTGATTGGAATCTTCTTTTGGAGTTCCCATTCAGGCACGTCCTCATCTTCTTGTGCATCACCTTCTTCAGGAGGCACTCGTTGTTCATGTATCGGTTGTGCTTGTTGAGAAGACTGTGGCATCTCATGATGCACTTGCCCGATACGAGCTGGAGAAGGTTGCGGCATCTCATTAGGCACATGCTCGATAGGAGGCGGGGAAGAATGTGGCATCTCAGGAATGTGGGGGTCACGAGATGGTGAAAATATCTCCCCGGCCTCAACAACTCGCTCCAAATTTGGGAGAGGGAGAGGCGACGAAGAAGCAGTCAATATAATGTCCTGTTTGTGCCAGAGGATGAACTGCCCCATAACGTCTCCGAGTAACACCAGCCCCTCGGGAGTTGCGTAGTCTATCCTCCATTGCATGAACTCGGGCTTCACTATATGCACCTCGACCCTAGTGTATTCCGACAGTATCTTATTATTGTGGTGTAAGCCACCGGGAGGATGTGCCACACCCGTTGCCACCTCCATCACAATGTTCTGCCGGCCGCTAAGAAACACCAAGGTGCAACTAGTAGGTTCCCATATGAGATCGACTGGGGTTGTGGCTGTAGTGAAACCTTGGCTGCTAGGAACTTTCGGAGGGCTGCCAACTAATGCCAGTTCTCCCGGCGGCGTCACTAATATACGTGGCTCCATAGACATTCCTTGCTCCTCCAGCGCCTTCGCAACTAGAGCCTTCACTTGGAGCTTAAGACTAGTCTCCTGGTCTCGGACATGTTCCTTGTACATGTGCCTGTCCTCTTCGAATCCTTGCTTCTAGGTCATCCTTTTCCCTAGCCCCCTGGTACGGCCTGTGTGCTCCTTGTTTCCCAAGCCAAGGCTAAGCTCGTCTCTCTCTCTGGAAGGATTGAATGAGCCCATCTCTTTGTCTTCAGCATATTTTAGTATCCTTGATACCGCCTCTTGGGTCTCCGGCTTATCAAACTTAAGATTACTGCTGGATGGTTCTATACTCCTCGCATATATCCAGTTCCTTGAGCGTACCTTCAAGTTCGTCACATCGATATTCCCAGCAGCTGCGGCCTCTTCATCCATCTTCCTAAATTGCTCTTCCTTGGCATAGTAGCCACCGGGGCCTAGATGATGGTGGTGTTTGTTCCTCTTCGCTAGCTCGGTGTTACGGGCACTGAGCTCCAATGCCTCTGCTGAAGTCTTCTGAGCCACAAGCTCCTCCCATTGACTAGGAGTTATTTTGCCGAACTCGTTGAAGGGAGTTAACCCCATTTGGATATACTTCGTGTTGAGCTCCGACCTCTAACGTCGAAATGACTCTCCCAACATCCTGATAGCATTTTTTTACCAATTCGTGCTTACCCTCCGGAAATCTAAAATTGACCTTCAGATGCCTATCCCATAGTGCATTCTTTATGTTCTCTGGTACCTCTTTCCAGTTAGGGATTGCTGGGTTCAATTTATCTCTTACTAGGTCCCCGATCACATTACGGAATCGTCCTCTTAATTCCTTCGGCTCAAGGATCTCCCCTCCTGGCCCAACCTCCGTTATCACATAGCAAGCCTTATCTGGATATAGATTTCCTTTTCTATTCCCTCATTTCCTCTTAGGCTTGGTAGTCGTGGTTGTGTCTTGAGTTTGTGGAGCAAAGCCATCGTGATCCGTCTCTGTGGTTGTTGCCTCTGCTCTCCTTTCCTCTACTCCGTCTTGTCCAGCGAGATGTCGCTAACGTCGACGTCGTCTTTTCTGAGTTTCAGGAGAGACCTATATATCGTATAGGTCAAAGTGTTAGCAGAGGTAACACAGCCAAAGCTTTAGCAAAATTTACATGCTAAGGCTTCTTCCCTACCTCCTCGTTCGGGTCAAAATCCTTGTTCAAATCTTCCTCCGTTGGCCTCCTTCTTGCTTTAGGTGGGAAAGGATCCTCGGGACTTTTATATCCCTCTTCTGACTCATCATCCTCTTCTTCTTTGCCTTCAGCAGCCTCTCCTTCGGGGCCTTCCTCCTCGTCACACTCCTCCTGAGTAAGCATCACTTCTAGATCCTTTTTTACCTCGTTATCGAACTGTTCCTGAGTAAGCTGGTCCTCTAGTGCTTGCTCCTCAAGGGTTGACTGCTCATCATGCTCGGGGCATCGAGCTGCACTGTCTGTTGTCCGCGACATTATTTCGTGCTTTGTTCTAAAAGATGCAAGAAAGTGTGCTTTAGATACACGAGAAGGTATAAGAAATCAAAAAGGTCTATAAAGCAAAGTAGTCCTATAAAACAACAATATAAAAAATGAGAAGTAGCAGTGGTAGAGGCCTCGGAAACATGTCAATCATCATCTGATCTTGAACTTGGAGCATCAAGGCATCATAACAGAGAAGAGAGGAGAAGGTAATGTAGGGGCGGCTGCTAATGATGCCAAGTTCCTCACAAGTTCTTGATCATCAGCTCATATTCCATATAATGTATGGACTTGGACAATTTCATCATCGGCAAAACAAAGAAGAGGAGAGGAGAGGAGAGGGGAGATTTGGCAAAAAAAAGCAATAGTTGCTTAACAAACATAGAGAGGAAAAGGTGTAAAAAAAAGCAGCAGCTGCTTCCCAAACATAGAGGATAGGAAAGGCGGCAAAAATAGAGGAGAGGGGAGATTTGGCAAAAAAAAAGCAGGTGCTGCTTCCCAAAAAAGCAACAGCTGCCATACTGACTTTGCTCGATCACACATGAACATCATATGCTTAATATCTTCTAAACCTAATAGGCAGATTGGACAATCAGAAGTAGTAGACAGTAGTAGACAGTAGTAGTAGAGAAGTAGTAGAATTAGTTGACAGAAGTACAAGTAGTTGATAGAAGACAGAAGTAGAAGTAGTAAACAGTAGTATTAGGGAAAGTGGTAGAGTAGTAGTAGAAGTAGCAAAAGCTGCTTAGGAGAGGAGAGGAGAGGAGTAGAGTGGAGTAGAGGAGAGTATAGTAGTAGAGTAGTAGTAGAAGTAGCAAGTAGTAGTAATAGGAGTTGTAGGAGACCAACCAGCAGCCAGCAGACAGCAGCCACTGGTACATGGGAAAATCAATGATTTCGCTCATGCTAACCACATTTCTAATACTCAAAATCACCAAACAGGAAACCAAGACATCATGATAAAACAAAAAAACGTAATACATAAATTATATGAAATAGAGATAACTGGATGCAAGTCAGTAGACAAATAGATCGAATCGAGAAAAAACTAGCAATGGTAGAGACATCACTTCACAGCATCGCATGCCGGAACTACTCCAAAGAGCGATGAGAGAAGTCTCTCAAGTCTCAACAGACAACAGGCGAGGTGAGCATCGAAAAGCAGACATGCAGGCGGCCTCATTCCTTTTTCTAAAAGTCACAAAAGGGAGGGACAAGTTTGACACAACTGTGCCCCCTGCCCAAACTAGCCCCCAATGCAAGCACATTACAACCAACACAATTAATTTCTTATAGTGGCCGATCTCAGCCCGATACTGCCCAACTGTAGCTAGTAGTGGCTATAGTAGTAGCAAGTGCACTAGATGTGGTTACAACTTGTTTAGCAATGGAAAGTAGTTTAATATCATTGGGAAAAGCAGAGAAAGCGAAACTAACCTGTAATCTAAGAACAGAAAAAACAAAGAAAGATAATAGAAGAATGATGTAAAAATTGCCTAATAATTTGAATTATTTTGCCTTGATCTTGCCACAATATTGCCTGGTTAGAGTATATTTAGTTGCTTATTCCCTATGAAGCTCAGTAACTAATCAATGCACATGTACATTTAGTTGCTCTAAATGCTGATTATAGACACTCACACGCACTAGCATTCAGTTCATGAAAAACAACAGTGGAATGACTGTAGGCATTTAGATAACTCTTACATCAGGTAGCATTCAGGTATCAGGTATTAGGCAGTAGCATTCAGGTATCAGGTAACTGGAATTTAACTGAAACTAAGACACATCAATGCAGTAACTAGTAGCATTCAGGTACCAGTTAGATCACAACATTAGGTAGATCACAGCATCAAGTAGTTCACATTCAAAAAATAGCACTGAAATTGAAACTGAAATGAGCACTAAAACTGAACTAAAATGAGCACTAAAACTGAACTGAAATGAGCACTGAAAATTAACTAAAATGAGCACTAAAACTTAACTGAAATGAGCACTGACACTTAGCTGAAATGACCACTATCCAGTTTTTAGAAATTTAATAGTACTGACACAACACTATAGACACTTAGCATAGTTACTTTTAGTACCAATGCATGAATAGACTTACTAGTGCCCTGTAATGCAGTTCAGAAAACAACACTAGGTAATGCATGAATAGACTAGTACCAATGCAGTTTCACTTCACACTAGATAATACATGAATAGACTATTACCAACACGTCTGTGGGCTGTTGCTGCCATGCAGGAAGCCGATAGGCAAGTACTATCGGTAAGCCGATAGGCAAGTACTATCGGTAAGCCGATAAGCCAAGTAATTATGCAAATTACCAATAATTATGCAAATAGGTTAGCAAGGCTTTGATCAATACATCTGTAAAAACTTGTGATAGCAGTGTGGAACTGACATTGGCATCTGCTAATGACATTTCCTCTTCAATTTAGTGCTATTAATTAATCATTCTAGGTGTAGTATAAAAACATGGAAATATATGTGATTGGTACAAAAAATCTATGAAGCATGTTTATCCTGTCAAGGCTACACTTCTCGTTCCAAATTTTGTACCACCCTATGGCACATGTTTACTTGCCACCCTCTACAAGAAACAATGTAGCCATGTTTTTTGTGTTCCTTTTGAATGTTAATGTCATTACAAACAAATTTGCCTATAATCTATATGGCTTAAAAAATCCATATCTCTTGCACATAAACATAGTTGTAGAATGAAGTGTTGTTTCCAGTCCTGTATGGTAAATTATAGCGCCACAGTTTTATTTCTACAGGGATTTAGTGTAGTTTATTATCTGATCAAAAGTAGTTTGTCTTATAACAGATCAATGAATATTCCACTATTATTTGCTAATATTGTGTGCTATAAAGTTTTTAGAGAACATGCCTTAGCATGTATTTATTTAAGTAGAGTGGTACAACAATGACCAGACACAAACATAGCTGGATAGTTAAAACGACAAATATGGAAGCTACAGTCCAGTACTCGCACAACAACTACAATACATCCAAGAACAAGACTAGCCTTCCACAAAAATAGAAGACAAATTCATTAGTATAGAAGGAGCACAGTTACGCTGCCAAGATTTGAGCATGTGATTAGCTAGCATGACTTGAGCTCTAATTAAGCTCGCCTAGGACTCAACTTACGAGTGATGCCAAGTATTAAAACAAGCCAACTTTTAAGCTACAAAATAGTATACTCTCAACTAAGCAGGTAGCAGCAGATCGAGACACAAAGCTGAAAGAAAAAAAGGAAGAGGTGGTGGCGTTGGTCGGGTGCTCACCGGGACATGGGAGTTGCGGGTGCTGCGCTTGGGGTCGGTGGCGGAGAAGACGGTGTAGACGAGCACGAAGGTGCCGATGATCTCTGCGCCGAGCCCTGTCCCACGGGAGTACCCCGACGCGAGCGAGTTGGAGCCGCCGCCGTACCAGTCGAAGTAGGTGCTCTGGAACGCCTTGACGAGCCCCACGCCGCAGATGGCGCCGAGGCACTGGGGCAGTGAGGGGAAGCGGCCGACCGGCGGGGGCCAACCACCAGGGAGTGGGTGGGCGTCGGCGGCGGGGTCAGAAACCCTAGGGCGGGGAGGAGTAGGCGTGCGGGTGCGGGGAAGGAGCAGGCGCGCGGGGGCGGAGATGGGGCCCGTGGGTGAGGGGAAGCGGCCGGCCGACGGGGGCCAACCACCGGGGAGCGGGCGGGCGTCGGCGGCGGGGTCAGAAACCCTAGGTCGGGGAGGAGCAGGCGCGCGGGTGCGGGGAAGGAGCAGGCGCGCGGGGGCGGAGATGGGGCGCGTGGGTGAGGGGAAGTGGCGCGGGCTGGCGGCGGCGGGGCAGCCTGACGACGTCGGAGGAGAAGAGAGCGCCCAAACGAAGACAATACCCGTGCGCCCTCGTATATATAGATAGGATGATTTATAGGGGCGGTTTTTGATCCAGCCGCCCCTAAAAATGCATTTGTAGGGGCGGTTCCTGATCCAGCTGCCCCCGAAAATGCATTTGTAGGGGCGGTTCCTGATCCAACTGCCCCTAGAAATATATTTTTATTTTTTTAAATTGTTAATTCTGTATTATAAAAACAATTGTGTATATATAAAACAATTGTGACCAAAATAAAAGTAATATAAAAAATATTGTGTATATGCACAAATATAATATTTTGTATTATTATATATATGAAGAAATATATATATAAACGATTGTAGTCAAAACAATATAGAAAACAAAAAAACAAAAATTATAAATTTGAATTTTAAAACTTCGACTATAATTTTATGACTTTAAATTAAATAAAATGAAAATGTTGTAAACATAAAAGTTGTATAACTCATCGACATGTATAACTTTTATTTTGGTCATCTTGTCATGTGACTTTGTTTGAACGATTCAAATTTTGAAATTCAAATAATTTCAATTTGAAACAATATTTTGAAAGAGTAAATGATTTCAGATGAAAAACTCATGAATACCAATGTTGTACAACTCATCAATATGTACAACTTTTATTTTGATCATATTTTCATTTGACCAAATTTGAACCATTGTAATTTTGAATTTCACTAAATGACAACTTCAAACAAGATTTTGAAACCTTAAATGATTTCAACAATAAAAGTCGTGAACATAAAAGTTGTTGAACTCCTCACTGTCTACAACTTTTATTTTGATCACTTCATGTGACAATTCAGATTTTAAATTTCAGAAAATGACAGCTTCAAACCTGATTTTCAAACACTAAATGATTTCAGCTGTAAAGGTGATTAATATAAGAGTTGTATAACTCATCAAGATCTACTTTTATTTTGGTCATTTCTTCATTTCATAAAGTGTTAAGTGATTTCATAAAGTTTTAGTAGTAATAGAGTGGATGTTCAAATAGAGTCATCTGGATGTTGCAAAGGGTAGTCTCACATGCATAAAATGTAGTCTCACACACATACAAAAATATGTAGTCTTACACACGTACATAAATATATAGTCTCACACGCATGCATAAATGAAGTCTTACAAACACACACTTACACAAACACTCCACTTTCAACAACTAGCTAGCCCGCTGTAACGACTTTTCCTTTGACACCTTTTCGTTCCCATGGCATTATGTCTTTGGGGAGGTTCTTTTCCACAACACTGATCTTCTTAGGAAAGTCTGTGAATAGCAGCATCTTATCGTAGTTATTGTAAGCTTCAACATCATCCACGCCATCAACTCCAATAATGTGCTGTTTCCTGGAGGCAACCACGTGCTTTGTCTTCTTCTTCGGGGGGAGGTTACTTTGTGGGTCAGACATATAGAAAACTTGTGCGACACGTGAAGCGAGCACCCAAGGGTCATCTTGGTAGCCTAGATTCTCGAGGTCTAGGACTCTCAATCCGATCTCGTTCAGTTGGTGTTGTTTGATCCAGCGGCATCGAAACAGGGCCACCGTTATATCCCTTCCATAGTCAAGTTCCCATATCTCTTCAATGATGCCAAAGTATTGGATCTTTCGCCCTAATCCATCGAGAGCCTCTATTCGAACGCCGCTGTTTTGGTTCACATATTTACTATCCTTTGCGTGGGTATAGTACGTGTACCCATTGATGTCATAAGCATTCTAAGATGTCACTTGTCTCGATGGCCCCTCCGCCAACCTACTGATGGTAATAGAGTCTATGGTTTTTTCAGGCGGTATGTTTTGGTCCTTCAACCATGTAGTTAGTCATTACTTGTGCTGTTTCATGACCCAATCATCCGAACGGCCATTTCTCTCCACCATAATGATAGCCAAGTGTTCATCAATATATGGTTGCATCAGTTGTGTACTCTACAAGACACTGTAATGCGCCCGACTCACCTCTTTGTAATCATGGTCGATGAACACTTTTCTATCACTGGTGCCCTTCCCAGCCAGCCTACCCTTGTGACGAGAATTGGGTTTACCAATCCCTTTCTGTACTTTTAGGTACTCTTGACAGCACTCGACGACTTCTTCAGTACTGTAACCCTCTATCATGGAGCCCTCTGGGTATGCTCGATTATGCATGTATCGACTTAAAACTGACATGAACCGCTCATATGACCACATTTCATGCAAGTAGCAAGGGCCAAGTGCCTGTATCTGATGAACCATGTGAATCATGAGATGTGGCATTATATCAAAAAAAGCAGGAGGTAAACACATCTCTAGTTGGTTTTGTGTCTCCACCACAAATTTATGTAGGTCACTCAGCTCTTCCTTGCCAATCATCTTCTGTGAGATCTTCGAAAAGAAGTAGCACATGCGGGTGATGGCCATTTTCAAGAACTCTGGCTTTATAGCCCTGATTGCAATAGGTAGAAACACTGTCAGCATCACATGGCAATCATGAGCCTTGCAGTGTGTTATTGACAAGTCCTTCATCGACACTAGCTTCTTCACATTTGCTGAAAACCCAGTCGGGACTTTGATCCCCCTTAGAAAAGTGCATATAGCTCTCTTCTTGTCTGGTGTTAGGTTGAAGCACGCCACGGGCAGAGTGTATTTTCCATTAGCCTCAGGTACCGGGTGAAGCTGTGGCATCACGTTTAACTGCACCATGTCTTTCCGTGCTTTCAGACCATCCTTTGACTTGCCTGTGTCCATCAAGGTAGCAATGAGACTCTCAAAGACATTCTTCTGCACGTGCATAGCATCAATGGCATGGGGGACCTCCAAGTCTGGCCAATAAGGCAGATACTAAAAGAAGATCGATTATTTCTTGAAAGGTACGCCTTCGACAGGAGGTGTGCTTCTATCTCTGTTCGTCCCATCCGGATTCTTTTTTCCATAGACGACGTGTATGTTTTTCACCATTCTGTACACATGTTCTCCGTTATGACGTCTCTCCGGAGGGGGTTCAATCTCCGGGGCGTTGTCATAAAATCTAAAGAACAATTTGCTGTGGTACTTGTGACTTGTCTTTAAGAAGCGTCGGTTCCTTAGGTAAACTATCTTCTTGGATGCATCCAGGTACACCCATGTAGTACCATCCAAGCAAACCAAGCATCCCGTCTTCCCTTTGATCTATCCAGACAAAGCAAACAGAGCGGGGTAATCATTGGTAGTAACAAATATTATTGCTCTACATATGAAGTCCTCCTTTCGGAACGCATCGTACATCTGCTCCCCATGCCTCCATAGCCTCTCCATTTCTTGCATCAAGGGCTCGAGGAACACGTCTATATCAATGCCTGGTTGTTTAGGGCCAGAAATAAGAATAGTGAGGAGAAGGTACTTTCTCTTCTGACACAACTATGTTGGAATGTTGTACATGGTCAAGATCACTAGCCATGTGCTGTGGTTGCTCATCCTCTCATTGAAGGGATTCATTCCATCGGTGCTCAGGTCAAACCGTACATTCCTTGGGTCATCGCTGAATTCTTTGTGCTTCTCATCAAACCTTTGCCACTGACTATAATCAGCCGGGTGTGCAATCTTATCATCATCCACCTTGCACTCATCATCCCACCATGTCATGAGTGCGGCTTCTTTAGGGTTTAGGAACATACATCTCAAGCGGTCGGTCACTGGCAGGTACCACATTACCACGG
Organism: Miscanthus lutarioriparius; assembly: GCA_904845875.1. Classification (NCBI taxonomy): domain Eukaryota; kingdom Viridiplantae; phylum Streptophyta; class Magnoliopsida; order Poales; family Poaceae; genus Miscanthus; species Miscanthus lutarioriparius. The sequence goes on along the minus strand of CAJGYO010000019.1, from coordinate 28,206,433 downwards.
CATAAATTCTTCTCTGCTTTGCATCGTTGCCTAATGGAGTGTCCTCTGGGGGGCTGAGATTCTTGTACCACCTTTTTTGTATCCTTCTTATTCCTCTTTTTCCCCGTGGATGGTTCGTCCCCACCGTAAAGGTCATTGTTCTTGTACCGGCTGGCCCCACACCGGGGACATTTATCCAATGACTTGAACGTTTCGCCACAAAAAAGTATTAAGTGGTTGGGGCATGCATGTATTTTTTCAACCCCCATTGTCAATGGACTTATGACCTTCTTCGCTTGGTACGTGTTGGCGGGAACTGAGTTTGGTTGTGGCAGCACCCATGACAGGAGATGCAATAGATCATTGAAACTACAGTCTGACCAGCCGTACTTAGCCTTCAGGATGAGCAGCTCAAGCACAAAACGTAGTAATGTTCAATGTGTCGGACAACCCTTTTCAACACCATACACAGTCTCCTTCGATGCTTTTATCACTCTTTCCAAATTTTCTAGACCTTTCGGGCTATTTAGTAAAATCTCTGGTTCAAGGGTTCGAATCATGTCATCTAAATCATCTTCAACTCCGACACGTGCTCCACCATCATTATTGGCACCACATTCGTCATTACCATCCCAACCACCAGCATCACCACCTTGTTCATTGCCAAACTCAAAATCCATTCGTGCATCAAGCTTTGCTGAATATTGGGACAGGGATTCTATGGTTTCGTCGTCGTATTCCTCCTCATCGTCATCGTTAACAATAACCGTTTCACCATGATGAATCCACACTGTGTAGTCCTCAACAAATCCTCGCATAATCAAATGTGATCTGATGATAGTCACATCTGTCCATGCCATATGGTTCTTGCAATCTTTACAGGGGCAAATAATTGTATCCTTATTCTCTTTCAATGTCGTTGCATGCTTTGTTGCGGCTTCAATAAATTTATCCACCTCTTCACGGAAACCTGCCTTGAACCTTAACGAACCATACATCCAAGAGTTCCTGTACTCCATCTTTTACAACAACAACAAAACAAACATTAAAGGACTACTTATTGAGATATATATAAAAATGAATCAAAGTAATAATTATTTGAGAATAATTGTATATACCTCAGATATATATGAATATAAATCTAATATAATTACATGAAGCATACAAACACACCATGGTAGAGAAAAATTAATTAATGGCCCATTTATCCATAAATAATTAAAATACATATTTATTGATTACAATAAACAATTTCAAAGACAACAATTAGCAATAATTATACTTTACCAATATCTTTCATACAAACCCTAGTCCAATTTTATCAAACATAAATTTACAAAAACGAAATTAATAAAAAAACCAAACCCTAGATCTAGATCACATGCACATGAAACATCCATAAAACTAACTAATGGTTCACTAAAATCAAGAAACATGGACCAAATAAGGGTATGATCTTGTTCCCCTCCCTAATTTACCCTAGTACATTTAAAAGTTGGGTCTAATTTGCTCATAATAGCTCAAGCACTATAGAAGAGAGAGAAAAACAAAACTCTAATTACTCACTAACCAACCATTAAAACTTTAAAAAAGTTTGTAATAGCATTTTCTTACCTTATACAACCTCTCCACCAAATGATTTGAGACCAAAACCTTCCCCCCTTAGTAGAGCAATTTTTGGGAGGTGCCCAAGGCCTCCCCACCTTTTTTTTACGGGTTGGAGTGAGTGACCCGAGGAGGAAGAAGGAGCTGCATCTGTTTTATATGGGGGCATTTGTAGGGGTGGCTGGTGATTGAGCCGCCCCTACAAATCGGTGCTATAAATACGGGGCCATTTGTAGGGGTGGCTCAATCACCAGCCGCCCTTACAAATACCATTTCTAGGGGTGGCTGGTGATTGAACCGCCCCTACAAATCAGACCCAATTTGTAGGGCGGCTCGTAACACTAGCCGCCCCTGCTGTTCCGTTTGTAGGGGCGGCTGGTGTCTGGGCACCCTAGCACGCTACTGTAGGGGCGGCTCCATCACTAGCCGCCCCTAGAAAAAAATCAAACCGTTGTTAAAAATCGTTTTCTACGTAGTGTTTATTTCTGTCGGTAAACCATCAGAGAAATGGATCTTTCAATTTTTCTATTGATATTCGCTATTTCCCTATCATTTTTTCACCGACAGGACAATTCGAGGCTCCAGCAGTGCAATAGCTTTATTGCTTTATCATAGTGTCAAATTCGCAACCATATTTTTGAGAATATTCTCAACGAAATTAAGCAGCAAGATGTGAAAAATAATTGCAACTGCTTGGCTTACACTTAGGCCGCCGGCTATGTTTATTATATAGTCGTCATGGTACATGTCCTAGTATGACTTGGTACATAGCTGAGTAGGACTCTAAATCTACTTGTAATACAATACTAGGTTTTAATCATATTATATCTCTAGGACTCTATCTCTGTTCCTAATGGTAACTATCTATAATTCCAGCACAAGAAACTTCATTAACTACAACCAAATTGGAAAATAAGCAGTACATGTATAAATATTTTGAAACAAGTAATAATGCATAGTAGTGCTTGAACGCAAAAAAGAGGGAGAGAAGCTAAACTAATGTGAGTAGTGAGTGAACTAATGCATCAGAAATAAGAAAATATACTTGCAATGAGACTGCTTGTATAGCAATTCTAAAGACATAAAAATTGATCAAAACAGAGAAGGTAACTGCAGAAGGTAGAACTTCTGAAGTAAGCCCAACATTACCTTAGCTTGGAACTGCTGACTAACATGTGTGCCCTGCTGATGGCTTGGCTTGGCATATCCACGATGCTCATGAGCTCATCTCAACTTGCGGTAGCGTGGAGGTCTTGATAGAGGAGGTTGTCAATTACATGGTAGCAGCACTGATGTGATCAAAATAGGTGAGGAACCACATTCGGAAGGGAAAATATTGAGAATACATATGCTGGTGGTGCACAGGCTTTGGCGATCATTGCTGTTTGTCCTGGGACATGAGAGCCACTCTAAATTTTGATGACCATCAGGTGGTGCAGCGGTTGCAGCAGCCAGCAGGTGAAAAGCCTTTCCAAGGTGAAGGAGAACCGTATGCAATGAGAGATTTGACGAAGCAGCTTGCCCTCCTATCAATAGTTGGATAATAAAGGCCAAAGGTAATGATCCATCACTTAATGCCCACCAGCAGTTGCAAAAGATGAGCGGACGTGGCGGCAAGTTATGTCGCTTCCGTTTAATACAGGCCTGATGACGTGGTGGCAAGTTTAAAAAATAGAAAGCCAGTTTGGAGATGCTGTTGCGGGACTAGCTTCTTGATCTAGAAGGCTAAATTATTTTAGAGAGCCAATTGAGCTATCCAAATTTACCTAGGCGGCTAGGCTCTTAAAGTTGCTCTTATAATTTGAAATTTACCTAGGCGGCTAGGCTGTTGAGGAAGTGGTGCATAGTAATCAAGAACCGTATTCTTCTCCTGGAATATTTCCTGTTGTCATCTTGCTAAGCTCCCAAGCTGAGCAGCATCGAATCCCAGGCGGCTGTACGACGCATTCCATGTCCATATCCAGTCTTGCCGTCCTCGCAAACATTTGCCAACACCCTCACGGTTCCGTTCCAAGTGCTCACTTCTGCTTCTGCCAAACAAAGTCGCCGGCCTTGTACGGCTTAATCAATTTGCAGACACGAACGGTGATCGAAAAGCCTGCCGTCTCTAACAATGAGTGAATACACGCACGTTAATCTTGTCTTGTATTAAAGGACGCCATGGATGCACATGCAAACTACATTAGAGCAAGAGCCGGCAGCAATGGAAAGCTTCTACTTCAAGCTGTCCTTGCTCGGCATTCTTATTCCCTGTGTTCTCCTTGCTACTTCAATGGTTGCCGAGACGACCGGCGATGACGAGCTTCGCACGTTCATCGTCCGCGTACAGCCGCCGGAGAAGCATGTGTTCGCCATACCAGACGACCGGACGGCGTGGTACAGGTCGTTCCTCCCTGAGGACGGCCGGCTTCTCCACGCCTACCACCACGCCGCCAGCGGCTTTGCCGCCCGGCTGACGCAGCGGGAGCTCGACGTGCCGTCCGTCACGCCAGGCTTCCTCGCGGCGCAGCCGAACGTGGCTTATGAGCTGCTGACGACGCACACGCCTCGGTTCCTCGGACTGGACGTGCCACAGGAGGGCGTGAGCACCATAAACCACAGTGCTTCTGGGTTTGGGGACGGCGTCATCATCGGCGTGCTCGACACCGGTATCTTTCCCTACCACCCATATCGTACAGCGGCGACGGCATGCCGCCGCCGCCGGAAAAGTGGAAGGGGCGCTGCGACTTCAACGGCTCGGCGTGCAACAACAAGCTCATAGGCTTGCGGTCTTTCGCGTCCGACCCCTCACCGCTCGACATGGACGGCCACGGCACGCACACGTCGAGCACCGCGGCGGGGGCGGTCGTGCATGGAGCCCAGGTGCTCGGACAGGCCCGCGGCACCGCTTCAGGGATAGCGCCACGCGCTCACGTCGCCATGTACAAGCCGTGCGGCGACGAGTGCACCAGTGCCGCGATGCTCGCCTGCATCGACGCGGCCGTGGGCGACGGCTGTGACGTTCTCTCCATATCTCTCCGCGATACCTCGTCGGGGTCGGACACACCGTTCTACCAAGACAGCCTCGCGATTGGCACGTATGGCGCCGTAGATAAGGGTATCTTCGTCAGCATCTCAGCCGGCAACAGCGGCCCAAATGCCAGCACCCTGTTCAACGACGCGCCGTGGATGCTCACCGTCGCGGCGAGCACCATGGACCGTTTGATCGGTTCCCAGGTGCGTCTCGGTAACGGCCTCTCGTTTGACGGGGAGTCGTTGTACCAGCCAGAAATCTCGGCGGCCGTCTTCTACCCGCTGGTCTACGCGGGAGCCAGCTCCACAGCCGACGCGCGGTTCTGCGGCAACGGTTCGCTGGACGGCTTCGACGTCAAGGGCAAGATCGTGCTCTGTGACCGTGGCAATGACGTCGGGAGGGTTGACAAAGGTGCCGAGGTGAAACGAGCAGGAGGCATCGGCATGATCATGGCCAACGAGTTCTCCAACGGTTACAGCACACTCCCTGACGTCCACGTCCTCCCGGCTTCGCATGTCAACTACCCCGCCGGAGCCGCCAACAAGAAGTACATCAACTCCACGGCGAACCCGATAGCGCAGATCTTCTTTCGGGGCACGGTTCTCGGCGCGTCGCCGGCCCCGGCCATCACTTCCTTCTCCTCGCGCGGGCCGAGCCAGCGCAATCCCGGCATCTTGAAACCCGACATCACGGGGCCCGGCGTGACCGTACTCGCGGCTTGGCCAACCCAGGTCGTCGGCCCTCCATCCTCGTCGGTGAATTCCGGACCGACCTTCAACTTTGATTCTGGCACGTCCATGTCGGCACCGCACCTAGCCGGCGTCGCGGCACTGATCAAGAGCAAGCACCCGGGCTGGTCACCGGCGGCCATCAGGTCCGCTATTGTGACAACCGCCGACCCCATCGACCGCTCTGGAAACCCGATACTGGACGAGCAACATATGCCGGCCGACTTCTTCGCGACGAGCGCCGGCCACGTCAATCCAGTCAAGGCCGTCGACCCCGGCCTGGTCTACGACATCGCCCCCGACGACTACGTGCGCCTTCTCTGCAGCGTCTACGCGAGCCGGGACGTGTCCGTCATCGCGCGGCGCGCTGTGGACTGCTCGGCCATCAGGGTGATCCCAGAGCACGCGCTGAACTACCCCTCCATCTCGGTCGTGTTCCCACAGGCGTGGAACTCCACGGCCAATCCTGTGGCTGTGGTGCACCGGACGGTGAGGAACGTCGGCGAGGCGCCGACTGTGTACTACCCCTATGTAGACCTGCCGTCAAGCATGGTGAACGTTGAGCCGAGGTCGCTGCAGTTCACGGAGGCGAACCAGGAGCAGAGCTTCACGGTGTCCGTGCGGCGAGGGCGGAGTGGTAACGCGAAGGTGGTTCAGGGCGCGCTCCGGTGGGCGTCCGACAAGCACACCGTGACAAGCCCTATCTCCATCACATTTGAATGATCAGTAGAGTCGCAATTGAGTTGTATGTTCTTGGCTGCTCCTGACACTTCCACTCAATCCAAAGGTTGTTCGTTCTTCGTGCAAATTTTAGGAAGTGGCTAGGCGCCAACCATGTGTTTTGGCTACTCCTGGCACTCGTTGCATTTACAATGTCTTTTTACTATATTAGTGGATATGCACATGCAACACGCATGTGAATAAAAAAGAAAAGTCAATAGCCAATCGTTAAGATTCCTGCTAAAGAAGGAATAACAATAAATTTTCAAGGATATTTGTACAATGCATGATGATACAATTACATATACAGCCTCAATTTACCATGATATGATTCCTTTTATTATTGATTAATACCAATTAAAAATGATTTAAGTAAAGTCACAAGGATTCTAAATAGAGGATTATTAAATTACAAATCAGGGTTTACAAGTTTTGAACAGACATAATGTTTTTACAATAACAATTGCGATGTGCCAACATCTACCTATCCACTGATTTCACCTTGTTGGAGTTGGTAAAACATAATTCAATCAATTCACTCGAAGTCACCTGAAGCTTATTCAGACATACCACACCTGCAAAAAAGATGAGCTTTTCCTGTCAAAAAGCTTTTTGGTCACCAAATTGAATGCTGCAGTGATCAAATCAAACTATGATGCACAAAATTGAATTACACATCCACCAAATCAAATAATAGATGCATCATATTGAAGAAGCAAGGATCAAACTACATATTCCTGCACATGTCCACCGTGGAATACTCATTTAACAAAAAAAGGAGTTGTCTCTAAATGTCATTAGGGAACACATAGCATTACCATTGAGTTGTGCCCTGGGTGTGATGGGTGCTTTAAAACAAAGATGCAGCTCAATTAATAGATATTAAAGATTAATACTATTTTTTAGAACTTCACAATGATATGATCAAATGAGGTGTCCTGCGAGTGAGAAATGAAATTGCTCATACCTAGGTTGAAGCCCAAAATATCTGCTAGCCATCATAGTGAATTCTAGAGTGGTTCTCTTGTAAAACTAAAATATCTGCATGGAACCTCTACATTTGGACAGAAGGCAAATGAATTTACATGTAAATCATTAGTAATAATCAGTAAAAATAATCAGCTTATGGTCAATGTTGTTTTCCAACAAGTAGGCATGCAGAACCACCAGAATATATATAATGATGATTATTCCAACCAGGGGCGGAGCTACAGGGTGGTCCCTGTGGGCCGTGGACCACCCTGCGCTCGGCCCAACCAAAGCCCATAGGTAGAGTTAGGACTCGCTCAGTCGCTCAGGATCTTCTGGCTGCCGCCGTCAGTTCGTCTCCAATCGTATTCTTTGCTTTCCTTCTTTCGCGTGGTGTGCGGTGCAATCGTGGGGTACTGGGATCGGTGGATGACCGCGATGCAACTGCTACCTGCGGCGAGCACCAGTCAGCCATCGCCCATCGGACTCTGACATCGGCATCTCCACGACGGCAAACGCAAAGCAGCAGCCCATTAGGTACTCTGAATCCTAGCGACTCCAAGACTGAACTGCTGAGCCAACGTTAAATCCTGCTGGCTGCTGAGCCAACGTCTATGATCTATGGCTATTCTCCTTTAGTCACAAGTACATACGTTTCTTCTTTTCCTTTCAGTTTCTTCAATTTCAATATATGATCCGTTCGGTGATCTGCGATCTGCAGACAGTCAGACAGGAAAAGTGCACAACCTTAGGGTATGCAAAACTGATTATTTTTGGTGCAAGTGCAACACTGAATTATTTTATTTCAATATATGATTTTTTGCAGTATTGGATATATATTGAAACATTATATAATTCTCTTGGAGAATTGTTGAAACAAAGAGCGATAAAGTTTATCATTGGTTCTATTTACTTATCAAATTGGTATAGCATTAAAAAAATTTAGACAATGGACAACCATAGCTACAAATCCTGGCTACGCCACTGATTCCAGCCCACCCCTACAGGCCACTAAGATGCAATTTAAACAACAAACACCACAGTTGTCGCAATTGTTGTCTACAGCCTATGGCAAACATATGTAGGTGCTATAAGATTCAACAGTTTAACCTTGAGCGTAGAATCAATCCCATTCCCATCCCTCTGTGTGATGAGACCGCAACCTAATCTATTCCCATGATATTTATCTCAAGGGGAACATGAAAATATATAATAACTTACCACACATGCTATTTCTGTCCAACATTAATTTTCCGGCTGCAGCAAGAAATCAACATCATTATTTCTTACCTTATTCAAACAAAGGGAATTGCACCTATATATTATAGCCACTTGTCCAGGTGATAGTTATATCTAAAACAAATAATTATTCAGCCACATTATTAGATTGGTGAGTACAATTATATTGTAGATTTTACAATGTAGTATGTCTTTTATTATTGAAGTTGAGTTGAAAGCAGGATACTACATACCCTTTTTTTTTAAGATGGAGCACATGAGGGAATGTATCTTCGGAGTTATAGTGGAAGGTATAGAAATCCAGAAGATGCTTATTTCACTTACCTTCAATAGGCCTCCTCTTTGGAGAAAATTTTCCTCACAAATCATCAGATATCCACTTCCAATCTTGTTATATAGCTGTAATAATTTTGAAGGTTGCAAATTGGTACTGCAGTGAAGGTATAACCTAGTATTAGTAATTGTGCGCTTGACCTATCGTAATAGCCTTGATCAATAGAAATTAAGCACCGGAAATGCTAGCAATAAGAAAAAAATCATCAAATTTAAAACCTGCATATTGATATTGCAATAATATTACCTGTAAAGTGATTGGAAGTAAAAGGATAAGAACCTGCTGTCTGTTGAACTTTTCCTTTGCCTCATTTGGCACCTATTAACAACACAGTAATCATCCAGCCTATCAACAAATACTTAAACAAATTGGAACAACGGTCACAGAATGAAAAGGGTGAGCAGAAAATACTCTATATGGGCCAAATTTAATTCTGCCTCTAGCATAGGGAAAAACAAACCCTGCAATAACTCCATTTTCATTTAATGTAAGGAACAGTCCATGTAATATTCTTTCTAACGGATACTCTGTTTACACCATATCTCATACTACACCTTTCCTATATATGAATTCTTGGTACAAAATCCATAAATTCATCAGGCCTTTGGACAACCCTCATCCCCTTTCCCGCCTTTCATATGAGCTATCTCCATCAACATAAACCTATGTAAACAAAATATTTTAATGCCTGAAACCCAGGCCACATGTACAGAGAAACAAATATAAGAGGTCCAAAGCCCAAACTCCACACTGCAATTTTACGTTGCATATGAGAGTGTGAAAGAGTCCTAAATAACTGGGAAAAGCATAACAGCCCCTGGCTCATTCATGACCTTTCTCTTTGTGCTTATGCCAGCTATATGCCTTATGCAACAAGGATATGTGCCAAGGAATTCTATAAACCATTTAGAGCTTCTCCCACTGTGCTTGATTAGAGACCGACTACATGAACAACAGGCTGTATAATAATAATCAAACTGAAGTTGCTACACAACATTGACTTGTTAGTTGCTCATCAGACTGCAAGAAGAAATCATTTTTTCAGTATGGAAACACTCTCACTCTGATAATAAAAATGGAACGTATCAAGCAAAAAAAAAAAACAAATTATGATGGATTGCGATGATCAGTCCGAACCTGCTCCTTGTTGAAGGCTAGTCAGCAGTCTGCACCCTTGTTGGCTTGAGTCAGGGGGACAGTAAAAGGAAATCATTCCTGCTAGCCATTGCTGAGTCACGTTTGGACATGAATCCATGATTGATGCTTTGCATAAATCTCAAGCACCAATCTGGCACGAGGATGCCATGCTACCTTCACCAGATGCATCCGCGGAGAAGAGTTGGGCGGACACCGGCGAGGACATGACCAAACGAGAGGAGGAGGGATCCCGGATCGGGATTGCCGGAGGAGCGGGAACGGATGGCCGGCACGGATTGGGAGGGGGCGACGCAAGCAAGGAAAGAGTGGCGGGTAGGGTGAGGAGCGGGAACACGCGAAAATAATCTCGTGCGGTTGCCGGCTGCGGGTACTACTGCGGCGGCATTTCGAGATGGGGAAGTAAGCATGGAAACTGCCGTGGGTACACGCGGCTGGGTAAGGAACCGCTCGGTGAAAAAAGAAATACGACGGGAGCGCGCCGCAAGAGACAAACATGCTGTCAATGTAAATAGTTTCCGACTAGTTTTCGACGTCAGATCATGGTGGAAGATTTAGACACGTTGGATCGGAGTTTAAAATCGATCTAACGGATAAGAATTAAGGCGGATATGAAATATTTGGGTGAGATGATATTTTCAATTCTTTCGCTCCTTTATAGTATAAATAGATTTACAATGTCTTATTACTATATTTACAATGATTTCTTTAATATAATTTATTGGACAGAGTGATGTAATTTAGAGATAACACAACTTTTATCTCTATATATGGATCGTGGGTCTCAGAAATATATGCCAAATTATTCAGAAAAATTATAAATTATTTGTATGGGTTGCAGATATGAGAGAAATATATGCCAAATTATTCACAAATGCCATAGACAAAACATACCAAAACAAAGATCGAAAATCCATTATCTTCTCTTCAACCTCCGGTTTAGGCGTCCTCTTCCCGATGCGGAACATCCCACAGGGTAAGCGGAGTTCTGGGCAGCCGCGGGTGAGAGCGGAGATGTCGGCGTCGGTGACACCACGCGCCAGGTGGCTCCTGCGGACGACCGCCGCCGTGAGGTGCGCGTCCGTGGCCTCCTTGCCATCGAGGGTCCTCTCGCGGATGTCGCCATAGTGGTCCGTCAGATCGGCCTCATCATCCTCATTATCCTCCTCCTCTTCAAGGTATTCAAATGCAATCTTCTCAAGAGACGAGTCTCCAATCTATGGAGATAACAGAAAGGCCAAATGCACCAGGGTGACAAGATCATCAAAATAAAGTGGAATAAGAGTATTGTGATCAAGGTATAGCAGAGATAAAAAATTGAAAGTGTCAGAGGCTGGATTGATGGTTAAGAAGTTGAAAGGTCCTAATGGCTAGAGGGGGTGAATAGCCTATTAAAAAATTCTACAACAACACTTAGAAAACCGGTTAGACAAATATGAGCCGAAGCGAGTGTTGCGCTAGCCTACTAAAATTACAAGCCACCTACCATAATTCTAGTTTATATAGTCTCTATCCACACAATGGCTATGTCACTACACTAAGTTAATGTGCTCTCAAAGGCTAACTAAAGAGCCACACTAACCAAACTAACAAGCTCTCACAACTAGCTACACTAAAGAGCTTGACAACTAGTTTGCGGTAATGTAAAGAGAGAGAGCAAGATGGCTATACCTCCGAGTCAAGGAATGAACCAATCAATCATAAGAATGAATATCAATGAAGACCAATCACCTCGGAATCAAATGTTGACATAATGATTTTTTTACCGAAGTTCACTTGCTTGCCGGCAAGCTAGTCCTCGTTGTGGCGATTCACTCACTTAGAGGTTCACGCACTAATTGGCATCACACGACAAACCCTCAATAGGGTGCCGCACAACCAACACAAGATGAGGATCCCACAAACCATGAGCAATTTACTAGAGTATCTTTTGACTCTCTGCTAGGGAAAGGTCAAGAACCCCTCACAATCACCACGATCGGAACCGAAGACAATCACCAACCTCTGCTCGACGATCCTCGCTGCTCCAAGCCGTCTAGATGGCGGCAACCACCAAGAGTAACAAGCGAATCCCACAGCGAAACACGAACACCAAGTGCCTCTAGATGCAAACACTCAAGCAATGCACTTGGATTCACTCCCAATCTCACAAAGATGATGAATCAATGACGGAGATGAGTTTGAGGGCTTTGGCTAAGCTCACAAAGTTGCTATGTCAATGCAAATGGCCAAGAGGATGAACTTGAGCAGGCCATGGGGCTTAAATAGAGAGCCCCCACGAATAGAGTCGTTGGCTCACTGTTCACTGAAAAATCAGGGCGACAGGGCACGCCGGTCAGATCGACCGGACGTAGGACCCCAGCGTCCAGTGGCGCTATGCATGCCACGTGGCCCCTGCTTCGAATGTTGATCGCCCGATCTCAACGGTTATCAATTCACTTAAGTTATGACCGGACGCTCTACAGTGTAGGACCGAACATAGGACCCCAGCGTCCAGTCACTTCCAGTAAGGTTCCAGTCGTGACCAGACGCGTCAGTTCGATCACGACTGGACGCAGGAGGAGCAGCGTCCGATCGAGTCCAGAGAGCTCCCAGAGCTGCTCAACTGCAATTGGATGCGTCCGGTCGGTCACAATCGGACGCAGCATCAGCGACTGGTCCTTCGTCCTCTTCTCTGTGCTGCCACGTCAGCAGGACTAGATGCTAAACAGTGTTCAGCCAGAGTCTGGTCACCTGCGTTCGGTCAAGAGACCGAGGGCGGCCTTCACTGCGTGCCATTGACCAGACGCAGGACCCCAGCGTCCGATCACTGCGTGACTATCGTCCGGTGCACTCTGTGAAACCCTGTCTTTTCTGTACAGGGTGCCGGTGACACTCCACTGGTGAAGTTTCGAACCCTTGCTCCCAAGTGCTAAACACAATGTGTATCACCTTTGCGCATGTGTGTTAGCATATTTTCACAAACATTTTCAAGGGTGTTAGCACTCCACTAGATCCTAAATGCATATGTAATGAGTTAGAGCATCTAGTGGCACTTTGATAACCGTATTTCGATACGAGTTTCACCCCTCTTAATAGTACGGCTATCGAACCTAAATGTGATCATACTCGCTAAGTGTCTTGATCACCGAAATGAAATGGCTCCTACCACTTATACCTTTGCTTTGAGCCTTTTGTTTTTCTCTTTCTTCTTTTCAAGTACAAGCACTTGATCATCAACATGGCATCACCATCATCATGTCATGATCTTCATTTGTTTCACCACTTGGAATGTGCTACCTATCTCATGATCACTTTGATAAACTAGGTTAACACTTAGGGTTTTATCAATTCACCAAAACCAAACTAGAGCTTTCAGAAGTTGGGTACCTTAGCAAAGAGGCCGTGCAAGGGGGCTTGGAAGAACCTGCAACAATGTTAGGCCCAATGATGATGGATTTGAGTGTTGGTGCAGGAGCTGGTGCAGGGACTGCCTTGGTCACTGAATGAAACTGAATAGCCAAAGCAGTCACAATTTCTATAGGAACAACTGACACTTTCTTTATAACTAACCCTTTTCTCTATGTTCTCAACATGTGCATCAACTACCTCGACCACTATTTCTTCCAAGTCAAGTGCTGTAGTCTACTCATTCCATCGTCCTCGAGCCCCTCCATCAATGTTCATGGCCGAGCCAGCGCGGGAGCCTGCTAGGGTGGCATCAGACCGTGCTAGAGGCACGGGTCCAGTCTAGCGTGGGGGCTAAGGAGGATGGGGCCTCCTTATCAGGAAGTTTAGAAACACTCTTCTTCTTCAGGACGAAGACCAACATAGTCCAAGAGTGACCCATTTGTGGTAGACCGGCATTAAACTTGACTGAGTCTGGAATCTTAGCATTGTCATTCAAGTAAACTTTGGCAATGACTCTAGCAAGGTTGTTGGAATCATGCCAGTGTAAAAGAATACCGAAACCAAAGACTACCTTAGCTATGACAACAGTGTTGCGTAAGTCTTCTGGAAAACCAATAAGCTAACCTAGGCTTCTCGATCCAAATAAAAATACCTAGCTTTCTTAGCTTCATCATGTTCAATGATCATCATAGAGTAGTTGCTAAAGCTAAAAAGAAGACCTAGGATTTTCTCCCTATCCATCGAGCTTCTGAACCAAATGTACGCATCTCTCAGGGGGTAGGGTTGTACCTCGGTAGCACACACCTGATGGATGTCCATGAAGAAGCTTTTGAGTGATGTTGCAAGGCTGCCAAAATCATCCTTATGTACTAGCGATTGCACCTTCACAATCGTTAGGTCTTCATTGCAGAGCGTGTAGCACCTAGTAACGAAGACCTCATAAGAAAGGGCGGGCATGGCACATGATCATCAAGGGTGAACCCAAGAGATAAATGTGGGCTGAGATCCACTTCAAAGTTCACCATTGAAGGCGATGAGTTGAGGTTTTCTACTGTTGGTAGGAGAGAGCTGGGATGAACTGTGCAAATGGATGATTTGAGGATAAGGGCTAAACCACCGTTTATAGTAAAATTTCCTTAAGTCCCTTCAACTTCCAAAAGGGAAACGTGCCAATAACGACGAGATTTACGGGCCATGGAAAGGCAAGCGTGAGAAGAATGCCTATAATTGAAGCAAATCTTGCATCTTACTGTATTAGAGCAACCTTTCCTTAAATGACTAGGGCCCAAGCTCTTTGAATAGAGGAGGTGGGCCTCGACAGGGACCTTGTGTGCCAATGGGGTATTCTGGGGTGGGCCCGAGTGAGCCATCGAGCCAAGAGAGGGGCCATGTAGTGTTGAATTTGAAACCAGGGGGAACCGCCACAGGCTCCACCAGAGAAGGCGCTAAGCATTTAGGAGCCTAGCAAAGAACAGGCGGTAATGCCACATGGATGAAGAACTCGACTTGATTTTTGAGAGATCAAAGGAATCCACATCAAAATTCTTTGGATAATCAACGGGGTAATTGAGGCACAAGAAAACAGATCGAACAGCCTCAGCGAAGGTTATTTTTGGATTTTGAACTGACTATAGTCCACTTAGCCTCTTGTTCTAGGCACCAGAGATCAAAGTGTTTGCGCCAATTGGAGAAATGCTTTAACTTGTAAACCATGAAACCCACAACTTTGCAAGAGATGGAGACAATACATCCACCCAGACCCACAGAGGTGCATCACATGAAAATCTTTTGCCGTTCCACCGAGACGAGATCGGAGAAGGAGACCCACAGACTCCTCATTGAGATGAACCACATAGCGGCAAAAACTGGCCACTAAGAAAAATGGCTCTAGGGGGAGAGGGGAAAAGACTCATCGAGCACTTGAAATGTTGGGACACCGTTTTTTCAAACTCGATCCCTGGATCAAAGAAGAGATCCAAGAGCATGGCCATGGAAATGAGCTTGGATCAACAACGAATGTTTACCATTTGCACACTTGATGATGGTTTGGCTTGAATTGAATCATCCAATTAAAGCAGCTTTGGCTAGAAGCCCTATGACATAGGAAGTTTTAGAGGCATCACCAAACACCATAGGTAAGTGAAATGTCAACCATTATAGATATCACGCATTCAGCAGTGAAATAATAGCATACCCCCAAATCCCATGAGTTTGTTTTTCTTTTGCATAGTACAGGAGCATAGTTCAGCAATCGTCGGGGAGTAGATTATTGGTCATCATACTCCTTCATTGGCCAAAGCAGAATAGTTAACTTTTATGAAACTTAATTTTTAGATCTCATCATTGTTCAAAAGTGCAAAGAAGCAACTTCATATTCTTTGCCCCTTCAATACCATGATCCATAAAAAAATCTTGTCATCTGCATATTGCAAAATTGACAAGCTATTCTCCACAGGTTTGGAATGACTTATTTTATTTGGCCTTCCTCCATAGCTCTAGATAAGATGATAGTTTATCCACAAAAATGTTGAACAAGATCGATGATAGGATCATCTTGCCTAAGACATTTCTGGTTTGGAAGTATGGGTCCATTTTCTCATTATAACTTTAAAGCTCACATTTCCACAAAAGCCCTGATACAATCACACCACCTTTGGATTACAATCCTTCAGTCTCAACCAAGGTTTTAAATCTCTGGCTATAGCTGTTTAAGAAGGATTTAGCTAAGTTTTTCTATGTACAAGTTAGCCCTTAGCAGCCGCTATAGCCTGTTATAGCCGGTTATAGCCTGTTTTCACTACTGGACTCGCATGCTCTGGCCCTCGGCAAAGGACCAGAAACCCTCGGCAAAAGCTTTGCTGAGGGCTGCCCTCAGCAAAGACCCCTCGGGGAATTTTTAGACGGCAAAGGGGTCTTTGCCGAGGGCCCTTTATCGGACACTCGACAAAGCCTTAGTCGAGGGCCAGGACGGCCGTCGGCAAAGAAAAGAAGCCTTCACGCGCCGGCGCCGTTGGCGGTTTCTTTGCCGAGGGCCGACCCTCGACAAAGAAATGGTTTTTTTTTGAATTTTTTTTGCCGAGGGCCGGCCCTCGGCAAATAATTTTTTTTATTTTTTTAAAAACCTTTGCGGAGGGCCTCCTCCCTGGCCCTCGGCAAAGAAATTTTCAAGATTTTTCCCAAAAAAATCTTTGCCGAGGGCTATTGCCAGGGCCCTCGGCAAAGGTTTTTTTTGAAAAAAAAATTGTTTGCTGAGGGCCGGCCATCGACAAAGAAATAGTTTTTTTTGAATTTTTTTAAAAACCTTTGCCGAGGGCCTGCTCCCTGGCCCTCGGTAAAGAAATTTTCAGGATTTTTCCCCAAAAAATCTTTGCCGAGGGCTATTGCCAGGGCCCTCGGCAAAGGACCCTTCTTTGCCGAGGGCCTTGGTCATTACCCTCGGCAAAGAGGCAGAAATTTAAATTTTTTTTTGTTTTTTGCATTCCATCGACACAAGCATTTCATATATATACATATATATATCACACAGAACCCATTTTCTCACAATATATCACAACCATAATTGTGAACCACAAATCACAATATATTACAACGACAAGTCACAAGTCACATGTTCATCATCATTCACATGTTTATTACGACAAGTTAATGAAATCCAAGCACAAGTCACAACCATAAATCACAAATCACGCTAAAGTCCAACCACATCACCTAGCACGAGTCCTCATCAAGCTAGCCTATGAGACGATGGTGAAGGAAAAGCAGGATCACCCGGTGACGCACTAGCGGGTTGATTGGAACCCGCGGACAGAAGCTGCACAAAGGAGTAGAGATTGCATGTGTGAGTAATCCAGGAAAACAGTTTTGGAACTTAGAGATTGCATCTAGTAATCTAGGAATACAAAAAGATTAGACTCAATTGAAAATTTCGGCAGCACCTCCTCTGCACAGGGAGGTTTCCAAAACCTGCAAGAAACGACGGCATGAACGCCGACATCCACAACGGCACAAACGCCGACATCCACAACGGCACGAAGGCCGACATACATGCAAAGCACAAGCGAAAAGTGAACTTTCATACTTACACGAGTAGCTACAGGAGTAGGAGGTGGAGGAGCTAAAAACTGCATAGGTACATCCGATGCTTGCCCAAGACTTTGCATGATCACCATCATCTCCGCCATCTGCTTCTGCGCGGCCTCGAATGCGACCTTCTAGGCCTGCAGCTGTGCGGTCAGCTCCACATTCTGCTCTTGACTTTGCCTTTTTGTTTCTTGCAGCTCGGCCTGCAATATTTCACTCTAATATATCAGTAATGCAAATCTAATTTAGGTGTGTAAATATCTATGTACGACGAGTAAAACAGGAATTACCTGGAGTGCTTGGACCTGCTGCAGTGCTGGAGAAGGCCGTGGATGTATGGGCTGGTTGGAGCTCGTGCTCCGTGCTCGGATAGCGTCGAGGGAGGGAACAGTGGTGGAGTCGATGGCGCCGTCTGCAATCCACAGCCGCCCGTGCTTCTTGCCTCCTCTGAGCCTCATGATCACCTCTGCATTAATGGGCTCAGTGCGCACATTGTAATCTTCTCCATAGATCTCCCTTACTGTTGACGTGTACTCTTGGACTTTAGTGTACACGTTCGGGTCGGAGTACGCCTGGGGCGGGGCAGCCGGGTCAAAGGAGACAGAGGACGATGCCCTGCCCATGTAGGACATAGCCCACGCAGAGAACTCCGAGACCTCCTCGCCTGGGTGCGCAGCCTCCTGCGAGAAAGACGGGAAGATGGTGAGAAATCAAGCAGAATTGAGCGTCAAAATAAATGAAAGAAATCACTTACGTATGCTTGTTTGTATCCGGGGAGGCTACGGCTGCCTTGATGGTGAGTTGGACCTTGCCTCATCAGACGATGTTCCCGCTGCCTCTCGTGCGTGTCAACAAAGTCCTGTGATAACCACTTGTCCACGATCATGGCCCAGCACTCGGGATACGATCGGCACCACCAAGGAATCACCTACAAGTCATCGAGTATTTGACATATAAGAAGATGAAATTGAACATACTTAATATCAAAACGAATCATTATGAATGTTATTCACCTACCTCAAGGTACTGGTCCCGGGTCAGCGTAATCCGTCTTGCTTGAGGCTTGGGGAGGGACTGCCTAAGTACCGACCTGTAGTAGTCTATGTGGGCCTAGATGCGCCCATGGTGGTGCATCTCGGTGACGTACTTCCTACAAGCTGCGGCAGCCGCCCGATCCGCCTGGGCCTCAAGTCCTTCTTCGGCCTTGAAATATTTCTGCATACAAAACCGATGTATCCATTCATTATTTCAATAAAAGATTTAACCAATGAATGCGATGTATTAAGCAATGTTGTGCGAGAGAGACTTACCCAAAACTCTGTCAATACTCGCTCCTGCTTGTTGCGGTAAGTGTCATCCGTGACTAGCACGTACCTGTCTCAGTTGGAGGCCGGCTCCCGCACCACCGGCTCTTCGGACAGTTGCACATTGCCGGGGTACCATTTCCTGCACAAAACACCAAGGATGCTCGCGGGGGTGCGTGCTGGAGTACCCGACAAAACCAACCAAGCCCTGCACACAAGTGATTAAGAAAATTTATCAGTTTCTCTTAAGATTTCCAACATATCTTATGAAGTAGTTGTGATAACATCCATAGCAACTTACCTCTTTGCCATAGGCCGAATCACTGGGCGGTTGTGAGGAAGCGGAACCGGAGGGAGGCTTGCGGGACCTCGCTCGTAGAGAGTCCGGGTAGCGGTACCCTCTCCCTCGCCCTCGAGCGCCTTGCCTCCCTCACCCTCGAGCGCCTCGTCTCCCTCGCCCGTCTGCTGACCCCTCTCGTCCTCTGACAAGGACGTGGCCGTGGCCATCACGTGCTCCTCCTCTAGCACCTCGTCATGTGTCGAGGGAGGAGACCGCTGCCTCCTGCGGCGGCTGCCCCTGGTCCTCCTCTCGTCACCTCCTACGAACGCTGCCCCGGATGACGACCCCTCACCTCGAAGGAGAGGGCGGTCTCTCCCGTAAACCGAGGGCGTGTCACGGCGTGGACGTCTGCTCGCCATCTTTGTCCAATCACCTACAATCACAAAGAATGAACAAGACTAATTAGTACATATATTAGAAATAGATTCAAAATATATAAACAAAACACAAATTAAAAAACCATAGTATTATATGTATTAGGAATAATCTTCATGATTGGGATCATAGGTCTCATCATCACTGTCAAAATTGTCCAAATGGGCAACACTATCCGAAGGTTCTATGTTGTCATCGTCGTCATTGCCTAGAAGTAATCGCTCAAGCATTGCTATGTCCTTGGCATTTACCACCACATCTCCATCGACCTCGTCATGAACTATTTCGTTGTCTACTTCCATTTCGATTGCTTCGGGTAAGACTATCTCAAACGTGCCTGGTAGCCCATCTTCTTGATAGAACTGTCCATCATATGTGTTTGCGTTGAAGTTGTAATCATCATCGTTTGGGGCAGGTAGTTTACCATGTGGAGATACCTGGTGCACAATAGCCCAACCCTTAAGATCCTCTTTGTCTTGGTTGGCGTATCGAGTATAATACACCTGCACGCCCTGTTGAGCCACAATGAAGACATCTTTTCCAGGATAGATGGAATCTTCTCGAATCTCGACTAGCCCAAGATGAGGGGTTCGTCTCGTTGATCGAGGATTAAACCAGTGGCATTTGAACATGACAGGTTTAAGAGGTTCGTCTCCATGAAATGAGAGTTCATAGATTTCCTCAACTCTACCATGATAGTCGAGGCCATCAGTGCCGGGCGTACAAACTCTGCTATTTGTGGTTTTTCGTTTGGGCCGAATCTGCTCGTAACTTGTTGTGTGGAAGTGATATCCGTTCACGTCATAGCCGGTAAATGACTTCACCCTAACGTCACAACCGTTTGCAACCTGTTTCAACTCATCACTCATGGACAAATCGATCTGGGCCTGCAAGATGAAGCATGATAGATCGTTATATTAATCAAACGTACGATCACCTTGGACTATCGAACGTACGAGCTAAATTGGACATTACCTTTTGTTTGAACCAAGAAATGAAATCAGGCCTCCCCGCTCCCGCACCCCGCGAAACAAGGGTGTCTTGTTCATGTGAGGTAGGATCCCTTGATTGATGCCAGAATTCAAGAACAAATTCCCTGTCCGAACGAGAATCAATGGGGTTGTATGCAGAATAGTGACGGCATATTAAAATAAGTTCGTTGAGAACTTACTTGATGAACGGTTGCACCTAGGTAAGGTTATTCAACACATATAGCATGATACTGCGCCACTCTTCATTTCCCAATAGCTTTGGGGTTGATCCACTTGCGCTGCCGAGTTGGCCTTGGAAAAGGCTCAGGGTCGATTCATTTTTGCCAGTATTGTAACGAGGGGGTGGATTATGATTGCTAGGAAGGTTCGTCTTGTAGTATAGCGTTGTGAAGTTTGCCACCTCTTCCCGAAGGCATGCCTCTGCAATGGAAGCCTCAATTCTGGCTTTATTTGTATATTTTTTGTGAAGAGTCTTTAGACATCTCTCGATTGGATAGCACCAACGGGCTTGCACGCCCCCCCCCAAACGTGCCTCGGACGGGAGGTGCACAATTAGATGTTGCATCGGCAAGAAGAAGCCGGGTGGAAAGATCTTCTCCAACTTACAGAGCAACACAGGTGCCGCTTTTTCCAAGTCCTGAGCGACGGTCCGAGATATCTCCTTGGCACAAAGCTAGCGGAAGAAAAAGCTCAACTCTGCCAGCACTTGCCAGACATGCTAAGGGACATAGCCTCGGACCATCGCCGGAAGAAGCCGCTCAATCCATATGTGGTAGTCATGACTCTTCATCCCGTTGACTCGCAGAGTGCCTAAGTTCACTCCCCTGCTAAGATTCGCTGCATATCCATCTGGAAACATTAACATCTTGATCCATTTTAGTACCTCCCTCCTTTGATCGATTTGCAAGACGAAATTGACCTTAGGCCTTTTCCAGTTCTTGTTTCGGCCACTAGGAGGCTGCATCGCTTGATTCGGTCTATCACACAACGTCGCTAGGTCCACTCTAGCCTTAACGTTGTCCTTAGACTTGTCAGTGTCCATGAGAGTTCCCCAAAGTGCCTCGGCGATATTCTTTTCAGTGTGCATTATATCAATGTTATGTGGCAGAAGAAGGTCATCGAAATAGGGGAGCCTCATCAAGCCGGATTTATGAGTCCACATATGTTCCTCACCATATCCCACAAAACCACCTTCTTCATTGGGCACAAGAGCATCTATCTAAACACGAACCTCGACACCAGTCCTCAAGTGCGGTTTAGGGTCTGTCACTTTGACACCTTTCGTAAAGCTCTTGATGTCTTCTCTAAATTCATGGTCCAGAGGGAGGAACTAACGATGCTGGTCGAACGACGAATACTTGCCACCCTTCTTCAACCAAATGAACTGTAACACCCCAGGTGTTTGCCACCAGTTAAGCAATGGGTTTGAGCTAAAACATGGTATATTAAGTGATGATGAAGATGTCAAGGTCAACCTATGGAATTGAGCCCCGACCTAAACTTGGATATTGCACCCTTGCTTACATATAGGCCCTTTTCAAGATATATGCTTGGGTGGTGTGATTGGGATATCTTCATGTGTCTCACATCAATAACCATCTATATTGGGCACTCGAAAAGTTTCATGAAGTTTGGAATCAAAAAGTCACATGACATGACGAGTTATGTCCTTGCTTGAATTAATTTATAAAGTGAATGGAATTCTCGATCGTCAACCAAATCTTGCAACCATGCCCAAATGACTCTAGATAAATTCTACAACAAAAGTCATGAAAGGTTTATGTTGAGCAAATGCCAAGAAAATGCTCCAATGGATCAAAAAGGATAATTTAAGCTTCATCGTGATCCTACTTTGGTCAAAGTAGAACAATAGGTTCTATGCCCGTTTTGAGGTTGGACCTTAAATGAAAGTTGTAGTCCATATTATGTAGAACAAACTTTGTTTTTGGACCAAGAGCTGGATCAACTTGGAAATAAGTCAAACAGAGGCTTGAAGTTGGAACCTGCTGCTGATTTCAACACTTAGAATTATTCTAAGTCAGTTTCGCTAAGCAACGACGTTGGCATTCCACGTTCTCCAAATTTTGCTAAGCAACTTGAGTTGGTCCAAAAATAAAAGTTGAAGGTTATATGATGGAGAAAAGCATATAAAAAGTTGGGCTAAGTTTGACTTCGTTTTGAACCTCAATTTGGGTTTTTGTTCATCGCCAATTAATCGTTGACAATATTAATTTGGAGCCTAATTACCCGCTGATCCAGAGCTCTAATGACTTGGCTCCTTAAACAAGAAATGTAGAGCGTCAGGAAAGAAGCAAACTTCGTTTTGGGGCCATTGTCAAATTCGGCCCGTAGACGCGTCCTAAATACGTGTTCCACTACGGCCACTCCGTCGCGCTCGCCAGTGTTCGCGAAACGCCCCAAGGATGCCGCGTGGCACATGTGGCGTGCGCGACCATCGTGAGCTCGCCCCCCCCCTCCATTGCCGACGCGCGTGCATCCACGCCCCTGCCTCCCTGTCGCGTCCCTGCGCCCTCCTTTAGTGAAAGCCCAGCGCCCGAGCTCCCTCTGGCTCTCTCTGACCTCTCCCTCTCGCTCTCCAGAGCTTGCGCTGGGGTGCCGGCCTTGTCGCCATGGGCGCCGCCACCCGAGCTTGCCGCCATCGCGTCCCTCGCTGCCTTGAAGCTTCCCGCGTGCGCCACCACCCTCTCGGTCGTGTGCCGCCTCCCCTGCACCAATTGGCCGGTCACCGTGGCCAGCTGTAGCACGCCGCCGCCGCGGCGTTACTGCTTCACCGCAGCCAAGACTATCGCAGACCTTCGCGGCCGCCGAGCCTGTGGCGGGCGTGGCTCTGGTCAGCCACCACCGGCCGCTTGGCCGCACCACCGGCCGGCCTTCCCCCTCGCGCCCCTGGCTGGCCGAAGGCCCTCGCCGGCCGGCCGAACCGGCTCCGACGGCCTCCTCTACTGTGATTCACGTGAAGGACCTCGCGCGACAATTCGACTAAAGTGAGGGGTGTAACTGCAATGTCATAGACTCAGGTGAATAGTGCCATAAGGACTGGTTTGTAATTATTTTGCAGGAACTTTGGAAATTCATAGTAAATCGTAGAAAATTCATAAAATAGTAAATGAGGACTTTTTGGAATCCTTGTGAAATTGTCTATGCAGTGGATCTATAATATGGCATGTTTTAGTTTAAATATTTGGCGGTAAAAATAGATTTGTGCAGTAAGGTTGTAATGCTAGTTGAATTTATTATTTTTCATAACTGTAGATCTAGGGCTCCAAATAAAGTGAAATTTTTGTGGCATGCTACTCATGTGATAGTTGATGTGTGGTAAAAATTTCATGAGTATTGGATGAAGTATGAGTGAGTTATTGGTTTATCTTGCTCTCACATGAATTCTTGCTTTAGCAACTTGTCTTTTTCATAGAGGTTGCTATACATATCCAAATGGAGTGAAATTTGTACAGTAGACTATTGAGAGGATATATGAGCCACTGTAATTTTTGTAGAAGTTATTGTGCACTTTTGGTATATGTTCATTAAGTCACCTTGTTATCTAAAATAAATTAAGAAATGTATTAAAAGAATTTATTTGGTCATGGACACTAGGTTTTCTGGTGTTCTTTAGTCATGTGTGAAATGTTGGTAAAGTTGGTTTTGTCCAATTATGTATTTGCAACATAAGTTAATAATTATTTTCTTGCCGATGTGGTTTATGGACAGATCTGGGAACTTAGCAAAGTTCTTCATGATAATGTGCTTTGTTGTGAAACTTGTTTATACAAAAGTTGTAGATAATTCATGTATCTAGCTTCTATTAAAATTTGGTGTCATTTGGCCAAGTAGTTTAAGAGTTATAGCTGTTTAAAGTTGGGTTTCAGGAATGACTGCTTTCTGTCAATTGTAGACCAGTTTCTGTAAATGAGTATATTTGACTTAGTTAACTTGAGAATCATGCTAAGATGATTAAAGATGAATTGTAGAAAATTTCATAAGCTTTCCATAATGTCTTCTTGCAAGTCATTTGGATTTGTGTAACTCCAGTTATAGCTAAATCTTGTAGCTGCTGTTTGCATGTCCAGAAATTGGCAGATTCTAATTATAGTGCTTGCTTGTATATTGTTAAGTGTGACGTATGCCTTGAATGATGACTGAGTTAGAGCACTTGAGATCTGGGGAAACTTGTGTCATGATTGGTGTTGTCGTCTTCTTTGCCATCTTAGCATGATAGATTGTGTGATGTTTAAGTTAAGCATCGCAAAGTACTTAAGTGTGTTAGTGTAAACTATGCTTGTCTTGCTTGCTATTTTGTGATGTGTCTCATGGTACTATTCTTCATATTTATGCACTTGCATATTGCATCTCATCTAGGTACGCTAGATGAACCACGTGAAGGACGTGATGTTGGAGCCAAACCCGAAGACAATGTTTGATGGATCTATCCCGAAGATGGAAGGACTAAGCAAGTGTTAGGATCTGAGATGTCACCAGGGTGGTGCAAGCTAACTGAACTGACTTGTGGCGGATCCCAGGCAAGCCCTGGAGCATTATAAGTCTCCTAATTTATAAAAGCAATTCTTTCTATATATGAGTTATATATTGTTGCATTAAGTTGTAGGAGTTGATTGAAACCGTTGATGCATTTATTACTATCCTTGCCTACCTTATTACCCTTTTACCCTGTTAGGTCAAGATCGAATAATTGCTTAGCCTTGCTTAGACCGGTAGCGATCGGTGATATCCGATCACCTACATTTATAGGTGGTTACTGGAAGAATTTAGCTATGGAAAGAATGATATCCTGGAATTAACCATGTGTGATGGATAATTGGAGACCGGACGGAAAAGTTGGAGGCAACCGCATGGGTTACGGGGTGCTTGTTAGTTTCGTCTCAGTGTCGATTAAGGACCGACCGTTGTTGGCCCTCGAGTCATGTTGAACGCATGCCTTACATTTAGCTGGCCGGATAAAGTACCTTCCGACCGCGAAGCTGGGAGATTTTTCGGGCCGAGTAGATTGCCCGCAGCGCACTGTGCCGGAGCAGGTGTGGTAGGACATGGGGGCGGGATGATAAGACCAAAGCGCAGTCGGTCGGCCCCCGGGTACATGTGGTTCCTGGCAAACTCGAGATACCTGAAAAGTTGACTCGGTGATCAATATCTCACTTTAGCGGGTGAGTGAGGTTTGTGTAAGGAATAAATCACCAGCTGGTTAGGAATCGATTCGAATCGCCATCGCTCCTGGATAGTGAGCACTTGACTCGAGTTACTTCATCGTAGTAATTCTTATGGAACAATGATGGTTATCTGGATGGTATGTGATATGCTAAATCTAAATTGGTAATTGGATGTTATTGGTTAATCAAGTGATTGCTATAGTACAGGTGCTTACCTAGATGGATAGGCCATAATAAAGATAATGCAAAGTACTTAAAATGGTTTCTTCATGATAGCTTATGCTTTTCGCAAATAAGTCAGCTAGCCCATTAAAGAAAGCCTTGCATGATCCTTGGTGTCATTTGTTTTGGTTTCCGACGGGTAAGTCTGGCTGAGTATATTCGAGTACTCAGGGTTTATCCCA
This sequence comes from Miscanthus lutarioriparius, assembly GCA_904845875.1. Classification (NCBI taxonomy): domain Eukaryota; kingdom Viridiplantae; phylum Streptophyta; class Magnoliopsida; order Poales; family Poaceae; genus Miscanthus; species Miscanthus lutarioriparius. Next base: position 28,180,623 of record CAJGYO010000019.1, on the reverse strand, counting down.
CCTTGTTGCAGGTGATGTTCTCGACCTGTTGATGATGGTGGCTAACCACCGGTGGGCTCGGTGATTCTATACTTACTTCTCATCTATATGCTTTTGTTGGATGATGTCACTATGCTAGCAATATATTTAGAACTTATATTAATGTAATCATTTGAAAGCTATGTTGTTTTCACTAAGCGGTTTTGAAACCCAAACTTGTACTATTATTTGTTAACCCCTTTGTGATATTATTTCCGCTGCAACCTGATGTATGTGATGTGTATTTGCTTAATCACGCGATCTTGGTGGTGATGTTGATTTACCGAGGTCTTTCGGGACACTCGGCGGACTACCGGGTTTATATGAGTGAAAGTATGGGTGTGTCAACGTGTTAGCGGGGATAACCATACTTGATCTTGTATAAATTGGGCGGTTCTGTCACATGAACCTCATGGCTTCCTTGCATACTGGGCATGGGAACTTCCCGTGAACACACCAGGCGGCGAATAACCCATACGCCAGGAAGTCATGCAGGGAGTAGTGGTACCAAACGTGCATTTTGAAGCTTGTCTTTGTAGCTCAATCGTATGTCCATACTCCCTTCTCCCAAGCGTGGATCAATTCATCAATCACAGGCTCCATGAACACACCCATATTACTCCCCGGGTGTCCAGGAATTATCAATGACAAGAATATGTTATGCCATTGAAAGGAGATGCCAGGAGAGAGATTGAGGGGGATAACAAAAATGGGCCAGCATGTGTATGGGGCAGTCATCATTCCATAAGGATTGAACCCATCTGTTGCCAGCGCGACACGTACATTACGGGCCTCAGCTGCTTTGTCATGATGTTTGTCATTGAAATACGTCCATGCTTCAGCATCAGACGGATGTACCATCTTCCCAGGATTGTACCGTTTGCCATCTTTGTGCCATGTCATCTGTTTCGCGGATTCCTCAGTCATGAATAGTCGTTGGATCCTCGGTAGGAAAGGAAGGTGCCGTAGCACTCTCGCGGGGATCGGAAGCTGCTTCTTCTAACCATCACCAGAGTCTACCTCCAGGTACCTGGAGGATTTACACTTCGGACAGTAATTTACATCCTTGTGTTCTTTCCTAAATAGGACGCACCCCTTCGGACAAACATGTATCTTGTCATACGGCATCTTAAGCATACGAAGGAGTTTCTCTGCCTCATACAAGTTCGTCGGCAAAGTGTGCTTCTCCGGTAGCATGGTGCCAAACACGGCCAACATCTTTTCGAAGCCTTCTCGACTCAGGTTTACCTCAGCCTTCAACCCCATTATGCGTCCAATCGCATCCAGCTGCGAAATCATTGTATGCTCGTGAAGGGGTTTCTGTGCCGAGTCTAACATTTTGTAGAAGTCCTTTGCGGATTCCTCCTTCTCACGTCGTTCAGCGAAGTGAGCTTGGTGGGCGTCATCTAGCATGTCTACTACCCCGACATCATCATCAAAAGCCTCGAGGCGTGGTCTCACCACCTCCGCTCTTATACGATCTGCTTCACCATGGTAGATCCACTGCTGGTAGCCAGGCGTATAACCATTGAACACAAGATGTCTACCCATGGTCTTCTCGTCTACTTTTCTCCTGTTGTCACATTTGCTGCAGGGACACCAAACTAGAGAATGTCCTCCTGCTCCTGGGCCAAATGCATGTTTCAAGAAACCATCTGTCCCCTTCACCCATTCATAGTCATAGTCACTCCCGCTTCTCCAGCCCATGTACATCCACTGATGGTCCTCCATCCTTTAACATTTACATCATAGAGTATTGTGACCATCAATTGCATCTACGCGGTGTTCCTACTGTCTAATAGGTGAGGATAGGTCCTAATCCCACCCGTGGATGCGTAGATGAGGTCAGTTTCCATGCTCCACTCCTCTCCGAGACAGAATTTCGGCAGCACCTCCCCGCTGTTCTCTCGATACACGTCCTGTAAGGGAGAGTGTGTATCCGGAGAACAACAGGGAGGTGTTGCCGAAACTCCTTCTCGGACCGGAGCGGACCATGGAAACTAACCCATCTACGCATCCATAGGCTGTCCAAAAAACATGGACAATCCGAAACAGATACGGTCGCAGATACGCAAAGATCCGCATACCTACGACCGTATCTCTTTCGGACGGGAGACGCCTAACTGGGTTACGCGCGGGCTACGACAGACATGTGGAAAAAGAGGTTATTTATACCTAGGGTGTCGGTGAAGTAAGGCTAGCGGGGCACTGGTGAATCGACGCAGTGGCGAGGCGACGCAGTGCATGCAGAACCGCGACGTCGACGAAGACGATCGGGGTCCTCCGGGTCCCCTCCGACGTACTCTTCTCCTGCATAAAAAGACAATAGGTTATTGTTTGTTCAAAATTTCGGCAGCACCTCCTCTGCACGGGAAGGATTCCAAAACCTGCAAAAAAAACGACACGATGGCCGACATTCACAACGGCACGAAGGCCGACAACCACAACGGCACGAAGGCCCTCATATCAACTTACGGCACGAAGGCCCACACAACCACATACGGCACGAAGGCCAACAACGAGAGTTTTACCTAGGGTTGCGGTGGAGTCGGACGTCGCGGTGCGGGGGTCACTTTCTTCTCCGGCGAGGTCGAGCGGCGTTGGAGTACTCCTCTCCCCCTCTTCCCTTTCTTCTCTCCTTTTCCTCTTCTTCTCCTTCTCTTCCCCTTCCTCCTTCTCCTTTTCTTCCCCTTCCTCCTTCTCCTCTTCTCCTTCTCTTCTTCCTCCAACTTCACCCTCTGCCTCCTCCCCTCCAACAGCAGCCGGCGACGGGGGCGGCCTGGGGGCTAGGGTCGAGGCGACGAGGGAGGGGGGGGCGGCCGGGGCGGCTGACCTCCCCTTGCTCGACGGAGACGGGGAAGGGAGGCATGTCGCGACCTCGGCCGCCATCAGGCGTGGGGAGCGGCGGCGCGCTAGGCGCTGCTGGCAAGCGGACGGGTGGCTAAAGCCACAGGGTGGCGAGGCGACAGTGGTGTGAGGCACGCTGGCGGGTGGTGGTGGAGGCGCTGGGCGACAGGGTGCACGCACAAGCGGGGCGACGGGCGGGCTAGGCTCAGGGGGCTGGAGGCTGGGCGGTGGGTACGCTGTGGCGGTGGTGGGCGCAGCAGGCAGTGGCAGGCCAGGGGCTGTGTGGGCCAGGCTGGCCGGCTGGCTCAAGGCAGGCCGGCCTGGCAGCAAGGTGGTGGCGAGGCGGCGGCGGTGGTGGAGGCGCGGGGGCCGGCCGTGAGCGGGCGCGTGGGGAGGGAGATGTGGTTTCGATCGGGAATTTTTTTTGACAAGATTTCAATCGGGAATTTGGGCTGGCGGCCCGATTTAGATTTGGGCCCTTTGCCGAGGGCCCAGATCAAGGGCCCTCGGCAAAGATTTTTGTATTTTTTTTAAAAAAATTCTTTGTTGAGGGCCACGGGCCAGGCCCTCGGCAAAGAGCCCTCAACAATTTTTTTTGGTTTTTTGAACCCAGTTTTTTTGTGGGGCTATAATACTTTATTTAAAATTTAATTTTAAAATTTGGGCCAATTTTGACTTTTTTTTATATTTCCTTAATTTATTTCGATTTGTTGATTTTTTTCGAATATGTCAAATTTGAACTGCAGGTGCATGGAATATTGCAATGTAGTGTTTCGAAAAATGTTATTCGTGTTAATTGGTGCATGTTGAGTCCCTATCCACGAACTCGCATCAAATTTCGCGCATCTTCTTCGCGTAACATGACGACCGACTTGCCGGAAAAGTATTTTAAAATTATATAAAATCCATACGAAGTCCGAAAATCACGAAACTTGGCGAGCTGTGGTAAAAAATTGAGAAGGTTCCGAAAATAACATGACCGCTCGTGATCAGGCACGCCGTCCTGCATCAGCCGCATCACGGCGAGGTCGAACATCCAGAGCCCTAGGCGCGACGCGGCGACGCCGGCCATCAGCATCCACGCCGACGCCACGGCGCTGGCGGACCAGATGGAGGCCACGCACACCAGCAGGCAGCACCACTGGCCGTAGAGCAAGATTCAGCAGCAATTAAATTCACTGAAACCTGATGCTTAGTTTGTATGTCGCGCTGTGCATTATTGCATACTAGTACCTGCATCCAAATGGACCATAGCCCTGTTCGTAGAGTGGACACCCATGAGTGCACCACAGGGTACAGCAGCGTTGCGCCGATGCCGACGATGGCGCTGAAACCCCTTGCCAAACTGATGACGTACGCAGGTATGCCTTTCCAGTCCAGGGTCGCCGTCATCAGCGTGCCAAAGCTGCACAACCAATACAGACAGCATTTCGTTACTCTTTGCGTTGATCAGACAGAATTTAAGCAGCTTGCAACTAGGTAGGTTACCTCAGGACGGTGAAGTAGAGGAAGGCGAGAGCGACGCCTGGGAGCGCCACGTCCTGCCTCAGGTACACCACCCATGACTCCCAGCATGGTATGATGGATAGCTGCTCCGTCATCCTAACCCTCCAATCTAGCGCATTCTCCGTCAGTGCCACCTTCTCCGATGACGACGACGACGACAGCAACATGGCCTCGGTTGCATCAGCTGTTCTCATCAGCCGGCTGCTCTCAGCGAGCGCAGGCACGCCATTGTACACAGAGACGAAGAGCCAGTACTCCAGCCCCACGGAGGCGACGTTCCACAACGCCAGAGCTGCCGCGGAGGCCTGCGCGGACACAAAGCTGATGACGAGGCCGGAGAAGACAGGGGCCAGCAGCTTGCAGCTCAGGTCAATCCGCCGGACCACCGAGTTGATCCCCGTCAGCACTGCAGGAGGGTGCCTGCTCGAGATGACCACCACCCTGCGGCAATGCAACTCGATGAACTCAAAGGTTTGTGCTGGATCAGTGGGTCATCAGGATTCAGGACAGATATATAATTAGGAAGCTAGTTAGATACTATTATCGTACCATTCTCTCTCGATCAGTATGGTTCCGGCGAGTGTTGAGAGCGCTGCTAGCGCACCTGACACGTTGGTCACGATGACCAGCGCCATGAAAACAGGGAAGCTTGTGGCTTTCAGGTCGTCGTAAACGAGCAGGGCGGTTACTGAGGCTCCGGCGACGATGAAGGACAGGCTTTGGACTAGAAGCCATAGGCCAAGGACCTGCAATTTTTTCTTTGGTTAATTGCATGCTAGGAGGGATATACAAGCTGTATCATAGAAAGTGACTGATTATCGTTGTGTCGCTCAAACTGTCTTTGTAAATTAAACCCGAGTGCTGTTGTGGGGCGCTGCTGCCCTACCTCTTGCAAAACTCTATTTCTTCTCTCTCGATGAAACATGTGCCTAGTTACGTTCTAAGAAAACAAAAATCTTATACCACAAATCCTATTGTTTGTGATTCCGCTTTATGGATCCCTAGACTCTGGAGAAAAGCACTACAAGGATAACATATGGTAGAACCACACAGTTAGCTCAGGCCACTTTGCTATTATTGTTGGTTGTGCAATTACATAGCTTATTGACAGAATTTTGTGTTGTGACATGGATTAATTTACAACAGAACGTGTGGATATAATGACCTTGTTTGGTTCGGCTTGCTTCCACCGCGCGGTGCGGTATTACGACCATCCGCGGTGGAAGAGCTGCGGTATCGAAAATCAGCACCAAAGTTCAAACCCGCGGTCCGTGGCCAGAGGCGGTGAAGAAAATCATAGTGTTTGGCGCAAATGTTGCGTTTCGCCACCGAGAATCTGCTTTTAAGTAGTTCAAACAGGCTGAGTGCCTGACCGAATGCCAAAGCTCAAGGGAAGATGATGGAGTGGCCGAGTGGCTGACTGAGTGGCAAAGTAGCCGAGTAACTAAGGAGTCAAGTGATTGATTGACTGAGCTTAGTCACATGGTTGAGAGACCAAGTGGCCAGTGGTCCAGTGTGGAGTGTTGAGTGAGTGACTATGTGACCAAGTTGACTGAGTGGCCGATTGGTTGGGTGCCTGACTCATTGAGTGACGAGTGGCCTCGTGACTGACGACTGAGTGATCGCTGAGTGAAAATTGGCTTAGTGACTGAGTGCCAAGTGACTAAGTGAGGAGTGGCTGAGTGACTGAGTGCTTGACTAACTGAGTGATCGAGTGCCAAGTGATTTAGCGTGGAGTGTCCGAGTGCCTAACGGGCGAAGTGGCTAAGTGACCGAGTGGCTCAATGGCTAAATGGTTAAATGTTTAAGTGCACGAGTGGTTGAGTGCCAAGTGGACAAGTGTCGAGTGACCGAGTGCCTCAATGGCTAAGTGGCCGAGTGTCTGAGTGGCTAAGTGTTTGAATGACTAAGTATTAAAGTGCATGAGTTTTGAGTGACGTGGCTGAGTGGTCGAATGCATGACAGACTGACACCCAGTTCGCTTGATCGTATCAGCCATGTTTATCAGACATGATATAGTATTTTTCTCTTACAACAAAATAGCATCAGCCGGCTTATAAGCCACAGAAACGATCAAACGAACAGGGGATGAGCCACTAAGTCCATTAGGTCAGCTCTAGCGTAGACACTGAACCAAGAGAGCAGACAATCAAATTAGCATATTTCTTCCTGTAGAAAGAAAGCCCTTTTCCTTTTTAACAAAATTCTTTCTATTTCTACCTGCTCAAGGTATTCATCATTCTAGTACAACTATTGCAGTAGAATGACAATAGACTCGTGTATAGAGAACTAGATTAGCTTAGCTACCTATCTAATTTATTGTAGAAATTCCGGGATCCACGATTGGACATGGAAAATAGAAAAACTTTTTCTTGGTTAAAGGAACAGATGATTCGATCGATTTCTGTATCGATCATGATATACGTAATAACTCGCACATCTATTTCAAACACATGTCCCATTTTTGCGCATCGATTTGGGTTTTACGGTGCCCTCCTCTAGTGTGTGTAGGCCCCATGGCTAATAAAATATTTCCTCTCTCCCCTCTCTGCGCTCTCTCATGCGGCTGTATGTTCTCACGCAAGAAATAGTTTCTTAACTTGCTCGGTTCGGCTCGTCTGCTATAGTCGATTTTCATTCTGACATCCACGGTTTGATGCCTGCAGTGTTCACAGTTTGATTCTTTGCGCCGATGGTTCCATTATTTGACACACCGGAGATGCTCTTAGTGTGGCCAAGTGACTGACTGAGTGCAGAGTGGCAAGAGTGGTTGATTGAATGATTGAGTGTTGAGTGGCTTATTGACGGAGTATCTGAGTGCCTAAATGACTAAGTTGTGTGCGTATGCAATATAATCATCAGTTATTAATTTACGTAGCATACCATTGAAATGTCTTAAGTACAACCTACAACCTCTCTCAGTATTAGTTAATTTTATTTGTTTTCTTATATGATAGTGATGGTTGTCTACAAATATATAATCTTCTAGAACATCATACTATAAGCATAATGATACAATGCACATTCAAGCTTTAAATATTATGGTCTTATTGTTTTTTCCCCATTACAACATCATCCTCTAAACAAGGAGCAGTAGGTTGGTAAACATGGCGAATGATGGCTGACTTGAAGGTATGTGAGCCTGTCGACCAATGCCTCGACATACATTTAGTCAACTACTCCCTCCAATAATTACTCTATTAATAGTAATATTTATGCGATGATGTATACAACACTATACTATAATAAATTATTTTTTAACACAATATAACATTTATGTGCCACAAAATTATTCATAATATTATAGTTGTTGGCCAAAAGGTTTTCTTAATAAGAGCAACTCTAGGAGGTCTCTACTTGAGTCATCTTCTTACTTTTGAGGGATGACGGGAGGGGGAGGGGGCAAAACACTCACTCTAGCAAGTCCCGGTCCTTAAAATTAGGAGACCTTCAAATCTTCCTCTTGAACCCTCGTTCCTCAAGGGTCCAGAGGGAGTCCCAACTTTTCTATTTTGACGGTTTTCGCTCGCGTGTAGGCTTTTCGCCCCACGCCCACTTGACCTTCCTTGCTCACCCAACTCAGTCTGGTTCCTCTCCCCCACGAGTGAGACTCCTCTAACCCAGCTAGTTGTCTCCCTCTAGATCAATCCCAAGCGGCCCTCGCGAATCCCTCCCTGTGGCTCCTCGATGCCTTGCGACGCCTTTCCCACTCCTCCGTCAAGGGGCCGGCCCTCGCGGTTCCCTCCCCACGGCTCCTCGATCCCTTGCGACACCCCCCCGCTCCTCCGTCGAGTGCCCGTCTCTCGGCGGCTCCCCTCCGTTGAGCACCCCGACGAGCTCCTCCCTCGCCTCACCCCTCCCTCAACAACACTTCTCTTCCATTGCCAATACATGGCCGAGTTCCTCAATAGGGAATAAGATAAAGAAAGCGGATGACGAGTAGGTCCCATATGTCATTTCTTCTAAGAATGAATTTGAGGGTCCTATTTTGAGGTCTTTTACTGGAGCGCAGTTTAAAAAATAGGGCCCTAAAATCAGAGAGCTGTCAAATAAAAAACAAGGATCCTATTATAAGGGCACTGCTGGAGTTGCTATGAGAAAACAGATCATGTCCATATATAATTTTAAACGCAAGGAGTTGTAGTTTGGTGAACATGGCGAATGATGGCTTACCTGAAGGTACGTGAGCTTATCGACCAGTGTCCCAACTATGGGACCAAACACGGCGACGGAGGACGACTCGACGACGCCGTAAATCGCCGTGAAGAGCAGCGAGCCTGGCCAGATGCGGATCATGTACAGCCCAACTGAGAACTCCCACATCCTTAATTTGCCACCGGAAAACGAAAAGATAATCTGACTATTAGTTGAGTATTACTAGTATTATTTATTATATACCCATATATGCGTGGTTTATAATCCATAGTAGCAACAAGGAGACTGTAAGGGCCTCTTTGGCACGGTTTATGTCGGCTTTGGCTTCATCTATTTTGCGTAAATCGAGGCACCGTAGCGTGAAGCCGTTTTGTAAACCGATGTTAAAATGAACTAAAAACTAAAAAAAACCATTTTTTCTGATTTCACCGGCTTTGGCTTCACCGATGAAGCTGTTTCGAATGAGCCGTGCCAAGGAAGACTTAAATATTATATTGGTTAGATTGTCGAAAGCTGAAAATATATAGAGAGAGAGAGAAAAAAGAAGGAAAAAAAAGAGGCGCTGATCTGAAAACCCGAGGGGGAATGAAAGGTACGTAACTGATTACGGAGTGAACGCACCTGGCGCCCCATCGGGCGAGGGCGTGGCCGGTGTAGAGGCGGCGGAGCAGGGACGCGTCCGGCGACGGCGAGCCCGTGGTGCTTGCGCTTGGGCTTCGGCTTCCGAGAAGAGGCGCGAGCTGCCCGCCCTCGATTGCCGCATCTTCGCCCATGCCCGCAGCCGCGGCCCGCGCGGGCGGTCCTCGATCGCCCTCACCTGATCCCGAATCCCCGACCCGATCCCGATCTCTCTTGAGTACCGCGACGACTTGCGGTGGCTTGCTGTGTGGCTGACCAGACGAGCAGGGCAACGTCGTACACACCGATCAGATTCACGATCTTCTCACGGAGTCGTCTTATGTATTCCTGCTCCTATACTGTATAAAAGGCAAACATATTTGTTTATGATCCTTTGCAGCCGAGGCGGCGTGGAACATGGGGAGGAGGAGCCACCAGCCGACCACACGATGGATTGCAGATTCAGCAAGCGCTAATCTCCACGCGCGTCGCGACATAAGAAAACAATTAGGGTGACGTGCGCTGGAACTGCGTCGCCAAACAACAGGAAAGATACAAAGAGATGCTAGCATCGCCACCCTCGGGAGGCATTTGGTGGCGAGTTTGCCCGGCGGAACAGCCAAAAACCAGTGGCGGTGGCGGCAGTGGGATTCGCAGATCAGAAAAGAAATCAACCTGCTCCAACACGCGATGCATGCGGCGGTACGTACATCGGATGATCGGAGCAGCATCAGCGCCTGGATCTGTCCGTGCTCGTCTGGTTCCCTTTAACGTAATCCCTTTACTTTTTGCCTGGCTCACTCTAATACGTGGATCTAGCCAGTATAGGAGTATATAGCAGTTACGGGTTACCTGCTCTTCAATATATTATTCTACATATCGCTGACGGCTAACAGCGTCAATATCTGTAGACCACACTATTCAATGCATCGGCAGGAAATTACCGGAATATACGTACAAAGTAATTTCTTGTCTGGTTTTTGTTTTCTACAAATAATAAAAATCCAGTTTAATTTATAAGAATTAATAACTAGTTTATTTTAACTAGAAAATATGAAACTACTCACTTTATTCCAAATTAAAAGATGTTTCATCTTTTGTAGATACGTGACGTTTATTATGTATCTAGAAATAGTGTAAGTGCATAGCAAAAATTAAAATCAAGACGTCTTATAATTTCGAATAAAGGGAGTAGTACTTTTTCTTAAAAATATTATCTATTTGTTAGTAATTTATTTAGAGTTATTTAGAATTTACTTATTTATGGCCATTTGTTTTATTGCCTACTGGCAAACATATCCGTACGTGCGACAAAATATGTAACTTATTGAGTGATCATCTAAATAGTTTTTGGGTCCAAGATTTATTTGACGGTATCATCTGTTCCAATACATTTATAAAATCAAACATGATAGGTCATGTGTCCAGGTCACATATGGGAACATGATAGGGAGTGACCTGAGGGTATTATGAAAAGTAAGGCTTGGAAGAATTTCTTCTCTATTTAATGTTACTACAAGAATATCCCATGCGTTGGCATGGGATTTTCTTAGAAATAAATTTGTAATATATATACCATTACTACATGGTACCCTGGGTAATGTGTGTGTATATGAGCTTCACTTGCATGTTATTTTATTGCATCGGATCTAGTAAACAATGGTAAGACAATGGAAGAAAAGCCAATAGAATATTAGAACACATTATAGAATGATAGGATGATGAAACAAATAGCATATATAGATGACTTGCACATTGATAGATTAAAGGTTGCAAGTTAGTGAGGCATTTAGTTGGGAATCATGTGGACATCTTGCATAAAGAGATTGAACATTTAGTAAGGATTATCATTGTTAGAGTATATAAATTAGGTATACTGTGATGATCCTAGGGCAGTGTCTAGGGGGTGGGCGGTGGTGTTCGTGGAGGAGGCGGGCGTGCGTAGAGGGATGGTGGCATGCTGCGAGCAGCGTGCAGGCGTGGGAGAGGGGTGGTAGCAGCGCTGGAGAGAGAGAGAGAGAGGAGAATTGTTTAAAGAACAAGACCTTGTTTCCTTCTTGAGTTGGAATAATTACAATGCCCCTATATTTATAGTTTGTAATGAACTTGCACACCAATCAATCTAGAAAGGAGTTCTTATAGGTTTAGATTCTCTTTTCCTAAAACAAACTCTCTCTTTTCCGAACAAATTCTAAATTCCGTTCTCTAAAAAAATCTTTATCTATTTTTTCTAAATATCTATATTTTCCTAAATTGCCTAAAGCTTCGAATATGTGGAGGAGGTGGGGCGCCACCCCCTGTTCGCCGGTGATCTTCCTCCACGCACGTGTGCTCGAACGGGTAGCGACGCGTGTGCACTGGGACCGGTAGCCACGCTTGCGGAGTGCTAGCACCACACAAGAGCAGCAAGTTGGCCGACGTGCTAATCCTGAGTCACGGCCCATGGCCGATTAGCTTTTATTTTTCGATAATTCAGCCTATTTAATTTTGGTTCTTTATTTCTCCTGTCTAGTTTTTTTTGCCACTATTTTTTTATCTAGCTTATTTGTTTTTCTCTTTTGGGATAGCGGGTGTGTGAGTAGTGAACGGGCGGGGGATGGTTTCACTTACATATATAAGTAGAAGTGAACTTATTAAAAACATCTGACTAGATTTAGAAAAAAATCACAAAAACTTACATTATAGTAGCATGTATCAATATCTAACTTTACATGCAGGCATACAACAAAAGAACAGGTACATGATTGGATAAAAAAACAATACCATGGAACTTAAATCCATAAGTCATAACTGACCTCACAATAAACCTCTCTCTACCAATAGAACATGAATCAACATTTAAAAAATTAGAAGAGAGAAAAAAATATGTAATCACTGGTCTGAATAAATGCTTACCCTCTTAATATACAAACTTTGAACTAGGACACTATTTACTTTGAATTCCCAGCACCCAATCTTTTGCACTTGAAGACCCTAAACCTAAATGCTTGTTGCAGTGTCATTTGCAATAATGTCTCTCTCTGATTTTGTAGGGCCACCAAGAGGAATTTCAAAGATTTGGTGCATTGTGAAGGCATTCGGTGTGAAACTTTGAGCCATTCTGCAATTCAATTGTAAATGACACATGTGGCTTCCGTTTTTCATTGCTAAATAATTGTCCTTAATACCCTGAAAAAAAACAAGACAAGGTAAACAGATTAAAAATGCATGAAGTTATGTTGAACCTTACATTTGTTTATGTAAAAAAAAACTACGAAATTGTAAAATTGATTCCAGAATTTATAAACTTTGAACTGTGACATTCCAAACTTTGTACTGCTAGGTTCAAAACTTTGAACTATCACATTATAAATTTTATACTGCTAGGTTCAAAACTTTATGCTTAGAATTTATAAACTTTGAACTATGACATTACAAACTTTATACTGTTAGATTCAAAACTTTGAACTATCACATTATAAACTTTGTACTGCTAGGTTTAAAATTTTACGCTCAGAATTTATAAACTTTCAACTATGACATTACAAACTTTGCACTGCTAGGTTTTAAAACTTTAAACTATCACATTATAAACTTTATAAACTTTGTACCACTAGGTTCAAAACTTTACACTCAAAATTTATAAACTTTGAGCTATCATATTACAAACTTTGTACTGCTGGATTCAATACTTTTGATTATTACATTATAAACTTTGTACGTTCAAACCTTTACGCAAAGAATTTATAAACTTTGAACTACGAAAAATCTGCCAAAAATTTTGAACAACAGGGAGGTCGCTGGTATGGAAAAAAGAGCAGCAGGTACCAGATAACCTTGAGAACTAACTGAAATCGGCCGTCCGCAACAAATTTGAGTGGCGCAATTCATGCCGACGGTGTAATAACTGGGTCGCTTCGAAGGAGAAGAACAGAGAGCATCTCGAGGTGCATCGTCGATCCCCATTGTGGTCGCTAGAATCCAGCTAGGCGCATCGAGTAGATGCGCGGCGGGATCCACGCCGACGCTGGTGGAATCCGGGAGGCCTTCCTCCTCCACCTCGGAGAGGACGAACAGAAGGGAGAGCTTACGATTCAGATGACTCTCAAATTCTCGAGCCGATTCACATGCTTAGGGATGGAGGCTAGATGATGGGCTTACCACTAGACGCAGGCAACGGCAAGAAGACCGGCGAGGCGACGAACCCGTGACTGGAATGGGGATGCGGACTCGCCAGGGCCCTTCGCTCCTCTGGAATATAGATGGGCACCTGACTTCGACGACCCTCAGCCCACTGGAAGTCCGTTCTTCGTCTTCGCGTCGACGGAGAAGAGCAGTTCGTGCCGTGCGAATGGAGTCTGCGGCGGCGGCGGCGGAGCTTCCATCTCTGAGTCGAAGAAGAAACACCAGTTGAGCGGAGAGAAAGGGGAAAGAGGCGGTACTGTTTTGATGTCTGGACATAAACGGAAGGTAGTTGGACGGAAGGGTAAGTGGCTGCCGAAAAAAGAAAGCGTGCGTCCCTAACTCGCTCGGCGCACGCGCGCTGAGTAAGGATTTGGCCTGGTCGCACCTGCAGCTGGCGTGCTGGGGGCACCCTCGGCCGGGTTGCCACCCTGCCTTGGGCCCGGGTTGGCCCGTTTGGTTCGCTAGGGTGGGCCCTCATGGGTAAACATTTTAAACTTTGACTACATATATATAAAATATATATATATATATATATATATATATATATATATATATATATATATATAAAACGAGTTTTAGAGATAGAGTGATAGTTATGTTTGTTATTTATTTAAAGGCGGATTTTGCTCATGGACACCGCTCAAATGTATAATTTGCTGTTGGACACCGCCTACATGAAAATTGGTAGATTACCATTATGAATTCGAGTATACTTGCCACAACACACCGCAACCAGTTTTTAAATCTTTCTCTTGGTGTGGGAGGGAGAAACTTTTCAAAATGGCGTTTGTTTCCCCTGGATCAATTCCGGACCTGAGCCATAGATTTCACTTGGTTGAACCAGACTGTGTCACCTTTATGCTTGAGGTAAACCCTAGCCCACATCTCAGATACATGATCTTTCTGCATGCGTGTAAAAGCAGATTATTGGCCCCATAAATTGTGAGGTGCATGGCCAATTGTAATATCCGCCATTTTCTATTGCCACCACTCTCTTGACCTCTTTGGGGACCACCCGCTTGATTAAGATCCACCCGCCATAAGTCCATTGTCTTACTATCATAGCTCTTGCTCGCCTTTTCATGCATTATTATAACAAGATTTATTGATGGTGTCACTAACAAAAGTGAAGCGTTTACGGCCAATTCAAGATTCACCTTCGAAGGTGCTCAATGTAGCATTGGTTCCTGAAGGGTACACCCTCTTCTTTTTTGTAGTTGAATATCTTGATTTGTGTCGGTAGTTGGTTCATCGCCTATTTATGTTACAACTTTGTTTTTTGCCCGATAGGGCATATATCAAGTATTGTATCGACTAGCAATGACATGTCTTTTGGTACGTGTTTAGATATACACGTGGAGGAATAAGAATATTATATTCAATTTTGCTTGCAAGATAGATACATGATCTTTCTGCATGCATGTAAAAGAGTCATATTATGTATTATCAAAGACCAGGCACGCTCATATAAATTGTGAGGTGCATGGCCAATTGTAATATCTCTAGATCAATCAATACAATTTTACTTTCTCGGCTGAACGTCTCGTAAGGCTGCATCTCTTGACCTCTTACTGTATTTGATAGAATCATCCTGCCTTGATTAAGATCCATCGGCTCATATATCACATAAGTCTGTTGTCTCGCTATCCTTTAACTTGATCATATCTTGATTGACGTCAGATCGCAAATTTTTGTTTATTGCTCTTCCTTGTATCTTAATCCTGGCCTTACGTATTTGTAATTGAGTATTGTTTTTGTTCTTGCTTGTTCCTCGATTGCTTGTATGAAGAGTTCGTTTTATTATAACAAGATTTATCGACTTGGAATCTTTAATCTACTACCCTGCTACCAACGCCGCATCGTTCCAATCTGATTGGTGGTGACATTAGATTAGATTTTGTTAAGTTTATGAGTTTGGTTATAGTGAGACCTACAATTGTTTGCATCCTACAACATATTGGCTTCCTGGCCGATAGTCCATACAATTCATGTTGAATATCTTGATTTGTGTCGGTAGTTGGTTCATCGCCTATTTATGTTACACCTTTGTTTTTTAGCCGATAGGGCATATATCAAGTATTGTATCGAGGAAGCATTGTGATTCTATTATATTAATTGATCGATATGATATCAAGTGCTGTAACGGTTTAAGTAGTGCATCGGCTTGTTGAGTTACACTTTGTAATAGTATGTTTTAGCTTGTTTTAACAAGATGAGTGGATGCGTAGTTGATGGGGACAAAGGGGGTAGGTAAATAATGAAGATTTAGGGCTAGAGCTAGAGATTAATGGATGATCCTAAAGCTTGATTGGCTAAAAGTAGATAATGAATTTGATGAGCTGATGAAACAAAAGATTTATATTGCAATATTTTGCCTCTTTGCTAGAATGGAAACACATTAAGTAGGCACAAGAAAGTTCTAGAATCTTGGGAAGACTTCAAAATTCTTTTTTAGAGATGCATTCTTCCTGCATATTATGTAGGGGACAACTTAAAAGCGGTAGTAAGACCGTGAAACAATACTACCATGATTTTAAGATTTGTATCATGTTTGGTCGATTGGATGAATGCATGGAAGATGTTATGAGTAGGTTCATGAGAGGGCTCAATTCTGAAATTCCCTTGTTAATTAGCAAATCATATTGCCATTTGGATCCGCCTCTTGTGAATACTTGCAAGAATTTAGTGTCCAATTTGTCCACTCTGCAATGAAGAGCAAACAAATAGCAGTTGTGTGCTTGATGACTCTTTTAGATCTTGTCATCCTCTTTAAATAGGATCAAAATTTGATTCTAGTTTGCCAAGAACGCTTCATGGAACCTCCAAAACCGAATAGGAGGCTGTCAACATCAATTCTTTGAGGTCACTAACAAATAATGTCTTGCAAAGTTTTTCCTAGTTTTCCCATATGCAACAGTGGTAATTCAAAAAAAGAGCATTGCTTTGGTTGTGGCGTCAAATCTCCCTGTGTTCTTCAAAGCAAGCACTTGTCATTGGAGCATTATATCTCCATCACCAAGTCCCAATCAACCACATTGGCAACTTTGATTCAGATTTTTCTTTATCATGATTGGTCAACAAAATGTTACTCCACTCTAATTACTAACTCCATGTTGATGGATGGATCTAAGGAGGCTAGTTGTGTATGTGGGGGTACATGACACAATTGCAGTTGCATGTGGTCAGAGTGTTTTTGTTGATGAGGTAGGACCTTCTCTTGAACCCTCTGTCCTAGATGATGTAGAGCCAGATCCTTCTATTCAACCCTATGATTTGGATGATGCAGAGGCATATCCTTTGGTTCATCCCCATGACGAAGATGATGCAGAGGTAGAACCTTCCATTAATGGTGGTGATGATGACATTGATAGTGATGAAGAGGTGGATATAGTGAGGATTTAGGTGCCTCTGTAGAGAAAAGTGTACTAAGGGCGAGGAACACTGCAAGAGATGTGAGGTTCTATGAAAATTAATCTTTGTCATAATTTATGAAATTTATGCCACATATTACCATTTATGACACCCGAATGACAAAAAGCTTCTGCCACTAATCATGCGCCTTAAACCATGTTTTGTGTCATTTATATGTTCATGTCATAAATCTATGACATTAGTTTTGATGTCACAAATTTTTATGACAATTGTTTTTATGTCACTTCTTATAATGGGCCAAGCACACTATTGATGCTGATTTTAGCCTGGCCCTTTTTTGGTATGAAAGTTTTTCAGCCCATTATTTCTCAATTGCATTGATTTCGGTCCAATCCAACTTGGTTAGGCTAAGCCCACACAATGTTTTTGGGGCCATCCCACATTCTTTTTATCTCTAGGCTATTTTGGATGAGCCCAAGCAATGTTAGTGGGGTCAGCCCACTTTTTTTTTTTATCTTTGGGCTATTTTGGATGAGCCCACATAAAAAATATTTGGGCCAACCCACGTAGATTTATATTAGACCAGCCCACACTGTGTTTTCTAGGCCTCATTTTCTAGGCTAGCCCAAACAAGACATGACATTTACAAAACAAAAAATTACATATTCATATATGCATTCCAACATCATTTTATTAGATTTTGCATTTTAAATAAAATATCTATTACAAAATTAGATCATTTATTGCCAATATGAGGACCAGCAGTTCACATAAGGTGCTCACAAAGACCATAAAATAACAGTTATAAATAGGACCAACTCATAAGGTTCCCACATAAGTTTCTCATAGCTTACCAAAATCACACAAAAAGACCAAGGTCATCTCCAAAAGTGTTATATACAGCTAGAGCTTTGGTCACAAGTTTCTGAACTTACTGTTGGGCATTAGATGGTGTAGAGATGCCAACAAAGAAAGAACAAAAGAAGCCATGCATCTCACTCATTTGGTTCTTTAGCTTGGCAGTCTCTTCTTCCACATTCCTTCTTGCATCCCTCTCCTCCTCTACTTGATTTTCCAGATCATCCATCTGAACTTGAACTTCTATTGCTCCTTCCTTCTTAGCAACTAGTTCACTCTCTCAAGCTCCTGTATGCGCTTAACAACTTTAGCAACTTTGGCACTTCTCTCATTGTTGTAGACTCGATGCCAAATTTTCAAGGAATTTCGATGGGTAAAACTTGAGCTAAAACTTGGGCTTTAGTCTTTGCAACTTGCCCTTCTTGGGGTGGTTCAATTGCGATGGCCTCCATTTGAGCCTAGAATAGAAAAAAAAGAAATTCAAGTTTCTTGCATCCCAATTTTTTTTATCATAATACAAAATAACCTGTCTTGCAATAGTTTTTTGTGCGTCCTCTACTATAACCTGTCTTGCTGTTGCAATGTGTGTCCTTGAAAAAGTCAACTGCGGTGGGTGGAGCATCCTTAAATTTAGTCTTAAAACATGTAAACAGAAATTTAAACAATTGAAATATAAATTTAACAGATATTGAAACAAAAGTGCACAACAGCAGCAGCATATACATAGGTCGGTTGTTTTTAGTAGTGCATAGCACTATATGAGCAGCAACAGCAATTTTGTTGATGTCTTTTTATGAGGGGACTATATGCAATCAAAAATTCAATTAAAAATTCAAAATCAAGCAAGTTAGCTTCAAAAACAGAACCTGTGTTCTAACCCCAACCTAGTAGTCCACCTCTGCTCATCCTATATATGTTCTTCTAACAGGGACGTGTATTATAGCACATATTTATATGTATCAAACAACTGTATATGTTATGTTTTAAGCACTCTTTGTTTCTAACTAAGCTTCCATTATCAACCAAATGACGAATCTTTAAAAGGATATAAATTAAAAATAGCCAAATTGGCAGCTTTGTCTATATATCCACCAATTTGAGACAATCAATTATTTCTGATATCCAAAAGAAACCTAGCTGCCATTTCACTAATGTCTAATACACTTTTTAATCATGATCACTTAATGGAAAATTATTTAGATAATCACGGTAATAGAGATCTGCATAGGAAACTTAACAAGTAGTACTCTGAATGACAAATTTATTGGTGCAGCTATACCAACAACTACCAAACAAAGACATGCATGGATCAGCATCTACCAATTACTCAATGTCTAGAGATGGACTAATTCACAACAGAGATATGATGAAAAAGTCTTATATTGTCCAGTGCAATTAGGTGCACTAAAAATAGCAATTTGAGCAGCAGAAAAGTACTTCATTGACACCAGAAAGTAGAAAAGTAGCTTACCATGACATAACATTGAGTGGTATAGGACTGAGCAACTGTTGTCCGTGTCAAGCAATGCCAAGGGGAGACGTCTACCTTCAGGAACAAGAACAGGACATATAAGGAGGGGGCTGCTACTGCTAATCTCAAAGAATACGTGCATACGGAGGTTCAGAAGTTCAAAGCATTGACAAACAAGTAATTTTCCTATGTGGTTCAGGAACTTACCTGTGTAAGAGTCAAAGATGTATGGTATATGTATGATAGATGTAGACATGTAGTAAGAGCATCTCTAGCGAGATAAGAGCATCTCTAGCAACACTATTTCAATCTGCTAAAACGACGTCCAGTAGGTACATATCTCCAGCGACACTACCTAAATGACCTCCTATCCTCAGTTTGGGTAGTGGAGCCAAAAACCCAGCTACAACAGACCCCATACTAGACCCCCTAGATTTGTTGGCCTCCTATTTTCCCTCTCCCAACATCCATTTTTGTTGGTCCCCTATGAAAGGATCAAGATGCCCAAGAGGGGGGGTGAATTGGGCTAATTCTAAATTTCTTTCAATAATTAAGCCCTATACTTAGCTCATTTCACCCCTTTGTGCCTAGAAGTGTTTCTATTATTCTACCGCATAAAAGTTTTGCATCCTAGGTTCCAATCCTACTCTAGCATGACAATTCTAAGAATGTAAAGACATGAATTAAATTGCTCAAATGTAAATGCTCAAAGTAAATAGAAGGAGAGAAACGCGGCGATGTTTTTTTGAGGTATCGGAAAGTCGCCACTCCCCACTAGTCCTCGTTGGAGCACCCGCGCAATGGTGTAGCTCCCCCTTGATCCGCACAAGGATCAAGTGCTTTCTACAGGCTGATTCTTTGACACTCTATCATGGTGAATCGCCCACAACCGCTCACATCATGACTTGGGTCATCCACAAGCTCCGCCGGATGATCAACAAGTTTCCAATCAACACCGAGCCATCTAGGTGATAGCAATCACCAAGAGTAACAAGCAAAAACTCTCATTTGACCAAGACAAGACTAATGAGAAAGATGGATGCACACTTGCTACTCCCTATGCACTAATGTGATCCTTAATCTTGGATTATCAAATCACAATCACCCCACTAGGCTCTTGCTCTCCCTTGCACTCTAAAGGTGTTTCTTAGCTGAACAAATGAGCAAAAGAGCTAAGTTGGACAAGTAGGAGAAATATATATACTCCCCACTTTAAAACATAACTGTTATTGTCCAACTCAACAGATTTTTGGGGTGACCGGATGCACCGATCGAAATGACCAGACGTGTCCGGTTAGTAGCCAATGGCTATGTGGCGTCACCCTGTCAGGGGAAGGTTGTTGGAGTGACCTGACGCTGGCCAGTGTCCGGTCAACATCCACTGGACACGTTCATTTAGGAATTTTGGTCTCTAGACCCTCTCTGATGTTGACCTGACGCTGCAAACTCAGCGTCCGGTCATTTACTATTCAACATCCGGTCCTCCCTGTTAGCGAGGCCCTACTGCTACAGATACAACTAGAGGCGCATCTGGTTCAAATCACTATGCATCGTCTAGTTGCTCCTAGGCTTCTGCTGTGCGCGCTGATCACTGATAGGACACAACACCTGTGAGTTTGGTCATCACTAAAACAGCGTCCGGTCAATATTTGACCCTCCATTCACTTCCAATTCAAAATTCTTTGTGAATGAGGTTGACTCTAATTGATCTTTGGGCTATTCCTGAGCTATCTAGTGCTAAGTTTGACAAGTATGGACCACACCTAACCCATTAGACTCACCTAGATTAGGCTACTAGTTCATACCCCCTTAATAGTATGGCCAAATGAAAAACAAAGTCCTAAACTACTCTAAGTGTCTCTCCAACGCCAAGACGATACTTAGAACTAGTCCTCCTCAACCTTGTCGTCCATCCTTTGAAAACCAAAATGATTTTCATCGATAGAGGCATGAAAACCATAATTGCCCAAACAATCATCATTACCATGACCTAACTCAAGTTGCCTCTGCAAAACACACATTAGTCACAGTAATCTCGTGTCGTCATTAATCATCGAAACCCAATTAGGGGCCTAGATGCTTTCAATCTCCCCCTTTTTGGTGATTGATGACAACACAACCTCGAGTATGTATAAGAGATGAGTGAGGTTTTCAACATGCTTAGTTCATATAAGCAATTGACAATAAGAACAAAAGGGGGTTAGGCATGCTTATATGATCCAAGTCAATGCAATGTACTCACAAGATATGAAATACGTATGAGTACACAAAGTAAAGCTCATTTGTATCGGAGTAAAACGCGAAAGCAAAGCAAATGAGCATAACAAAGTGACATGACGTATATATCAAAGTAGAGAGCACACATGTCACATAAGTTTCACAATCACACATATATCACATATAACACAATGCATGAAGTATCACACACAAAAGATCGAGTCCATCTCACAAGCTCCCCCTAAATCTAACATACTCGCTCCCTCTCTCCCTTTGGCGTCAAGCACCAAAACCTAAGGGTCGGACAGCGGGGTAGAAGCAGATGAGTTGGGTGCTGAGGTGCGGTGAGAGATCTAAAACTAAGCTACATCATCCTCAGACCCTAAACTCTGAGTGGCTAGACCCTCTATCACTAGAAGTGGAGGTAAAGCGGTCTGCGTCTTCTCAGTGGACTCAATAGCTGGGTCGGCCTATGGTAACACTAAAGCTATGGTAGTAGCGTGACCCTATGGCTTAGAAGGTGTCACTGTAGGAAGTAGAGCCACAACTGCTGCTTTTGCTGTCGTTGAAACCTCAAGGGTGGGAGTGACTATCAGAGGTGGCTCGGACGAAGCAACAGAAGATGGGATCATCTCAGTAGTCCCTGTGACCAGAGCGGTTGTGGTAGGAGCAAGGACTCAGAACTCAGATGGTATAGGCTGTCCTATGAGCTCACTGAGAGTAGCACCCAGACTCCTAGAGATAGGGGTGTCCATCACTAGCACTAATGTGGACTAAGTAGGAGTGAAGCCCGTGACTATAGGAGTGAAGTGCTGAGCCTGCTCTGTCCCTGGTGAAGCAAACCACTGAGACACCTGCTCGGTAGGTAAGGCAAACTGTGTAGCTAGCTATCCCTAACTCTAAAGCCCACTAGGCTGTATAGCTAGAGTCACTTGGGTAGTAGTAGCAGGCTAACCGAGCTGCAATGTGGGCTGGTGAGGAGCAATCCCTGTAGTCGAAAAGACATGCTGCATGAAACCAAGAAGCTGCTGCTGAATGACTAGCTGCTACTGCTGCATGGCCTGCTGCTACTGCTGGAACTGATCCTGATGTGCCTGCACCTGAGCAATGGTAGCTGCTATCTCCTGTGCTTGACGAGCCTGGTCCTACCGCATGCACTCAAGTATAGCTATCAAGGTGAGTCTATCTATAGTGACAATGGCTATGGTGGAGTCGAGCTAGAGCCACCAGCCTCTTTGTCATGTTCATGTGGTGGCATATGCGGGATGGGCTGGTAGTCCTCACCTAAGCTATCAGTCGGGTCGTTCTCGATCATGTCCTCCTGTTGTGCCTTTAGATGCTCTAGCAATGGCCCTGATGGCCTTGTCCTGCTCAGCTATAGTCTCTGGCACCTTTGGTCTATGGCTCATCTGGCTAGGAGTCCTCCCATGACTATGATGTAATAGCTAGCTCATGTCGTACTGTGAGAACTCTATAGTAGCACCACTCCACTCAGCCACTATCTCTGGGGACATTTGTGAAACTACCTGTAAGATAAGAAATGTGATCCAGTGAGCATATGACAACTGACAATGGCCTCTGAAACCCTCTGCTATGGTGTCCTCCATCTCTGAGAGCATCATATCCCAAATATCAAACATAGTCTGAGAGATCAAGTGGTGGACTAGCCAAAGCTAAATACGTGTCAACCCCTCATGATAGCCACTCCTCGGTAGCAAAGACCTCCTCATGACTGCATCAAGGATACGAGATGTAGGTGTAAGGTCACGCGGTGTGCGGCTCGATCCCTCTCCAAATGGCTTAGTGAAGCAAGCTTTGACCAAGTCTGTGGGTGGTACTAGTCCGCCGTGAGGGCATCTCGGTGGCTCTATCTCTCCATAACAGATCTCGTGAATCTGAATAGGAGATTATAGAATCCTCAATATCTCTCTAGCCCTCAAGCTATGTAGCCTATAGTCACGGCCTCTAAAGGCAAAGTGAATGTACCTATGCCTCGGGTCAATCCACAAAGAAGCATAGAACTCTTTGATCCATGATGAAACGTACCGACCAGTCCATCCTAGGAGATCTGCCAGACCTGGCAGGTAGCTGAGGTGGGGATGAATCTACTCTCCTGCAACTACAACTATAGCCTCTAAGGAGCATACTCTCTGAGATCTGAATGCCACACCACTGTTGAGGTAGGCATTATAGAAGTCCTCCTACAGCACTGTGTAGAACTACTCTGAAGCACGCTCATCCTACCTCGGCGGAAACCACTGCTCAAACTAACGGAGCTGCTGCACCTATCTAGCTATGGCTGTCCGCAAGTCCAAGTGTACCACTAGAGGCGGACCCTGTGGTCTAGGAGGTGGACGAGAACCATGTCTCTGTGTCTCAGGCCTCGGTGACACCTGGGTGTGAGTACGACTAGAACATTGAAGCCATGGCTGCTCTGCCTGCTCCTGGTGCTGCTCGGTCTCCTCCTGAGGCTCAATCTCCTCCACCTGAGTGCCCTCTGGTGCATCGTCGACCTCCAAGCATGATAGTACCACGTGGACTACCAAGACTGGCCTCAAGCTGCTCGACTACGGTCCTCTAAGCTCACCTCTCTCAGCACGCTCTACGGCGGCAGCCACTGCTGCTGCTCTCTCTACCTCTATGTCACCTCTCTTGCGCTTCTTCTTTGTAGTGGTCTTCTTTGGCCCCTTTCCCTTTTCCTGCTCTGTTAGGTGACATGGACGCCTCTCATCATCACCGGGGCCACCCCCGACATTCTTGCAACGAGCCATAACTGACACTGCAAAGAACTCAACTGACTAGCAAAGGACCACTGCCACTGACAAAGGACAACTATCACTAACTCCCCCTAGCATTGAGAATCACTGCCCAACTGACACTTGCTGAGGCTTGGCCTCAATCCTTACTCGCGGGCTTGGCCCCGAGTTTATCTGTCACTACTCAACTGCCACTACCTCACTGCCCAACTCGCTGCATAAGATAGAATAGGAAGTATACATAAGCAACATTATATTCTAGAGGTAAGTGAAGCCCTACTTGAAGCAAAGCATATGGGGTAAGAGAGTGAATGGCATGGCTGGCTACCTGACAATGATGGACCGATGACCAATCAGCATAGGAAAGAAGTCACGAGGGCCGACACATCACCACTTGGTTGGGACAATAGCCGACCAAGGGACTCACGCAGGAGAGCACTGGACACCGGGAGGATAGCCTGTGAGGTCGCCTGGGCTAAGAAAGCTGATGACGAGATTGGTTCTGTGGCCTTTGGCGGTGGCGGTGGTGAGCACTACCTGAGTGAACACGGCGCGGCGGCGAGGCGAGGGTGGCGCGAGCGCGAGGTGAGCGAGCATCCATGGTGGTGATGCTATGCGCGGGTGCACGGATGAGGCATCTGGAGCCGGTGATGATACACTGTGGCCAGAGTGCCGAGCGCGGCAGCTAGGGTTAGGCGGCTACAGCACTGATGGCGTGTCCACAGTGAAGTCACGGCGCGGCGATGTGAGTGTGTGCGCACGGGCGTAGATGGTCACGGTGGTGCGGGCGAGAGGTGGCCTAAGCTAGTGATGAGGTGGTGGCTGATGGTGGAACGACATAGAGGTTCGAGGGTGGCGCGACTATAGATGCGCGAGAAACCGGGCATGGGTGGTTGCCAAATGGAGAAGAGGTGGTCCGGGCTCCATGTGACAGTCAGAGTTTTGAAATAGATCACGCGAGCACTATTGTGACCGGACACATGGATGAAAATGACCTGATGCTGTAGCCTTGGAGTTTGATCGAGTATAGAAAGGTCCAGAAAGTCTCAAACTATGATCGACGCATCCGATTTCTCATTACCGGATCGAGCTGAGTCCGGTCAATCCTGTGATCCAACTCGACGCTGATCGGACGCGATTAAAGTTGTCACCGGACGCGTACGGAACACTGTTCATTGTCCGGTCTTTTTCAACAACTGCAAATCCTCCTGATGTACTGACCGGACGTTGCAAAGGGTGAGTCCGGTCCCTACGTCGATTCCTATTTAGCTGTAGTTTCTCCTCCTTTCTCCGCGATGCTTTCTCCCAATCAAGTCTCAACTTCGATAAGACCAAAAGAAACACCAATTAGGATAGATATGAGAGATCTCTCTCAAACCCTCATTTTTAAATAATTTGCCTTCACCTATAGTTCTTTCTAGAAAAATAGGCAACATGAGAGTCATGGAACAACATGTGGCAACTCAATAGGGTTTATAACCAATAGGAGCTTCAAATGCTCTCCCTATTTGTTGATGAACACAGCGGATGCTCAAAAGATAACCGAAAAGAAACAATAAAGCAACACACATGCATATGTAATGCAATACTTGAAAGAAAATCTAGTTGCTTGTCAAGTTTGATTCAAGGTTAAGCTTTTTCACATGCTTTTCGGCGGTTATCTTAACCATGTTAGACAAGCCCTAAGTGCATTACTAAAAATTAAACATTTTTTTATATTAAAATGCAATGCAAGGGACAACACAAGCCCATTTTTAGTGAAGTTACTTAGGTCAAGCACATTGAGCTCATTCCTCAACCGACAAAAAGTAGCCTCATCTAGTAGTTTTGTGAAGATATACGCTAATTGATCCTCGGTCCTTACACCTTCAAGTAATATATCATTTTTAGCAACATGATCTCTAAGAAAGTGATGACGGATATCTATGTGCTTGGTGCGAGAGTGTTGAACCGGGTTATTAGCAAGTTTTACCGTGCTCTCATTGTCACATAAAAGAGGTACCTTTTCTAGAACTACACCACAATCTAGAAGAGTTTGCTTCATGTAAAGGATTTGTGCACAACAAGCACCCGCTGCAATGTACTCCACCTCGATGGTGGACAAGGCCACATTATTTTGCTTCTTAGAGGTCCAAGATACTAGTGATCTACCAAGCAAATGGCACCCTCCGGATGTGCTTTTTCTATCAATTTTGCAACCGGCATAATCTGAATCAATAGCCAACTAGTTGGAATCTAGCTCCTTTGGGATACTAAAAACCAATGCTTGGTGTGTGCTTAAGGTATCTAAGGATTCTTTTAACGGCAACCATATGAGCCTCCTTAGGATTAGCTTGAAATCTAACACACATACACATACTAAACATGATGTCAGGCCTAAAATGCAGTCAAGTATAACAAGCTACCAATCATAGAAGGGTAGAGAGTTTGATCAACTGATTTACCTTCCTCATTTAGGTCGAGATGTCCATTAGATGGCATTGGTGTCTTAATTGGCTCACATTCAACCATTTTAAACCTCTTGAGAAGATCCTTGGTATATTTTTCTTGAGAGATGAAAATTCCTTCTCTCATTTGCTTGACATGAAAACCAAGAAAGAATGTAAGCTCTCCAATCATAGACATCTCGAACTCCTTCGACATCAATTCACCAAACTCTTTGCAATAGTCTTCATTTGATGAGCCAAATATGATATCATCAACATATACTTGACAAATAAAGATCTCTCCATCAAGCTTCTTGGTGAATAGTGTGGTGTCGACCTTTCTAATGGTGAAGCCCTTCTCAATGAGGAAGTCCCAAAGGCGCTCATACTAAGCTCTTGGGGCTTGCTTTAGCCCATATAGCGCCTTGGACAACCTATAAACATGATTAGGATATCTAGGGTCTTTGAACCCGGGAGGTTGATCAACATAGACTAGTTCATTTATGAAGCCATTTAAAATGCACCTTTAACATTCATTTGATATAATTTCATTTCATGATGAGATGCATAGGCAAGAAGGATACGAATGGCTTCAAGTCTTGCAACCAGTGCAAAGGTCTCTCCAAAATCCAACCCTTCAACTTGAGAGAACCCGTTTGCAACTAGTCTTGCCTTGTTCCTCACAATGATACCTTGATCATCTTGCTTGTTGTGGAACACCCACTTTGTTCCAATGACTCTTGCATCTTATGGTCGCTCTTCAAGTGTCCAAACTTCAGTGTGGGTGAAGTTGTTCAATTCTTTATGCATGGCATTTATCCAATTCAGTTCTTGAAGAGCTTCTTCGACATTCTTTGGCTCAATGCAAGAAACAAATGAGTGATGTTCAATAAATGAAGCAAGTTTTTTAGAACGAGTCATTACACCCTTTGAAGGACTCCCTATGATGAGGTCTTTGTGGATGTGCTTGAAGTATAGGAGAGTTTCTTCTATCAACCACTTGAGGAGGAGGTTGTAGAGCATCAACATCTTGAGCTTGTGCCACCATTTGGTCATGAGAGACATGAGTATCTTTATTTTCTACTCTCTCATCTTTATCATCATCTTGTGGCACAGTTGATGAAGAGGGTGGATCAATCACTTGAATATCATCTTCATCATCTTTGGGCTTGATGTCTCTAACTGGAATGTTTTTCATGGCCTTCCTCAATGGTTCATCACTTACATCATCAAGATTCTCATATGCTCCTTGGAAGCTGTTAGATTAATCAAATTCCACATCATATGTTTCTTCAACCAAGCCGGTGGCATGATTAAATACTTGATATGCTTTGGACTTTGATGAGTAACCAACAAGAAAACTAATATCACAACATCTTTGGAACTTTCCTAGGTGTTGCCGCTTCTTGTAGATGTAGCATTTGTAACCAAACACCCGGAAGAATGAGACGTCCGGCTTCTTCCCATTGAGCAACTCATAAGGGGTCTTGCCAAAAAACTTTTGGAGAAATAGGCGGTTGGATGCATAACATGCGGTGTTGATGGCTTCCGCCCATAGATCTTGAGGTGTATTGTACTCATCAAGCATTGTTCTCGCAAGGGTGATTAGTGTCTGGTTCTTTCTCTCTACTACACCATTTTGTTGAGGAGTGTAGGTTGTGAAGACCTCATGCTTGATCCCAACTTCATCATAATATACTTCAATATTTGTGTTGTTGAATTCTTTCCCATTGTCACTTCTTATCCTTTTGAGCTTCACTTCAAATTTTTTTGTGCTCTCTTGGCAAACTTCTTGAAACATGCGGCCACTTCAGTCTTGTCATGAAGGAAGAACATCCAAGTGTATCTAGAGTAGTCATCAGCTATCACAAGACAATAGAGGTTGCCTCCCAAACTCTTGTAAGTTGTTGGTCCAAATAGATCCATGTGGAGAAGCTCTATCACTCTTGTTGTTGACATGTAAGCTTTGGTTGGATGAGTGTTTGCAACTTTCTTGTCAGCTTGACATGCACTACAAAGCTTGTCCTTCTCAAATTTCACATCCTTCAAACCTCTCACCAATTCATTTTTCATTAACTTCTTGAGTGAACTCATCCCAACATGTGCAAGTCTTCTATGCCAAAGCCACCCAAGTCATATTTAGGTTAATAAGCATGTCTTCAAGTTTGCATCTTTGGAGGTGAAGTCCACTAGATATAGGTTGTTGTATCTAAAGCCCTTGAATATAACTTGATCATCATCTTTCTTTGACACAACGACTTCCTTCTTGGTGAACAAACATTGAAAGTCAAGATCACACAATTGACCAACGGATATCAAGTTGAAGCTCAATAAAGCAACATATAGCACATTTGATATTGAGTGATCATTTGATATTGCAACTTTGCCCAACCCTTGTACTTTGCCCTTTGAATTGTCACCAAATGTAATCCTTTCTTGACCATCTACTTCTTCATCTAGTGTGGTGAATATACGAGGATCACCGGTCATATGTTGAGTGCAACCACTATCAATAACCCAATGACTTCCACTGGTCTTGTAGTTCACCTACACACACAAGAGATCAAGCTTGTTGTTTAGGGACCCAAACTTGATGAGGGCCCTTGACTTTCTCAACTAGTGACTTAGCAACCCAATTTTGCTTAGGCCTACTCTTGTTGGGTGGACCTAAGAACATGACTTTCATCTTTCCACTAGAATCTTTTCTAAGCATGTAGTGAGCATTGAAGGCAAAGGGTCTAGCATGCTTGGGTAAGGGTTGTGGTGGTGGAGTTTCGCACTCATGAGCAAAGTGACCTTGTCCACACTCAAAGCATCTCTTTGGCTTAGGCTTTGACTTGTATTGTTGTTGATGTTGAGCTTGAGCTTTCTTCTCTTGATTTGCCAAGAACCCAATACCACTTCTATCCATCTTCATCACGGTGTTCATAAGTAGCCCACTTTGGAGATATTGGCCTCTTGTGAACTTGCTCAAACCGGTCTTGCGATGTTCTTTCTCCAACTTGAATCTCTTGTCCTCTTCTCTAAGCATCTCATTCTCAAGAGTCATATTGTGATCATTGTCAAGGTTCTCTATCACAATTGTGTTTGTGGTCGATAGTTTTTCAAGATCCTTCTTGAGCTTTTCATTTTCATTCTTGAGCTTGACATAATCATCATTGTTGTCGGACTGAACCACCTTCGTGCCTTTGCTATTAGAACTTTGCTCAATGCTCTCAACAATTAAGTCATCACATGATGTAGCTATATCAATCTTAACAACATTGTTAGTAGCATCATGCGGCTCATTTGACAATAACTCATGAGAAAGAACAAGATTGTCATGGTTAATCTTGAGATTGGTGTACTCTTCTTTTAGCAAGTCGTAACTAGTGGTGAGCTCATTGTGTATCTCCTCAAGTTTATCATGTTTTTCTCTAAGCTCCCTTTTAGAGGTTTTGAGCTCCTTGAGTTTGGATGGCACAGTTTTATTCTCTTCTCTAAGGTCATCACTGGCTTTTTCGGCTATCTCATACTTGAGGAGATACTTGCCTCTAGGTATGCCTCCATGCGAATTTTTCAATAAGGAAAATCATCTCCTTCAAAGATGAGAGGGGGTCCATCCACATGGGACATCTTGTTCTAGGCAGTTAAGCCTAATTTAAGGAGCACGAGGCTCCGATACCAATTGAAAGGATCAAGATGCCGAAGAGGGGGGTGAATTAGGCTAATTCTAAATTTCTTTCAATAATTAAGCCCTACACTTAGCCCATTTCACCCCCTTGTGCCTAGAAGTGTTTCTATTGTTCTACCGCATAAAAGTTTTGCACCATAGGTTCCAATCCTACTCTAGCATGACAATTCTAAGAATGTAAAGACATGAATTGAATTGCTCAAATGTAAATGCTCAAAGTAAATAGAAGGAGAGGAACGCGGTGATGTTTTTTCGAGGTATCAGAGAGTCGCCACTCCCCACTAGTCCTCGTTGGAGCACCCGCGCAAGGGTGTAGCTCCCCCTTGATCTGCGCAAGGATCGAGTGCTTTCTACGGGCTGATTATTTGACACTCTGTTGTGGTGAATCGCCCACAACCACTCACACCATGACTTGGGTCATCCACAAGCTCCGCCGGATGATCACCAAGTTTCCAATAACCACCGAGCCATATAGGTGATGGCGATCACCAAGAGTAACAAGCACAAACTCTCACTTGACCAAGACAAGCCTAATGAGAAAGGTGGGTGCACATTTGCTACAACCTATGCACTAATGAGGTCCTTAATCTTGGATTATCAAATCTCAATCACCCCACTAGGTTCTTGCTCTCCCTTGTACTCCAAAGGTGCTTCTCAGCTGAATAAATGGGCAAGAGAGCTAAGTTGGACTAGTAGGAGAAATATATATACTCCCCACTTTAAAACATAACCGTTATTGTCCAACTTAGCAGTTTTCGGGGTGACCAGATGGACAGGTCGAAGTGATCGGATGCGTCCGGTTAGTAGGCAACGGCTATGTGGCATCAGCCTATCAGGGAAGGCTGTTGGAGTGACCTGACGTTGGCCAGCGTCTGGTCAACATCCACCGGACGAGTCTGGTCAGGAATTTTGGTCTCTGGACCCTCTATAATGTTGACCTGACGCTGCAAACTCAGCGTCCGGTCCTCCTTGATAGCGAGGCTCTACTGCTATAGATACGACTAGAGGCGCGTCTGGTTCAAATCATTGTGCATCGTTCGGTCGCTCCTCGGCTTCTGCTGTGCACGCTAATCACTGACCGGACGCAACACCTGTGAGTCTGGTCATCACTAAAATAGCGTTCGATCAATGTTTGACCCTCCATTCACTTCCAATTCAAAATTCTTTGTGAGTGAGGTTGACTCCAATTGATCTTTGGGCTATTCCTGAGCTACCTAGTGCTAAGTTTGATAAGTGTGCACCACGCCTAGCCCATTAGACTCACCTAGGTCAAGCTACTAGTTCATACCCCTTAATAGTACAGCCAAATAAAAAACAAAGTCCTAAAATACTCTAAGTGTCTCTCCAATGCCAAACGACACTTATAACTAGTCCGTCCTTAACCTTGTCATTCATCCTTTAAAAACCGAAACAATTTCCATCGATAGGGGGCATGAAAACCATAATTGCCCAAACAATCATCATTACCATGACCTAACTCAAGTTGCCTCTGTAAAACACACGTTAGTCACAGTAATCTCGTATCGTCATTAATCACCAAAACCCAACTAGAGGCCTAGATGCTTTCACCCTACTCGGCAACGCAAATTCTAGATCATGGATTCCCCCCTACTGGACCCCCCAAATTTGTTGGCCGCCTATTTTCCCCCTCCCAACACCCATTCCTGTTGCCCCCAACTTGGCTACCCAAATTCTTGATCATAGATTTTTCTCCCCCCTACTAGACCCCCCAGATTTGTTGGCCTCATATTTTCCCCTGCCACCACCCATTCCTATTGGCCCCCAACTCGGCTACCCAAATTTTGGATCATAGATTTTTCTACCCTGCTCGACTCCACCCACGGCCTCCACTGCATGACTCGGGAGGTCCACCGCCGCCGACGTGGCCTAGAGGGTCGTCGACCCGTCCGCCCTACCCTAGAGGTTCTCCATGACCGCCAGAGCATCAGCCCTGGTCGGCCCTAGACCCCAACGTATCGTTTGACACCAGTACGGGAGGTTCCCCTATCTGACCCCATCTGACACGGCGCCCTTCCACGAGCGGCCCTCCCCCGACGGCTGCCACAAGCTCACATGGCTGAGTTGTCGCCCTCCCATGAGCGGGCCTAGGTTGTGCAGTCTGCATTCATCGAGTTTTAGGGCATCTTAATGGCCTTAATAAGGCCTTGTTTGGTTCCAGGTGGTTTTAGCCCCTTTTAGTCACTAAATTGTCAAATAGGGTGACTAAAAAGTGACTAAATTGGTTTAGTCCTCTAGTCCCTTGGGGTGACTAAAGGGGACTAAACCAACCAAAAGACACCCCCAGCCCCTCATTAATGCACGTAAGGAGAGAGAGAGAGAGAATAGGGGCATTTTGGTCTTTGTATAGTAGTTTTAATGACCTTTAGTCCCTAGATCCAAACAAGTAGTCTTGGACTAAACTTTAGTCCAGAGACTAAATGGAACCAGACAGGCCCTAAATTCTATCGTTGTTGACAAAGTTGTAGATGACTCCAACATGTTTCCTTTGACAGCAAGATCACCATCATAGCCCCTGTAGTTTGAGAGATATGGTCTTTTTAAGATAGCTATTTTTCAGTGACGAGAATTGTGACCATTTTAAATCTAATCTATTTTTCACCTTCTTAATGGATGACTTTGAACATATGATCTGAACAAAAGTTGTAGTGTTTTTCTTAGGCTTACTAGATTGGTAAACAATATAATTTTTTGATGAGTATAACTGCATTTATGTATTTTAGAAATTAGCTATCCTGTTTTATTTGTCAGAAACATTCAGCTAAGTTCAGAGGTTGTTTATGCAGTCTTGGACATCTAATATGCTAGATTGTATTATATCAAAGTTGTAGATGATAGTGTTTTTCATCTTCTGTAAAAGTTTTATAATTTTTAAATAAGTAATTTATCCACAACAAAAATGTGAAGCAGGGTTCCTACTGTTGATTGATTGTTTGGTCACTGTTTTGGGGGAAACGATAATTTATCCACAACAAAAATGTGAAGCAGGGTTCCAACTGTTGATTGATTGTTTTGTCACTGTCACACCCAATTTTAAGGATAAAATTGAATGCATAAAACTCATGTGTGCCCAGGAATCAGTCACACACATAAGCTGACAAATTATAAAAAATATCATCACGGTGTATCTTACATAACGAATAATAGCATCACATAGTCTTACACATCACAGCGGAAAGTAAAAAGATAGCTCTCTTGTGGTAGTTCCAACACAGGGACGGTCGACTGGTTGACCCCAAGCCTAATAATCCTCCGGAAACTCCTCATACACGTTGTCATCTCATTTACCCATCCGGATTTTTATCCAAATATAGAAAGTAAACAAGCGTAAGTACGTCCCGTGTTTAACAAGATAACATGGGGTTTATGAGGCTCAAAAAGGATGACACTTTGGTTTATTTGCGATTAGCACTTTTAGTAAGTCAAGATTTTATCATCAGTTATTATCAAGTTATGCTTAAGCTCCCATTTAAACCCACATGATCATATATCCGATCCAATTGAGTCATGTAACATCATCATAATATCATCATAATCATCTCATATAAACATCATTATAAGTAGCCATTTATTCTGTGAGTTTTTCGGGCCGCTCATGACCGTGAGCACGGCTGTTATAACAGTTTGTTACCCTCTGCAGAGGTGGTGCACATTCACCGCGATGATCGTGATTCCCATATGTCCGGTTAATTACTCCCATATCACGGCCAAGGTGAGCGGACAGGTACACTATGAAGCCATTTCATAGGTTTCTCTAACAAGTTAGGGTCGCTAGGTTTCCTTGGCAGGCAGATGTAGGAACCCCCCTTTCCTATGGCACATATCCATCGCGGCTATACACATAGGAACAGAGGCAGTCCTATACCCAACGTGGCAAGCCCCTTTTGCGCCATAAAGGTAACCTCTAACAAGCTAGAAAAGGTCCTATTACTGAGCTAAAGTCAGAGCCATATGACCCTCACGGTTTCACTGTCAGTCCCAGGTTTTGCCGACAGATAAGTCCTTATGGAGGGCCGAGAGCATCATGATCGAAAGTCATTTGCTCCATCGCCCTATAATCCAGTTGTTTAAAAGCAACTTTTACCTTTTCTTCCACAGAACCATTGTTCATTATGTAGATCAGGTATAGTTACATTGAGCGCTAGCAAACTACCCATATGCATATAACCCATAGGAGACAAGGAACAGGATAATCAATCACTAGGATGTCCTTACGGGTATTAAAATTAGACACATGCAAATGAGTAATTAATAAAGGTGAATAGGCATCAAGGTAGATCCCATGCTATACTTGCCTTGGTTCACAAACTCTTGCTGGTCCTGCTGGTCGTTGAAGAATTCTTGGTCTCCAACGTTCTCCTCACCGTCTGAACGCGACCAACACGGCAACATACAACATTCCAAAGGCATTCATGCAAAGCAAACATTCCTATAATGAGAACAGTACACCGATAGTATAGCAAACAAGATAAAATGTTTGTGAAAATAATCTACGTCTCGCTACGATCACGTCAACACGAAGTTCACGAAAAACGGAGCTAAAATGCGTAAGTTATGATTTAAACGGGATTTCCTATAGCAATATATTTAATTAAGTCTAACCATGAAATTGAAAAGTTCCAAACTTGACTAATAGTGGTTCTAACATGTAGATTATGAAATTACAAAACTAACGCGATTTGAACGGATCAATTCGGAGCTAAAACGACGATTTTATAAGCAAAACAGTTCAAATGGCATTTCTGTAAATACTGAAAACGTACTTTGAACTAAAACAGTTAACTTTACGTTTTCAAAATGAGAAAGCGTACACGGGGAAAAACGCTAAGGACGGCGGATTCTATTTCGGGAAAAGGGAGGGGCTCTTAAGCATAATCACCCGCGAAGGGGTATCGGACGTTTTCGGCCGTCGGATCATGGATGGAGGGCTCGGATTAGACCTGGGGAGAGAGAGAGAAGGATTCTGGCCGGGCACAGTAGCAGCCGCGGCGGCGCTCCATTGCCGGCGATGAGAAACACGTCGGCGAGCTCGGTTACTGGCCTACGGTCCACGGTTTTCCCAACCGAGGGCACCGGGGGTTAGCGGGGAAACAGGGGATCTCGTCCAGGCCAAAGAGGTGGCCGAAGGGTGCGGCCGTGGCGGCGGTCGCCATGGACGGCGGCCAGAGATCCTCGACACATGCGGTTAGAGCTCTAGGGACCGTGAAACAATGAATTGAATGCATGTGGAGGTAGAGGGAAGCATGGCGAGGCTCACAGCAGGAGAAATCAGGGTCGGATTCAGCTCGGGGAAGACGGCGACGCGGACGGCGGACGACGGATCCCGGCGCGCCCTGCGGCGGTTGCTGTGGCTTCCTCGGCGCCTGGCGAACGCGAAGAAATGGCGAGCGGGAGCAGCAGCAGTGTGCGTGAGGCCTCGGCTCCCATTTATGTGACCGGCGCTGGGAGAGACGCTCCCACGTCCGGAAGTGGGGCGCGGTGGCGATTCTTGCTCTGCTGACTTGACTTGGAGGGGAGTTGCTTTGGAGGAGGAGGAAGCCGACACATGGGGCCCCGCCGCCGGTGGAGGGGGGGAAGGAGGCGATGGCGGTTGCTTGGCCCAAGTTGGGCGGCGCTTCTTTGGCCAAGGGAGCGATAGCGATTCTTTGGGTCAAGGGGAAAGAAAGCGGCCAAAGCAGCCAACCTGGGCCAATGGGAGAGGGAGCTAGTCAACTTGCAAATGCTTTCAAAATCGAAAAGAGAAGGGTGAAGAAAAAAAAATAAAACTCCTTTTCTATTTCCTAAAACATATTTTCAAAACCAATTCCAATTCAAATTCTAATTCTCTTTGAAATTTTGATCAATACCAAACATTCACAAAATAATATGCAACGGCATGAATGCACATACATGTTGCTATACTTATGATTGATTTTAATTCCACAAAAATTATTAATTTCCTATATTTGAATGCACACAATATAACATAAATAAATCAAATTTACTATTTTAAAAGATTGCAAATTTCAGGGTGTTACAATTCTACCCCCTTAAGATGAATCTCGTCCTCGAGATTCGGAAGACGTCGGCTAGGAGATAGAGATACTTTGTCTATATATTCTTCTTAACTTCATCGCGTAGTTCCATCATCTGCTCGAACTTGGAATGCCATTCTTAGTCCTTGGTGTCACCCAAACCTTCTTAGCACAATTCTCCGTTGCTAAGGGCATCGGCCATGACTTTGCTCCTTAAAGTAATAGCACTTGTCCAAGTCGTATTCAATTTTCATTCCAACAAGGATTTCACAAGCTCAAGACCACCTTAGTGAAGATGTCCTGTAGATTCTTGGGATCCTCCTAGATGTCATTTGTACTTCCAAGAAGATAGTATTTTCATGCTCCACAATGGTTAACTTCAGATAACTTGTTAGGTAGTTCAACTCATGCTTCCTTAATTAACTTAATGAACAAGGTACTACATTTTTCTTCTTGCATAAGGACACATTCTACACCTTGACAAGGTGCATCCTTGTAGATATGAAGCTCTCGCCCAGATCTGACCAAGCTAATACTTAGGTTTTACTTCAACCTCTTCCTGGACTCCTTCAAACACTTAGCTGAAGTTTCTTGATCCAAACTAACTTGAAAACTTTTCTAGTAGCTCTATCAAAATCTTAATGATCTTGGATAAACCTTCATTGAACCTTTAACCGAACCTCATTGAGATTATGAGTTTCTCTCACATCTTTGGGTACCACCACGCTTCCGCTGCGCAAACCAGAACGTATGATTCTTCATCTTACAAATTCTTCATCTTGGATATCCCCCTTAAGAAAAGATAGACTAGGGGACATCAAAGTATAGCTTACATCTACTTCTTTTAGATGAACTAACTAGTATCAAGATGTTCTGACATCCCAATGATACTCTTGTGTATGGGCAAGAAACCTTCCACAACTTCCTTATAGAACACTTTTCCAAATTCTGCAGTTAACTTGGTCGAAAATAGTACACAACATAAACTACTCCAGATTCCAAACAGCAGAGATATATCGCCTTGTGATTCCCATATCTCCATAACCAAAATAGCTATCAAGGTGATTCTTTTGCTCAGAGAAAGATATTGAAGTCTACTATTGTCCAAAATTTTCTCATGATTTATGATCGTCCAAAATCAGAGATATAAGCCAAAGAGTGCAGACTGCTCCAAAAAGACAGGATAGAAAAAACAGAAGAAAACCAAAACCCGACTATTTATTTCATTAATCCTTATGCCTTAGGCCTACAACTAAATGAAATTGTGGGAACACCCAACAAGATCATTGCAATCATTACAAAGATTCAAAACAATCATAAGCATGATGACAATTCAACAATCAATAAAGATGCACAACTCAATCATTGACTCAACTTGCGATACTATCGTCCTTATTATACTAGGGGTAACAATCCTAAGACTCTTCTCTAGATTACGCAAGAAGGTGATGCGGGATAGTTCTAAAAGCATATCAAATCAAGGGGTGAAGATGAGAACAAAGTCTTTAAAATAAGCACCAAGGTAGAGACGAATAGCAAAGATAGAGATATAGTAGAGAAGAAAATATCAAGGTTCATAGAGCAAGGGTTTTTGTAGCAACATCTAAACCTTAAAACGACCAGTTTCTACTAGGCTTGCATCCTACAGTCAACACTGCTCTGATACCATTTTGTCACACCCAATTTTAAGGATAAAATTGAATGCATAAAACTCATGTGTGCCCAGGAATCAGTCACACACATAAGCTGACAAATTATAAAAAATATCATCACGGTGTATCTTACATAACGAATAATAGCATCACATAGTCTTACACATCACAGCGGAAAGTAAAAAGATAGCTCTCTTGTGGTAGTTCCAACACAGGGACGGTCGACTGGTTGACCCCAAGCCTAATAATCCTCCGGAAACTCCTCATACACGTTGTCATCTGTTACCCATCCGGGATTTTTATCCAAATATAGAAAGTAAACAAGCGTAAGTACGTCCCGTACTTAACAAGATAACATGGGGTTTATGAGGCTCAAAAAGGATGACACTGGTTTACTGCAGTTAGCACTTTTAGTAAGTCAAGATTTTATCATCAGTTATTATCAAGTTATGCTTAAGCTCCCATTTAAACCCACATGATCATATATCCGATCCAATTGAGTCATGTAACATCATCATAATATCATCATAATCATCTCATATAAACATCATTATAAGTAGCCATTTATTCTGTGAGTTTTTCGGGCCGCTCATGACCGTGAGCACGGCTGTTATAACAGTTTGTTACCCTCTGCAGAGGTGGTGCACATTCACCGCGAGTCGTGATTCCCATATGTCCGGGTTAATTACTCCCATATCACTGCCAAGGTGAGCGGACAGGGTACACTATGAAGCCATTTCATAGGTTTCTCTAACAAGTTAGGGTCGCTAGGTTTCCTTGGCAGGCAGATGTAGGAACCCCCCTTTCCTATGGCACATATCCATCGCGGCTATACACATAGGAACAGAGGCAGTCCTATACCCAACGTGGCAAGCCCCTTTTGCGCCATAAAGGTAACCTCTAACAAGCTAGAAAAGGTCCTATTACTGAGCTAAAGTCAGAGCCATATGACCCTCACGGTTTCACTGTCAGTCCCAGGTTTTGTCGACAGATAAGTCCTTATGGAGGGCCGAGAGCATCATGATCGAAAGTCATTTGCTCCATCGCCCTATAATCCAGTTGTTTAAAAGCAACTTTTACCTTTTCTTCCACAGAACCATTGTTCATTATGTAGATCAGGTATAGTTACATTGAGCGCTAGCAAACTACCCATATGCATATAACCCATAGGAGACAAGGAACAGGATAATCAATCACTAGGATGTCCATACGGGTATCAAAATTAGACACATGCAAATGAGTAATTAATAAAGGTGAATAGGCATCAAGGTAGATCCCATGCTATACTTGTCTTGGTTCATAAACTCTTGCTGGTCCTACTGGTCGTTGAAGAATTCTTGGTCTCCAACGTTCTCCTCACCGTCTGAACGCGACCAACACGGCAACATATAACATTCCAAAGGCATTCATGCAAAGCAAACATTCCTATAATTAGAACAGTACACCAACAGTATAGAAAACAAGATAAAATGTTTGTGAAAATAATCTACGTCTTCCTACGATCACGTCAACGCGAAGTTCACGAAAAACGGAGCTAAAATGCGTAAGTTATGATTTAAACGGGATTTCCTATAGCAATATATTTAATTAAGTCTAACCATGAAATTTAAAAGTTCCAAACTTGACTAACAGTGGTTCTAACATGTAGATTATGAAATTACAAAGCTAACGCGATTTGAACGGATCAATTCGGAGCTAAAACGACGATTTTATAAGCAAAACAGTTCAAATGGCATTTCTGTAAATACTGAAAACGTACTTTGAACTAAAACAGTTAACTTTACGTTTTCAAAATGAGAAAGCGTACATGGGGAAAAATGCTAAGGGCCAGGATTCTATTTCGGGAAAAGGAGGGCTCTTAAGCATAATCACCCGCGAAGGGGTATTGGACGCGTTTTTCGGCTTCGGATCATGGATGGAGGGCCCAGATTAGACCTGGGAGAGAGAGAGAATTTCCGGCGGCACACGAGTAGCATGCGGTGCTCCATTGCCGGCAATGAGAAACACGTCAATGAGCTCGATTCTTGGCCCACGGTCCACGGTTTTCCCAACCGAGGGCACCGGGGTTAAGGGGAAACAGGGGATCTCGTCCGAGCCAAAGAGGTGGCGAAGGAGCGCGTGCGGCCGTGGCGGCGGCCATCGCCATGGACGGCGGCCAGAGATCCTCGACACATGCGGTTAGAGCTCTAGGGACCGTGAAACAATGAATTGAATGCATGTGGAGGTAGAGGGAAGCATGACGAGGCTCACAGCAGGAGAAATCGGGGTCGGATTCGGCTCGGGGAAGACGGCGGACGACGGATCCCGGCGCATCTTCGCAAGCGGTTGCTTGGCTTCCTCGGCGCCGGCGAACGCTTTTAAGAAATGGCGGGAGAGAGAGAGGTGCGTGCGGGGGCCTCGGCTCCCATTTGTAGCGGCCGGGCGTGGGGAGACACGCTCCCACGTCCGAAGTGGGGGCGCGGTGGCGATGGCGATTCTTTGCTGCTGCAAGGCTTGACAAAGTCTTAGAGACGGTTCTTTGGAGGAGGAGGAAGGCGCCGACACATGGGGCCCGGCCGTCGCCCGTGAGGGGGAAGGGAGGCGCTTGTAGATGACGGCAGCTTTGGCTTGGCCCAAGTTGGGCAGCCTTCTTGCCGGGCCAAGGGAGCTTTTTGTTGCTGGGTGGCGGGAAAAAGCAGAAGCAACCAGCCCAACCTGGCCAGTGAGGAGAGGGAGCCGGTTCAAGCATGATGCTCAAAAGTCGTAAAAAGCAGAGAAGGGTGAAGAAAAAAAATAAAACTCCTTTTCTGTTTCCTAAAACATATTTTCAAAACCAATTCCAATTCAAATTCTAATTCTCTTTGAAATTTTGATCAATACCAAACATTCACAAAATAATATGCAATGGCATGAATGCACATACATGTTGCTATACTTATGATTGATTTTAATTCCACAAAAATTATTAATTTCCTATATTTGAATGCACACAATATAACATAAATAAATCAAATTTACTATTTTAAAAGATTGCAAATTTCAGGGTGTTACAGTCACTATTTTGGGGGAAACGATAGCACGGGTTGTAGTAGTGATTTATGTGTCATTTGTTAATATTTGTATGAGTTTATTTTCTGAGGTGATGATGTTTGAATAGGTAGACCACCTTTGGATCATTCTTAGCTCACGTTTTTGCATCGTTGTCTCGAGGCAAGTAAACACGGTGGTGATTGCTATAGCTTGACTTGTTGTTTATTCCATCTACACATTGTCATAACATTAATTGAATCAAGATAATATACCTAATCATGAATTCACTTGTCCCTTTAAAGTAAGTTATATATGATTTTATTGATGAATCTCTTATCCCATGTCGATCATCCTGAGGTAAGTGGTATGTTTATGATGGTGGATGAATATGGCAGACGAGGTAAGTATACTTGCAGCTGCATCATATCATTTCATCATATGCATCTTGTCATGACCATATGCATTTGAGCCAGGTCAATGAGAAAGTCATATAACTATTCCAGAGTGCTTTTGAGCCAAGTCGGTGAGAAAGTTATATAACTATTCCATAGTGCTCTTGTGGATTATGTCGTCGCTTGTTGGCCCCGACCGTAGGTGGTCGATACGAGCTCGCATGGCCGAGTTTGTTTGTGGTGAAGAGATAAGGAAGAGGATGACACATGGGTCCCACATGTCATTCTCTACTAGGATAGAATTGGGAGGCATGTTTTAGATAGTGTTGCTACAGAAAACTAGACAAATAGAGGGGAACCTTCCCATGAGCGGCCCTGCCCCGACGGCTGCCACAAGCTCACATGGCTGAGTTGCCGCCCTCCCACGAGCGGGCCTCCCCTAGCGGTTGACGCGAGCTCGCATGGTCGAGTTCGTTTGTGGTGAAGTGATAAGGAAGAGGTTGACACATGGATCCCACATGCCATTCTCTACTCAGATGCGGAAACTACGATTTTGATTAAGGGGGAGAAATATGATTGCTTTTTTTAGTGTGATAAAATATACATAATTATATGTTTTAACAACTTTTTAAAAACTCTTACACTGTTTATAACTAAAATCATAATATTTTAATACAAAATGAGTGAAAATTGAAATTTTGTGCTATAAATTCAAATATTTATATAGGTATTATATTGAATCTACTGTGTTGGGGGGCACGGCCCTGCCTGCCCCCTAGTTCCGCCACTGTCTCTACTACGATAGATTTGAGAGGCCTATTTTAGATAGTGTTGCTGAAGAAAACAGACAAGTAAGGGGTCTATTTTGGGTAGTATTGCTGGATGGGGGTGGTGGGGATGCCGTGCACATATATGCTGATCCTTGCACTGCACAGGTGGGCCAGAAAATTTTTCTTTGCCAGCTTTGATTCTGACATGATGGCAGTATCCTAAATAGACTCATGCATGCATGCAACTAGAATAAGAGCAAAGTGCTTTTGTGCCAGGAAGGTTAATTATAGATAATGTGTTGATCGCATACGAATGCTTACACACAATAAGGAGACAACAATCAAAGACCCTCTTTGCTTTGAAAATTTATATGATGAAAGCTTATGACAGGGTGGAATGGGCTTATTTACATGGTGTATTGCAGAAGCTGGGTTTTCATGATTCATGGATATCTACAGTTATGCGGTGTGTTTCTTCGGTGCACTATGCCATAAGGATTAATGGTGAATTAACTCAAACCTTTTATCCAACAAGAGGCATTAGGCAAAGAGATCCAATCAGTTATCATGCTTATTAGAAAAGAAAGAACAGGAAGGCCCTTTGAAAGGATTAAGGAATGGAACTTTAGGGCCTATCCCCTCTTTTATTCGCAGATGACAGCATCCACTACTACAGATTGATATTTCACTATCACCACTTTCACTGCTGTAGCGATAGAAGCGACGGTGTCATACTTCCACCGCCGGTTGGACCAATAGGGAGGCCTCGTAGGGAAGGAAACCGGCCATTGAAACTTCTACCACCCACGGATTAACAATAGATGCGACAGTGGTATTTTCTCCGTCGCATGAAAAGCCGAGCCGACTGAGATAGGCGTTATGGCCGCCGTCCCTACACGACCGTTTGGTGTACTGGCGGTAGTAAATTCAGCGTGAGTTATTTCCCCAGTTTCCAACTACCCACAACACAGTTTGCATCACCG
Organism: Miscanthus lutarioriparius; assembly: GCA_904845875.1. Lineage (NCBI taxonomy): Eukaryota > Viridiplantae > Streptophyta > Magnoliopsida > Poales > Poaceae > Miscanthus > Miscanthus lutarioriparius. The sequence continues at coordinate 28,137,704 of CAJGYO010000019.1, read as the reverse complement.
TTACTTCCACTTCTCCATCTTCAAGGTTGGCGCATTGTTCCTCTCTCCTAGTTTATGTGAACCATTGCACGCCTCGCGCCGCGCTGCCGCCACCTCCCACACGGCCGGCCCATTGTTTCTCTCGCAATTTGTGTGAACCATTACACGCGTCGTGCCATGTTGGCGCTAGATCCAAAGGCAAGGGTATGCTTTCGCACTTCACTGATGGATCTTTGTTGAATTATTTTCCTCTCTAGATCTTGTTAGTAAGGAATGGATCTTTGTCGCGGGCTCTTTGAAATGGAGGCGGCTCCCAACCAGAGGAACACAGTGGCTAGCCTCAAAGACAATCTCCTTCTCGACATTCTCCGACACCTCCCAGCCCGCTCCTTGTGCTCCTGCAATGTGTCTGTTGCTCCTAGAAGTGCATCATCTCCGACAACCGTCAGGTGTTGCCCTAGACTGTGGCTGGCTTCTTCTACGACACCAAGAATGGCAAGCGAAACTTCACCAGCTTCACCGGTGAACGCACCCGACCAGTCCTTCTTGTCCTTCCTCAAGGACAATGTAGCTATCTCAAATTGCTGCAACGGCCTCATCCTATGCGGTACCTTGGGGCTGCTGGATACCGCTATGTTATCTGCAATCCAATGAGCCAGAAGTTTAATATATTGCCGCCTAGCACCCATGATGTTGGCCATTCTGTTGGTGAGGCTCGCTTGGGGTTCGATCCAACAGCCTCCTCGCACTTTTATGTGATTGAATATGCGGATGTCGACGGTTTGTGCGTAGGTGTGGAGATCTACTCATCTAAAACTGCAACATATATCTATAAGGAATCTGAATGGGGCGAGGAGACTGATGTGACATTTTCAAGATCACCAAGTGTGTTTCTCAACGGCTGTCTGCACATTATGAGGTACTCTGGGGGTACTCTAAGATACTTGCTGTGGATATAGAGAGAAATGCATGGAGGAAGATTGATATGCCTAGTGGTCTTCAACACTCTATGCATCAATCTCAGGGTCACTTGTGTGTATATATAGTTGGTGGTCCCAATGATTCCAAGCTTTCAATCTGGATCCTTAAATACTATAGTACTAATAATTGGACATTGAAGCACCCCACATGAATCCTATTTGGAAGGATTAATATTAAATTTGGTTTCATGGATTGTGTTGATGACTACACAGTTATCATAGTTCATCCGAATAGAATTTGATTTTCTTTGTTTGGGAGAATAGAACAATCATCGCATATGACATGGACCGCATAAAGGTTCATGTCATCCCTGCCCGGTCTTTCGATATGGTATTCATAGCGTTAGAAAAGAGTTCATCTGTAGACCATACTATCTTCTTTATGTTCCCTTGTTCTTGGATTCATTAGCGAGTAGTAAATAAAGCTTCATTTGATGTATCTCTCTGTCATGCATTTTAAATGGACTAATATTGTTTGCTTGCCTATGGACAATAATGGATGTTGCCATTATTTGAGATAAACTAGTGTGTCATCTTTGTTTTGTTTGCAAATTGAATTATTTATTTGGTGCACACATGTGTCGGTGGTGTTACAATAACATTTCAACATCAATGGCTCATCTGCTTGGCTTCTAATAGATGGATGTGGTCACGTGTACTGTCTTCTGCTTGGCTTTTAATTTAATTTCTCACAAAAAATGTAATGCGAGACTTGATCGGATGAACTCTGTTATGCGATGAATCTAGAATTAGACATCAATTCTCGGTGGTGTGATAGCTTCTGTCACCGTTTCATATGGTGATTCAACATTAGTAATGCAAAGAGTACTATAGTAGAACACTTATATTGAATTACAAAGTAGTTTCCTATTCACTCTCGCAACAAAAAATCAAAACCTAATTAATTCACTCTCGCATTTAAAGAGTGAATTAGTTTCCTATTCCAATTGCCTTTTTGAACAAAATAATTTCACGGTGAAGCCGCTGCAAAATAGAGTCCACACTACTACAGATTGATATTTCACTGTCGCCGCTTTTATTGCCGTAACGATAGAAGCGATGGTGTTATATGTCCACTGTCGGTTGGACCGATAGCAAGGCCTCCTAAGGAAGAAAACTGGCAGTTGAAACTTCTACCACCAATGGGTTAACAATAGATGCGATAGTGGTATTTTCTCAGTCGTATGAAAAGCCAAGCCGACTGGAATACATGTTATGGCCGCCGGCCCTCCACGACTGTTTGGTCTATCAGCGGTGAAGTCAGCGTGAGTTATTTCTCAACTACGCCCACAACACAGTTGCATCACCATTACTTGCACTTCTCCATCTTCAAGGTTGGCCTATTTAACTAGGGTCTGGATGCACCTCTTGGGCTAAATCCACACACTCTTGAATCCACACACACTCGTGAGCTACTGTATCTTTCCTCATTGTCAAGAAGTGCTTTGTCTCTTGGCCGTGAGAGGTGCAAGATGGAGATAACGCACCTCACAGGGATGCTAGTGTTTGGAGAAGGCCTTCAAGATTAGGTGCTTTAGATTCCATAACCTTGCTTCCTCTGAGCATCGAGATGCAGATCTACATCCCTAGATCCTCAGAGGTAGCAAGATTATGGAATATAAAGAACCTCACTGAGATGCAGGTGTAAGTTTTGCGAGGTGCTCCTTCTCCATCCTTGGCGAGGTGCTATCGCTGAACAGGAGCTTGACCTTGATGATTGCAGATCTTGTGTTAACAGAAGATCTGTAATCATCTGGTTCTCTCCTGTTTAGGGGCTCCATACTCGATTGGGGGTGCTTCAAGTTTACGAGGTGCTTGTTCAGTTGTTCTTCAAGATTGGGTGCTTTTGCAGCTCTCACGGTCAAGATAGAAGGTAGAGCACCTCACTGAGGGTGAAGTTTTGTGATGTGATGCGTCATTCTTTAGATTCCATGATCTTTGTACCTCGGAGGATCGAGATGCAGATCTGTTGGTTTGTATGTACAAACCACCGTATGATATAGATCTATTATCGCGTAGACCTCAATGGAAAATACATAAATAAGTACTATACCCAAGTATTTGGGTCCATGCTTGATAGTCGAGTCTCATCGGCTCAAAATATAGCTAACACATAGAGTATCGCCTTTAGAACAAAAAATAACCATAAAAGACATAAGATCAAAAGTGACATTCAAACAGTAGATTCTTTACTTATAAGACCCTAGATATAATCTATGGTCCTGAGAAAACATTATTTACAACATCTTCTGCATTGATGATCACTGCGATAGCCTCGGCAGCATCAGTGAAGTCTCCAATCAGATCCTCTTGATCTTCCAGCCGATCAGTGTCCGGAAAACCAAGTTCTAGGTGACGGAGCTCGTGCCCTAAACGCAGTTGCACTGCAGCCAGCGCGGCACCGGCACCATAGCGGACCCCATGAGTTGCCGCTTCTCTGGCACAAACTGGGATATCCTGTAGGCGATCTTCAAGAGAAAACTCCCCAGGCGTTGACTGCTATAACTCTACCTTGTGCTGCTCGTTGGAGGATGTCGTGGCGATTCTCCAGGTCAATCTCCCGGCGACGAGCCTCCTCGATCTCGCGACGACAAGCAACCAGTTGTTCCTCAAAATCTAATGAAAATGAAGGGTTATCGGATAAAGTCACGAATATAAAAGGAAAGGCTCTTCAAAGAAATTTTATTTGCTGCCCTAGCATGAGCTTCATCAGCCCTCATCTGAGGAACATTGGTCTCTTCTTCAGATGCAGAGAGAGCTGTTTTAACGGCATCGAGACATAGCTCGAGCTAACCTACCTCACGCGTCGCGTCAGAATACAGGTTTTCGGCCTCCCTCCTTTCACGGATAAGATTCCGGACATCCTGACCATCATATGACTCGGAGTCGGAGGATGAAGATGAAGATTAAGATGAAGATACCATGGACTCGGCAAGATGCACAATCGATTGTTGTTCAACCTCCGCCGGAGTTGGCCGATGTACCGCAGCATGAGAGGTAGTCTTGCATATTCAAATGATTAATGCAAGGCAGCCATAGAGATAAGAAATCATTCTCTCTCACCCTTGGTGACGAAGAGGGACATGAAGGTGCGGAGACAGATCCGCGGCTTCTGGAGTTTTCTCCCTTGAACGCTTGTCGTGAGCCATTGTTCAAAAGAAGACTGGAAGAAGAAAAGTGTCCGAGATATGGCCAGGGGTACCTGCACAGCCCGTATCTGTGACCATCGCCAAGCTACCGGCCCAGCAGCCGTCAAGGGGGAGGTCGGCGAAGGCTGACGCCATCAACTAACGTGGAGATCAAGGCAAACCAAGGCGGACGTATCTGGTCGATAATTAGGATCTTTCTGTTGCGCATATTGTGTAACAAACTAGAAAACAATCCGTTAGCCCGATCGCTCTCTCTGTAATCCTACCTCTCTCCTGCCTATATAAAGGAGGGCCAGAGACCTTGGGATCGGGATCCATCTTTCACCTATTCCGTCTTCTATGAAACTGGAGCAACAACCTCTGTAATTAAGCTTACAAATACAAGAGCAGCCATATCACTGGAGTAGTAATTAGCGTCCACCGCGCCTGAACCAGTATAAATCTTCGTATCTCGTATGCTACCATCTGATTCCATCTACAGTCATGTTGCTCGATATTAACGAAGCAAAACAATCCGGTAGTTAACGTGAGGATTTTTTGCTTCACCAACATCATCCACGGCAACACGACTGCACGCTTCTGTGCGGACGCGGAGTTTGGCGGCGAGCGATAGCCCCTGTTCGGCAGTATGGTTCTGCATCTTGCAGGAGCCCTACGGATCATCGTCGACAACTCGGCCCCACGTCGTCCGTCTCTAGAAGCGCCGGCTCTCGGATCGCGACATCGACCGAGTACCTGCACAAGAGGCCAAGAGTCAAAATCCACCCTGTTCGATGTGGCGTCCAACAAAAAGCGGCGCCATGTTGTCATCGGATCATGACACGGCAAGGTCGAAGGCAACATGTATCACCGGCCAGCGAATGTACAAGATAAGTAAAAATAATTCTAATTATTTGGCTTGCATCTCGTACGCATGCATTTATACATGTACACATGAGGCATTCACGTATAGATCTGTTGCTTCATGTCTGTTTTCTTTTGGTGAGCCCGACTCCAGCGCAAGATCGACGCCGTCCGCGGCAACTCGGCTTCCAGCGACGACGTCCTGCGCCAGCCTATAACGCACTCCGTGTTTCCAAGATCCGATCTTGATTCAGAGGGTGGAGTCGGAGGACAGATCGATCTACGCCTAGGCCCCCATCTCCGTCACCTGCCAACGCAGAATACCTTGTCGAGGTTTCGGCCAAGGCATAGCATCATCACGAGGTGTCACATAGACCGGCCAACAAATGCAATACGGCGCTACTCTCGACATCATCCCGTGTCGCCGGCACGTCGTCAACAGCATGGTTCACATCGCCGACTTGACCGCACGTCGCAACCCTCGTCGTCGTCCCGCGTCGTCCATAAGCCCCTCGAGTCGGAACATGCCCACTTGCCGAGCATTAAAAACAGCTCAGTCATTTTTTAAGGGCAATTATGAATTCTATAATATATGCATATTTTCAAATATGTATGTGCGTATCTGTGTGGCTAACCATAGCAGGAACCCAGCTATCTTCGACATCGTCGTACGACGCCGATTCGACGTCACACGATGGCATAGTTCCTAGTAGCACAGAGCACAACGTCGACAAGCTTCCTTAGCCACTCGCGCTTGGCTTCTCGTCACGGCTCTTGACCTCCTGCCGTCTTTCGTCGCGACGCTTAACATCGCCTCCATCGACAACAATGGCACCAACAACCAGTTGGATCAGCTAAGTTGTTTTCATAATTGATTTTATTATGTTACTTTTTGCTTTTGCTTTCTATTAAGTTGACATCTAACTTAGCAGAAAGTCGGAGGCTACTACACATAATAATCACACTATAAGGTATGTTGCTTTTTTCTCCACGATTTAAGTACAAGCATGATACGTTCTATGTGTAAAGCTTTGTCACGACAATGACTTACGCCACAACCCAATGCTATACGGATCACGCCATCTCATGGCTAACATCCTACATGCGGGGCTACAGTCTAGTTAACAAAGTGCATAACACGCCGAGCAAATCATAAAAGAAAAACAACATCAAGGAGAGAAGGCAACAACCCTAAAAACTGTTTTAAGTACTTTTATGACACATGTTCTATGTAATGTGTTTTGTCGGCAACGATGATCAACGCTGCAAACCCAATGCTACATGCGCGGCATCTCGACGGTTAGCACTGGGGCTACAGTCTAGTCGACAAAGTGCACAACACGATGAATATAGCTCATAAAGGAAATTAACACATGCTTTACTACGAGTTTATCTTGTTCGACTACCGAATAAATATTCACGGATCTCGTCTTCATGTTTTATGAAGCAAGTAACAAAGGCTACGTCATCACGCTACTACCAGCTATGTCGACACGCCGCCTTCGGGCACTCCGTCGGCAACGACCCTTGGGTACTCCCTCGGGAGCTACCTCGAGCTAGTCACGCCGTCTTTGGCTACGTCGTCACGCTGGCACCAAGTACGTCGACACGCCGCTTTTGGGCACTCCGTTGGCAACAACCCTCGGGTACTCCCTCGGGTCCTACCTCGAGCCGGTCACGCCATCTTTGGCTACGTCGTCACGCTGCCACCAGCTATGTCGATACGCCGCCTTCCGGCACTCCATCGGCAATGACCCTCGGGGGCTACCTCGAGCCGGTCACGCCGCCTTGGGTTACGTCGTCACATTGCTACCAGCTACGTCGACACGACGCCTTCGAGCACTCCATTGGCAATGAGCCTTCGGGCACTCCGTTGGTAATGACCCTCGGGTACTCCACTCAGGGGCTATCTCGAGCTGGTCACGCCATCTTTGGCTATGTCGTCACGCTGCCACCAGCTACGACGACACGGCGCCTTCAGGCACCGCGTCGGCAATGACCCTCGGGTACTCCCTCGGGGGCTACCTCGAGCCGGTCATGCCGCCTTTGGCTACGTCGTCACACTGCCACCAGCTACGTCGACACACCGCCTTCGGGCACTCCGTCAGCAATGACCCTTGGGTACTCCCTCGGGAGCTACCTCGAGCCGGTCACGCCACTTTTGGCTATTTCATCACGCTGCCACTAGCTATGTCGACATGCCGCCTTCGGGCACTCCGTCGTCAACGACCTTCAGGTACTCCCTCAAGAGCTACCTCGAGCCGGTCACGCTGCCTTTGGCTACCTCGTCATGCTGCCACTAGCTACATTGACACGCCGCCTCCGGGCACTCCATCGACAATGAACCTCGGGTACTCCCTCGGGGCCTACCTCGGGTTGGCCATGCCGCCACCAGCTACGTCGACACGACTCCTTCGCTCACATCATCAGCAATGACCGCTCGAATACCTATTCAGCGACAAGCAAGGTGAGTATGCAAAATCTATAATATAGATGTACTAACTCTCCTATGCTTCCTCTGTTTTTATAGGCAGGGGACGCCCACGACCAATGGAATTCCAAAAATCTCTCCGAGCGGTGTCATCAGTTAAGGCTAGGCCATGTCCCCACGACCTTCGAGGGGATGCCTTCTAGGAAGTGCATGGGGAAACGAACCACCAAAACCGATGCTTCAACTTCACCGAGAAGGAACCCATCTGCGCAACCGCGGAGGACATGGGACCCGATGGTCTAGAACCCGACGTACCGTCACCCGAGCCGGTGCAGGCGAGTGATCTGATACTCAGATCGTGTACTTGGCCCGGCTCACCCTCACAGTTGGTGTAAGCGGTAGTGACTCTCAGGGGGTATTCGGGAGGGTCACCAGTCTGACCCTAAAACCTCTGACAATCGGTGTCACGTAAATCTCCCAATGCCCGAACGAGCTTGAAGTACCTTATTTCAGCGGATGTGTGCCCATTTGTGGGAAATCGAATACTGGTTGGCCCATGGCTGTACCAAAGTACGAGCTCTTGGAATCTAAAAAAGAGTTTTATGACGTGCACCACTAGTCAGGCTTTGTCCTGTCGCTTCCTTTCAGTGATAGCGAACATTCACTCGTTCTACCCGTTACCAGCTCGAAGAGTAATATGCGCAACTGCCCACAGCTGCTTACGTGTTCGTTACTCGCCCACAGCAGTTCCTGGCCTGGGATGCTGTTATATTGGCCTAAGGGCTCCAAGACAATGACCTCTCTCTTCCCACTAATGAGGCTCACAAAAATTCGAGATCTGTTGCTTAACGGGCCTCGAAGAAAAACGTGACGCCCTTAGTGCTGCTAACCAATGACCCGAATCGGGTTGCCCAAAAACCAACCGGCTTAGTGACGCGCGAGCGATGGAGGTGCACCTACCCTATCCTCATTATTGTTCTACGACTAGGACTTAATGATGCGCAACCACTAATTTACACGCCAAAATACGTTGGAAACCAACTTCCTGAGTACAACGGTGTTTTCACCCTAATATAGGCACCTACGGACGTCCTAGAAGCTACGCTTTCAGTCATCGGGTGCCACCACCCGAACATGACGTTGACAATGTCCCGAGGGCTATGCCCAAGAAACTACGTTTCCCGATATAGGGTGTACCACTTGAGCCAGACGCTTACTGCCAGAGAACTACGTTCCTTGATGTATGGTGTACCACCGCCCCACTCGATACTTGAAGAAGATTCTCGCTACCCAAGAAATGCTCTTGATACTCGAATGGCAACATACTGGCTCCCCAATACTTAGGAATATCTAAGCGCACTGCTCAAAATTTCAGCACCCTAAGATGCTCACTAGTACTTACAGTTCACATAACTTGCAGGGGAAATTGCGACATCCCGAGGGCTAGCGCTATATGCTAGCTTATCATTAAGTCATACGAGGGCTACTGTCAGAGATATGGGCCAGGGGTACCTGCACCACCCGTATCTATGACCATGGCCAAGCTATCGGCCCAGCAGCCGTCAAGGGGGAGGCTCGCAAGGGCTGACGCCATCGACCAACGTGGAGATCAAGGCAAACCAAGGCGGACGTATTTGGATGATAGCTAGGATTGTTTTGTTACGTATATTGTGTAACAAACTAGGAAACAATCTATTAGCCCGATCGCCCTCTCTGTAACCCTACCTCATGTCTATATAAAGGAGGATAGGGACCACGAGCTCGGGATCCATCTTCCACCTATTCCATCTACTACGAAGCTAGGAACAACTATCCCTATAATTGAGCATACTAATATAAGAGCAGCCGCACCACTGGAGTAGGGATTAGCATGCACCATGCCCCTAATTAGTATAAATCTCCATGTCTCGTGTGCTACCATCTGATTTTGTCTACGCGATCACGTTGCTGGATATTACTGGGGCAAAACAATCCGACAAAAGATATGTGTCATAGCACAACAAATGAACACAAGCAGTATTCTTTCTACTCCGCCTTGCCTCCAAATTTATAGCCTCAGGGGACCTCTATAGTGGGTTCATTGAGTTATACGCAAGATTGGGGGCATGTGTTCACACCAAAATTTGTTAAGATGCACAGGAAGCCCAAAACTCGTAGGGAAGCGTGCGTGAGTGTTGAATGTCGTCCCAACTTCCATCACCATCCCCACCACTTGTTACGCTAGTAACCGTCATATACCTCATTGTGCTCCCTAGATCACGCATCTTAACTGTACTGAGTCTAGGTGCACCTTCAAGGTGAGTGTTGAATGTACCAACTTGCAACACCGTCCCCACCACTTGTTACACCGAGAACCGTCGTATACCTTATCTTCCCTGATGCGTGCTCCCTATATCACGCATCTTAACTGCATTGAGTCTAGGTGCATCTTTAAGGTTGGCCTATTTAAGCCGGATCTAGGTGCACTGAGTCTCTCACCCCTCCCCTCCCCTTCCTCCAAATCCCTTAGCATTAAACTGAGTGAGAGAGCGGCAACTCCTTTCATCCACCATGGTTCGTGGCGTACTTCGGTGCCTCCACCATTGCTGGGAGAAGACTTTCAAGATCGGGTTCTGTAGCGGCCTGCTGGTGGTCGTTTGTCTTGGGTGTTAGAGGAAGTTTTGTGAAGAGATGGCAAAGAACTATACCATCTTCGGTGGCCCAGGTCACCGGTGACACGGCGGCTAGGCTCATTGATGGTCATCGTGCGGGTGACTTCCAAGTCAAAATATCTATGGAAAATCCTAGAGGGCAGAGGGTGCCTTGTTGTTGCCAGGAAACCTTTGAGCCCACAGATCACGACCTGGTATCTCTTGATGCTGTGCCATGCGTTCCTCCCCGACGATGAAGAAGATGGCGTGGGCAAGGCTCCTCGTGGGGCTCCTCGTCCTCTCGGATGTTAGAGGGAGTTCCACGAGGTGGTTCTTCCCAAGGCTTCTTCCAGGCGTCATACCTGCTCGTTGCGAAGATCCGGAGGCACAGTGAAGGTTTAGTTACGCCTTCGCCCAGCTTCTACGCTTCACGAGATGTCCATCGCTGAGTGCGGGGATAAACCTACGCTCGTCGCTAAAATTTGGCTTGCGCTGATGCTTATGTTGATTTGTTGTGTGAGAAAAACATTGTTCGTTCACTGAAAAGTACTGCTGAAGTAGTGCTGAAGAATAGGGCCAAGGTTTTTGTCATCAACTATAGTTGCTGATATATCCTTGTTATTGTATGCCTAGTGAATGAAAAGTGTAACAGAGTTAATTGAAAATGAATGTCTTTTATTGATTTTGAACGTTGTTACCTAACTGAGATGTTGGTGGAGTGTTGCTTTGTATGTGCAAACCGCCGTATGGTACGGCTTTGTTATCGTGTCCATTGTTATTGTAGAGACCAGTACCTTTATTATGCAACATCAGCTGACAAACTTTGTCATGTCAGCGTCCATTGTTATTGTAAAATATACGTTGTGTGTTCAGTAAGCTATTGAGGCCCAACTGAATTAGTATCAACATTGTACAATTCTGTCATCGTCAGATATAAAGTATCACCGCCGCTAGGTGCTACGGTCCCATCTTCTTTAAGACCCAATCACCACCGCCGGTAGCGGGTACCTTCACCGTTGATATCGTCAAAATTTGCAAGCCAGCGCGAGCCTCCGGCGCGTATTTAGAAATTTTGGAGGACATTTTTGTTCCCGCAAGTCCTACTTTGTAGTTAGCTTACAAAGAACGCTACCCACCCAGCCACCCTATCCATCTCCTCCTCAAGTGCTGCTATTCCTCACCTACTCATCGGCGTGCAAGCCGCCACTCACCGCCGACAAGATAGTGCTCCACGCCGATACGCCTCACTGGCATGCCCGCACAGATCCACCGGTGACCAGGCTGGTACTCATCACTGCCATGGCCACTCGAACTCACTGCTACAAGATCCAAAGGCAAGGGTAATGCTTTCTCGCACTTTTCCTTATCCATGTTTTTTGGCTTGTTATTCCCCTCTTATCTCATCTGAGTATGAATCAAGCCTCCATCTGATCATTAAGGAGCTCACGAGCACATCCCCACAGGCGCTCATACTCTGATTCAGGCAACAATGCCACCGCTTCCATCGCCGGCCCTGCTCCACCACATCCTAGTCAAGATGGAGGAGGAGACCACCAACAAGAGGAACGAAGTAGACATCCGCACAAACAAAGTCTTGGTCCTTATCCTCCGCCACCTCGTCTGCAGCTTGTGTAGGTGCAAGTGTGTGTGTCGCTCCTGGTACTGCCTCATCTCTGAATACGAATACCATAAGGAGCTGCCCCAGTTTGTCGTCGGATTCATGTATGGCAACTAGAATGGCAAATGCTGATTCGCCAGCTTCAACGGTGAATATCACTCCTTTTCCTTCTCACCCTTCCCCATTCAGGATTTAGTCATCACAGATTGCTGTAGAGGCCTCTTCCTCTACTAGTGCGTTGGGCTTCGCTATGTTGTCTACAATCTGGTGACTAACAAATCAGTGGTACTACCATATATCAACCTTTGTTATGGTTTAGCTCGCTTGGGGTTTAATCCCACAATCTCCTCGTACTTCCATATGGTAGAACTATGGGTAAGGTCGCATGGGGTGTTAGTTGTCAGCATTTACTCATCCAAAACTAGAGCATGGATGTGTAAAGAATCTGAATGGGGATAGGATATTCTAGTATGCAATTTTTTAGGAACTGTGTTTCTTAATGGTTTTATGCACATGCTAGAGGTGTCCCAGATAGTTGTTGTTGATATGGCGAGAAAGACATGGAGGAAAATTCTTAGGCCACCAGGTCCTGCAATATCCATCCATGGAGATCAGGGTCAGTTGTGTCTATGTATTGCTGATATTTTCAATAGGTCTGACCTTTTAATCTGAATCCTTGAAGACGATGGTACTAGTAAATGGACATTGAAGCATACAGTGAACACGTTGTAGCTATTTGGACTGAACAATATTCGACTCGGTTCCGAGGCTGCCAATGCGGACTATAGAGTGATTGTAGTTCACCTAGAACAGAATTTGATTTTCCTTGTTGAGAAGGATAGAGCACTGATGGCATATGACATGAGCCACAGAAAAGTTCATGTCCTACCTGCCCGGGTTGTTCGCTATCCTAGAAGTACATAGAGTATTTATTTGAATGGACCTCACTATCTGCCTTATGTTCCCATGTTCATGGAGTCATTAGCAGAGCAGTAAATGTGTATATGCTATATTTTGTTATTAGGACATGTCTTTCTTCAGGTAGGGAGTTGTTTTGAGTTTATATATATAGTCTAATTTTGTTCAGAATAGTAAAGCTTTGCATTGTGCAGGTTTTGGAGTGTTAATCCTTTTGAATGATTATCCTATAATGGCTATTGGAGGAAGAAGAGGAGTTCCATGGTGCATTGGCTGTCAAGCTGATCAAGAAGTGCCAATCTAAAGTAGCGGAGCACATCTACCTCGTTTTTGTTACATAAGTTTGTAGGGAGCAGAACCTTTATTATGCTATTTATGTACCGCTTGTGTTAATTCATCAGCTGACATAGTTGTTATGTTAGTGTCGAGCATTTTTATTATAACAAGTACTCTTCATTGTCGACATGATGAATGATGTGTAATGATTATATATGTATGGTGTGTGTTTAGTAAGTTATTAAGGCCCAACTGAATTAGTAAATACATTGTGAAAATCGGATGCAATTATGTCACCATCGGATTTAAGGGCCGTTGGTTGTTTTGTCATCACCGCCATACCACTCACCATTGGTGAAGCAGACGGCCATCACCGCCGCTATTTGTCTAATGCAGTAGGGGTCAATAGTGTATCACCACCTTATCGTTTAGTAACCCGATACTGACTAAAGGATCATCATGGGTGGATTGTACTGCAATGCAACGGTGATCATGCCCTATGCCCAGACAGTTCATACGCTGAAGCGACATTGATGTTCGCCTTGACACAGGTGGGTCGTGCTCCAATGCGACGGAATAAGGATCTGATCATGGACGGATCATAAGCCATGTGGCGGTGCTAGTGCATACCCACACAGGCGGGTCATGCTCCAATGCGACAGAAGTAAGGACCTTATCATGGACGGATGATAAGCCAATACGGTGGTGTAGTGTGCACCCTAGTCGGTCTCAGATACCCATGATGATGGCTATGACTATCACTGCCGATAGCTTACTACCAAGGCAGAAATTGGACTGCGGTGAGGGTTACGACATGGCTATGAAAGGTTCGAGTGTAGTAGTGCCTTTCTTCCCATCCTTTTGGAACATCGCGGTCGTCGCCTGCGCATGAAATATCGTTGCGTACCTGTGCCGACGGCGGAGGCGGCCACTTGTAGCGCCACCATGTCATTTCATGGATCACTTTCACGGCTACCTCGTGGCACAACCGACACCCCTTGTTGCATAGCCGCCTACTTGTTGGTCTACCACCGCCCGCGATTCTTCCTCGCCCTCGACCCATCTTATGTACCGCCTCACAGTGTTGTCATTGCTGGCATCACCATTGTGCCAACAGAGGAATATGGTGACCAAATAGGCTGCCACATTGTGCCCGCCATCGGCGGCGCGGGTGAGATAGTCGAGGCATGGTCAAGGGCTATGGTTTTCTATGAATGTGGTTTGTATCCCGGTGAGCAAGCAAGCCTCTAGGTTGTCGACTTGGGTCAGCCTAGCAAAGAGGGCAAAGTAGTTGACGAGGTCGTTCGACAACCTCACCCCGTGTCTGCACCAATCCACTGCCACGCGCCGACCGATGGCGGGGTCGCCGCAGATGCCGCGCATGGACGAGCATGTCACCCATAGGCAGTGGAGGTCTTCCATGGGCCGCTCTGAGGTTGTAGCGAGGTGGCTGGCGATCTCAATTTGCACCTCGACAGGGAGTGCCATCAGCGACATGGGGGTGCTACCTTGCCGCCATGATTGCTAGCGTGGATGGAGGTATGGCGTGCGGACGGCGGTGAGCCAGAGGGCTAGACAGGCGCATCGGCGTGACATATGTTGATTGAGGAGGAGTTTTTTTGTGGAATTTAATTTGATTGATTGAGGGGGAGTTATTGTGATGAACTTGTTTCCTGGTTATTTAAAAAGTATCATCTGGCTACGCAGTGCACTGTGCCACTTGATCTTGGACATTGGACATGATCTCGATGGCGTAGCCCACAACATCGCAGTTGGGTACGGCGTGTTCTTACGTGTGAATCGCACTCCTAATTGATTATCATTGTGGCGGTTGCATTTCCAATGTTTTTGAACGCTTTGGGTACGCTGCCAAATGACTTGAAATATGCGCCATGGGAACTCGACGCTGCCAAGCGAATGGTCACCATTGAATGGACACGTTGGGTACACGGCGAGGTGAATCAACGGGAAATATGTGCCTAGGGAAGTTGACGTTGCCATGCGAATCGTCGCCATCGCTTCATATAAGAAGGGGATGCGGTGTGTTGCTTTCTCCACTCTAAACTTGCAAAAAAATGCAGTTGATCTTTTTCTTTCTTTCTTCAACTTTCTCCACAAGCATGGCAGGCCACAGTGACTCTAAGATCGAAAACTCATATTCAGACGAGGCTGAATTCGAAGAGAAGGAGAGTGAGATCCTACTTGGCCTCTCCAATGGAGGTGTTAGGTTTCGTGGTTGTGGCGACGGCACCTTTGTGTGTCCTTTTTGCCATGGCAAGAAAGTGTCATCATGGAGTCTTCATGAGTTGTTTTAGCATAGTGCTTTGGCCAAGTATATCTTGAGCAACGATGCCCCAGCCCGTGACCGTGAGCTTGGTGGAGTTGGGGACTACGGCGGCAATCAGGCGATGAAGGCTCGTAGGGACCAGCGCCACGTGGCCAATAGGGCCGACAAGGAAGCGTGCAAGGAGAACGTACTAAAGAAATAACTCTGCGTCATGAAGTTTTTTTATCGACCTTCTTTCAATTTTTTAAGTTACATAGTTCCTGTCACCAATTGAAATTAACTATATTTTAATTAACACAGCGGACCGAGCGCCACATGGGAAAGGGCCCCTACTATAAGCCTGCCAGAAGGCTTGACGGAGGGTCATCCACATCCCGCTGAAGCTAGTCTTGTAGTAGGATTTTTATTTTATGTACTGAATTTTTAGCTTAGAATATGTATGTTTTATTTACATGAAATATGAAATGTTCTTAACTTATGTATTTTTTAGGATCTTCCTTATCTTTGCCACGATGTTTATTTTATGTGATGGGGAAGCGGTCTTCTATGACCGGTAGTGTGATGGTAGCCCCCGAGCACCTTAGATTTCATGACCGTATGACGCGCCCATCATTAGGTGACATTTGTAATACGCAACCACCACCACTGGCAGCCTTCACCGCCAATTCCAGACGGTCAGGATGGCACCTCTATCGTCAATTTCCAAGATCACCCAAGTCTCCCGCGCGTATTTACAAAGTTTCGCTCAAATTTGCATTCCCGCGCCTCCTACTCTAGCTTACAAAGACCGCTTCCCCACCCTGTTTGCCTCCTCCTCAGTGCTACTATTCCCCATCACCGCCACTCACCGCCAACAATCTAGTGCTCCGCGCCGTGGAGCCGGTACACCTCACCGGCCTGCATAGATCCACTGGTGATCAAGGTGGAACTCACCGCCGTGCTCGCTTGAGCTCACTGATGCAAGATCTAACCACAAGGGTAATGCTTTTGCAATTTTCCTTATCCATGTTTCTTGGATTTTTATTCCCATCTTCACTCATGTAAGTAAGGAGCAAGCTTCCATCTGATTAGTGTGTTTCTGCCGCTCTAGCAGATCCTTGTCAAGATGGAGAAGGTCCCCAACAAGATGAATGGAGTAGGCAACCTCATACACCATGTCTTGGTCATCATCCTTCATCGCCTCACCGCTCGCTCCTTATACAGCTGCAAGTGTGTCTGCCGCTCCTAGAACCACCTCATCTCAAACGTCGAGTACCATAAGGAGCTGCCCCAGATTGTTGCCGAATTCTTCTATCACACCTAAAAAGGCAAATGCCACTTCACCAGCGTCACCGGTGAACACCCCTCCTTGTCCTTCTTGCCCTTCCCCATTCATGATGTCATCCTCTTAGATTGCTGCAGTGGCCTCATCCTCTACTGGTGTTTTGGGTGTCACTATGTTGTCTGCAATCCAGCGACTAACAAATGGTTGCTACTACCGGATAACCTCCATTCTTGTGGTGAGGCTCGCTTAGGGTTTGATCCGACAGTCTCCTCTCACTTCCATGTGTTTGAATATGGGAAGATGAGGGAGGGTGAGTCCGTAGGTGTGAGCATCTACTCATCTAAGGGTGTAGCTTGGATCTTTAAAGAGTCTAAATGGGGTGACGGTATTATAGTATCCATATATGCGAGAAGTGTGTTTCTTAATAGTTTTATGCACTGGCTCGAGTTCTCCCAGATCATTGCTATTGATATGGATGGACATGGACGAAAATACAGAAGCCATGTGGTGATGTAATCTCCATCCATGAAACCTAGGGTTAGTTGTATTTATGTACTACTGATATTTACACTATGGCTCAGCTTTCAATCTGGATCCTTGAAGACTATGGTAGTAATAGATGGACATTGAAGCATACAGTGACCACGCTAGAGATATTTAGACAGAACAATATTGAATTTGGTTACGAGGTTTGTGATGCGGAGTACAGAGTGATTGCAGTTCACCTTGAATGGAATTTGATTTTCCTTATTGGGGAGGACAGAACACTGCTTGCATATGATATGAACCACAGAAAAGTTCATGTCCTCCCTACACGGGTAATCCGCTGTCCTAGACCTACCTAGAGTCTATGTATCAATGAACCTCCCTATCTTCCTTATGTTCTCTTGTTCATGCAGTCATTAGCAGAGCAGTAAAGGTGCATTTGTTGTATTTTGTTTGTTTAGGTAGGTAGTTGTTTTGATTCAATATATAGGCCAATTTGGGCTTGGTAACTAAAGGAATGGTGTGTTCAATATCATTAATTCTGCTGCTTTGTACAGGTTGAGTCTGAGTGCTTTTGAACAATTTTTCTACATTGGCTAAGGGAGGAAGAAGAGGGGTTCCATGGTGCATTGACTACCAATCCGAAGGATGCACTAATTATATTGATTTTTGCCTAGCAAGTAGGAGTGCCATATGGGAGGAGCGCAACTACAGTTTATGTAAGTCTATAGAGATCAGTACCTTTAGTTTGCACTCTATATACTGCTTGTGTTAGGACATCAGTTGAGAAAGATATTATGGTAAGCGTCCATTGTTATTGTAAGAACATGATTTATGGATACAATGATTATATCTGTATGCTTTGTGTTCAGTAAACTATCAAGGGTCGTTTATTGTTTTGTTATCACCACCGCCGTTGGTGGTGCAAACGTCCAACACCGTTGCTATACGTATTATGGGGCAGGGATACAAGTATATCACCGCTGAATAGTTTAGTAACCCGACACCAACTAAACGATCATTAAAGGCAGATCGTGGTGCAAGGCGACGGTGACCATGACCTTGGTACTGACGGTTCATACGCTGAAGCGACAGTGATGTTTACCTCTATAGACGTCTCGGCCGTCGAAGCGACAGTGAACCTGCACCGTACACAGTCGGGTCAAAGTACAAGGCGACGGTGTCGTGACCACTACACAAGCGGTTGATGTGCCCACGTGATGGTGTTGATAGCCTCCGCCACAAGCGGATCATTTGCCAATGCGGCGGTGTTAGTGTATACTCACACAGACGGGTTATGCTCTAATGCGATGGAATTAAGGACCTTATCACGGACGGATCATAAGCCATTACGGCGGTGTAGTATACACCGCAGTCGGTCTTAGATGCTGATAGTGAGGGCTACGACCATCACTACCGACAGCTTACTGTCGACGCCAAAATGCGGCTACGATGGAGGTTACGACGTGGCTGTGAAAGGTCTGAGTATAGTAGTGATCTTCTTTATAAGGGGGGATAAACGGAGTGTCTCAACACTGAAATCAGTACTCCAGATTTATAGTAAAGGGTCTGGACAGCGAGTCAATTTACAGAAGTCATCCATCTTCTTTGGGAATCGATGTCCTGATGATTTAAAAGAAAGAGTAATGAATGAGCTGAACATCTACAATGTGGCACTGCAGTCTACTTATTTAGGTATGTCGACTTGTATTAAAAGATCAAAAATCAGCACCTTTGTTTTTCTGCTAGAAGGAATGTGGAGAAGAGTTTATGGATGGAGCAATAAATCGTTATCTAGAGCTGGGAAAGAAGTTTTGTTGAAATCAGTTGTCCAAGCTATCCCTATATATATCATGAGTTGCTTCCAAATACCAGTTGGCATTTGTGATAAAATGAGATCAATCATCTCTAATTATTGGTGGGGCATCGAGAATGGAAACAAGAAATTGCATTGGCGCTCCTGGGAATGGCTGACTGCACCAAAAGCATTGAGAGGAATGGGCTTTAGAGATATGGAATTATTTAATCAAGCACTTCTAGCAAAGCAATATTGGCGGCTACTTAACTGACTCTTTATGTACTAGGGTGCTTAAAATAGATACTTTCCTAATTCCTCTTTTTGGGAGGCAGGTTGTACTCGTAATGCCTCTACACCTGGAGAAGCCTGAATTTTGGGAAGAAACTTTTGATGAATGGAATTGTATGGAGAGTTGGTAATGGAAAAACAATACCTTTACGTAACACCCTAAAATTTGTACTTTTGAAAATAGGATTAAAATGATTTATTTATGAATTTTTGTGCATATAAAATATAGGAAAAAAATATTTTTTATTATATTAAAATTCATCATAAGGAGTAGCAACATGGTTGTGCATACATGTCGGTGCATTTGATTTATAGCAATGAGTGGTTGAATTCAAAATTCAAAATGAATTCAAAATGCTTTTCAAAATGAAATTAAAAATGGTTTTGAAAGAAAAGAAAATTTGAAAATAAAAAGACTTTAAAAAGTTGTAAAATTTATTTTTGGAAAACTTACCAAAATTTTTCATTTTTATTTGAGTTGAAAAATATATTTGAAACTCTATTTGAATTTGCATTTGGTTCATAATTGAATTTGGTTTTGAAAACAAAATAGAAATGGAAAATCCTCTTCTGGCCCGGTCGGCCCAGCTCCTCCTCTCCTGCGTTCGGCCCATCTTCTCCTCTCTCACGTGCGGCCCATCTCTTTCCTTTCATTCGTGCGGCCCAGCTAAGCCTCACCGTCGCTTCCCTCTCTCTCGGCCCAGCACACCCCGCGGCCCAGTAGTGCGCAGACGCCGCCCTCTCTCTCACTCTGTCGCTGACGCCTTGGGCCCGCATGTCAGTCGGCGCTGTCTTCTACGTCGCGCCGTATCCGCTTTGAACACCGCCGCCGATGGAGTCCCCGTCCACCCCGCGCCGCCTTGCCTTGCGCTCCAAGCAGCTTCCCGGCCTTAAATACCGATGCCCGCACCGCGCCGCCCTCCCTATCGTGTTCCGAAGTGACCACCACCTCGTAGCATCGCCGCGCCGAGCCGGAACCTAGTGCCGCCGTCCGCCGTCGCCCCGCCAAGCCGCGCGTCATCTCCGTGCCTCCTCTGTCGTCGAGAATACCATAGGTGAGCTCGCCATCATCCCCTCGCTCGCCGGTGCCTTCATTTCGTGCAATCATGAACCATAGACCGTTTTCCAAGAACGTCGATGAGCTCGGTCGCCGCCGGCCATGTCCACCACCGTCTCCTCTTCCTATTCCGGCATCGGCCATGTCTCTCAATCACCGATTTGTTTTCGGTTGTCCGATCTGAGATCAACGGCCTAGATTAGAAGATACCCCTTCACCGGTCTTTTTGCTAAAGAGACCCCGAGTTTTTATGAAATCAATCCGCCGTCCTGAGTAGTTCAAAAATAATTCAATCAATGCCCCTAGTTTTTAAGTTTTGACCCCCTGTGTTTTTCCAAAAACGACGCCCGGTCCACAGGACTATTTTAATTCAGTTTTTAATTATTTGTAATACGAAATTAATGTCCAAATATTTACAAAAATGCCATTGATCTTATTTTATGCGTAGTTTCTCCATTTCAACTCTGATTTGACCCGTTCAAGTTGCGTTAGATTCGTAACGACATAATCTACACACTAGTATCAATATTTTCCATGTCAAGAGCTCTAAAATTTCATAGTTTAAATCCTAACTTGAATAATGATTATGCGATTTGATTTTTCTAATTAAAAGTAACTTTGGCTTTTCACCTTGGTCCATTATATGATTAGTTTTATTTTGTTTTTCTAAATCAAGTATAATTTGACTTAACTCAATTAAGGTATTTCTCTAAAGTATCTTATACATGTTTTATATAGCTAAAATAAATAAAGCCTATAGTTTTTTCGAAGCAAATCTATCGGTAGGTGTATTTTTTTCACCGTAGCTCTAATTAGCGAGCTTTTCACGTCTCTGTGTTCGTAGTAACATGTAGAACATCTTTAAAACCTTTTTACCTATTGTTTATTATGTTTGATGTATTGTTTTAATTTAGATCTATTGTTTGCTTCGTGTATAATTGCATGGATGCTTGTGTGGTGCTTATCAAGAAGCAATTCTTTGGAGGCTACGAACCAATAGAAGAAGGATCTAAGTTTAAGGCAAGTATAGCATGGAATCTTCCTTGTTGTCCTATACACCTTTAATCATTTAATTCATACTGCATGTGTCTACCTTGGCTACCACTAAGGATTTTCTAGTACTTTGTACCTTGTGCCTTGATACCTATGGGGTATTGCATTGGATAGTTTGATGCTAGTGCTCAACTACAACCATGATCTTGTAACTTGACTAATGGTATATGTAATAAACACTAAAAGATGCTTTTTAGCAATATGGAACAAGGGGGCTAGAGCATTAGGCTATTTTATAGTGCTCTAGATTCCTCTCCCTAAGGACTTATCTGTAAGTGATCATCCAGGACTTACAGTACAACTGTGAGGGCTACATGGCTCTGGCTTTAGCTTAGTATGGGGACATTTTCTAGTTTGTTAGATGTTATCTTTATTGGCGTAAAAATGGCTTGACGAATTGGGTATAGTACGGCCTTTGTCCCCTGAGTATAGGCTGCGCGTCATTGTGCCATCGGAAAGGGGGGCAGTATATCTGTTTGCCGAGTGAATCTAATGGCCCTAACGTGTTAGACGAACCTTTAAAAGGCTTCATAGTGAACCCTGCCGACCTTTCTTGGTAGTGGGTTAAGAGGCTCGCGACCTCGGGCGAAAGGGTAAATCACGACTCGCAGTGAAAGTGTACAACCTTTGTAGAGTGTAAAACTGTTATAACAGTCGTTCTCACGGTCACGAGCGGCCTTGGAACATTTACGGAATAAATAATGAACACTGATGATCCTGATGATGAAGATGCTCACTAATAATTAATGTCTATGCTATTTATTATTCATATTTACCTGGTCATGTGTTTATATGGGCTTATGAATAAACTTGTTGCCACCCTATTGCTAAAAGATGACTCTTAAAAGCTAATCGCAGTTAACCAGTGTCAGCCTTTTGAGCCTCATGAACCCCATGTTATATTTGTTAAGTACGACATGTACTTACGCTTGCTTTATTTTTCAATTATTTGGATAAAAATCCCGGATGG
Organism: Miscanthus lutarioriparius; assembly: GCA_904845875.1. Classification (NCBI taxonomy): domain Eukaryota; kingdom Viridiplantae; phylum Streptophyta; class Magnoliopsida; order Poales; family Poaceae; genus Miscanthus; species Miscanthus lutarioriparius. Next base: position 28,115,677 of record CAJGYO010000019.1, on the reverse strand, counting down.
GTACCAGATTGCTAGAGTTTGGAGAAGTTAGGCTTGTGATCAACCAATCAGTTGTCCCTGTGAAATTGGAGTCTTCACCCGAAGATCGGAGTTGTCTTTCCGCTGTTTGCTATCTAAGGTTATACTCTTTATATTAATTACGTTATTTATTAAGCATTGTCTATTGACATTACCCCTATTTGTAGCTATATGTGATATTTAACTTTCTGGGCTCACATATAGTGCGTATCTGGTTTTGTTCTTAAAACTGGATCCTGCACTTTATCTAGTGCTCATTGGATACTAGGAGTTTTACAACAATTTGCCCAACCAATCATACCACTACCACAAGATCTGAAGGTGGATTTTCTAATTGATGAACGACAACGACAATGGAATGAGGAGTTAGTGCAGGCATGCTACTTGGAGGACACTGCTAATGCGATACTAAAAACTCCTTTAAGTCATAATATGTGCGAAGACTTTGTGGCTTGGGAAAACACCACAGAAGGTATTTTTACTGTTAAATCAGCATATATGTTGGCAAAATCTAAAAAAATTAAACGCATTTGGAAGATACATGCCCCTAAGAAAATGAAAATAGTCTTGTGGAGGTTGGCTCATGATTGTTTACCTACAGGACAACAACTCTTATGCAGGCATATTTGTACCACTGATGCTTGCTGCTTTTGTGGACAGGTAGAAACGGTGGCTCATGCCTTCATCAAATGTCAATATGTGGCAGAAATATGGCGTGAAATGAAGAAATGGTGTGGTATAAATTGTAAACTTATGCCGTTTATTTCCCCAAAGCAGTGGTTATGGGAGTTTTTGGCTAATGCATCTAACGAAGAGGCTACTATCTTTACTTTAATTATCTGGCATATTTGGGATAATAGGAATGGTATTAGAAATAGGGAAAACATTGTTCACCCATATCGGATAGTTGAAAAAATAAAAGCATATATTCAAGTGGTAATGCATTGCGATGATGTTCCTGATTTTTCCAACAGGTGTGAGCCTAATGCATCTACCAAACAATGGGTTCCACCGCCGGAAGATTGGGTTAAGGCAAATGTTGATGCTGCTGTTTTTAGTGAATCAGAAAGAATGGGAGCTGGATGTGTGATACGGGACCACAATGGAAATTTCTTGGCTGCAACAAACCAAGTGATTTGCAGAGTCTCTGAACCAGAAATGGCTGAAGCTTTGGCTGTCGATGGGCTTTAAAATTCATCTGTGATCAACACTTCAAGAAAGTGGTAATTGCTTCGGACTACTTAAACTTGGTACGAAAGCTCATGCAAAAAAGTCTGGATAGGTCTCATATAGGAGCAATCGTCCAAGACATCAAGATGATGAAAACAACTTTGATGATATTTCTTTTGTCTTTGTTAGTCGAAATTGTAATGAGGTAGCTCATGTATTAGCTAAGTCGGCTAACCAGACGGCTGGTTTGATGTGTCTAAATGAAGCCCCGGAGTCCATTCGGGCTTTACTTTGTAATGATCTTCTAAGGTAATGAAAGTGCCGTCTGTTTTCAAAAAAGAATACTAAGCTACTAGATGCAATTCTACCTAGAATGGCCCAGCCATGCATGGTCCAATCGAAATCTTTTACTGTTTTATTTACAAAAGGGAAAAGAGGGGGAAAGGAGATATAGGAGTATGAGATGAGATCGTGCTTTTCTGTTTACAGTAGGAGAGACATGGCCCGGCTTTTATTCTTTTGCATGTAACAGAATCACAAAAGAATACAGTGACATTTATTCTCTCATGCATAGCATGCAGGAGATTTTTGGAACACCCCATGGAAAAGGAAGATTTTGAATCTAAAGCCATCGCCTTACCTTACAATCTTTATAGTTACCATATAGCACAAGGAATTTTTCTTGAAAATGGAATAATTATAACTTGCAGAAATGCAAAAAAAAATAGTGCCCAAAAAATGGATTCAAATAATTGAAGTAGTTAGAAAATGGGTATCAAATCCCATAACAACATAAGCTGCTTTACAATTGGACCCTTAAGAATTTGTAAATTATTTTCCCGAAGGAAATTAAATAGCCCCTCAAGTTGCTCTTGCTCAGTATACAACAAAAGGAAAGAAAAAGGAAATGGTGTAAGCAACCCATCAGTGCAAACAAAACTACAACAGGAAAGCAATGAATAATTAATTGTATAAAGGTATATATTCTGACGCCGGAGTATTAAACTATGGTAACAACATTTTTTAAGGGGGGAAAAGGAAAGGCCAGGATGAACCATGATTGTAGTAATGATTTTGCATCGATCACTGTGCACAACCGACGGTTAACTGACCGTTCTCATGTGACGTCACCTTTGTTTTATGTCCCCTTGCTTTCCTTTTCCTGATTCTCTCCCTTTTGCTTTTCCTAGCCTCCAATATCATCTTTGTCTCTTTAGAGACATGCATGTAAATTTGAGCACTCAAATGAAACTTACATCCCGTACGTTATCCATACGCATTGATTGAAGAGAAAGAAGCATATGAGATAGAGAGGGGGGGGCAAAAAAGCTGGGTTTGTATTTTGTTTTGACGATATAACTTTGCCTTTTGTTTGCTTCTTGGAAGCCAGTCATGCTAAAGTATTGTAAGCCTATATATGGTACGACGACGGTTGAGGTTTATATATGATGATCATATCATGGTAGTAATGATGATGTCAGGATCTCTGGTTTGCTTTTGGTTGCCTCTCCAAGGTTGGCTGCATGCAGCAACTCAAGGTGGTGGCAGGGATGTTGCTGCTCTTCTACCCATGATGATCCTGGCTGTCAGATGGCCAGAAGGATGGGTACGGCCATCCTGTGCTCTCCTTGTTACCACCTGAACCAGATGCTTCCTGTATGAAAAAAAAACGTGGAAATATAAATAAATGTTATATGGAGGGTTCAACTTCCTCTGCAAACAAAGAAAAAGAAAAAGAGGAGCCAAATTGATTTCCTTACTCCCTCTCCGATCCTCAAATTGCATATAATAATACTACCACGGACAATAGTAAATTTTTTCTTAATGTGTGTCATTGATCTATTTTAGTTTTGATTACACACTTTTGTACTCTCTTAGGCTTACAAAAAGTGAAGCTTTCAAATTCAAAATGATCCCTGAAATACACACATGGGTAGTAGGTTTTACTTTTCTGGTTGATTCAATTTAACGTAAGAAAGAATGATCATTTAATTTATTTTATAAAGATTTAACATGTTATTTTTATATAATCAAAACACCATTTGTGACCAATGCACATATATATAATTTGTATATGAACATCCAAAATTTTTATAAATATAGGGATAGCTAAAGTACACATATCCAAAAATATTATACTTAATCACTGAGGGTAGCAACTAAATTTTATTGATTTGTTGACAAATGGTTTGCTAGTGTTTCTTTCATAGACTTGGATAGAGACAATAACACTTCCTTGTGCCCATAGGAGTTTCACGTATTGTTTGAATAGGTACACTTATGCTAACTGAGCTTAGCTAGCTAATTAAGATTGTTATTAGGTTCCTTATGAAGTCTGCCCTTTAAGTTGAACTCTCCAACTCGGCAAAGGTACCTGTAAGTTGTCTAATTATTGTTCTTTTTAGTGGTTACTTTGTTTAATAATCTCCATATATACACTAGCACTCATAAGTATTCATAGACGTTAATGTGCATGCATGCATGCATAAGAGCATGTGGGTGTGCATATGTATGTCTACGTCCATACTACGTTGTGAAAAAAAAGGTAAACGGCACCAGTAATATATAAGAAGAAAATAAATATGTTTCCATCAATTTGTTAGCCATTGTTGATATGTGTGTGTATGCTTACCCCTCTTTTGGACCTCCTTGAAGTACATCCCATGATCACCGCTTCGAGCCCAGAAGTTGTCCGTCCATCAAAATTTTGAGGTTGTTGGTGTAGCTGCTCGTCCTCCTAGTTCATTAATCAAAAATCAAACCAAATAATAGGATCAATATTCACTAAACAATAACATCAATTGTCAAAAATGTGAAAATGTAGCATTGATCATGACTTTTTTTTACTATTATGCCAATTAATTAACCTGCTGGTGATGACCATAGGTCGTGCCATGGCCATATGCCTCTGGATGTTGAAGTGCAACAGAACCATGGTGCACCACCGGCGACGAGGTGATCATCGTGGTGATAGGCTCTGCTGGTGTGCTGATGTGGAATGCTGCAGCAGCTGCAGCCATGCGTTGTCGGTGCTCCTGGTTGCCAAATTGATGCTGGTGAAGATTATGCTCCTGGTGAAGGTTAAGATGCCCTGTATGCACTTCCTCATCATCCCTCACTGAAACCTGAACTGATGCTCCCACATCCACCTGTGTACACTTTGTTCATGTTAATATTTGCAAACTATAATTAGTAATTTTCTACAGATTACTTTTGCCAATGTAGGTTGTATTAATTATTGACATACCAAATCAGATAAGAAAATACCAAACAGCAGGAAAAACTAGAGGTCATCATCAAGATATCATATTACCAATAACATGTTAAAGACATTCAAACCTTTTTTTGATACTTTGATTTTTTTTTTATTAGACGAACAAGATGTTAAAATATTCTTCAAATTCTTCAAATAATATAAAAAAATGTAGATATAAACGAAAGAAGTAAATCCAAATGCAACCAAAATTGCTAACACAATCAATAATCGACTTTTGATTTGGCTTCATTTCTTTTTCCTATCGACAATTCAACTAGAGTACAGCAAGAAATTCAGTAACCTAACTAGGGGGAATTATTTTCCAATCAGGAAAATTCCCATATGGTCTGATCTTATGGTAATACACTAATATGTAGTTACAAGTCAACCTTGTGCACTGTATTTCCAAGCTCTATACACGTTGGGGAAATGCTTTTTACAATGAACATAGACACATAGTGCTAACTTTATGGTTCATGTTCTATGCATACTTATACTAAAAAATTGACAAGAAATTCATGGGCAGACAGTTGATCACTCGGCTTATATATATGTAATGTAACTATGGATCATTTGCAGACCTATTATTAGTTACTATTAGTTGGTTGAGGATAATAGATTATTAATTGCTAGTTGGGTTGTAGCCGAGCAATAAGGCCCTGTTTGGATCAGTTTCGGATTCTTAAAAAACAGTTTTTGCCTCTAGGTTTTAAAATATGGATTCTGAGCAAAAATTGGTGGAGTGTTTGAATCTCCCAGTTTTTAAGAATCAGTCTTCATTTATTGCTCTATGTGTCACAAGAAACTAGTAAAAGATAGTTTCCTGGTTTTTAAGAATCTGGCAAAAACTAGCCTGTTTGGATCCTACCTAGTTTCTAAAAGCCAGATTCTTATAAATTGTCAAAAACTGGAGGGATCCAAATAGAGCCAAGCCGACCTGTTTAGATCAGCTACAACTTTTATTAGTAGCTTCTTATTTAGTTCACTCGGTAGATAATCCTGGTTTATTAGTCACAACTGTTTTATTGGGCATCGGTAGATAGGGAAGGTGGCCCAATTAGGAAAGTAGATTACGTGTTGAGCTAATTTTGGAGATGCTACGGTCTGATCATACTACCTCAGTCAAGGTTGATTGCTTTTTGAAAAAAAAAACGACACCGTACAGCACTCCAGAATTTGATAGTGCACAAATGGAGTACTTGTATATATAGAGCTTTCTTGTCAACTTTATTCTTGTTTCAACAAAATAAATTACATGGAAATAATTGGTTATTAATTACTTCTGTATCTCATATGCTGGTCAGACACGCCCATCAATTTTAGGACAGACCTCAGCTCAGTTCTCAATCCTCTATCTAATCCTGCAGAATTTTTTCTCACCCTACCATTCATTGATCGGACCAAGCTGAAAGCACATTTGCATTGAAAACGTACACCCTCCCAAAACAAAGGATCGCATCCTATTTCTACCACATATATCCTCAGAAGTGACATTATTTGTGAAGGCACAAAAAAGCTGCATCAGTAGCTGAAAGAGCGTCGTCTGACATCTATATAAGCTAAGACTAATGTGAGCATGATTTTATGATTTTTTCCTGCTTTCTTGTGGAATCTGTACTTGCCTATATTTATCTCAATTAAACACGAGTTGAATAATTAACAGCTAGCTATTCAAATGTTAAATGCTAGACGAAACTACACAGAAACAGTAACCGACGTGTGGTGGTGGGTAAGTGCGCTCCGGTGCGCTTGCCTAGCTACTAGTAAGATTCAATACATCCAAGTCAAGATCTGACCCAGTGCTCACTGGCCAGTCACTTCCTCTCTTTTTGATTTGGCAAGCTTAACGCAAGGAAAATAACTCAACAGAATAGTGAGCTAGAGCTAGGCCCTTTAAAACGCAATGGTGCTTGTTAGAAAAACTCACCTCCTCGAAGCTGCTCCTGAACTGCGCAAAGTTGAACTCGTCAATGCCAGCAGCGCCGTGGAAGGCACCAGCGACATCTGGTGGTGGTGCTACCATGCCCTCCGGCACCGGTGGGTCAGCAGCAGGCTCCTCCACTGTGTCAGAGGAGGCGGCGGCGGCGGCAGGCTCCGCCGCGCCGCCACACTGCCTGGGCTGCGTCTGGTAGAAGATCTTGGACACGACGAGCTCGCCCTCGCGCTCCTCCTCTTTGTCGCCCAGGTGGTACTGGTGCATCACCCAGTTGGTCTTATCCGGCTTGCGGTTCTTGCCGAAGTTGGTGTAGAGCACCAGGATCTTCTTGCACCCACGCTGCTGGCCGGCGACCACCACCGGCCTCGTCTTGCCGGTCTTGTGCCACCGCGTCTCGCTCCGCTGCTGCTGTTGCTGCTGCGCAGGCAGGGCGGAGGAGGAGGATGAGGACTCAGCGGCCCACGGCTGATGAATCTTGCGGCGCTTGCGAGTGCCGGTGGTATAAGCCTTGGACGGCCGGTGGAAGAAGTGCCTGCTCCGGCCGTCCTTTGTCAAACCTGCATGCATGGCCATGGATACATCACGATGTCAGCGTGCATGCATGCATGAATATGTAGGTGCAAATGCATAGACCTTCAGTGCGAGAGAGAGCTGGCCAACAGATGTCTGTTTGGTTGTTTCACTTTGGGACAAGGGGAGGGATGATGATGCAAGCAGCCATTGGCTGTTGGAGGATATAACAACCTTGAGAGGATGACAAAACCTAACTTTGGAAGATAGGGGCAGATCCCATGTCACGTTTCATTCTAGCTAGAAGATAGGAGGAGAGAGTGATGCGCTACAACAAAACATTAATGTCATACATGAAGATTCAGTACTAGCTAGAAGATTTGTATGCGCAATATATCTTTTTCTTCATATAGACAGTGTGCGTCAATATGCAAATCTACACCATTGATAATGTGCACAATAAATAGGAATTATACGCATATATATGGTGAATGAGAATTATACACATATCGCGTAACGATTAAGCAATATTTAATTATATATAACAAATGCAGAAATAGCAAAGCGTAAAATACTCGAAACGTAACCGAAAAATATGGAAAACTGAAACTACTTTAAATTGAAATGGGGAAAAACAGCAAACGCAAAACTAAAAAACAAAACCACTGTATCCCAAGAAAGGAAGAGGAAAATTCTTTGATCAAGAATAATGAGATAGGGGAACAAAAGAAGATCCCCTCTTGAAGAAATTGGCATCACCATCAATAATAATCCATGGAATGGAACTGTGCCGATGATCAATTTAGCTAAAATTAATTGGATCACCTGGCAGTCTCTCAGGATGGGTGTAGCATATGCCGTCCTCCCCCTCAATGGTGGGTATGAACTCATCGATCAGAGGGTGCGACGACGGCGCCGCCGCCGAAGCAGCCCGGACCTTGGCCTGCAGGTGCTCAATCAGCTCCTGATCCGTCGGGTCGAACTTGACCCCCGCCGGCAGCCCCACCCAGTCCTACACACACATGCATGCATCGTCACACAGCGAAGCTCATCAATCTACATCAAAACCTAACAAAGTTGTCGCTAGTCGTGCTTGTGAGTCATATACCAGCTTCCGGTCGGTCTTGTGGCCGCACTGTGGGCAGCAGCTCGACTCCGACAGGTACTTCCCATGCTCCTCGATCCTTGAGTCCATGCGGCTGTGGCCGCCACCGCTTCCGGTTGCTGCCGCCGCTGCACCATCCATGGCTGCTCCCTGCGGTTCTCCTTGCTGCCAAGAGCCCATATGAGCAGTAGCACCGCACCCTTACCTTCTCATCCCGTGCATGATCATATGCAAGTGGTTGACAGGGCTGGAGGAGAGGGAGACGGGATGCACCGAGCTGCCGCCGGAGCCTGGAGACAACGAGATCGAGAGGAAAGGAATGAAGAGGAGGAAGGAGAGAGGGGGGTGTGTGGGGGGTGTTATGGGGAAGTAGTTAATAAAGATTTGGGGACAGGAATTCCATGTGCTGATGGCTTTAACTGAAGAAGAGATAGAGAGAGAAAGGAAAAAGGTCACCCATGTACACACGAAACACCTTTGGACACACGCTATACGACCATGCTGTCCCTCGCCCTCCGTCCACCTATCACTACTGCACAATTTTTTTTTTACGAACGGCTTTTTTATATGATTTCTTACAGATATTGCTCACATAAGAAACCGTTTCTAATTAGGATAAGGAGCACCGGTGCACTGCATCTGCCCTTGAAATCGTTTCCCAGAGATGGTTTTCTTAACTCGACCGCCCTTGAAAATGGATTTCTATGGACGGTTTTCTTAACTCAACCGTCCATGGAAATGGACTTCTATAGGCAGTTTTCTTAATTCAACTGTGCATAGAAATGGAATTCTAGGGGTGGTTTTGTTAACACAACCGCTCTTGGAAATTGATTTACAGAGATGGTTTCATTATCGCATTCGTCTTTGAAAAAGTACTTCAAAGGGCGGTTGAGAGCTCGACACTACAAAGGCCACACCTTTATAATTGATGGCGTGGTGTTGGTTTTAGAAATCCTCCCTGAAAATCCGTTTTTGACCCACTCAGGAGACCTCGCTCTCAACTTTTCTAATACTCATAAGGTTATAAATAGAAGTGATATGATGACAATACATTATTGTTCTAATACCAACAGTCGTCAATATAGCACTACCTATATGATCGTAAGGATGTGAAAAGAAATAGAATTCTAATGCGCACAAGGTTTAATTTATCAAGTAGTAGGGAATAAATAGTGACAATAGGATATAGTGTCATTTATAACATAGAATTATGAACAAATATAGCATATGGTGATTTAGTGTTAATCTTAAGTATAAATGTGAATATATATAAATTGGTGGTGTTAACTGTAGCAAACAAGATACCAAGAAATATTTGTCGTGCGAACTAGCGATATATTGAGCTATGGCATGCAATATATTGCTAATATATAATTCATTCGGTCAGTTTCCTAAAGATTTTGGCCCACTAAAGCTCATGGCAAGCCATCCATGCATATCTCTCCTTCCTTTCAACTCTAGATCAAATTTTAGCCTTATTCAAACAAGAAATTAAGCTAATCCTCCATGTGTTTCTGGTATGGTTGTTATGACTAAAATGTAAGTTTGCTAGTAGATCTTCTATAAGAATACTTATTGCACTACTAAACCTTGTGACAACATATTATTGTGCTCCAGGCCTACAAATGACATTGTATGTTATTTACGGCAAATTCCTGTTGGTTATAGATATACAATATAAACCAATTGGTACAATAGTCTAGCTATATGACATGCTTTTTACCAACTGTGATATTTTGGGAAAGAGTAGTTGACAAAAGCGTCGTGCTAGTAACACCGAAATATTTTTTTCTTGGATTCGCAAAATTTAAGATGTGCTACAATAAATAGCACTGCAGTACATATTGTTATGAGATATTATAGCAGAGGACCAAGCGTAGCACGAGTGGTGGCAGCCTGGGGCTGGCTTCCTGCCCGCCATCGTTCGAGCCCCGTGCTCAACGCTGGTATCTCAGCTCGGGAATTTTCCCCATTTTTGTTTCGTATATGTCCTGGAGATTCACGTGGCGCGTATAGGTCGCGTCCGTGTGTGTGTGGTGTATAGAGTTCAGATATTGCAAAAATAACAGTGCATTGTATAATTATATGTTATATATTGTACTCTATCTGTTCCAAATTATAAGTTACTTTATTTTTTTTTTTTACTTTTACTATATATCTAGATATAATATATATTTAGGTACATAGCAAAAAGATATATATCTAGAAAAGTCAAAATGACTTACAATTTGGAATAGAGTATTACAAGAGGTGGCGTATAATTTTATGATACTGTTTTTCAACTTATACTAGTTGGCCCTGCTTTAATTGGCTTCATCGTTTGTAAGTAATTAAAACACTTAGCTTGTTCACAATAATACTTGCTACTTTATATAATTCGGAAAGGCATGTTTCTCGGTATGCCTATAACTAACTAACTCCAGTAATTTCCTCCACATTATCGGTCATTTGAGTTGGCTTGACAGATTATCACAACATTTTGTCCACAGTTTATCCAAAAATATGCCTCCGAAAGGTTATGTGTGTTAGGTAACAGTAGCTTGCTTTGACTGAAACTTCACAGAACATGGCGGGTTCCACCAGATGCTTGGTCGCAGCAACTATCAAGCACGCTTAGATCCTACTTCAATTCGGACAGCAAAATAATCATATAGCTTCCATTACCTCTTGATGTGTCCTAATATATATCTCTACTAGCATTCTATCTCGCTTGTTTCAACAACAACAAAAAAGCATTCTATCTCGCCAGGTAAACTGTACACGTCAGCATCCATTAGCACATGCAATTATGTTTTCATTTAAGCTATTCACATAACCATACCACATCATTCACTGGCATGTATACTTGTCTGTTAAGTCATTCACTAATATGTATTATGATATTTATTTGTTCATATAAGTAACTATTAGTATAGTGTCATCTACCTTTCCTGCAGCAACACGCGTGGGTATTCTTCTAATTAAGTATATTTTGCATTACAAGGTGAGTTTCTGTTACTACATTAATTATGTCATATCTGGAATAGAGATACGCAATTGGTGAATGGCGTTTTTTATCATGTGTTTATCTTGCTTATGTCATTATTGGTGCCACAGCACAATTAAATAGTTGATGCCAAGCAACCATTAACCTTGTGCACAACCTGATCCTAGTGGGCCCGCGCATATTTAAAAGATGAGGCGTCCCGACTCCTCATAAATAAAGTTTATATTTGCATCTTTCGCCATCACAGTTGTGTGGCAGCTGATTCAACTTCTAGTATCTTGCTGCTTGGAGAGGTCATCTATCTCCAGGAATTGTTTCGATAGCGAGTGACTGATAACCTAGTTTCTGACCTGTGATAACTGGTGACCACAGTCGCAGATTACAGATTAAGATGCCATGTATGCACGTGTTGCTCTTAGGGTTTGACAGTGTGGATGCAGGTGAATACATCAGGGTTCCGACATGGATAGCTGGGTGGGCAGAGCAGCTGCATCCTCCCGAGACCACATGAAGATTACAGAGATGCAAATAGGATAGTTTGGCCACCATATGTAGCAGCTCTCAACTACTTCCACATTCGACCTCTCAGGTACTTCAACCAGGTGGTTAAACTGAATTGACATGGTAAAAGCCCCATATTACAACCTCGAGGATTTCGACTTTCAACATAATATTATAAAGTTTTCAACTCGGGACCCTGACAATGAACGATTACTGAAGTCAATTCAAAACGAGAAACTGCAGGGTTCCAACAAAATCTGACATTTTCCATCTTCGATGGGTAGCACCTCATGAAGATGACCTTCTGCATGAGAACAATCTTTTTTTAAGCCTCTAATCTAGCTACAACTATAGCATCTGTTTATGCACGAACACACATCCAGGTCAGTTGAACCGTGTCATTCCAGAGATCACTGGACCATCATGACAAAACCTGGACCATCATGGCAAAACCGCATCATAGACGACAGATGCGTCGCAATCCCTTTATAGCTCCACGCGAGACAGATTGCAGACTTATTATTGGGAACAGGTCCCGGTGAGAGATGCGAGTGTGATTCCTAGGAATAGAACTCACGCCGGCAGCAAGCACAACAGCTCCGCTAGCGACCCGTGCTAGTGCACGGTTCTGGCACGAGAACAATCTGTTGTGAAGGATTCGCAAAACACATCAACACCTGTGGACATATTCAGCAAATTGCAACCAGTGCTGTCCTGTTCTTATACAAGAAGAGTTAAAAGGACTGTTACAAATATCGGGGACTGAGATGTATAATTGTACTGAGGGTCAATAGAGACACAGAGAAACCTAAGACACTAAGACACTAAAACACTTGACTATTATACCTTAACACCCCCTCTCATATGCAACATGAATGCAGTGTCATTGCATTAGGAGAGCTGACACTATTATACCTTAACACCCCCTCTCAAAGATGTCATCAAAGCGTGCAACTCTTGAACAATGTCGATATATACCATGTTACAAATATTGGGGACTATATTGGATGATTGTATTGAGGCCATATAGGGAGTATACATAGAGTACATGAGAAACTAAGAGAGGGAAACCCTAGACTACAAGATTACACTAATACCCTGAACTATTATACCTTAACAAGGACCACACCATTGCCTACTTGTATAACAAATTTTGAAGTTTACAATGGACACCAATCTACTTGAGTTAATCAATTCAAAAGAAAACTCACAGTTAGCAACAGCAATATGAATAGACCAAAACAATGCATGGGTCATTGACTATCCAAAAGTTTATGCAAACACCTGCTCTTTTGGCTTACATTTTAACAAAATAAGAAAAATTAAGATTCCATGCAAAATGCCATATCACAGACATCTAAACAGGGCAGTACGAATTACATGTGGACTGTGGTACAGGTGAAATGAACTCGATCATGAATGTGGACTACCCACTGAATATACACAAAATTTCAGAGCACAGCAGAAAGAGCTCATTACATTTTTTAAATACAATGACAATGTACATAATGAACAACAAGCTGCACATTGATTGTTGAAACCAATTACATTTTAGAATATAGAGAGAACTCACTGCAAGGCTTCACCAGACATTTATCTGTGAACTTCTTTTACAATTGTGTCTTCACCAAGAGAAGACGTCGGAAGCAGGTGTTTGTCTTCCAAGTCATCTTCGTCAAAGTTATCGTTGCTGGTGGTGTTGGAACCATCTAAATTCACAGACAGCAATACAACATGAGACTGGATAACAATAGGGCATAAACACACCAGATTGGACAACAGTACAATGTATAGACATGAAAAATGACAGCAAGGAGATCTATATACATGATATTAACCCTGTACATGGTTCGGTTATGTAACACCCCGGCTCACGGCTTAATAGGATTAATAGGATACTCGTACCAACAAGTTGCAACTTCTTTTCTGGAAGCTCATCTCTTAAAAACTCCAGGGTTAAGCGTGCTTGGCCTGGAGCGATGGGTGACCGACCGGGAAGTTCTTCCCGGAGGCGCATGAGTGAGGACAAAGTGCGCAGAAAAGACTGGTGTTAGTCTGTGAGGGCAGTCTATGTCCTAGGAAAGCTATTAGATGTAAGCTGGGCGCTCGAGGAGGCGGGGCGTTACTGAAATAGTATCGAGACGACCCTTGCGGTTTCACGGGTGCGTGTGTCGATTCTTGCAGCAGCATAAATGCGCATGGTGGTGTGGACCTAGAGTGGTCACCAAAGATGGCACATCTTGCCGCACCTGACACACGGGCGTACCAAGAGGGGACGTTCCTGGCCTGGGGTTGACCGACGAGAACGTCGGTCTCCTAAGGGGGTGAGGATGTAACACCCCGGCTCAAGGTTTAATAGGATTAATAGGATACTCGTACCAACAAGTTGCAACTTCTTTTCTGGAAGCTCATCTCTTAAGAACTCCAAGGTTAAGCGTGCTTGGCCTGGAGCGATGGGTGACCGACCGGGAAGTTCTTCCCGGGGACGCATAAGTGAGGACAAAGTGCGCAAAAAAGACTGGTGTTGATCTGTGAGGGCAGTCTATGTCCTAGGAAAGCTATCAGATGTAAGCGGGCCTGGCCTCGAGGAGGCGGGACGTTACAGGTTACAAACCGGCCCAACCCAGGAACCAGCCCGTCACAAACCGTATCTGGAGACCACGTATGGGTTGGCTTGGTTACAGTCTAGACCGCTATACCCGTCTTCTTCCTCAAGGAACTGCGCGAACAGCCACCGCTGGCGAGACAATGGCCATCGTAGCATCACCACCAGCGACACCGCATCGCCGCCTACGACAAGCACCTAATCCTCCAGATCCATGCGCAGTGAGCAGTAGGTGGCCGCGCATGGCTGGAAGCCTCCTGGGGCGCATCCGTAAACGAGATCAAGAACTTTCGGATAACGTGGACGACGAAGAAGGCGCTCGAGGAAAGAAGGTCGACTGTGGCAGCAATGACAACAGCGGAGCCGGCGTCGTCCCCTTTGTCCTCGTTTCGCCAACAGCGGCGTGGCCACATCGTCCTCGTTGGGTTCGTCGTCGCTGCGGGGAACGGCACAGCAGCTGCGACGGAGACGCCGAACTCGAGCTTGATCCTCGAAGAGGCGTCCATGGCCACCACGGCGGTGACCAAGCACGAGCAGCCGCCGCAGCCGCAATAGTACTATGGTTCCACCGTGAACCAAATTGCACATAAAGGACCGCAGCTGTGGCTTGCTCATCCGATCCAACGAATTGAACCCGTGGAAACCATGAAACCCGCTGGTTCCTAACCGCGGGCACAGCATCTTACACAGGTTGGGCTGGGTTTTGCCCAGAAACCGGATAAACCAGACCATGTACAGGGTGACATGATATTGTCAGTCCTAGATAGCAAGAGAAAGCACCAGTTATGACAGAGGAAATAGAGAACACCAGAATCTACCTGAGAAACGACAGTCTGCAAGATGCTTTGTCTCAGTTGACTCAAGCCGCATGCTTTCTGGTAGAAGGCAGTTGCAAAAGGCGCCTGAAAATAGTTTGGATCATCCTCCATTGTAAGCTATGCGAATTTTCATCCCAATATGTGTCTTTTGCAACAAAAAAAATATATGTTTTGATACAAAGTTACAAACCAACCCAATAGATCCATGTGTTTCATTTGTCAGTGACTCAGTTACATCCAAAAATGCAATTCAAATCATGGGAGATATTGACATCAAAAATTAAGGCTTATGCTTCTGATGTTTTTCACTTTTATAATGGGGCCATACATGCCCCATGAGGGAAAATTCTGGTATTTCTGGGTATTTGCCTATTTGGTCAACATACATATAACAATCTGGACAAGACTAATAAGAAATGTAATAATGTATTGCATGTGGCAAGGATAACTAGTTATCATTGATCACAACCGATAATGTATGAGTTTCACAATATTCCTTTGGGAAAAAAAAAAGAATCCATCTAACTTTTTGTTCGAAACTTGCCACCTTCAAGGAACTGGTCCTGCTTGCACAGCTGGAGAATGGTTAAACAATTTGATTTAAAAACTGTGTTCAAATTCAATACATTAAATCAGATGGACACCGAGAACTCAGTAACATGGTGATCCTAAATTTAGAACTGTGTGTTCAATCATAGTTAAAGCAATGGCATTGAGATTTCCATACACATTAAGGAAGTGATCTATTGATCTAATAAACATTCTTTAGTTTGATCATTCAATAATTTATGTTCATGATGCCAGCCCTTTCTTAGTTCTATGTGACTCATAATTATCATCCTACGAATAATCAATGTACTCTGTGTAGCCCATCTCTCTTCCTCTACAAGTCAACAGCTTCCTCCCATTCATGAGCACTAAAATAATCCCACACTTGCTTCAGGCATCTATATCACAACTTCCTCATGTCATTACATGATAACAGACACTACTCCATCCATTTCCCTACAGCTTGAGTATGCCCATCTTCTAGCTAATTAAAGTTTAGCAAGCCCATCTTCTACAGTTTAGCATGCCCATCTTCTCCCATCTACAGCTTCTTAACTAGGAATTTTTATTTATAATCAAGATAATCTCGTGGTAAGGATTCGAGATACTACAAGATGAATTTCTGTGTTCCCTGAACAATCTTAATCACATACAACTTAGTACACTGAACTGCTCATGTTGTATACTTCTTGGATGTAATAAATCAACAGAAACTTTCAAAGACAATATATAGAGGAGCACATGTTTTATTACCTAGCCTTGCAAGTCGATTGACCCAACCAGGAATTGGTTTTCCTGTTAATCTGGTGCTAAGATCATCCGTAAAGTGGTTACAGTTCTTGGAAATGAGGTGGTAGGTATCTCCATGGTATTCTGAGGCCATCCTCTGAATGAATTCTCGAAATTCCAAGGGATTCAGAGTTGTGCGGCCTATGAAAACCGTACATCTGTATATGAACCCTGGGCAGTTCTTTGGTTCCACCTCAAAAACACCACTCGATGGGTGATCATGTGCTCCAAAACTGTACTCCGATCCATGAACTGTTGAACAATCAACAGAGTAACATAAAACATAAACAATTTGGACACTTGAACAGAAAATGATAAAGTATAATGATGAACCAAATGTTCTAAATACAGGATTAAATGATTTCTAAGTTTTGGTCCTCATCACAAAATGGTCAAAATTGCATCACAGGATACATGCATATTCAGGAATATCTACTCAGGAATCCAAGAAAAAAAAGAGTTTCCCCTCAAAAATGAAAAAGAGAGATGACCAGTCAGTGGCAGTACACTTACTCTCTTTACTATTTGTCAATTGTCCCTAAAAGATCAACAGTGCTAACTTCAAGTTTGTCACTCTAACCTTTGGATACGCAAAATCAGTAATAGAACAAAAGCTACCAACAGTTTTACAAATTTACCTTAAGCAAACACACTGGAAACAGTTAAGTTGGTTGACAGACAAAGCAAAATGATAATAGTTTCCATGGCCCAAATAAATATAAAGTCACCTTTCCTATATGTCAGACGCCTGAGTTTTGGTTTCTGTTCAGGCAACACCTTAGCCATTGATCTTGCTTCAGTTTTTGTGCTCCATCAAGCTGAATCTCAGGTTGTTTTTACTTTGAAGTTGGATCCGCTCAAACCAAGACCTGCTAAGTTCTAACATGTAATGGCGATGCCTCCTCTCCTTCCTATTTCACCCGTTAATTTTGTATTTATCTTGATCGCATGTGAAGGTCGATTTTATCTAGGCCGTGGTGTACCAGCGAACGCCCTTGATCCCGAGCAAGTGCTGTTGCCTGTTGAGGCTGTTCTGACAGAGCTCTGGTGAAGGTCTGGAGTGTGGTTGCGCCCCACTTTGGTCCTTGTTTGGCTATAGAAAAAAAGTGTACAACTATAGAATACATAAAAGGAAAACGTAGGATTCCGATTTACTTAACTTTGAAGTCTAGTGCTGAGTTTATGTAGTTTAGTGGTGGCATGCCTGTATAATTACAGTTTTAACTAACAAAAGTTACACTAGTTGAAATGTGCATTTTTCTTAGGTACTGGAATATTGTTTGTAATAAACTCTCCTGCAGAAATAAGCACACAGCCACACATGCATTGATTTTTCACCATAATGGTACATCTGATTTGTCATTAATTGGAGACGTGATGTGTTTGGATTTGTTTACACGTCGTGTAGACTATGAGTCTCTGCTCCTCTATGCAACTGTGATTCTAAAGGAAGAGAAGTATGATGGATGCAATTTTTTCTGAACATTTGTCACTAAACACAAATGAAGCACTTATTGGTACTTCACAAACAAATGGTCCAATACATATTTTGAATCCAATTTTAGCTACCAGGTGGTACATTACACAATAAAGGAGATGAACGAGGGGAAACAGGTAACCAAACAGTTTTCTGGTATGTTTAGCAGGCCCGTTAAGAAATATATAGAATTAACGGGTTTTTTAGCTGGCCTGTAACAGTTTAGCTATACAAACAGATGTAGCTGTAAAATCTTAATCCAACGGTTAAGATCGTTGCCTGAACAAATGTACTATTTCAGGCATCTGAAAGAGTAAAATGCATCATAGGTCCTTAAACTTTTCGCGGATTCTCACCTGGGTCCTCTAACTAAAGAAGTGACCATCTGAGTCCTCAATCTACTGTGCATTCTCACCTGGGTCCTCCAACTAAAAAAGTGACCATTGGGTTCTTCAACTACTCCCTCCGTCCTTGATTTAGAGGCGCACTAGAATTTTTCACCGAGACCAAGGAAGCCATAACTACCGTAACTCTCCAGCCACAAACGCCGCAAAATCCTTCGTATCCCACGCTGCATGCCGCCAGACTGTTCGACTCCCTGCATGGCCGCATGCACGGCTCGACTCCGCCGGAACGCCCACGGCCCGTGCCCGCGCTCTCCTGCACGTGACTCCTTCAGGGTGTTTAAAATTTTCACTCTATCCGCACCTGTAAAGCTTCCACAGTTCTATATATACCCTCTCCTATACACTTCTTCTCCCTACCTCTCCAATCCTGCACACCTCTTCTCCCTACCTCTCCAATCCATGGCAACATTAGGCTTTGATCTCAACCAAGAGCCGCCCCAAGATTTGCACTTGAGGCAGTCCAGGAAGCAGCTGCGATTGCCGGCGAAGCAGATGCGTCCTTTGCCGGTGAGGCGGGCGCGGAGTCCGGCGCCCAGTCAAGACCACGAATGAGCACCGGCGAAGCAGATGCGTCCTTTGCCGGCGAGGCGGGCACGGAGTCCGGCGCCCAGTCGCGACCACGAATGAGCACCGGCGGAGCAGCTGTGCCCTTGGCCGGCGAGGCGGCCACGTCCTTTTCAGGTGAGAGAGGCACTTCATCCATGGCCGGTGCCTTTTCTTCGCAAGCTAGAGTTGCAGCCTGCTGTAGAAGACAGGCAAGGTACACTAGAGAGGAAGCTGCTCGCGGTAGAATTAAAATAGGGAGCGCAGATGAAAAGGGTGAGGCAGAGAGCAAATTGCATGCATGCATGCAGCTGGAAACTATGGAACGAGGCGTCACAATAACTCCGCACGGGAATACAGGAGGTGAACGCTGGCTCCAATGCAGCCAACAGCTTAGGCGCATGTAAATTCAGAAAACTTTTCCAGGGCCAGCGCGCCCCTGAATCAAGGACGGAGGGAGTAATACATAGCCCAAGTAGAGGTCCAAATCCCACCATGCCACCTCTTTATGTCTATGTGGTTGTGTTGTGTCAGCGTGGATGAGGCAAGGTGAAACTCGCAGAAAAAACACTCCCTCCCGGCCTCCCCCATCTCCTCCATGTCCACTCCCTCTTGTCTCCCGTCAGTCATGCACCCACCTCACAGCTGAGCCTACGTGTTTGCCTATGCTGCCCGCCAGCCTTGCGGCTGCACCTGCGCCCCAGAGGCACACGCTCAGCAGCCATGGAACAGATTAAGAGAGGTGGACTGCAAGAGAGAAGGGGATTGCAAGGGGAGAGAGATGGAGAAGGAGGGTTTTTTTTGCAACTTTAATCAGCATGGCCACGTAGGCAGTTGGCGGTGGTGTGGCGGGTTTTGGACCTTTAGTCAAACACATCAGTAGATTGAGCACCTAGATGGTTGCGTTTTTAGTTTGAGGACCCAAGGGAGAATTATCAGTAGTTCACCCAGATAGTCACTTTTTTAGTTTGAGGACCCAACTGGGAATCCATGAAAAGTTTAAGGACCCAAGGTGCATTTTACTCCATCTGAAATATTAGAGATATGTATAGTCTAACACATGTATATCATGTAGCTTGTACTCCAAGTTGTATCTTGACTATATATATAAAATCCACCCCTCCCTATTGGGTGTGTGGTGTTCCCCTAATTCTCTACATGGTTCCCTTCCGGCTCCTTCCTCTACCCTAACCCGCGCCGCCGACTCCACGGCCGCGCGTCCACCCCACCTCGCGGCCCCGCCGTGATCTCCGGCGCCGCCAACTATACACCGCGCGTCCACCCCTTCCGCTCGCATGTGAGCCTGCTTCCGCTCGCGGAAACTCCATCCCGCACGCCCCTCTGCTTTGCGCGACGCTTCTCTCGCGTGACGCCAGCACGCAACGCCCGCCCACGTACGCGACTCTGCTCTGCCCTCCCTCCCCTGCCCGACTCTGCTTCCACCCGATGACATCAGAGTTTTCCGCCTCCTCGGCCACCAGCGGTGCCCTGGGCTCTGCCCCTGCCGGCTCGATCGTCGCCGCCTACGCCACGATCAACGTCCGCTCTCATGTCCCCTTCGTTCTCGAGCTGCAACACCCAAACTTCCACAAGTGGGTGCCCTTCTTCAAGTCCCTGGTCGGGAAGTTCGGCCTTCGCGGCCACATCGATGGGACTGTTCCGGCCAACCCCACTGATCCCCAATGGGCCATGGATGACGCCTGTGTCCACAGTTGGCTCCTTGGGTCCGTTGCCCCTGACTTCCAGGACCTCGCCAGGGAGGATGAACAGACAGCACGCCAACTCTGGGTCGCCGTCAAGGGCTTGTTTCTCTCCAACAAGGAGCCCCGCACGAGGAATTTTCCTCCATGAGACAGGGGGACCTCTCTATCAACGACTATTGTCCTCAAGGAACTTCGCCTCGCTAATGAAGGCAAGGTTTCCACCGAGACCGCCCTTCATGCCTCTGGCTCATCTTCCTGCGGCTCTGCGTGTCGTTCTGCCTCTGCTTGCTTTGGCGCAGCACAAGGACAAGGCAGCCGTCGCGGTGGTGGCAGCACTTCTAACCGCAACAACAACAAGAAGGGTGGATGCAGCAGTGGTAGCAGTGGTGGTGGCTGGCAGCAGCAGCAAGGTGGATGGCAGCAGCAACAGCAAGGTGGTCCGCGCGCACCTCCTAAGTCCTGTCCGTGGGTCTGTTATGGCCCACTGCCCGGCCAGCAGCAGCAGCAGCAGCCCTGGTTCCGTCCGCCGCAGCAGCAGCCAACGTGGCGTGGGCAGGGGCTGCTCGGACCTCCTCCTCAAGCACACTCGGCATTCGCTCCAGCCGAGTTCTCCACTCCGGCTTGCGTCCAGCAGCCACAGTTTGCTCCTCCACCGGGTCCTCACGCAGGTGGATGGAACCAGGAGGGTCTCATCACGGCCTTGAACAGATGGCACTTCAGGGTGCTAGTCCCTGGGTTCTGGACACCGGTGCCACATCTCACATGGCTTCTTCGGATGGTATATTACTCACCCGCCTTCCTCCTCCTTCATCCATAACTGTAGGCAATGGTCATTCTATACCTGTTGTTAGTCGTGGCACTTCCATCCTTCCCACAGCCAACACCACCTTCCATCTCAATAACGTTCTGGTTGCACCTGCAATTGTGCGCAATCTTCTTTCGATTCTTCAATTTACACGTGATAATCATTGTTCTATCGAATTTGACGCCCTTGGTATTAGAGATATGTATAGTCTAACACATGTATATCATGTAACTTGTACTCCAAGTTGTTTCTTGACTATATATATAAAATCCACCCCTCCCTATTGGGTGTGTGGTGTTACCCTAATTCTCTACATGAAATATAGCAATGCCCAAATAAACTGGATTGCAGATAGTAATACTTAGAGAGTGTTGCACTTTTCAAGAACTTGCACCTTGACAAACAAAGTATACAATTTTAAATATTACTATTAAAGCATGTAACTAAGTAGAGTTACATGTCAAACAGTGCTAAGAAGATGAAATCACGAGCATAAGAGGCAAAAATAAAAGGACACAAGTTTTTTGGGCGCTTTCAAGTAAGTGGACTGAATTATAACCCTATCTATTGATAAACCAGCAAAGGTGTATTATATTATAAAAAAGTTCAACTGTATAATTTACTACAGATTCATTATCGCTCAAACTAGCACAAGACCACACTTCTAAACTGACTTTCTAAGAACTGCAATTCCACATAATGTTTTGCAAACTACACTTGAGTTATTTGCAATTCTTTTTTCTCTACCTAATATTAAAGAGAGGATGATTTCTTGTTCCGTTATCGCCCACAACCATCCAATGGATCCAATCTCTCACGTGCCTATACAAGTTAGAGTAGTGTGTCTAAGCACTGGGTGGAGTCCTATTCCAAAACGAATTAGAATACGGAGTGTTTCCATGGTCGCCACTCTCTCCTGTGCACCTATTGAGTTAGAGCAGACTGTACAGGCGCAGCACGCAGTCCGATCTCAAAACAAATTAGAACACACGATGCTATCATTGATAAATCTCTAAACCTCCCGTACCCATATGAGTTAAAGCATCAGGAGTCCATGCACAGCACAACGTTTGATTCCACGATGTATTGAAAAAGTTGACACAATCGTTGCATAAATCTCCGAGCAACAAGTCATCTAGTTAATCATGAAGCAAGTTGTACGCTCCATTGCAACACACAGGCATGTTTGCTACTTTTAACAGAAAATTGTAACTGTAAAAGGATTGATCATACCGTACATTCACAAGAAATGTGATGTAATCATATAACTAAGC
Source organism: Miscanthus lutarioriparius (assembly GCA_904845875.1). Taxonomy (NCBI): domain Eukaryota; kingdom Viridiplantae; phylum Streptophyta; class Magnoliopsida; order Poales; family Poaceae; genus Miscanthus; species Miscanthus lutarioriparius. The sequence continues at coordinate 28,093,225 of CAJGYO010000019.1, read as the reverse complement.
TATGAAGGTAACATTTTTTTTTCCAAAAAGAGTGGCAAAGTTCTATTGAGGTAGCTTTGATCATTAACTGAAAAAGGCTCCTTCAACATAAGATATCTATTGTGATACTTCTAAGCAACAATAGATATGTCCAGTCTCAGCCTTATGGATACTAGGAAATACTAGGAAAACATAAAATATCTATTGTGATACTTCTAAGCAACAATTGATATGTCCAGTCGCAGCCTTATGCATACTATGGCTTATCAGATTTAATCTTTCCCTTCTGAATCCTCTGAATCTGTCATCTAGCTTAACTGAACTGGAAAGTACCCAACTGCATCCAAGGTCCTCTCATCTAGCTTATCTCAACTAGAAAGTACGCAACAGCATTCAAGATCCTGTTGTACCCACCATTCCTAGAAGCAACTCGCCGAACAAATGCATGACTTCCAATAAAACTGCATCTAATCGTAGAGTTCCAATAAAACTGCATCTAATTGCAAAATTTTAAGTTCACATAACACTACAACCTACGGACCCGAACAATCCCATCCGGACAAAATTGCCATTTCGGACCCAGCGCTTACCTTCGACGGCAGAGTGGAAGATGCCAAGCCCGCACCAGTGGAGGTAGTTGTTAATCAGCGTCAGGTCGTACACGTTGAGCACGACCGGGTACGTCGCCGCCCCCGCCGCATCCCCAACCGCCGCGCCACCGGAGACCGCCCCGCCCATCGACCCCGGCCGACCCTCACCGCTCCGCTCCCTCCCTCCCTCTCTGAGGAGATCTCGCGCGCGCCCCGCACGCCGGAGACTGACCGACCGCGCGCGCAGTCGCCGCCGGCGCGCGAGGCAGTAGCTACTGCAGGCGAGATCGCGAGGGACGCTGGATGGAGCAGAAGGGGAAGAGAGGCGGATGGAGACGAACCAGTCGACACGATGACCAACCGAGCGGGTCGAGAGCGTGTTCCGGGAGAGGTTCACGGCACATTGACTGAACGGTGGGGTCAGGACGATGTGGCCCGAATGGCCATAGAGGATGCTCCCTCCGAACCAAAACAATGGTTACTTCCCCAGAAGGTTAACCAAATATATATACAAGAAAGTACATAATTATTATTATAAAATATATTATTGAATCTATTTTTTAATAGACTTATTTAAAGATATAAATATTGCCATGAATATCATAGCAATACCTATTTTGAAATGGAGGATTACGTGTGTATCTAGAAATTGAGCCAATGGGAGTTGGACGATGCAGACGGAAGTATGTACCGGTGACTGTGCCCTAATGTTGGATTATTTCGTTTGGATCTAAAACTTAACATAATATGACTTATAGAATACTGGAATCTTACAAGTATAACATCGCCATTGTCTTTTTCTTAATAGTTTGATATTAAGAATAATATCAGCTCCTAAGTTTTTCATCTCAAAAATATTGAATAAATTCTTAACCTCCTTAATTGTATCGAGGGTGATCCGAAAGATTAGTATATCGTCGACATACTCACCCCGCTATAGTGATACTACATACATTTATCAGCTTTGTTCAAAATAAAGCAATAGACATTAAGGTTTCGTCAAACCTCTCATGCCATTGCATAGACGCTTGCTTGAGACCATACGAAAAACTTCAATAATTTACACATCATGTCTACTTGACTATTGAAAGGTCCTAATGACTAGAAGAGTTGTGAATAGCCTATAAAAATTTCTACAACAACACTACGCAAAGCGGTTAAACAAATATGAGACGAATCAAATATTGCGCTAGCCTACTAAGAATGCAAGCCACCTACCACAATTCTAGTTGATATTGTCTATAAGCACTCAAAGGCTATGACACTACACTAAATTAGTGAGATCTCAAAGACTAACTAAAGAGCCTCACTAACCTCTAGACATGACTCTTGCTTGCTCTCAAAACTAGCTACACTAAGAAGTGTAAATACGCGGGAAGGATGGAGTGTTATACCGTCGTGTAGAGGAATGAGCCAATCACCAAAGGAGTCAATCAATCACAAGAATGAATACCAATGAAGACCAATCATCTCGGAATTAAATGGTGACACAATGATTTTTTACCAAGGTTCACTTGCTTGGCGACAAGCTAATTCTCGTTGTAGCGATTCACTCACTTGGAGGTTCACACGCTAATTGGCATCACACGCCAAACCCGCAATAGGGTGCCGCACAACTAACACAAGATGAGGATCCACAAGCCACGCGTAGTCCACTAGAGTTGCCTTTGACACTCCGCCGAGAAAGGCACAAGAACCCCTCACAATCACAATGATCGGAGCCGGAGACAATCACCTTCCTTCGCTCGACGATCCACCAATCGCCGGGCCGTCTAGGTGTCAGCAAACACCAAGAGTAACAAGATCTCCACCATCCGAAATCGTCCAACTAATGCCACAAGATGCTATAACACTAAGCAATGCACTAGAGGCTCTTCAATCTCACTCAAGATGATGAAATTAAGTGTGCAAGTGAGTGGAGTGGTGTGCTCATCTCTCAAAGGGTTTATGCAGCTATTAAAAGTGCCAAGAGAGTGGCCAAGATCGGCCACTAGCTCTATTTATACGCCCACAAGCAAATAGAGCTGTTACCCCTTTGAGTCAGCTTCTACGGGGTCACCTGACATGTCGGTGTGACACAGGACATGGGGTGGCGATGCCCCCCAACGGTCGAATTCAACGGCTAGTTTGACTATCGGCGGTCACCGGACAGGTGGCGGTGCACCAGACAGGGGGTGGCAGTGCCACCCCGACCAACACCCCAAAATTCATGCTCTCTAGAAAAATTGGGCGGTGCACCTCCTAGGGGTGACGGTGCCCGCAGTGGTGCCCAACTCTAGTTCACCCACACTGTTGAAAAGGGGCGGTGCCATCGGACAGGGTGACGGTGCCCACGGTGGTGCACCGTCGGGCCTGTGGCGGTGCACACCGCCACTTCCGGTGCCAGCCCCAGCACCAGCCCTTCTCGGCCATGTCCAGGTGGGCACCGACCTAGGGGTGGCGGTGCCACCGGACAGGGGGTGGCGGTGCCCCCCGTGGCAACACTCTGAGCCCGGCAACGCCTCCTTTTCTTCACCTTTCTCGCCATCTTTGCAAATGTGCTAACACTCCAAGTGTTTTACCATCACGTGCAAGTGTGTTAGCATTTTCACAATCATTTTCAAAGGTTATTCACTTCTCACCGATTGTGCACTAGGCCTAACATGCATATGCAAGTTTTCCAACACCTAGTGGCACTAGATGATCGAGTTGTCCGATAATGGCTCCCCTCTTAATAGTACGATCATCTATCCTAATTGTGATCACACTCGCTAAGTGTCTCGATCACCAAACCAAAAATCTTCTATTAAGTTTCACCTTTGCCTTGAGCTTTTTGTTTTTCTCTTTCTTCTTTTCTAAGTCCAAGCACTTGATCATCATGGTCACCACACCATCACCATGATCTTCACCATTGCTCCATCACTTGGAATGGTGCTACATATCTCATGATCACTTTGATAAACTAGGTTAGCACTTAGGGTTTCATTAATTCACAAAACCAAACTAGAACTTTCAATCTCTCCCTTTTTGGTAATTGATGACAACCCTTTCACAAAGATATAAATTAAAATTCAATTGAATTCATGTTGCTTGCCCAAGCATATTTACCATGTATAAAAGGATATGGACAAGTTTCATGAACCCCAAATGATAGCATTAGCTCCCCCTATATATGTGCTAAGAGTTTAGATTGAAAGGTTGCATATATGCATGGAATTGAGTTGTGGGAGAGTAATGTCTACCAAATGATGCTAAGATATAAGAGATGGACCTTTAAAGCGTGATACCAATCGGAGTGCACCAATATACCATCCTTAGCACCATTAATAACTAGACATACACAAAAACTAGAATACCTCGTGAGATCAACATTAGAAGTAAGGGTCTAGTTTTCTCAAAATAAACATAAGTCTAGTTACTCAACCTAAGCATGCTAGTTTTTCATTTCATCATTCAAACATACAACTAGCATACACCACACAAGCATGAAATTTTTAAATTTAAAACTTGTGCCAAGCAAACATATGAAATGCATATCCAAATGCACCAATCAAGTTTATGAGTTTGCTCCCCCTACTTGTGTGCTCAAAATTTTAATTGATCCCCTTACTTTCTCATATCTCTCCTCCTATGTCAAAGTTCTTCCCTTTGTCATTTAACCTTATCTTTGTGCAATTTCTCTCCCTTTGTCATCAATGACCACAAATATTCAATTTTAGATGGGTTAAGATTATCAATGTCAATCAATGGGGTGAGGATCATTTTCTAAATTTGGTCCAATCTAAAACACTTGCCAAAGATATTTAACTTGGTTTGATTCAAGGATAAGCTTCTTCACACCTCTAAATAAGGGTTATCTTATATCATGTTGAGTTAAACACTTATAGCTCATTTTCTAGATCAAATGTATCATGTTGAGTTAAATACTTATAGCTTATTTTCTAGACCAAACACTAGGTTCACAAGCCCACAAATATGCCATATGCTACCACTAGATCAAGTCAAGCATAGAAGCAATAGTGGTACCATACAAGCATCAAATTCGTTTGATTTTCGTAAATGAGTCTATTGAGTTAAACACTTATAGCTCATTTTCTAGATTAAACACTAGGTTCACAAGCCCACAAATATGTCATATGCTACCACTAGATCAAGTCAAGCATAAAAGCAATAGTGGTACCATACAAGCATCAAATTCATTTGATTTTCGTGAATGAGTCTAAAAGACATGAGGAATGACTAGACATGTCCTTAGCAAGGATGTATGACATGCCAATCAACTTTTACCTTGGTTGCTCGAAGGAGAGGCTTGTTATATAAGTGGGGGTGCATCAACACATTTTTGAGAAATCCAATATGTTCAACTCATTCCTTAGCTTGCAAAACATTTTCTCATCCAATGGCTTGTTGAATATATCGGCAAGTTGATCTTCGGTGTCCACACTCTCAATGCAAATGTCTCCTTTTTGTTGGTGATTTCTAATGAAATGATGGTAGACATCAATGTGCTTTGTTCTTGCATGTTGAACCGGATTGTTCGTTAGCTTGATTGTACTCTCATTGTCACAAAGCAATGGCACTTTCTTGAACTTGATTTCAAAGTCATTCAATGTGGCCTTCATACAAAGAATTTGTGCACAACAACTACCGATGAATATGTATTCGGCTTCGGCGGTTGATAATGCAACACTATTTTGCTTCTTTGATGACCATGAAACAAGTGATCTTTCCAATAATTGATATGTGCCCGATGTGCTCTTCCTTTCAACCTTGCATCCTACATAATCCAAGTCAGAGTAACCAACTAGCTCAAACTTTGCTCCTTTAGGATACCACAAACCAATATTTTGTGTATGTTTCAAGTATCTCAATATTCTCTTTGTAGCCTTCAAATAACTTTCTCTTGGTGAGGCTTGAAATCTAGCACACATGCACACACTAAACATGACATCCAGCCTTGATGCGGTCACATAGAGTAGGCTTCCAATCATAGACCGATACAACTTTTGATCCATCATGTTGCCACTTGCATCACTATCCAAATTACCATTTGTTCCTATTGGTGTACTTATGACTTTACTCTCATTCATGCCAAATTTCTTGAGCATGTCTTTGATGTACTTATCTTGACTCACAAATGTACCATTCTTTAATTGCTTAATTTAAAGTCCAAGGAAGTAACTCAACTCTCCAATCATGGATATCTTAAACTTATTAGCCATCATCTTTTCAAACTCTTCACAAAAGTCTTGATTGGTTGATCCAAATATGATGTCATCAACATAGATTTGCAACACAAACAAGTCTTTACCAATCTTCTTGGTGAAAAAAGTAGTGTCAACCTTGCCCATTATGAATCCTTTTGAGAGGAGGAAGTCCCTCAATCTCGTATACCATGCTCTAGGTGCTTGCTTCAAGTCATACAATGCCTTCTTCAACTTTTACACATGGTCGGGCTTCTTGTCATCTGCAAAACCAAGAGGTTGTTCAACATAAACTTCTTCATTGATGTAGCCATTGAGAAATACACTCTTGATATTCATTTGATAGAGCTTGATGTTGTGGGCACAAGCATAGGCTAGCAAGATTCTAATTACTTTTAATCTAGCAACCGGGGCATATGTTTCTCCAAAGTCAAGACTTTCAACTTGTGTATAGTCTTGAGCTACCAATCTTGCTTTATTCCTTATTACTATCCCATCTTGATTTTGCTTGTTTCTATGGACCCATTTGGTTCCAATCACATTATGGTTTTTTGGACTTTCCACTAACTCCCATACATGATTTTTTGTGAAGTTGTTCAATTCTTTATGCATAGCATTTATCCAATCAATATCCTACAATGCTTCATCTATCTTCTTTGGTTCAATGGATGACACAAATGAGAAATGCTCACAAAATGAAGCTAGTCTTGATTTAGTTTGCACACCTCTTGAGATATCACCAATAATAGTGTCCAATAGATCATCTCTTGAATAGGAGTTGGTTGGAGAATATGAACTTGATTGCTTGCACTTACTTGATCATTGGGTTGAGATAATGTATTAGTCACTTGATCTTGCACATTGTCATGAGAGTCACTTGTGCTAGCTTGATTTATATCATCTTGCACATTTGAGTTAGAGAGCACTTGCACTTGATCATCTTTTTTATCATTCACTTGCCTAGGCCTTAATTCACCAACAGCCATGTTCTTCATGGCATTTGAAAGTTGAATGTCTCTAACATCTTCCAAGTTCTCATTCTCATATTGAGAACCCTTGGTTTTATCAAATTCAACATCATGCACCTCTTCAAGAGTACCACTTGCCAAATTTCAAACTCTATATGCTTTGCTTGTAGTGAAGTATTTAAGTAAGAATCTTTCATCACATTTCTGGTCAAATTTTCCCATTCTAGTGCCTTTCTTTAAGATATAGCATTTGCAATCAAAGACCCAAAAATATGCAATGTTGGGCTTTATACCATTCAAGAGCTCATATGGAGTCTTCTCTTTCAATGGGTGACAATATAAGCGATTGCTACAATAGTAAGTCATGTTGATAGCTTCGGCCCAAAAAGATTGACTCACATTATACTCACTTAGCATAGACCTTGCCATATCAATGAGTGTTCTATTCTTCCTCTCAATAAGGCCATTTGATTATGAAGTGTACTTGGCCAAGAATTGATGTCTAATTCTAAATTTATCACATAACTCATCAATTCTAGTATTCCTGAACTCACTACCATTATCACTTCTAACTCTCTTGATGGTTGTTTCAAACTCATTATGTATGCTCTTGACAAATTATTTGAAAGTTACAAACACATCACTCTTGTCCACTAGAAAGAATACCTAAGTGTATCTAGTGTAGTCATCCATTATCATAAATCTATATTTGTTTTCACCGATGCTAGTGTATTATGTTGGCCCAAACAAATCCATGTGCAATAACTCAAATGCTTTGTTAGTGCTCATTATGTTTTTATTAGGATGGGTGTTTCCAACTTGTTTGCCGGCTTGACAAGAGCTACAAAGTTTGCCCTTTTCAAATACATCTTTCAAGTCTCTAACCAAGCTATGCTTAACCAATTTATTCAATTGTTTCATTCCAACATGACCAAGCCTTCTATGCCATAACCAACCCATACTAGACTTAGTGAACAAGCATGTTGAAAATTGAGCTTCACTAGCATTGAAATCAACCAAGTATAGATTCTCATATCTAAAGCCTTTGAAGGTCAAATTTGAGCCATCTACACTTATGATATCTACATCATCTACCCCAAATATGCATTTGAATCCAAGATCACACAATTGAGCCATGAATAGCAAATTAAAGTTCAAGCTCTCAACTAGCAACACATTAGAAATGCTCATGTCATTGGATATTGCAATCTTACCAAGTCCTTTGACCTTGCCTTTGCCATTGTCATCAAATATGATACTATCATAACCATCATTGTTGTTGGTATTGATTGAGTTGAATATTCTTGCATCACCGGTCATGTGTTGTGTGCACCCACTATCAAGAACCCAATGCCTTCCTCTGGCTTTGTAATTGATCTACAAAAGAAGATCAATTCTTTTTAGGTACCCAAACTTTCTGAGTTCCTTGAAGGTTAGTTACTAAGCTCTTTGACACTCAAATGGCTTTCTTCTTTGAGCTCATTCATGGTGCACTAACAAACTTAGTCTTCACACCATTAGTACTCTTGGTAAGCACATAAAAAGAATCAAGCTTAATTGAGGATACATTGGCTTGAGACTTCTTTTTCATGCACTTTTGCTCTACATGACCAACTTGCTTGCAATTTGTGCAAAACCGACCATTGTTCTTCACAAAACTAGTCTTGTGAGGAGCAAAGGCCGCTTTGCCTTTTTTGAGGGTATAGCCTAATCTCTCTTTGTAGAGAGAAGCTCTTTGGATACCCAAGCATATAAGCAAGCGGTCCTCACCACCATAGTCCTTAGCCAAGGTGTGATTGAGCTCTTTTGTCTTCTTCTTGAGTGTCTCATTCTCAACCATCAGTGAGGCATCACAAGTGAAACCATCACTACTAAATAAAGTCGGAGTGGAAATACTACAAGAAGGATTAGTGGGAGCAACAATGATAGGCTTATAGAATGATTCATTAATTATATCACAAGTTAAGCCTTTGTCACATGTTACAACACGCTCCTTCTCATTTTGCTCATTAAGTAGAGAGTAATGAGCTTTTTCAAGCTTCTTGTGAGCTTTGCCAAGCTTCTCATGGGCTTCCTCTAGCCTCTTATAAGATGCATTGAGCTCATCAAAGGCTTGCTTAAAGGCTTTTAGTTCCTTGTGCAAGTCTTTGCATTCCCTTCTCTTAATGTCAAAATGTTCTTTAGCATCTTCTAACATGTCAATTAGTTCATCTTTAGTGGGTTCATCATCATTGTCACTTTCACTTTTAATCTCATTATCATGTTCCTCATCACAACCATCATCATAAGTTTGTACCTTAGTGGCCTTAGCCATGAAGCATGATGGAGTGTCAAAGAGAGAAGGCTTCTCATTGATAGTAATGCTTGCAAGAGCCTTCTTCTTGGTGGTCTTGTCATCATCACTATCATCATCATCACTTGAGGAATCATCACTATCCCAAGTGACCACATATGAACCACCCTTCTTCTTCTTGAAGGTCTTCTTGTCTTTCTTCTTGCTCTTCTTGTCATCATCATCATTGTCGCTATTGTATGGACATTGAGCAACAAGATGATCCTTGCTTCCACATTTGAAGCACCTCATTGACTCTTCCTTGTTTTTGCATGAAGACTTCTTTCTTCTAGCATGGTAGCCCTTCTTCACCATGAACTTGCCAAATCTCTTGACAAAGAGGGCCATCTTCTCATCATCCATCTCATCAAAGCTCAAGTCTTCATCTTCACTTGATGATTCTTGCTTTGCCTTGCTCTTAGATGATGTGTCTTTGAATGCCACACTCTTTTTCTTCTCATCTTTCTTCTCATCTTTCTTCTCCTTCTTCTCTCCCTTCTCATCATCATCTCTATATGTATCATCGGTCATCACATCTTCCAACACTTAGTTTGGTGTCATGGTGTCCAAACCACTCCTCACTAGAATAGTGATCAATGTGCCAAATCTCGAAGGTAAGCATCTCAAGAACTTGTGGGAGAAGTCCTTGTCCTTCACCTCTTCTCTAAGTGCTTTGAGATCATTGACAAGCACTTGAAGCCTATGGTACATCTCCAGCACACTCTCATCCTCCTTCATCTTGAAGCTTGCAAACTTTTCCTTGAGAATGTATGCCTTAGCACCCTTCACAGCTTGAGTGCCCTCAAATGACTCCTCCAACTTTTTCTATGTCTCATGAGCTCTCTCAATGTTCTTGATTTGCTCAAATGTTCTCTCATCCAAAGCATCATGAATGGCACTAAGAGCAATGTCATTGTTTTAGAGTAGCACCTCTTCGCGACAGTGGGAGCCTCTTCATCGGCAATCTCAATCTTGGTCTCCACCACCATCCAAACCTTCCTATTGATTGACTTAATATATGTTGTCATCTTAGCCTTCCAATAGGGATAGTTGGAGCCATCAAATTGGGGTGGTTTCTTGGTGTTGTTGATTTGAGCCATTTTGACACTGAAGGCTGTTAAGCTTTAAATCAAGGTGATCACGACTCCGATACCACTTGAAAGGTCCTAATAGCTAGAGAGGGGTGAATAGCCTATAAAAATTTCTACAACAACACTACGCAAAGCGGTTAGACAAATATAAGGCGAAGCAAATGTTATGCTAGCCTACTAAGAATGTAAGCCACCTACCACAATTTTAGTTGCTATTGTCTATAAGCACTTAAAGGCTATGTCACTACACTAAATTAGTGAGCTCTCAAAGACTAACTAAAGAGCCTCACTAACCACTAGACACGACTCTTGCTTGCCCTCAAAACTAGCTACACTAAAGGGCCAAGCTACACTAAGAAGTGTAAATGCGCAGGAAGGATGGAGTGTTATACCACTGTGTGAGGAATGAGCCAATCACAAAAGGAGCCAATCAAGCACAATAATAAATATCAATGAAGACCAATCACCTCGGAATCAAATGATGACACAATAATTTTTTACTGAGGTTCACTTGCTTGTCGATAAGCTAGTCCTCGTTGTGGCGATTCACTCACTTGGAGGTTCACACGCTAATTGGCATCACACGCGAAACCCACAATCGGGTGCGGCACAACCAACATAAGATGGGGATCCACAAGCCACGTGCAATCCACTAGAGTTGCCTTTGACTCTCCGCTGGGGAAAGTACAAGAACACCTCACAATCACAATGATCGGAGCCAATGACAATCACCTTCCTCTGCTCAACGATCTACCAATCATCGGACCGTTTAGGTGTCGGTAAACACCAAGAGTAACAAGATCTCCACCAGCCCAACTAGTGCCACAAGATGCTAAAACACTAAGCAATGCACTAGAGGCTCTCTAATCTCACTCAAGATGATGAAATCAAGTGTGCAAGTGAGTGGAGTGGTGTGCTCAGCTCTCAAAGGGTGTATGTAGCTGTTAGAAGTGCCAAGAGAGTGGCCAAGGCCAGCCACTAGCTCTATTTATAAGCCCACAAGCAAATAGAGCCATTACCCTTTTGAGTTAGCTTCTGCAGGGTCACCAGACATGTCGGTGTAGCACCGGACATGGGGTGGCGGTGCCACCCAATGATCGAATCCAATGGCTAGTTTGACTGTTAGCGGTCACCGAACAGGCGATGGCGGCACCAGATAGGGGGTGGCGGTGACACCCTAACCAACACCTCAAAATCCATGCTCTCTAGAAAAATGGGGTGGTGCACTGCCAAGGGGTGGCGGTGCCCACGACGGTGCCCAACTCCAGTTCACCTGCTCTCTGTTGAAAAGGGGCGGTGCTACCAGACAGGGTGACGGTGCCCACGGCGGTGCACCATCACACCTGTGGTGGTGCACACCGCCACTTCTGGGGCTAGCCCCAGCACCAGCCCTTCTCGACCACGTCCAGGTGGGCACCGCCCTAGGGGTGGTGGTGCCACCGGACAAGGGGCGGCGGTGCCATCCAGAACACCTCCCTCTCGGCCTCCTCTGTCGGTCACCACCATAAGGGTGGCGGTGCACCAGACTAGGGGTGACGGTGCCCCCGTGGCAACACCCCGAGCCCGTCAACGCCTCCTTTTCTTCACCTTTCTCACCACCTTTGCAAATGTGCTAACACTCTAAGTGTTTTACATCACGTGCAAGTGTGTTAGCATTTTCATAATTATTTTCAAAGGTTATTCACTTCTCACCGATTGTGCACTAGGCCTAAAATATATATGCATGTTTTCCAATACCTAGTGGCACTAGATGATCGAGTTGTCTGATAAGAGCTCCTCTCATAATAGTACAACCATCTATCCTAAATGTGATCACACTCGCTAAGTGTCTCGATCACCAAACCAAAAAGCTCCTATTAAGTTTCACCTTTGCCTTGAGCTTTTTGTTTTTCTCTTTCTTCTTTTCCAAATCCAAGCACTTGATCATCATGGTCACCACACCATCATCATGATCTTCACCATTGCTCCATCACTTGGAATAGTGCTACCTGTCTCATGATCACTTTGATAAACTAGGTTAGCACTTAAGGTTTCATCAATTCACCAAAACCAAACTAGAGCTTTCTACCATTTGCTACAAATCCATCTAGCTGATCTCCTTCTCTGATTCCCCATTTAGAAAAGTTGTCTCAACATTCATCTGATGAATGAGAAGATCATAAGAGGCCGCCAAGGAAAATAACACTTGAATGTGGTCAATCGAGCCTTGGCCACAAGCCTTGTCATGTACTTTTTAATAGTACCATCAACCTAATCTTTTACTGTACACTCATTTGCATCATATAGGTTTGCACTTGTAAGGACATTCAACAACTTCCCAAGTTCCATTAAACATAATTGAATTCATCTCACTTCTTACTGCTTCCTTCCATAAGTCAGCATCCGAAGAAGAATGTCTTTCTAATGATTCTTGGAGTGTCATTCACAAGGTACATAATGTTGTTATCACCAAAAGACTTTGTTGTCATTTGTTTCTTACTCTTTCGAGCAACTATAGTATCATCGTTCCATCCTCTTGAGAATTTTGCACACGGGTTTTCTCAAAGTGTTCTATCGAAATATGTTGATCATGGGTATTATGGGTTCATATCTAGATGTGCCAGGTGTTTCTTTCATAGGAAGCTCATAAAAAATGTAACATCTCTATACTCCAAATTAGTACCAATATGCATGTCAAGTACTCCAGACTCCAGACTTTATTATTAAACTATATCACACGCTATGTGTATCATAACCAAGAAAAATACAATCAATAGTTCAGGTCCAAGTTTGTGTTTCTTGGTGATTGGTGTATTCACCTTGCCAAGCAACCACAAGTGCGCATGTAGGAGAGATTCAATCTTTTCTTTTCCCATTTCTCAAATAGTGTAATTTCTTTATTTTTTATAAGAACTCTATTCAGGACATGACATGTAGTTAATATAGCATCACCCCTACTATTTCTTAGATGTCTCTAATATGGCATTAACTAACTTAGTTGCATGTAATTCTTTCTTTCCGCAATCATATTTAATTATGGTGAGTATGACAGTGTCCTTTCATGAATAATTCCATATTCTACGCAGAATTTAGAAATTTCATTTGAAAAATCTCTCCACCACGATCATACCTTAACCAGTTATTTTTTTCTCTCAAGTTGATTTTCTACTTTAACTTTATAGGTCTTAAAATAATTTAACACTTCATCTTTTGATTTTTAGCAAGTACACATCTAGTACAATCATTTATAAGCATTATGAAGTATCTGTTGGCACCTTTAATTAACTGGCTGTTCATCTTGCACAAATCAAAATGAGCACACACGGTTATAACTTATATGAACATAGATTGTAAGTCCGGGATGCAAACGTTATAAGGAGGAGCTTAGGAGTATTATTGTGGGAAGTAAAAAAATATGGTTGGAAAAAACAACCTTTTGACTAATAATAGGTAGGTATATAGATATAGATTCCGTGACGCACCAAACTTCAGCGACCGTTTCCATGTTACGACCAAATCGGTTCAGATAATAATCGTTTCATACGGTGGACTTCTGAGTCAGTTTTTAGCAGAAACTGACGCGAGGCCGGAGGTGTGTAGATGAGATGCCCATGTAGCAGAAATCAGAATTCACCTCAACTGAGTAAGGGGGTGTTTAGTTCACTCTTCATCTTCTAGTCCTATTTAGTCACTTCTTACCCAACCACAAATAAATTGACTAAAAATAACTAAAGTAGTTTAGTCACGTTAGTACCCCAAGGAGGTGTTAAAGTGGGCTAAAGTGCCTAGTGGACAGGAGCTAACTCTCGTGAGGTCCTCCACCCTAATTTGTGCATTCATAGAGATAGTTTGGTCTTTGTCGAACTGCTTTAATGATCTTTAGTCACTTTTAGTCATTAGAACTAAATAGGGTGACTAAAGGTTAATCATTAAGTTTAGTAGCTAAATTTTAGCCATGGGAAACCAAACAGGGCCTAAATGGGACTAAATGGGCTTTAACCAACTAATTACTCAAATATTGCTAAATGGGACTAAACCTTATCTTTTAATTATGCTGCCTCACTTTTAGTCACTTTAGAGTTAAATACCCTAACTAAAAGAGACTAAAAGAATCTTTTAGTCCCTTTTAGTCCACCAAACAAATAAAGGGTGACTAAAGTTTTGGAGTAGTTTAGACGAGTAAATTTTAGGAGGTGTAAACTATACATACCCTAAATTTTAACGAAATCCCAATCCAACTGCTAGATCAGGGCCCTACTGAAGTGAAGCGACTGCAGGTGCACAAGAAACAAACAGACAGGGGCTTCTGTTCCAGAAATTAAAGGCCCGGTCAAGAGTTCATTGAATGCCAGCAACTCATCAGCTGTTACCTGCCAACCAGCTCCATTGCTTGCAGCAATAACGACCCCCATCAGTAACACTACCACAGTACCAGTTCTGCAAGGATCGATAGATGCCGTAGCAGCGAGGGGTGTTAGGTTCCACGGATTAATTCTGACTCCATGTTACATCGGATGTCTGATACTAATTTGGAGTATTAAATATATTCTAATTACAAAACTAACAGTATAGATTGAGATTAATTTGTGAGACTAATCTATTAAGCCTAATTAGAGCATGATTTGACAATGTGGTGCTACAGTAAATATACGTTAATAATGGATTAATTAGGCTTAATAGATTCGTATCGTAAATTAGTCTCCATCTGTGTAATTAGTTTTATAATTAACTCATTTTTATTCCTCCTAATTAACATCCGATCATCCGATGTAACAGGAACTTAACTTTAGCCTCTAGACTCAACACCCCCTAAATCCGAGGATCCGAATGCAGTAACACACTGACCCTGGCCTTCATGTTCACGTGATTTTCCCTTCATCAGATCGATCCCATGCCCCTGGTTCGCGCCAAACCTGTACAAACCCAGCGGCAGCAGCTTAAATTTCCGCTGTACGTGCGCAGTAACTGCAGTCTCTCTCTCTCTCTCTCTCGATCTCTCCCTGTAACTGTAACCTACTGTGCAAACTTACCAGCATTGAATCATCATCAGTTCATCACCATCCTGGATTCCTGGTTGTGGTGCTACCAAGCATGCATCGAGCCGACGACGATCGGGCTGTTCGCTCGCCTTTAGCCGAACAGGACCTCTTCACACCGGCCTGTTCTCCTGGGCCTGGCTATAAGTAGCAGCGCCAGAATGCGACGCCTTTTGGCAAGCTCCATCATCCAGATTAGCAGAGCAGCTACCTCAGCGACCTCACCGACATACAGTACACAGTAGCAGCTTACCTTTGTCAGTCCATCCATCCATGGAGAGGCTCGTCTACCTCTTGACCATAACATTCTTATCCATGGCGCTGCTGGTGCCACTCCGCGGACAATGCGAAGCAGCTAGAGCTGCCGCTGCCACAAGCTGCCATGCCGGCACTGGAGCTGCTGCTGCAGCAGCAGCATCGTGCAGCAGGAGCCGCTGCGGCGGCAAGTCGGCGGGGAAACAAAAACAGCAGCCGCAGGTGGAGGGAATGTTCGTGTTCGGGAGCTCGCTGGTGGACAACGGCAACAACAACTTCCTCAACGGCTCCGGCGTGCGCGCCGACTACCTCCCCTACGGCGTGGACTTCCCGCTCGGCCCCTCGGGCCGCTTCTCCAACGGCCGCAACGTCATCGACGCGCTCGGCGAGCTCCTCGGCCTCCGCGGGCTCGTCCCGCCCTTCGCCGACCCGCGCACCCGCCGCGCCCACGCCGCGCTGCTGCGCGGCGTCAACTTCGCCTCCGGCGGCTCCGGCATCCTGGACCACACCGGCCAGGTCACCGTGAGTCCTCCTCTAGCTAGCTCCTCATTGAATTAATGCACGTAGACGTAGCATTGGTTAATCAATGAGAATCTCTTGAGAGTAGTATATGCGCGCATGTTTCGTTCAGGGCGAGGTGGTGAGCCTGCGGCAGCAGATCACCAACTTCGAGTCGGTGACCCTTCCTGACCTGCGGGCCCAGCTGCGCGGCCCAGCTGCGACCGCCAACCGCGGCCGGGCCAAGGGCCAGGATTACTTCCACCAGTGCTACCTCTCCAAATGCCTCTTCGTCATCGGCACCGGCGGCAACGACTACCTGCTCAACTACTTCAACCCCAGGAAGAACGGCGCCGAGGGTGGGCCGCCCCTGTCAGAGTTCACTACGTCGCTCATCACCAAGCTCTCGGACCATCTTCAGGTACACGAGCTCTTGCCTTGCCTAGTTGCCTGCCTCTTCGGTGTTCGGATCCGGTTATTAGGAGACGTGTCGCGAGAATGATGTATCGGTGTTTAATACTAATAAAAAAATAAATTACATAATTTGTCAGTATTTCACGAGATGAATTTTTTAAGTCTAATTAATCCATCATTAGCACATGTTTACGGTAGCACCACATTATCAAATCATGAACTAATTATGTTTAAAAGATTCGTCTCACAAATTAGTTATATTTAATACTCAATGCATCTGTCAAACATTCGATGGGATAGTGACTAAAAATTAGGAAGGACAACCAAACACCACCTAAGTTCTAACTGCAGATTCGGGCCCGTTCGCGTGCCCTTAAACTCGACTTGATCTGCTTCTTTTTTTTTTCATCCGGAGCAGTGTTTTCTCTCATAAATTCCTCCAGCATTCCTCCAAACCATCCAAATTTCTCCGAGCGAACAGGCCCAGCCTCTCTCTTGTTCGTTGTTCCTGTTCATGCTCTGTTCATGATCTGCTTATAATTAATACTCCAATAAGTTAATAAATGTTTGATAATTATTACACAGAGGCTGTACGGTCTTGGCGCACGGAAGTTTGTGATCTTCTCGATCCAGCCGACCGGGTGCACCCCCGTGGTCCGGGCGTTCCTCAACATCACCGGCGCCGCCTGCATCGAGCCGGTGAACGACGCGGTGGCGCTCTTCAACTCCGAGCTCAGGCGGCTGGTCGACGGCGCCAGGCCGCCGCGCATGCCCGCCGCCAGGTTCGCCTACATCGATTCCTACAAGATCATCAGGGACATGCTGGACCACCCCGCCAAACATGGTACCAAGCTAGAGACATCATTGATTTCTTCCAATTCTCGTCTCAGTAACAAGTTGGGGTGAAGATGAAAATGAAACAAACTTTCATCAGGCGTTCGGGAGACGAGCAGAGCCTGCTGCGAGATGTCGACGAGGTCGTCGGGCGTGCTGTGCAAGAAGCAGGGGCCCGTGTGCAGGGACCGGACGGAGTACGTCTTCTTCGACGGGCTGCACCCGACGGACGCCGTCAACGCCAGGATCGCGCGCAAGGGCTACGGCTCCAGCTCGCCCGACCAAGCCTACCCCATCAACGTCAAGAAGCTAGCCATGCTCTAGCCTGCTACTACTAGCCTTATCGTAGTACTGTAGTAATGATGATCGTTAGAGTACTTAATTACTGCTAGTAGTAGTAATTCTCAGCGAATCCATGCATCTTTTCTAGTAGGTTAAGTAGCTAGCTGTATTAGCTCTGGACTGGTTGAATATGGGTGAACGTTGACAGACGAGAAGAGTTATAACTGGGTCCAGCTCTGGGCTACAAGACCAGTGCGCAATGGGCTGGATCCAACAACTATGTCTCTTAAACTTTGTTTTCAGGCCCAAGACCATGTGAGCGAGTAGTACTAGTAGTACTCCCGGTGATCTTGTGGACCAGTTTCATTATTTGGATCTAGAAACCTGTGCGATTTGGATGTCGTACAAATACCAGACCGGATGTATTTGGTGCGAAAAACAAACGACAAAAGCAGATTTGACCATTAATTAATTTCTCTCACAATGTTCCTGTAGCTAATTAAAGGCTTCTAATAGGGCATCCACGTTAATCCCACGAGATACTAAAAAAGCAAAATATAAAACTCTCACAAAATAAAAAAAAATCTGGCCATCAATTCGGCTGATAATAATTAGTTAACAACTAATGTATCCATTTTTGTTTTCTAAAAAAGTTGCCTATATATGGATACGAATGCAAACTAAGCGTATAGACAGTATAGTTTATCACAACCCGATAGAGTACATGTGTATTGCAGAGAGCGTGTGCACATGCAAAGATAAGCAATTTATCTATATTTATACCAAATAATAAAGAACATATTGATCTTTTGTCTGTCTTTTCCTATTTCTCAAAGTGTCCTTGCGCTCCTTGGGTATATATTTTTCAAATGTTAAGTAACAAAAACTGGACGAGCACACATATTTGTCCGTCTCACCGGCCTCTGCCTCCACCCAAAATGTTCATGATAAATGGTTGGACATACCTTGCGTCATCATTCATTCATTCTTTTTCTTCAAATCTGGAATGGTTAGTAACAAAAATACCCAAAGAAATATTTTCATAATTATATTTCTATTTTTATTTCACAAGGGCATTACAACAAAAGATGAAAGCTCGTGTTGTCTCCCGAGAGTGCTTGTTTTAGGACAGAAGCTCATCCTTAGGAAACCTTTGAATCACGCTAAGTTGGTGAGGTGGTTTCCCTTCAACATCTACCTTTATGTACCTATCTTAAGATTCATGCCAATAAGATTTGCAATATTTATGATAAACATATACATCTACTACCACTCTTTCAAAAATTTTGTGAACAAAAAGCACGAGGGGGTTTAAGATCTCGTGTGTGGCAATGTTAGAGAGACCAATTGATTTAGGGGATTTCTCATGTGAGCATAAATTTGATGAGGTGTTTATGAAATAATTTCCATACTTATCGATGTCATCTTCCTTTTCAGACTTCAAGGTTGTTTCTTAATGAATGTCTATAGGCGGAAATGTTGTCTCCATCATTCCATACCTATGACAGTCATTGGTCATTTTATTGTCCAAGATTTTCCTTGGATTGGTGACTCTCAGGTTGATTTTGTCTAAGGCCTCGTCCATCCATTCAATGGCAACGGCACATAAGTTCTTAATATCCTTCAGCCATTGTTGTTGCTTTTCTTGGTCTTCCTTGTGGCCTTCATGACTCCTATGCTTTGGGTGTCTTGATGGATTTCTAGTATCATCATGAGTTTAAGGAGAAAGAGCATAAGAGGAATAATCGAGGTCAAGGATGTGTTTGAATGAATCTAATGTGGACATAGAAGGGGAGAAGATAGAAATTGCTTCTAAATGACTTGGTTCTCCTTCTATGGGCTCATTAGATATGCCATCCTTGATTTCTTTCCAGTCCTACATGGGAATAAGGATGCTTTCTAAGAGATCCCTTCTTGAGAGAAATTAAATTATATTCGCTCGAAGGTCTCTTGTGGAACTGAAAGTTTAAGCTTTTCCTAAAAGCAGCATAAAAAAGATCATCCTCACAAGAAATTTCAAAAGGTTGAATTTCTTCTTCCCATGAAGGATTTTGGGGTGTTGATGGTTCGGGATTGACAACTAAATCTTGGGATTGGAGTGGTTGTGATTTGGTTATCAAAACTTCTTTTTCCTGATCAGGAGATGATTCATTCTCTTCCTTGGAGAGTTCATTATTAATGCTAGTGCAGGGAATCTTTCTACTAATTCTATCAAGCATAGACCTTGCTTCACTAGCAGACAAATGAAGAAAAGCTTGATCAAGGGATTGCATGGAATCCTTGCTAAGACCCATATAAAAATGTTGAAAAAGTACCGGGTCTCGAATGGCAAGGTTTGGACCAGTGATGATGAGGTCATTAAAACGATCCCATGATGTGGCAAGAGATTCTTCTTCTAGTTATCTAAAATTTTGAACCACTTTCCGAAGGCTAACCACTCTAGAGATGGGAAAGAAACATAAATAAAATTTAGAGCATAACGTTTTCCAATCTCCTTGCATACTTCCTACGGTTTGACTATACCATTGTTTAGCTCTTTCCGTTAAAGAGAACGGAAACAACTTCCATCTTAAGGCTTCGTCAGACATGCCAGCGATATGTAAGCATGCACAGGTCTATACAAACTCCCATAGGTGTGAGTATGGGTTTTCGTTGCCTTCTTCCGAGAATATTGTTCCCAAATCAGTTTTATTAAACACGGGCACAGCTCATAGCTAGGTGTTAGGATAGGCTCTGAAGATTTTGGTGGCTTTAGGCTTGTGCTCGTGGTTTTAGCATATTGATATATAGGTGTGTTATCCATGCTAAAAGAAAAACAAAAGAAAGAACAAAAGATAAAAGGTTAAACTAAGCTCGTAGTTAATTCAGCAACCATTTCCCTGGCAACGGCGTCAGAAATCTTGCTGGTATATTTAATGTACACAGATAAATCCACAAGCACACGGATACCACTGTAGCTTTCACTCGAAAGTATTCCAAGTATCGTATCCACAGGGAAACGTGTGAGACTAACTATAGTCTAACTTAACTAAGGGTAGCAATAATGTTAGAATAAATAGGAGCGTAGAGAGGATAACTATGGTTCTCTTGTTTTGACTTCAGTAAGCTATGTCTTCTACTGTTGTTGACATTTCTTAGTATCACTCTTTACTAAGTTGTCATCCTTAGCATGATGCCAGAAATGCGTGGTTGGTAATTATTAATGACACTTGTAAACTCAGAGAAAAAATATATATGTTAAAGTAAAACATCCGCAAGTGCACATATAATATACCATTGTAGCATTTCACCCGGGAGTATACCGAGTATCGTTATTTATATTTTATCCATAGGGAGGAGCTATGGGATTGTTGGCAAAGATATATTGACAAATATATATACTTATGATAAAACCACTCCCATGCTATGGCAGGGGTAAGTCAAATGATAAATAAATGATAAGTATGAAGCATTGATAATAATTCCAGAGATAGAAATAGATACTCATAAAATGTAATATGGCTAGGCAGGAGATTCTGTAAGAGCAAAAGATTCCTATGTCATTCCTTATTTACTAAGTCTTTTGTACACCCAAGTATATACACTATCATCTATAGCATAATTAACTTTGGATCTATGCATAAGGAACATTACTAAGGAAGATCAAGAACATAGCTTGTCTCCCTTCGCAGCCGTGTTCTACTTGCTCTACAAACGGGGAGTGGACTACAAAGGACTCAACGGGAGTGTCACATCCGCAATCTACCACATGACCCCGAGTGCAAGCACCATGCTTACATAATGTCAACCACTTAACCCACGCACGTCTTGGGCTAAGCGCTTTGCGAACATATGCATAAACTCATTATCAATCACAACTATATCAAGTATATAATTAGAGCAAACTTGGAACATAATAAATAGCAACATAATATTGAATTAGCACAAAGTCATAAATAAAAGATACAATGGCTATACTAGTCTCCAGTCGGTACATCCAGAATCCTGAGCAATAGCCCACACTCTACTTGAACCTTGCTAGCTAGCCTATACTAAAAATTTGAAGAATTGGAGCTCTATTCTCGTCATTCTAGAAATCCTAATTTCTGGTCTGATCTTGACTTGTGGCAGCGTGCTCTGGAGGGGAGGGTAGGGGATGGTTATATAGGCCGGAGCGTTAATTCTGAGCCCTCGATCAAACCGAATTGAATAAACGATGTAGATGCAATCCTTAAGGCGGTGGAGAACCGACATAACAATAGGGTGTTGACAGGTGGGATCAGGGGGCGACCCGGCCTACAAGTGGGGCCGGCTGGCCCCACCTATCATCCTCTATAGGTCTACTTCGGTGGCATGGCTTCTGGTGTCCTCTGTAACCTTTTGGAGTAGTTTTCGCTGCGGATAAGCACAATGTTATTTGATGTTTTGGTCCTACTTGACGGTTTTTTGAATAACTCCTGCAGAAAATAAAGAATCACCAAAACTCGTGGAAATTATTAGTTTAAACCCCTAAGTCTATGTTGGTGATCATATTTATGCCCTTATACATGTTTTATTGACATTTTATGATGGATGGTAACTACCGTCAACAAACTCCTCCAAGCCTAACCTTTGCTTGTCCCTGAGCAATGCTAAACTTAGCAATGGATTAGGAGTTGCATCAATGTTGTTGCTCCTCAAAAGTACACATGCGTTCAACAAAGAATTCTCCTCTGGATTAAAATCCACTGATCTGACTTTCAAGCTTACCCATATTACCTTCAACCATGGGGCTTTTGAGCTTTCACTTGGGTCTTGAGTAATTGAAAGACAGAACAATCGAGTCAAGCACTATGTCTCAAATTCTTTGTTCAACCATTATTCCAGAGTTTTTGCAAGTTTTCAAAAAATAAAACTTAGAGATTTCATTGCATGACACTCTCAAGTCTCTCATATATGGTATTTATGGATCCTCACCAAGGCATAACTTGTTGTTGCCTTTTTTCTTCCTACCACTAAGGCTTTATGTGGAGTTCATAGGTAGGGAAAAAAGCTAGAGCATATTTGTGATACATATATTGTAAAGTCAAACAATGGATCCAAAGAGAGTTGAGTCATACAATCAGATCAAGATGTGCATGTGTGTGGAATATGGTGGATATGAATATGGTGGCTAGCCTAATTCTACTATGCTCCTTGAAAATATATCTCTCATTTGGAACTTAAAATATTTGCTAGAGAGTCGGGGCTATCTTATTCATCATTCATTCATTTTTTCCAGGTAGGCATCTAAGTACCCATTGTTTTAATATCTCGGACACTTGTCCATTTTTTTCTCAATTCTTCTTTTCTTTTTCTTTTTTTTATGAATAACTTTTGGATAGCCCCATACCTCTTTTCTACAACAAAACTTTTGAGAGATAACAACAAGAACTTAGAGCATTTATTTGATGGAAAACCTATCAAACATGTTTTTGGCGTTTTCTTCCAGTGTAGGAGTAAAACATTTTTGGTGGATCTAGATAGAATGCATGTTTTTACGCCTACCCCCAGTGTAGGAGTAGTGCATATGTAGGTGGTGTGTATGTGATCTTGATTTTAAAAGCATGACAAAACTCTCATAAGGTATCAACAAAGCTTGACCAAACTCAATGCAATGCAAGCAACATGAGTGAGTGTGAGTTTTCCTAATCTAGATATCATATTTGGTTCTAGTAGGAATTCAAGCTTTGTCATACCGGATCTCATCATGTTACATTTTTATGTTTTCAAAAGATAAATCGCTGGAATTCAAGTGTCACTTGGAACAAGATAAATAGCAGCTCAGACCTTCTCATATCATATCCATCAATTACCTAGACTTAGATCAAGCATATGCTACCTACGAGTTTCAAGTTCAGAGCAAATTCTCATGTCAAATCAATTTCATCTAAAACTTGGGAGAATTCAAGGCTAAAAACTAGGTACTTGAAAGGAATTATAACAGAGTAGCTATTCATCATTTCCATCATGTGAGATCATCTTCAAGTTTTTTTTTCACTAGAGCTCTTAAAAATAAGAAAGGAAACTAAAACATATCTTAAGCAAACTTAAGCTTAAACTATATACACACTCTTTTTATTTGGTTTTTTTTTTTTAGATCACACTATAATAATATATATATATAACTAAATTTTTATTTTGTTTTTGATTATGCATTTTTATAGCAAACTTGAAAAATGAACTAAAGAAAATTATAAAATGCTAGGAAGAGAAAACTTACCTTTTGTGGACAGGATCTCCTCCCCCAAGCTAGGTATTGCTATGGTCTCTCAGAAAGGTGGGTCGATATGGAGACCCTGGAACAAGTATCACCAATTCTTGTTTTCCTGCTCCTGGTGTTGCTGAATGACGGCGAGGCATTCTCCTGCCTCCGCTTGCCACTGGGTGTGTTGGTGAAGTTGGTTCTAGATGTTATGCTACGTCTCTTCGATGGTGGTGAGCCTGTTGTTGAGGCTGGGGCACTCCATCTACTGCTCATGATAGCCCATGGGCTGGTCATGGTAGACATAGGCAAAGAAGGACATACATCTTTCTTGATGCCACTCAAGACCTCCTCATATGGCTACTGCTGGTAGTAGTCAAAGTTGCCATCTTGCCATTGCGCACTTGAGCCCTAATGATAGGAGCTCTCAGCGTGCTGAGGAGCGGGCTGCTCCCAACTAGCATGCTCGGGCTGGTGAATGTGGGAAGATTCCCACCTAGCATGCTCGGGCTAGTACATACAGGAAGATCCCATGTGGTTCCACTCTACATAGATGGAGAAGGCATGTCCTTTAAGAATGGAATCATTACCATGGTACCAAGGCAGCGGGTTGCGCGTGAGTCTCGCAGAAGTGCTCCGGCAAGGCACTACTTCCTTTTTCTACAAATCAAAGACAAAAGACTGCACCGCATACAGACCAAGGGTTTGGTCTAGTAACGGGATTTTGTTTGTATAGTCCATATACATCATGACAAGTTTCCTGTTTTTACCCTTTTTAACATGTGTGCTTGGTTAAAATATTCATAATCAATAAGGCAACGGGGAATGTCATCGATGTAAGTAACATAAGCATTTTCCAGCAAGCCCAAAATTTTAGCTATGCGGGTGACCAAAGAAGTACACCCAACATCACCCTCAAGATCAGGAATTTCTTTCCATCATAAACTAGATTGGTGAAACCTTTCTTCTTTTGACCATAGCATAGAGTAGTTTATGTTCATCATTCCTAACAGTGCAAAAGTCATTCCTAGGAAAAAGAGAAAAACCTAGCCATTTATGCATGAATCGCAAAGTAGGGTGATGAATTTCATTGGTACGGGGACGGTAGCAAGTAAGTTCTGTAGATATTTCCCTCCAAAATTTCATTCTATCAAAGTCTTGTATAACAATGTCCACATCAATCACACATTGTGCATGAAATCTTAGAAGTTCACTAAACTGTTACCATGGGATAGAAAAATCTTTTTCTAAAAGTCTAAATGATACTTCTGAATCAGTGGGTTTCAAGGTGCATAAAAATTCAGTAGTCAAAAGCTTAGACCCTGGCTCATTAATTTCCCAAAGATCCTCCCATCCTACAGCCTTAAAAATGAGTTCAAATTCAGTGTTCATACCTGTGGCTTGCAGTAGGACTGGATCGTAGGTAGGGGTGAGGACAAACCTCCAGGTCTTCAGCTTCTTGTAGATGTCCTTTTTTGTATGGTCCCGGAGCTTGAGTTGCTTCTCTTGCAAGAGAACATTTCTCTCCACGGGGGTTGAATGGGATGATGCTCCGGTAGCGGGAGATGGAGGATCGACCTCCATGTCAGTGCTTGCCTGGGACGACGAACTTCTTGTTGTGCGGAACGACACCGCACGCTTGAGCTTTTTGATGATCTTGGTCATTTTCCTACAAAATAGACAAAAGGCAACACAACTCATGGAACGGGATTAGGAGAATAAAAATGATAGTGGTTAGCCGTCCAAAAGTCAGTTGTCCAGGGTTACTCGTCCGAGATTGCCTAAAGAATTCTTCTAATCAATATTTTGGCATGACTTTCACCCTATTATTTTTAATTTTCTCTCTTAATTTGGACAGCACTACCACTCTTAAACCCTCTCTTTCTTGCTCAAATTTTAGTAGCACCTCTCTCTCTTACTCAAGATTTTAGCAATACTTTCACTCTAAACTTTCTCACCCTTTTCTCTTACTCCAAATCTACTTCTACCAAGAGAATTTTCAACTATGAAATTGAGAATTGGAATTTTGAACCTAGGGAGCTAGTTTTGTAGTGGAGATTGATGAGTGAAACAGCCTAGGAGGGTGGCTATTTATAGCCAGGAGAGCAGCAGGCCGGCCGACGTAGTGGTGGGGCCGGTCGGCCCCCCATGGTGGCCAAATGGCCTCATCCTCCTCTTGATATTTCTTTGCTTCGTGGTTAAGCGAGTTGAGTGCTCCTTTAGGTGGAAGTGGATCCTAGACGGCGCAAGGTGAAGGAGAGTGGAAATGGTGGAGATATGGAGGTGATAATGGAGGTTGAGTGAAGATGGAGGTGATGGGTAGTGGTTAAGTGGGTCCCATGTGTCTCCCGTATTTCTACCATATACACATGTATATAAATGCAATAAGAAATATTTTATGAAACTATGAAATATAAGAAGATGAATGATGGTATTTTTTAAATTTTTACGCCTCCATGGTAAATATTTCTCACGGTGTTTTTACGCTCCGTACAAATTATTCACATGGGGCTTGAATTTTTATAATGCCATGATGAGTATTTTTTTTATTTTTCTAATGTTGGTGTTAAAAAGTAAATATGCCAAAGAAAAATATAATGTGAAAAATGATTATAGATAACTACCGAGTTACTTTCTGGTGAGGGTTTGTTATTTTAAGTCCACCGAACCGGACTTCTCCGTTTGGGTTTATTCTTCAAGTGGGTCAGTACGTCTCGGAGATGGAGACCCTGATACTTGCTTCTCACACCATTCCAAATTGGAGCATTGTTCTGGTCTTGGCTTGAAGGCGAATCGCTCTTCCTTGCCATTGATATAGAATTTGATTTCTCCGACTCCGACATCAATGTGCGCATTTGTAGTACTCAGAAAGGGTCTCCCAAGTATGAGAGGTGTCTTCATGTCCTCCTGCATATCAATTACTACAAAATCCATAGGAGCAAAGAAGTTTCATATTTTTACCAGAATATTCTTAATGATTCCTGCAGGGTAGCGGACCGATTGGTTGGCCAGTTATAAACACATCGATGTTGGTGTAAGTGTTGAGTAGTTGAGCTTATTGAAGATCTTGGGCATGACACTAACGCTTGTTCCAAGATCTCATAACGCATTCTCAAAGTTCTGGCTTCCGATCGAACAATCGATAGTGCAACACCCTGGATCCTTCTTCTTGATAGGTGATGTATTTAGGATGGCCGCACTACACTCCTCCGTCACCTTGATTACTTCAGTGGTGGGCAGTGGTCTTTTGTTGTTGAGGATGTCTCTGAGGTACTTTGCATAGGTGGGAACCTGTATGGCATCTAGTAGAGGAATATTGATATATATTTTTTGAATTACCTCTACAAACTTACCAAACTGCTCATCCATTTTGACTTTTCAATTTTTGCGTGGAAATGGTAGGAACGTAGTGTCATAAAAATCTTGTTGTAATTCTCACTCTTGAGGTACAACTTCTTCAACTTTATTGTTTCTCTTCTCCTCTTCCTGCATTACCACTTGTGTCTTCCCTGTGCTTGTCGGATACGGCGAATCATGAGTAGACTTGCCACCTCTTGTGGTTATAGCGTTGACCTTTTCAAGGTTAGTAGCAAAAGGCAGAGTAACGATCAACTAGGCTAATTGAGATTCTATTTTTTATTATAGCTAAGTTGGTCTTTTATGGCAGAAGAAAACTATCCATTTTAGTATTTATGTTTTCTAGGACCTTATCATTAAAAGCAAACTTTTTAGAAATATTCTCATTAATCCTAGCTTGTTCTAAGATTAAGTCTTTTAAGGATGGTTGCTTGGAATTAAAAGAATTATAATTGTTACCTGGGTACTTACCTTGGTAAGCTGACCGTTGTTGTTGATTTCATCCTTGTCTCTGTTGTTGTGATCTTGAATTATTGCCAATGATGTTTACATCCTCTTGATAGTTAGGGAATTCAACCTCCAAATATTCTCAACATGTGTTTTGAGCATTGAAAGCATCTTGAATGGCCTAACAATCTCTCTTGTAATTGGCTCATTGTTCAAGCCAATTCAACAGTACGTCCGTCTTGGTTGACAATGCACACACCTCTTCTGGTACTTCTTCACTCTTATTGCATGATTGGATGTTGTATGATGACCAGCCTTGATTAGAGTCTATCTTCTCCATAAGAGTTTCAGCTTTTCCAAGGGTGAGTGACATAAATGATCCTCCAGTAGTGGCATCAAGTTGTTCATGAGCTTTCTGAGTTAATCCATGGTAGAAACTTTGTATGAGCAACCAATCTTCCATTCCATGGTGAGGACAACTTGAAATATATTATTGGAAACGTTCCCATGCTTCTAGAATGGTCTCTCCCTTCTGTTGTTGGAAGTTGGAAATCTTTCCTCTTAAGGCATTGGTCTTGCCCACTAGAAAGAACTTTTCAAGAAAGGCCTCTGAACACTTTGCCCATGTATTGATGTTGTCTTTGTTAGTGTAGAACCATTGCTTCGCTCTTCCCAATAGTGAGAATGGGAACAAGCGAAGTAGTATGATGTCTTGAGCAACGTCCTTGATGGCGACTGTGCTACTAATTTCTAGAAAATTATGAAGATGAGCACTAGCATCTTCATGTGCCTTTCCACTGAATGGGGTAGCTTGCACCATGTTGATGAGGTTTGGCTTGAGCTCAAACTCAAGGTTGTTGGTTTTGAGTGTTGGTCCAGTGCGAATGTTCTCGGTGCTCAGAGCAGAGAACTCACGCAGAGTTTTGTCAGCCATTGCTCAGAAACTGGTGTTGAGCTTCCTCTTGATTAGGTTGATTCTGATTAGAAGTTGTTGGTGAATCACAACCAATTCTACAATACCCAGTATAGAATATGAACAACGACAAATAAGGGTAAGCCTGCTAAAGCAGAGTTGTTATGGTTTTATTGATAAGTATTTATTTGATCAATTCTCTATAGCCATGTGCCCATCCCTGGCAATAGTGCTAGAAATGCTTGTTGACATTTCTTAGCATCACTCTTTACTAAGTTGTCATCCCTAGCATGATGCTAGAAATGCGTGGTTGGTAATTATTAATGACACTTGTAAACTTAGAGAAAATTATATATGTTAAAGTAAAGTATTCGCAAGCGCACATATAATATACCATTGTAGCATTTCACCTAGGAGTATACCGAGTATTGTTATTTATATTTTATCCACAGGGAAGAGCTATGGGATTGTTGGCAAAGAGATATTGACAAATATATATATACTTATGATTCAACTTGCAGGTGGGCTCGTTCGCGGCTGGCCGCTAACCCACCTCGCTTGCCGCAAAGTTTATTAGTGGGCTTGCGGCTTGTCACAAAGCTGTGGATCTTGCGGACAAGTGTTCCGCGGACACAACAAACTTGTATGCAAAACCCGCAAGACCCACAAGACATACAATACAGTATCTAAAAATTATTAGTATCCCCAAAATCAAGTTTGACCTTTTTCCAGAGGCCCTCCATCAATTGCCCTACGTTAGGCCTGTGCATTTCAGAAGTTGCAACAAATATATTCTTTTGGACTGACTTTCAAATTGTCAGAATCAATCAATTGTACGGTAAGCAATCAATCTAGCTAAGTCAGATATTAGCAAGGAGTAAATGAGTATAAGAATTTCTTCAAGATATAATATGACTAGACGTCTAGATGTGCTTTTTATGATCATCATTACTTGGTAAAAGGGCATATCATCCGAACAACTTTCAAGTCTGCTGAGATTCGATTCTTCTATCTCATAGGCAAGAATATCTAGTCATGGAGCATCTTCAATCGTCAATTTACAGTTTATTCTAGTAATTCCCGCCACAACGCACATGTATCGCCTAGTTGCAAATGGAGTACTCCATCCAGGTTACATGTGGACTTGAGTAGTCAAGTCAGTGTGTATGAGATTCAGACTAGTTGTTTGCATCAATTGCTTGCGGACAACAGTCAGTCAGACAGAGCAACAGTCAGATTCAAACTAGTTGTTTGCGTCAGTTGCTTGCGATGGAAGGGAGAGCAGAGGAGGGTGTTGCGGGTCTTGCGGGTTGTTGCGAGGCTTCTCGCTCGCCCAACGGGCTTGGAGGGTTGGAAGTCTTTGGGCCACAAAAAAATTGCAGCTGGTCCACAACAGCCACGAAGCCCAGTTTTGCGGGACGAGCGGACGGGTTACGTTAACAACCCACCCCGCCTGCAACTTGACTTATGATAAAACCGCTCTCATGCTATGGCAGGGGTAAGTCAAATGATAAATAAATGATAAGTATGAAGCATTGATAATAATTTCAGAGATCAAAATAGAGACTCATAAAATGTAGTATGACTAGGCAGGAGATTCTGTAAGAGCAAAAGATTCCTAAATCATTCCTTTTTTACTAAGTCTTTTGTACACCCAAGTATATACACTCTCATCTATAGCATAATTAACTTTGGATGTATGCATAAGGAACATTACTAAGGAAGATCAAGACAGAGCCTGTCTCCCTTCGCAACTGTGTTCTACTTGCTCTACAAATGGGGAGTGGACTACAAAGGACTCAACGAAAGTGTCACATCCGTGATCTACCACATGACCCAGAGTGCAAGCACCATGCTTACATAATGTCGACCACTTAACCCATGCACGTCTTGGGCTAAGCGCTTTGCGAACATATGCATTAACTCATTATCAATCACAACTATATCGAGTATATAATTAGAGCAAACTTGGAACATAATAAATAGCAACATAATATTGAATTAGCACAAAGTCATAAATAAAGAGATACAATGGCTATACCTGTCTCAAGTTGGTAGATCCAGAATCCTGAGCAATAGCCCACACTCTACTTGAACCTTGCTAGCTAGCCTATACTAGAAACTTGAAGAATTGGAGCTCTATTCTTGTCTCTCTAGAAATTCTAATTTTTGGTCTGATCTTGACTTGTGGCAGTGTGCTCTAGAGGGGGGGGGGAGGGTAGGGGCTGGTTATATAGGCTGAAGCATCAATTCTGAGCCCTCGATCAAACCGACTTGAATAAACGGCGTAGATGCAATCCTTAAGGTAGTGGAGAACTGAAGTAACAACGGGGGGTTGACAGGTGGGACTAGGGGGCCGACCGGCCAGTAGGAGGGGCCGGCCAGCCCCACCTGTCATCCTCTATAGGTCGGCTTCGGTGGCGTGGCTTCTGGTGTCCTCTGTAACCTTCTGGAGTAGTTTTCGCTGTGGATAAGCGCAATTTTATTTGATGTTTTGGTCCTACTTGACATTTTTCTGAATATCTCCTGCAGAAAATACAGAATCACCAAAACTCATAGAAATTATTAGTTTAAACCCCTAAGTCTATGTTGGTGATCATATTTATGCCGTTATACATGTTTTATTGATGATTTATGATGGATGATAAGTATCGTCAACAAACTCCCCCAAGCCTAACCTTTGCTTGTCCCTGAGCAATGCCAAACTTAACAATGGATCAGGAGTTGCATCAATGTTGTTCCTCCTCAAAAGTACACATGCGTTCAACAAAGAATTCTTCTCAGGATTAAAATCCAATGATCTGACTTTTAAGCTTACCCATATTACCTTCAACCATCGGGCTTTTGAGCTTTCACTTGGTTCTTGAGTAATTGAAAGACAGAACGATCGAGTCAAGCACTATGTCTCAAATTCTTTGTTCAACCATTATTTCAGAGTTTTTGCAAGTTTTTAAAAAATAAAACTCAGAGATTTCATTGCATGACACTCTCAAGTCTCTCATATATATGGTATTTGTGGATTCTCACCAAGGCATAACTTGTTGTTGCCTTTTTTCTTTCTACCACTAAGGCTTTATGTGGAGTTCATAGGTAGGGAAAAAAGCTAGAGCATACTTGCGATACATATATTGTAAAGTCAAACAATGGATCCAAAGAGAGTTGAGTCATACAATAAAATCAAGATGTGCATGTGTGTGGAATATGGTGGATATTAATATGCCGGCCGACCCCACCTGTCATCCTCTATAGGTCTGCTTTGGTGGCGTGGCTTCTGGTGTCCTCTAGAACCTTCTAGAGTAGTTTTCGCTATGGATAAGCACAATTTTATTTGATGTTTTGGTCCTCCTTGATGGTTTTCTGAATAACTCCTGCAGAAAATACAGATTCATCAAAACTCATGGAAATTGTTAGTTTAAACCCCTAAGTCTATGTTGGTGACCATATTTATGCCCGTATACATGTTTTATTGATGGTTTATGATGGATGGTAACTACTGTCAACAACTGTTCGACTAGGGACATTACTAAGGAAAAACACCAACAGAGGATGCTTTCCTTCGTAACAGGGTTCTACTTGGCCTACAAACAGGAGGTGGACTACAAAGGACTCAACAAATGTGTCACACTTGCGTTCTAATGCTACTTCACAATCTACCACCGATCCAGAATGCAGGGTGCATCCACGATTAACCCAAGTTGAAGCACAACGCTTACACTTACGATTAATACTTTACTCCCCCTAGGAAGAGAATAAAGCACTCAAAAGAGTCGTGATCTTTATGAACAATATAAACAAGATGCTTACATGAATCAGAAGTTGATTACTAGAGAAATCTCAAAGGCAAGCTCACATAGAACTTGGATCCGCCAAGGTACAAGCTGTAAAGAGAGCATCGACAGGCCGGCACCTCCTCCAAACTCTTCCCTCACTCTCCATCTCACTATTTCTATTTATAAGGCTAGATTCTATGGAGGACTAATCTTCTCTCGATTGTTGGCTCTGGTCCAGATGACGAGGATATGAATTTGTGTTTTAGGATGGCTCTCCGTTGGCGGTATAGGGCCATATAAATAGAGGGTAGCGTCAATTCTGGACCCTCAGATCAAACTGACTTAAAAGGACAGTGTAGATGCAATCTAGAAGGCAGTGGAGAACCAACATTCGAAGCAAAGACTGATGGGAGGGGCCCACAGGCTGGCCAGCCTATAGGTGGGGCCAGCCGGCCTGTCTCAATGATAGGTGGGCCCCATCTTTGGTGGTTTGCCCTTTGGAGTCTTCTAGAGTCTTCCTGAGTTGTTTTCATCGTGGATAAATGTGATTTACTTTGACGAATAGGTCCACCTTGACGGTTTTCTGATTAAATCCTCCTGCAAACACAGATTCACCAAAACTTGTGGAATTTATTAGTTTAAACCCCTAGACCTATGTCTAGTGATGGAATTATGTATTTATGTAGGATATGTTGATGGTTTATGATTGATGTTAATGACCATCAATAGAAGGTAACTAGCAAGCTACACAAGCTAACTAATTACAAGAGCAACTACACAAGCACAATGTATATGAAAGTAAATATAAGCTCATGTAAAGGGGATGCAAACCAATGAGAAGACAAGGATGACACGGTGATTTTTATCCTGAGGTTCACGTGCTTGCCAACACGCTAGTCCCCATTGAGACAAGCTCCAAGGTTGTCGCCGGTCTTGCTAGTGGTGACCCGCAAGTCACACTCTCCCATGTGGAGTGCTTACCACAAGCTTTAGCACTTGACCTGGCTAGACCACTTTTTACCCTTCGCGTCTCACTCTACTAGAGTTTCTCTTCGAGGCTCCCATGGGGTGAGCACAACCCCGCACAATCAATTCTCTAGAGCACCACATAATCTTCTTTGCATGCTTCGACGGAGACCGCCACCAAGCCATCTAGGAGGTGGAAACCTCCAAGAGTAACAAGCACCATTGGCTTGCAAGTCAATCACCTAGTGCCACTCGATGCACTCTCATAATGCAATCGCACTAGAATCACACTCACACTCAATCGGATGATCTCTATCAAGCATGTGTGAGTGAGAGGGCTCCCAAGCACACCTACACAAGCAACCAAGGCTTAAGGGTGCTCAGCAACCAATCCAAGTTCGGCTAGTGCTTGGTTTTCTAGTCCCCAAGCAAATAGAGCCATTGCTCCAAAGATTCCCTTTTCTATGAGGGCACTGGACATGGCAGTGCCCCTCCCAATGGTCAAAATCCAACGGTGGTCACTGGATAGGGGTGGTGGTGCCACCACCCTAGGACTGGTGGTGACCACCTAGACCTACCCCTCGGTTTCCCTCCTCTCTAGAAAAAGCGGCGGTGCACCGCTCTCCCTATGGCGGTGACTAGCCCCGACTTCCTCGCTCTTGGTTGAAAAATGGTGGTGCACCGGACACTACTAGCAATATCCACTTCTATGACGATCACGTTTTGTCATTGAAGGACCAAATTCATCATAATTTTAGTTTTATGACGAATTTATGATGAAAAATGGTTCATCATAGAAGTCGCGTCATTTTTGCAATTCTATGACGATTCTATAAAGTTATCATAGGATTGGATAGATCTATGATGAAAACTAATTGTCGTAGAATTGCTTTGGCATGCGTGGTAGAGGGACAACCACATTGGCGGTTGCTTCTATTGGAGATGCTTTCCATGTGTACCTGTTATAGCCGGTTGCATTGGAGATGGTTTGGGTATGTGTCACCTTGTTATTGGACAACGTAGCCATCTTTGGTTCTTGCATGTTTTAGGTTCTTATTGGACCACGTGTCGAGCCCTTGTTGTTCCACATGTCTGTTTTCTATTGGCACACGTGTTGTGTTGTGGTTGGGTCACGTGTCATTTCTTCATTGGACCATGTGTCGTATTTTTATTTGTCCACGTGGCCATTTCATATTCGACCATGTGTCATGGTGTTGTCCGTCCATGTTTTGTTTTTTTGATTCGGCCATGTGGCTTGACAGCTTCCTTCCATGCGTTAGATTTTTATTAGCCCACGTGCCGTGCGATGGCTATTTCACGTGTCATGCACTGTTTCATCCATGTGTCGCATTTTTATTTGATTTCATAGCCTACCCAGGTTCTACCATGAGCCCAGCAATCAATTCATCATAAAAGTAATTCAAGATCATCACTGCTGCATAGATTGACTACATAATTATTCGACGATGTCTACATAATTATTCAGCATCACAATCAAATACAACAAATTACTGTTTACACATCAGCAGCAACCCACTGATAGTTTCACCACACCAAACCAGCACACGAGTACACACATCAAACCACAAATGTTCATTGCATCAAGCCAATAGAGTTGACGACTAAGAGTTATTAGAAGAAGAGCTAAAGCGCATGATATCCTCACGTAGCTTATTATACTCCTCCTGTTGCTGTATTTTGAACTCCTCAAACTCCCTTTCAATCTTTTTTATATTCCTCTTCGGTTCATCCACTTGTTCAACGAGGTTAGTGGAACTTTCTTGTTCAGCAACAAGCTATTTCCGAAGCATTCTCTCCGCCGATGTCTCTGTTCTAGCGGAGCTTGTCAGGGCACTGGCATTCTTCAAAAAAGGGTGTTACCATTGACCTGGGAGTGGACCTAGCCGTGGGAGAGGCAAAGGACCGTGGGAACAACATCAGCACTTGTCATTGGTTCATGCCCATCAGCAACAAGTTCTGCTCGCATAGTTTCCATAGCTTCCTGTGAAATTCAAGCAGTAAATATTAGGTTATAGATAGTAGAAGAGGACTTTAATTGAAAACCCAAGAGATTAGTTCATAACAAGTAACACAGGTTTCATATTGATATGGATTACAAGGCTATTTGGATCTTGGCCACACATAGCCATGCTGTGGCAATTTGTGGCGGTGGTGGGGTTTTCATCCGCCACACTCTTGTGGCTCATTCTCTACTGAGTAAAGCTGTTGTAGCCTCATTTAAGTCAGCAAACAAACAGCTGCTATGGTTCCCATGGTGAGCCACAGTTTGTGGTGTGGCGGCCGATGGCCCTCAACCAAACACCCTCTACATAAGCACAACGCACAGGTTCTGATATGGATTACATACTGTGAAATTCAAGTAGTAAACAATAGGTTATAGATATGGATTACATAAGCACAATGCACAGGTATTGTAACTTTAAAATTAAATGATGATGCCAAATTTAGGGCCTCTTTGGTTCATAAGATTTTCAAAGAAAAAATATAGGAATCAGTAATCCTATGGAATCAGCACCGTAGAGGCCTTGGGTTCATAGGAAGAAATGGGGGAAGGAAAACCATAGGAAAGTTTCCTATCCTTCAACTTTCATAGGAAAAACAAAGGAAAAAAACATCCATGGTTTTCTATGTTTTTCCTGTACAAAACCAAACACCCCTTCTAACAAAATTCCTTTGTTTTTTATTCCTCTATTTTTCACATGCATTCCAATCATATTCCTGTATTTTTCCTATTCCTATATTTTTCCAATCCTGTGTTCCAAAGAGGGCCTTATGCTCCTACCACTATTGCTTCTATTAATAGTGCACATGAGCTTCTGTTTATACAAAGGCTAGAGTAACAATAAAACACAACCATCACTTACAAATGATTGCAGCTGTATAGCATAGGAGCGAGATCCAGTAGCCTGGTGGCACTTTACTTTTGCACGGTTTTGCTTGTTCATCTTAAATCCATGACTCAACTCTCCAGGTCGTGTTGACTTCACTCTCTTGGACTGCCTTCCTCTAGGACTGATATCAGCGTTGCCTTTTGTCCTGCTAGCAGAGCCTCCTTTGTGGCTTCTTCGAACTGGACGCTAAAATTGGAGAAACAAATTTAAGCAGGAAACATGTACAAATTGCATTGCTATCTAGATAGCAAAGCATTGCATTTCTATCTGCACCCCCACCCCGCGGCCCCTCCCGCCCAAACTCAATACAAGGTAGAACAAGAACCTCAACTGCAAGGGCCACTGACTCATCTTGTAAATCTAAATATGTTTTATCTGCATCACCAAATCCCTTAACAACCACCCCTAGTTCTTCCATCTTCCTATGATTCTTTGTGACTTGTGCCTCCTGCTCTTGTTCAAAAGCAGTTAGTGGCTGTTCATCTAGATTACAAAGGTATTTATTAACTAAAGCTTCTAAGGAATGTCAACATAACAAAGAGCAAGAGTATGCAAATAAGCGCCTAACTAGTAACTATAGCTTATACGGAAGCCATTAATCAAATAAATCACATGTCAGCTACACTCAACTATAGGAAATATGCAACCCTATCGCTATCTACATATCCCAAGTTGAACCACTACAATATATCACACATCAAAAAAGGAATTTGGGTACCTCTTCCTCCGCGTACCCTAGCTATGCTTCATCGTTGGCATAGACGTCTTGTCATCGTGGACACGGAACTGGTGCGGTCGGCGTTGATGAAGGGGTACCAGATCTAGCTTTGGCTAGGGTTCGGATCTAGCTGGTCATGACAAGTGCCAAAGTAGGGTATCCGGATCTGGCCTATACCATCGTCGAGGCGGTCCTTCCGCCGTTAGCTGACCTGCTATCAATGAATCGAAGGGGATCTGGCTCCGGTTAGGGTTTACAAAGCTATGAGAGAGGGTGTGGCTAGATAGTGGAGATTAATGAGTTGAGCAGCTGTGCTGATGGTGCCTAGGGTCCAAGAGGGGTGGTAGTGGGGGTGGCTGGGAGTGGAGAGGAAGGCCATGGGGCTAGGATTTAGAGCGGGAGGAGAGACGGTGCTAGCTGGAGGATGGAGATGGAGGCAAAGGCGGAGGCGAAGACGGTGACTTGTCTAAAATCGATGGTATGGTAAACCTAATATCCACGGAGGGGCAAAGAGAGACATCTAATTTTCAGTGTGTGTTGGCGGCACTGCTCGGCGCGGTGTGATTTTTTTGTCGAAAATCAAATTTTCGTGCGGGCAGATCTCCCCATCTATTCGGGGCCCACCAACACTGCAAAATGGAATCCCGAGAAATGGACAAAAGAAACTCAAAAGCATATGGCTCCTTTGGAATCGAGGAGAAACAATAATTTGGAATGATCCAAATCCTATAGGAAAAAAATCCTATGAAGCCCTTTGGACCGGCCGCTCTGGCTAGAACCCTGGCTCCACCACACGCAAGTCCACGTCTAAATGGAGGTGGGTGGCGGCTAGGGCTAATGCAGCCCCATGGCGAAGGCCATGCATCACTGCCTCCTGGATCCATGTCGACAGAGCATGAACACGCTCAAGGAAGTTTGGCCCCACCGACAGCATGAACACGGTGTTCAGCTGCTCCATGACAGCTGAAAGAACAAGAACGAGAAAGCCATACCAATTAATAAGGTGCGGTGCCACACAAAACAAGAAGATACGGTAATGACAATGCCTTACCAGCTGAGCTACGCCTACGCTTAACCCGCTGTGGCTTCAGCCATAGCTGTCTCCCTATTGGCTACGACAGAGCCATCTCCATAGCGGAGAGGCACGACCACAGCCGCTCTGCCTCCCGGTTCTCTGCATGGAGTGCCTGCCTAGTCACGTCTAGGTCCTGCACCATCATCTCCTCCCTTGGACTCTTCTCCATCGACATGGTTCAACCTTGAAGAACATGGTTCAAGCTTGGAGGAGACGACGAGCAGGAAAGGTGAGTTCACAAGGTTACAAGGCAATTGTATTGACTTCCCTGTTTTCCTCTATTTTTATAGCAGGGGACACGTATGCCGATGGACCCTAATTCCAGTAGATGCCGAGTGCGATAGCAGGGGGTAAGCCAAGGCCACATCTCCACGATCTCTGAGGAGCACACCTTCCAAGAAATACGCGTCAAGAAATGAGCCACCGAAATGGAGCAGCCAGATAGCTGTTCATATTTTGCAACACTTGCAAGAAAGTCCAGATGCGGCACATTTGATCTCATCGGACACTATACAGTATAGAGCTATGAGTAAAACTATTGCCAACGGAGTGCATTTGGTCACAACATTTGTATCAGTAGTAGTATTTGATAAGATTTTTTGGACTTGCAAGAACCATGCATCAAAGATAATTATATTCAGAATTCGGTTTTTAAAATTTGATGCGTGCCTCTGCAAACCAAGAGAAATTAAAGCAAATCCTCAGTCTGCCCCTTGACTGTTGTGACTGCTTGGTTTAGACCGCACTGCGTATACTTCACAGGATGACACAAGGTCCGGCCGTCTAAAATCTTGACTACTCGAATAACATGCTCCTGCATTCCTGTGCAGGCACGCACGTGTGGGTGGCGTCAGCAACTTGTTATAGCAGGAGAAGTCGCCTCCCGGCCCATTGCATTGATGGGATAGGGCGAAGCCCTACCGCCCGCCCACGCAAACGTCTCGGCTGTGGGGTAGTCGATGGCCCCAAACTATAGCAGCAAAGACAAGGGCGTGAGAGGGAAGGTTATCCCTGCAGCCTTCTCTCTCTAGAGCTCCTGATTCCATCCCAAAGCTTTTGCCTTCTACCCTACTACACCACCGATGCCTCCAGTTAGGACCATGGTGGAGTGGACGAGGTCGTCTATCGACCAGGCTGAGTTCGACCAGTTGTGAGAGAGGGGGTGATCCCGGAGGCCGTCGAGGAGCTCGGGTGGAGAGTCCTGGCGAGAAGCGAAGTGGAGCCGAGGCTAAAAGAAAATGAGGTCATCTCTTTCATCCCTTTCCACCTTCTTGGGTTCGGGCTGCCAGCACACCCCTTACTCTACTACTATGGGCTCTACCTCCACGACTTAACCCCAAAGGGGATCCTCCACTTCTCAGTCTTTATCATGCTATGCGAGGGCTTCTTAGGAATACCTGCCCATTATGATCTATGGTGGTTTCTTTTTGGGGTGGTTCCGTCAGCGTCCTCTTGGCACCGTAGTTGTCTGATGGGGGGCGCCTCGATCAAAGTTAGTCCTAGGTTGGAGGAGCGCTACTTGAGCCTTGACCACCACTATGCCATAGACCTAGGTTGGGAGCATAGGTGGCTCTACATCCCCAACAATAAGTGGCCAACACAACCAACTTTTTCTCATGACTGGTTGCGTCCTAACATGCCAAAATCATGGTCGAAGCTGCCAACCCTGTCAGAATCGCATCATTTGTGCTTATTGCTGGATGCTATCAAGGATCAGAAGGATCGGGGACTAACGGCGCCGAGGGTGATTCGTACCTTCTTGAGTCGTTAGGTCCTCCCCTTGAAGATGAGGGGTAACCCCCAGTGGGAGTTCCAGGGCACGACGGACCCTACAATCGAGTCTAGCGTCCCCATCCATTGGAGGAGGTAGACGATATGATGATGACAGCTACTGGAGTGTCCACATAGGATCATGGCGATGGGAGGCCCCGGATGCCTTCCACATCGGCAATCCTGCTTTAACAGATGGACCTCTCATCGGCGTGTTCTCTGACCCACCACCAGTTCCCCCTTCGAAGGTGGATCATCACCGTACCACTGTTCATATTGTTTATCTTCATTTAACTAGAATATGCGAGCAATGCTCACACTAGCTAGTATGTGTTCATGTTGTTTAATTTAACTAGTGTTTAGAATGTGCCTACTTTCTCAATAGGTGAACATGGGCGTGACATCGTCCTGAGCCTCATTGGCCCTAGAGCCTAGTTCTTCATCTGCGGTCACACTCAGAAAGCGTCCCCACGAGGCATCCACCGATGGAGGCAGCAACCCGCGATTCCATGCGATGTTGCGCCGGTCAGTTCGGTATAAGTCGTTTGCATTCTCATTCCGATCGCTCTCCCCCTTATCCTATATGGGCTTGAACTTGACTTGCATTGTGTACTGCTTTCTCCTTGATGGTGCCATCCCCAATCGTGGGGCTTCCCCCCGGTGTTGTTGGAGAGTCGTCCCATCACCGCTCGCCGCCGCCAAGACCATGTGTCCACGCACATCCCTCTAGTTCTGAAGTGGGCGAATCATCAGAAGAGCGCAAATACTTAGACAATGCAGACTACCATCAATTATTGAAGGATTACCTCAAGGTCCAAGCATTGTTGTCATCGTCTAGACTAAATGCCGAGATGTTGCGGGGTGAGCTGGACGCCGCGCGCGACGCATTTCAAGTTTCTAAGAATGAGGCCTCCCAAGCACGAGCCAACTGGATGATGGTCAGGGAGCAGGCCCATAACATGATGAACCTTCTTATGAAACTGAGGACATGGGTCTAGACCCTGCAGCTGTGCACACAAGCGCCCTATGACACGGCCTTCCCCGTGGAAACAGCGGACAATCCGGTTGTCGCAGAGGAGCGCCTCCGAGCTCTACCGGTCTGCCTTCGAGCCATGGTGACCGAAGCCATTCGTCAGGGGGCTACCATGGCGATGGCTGCTGCCCAACTTTAGATTGGTGCAGTAGTGAACGTCTGGGTGGCGGAGCAGGGTTTTCTGTTGGGATCGAAGGATGATGACATCGCCAATCTGGTTGAGAGTTCGAGCCAGCCACCAATGTCGTCTTAGCAAAGGTGGATGTGGAGCTGATCCTGCATGCCAGCCTTGACTCTATCTATGGGACATATTAGTAGTATTAGTAGTCATTAATAGGTTTGCTCTATGGGACGCCCTTGCAAATATGTGAACTCTTATTTGCGTGTTGGTTTTAACTTTTGTTGAACTTTGTATTAGGTGGGTTAAACTCTATTGAGCGTGGTGTAGCTCAGGTCCTTTGGTCATTTGGTAGCTGGTTTGTAACCCCTGTTGATTGCTTTTTGCTACAGATTTCTTTCTAGTTGTCTTTGATCTGATCTATAATATGCTAAACATTCATGAGTGCCTTTGATCTCTATTGAGGCCAACTTGTGTCTTAGATAAAATTTGTTGACCTTGAAATAATCATGGATCGAGGAGTTCATCTAAACAAAGTCTCGCCTCCATCTAATGCAGAACGGAGGAGCCTTAACTATTGACTTTTACTGTGAACGCAAGAAAGTCCGCCCGCTGAGTATTTGATTTCGTAGGACAGAATAAAGTGTCGTATGGAGTAGCAATCAGTCTGCCCCTCAACTGTTGTGACTGCTTAGATTGGAGTAAAATAAGTACAGAAAAGACCTATCACAACCGCACCAGGCATTTAGGTGTCAAGCATGTCATGGTGGTCAAAAGCTCTTTCTCTCGATTCACTTCTTGTGTCTAGCTGTCCTGCCACATTTGCTTCACTCTTGTCTCCTTCCCTCATCTGATAGCATTGCATCAATTGCCTACCTTTCTGGCTTCCCCTTCCCTCACTCATTTGCATTTTCTCAACCTTCTTGCTCACAACTTTTCCTACGACCACATCCTCTATGATATTAGACAAAATGACATTTACCTGTTTCATGTAAACCGTATGTTCGCCTGATAGTCCAAGCAGCATAAATTTGAATGGGTGTTGACACAAAAATGTGACGATGTGATCAACACACAGCAAGACGGATGATCTTGACGGAGTGAACCCGAAGATCTGCTTAGCTTCAATACAAGAACGATCGGTTTTGGGACTAAAGGCATGCTAGTCAATTTGACCCTGCAATTGACAAGGAGAGAATAATCAGTAGTTTAAGGTGAAACATGTTGGTGTTGCACCAGATAGTTCCAATATGTGGCCAAATAGCCGATTGATATGGCCATCGACTACAGAGTCAACATCCAGTAATAAAGCAATATAAGGAAACATCATCGGCTAAATAGAACATGATCAGTATAAGACATTGAGCCGATAAGTTTGATAAAGAGAGTATAACACGCGAACAATCGACTTTCTAATATAAATGAATCTATAAACAGTCTGAATCTAACCTATTATCATCAACAGTGAGGTTCCACCGGATTGATGCAGCGATGATAATGATAACAAACTAAAGTCAAAGAATCTATAAAATCATCTATATGTCAACAGATTCATGAAAAACATGCTATATGTGTGAGAGCATAGACAATCGGCTAAAATAGCTGATGCAGGCATCAAACAAACATAGTACATATCTCGATCATGAACAAAACCACTAATCAATAATTTCTAATCTAAAGTCTTACCAGTGAGGTTCGACTGGATCGATGCAGCTATAGTAGTGTCATTAGATTAGATCTCATTAACTAGTGAGTTTATTCAAGATTAAAATATGTCTTTGGATGCATACTATGTTGATTGGAATAGAGATAAAAACAGCTGATCTAGCAGAATTAAGTCATCAGTTATAAGATTTAAAGCATGACCAGATCAAAGGACGACCAATTAAGATGATATGATGCCGATCTATCTCTATCTCAATTAGGTGATTTGTTATAATTAATAAAACATTAATTATAACAAGATCGATAACTGGTGATTCAACCAAAAACAGCAAGGAAAATCTTACTAATCTTAGCAGATTCCATAACTGGTGATATTATATTAAACAACAAGTTATTTAACACAAGATCGATAACTTTGATCTATATTATGATTCGTAAGAGATCAATCAGCTTGATGCAGCCTTACAGACTACGATATAGATTGATAACTAACTTATATTATGGCTCATAAAAGATCAATCAGCTGATGCAGCTTTACAAGCACAATACAAGTCATGATGGTACTCACAAGCAAGCTAGAGGTCGATCAGTCGATGCAGCCCTATTTGCTGAAGAACTCGTCGAAAAACTACATTACTCCTACTCCTAAGGGTTGGCGTGAAGCCAAAAAAGTAAAGACTGATTTTGATTGATGTGTGAATATTCTTTACAATAGCCAGGGGTACATACTTATATCCTAGACTAAGGACCCTTAATAAGCTCCGTACGTGACTTGCCTGAGAATAATACCTAAATAAAAGAAAATATTAAGATACATGGACTCCAGCTTCCTCTTCCGTAATCCTTGCTAATAAAGGCTCATTGACCGACGTGTCTTAAGTCTTTGTGCGTATACATGTCATTTTGCTGAGTACGTGTATGACACCTAGCCGATCTTGTATACACATATACATGATACGTTTCCTTGCTTCTCTCGTCTTGATGTGCACCTGGACGTCGAGTTTGTCCTAGATAAAATATTCCTTCTCCACAGCCATGTCCACGGAGTCCCATATAGTCACATATACGTATATGGGTATATTTCTTGATTTCTCCCTGTAGCAAATATATACTTGCATGCAAAATTAGATTGACGATTTCTCTTGGACTTGCTTGCCTTGCTTTTGCTCATATATTCCTTCCTTGCCCGATCCTACGTGCATGTAACTTCTTTTGCCAAAGCAAGCAACCACCAGCCTCATGTATATCTTTCTATATTGTGGTTTTGCTTTGCCTTAGTTTCTTCATTTACTCACACACATGCAGCTAGCCATCTTATCTTGCACGTTTGCCTCTCACGCCGGACATAATCAAATCAATATTGATCGAGCCCCTTTTACTTTCCTTGCATGGACGTCCTCGGCAAATAAAGTTGCTTTTGTCTGGACTCTGTCTTCGTGTAACAAACGGACTGTGCATCGACGTCGGTCAACCTCCGATGTATCTTTCTTCTATGTATGTATTCTATGTATGTAGATCTTGGCTGGCATGCATTTATGAGCAACCTCAAATCGGTCACAAAAGCATTACAAACTTATTATCTTGGCCGATTAACCAAAAACATGTTACTCAAAACACTATCGGCCGATTCCTTCCTTTCC
This sequence comes from Miscanthus lutarioriparius, assembly GCA_904845875.1. Lineage (NCBI taxonomy): Eukaryota > Viridiplantae > Streptophyta > Magnoliopsida > Poales > Poaceae > Miscanthus > Miscanthus lutarioriparius. The sequence goes on along the minus strand of CAJGYO010000019.1, from coordinate 28,049,198 downwards.
ACGATAAACGTGCCAAATTTTGGTGTCAACACAGGCCCCCCTAGTTTGAAGGATGAATTTTCATGCTTCGAACTATTCTGACCCGATGGCCTTCTTTTCCTAAGCCGATGACATTTGATCGCAATACTGAAAGCTATATCGGCTCCACATCAATTATCCTCCCTTGATCTTTCAGAACTAATTCTCCTCTGCATTTCTCAATCAGCTTCCACGAGTCAAAATCTTCGATGACTTGTTGACCATTCCTCTGCTCTACCCGATTAGGAGCTCCCCCCCCCCCCCCCGAGTTTATAATTACAATTGGCTATCTAAAAGCAATAAACATCGGCCTCTTCCTTGCTATTGACTATTAAACACTAGATAATCAGAATTTTTGTCCACCTCTTTAGCATCATGGACGTTATCCTTCCATTATTAGCTCGTACAGCTTGATATCTCCAACTGGTTGCCAGCAGCTTGATTGACTTGTGTTGCAGATTCGACGTCTGCAGAGGCAGTCTTTACTAGAATAATCGGCTCCCAAATAGTCGATGGAGTTTTTTTTTGCAAAGTTTATTGACTGACCGACATCGTATCAATGTTTAGAATAATCCAATAACTTCTAGTTGATGGTCTTCTTCCAAGAAGCCGATGAATTCATTGGTAGCAACATTATCTTATTCACAGCCGCACCTCATATCTGCATGTAGGTTCCTCCACTCTGAGCTTGATCTCCTCAGCGTCCTTTGCTGTCTTTCTCGAGCCGGTGGAGATGAAAGAGCAGCCGACGGGGATGATCACACTTGCCCTGTCCCTTCATCATGTAGCCAACAAATGCACTTGTACTCTCTGAGCCGATGGTTGATTCACTTCATAGCTTGACGCTTATACAGTCTTCACGCTTATTTGCTTGCATCTTGCGTCACAACTGATGCATACTATCATGCATATATCATACTTCGGCTAATCAAATTTTAATCACTGAAAACTGCAAAGAACCAACTCCTCTGCTATCTGTACTCTGCTGGATGCAGAAATACAGAACCAAACTGTACAGAACCGAACCGATGAGCTGTATAGAACATCGGCTCATGCAGACAGACCAATCGGCTATGCACTTGGAAATATCTTCATACTGCATGAAAGCTCCAGATTATCTTTATCGATTAATTTTGATAGACCATCTCACATCAAGTAGAATTAAATGGCAGCAGTGATATCTAATAGCCTTTCTTCCATTGCGTCACACCACCGAATCCATAGCAATCTGTACAGAACTCTCACAGAGACTCTTCTTTTGTCTGAATAATCTCAGGCCAAACAATTACATGCTCGGCCATATTTTGTTGCTTATCATCATCAGGTGGATACACAATTCTTTTTCTTCGATCTGGCCAAGTAATTAATATCCTTTATATCTCAAATATTTTAACCTTCATGACCAGGCCAAACAAATAATCTCGCGCATCAGGGATCAGCAGGAATATGATGGAAACTCTATGCATATGCTCAATCTTGGCTTCTTACCACAAATACTGCTCGAGTCTCCATCCATGAATTACATACAGAAGCCCTTTCTACACACATTGATATGTGTTGTTCATCTGGCATGTTCCTCTTTCTGTGTGAACTCCAACTAGCATGAATTGATCACCCCATCAGCCGTACTCTTTTATAGACGACACCTGCCATTGGAATATGTTTGTTCTAAAATTTTCCAGTTCACCTAGTCCTCCAATAGTTCCTCAATTTTTAGAATAAATCCTGAGCGCTCCTCATCGCTTCCCTCACCAGGCACTCTATACTGAATCCATTTAAAAATTCCAGATAAGCCTTGAGCCTCAAGGAGTCAGGGTTCACAGCCGATTCTATTTTATGAGAAGTGATCGGCATGTATATGGACCCAATTTGCCGATCAAGTACATGTAACCAGTCCGCCTGCAACGTGCACACACATATATCTTTTGTAAGCCAACTTGATCCTGATGTCTGGCTGGCTTCCTCTTCTTCTCGTTTCCTCATGGTGCACATCTCCTGGTCTCTTTAGCCGATCAATGCGACAGCTTCATCGGCCATTTTGTCCTTGGCAGCAAAGGAATATCCAGCTGGTAAAACTATCCATGATGCTCGTATTCCGAAAGAGCAACTTTGAATTCTAGACGTATTCATTTATCATCTTGCATGGCTCCCTCATTGTATAGATCTCATTGGCGCAATCTCCAGAGCGTCCAGTGATTTTGTGGCGTCATGACCCAACTCCTTCGTAAGCTGCAATACTGAAGACGAAGATCATGGTTTCCTTCTTGCTTGCTTGTTCCGCTCGCTGACTTTCTACTAGACTCCCATTCGTTGTGGCTGATAACTTTGGGCAACAACGAAAAGCGGTAAGTCACCAATGATGGTCGTGAGGAACGTATCCAGTTTGGTTATGCTGGATGTCAGTTTCTCGACGAAATGTGTTGGTCTTGACTTAAGGGCGTCCGGACAGATGAATCCATAGCTCTTCTTCCTTTTCTTGTTACATTAGCAAATTTTTGCCGAATGTGGCTATATCAGCTTCGTATAGCTAGTTGATTGTGCATTCGAAGTTCTCCATGCCGTACACGGTTGGCTACTGTTGAGGTAACTGAGCCAGCCATGTTGCATCTTCTCGGCTGGATGACCCTACTGCCTGATGCCTCAGCTGAAGTGGAGACCGAGTCAGACTACCTCCCCAGCCGACCTCTGTATATCTTGCTGTTTGTGGCTATACATGCAAAGCCTTCTATTTTTAGCCGGCAACATCAATAACCAAAATTTTCTTGAAGCCGACAGAAGTGAATAACCGATGGATGTGGGCAACCGATGGAGGTGGAGTAGCTGATGGTTTTGCCTACAAGTCCAAATATAACATTTTCATCCTTATTTACTCAGCCATCAAAGCGTGCAAGATTTTCTGATTCCAGTACAAAGACAATTTCCTTTTTTATTGATCACGATGAGTATCCTTTACTTATTCGCCTCTATCTTGAAATCGGCAGTTATAAGCCGACACTTCTCGTAAGACATGATGATCTAATGTATGATATTTCTTGTGCTTGCCACAATCCTTGTCCTTATCGATCTTCAGCTTCAGCATGCCTCCCAGAATTATTCTGTCCTCTAGAGGCTTTTCCAAATAATCCATATTAGCTGCATGTTCTTTGCCCGGATTATTTAATTCGGTCATAGCTACTTTGCTGCTTTTGTCAAGCCAATATCTAAACAGTTATTGTCTTTAGCTTCACGCATAGTTGAAAATTGGACCATAAGGTGAATCAGCATTTTTATTGATCATACCGTTGCTGCTTGCCGATACATCCCATTCTTAGAACAGCAGACCCCTCTTTTGATGCTCTGCGCTTCTCCATCATTTTCGGTTGTACTAGCCGAACTCCAACTCTTACCAGCATGAATAGGCTCTTTTTATCTGCAGCGATATTCTTTGCTCCTACTTTGTGAAGGTAAAGAAGCAACATTTATCCTGCGCGCCTTCTGGATATAAACCCCTCCTTCATGAGTCCTCTGGATTTGATGCCTTATATCCCACAGGAAAAGACAAAGTCATATTAATAGGAGCCGATAGATCAACCATATTGGCTTTCTGCTTAGTTCGTCTTTGGTTTTCTCCTTGTCGAGGATCTAGAATGCCTAAGTGAGCATGCCATTGGGCAGTTCATGGGTGGCTCTGAAGAACATCATGGCGACAAAGCTGATGTCGAGCGTACAATAGAGGATGAAGATGAGCTCAGCGGCGCGTGGGGCGTGCGCAGCGGGTTCAGGCCCCCCGACGCGTAGCTGATGTAGGAGCTCGAGACGCCGAGCGTGTTCATCTCAAGGATCTTCCCGGCGTTAGTTTCCGTGATGGGCTGATAATAGTATGACACCTGTAGATGTATGCTGACAGGAACGAACAAGCCGAAGCAAATGTCCTTGCAAAATTGGAAGTAGTACTCTGGCTTTTAATAATAATATTTTAGAAAACCAGTTGCTAACTCCCCCTCTGTTGTCTGCTTCATGCTCTGCTTTTATGCTCATGGCTGGCTGACCTGACGTGCTACTCCTCGGTCTTGATACTCTTGAAGGCAATGTTATCTGGTTTATCGGCTGTTTGCTAGGTGTACAGAAGCTAGAATAGCCGATTCAATCTGAATGTGACTCGGTCAATGTACAGGCCACATTGATCTTCCAAATCCTCTGTTAGCTTCTTCTGTATTGGTAGTTTTATCAATAGTAGCCAATGAGGCTAAGCCAATAGCCGATTCCTTTTCTGAGCATTTCCTGGTGGTCACTTCAGTATCCCCACTAGTGCAGTTTATTTCCTACATAGCTGACTACATCGGCTGATAGTCTCCTTTCTGGTTTTGGTGCCGATAAAGGTGCTAGCCGAATAATTAATGAGTACAAAGTCCTTCTTAAATCTTAAGTACAGAGATACGGCTGCCATTTTCTTTGTTTAGTCAGCTGTAACTCATTTGTCTGATTGGCTGCTGCTTCTTTCTAGCTTGATCAGTTATTGGTGTTGTCTCCCTGGTAGTACACCTCCCGAACGACCATGACATCCTTGATGACGATGACAAGGTGATCAAACCGAACGACCCTGTTCTAAAATCTGCGTACCAGAACTCCACCTTTTGGAAGCCATCCATTTTGCCAACTATAGAGCGGCAATCTATTATGTCGGTGTGGGACTCCATGCAAAGTTATCTGAAGGACGTGGCAGTGGACACTGGGCACCACATGATCAATTTGGCCATGGTGGTCGTCGGCTTGAACCACCCGTCGTGGTTGACGTCGACACTGCTGCAATTCTCTGAGAAGAATGTAGGTACATTGGACATGACATCACTAATGTTTCATGTCGTGTTGACGAGGCTCCGTGATGATGATGATGAGTAGCACTCTCTGCACTGCTTGGCTTCTGAACTTCCGTCAAACATCGAGACCGACGAGCTGCTGTCCCTTTCCATGGCATCACTTGTTTTGCTTCGTACCTTCTGCCGCTGCACTTCAGTTGGACATTTTTCGTAATGCCAATTTGATTTGACTTTGATTCCTCTGCCAGAAATAAGCAGCTCAGCCCTTGGCAGTTACCGTGACTAGAGATTCGCCAGATTCCCCTAACGATCATTGTGTATAGAGCCTGCTCCATAGCGGTACAATCGAATCTGTCACTGAGCCTCCTCGCATGCATCTTCTTGGCTCACCAGCAGTGGAAGGTCATCCGAAGCTCGTGCTCTCGAAGGCATAATCCACGATGCTTCGGCTCTTGGTTGCTGGCCACCATACTATTTAAATATGTATCTGAGCATCTTTTATATTTGGAGCCGATATTTCCTTTTTTGCTTGAAAGCCTCCTTGTTGGAGGATCTATCGGCTATTCTCTTTTAGGCATTTAGTACTTTATAAATTAATGGCCCCCCAGGCAAGATATGGTGGTTAAAGCATCTACCAGATTTGAAGGTAACCAATCTTTTATTCTTCCTCAGAACATTTCTGGTCGATTCAGCATCCTTTACCAATATGATAATGGGCTAATCTTCTTGAAATCACTAATTTAGGGTGTATCTTGTGTCCGGGAAGGATCGATAGCCGATGAAAGATTGGATGAAGTCATCGTCTGATCACCATCCTGAATGATTCTATCAGCAACCTGATGGAGAGCCTGATCAGCGTCGAGGTGGTCTTTATCTCTTGGCCTTCCAACTCATCACTAGCTTCTGATTAACAATAGAATAAAACTGGCCCCACATTTTTGAATCATCACAGTTGATGTACTAATTTCTTTAAATAGTTTGACGCACCATTCAGCCAATGAAATAAAATAGCCGATTGATCTTTTCAAACAGCCGATGCACTAATCAGCCGATGTAAGTCGGCTTGTCTTTTCGGGTCTCTTTTCCTCTGACACTGGACTTCTAGAGATATCAATGAATACGCCGACCTTCTCATGTGAGTAAATAATCGTGTGGAGTCTGAACTCATTCTCCTTGCTTCTTCTCACGTAGACAATCTGAACTCCATAATCCATACAGGTTGTGCTCCTTCGAGAAGCATCGGCTCACAGTGCTGACAACTCAAGGAACAAGCCAAAAACATGCTGAGCAAATACGGGGCCCTAAAGGCAAAGACGATTTAGATTGAAGCATGTCTGACACAATTGCACTAGGAACGAACCGATCTGCAAGCTGTGCTTGAAGCCAAACAAAGTAACCGAGCTTGAAGAGACAAAGTAAAAGCTGTATTGGCATCGGCCGTAGAACATGCAAGTTGTCCGTGTTCTCTCTATTCTGAGCTGATGAGTGCCTCTGCTGCAACTCTCTCCCAATATGCGTATATCAACTAGACTTCATCGGCTTTATGATCCCAATCAAACATATGATGCACTTCCAAGATCTGATTTATCCTCTTTGTGCCTATGTGCATCGTGTGTGTGTGTGTGTGTGTATATATATATATATATATATATATATATATATATATATATATATATATATATATATATATGAACCTGACTTGTACGCACCACATAAAGGGCTCTATCGGATGTCTTGATCTTCCTATTCTGAGCCGATGACCAACTTCGATATATTTTTGGTCTAGACCGCAACACTTGATCTCTTGACCCTTGGTCGCTTGTATATATCTTCGCTTGTGTTGGTGGCTCTTGTACTCCCATGATGCAGTTCACTCTGACTTATCGGCCATTGATGTGACCATCGGCTATTCATTGGTAGTAGGATAGCTGACGCTTCTTTTCGACAATCGGTCGGTGCTTGTTTGCTTGATCGGCTGCCAAGTAAGGCTCAAACCGATGCATGGTGGCTAGATTCTTTCTTGCTTCTTTACATCACGTAATCACATATATAGCCAGCCATCTTGTCCTTCCTTGCATAGACATTGGTAACTTAAAGAAACGATAATTCCTTTGTTCTCTTGGTTTGCTTTCCAATACTAGCCTCTCACAATAAAAGTTGTCCTTCGTTCTGGGCCACCATAATATAAATTCCAAGTGCCATTTGATTCTCGGAGCCCAGTTGATATAATTTTCGGCCGATGGTCTTCTACTGGCTGTCAGGTTGCCAACTTCTTTCGCTTCTCTGATGCAACCTCTCATGGTGATTCCTTCTCTTATTGAAACATACTACTATGTTGCCCTCCATTTAGAACAAGCTTTCTGAGCCTATCACCTTTCACTTTCATCGTAAAATTAAGCTTTTATATTCCTCAGGAAAAGACGAAACCGTATTAACATAGGAGCTGATAGACTAGACTCACCGGCTTTCTGCTTAACCCACTTTTGGTCTTCTCTCCCTGATTTGTCAACTGCTGAATTTTTTTTGAATCAGCTGGGAAGATCAAGGTCATGACGACCATGTCGCCCGAGCTCATCAGTATCAGCAGCCACCTGCCGATACGGTTGAGAGCGATCCCATCTAACCAGACGATGACAGTGGTAGCAATGTTGGTGGCACACTAGACGTGACGTTGAGCTGATCATGTGATTCTGGTACTGGACTATGTGCAGGTATTGCCAATGTGCTTGCATAGTACTCCTGCAGTTACCTCCACTGCTGACGCACACCTAGTAGCCTTTGCTGCCGATGAGCTTAGTGGTCGGCGTTCAACAGATCTTGTATATGCACGTAAATTCTCTCAGAGAAAATCTTCTTATTTTGCTTTCCCTTTATGAATACATCGGCTTTTAATATAATATGTCCAAAAATTCCTTTATAGCCGATTCTTCTTCTTTGACTAGCCGATTCTGGAGTATATGTCCTGAATAGCCGATTCTTATCTCCACCAACCAAGAGCCGATTCTTCTTATCCACAGTAGTTGAAAACAAGTTGCCTGCGTGATCTAGACAAAGTCGTCCATAGCCATTAATCGGCCTCCATGCCTCCGCTTGCTCTAGCCGATATTTTCAGGAGAAGTGATCGGCAAAAAAGGCGCCATCAATTTTTGGAGTGGGTAACATCGGCAAGGTCTTGACAACATCCTTGATCAGCTTAATACATTGGTTTGTGTTTAGCTGACGCAATAGTTGTACTCAGTGAATTCCGTCCGCCATAATATTTTTGCTGGCTCATCCCATCGGCTTGTATATCTAGTCTTGAAAGTGAAGGAGCAGCCGACAGTGGTGAAGAAACACCCTATGGTAGAGTACAAGTCTAATTTGCTCTCCTAATCCTCCTTGCTTTTGCTTCTTTTAATCTTCATTCATGCGAGGACCAAGGGGCGCTAGAACTTTGTATCTCTATACCTCCCTCCAAGTATATTAAATAATGATTCCTAATCGGACATGGAGACTCATTTGGTTCTTGATTCATACAGTTGGACTCAATTTCTTGATCCTTTTCTTGTTTGCTTGGGCAGCTACTTTCGAACAAAAAGATGCCTCTCTTGAAAAGCCTCTGAAACTTCTCTTGGTTGAATCTCGTTGATGAAGTATAAGCTGACCGACAATTGTTCCACTGTAATCTGGAAACTAATAAAATATTAAGAATAGATCTGATTTCCAATCAAATGATTGTGGTCCCACCAGGCGTGCCAAAAAGTGTATTGACACAAAAATATGGCGATGTAATCAACACACAGCAAGCTGGATGATCTTGATAGAGTGAACCCGAAGATCTGCTTAGCTTCAATACAAGAACGATCGGTTTCGGGACCAAAGGCATGCCAGTCAATTTGACCCTGCAATTGACAACGAGAGAATAATCAGTAGTTTAAGGTGAAATATGTCAGTGTTGCACCAGATAGTTTCAAAATGTGGCCACATAGCTGATTGATAAGGTGGAACATGTCAGTGTTCTAGTGACAACGTTGTGTAACACCGTCGGTGTTACACTGTCCAGTCTTCTGATAAAACACTGCATGTGCATCATGTTTATGTGATAGTGTATGAAATATAATGTGTAAATCGATTTCTGTGACTCGAAACGTTCTTTGGAAATGTGAAACGAATGTTATATCTCCTGTCGCGTTATGTCACTTAGGGTTCTAAATAAATTTTTATTGAACGAGAACGCTATATAACGCATATATGAAACTTTAGTAAAGTTTGTAGTACAAACTTCGTAGGTGGCGGTGAAATACTTGCGATCGAGTAATGAATTCCCTAGCTAGCATGGTTGGTAGCTTGGAAATCGAAGTTGACGCGAATCCGAACAAAAACTTAGTCAATTTTTGTAAGTCGGAAAATGGTTCGACGAAGCTAAGTTCGACAAATTTTGTAGGAAATTTGATTTAAGTAACAGTGGGATATTAGGGCTTGTTTCAATAGTTTCATGTACCCTCTTGATTGTATAAAAACTGGTTTGGCATTTGACTCATCGAGTTTGATTTTTGGAACACTTTAAAAATCGTGCATGGCACGTTACCGCTATTTTCTACGTCTAGGCACGGTCACCCTGCCCGACACTCAGCGATGCCGCGCTAGCCGTCCGACGCGCACGCGCACGCACGCCCACGCACGCGGCTCCGCACTGCTGGCCACTGCCACCTGCTACGCGCTCTAGCACATGACTCGCACACACATGCACCTGCTAGGGTCCGGCGAGCCTGGCCGCTCTGCCATCGCCGTCGCGTCGAGTTGCATCACCGGTCGCGCTGCGCTCCGACCCCCGCTCGCCCAGTCACTGCTGCCGTTGACCCTTCACGGCTGCACGTGTGTGGGCTTGCACCACCTACCTTTGCCATCACGTCCATGTTCGTGCGTTGCCACGCTACTGCCTTCCTGGACCGGCGCCAGCCTCTGTGGCGCGCAGTGCCGAGCCACCGTCGTCTTGCGAGTCGTGGCGCTGCGGTAGCACGTCGTCGTGCCGATCTCATACACACACGTGGAGCCATCACCGTCATGCTGCCGTCCACTCCCATTTAGTGACTACGCCACGCCACGCTCTCTGTCACGTCGACTTGAATGGCGTCGCGCCGGCCGACTGAACCATGCCAAGGCAAAACCCACAGAGCCGGTCCTATCCTTGTAATTGCGCCCGTCTGGAGCTGGGTTTGGAGTCTAGCATCGCGCCAAGACTGCCACTGTTGCGGCCGTACGATGTTGGGGCATCAAATTGAGTGTTCCCCATCACCGGCCACCATAAGACCGAGCTGAGTCGTCCATCTAATTATCCTTGCATAGTCCACCTCCTTCCAATTATCTGTGCACCCAACTAGCCCTATTAGTTAGCCCGTGATTGGAGTCATCCCGGTGAGCTTTCATCCTCCAATGAGGTAATGCGGGGCATTCTCCTCACGGTGGTCCGCCATGGCCGTCGGAGCAGGCGCTCGGCCAGGACGTCGCTCATTGCTCCATTGTCTCAATTGAGTAGTGCTTTTGCGTCTCCTTAACTTGGTTCCATCGCCCGTGTAGCAATTTCGCCGGTGGAGCAGTAGGTCACCGGGGATGCCGTCGCCGTGCTTGCCGAGAACCAGAACGACCTCGCGCTCGTGGCCAACCACCCTGCCGAGTCCCGTGACTTCGTCCAGGCCATCCTTCACGTATCTAGTGAGGCACCTTCGCGCCTAGGGTAGCGGTAGAGGCGTTGGGCTACGTTAATTCACCGGCGCCAGTGTCACCGCGGCCAAACCCCGCCGTGGTGCGTGGCCATGCCTATGTGCGGCACCAATCGTGGTGTTTATTACCTCTTTCAAATGAGCTTGTGATGAGGAGTGTAGCGGTGGTGAGGATTGTTGCCGAGGGGGTCCGTGCTCGCCGGTGTTTGGCCGGAGATGCCATGGCCTCTGTTAAGTTCCGGCCAGGGACCTTGAAACGAGAATTCGTAGTGAACCAGGGGGTTAAGTGCAAGCGTCAGAGAGAGAGAGAGTGAAATGGTGGAAAGGACTGTGGGTTCATTTAGTTGAAATCCGGGGTCTCTTTTGCATAATCATCGGCGCGAGCGTGGGTCTCCCCGCGTTGGGCCATTGTCGCACGTGGGCCGAGCCACGTGGGCTGCGTCGGTGTGCTGCGCATGCGCACGCGCGGGGGGCGCTGGAGTGGGCTGAGCTGCTCGCTCGCGGGCCGCGCTGAGGAATTCAGTTTTTCATTTTCCAGTGAATTAATAAATGATTATTCAATTTAGTTTTGAGCTGAACTTTGAAAAATGATAGTAAATATTGTCGGTATCCAAAAATAGTGAAATAAACTTTGTTAGGTTCACAAAAATGCCATATATCTATTGGTGTAGTTAGTTTACAGTTAGCTATAATAATGATAGAGCCATAAATTCAATTTAGAAAGCTTAGTATTATGTAGTTCAATATTTGTAGGAATTTTTGTGGCAAATCGGTGATAGCTTTAGCCATAAAAATTTTACAGTTGTCTCATTAGATTATTGTGTCCTCACTATAATTTTTGTAACACTAGAGTAGGTTGATAAATAGAGTAGCTAGTACTCCTCGTTTTATCATATATAGAGTAAATCGGTATATAAAGTAAGAATACCTTTAGTTGCTAAGATAATATATGTCATGCTTCATACTTGTTAGTGGTAATAGTAGGTAACTTAGCACCTTAGTCGGTAGGACTAGCTTAGTAGCTTGATGGAGGTATTTTGATTTTAAGAGTTGTTGTTGCCATATTACTAAGTGTTGCATCATCATTTCATGCATGTAGATCACGAGTTGGTAGAGTTCGTGCCTACAGACAAACAGGACTATGAGGAGGTCATTGAGGAGTACGAGGGTATTCTCATACAGGAGGGAGCCCCAGAGCCATTCAGTGCTGACTTTGTTGGCCCACCGCCTGCCCAAGGCAAGCCTCGGTGCATAACCCATATTTTTAATGATCACTGAATATATATATGATGTGCATTTACGTTACAGGCATTTTATGGAAACTACATGCATAAATATATCTACCTATGAGTCCTACTAGTATAGGTCGAGTAGCTGCTATGCTTAAGATTTCGGCAGCGTGAGTAACCTGCCGTTACTCACAATAGGTGATAATTATGATCACTCATGATAAAATGGTGGAAAGGAAAATGGTGACCGGGCAGTGATCTGGATTGGGTATTGGTGGGTGTAAGAAGTTGTGTCCTGCGGCCAACAGGGCATAGCTTGGTTACACTTTTTCCCTACCTGTGTCGGTTAAGGACCGACCGTTGCATTGGGCTCTAGGCAAGTCATAGATTTATTATCCTGAGCACATACTTGGGTATGGGCGTAGGGAACACTTGTTGCTCTCTTGTCGTGGGTTCTGGCTCTTTCCGGACTGACTGATTGGAGGAAGGGATAGTGGAGGTCCTTGCACCGCACTAAGTCTGGGACTTAGGAGCGGGGGCTTAGAGTCTAAGTTTGGACGGGGACCTAGACCCCATGACAGGAGGGTGGTGGGTTGGTCCTGCTTGTGCCTGGGGTACAAGCGGGGCATGTGTTTTTGGGGTACCCAGCTAGGGGCATTGATTCGTGAATCGCTGACATTCTAGTACGGCCTGTCTACGGTCTAGCACCGTAGTAAAAACTGAAAGATGAAAGGTGATGAAATAGAACTGATTGCTCAACTCTTGCTTGAAAGTAGAATAGATGTTTACATAAAATGGCTAGATAAAGAATTAATCATGGCTACTAATAATAACATAAATAAGGATCCACTATTAGCATTGCTTTCTACAAAAAGAAACCTAGCAAAGTATTAAGCTTTGCATATCTCTTGGAGTCAGGAAATTATTCCCACTAGTTGGATAAGTCTTGCGAGTACATTGTGTACTCAGGGTTTATTTACCCCTGTTGCAGGTTAAACTTAAGGAGTACCCGTTGTGTGAAGGATTCTTCTGGTGGGCATAGACGAATCCTTGTTCATTATCGTTAGATATTTATTTTTATTCTGCTATTTAATATTCCACACTCGGACTTTGGAAATGTAATACTGTAATATTTAAGAACTCTGGATGTATGAAATGGATTAAGTATTGTAACTCGTTCTCATTATTGGATCCTTGGGAAAAAATGTGGATCTTTTGGGCTCTCCCTTGGGGTGTGCCCGATGGAACCGCTCGCTGTAGCTTGCTTTCGGGGTGCTTAGTGTCTGATGGAAGACGAGCACCTCTGTAAGTATGTTATTTCAGACAGTTCTGCCACAGTTGGTACCAGAGCCAATAATGAGTTTACAAGTTCATCACTCTTTTCCAAAAACTTAAAAATCTGAGCAACAAAGGTTTGTGAAAAAGTAGGATGCGATGAAATTATGTAAATAAGTATAAGCCCTAGCAATATGGTCTATCTAGGATAGCAGCACTGGTTTTATCTGATCAATTTTCTGCAGGTACACTGACTTACGTTGCGTAAGAAATCGCTTAGCATACGAAAAGTGAGTGTGCGATGTGCCAAAATTTTGCAAATGCCGCTATATTCTGGCTTGAGTGAGCGTACAGGCCGATACATGCATCATGATAATAGCATCTTGCTTAAACTAAAGTCCCCCTACATGTATAATTTGGATTAGTAAATTGATAGGATAACAAAAAGAATGCTTTAATAAATGTCTGGTCATTTCTCTAATCCCTTGCTTCTGATCTGGAAGGTTGTCTTAAGTGGTTATTCCTATCTCTTATAGATGAATCTGAGGTCCAAACGTGGGAGCACCAGTGCCGGAGCGGGCCACAGTCATGGCAAAGGCCAAGGTGAAAGTGGCCGAGCCAATGAGCACGGCAACGGGCAGAGCCATGAGACTCCACTTCTAGCTCCTCCTCCTCCGCCACCGCCACCTCCGATGACCCATGCGGAGATGATGGTAGAAATGATGGCTGCTCGCCGTGAGTTAGCCCGTGCCATGGAGCTGCTGGCATAGGCTATCGATGGCTTCGCCCGCAGAGGCCACGGGGGCAATGGTGGGAACGGGGGTGGTGCTCATTGTCCTGAGGGACCCTGCTCTTACCAGGATTTCCTCAAGACGCACCCACCCATGTTCACACCGACGGCTGAGCCCTTGGATGCGGAGCATTGGCTTCGCATTCTGGAGCAAAAGTTTCTGTTGCTCAACATGACCGATGAGCAGAAGGTGCGCTTTGCAACACAAGAGTTGTTGGGGTCCATGAGTGCATGGTGGGATACCTTCAATGCCATGCAGCAGCCAGATCACCGGGTGACCTGGCAGGAGTTCACCATAGCCTTCAGAGAATTTTATATTCCTGCTGGTGTTCTCAACAGGAAGCTGACTGAGTTCCTAGACCTGCGACAAGGGAGTATGTCAGTGATGGACTACATCAATAAGTTCAACCACTTGTCCTAGTATGCTAGAACTCATGTGGATACAGACAAGAAGAAGAGGGACCGCTTCTATCGCGGCCTCTCTTGTAGCTTACAGAAGGAGCTTTATACTGGGAACTACCAAACCTTTGGGGCGATGATGAATGCTGCCATCGCCATGGAGGGCTTGCAGCGGGATTCCCAAGCGGAATGGAAGCGCAAGCGGGTGGCTATGGGGTCTTCTAGTCACCCCCATACTCAGAAGGTACAGGTTGTCAGGCGGACGCCCTATCAATCTTCAGGCGGGCATTCGTTTTGACAGTTTCAGCAGACTTTTTAGTCTCCTTCCACGCAGTACCGTGCACCTACTCAGCAGGTACCACATCAGCAGCCCCAAGGGCAGTAGGTCCCACCTTGTCTCGGACAGGGAAACAAGCTGGGTGCTTGTTTCAAATGTCGCAAGGATGGCCACTATGCCCAAGAGTGTCCGCAAAACTAGCCAGCCCAGTCTGCTCAGCCATCGGCTAACTCTAGGCTAGTCAAGCAGACAGTGATCAAGAAGAAAGTGCCAGTCAGCCGATCTGGATAGGGAATTTCACGGAGGGCGAGCAGATATTGCAGAATGAACCGGTGATGGCTGGTATGTTCACCATTGATTCCCATCTAGCTTATGTGTTATTTGATTCTGGTGCATCACATTCATTTATGAGCATGGATTTTGCACACCAGCACAATATACCCCTTATGGCTATACCGTTTGCCTATAGAATTAGTACTCCGGGTGCGCAGATGTGCATTAATACTCGGACAGACACAGTGAGCTTAGTATTAGCCACTCACACTTACCATCTCTAGTTCATGATATTGCCTGGGCAAGGCATTGATGCTATTCTAGGAATGAACTGGTTACGTGTATATGGGGTAGTCTTGGATTTGAAGCAGTGAATTGTTGAGTTATGGCTTCCTGCTTCTGAGGATAGGATGTCTCTTCTTGCACCCTTAGATCCAGTCTTACCTATCGCTGCTCATGCTGAAGCCTCTCCTAATCTTACCTCTATTCCGGTAGTATATGAGTTCCTGGATGTTTTTCCTAAAGATCTACCTCGGTTGCCACCGGACAGAGATGTGGAATTCTCCATTGAGTTAGAGCCAGGTACTGCTCCTATCTCTCAACGCCCGTACCGCATGGGTCCGAAGGAATTGGCTAAAATGAAGAAGCAACTAGAAGAATTGTTGGAAAAAGGCTTCTTCCATCCTAGCTCTTCACCATGGGGTTGCCCAGCCATTTTTGTGAAGAAGAAGGATGGCACTCTTCGTATGTGTGTGGATTACCGCCCTCTTAATGCGGTAACCATTAAGAACAAATATCCTTTGCCCCACATAGATACTTTGTTTGATCAGCTAGCTGGTGCCAAGGTATTCTCCAAGATTGGCCTTTGTTCAGGCTATCATCAGATCAAGATTAGACCACAAGATATACCAAAGATATCTTTTTCTACTAGGTATGGGTTGTATGAATACCTAGTCATATCTTTTGGTCTCACCAACGCTCCTGCATTCTTCATGTACCTAATGAATTCAGTCTTTATGCCAGAGCTGGACAAGTTTGTTGTGGTATTCATTGATAATATCCTGATATATTCCAAGAACGATGAAGAGCATGCCCAACACCTTCGGATAGTACTGGCTCGATTGAGGGAACACAAGTTGTATGCTAAATTCAGCAAGTGTGAATTCTGGTTAGATCGAGTGTAGTTTTTGGGGCATGTTTTGACACCTAATGGTATCTCTGTTGACCCAGCAAGATGCAAGATGTGCTGAATTGGAAGTCTCCCAAGTCAGTGCACCAGATTCATCAATTCCTTGGTCTAGCTGGGTACTATCGGTGTTCCATCCTGGATTTTTCGAGATAGCACAGCCGATGACCAAGCTGCTCCAAAAAGAAGCCAAGTTTGATTGGAGCCCAGCCTGTGAAGAAGCCTTCCAAGCTTTGAAGACATTTCTGACCACTGCTCCTGTGTTGGCCCAACCAGATATTGATAGACCTTTTGATGTATATTGTGATGCCTCGAAGATGGGGTTGGGATGTGTGCTTATGCAGGATGGGCGTGTGATAGCTTATGCAAAGCGCCAACTGAAAAAGCACGAAGTGAATTATCCCACTCATGATTTAGAGCTGGCTGATGTGGTCCATGCTATAAAGATTTGGAGGCACTATCTGTTGGGCAACAAAATTCATATTTTTACAGATCATAAGAGCCTCAAGTATATTTTCACTCAGTCTAAGTTGAATATGAGGCAAAGGAGATGGTTGGAATTGATCAAGGATTATAACTTGGAGGTACATTACCACCCAGTAAAGGCCAATGTGGTAGCTGATGCCTTGAGCCTAAAGTCACATCAGGTTGAGGAAATGCCTTTATCTCTCAACCATGCTGAGGTGCTAGCTCACATTGTCTTAGTCTCAGAATTGCTTGAGCAGATTATTATGGAGCAAAAGCAAGATACTTTAGAAATTCCTCACATCAAGAAATTGATTGCCGAAGGACGTGGTCCTTACTTTAGTATTGATGAGCAAGATGTAGTGAGGTACAAGGATAGATTGGTGGTTCCATCAAATGAGGAGCTGAAAAGAAAGATTTTGAATGAAGCTCATCATTCAAAATTGTCTATCCATCCTAGCAGCAACAAGATGTACCATGATTTGCACCAATTGTACTGGTGGTCCAACATTAAGTAGGACATCACCCAGTATGTCGCGGAGTGCGACACTTGTGGGAGAGTAAAATCAAATCATATGCGTACTCTGGGATATTTGCAGCCCTTTCCCATTTTTGTTTGGAAATGGGAAGATATCTCCATGGACTTCTTGGTGGGTTTGCCCCGCACATCCAAGGGCTATGATTCTATTTGGGTCTGCCAACACAAAAATTTCATCCCGTGCCGAGGCACACGAGCAAGCCAAAAGGGTCTGCTCGATGGAGCTGTAGATCCGCCTGGCTTCAACGCAGGGGTGGTAGATCCTACGTACTCCTTCCGAGACATGCCAGTCAATTTGACCCTGCAATTGATAAGGAGAGAAAGCTAATCAGTAATTTAAGGCGGAACATGCCGGTGTTGCCAGACAGTCCTGAATGTGCGGCTCTGAGAGCCGATGTGGAAGGAGATCGACTAAATAGCCAATTCCAGCATACTCATAAGAATAAATCAGTTAAAGCTCATAGGATTATGGAAGAAAAATCAGTTATCATTCAGGATGAATATCGTTATTTAGACAAATATTAGTCAATGGCAATAGGATGTCAACACTATGCTAAGCCAATGACTGCAAGTAACTGAATCCCTTTTTATATGAAAATTCAGCCCATCATCACTTAACCGTTTAATAGAGATAAATCGATGAACATGTTAGAACTCATCTATCGCTATGACCAGTGGGGCATGAGGCAGAATCATGCAAGCCATAGAAACAGCAATAAATTCGACGACCCTAACTTATTACTAATATCAGTGGAGCATGAGGTAGAATCATGCAGGCCATAATACAATAATAAGATCATGGGGCTAACACATCTTTCAACCTATTTTTACTTCAACGGTCTCGTGACGTGAACTGCATATATGAAAACACTCGATATCAGCTAAAATAGCCGATTCAGGCATAGCGCACAATTAAGGTCATGCCCTATCAGGAACAGATCTATCAAATAACTATCCCCACTCCATGGTGCTAATAGTGGGGTGTGAGGCAGAATCACACAGGCCATGATAATGGGCCATGGAACTGTTTTCGTTAGCCAATAGATCTATTCAAGACCAGACATGCCTTAACCGCACACTATACACGATCAAGATTGACATAAAATAGCCGATAAAACATGACTCATCATTTAAAGTGTAGATTAGATCGGTTTAGATTAATAAATGATGGGTTAAACAGGATATAAGGCCGATCTAGATCAATCCCAATCGGGCGAAGTGATATTGTTGTAATTAAATAAATAACGAAAGCAATAAGCAATATCGGTAACTTAATGAATCTATCCGAAGGACGCCAGACTTAAATAGAGCTAATAACTTGACCTTAATCTAGTTCGAGAGGTGGAGGTTGACCGGATCGATGCAGCCATACTTGAACTAGACAAGAGTCAATAACTAGGTTATACCAGAGTCGCAGTGGAGGTCGATCAGATCGATGCAGCCATACGAATAGAAGTATAAGCCATGACGGTACTTACAGACAAGCCAGAGGTCGGATGGACCGATGCAACCCTACTCGCTGAAGAACTCACCGAGATCTGCTCTACTCCTACTCCTAAGGGGTGGCCAGAGCCAAAAAAAAGTAAGTAACTTGTATTTGATTTATTGTCACTTTTACAGTAGCCGGGGTCCAATATTTATACCCAGATCCTAAACATGAATCTTATTCGAGTACGACTCATTACAATCTTTGGTATAAAAGAGAACATTCCTAATCTTAAGATAACTTGGACCCTAATTTTTCCCTTTTTGTAGAGTCCGATATGCATCTCCTGACGCCAACCGTAGTCCATTATCGTTACTTGTTGACGTCATTCAAAGAGAGCCGATTCCAGTGTCCCCTCTAAATCAGCTGATATCAATCTTCAACAATCAAGTCCTTGATCGCCATAACTTTGGAAGCTTCGAGTTCCCGTGTTCTTCTCTCCAAATTTTGGTGTAAATAGGGTCATTGTGGATCGTCTAACTAAGTATGCTCATTTTATCCCGGTGGACACCAGATATGCAGCCAAGAAGTATGCTCAGATATATTTTGACTGGATTGTGACCCTGCACGAAGTTCCTCTTACTATCATCTCTGATAGAAGGTCAGTTTTTGTCTCTCATTTCTAGGACCAACTGCAGCAATGTCTTGGTACTCATCTCCTTAGAAGCTCAGCATATCATCCACAAACTGATGGCCAAACAGAAATAGTGTCACACCCAATTTTAAGGATAAAATTGAATGCACAAAACTCGTGTGTGCCCAGGAATCAATCACATACACAAGCTGATAAATCACAATAGTATCATCACGGTGTCCCATACATCAGAGTTATAAAAAAAACTTAGTCTTATACATCACAGCGGAATAATAAAAAGATAATAAACTCTCGTGGCCGTCATCACAGGGAAGGTCAACTGGTTGACCACAAGCCTAATAATCCTCAAAATCCTCATACCAGTAGTCATCATGTTACCCATCCGGGATTTTTATCCAAGTAAAGAAAATAAACAAGTGTAAGTACATTCGTACTTAGCAAGCTAACATGGGGTTATGAAGCTCAAAAGGTTAGACTACGGTTTCTACAGTTAGCATTTTTATTAGGTCAAGCTTTTATTCTCAAGTATTATCAAGTTATGCTTAAGCTCCCATTTAATTCCCATAAGAACATATATCGGAGTCATATGTACCATATATCATCACTAAACACTTTATAAGATCATCATCAAGTATCCGAGTTATTCTATGAGTTTTCCGGGCCGCTCAGAATCGTGAGCACTACTTGTTATAATGATTTGTTACCCTCTGCAGAGGTGGTGCACATTCACCATGAGTCGTGATCCCCATATGCCCGGGTTAATTACTCCCATGTCACTTCCAAGGTGAGCGGGCAGGGTACACTATGAAGCCATTTCATAGGTTTCCCTAACAAGTTAGGGCCGCTAGGTTTCCTTGGCGGCGGATGTAGGAACCCCCTTTCCTATGGCACATATCCATCAGCGGCTATACACATAGGAACAGAGGCAGCCCTATACCCAACGTGGCAAGCCCCATTTGCGCCAAAAAAGGTAACCTCTAACTAGCTAGAAAAGGTCCTATTATCGAGCTAAAGTCGAGCCATATGACTCTCCCGGTTGCCTTTATCGGTCCCCAATTTTTGCCGACAGATAAGTCCTTATGGAGGGCCGGAAGCAACATGAACAAAGGTCATTTGCCCTTTCGCCCTATGGAACAGTTGTTATAAATCATGTTACTCACTTTGTTCCATAGTATCATTCATCAACAGGTATATCAAGTTCAGTTAGAGCACTAGGAATCTACCCATATGCATTTAACCCATAGGATACAAGGAACAGGATAAACAATCACTAGGATGTCCTTACGGGTATCAAAATTAGACACATGCAAATGAGTAATTGATTAAAGTGAAATAGGACATCAAGGAAGGCCCATGTTATACTTGCCTTGGTTCATAAACTCGTGCTGGTCCTGCTGGTCGTCGAAGAGTTCTTGGTCTCCAACGTTTTCCTCACCGTCTGAACGCGACCAACACGGCAACATACAACATTCCAAAAGCATTCATGCAAAGCAAACATTCCTATCATTAGAACAGTACACCAATAGTATTGAAATCAAGATAAAATGTTTGTAAAACTAATCTACGTTTCGCTACGATCACGTCAACGCGAAGTCCACGAAAAACGGAGCTAAAATGCGAAAGTTATGATTAAAACGGGTTTTCCTATAGCCCTATATTTAATTAAATCTAAACATGAAATTAAAAAGTTCCAAACTTGACTAACAGTAGCTCCAACATGTAGCTTATGAAATTACGAAGCTAACGCGATTTGAATGGATCAATTCGAGTTAAAGCGACAATTCTATGAGCGAAAACAGTTCGAATGGCATTTCAGAAATCTTGAAAGCGTACTTTAGACTAAACCAAAGAACTATACGCTTTCAAAAGCGAGAATGCGTACTCGAGAAAATACGCTAAGGACGGCAGGTTCTATTACGCCAAAACAGGAGGGTCTTTAGCAATTTGACCCACGAAGGGTATCGCCAACGATGGCCGTCGGATTAGAAATGGACGGTCAAGAACGGATCTGGGGGGTTACGGCGTCGAACGAAAAGAATAACCGGCGAGGCTCAGCCATGGCCGCGACAAAAAAAGCACGCCGGCGAGCTTCGGTTAGGGGGGCTAGGGTCCGCCAAACGGGAATCGAGGGCACCCGAGAGCGGGGGAAGAAGGGGTCGCGCTTAGGTCGAGAAGACGACCCGGAGGGGAAGGTCAAGGCGGCGGGCGCCATGGCGGCATGGCATGGAGCACTCATGAAGCCTTGAGAAAAGGCTCTCGGGCCATGATTCAAAACAGGAATTGGACGGGGAGAAAGAGGAGATCGAGGCGAGCTCACCACGGGCGAAAATCGGAGGCGGGGATGAAGCGAGGACGGCGGACCACGGTGAGCAGCGGACGAAGGACCACGGCAATCCCGGCGCGGCGGTTGCTCAGGCACGGGCGACGCGAGAGGGAGCGGGGAGAGGCAGCAGGGGGAGCGGGGAAGGGCTTTGCTCCCTTTTTGTAGAGGCAGGGGGCGCGGGGAGAGACGCTCCCACGTCTGGGAGTGGGCGCGGCCAGTTACGTCATGGTGGCCGCAGCGCGGGACGCGTCTGGAGGTGGGGAAGGCTCGGACGGCGGGGCCAAGCTATCGAGATGAGAGGGGAAGGAAAATCGCGGCGATTCTTGCCAGAGATGGGCCGTAGCGTTGTTGGCGGCGAGTGATCTTGGTAGGTTGGGCAAGCGGTCGGCAACAGCGATTCTTTGGAGCAAGGGAGGAGAGGGGAGCTGGTGAAATGGTGGTCTTTGGGCGAATGTGAGGAAGGGAAGGAGATGGAAGGAAATTTCCTTTTTCTTTTTATAAATAAAATTTTCAAACTCATTTTCAAAAGGTTTTTAAAATCTTCTAGCATTTGAACAAAACCACCCGTCACAGAAATAAATATGCAATAGCATGAATGCATCAACATGTTTCTATTCTTGTATTTTCTTTTAATTTCATAAAAGAAATATTATTTCCTAAATTTGAAATGCACATATAATTGCATATTTAAATCAAATTTACTATTTTAAAAAGAATTCAAATTTTAGGGTGTTACAAATAGTGAACCAAGTGCTCGAGGACATGTTTAGAGCTTGTGCCATTTCTTTCCCTGAAAAGTGGGATGAATGCCTGAAGTTCGCTGAGTTTTCTTACAACAACAGCTATCATGAGAGCATTCGTATGGCACCCTTTGAAGCTCTATATGGAAATAAATGTAGGACACTACTCAACTGGGTTGAAGTGGGAGACCGTGGGTACTTTGGACCTGATTTCATCAAGGAGGCTCGAGAGCAAGTAAGCATTATTCAGAGTCACTTGAAGGCAGCTCAGAGCCGACAGACAACTTATATAGACAAGCAAAGAAGGCCCTTACAATTTGCAGTTGGGGATTATGTGTACCTCAAGGTGTCTCCTATGAGAGAGGTGCATCAGTTTGGTGTCCATGGCAAGCTAGCCCTCGATATGTGGGTCCTTACAAGGTGTTGGAGCAGTGTGGCCCAGTTGCTTATCGTCTCCAGCTTCCCGATATTTTATCTGCGGTACACAATGTGTTTCATGTATCGTAATTGAAGAAATGTTTGTGGGTCCCTGATGAAACTATGGAAATTGAAGGGCTTCCCCTCTAGATGGATTTGACTTATATTGAGCACCTTATCAAAAAACTAGACGAAAAGGAAAGAGTCACAAGGAACAATGTGGTGAAGTTCTACAAGGTGCAGTGGAAAACCACTCAGAGGGTGAAGCCACGTGGGAACAAGAGAGGTACATATTGAAGTATTACCCCCACCTTCTCTCTGGTTCGGATAGGTAGTTGTTACATTGAAATATATTTCCTACCTCCCTTCCCACACTAGGCACATGAAATCTCGGGTCAGGATTTTGTTTTAGGGGGGTAGATTTGTAACACCCTCGGTGTTACGCTGCACAGCCTTCTGATAAAACACTGCATGTGCATCATGTTTATATGATAGTGTATGAAATATAATGTGTAAATCAATTTCCGTGACTCGAAACGTTCTTCGAAAACACGAAACGAATGTTATATTTCCTGTCGCGTTATGTCACTTAGGGTTCTAAATGAACTTTTATTGAACGATAACGCTATAGAACGCATATACGAAACTTTAATAAAGTTTGTAGTACAAACTTCATAGGTGGCGGTGAAATACTTGAGATCGAGTAATGAATTCCATAGCTAGCATGGATGGTAACTTGGAAATTGAAGTTGATGCGAATCCGAACAAAAACTTAGTCAATTTTTGTAAGTCGGAAAATGGTTCGACGAAGCTAAGTTCGACAATTTTTGTAGGAGATTTGAGTTAAGTAACAGTGGGATATTAGGGCTTGTTTCAATAGTTTCATATACCCTCTTGAGTGTAGAAAAACTGGTTTGCCATTTGAATCATCGAGTTTGATTTTTGGAACGCTTTAAAAATCGTGCATCGCACGTCACCGCTGTTTTCTGCGTCTGGGCACGGTCACCCTACCCGGCACTCGGTGTTGCCGCGCTGGCCACCCGACGCACACACGCACTCTCGCCCGCGTGCATGGCTCTACGTTGCTGGCCATTGCCACCTGCTACGCGCTCTGGCACACGACTCGCACGCACACGCGCCCGCTGGGGTCCGGCGAGCCTGGCCACTCTGCCATCGCCGTCGCGTTGAGCTACATCACCGGTCACACCGCGCTTTGACCGCCGCTCGCCCGGTCACTGCTGCCGCTGACCCTTCATGGCTGCACGTGCGTGGGCTTGCACTGACTGCGTTCGCCATCACGTCCGCGTTCGTGCGTCGCCACGCTACTGCCTTCCTGGACCGGCGCCAACCTCTGTGACGCGCAGTGCTGAGCCACCGTCATCTTGCGAGTCATGGCGCTGCGGTCACACATCATCGTGCTGAACTCATGCGCGCATGTGACTACGCCACGCCACACTCCCGGTCATGTCGACTAGAATGGCGTCGCGCCGGCCGGCCGAACCGCGCTAAGGCAAAACCCGCAGAGCCGGTCCTATCCTCATAATTGCGCGTGTCTAGAGCTGGGTTCGGAGTCTAGCGTCGCGCCAAGACTGTCATTGTTGTGGCCATATGATGTCGGGGCGTCAATTTGAGTTTTCCCCATCGCTGGCAACCATAAGACCGAGCTGAGTCATCCATCTAATTAGCCTTATGTAGTCCACCTCCTTCTAATTAACTATGCACCCAACTAGCCCTGTTAGTTAGCCCACGATTGGAGTCGTCCCGGTGAGCTTTCATCCTCTAGTGAGGTAATGCGGGGCATTCTCCTCACGGCGGTCCGCCATGGCTATCGGGGCGGGCGCTCAGCTAGGACATCGCTTATTGCTCCGTTGTCTCAATTGAGTAGTGCTTTTGTGTCTCCTTGACTTGGTTGCCATGCCCATGTAGCAATTTCGTCGGTGGAGCAGCAGGTCGCCGGGGACGCCATCGCCGCACTTGCCGTGAACCAGAACGACCTCACGCTTGTGGCCAACCACCCTGCCGATTTCCACGACTTTGTCTAGGTCATCCTTCATGTATCTGGTGAGGCACCATCGCTCCTAGTGTAGTGGTAGAGGTGTCATCGTGGCCAAACCCCGCCATGGTGCGTGGCCACGCCTCTGTGCGGCACCAATCGTGGTGTTTGTTACCTCTATCGAATGCGCTTGTGATGAGGAGTGTAGCGGTGGTGAGGATTGCTGCCGAGGGGGTCCGTGCTCGCCGGCGTTTGGCCGGAGATGCTGTGGCCTCTGTTAAGTTCTGGCCAAGGACCTTGAAATGAGAATTCATAGTGAACCGGGGGGTTAAGTGCGAGCATCAGAGAGAGAGTGAAATAGTGGAAAGGACTACGGGTTCATTTAGTTGAAATCTGGGGTCTCTTTTGCATAATCATCGGGCGCGCGTGGGTCTCCCCGCGTTGGGCCATTGTCGTGCGTGGGCCGAGCCATTAAAATTTTATAGTAGTCTCATTAGATTATTGTGTGCTCACTATAATTTTGTTGCACTAGAGTAGGTTGATAAATAGAGTAGCTAGTACTCCTCGTTTTATCATATATAGAGTAAATCGGTATTAAAAGTAAGAATACCTTTAGTTGCTAAGATAATATATGTCATGCTTCATACTTGTTAGTGGTAATAGTAGTAACTTAGTACCTTAGTTGGTAGGACTAGCTTAGTAGCTTGATGGAGGAATTTTGATTTTAAGAGTTGCTGTTGCCATTAGTGTTATCCTAAACGCTAAACGGTAAACAGTCGGTCACCTACCATTTAGACCATTATTCGGGCAAAGCAGTTGTTTAAACGGGAAAAACAGCCATTTAAACGGTCAAAACAACCTATTAAACAGAAACGGTGTACCACCGTGTAGCGTTTCAACGATGTGTAATTGGGCTAAACGGCAGTTTTGGCGAACAGTGGTTGCCATATTACTAAGTGTTGCATCATCATTTTATGCATGTAGATCATGAGTTGGTAGAGTTCGTGCCTGCAGACGAACAGGACTACGAGGAGGTTATTGAGGAGTACGAGGAGGAGATTCTCGTACAGGTGGGAGCCCCAGAGCCGGTCGGTGCTGACTTTGTTGACCTACCGCCTGCCCAAGGCAAGCCTCGGTGCATAACCCATATTTTTAATGATCATTGAATATATATATATATATATGATGTGCATTTATGTTACAGGCATTTTATGGAAACTACATACATAAATATATCTACCTATGAGTCCTACTCGTACAGGTCGAGTAGTTGCTATGCTCAGGATTTCAGTAGCATGAGTAACCTGCCGTTACTCGCAATAGGTGATAATTATGATCACTCATGATAAAATGGTGGAAAGGAAAAATGGTGACCGGGCAGGGATATGGTTTGAGTATTGGTGGGTGTAAGAAGTTGTGTCCTATGGCCAACAGGGCATAGCTTGGTTACACTTTTTCCCTGTCTGTGTCGGGTATGGACCGGCCATTGCATTGGGCTCTAGGCAAGTCACAGATTTATTATCCCAAGCACATACTTGGGTATGGGCGCAGGGAAGACTTGTTGCTCTCTTGTCGTGGGTTCCGGCTCTTTCCGGACTGACTGATTGGGGGCGGGGATGGTGGAGGTCCTTGCACCGCACTAAGTCTGGGACTTAGGAGCGGGGGCTTGAAGTCCAAGTTTGGACAGGGACCTGGACCCCATGACTGGAGGGTGATGGGTTGGTCCTGCTTGTGCCTGGGGTACAAGCGAGGTGTGTATTTTCGGGGTACCCAGCTGGGGGCATTGATTCACGAATCACCGGCGTTCTGGTATGGCTTGTCTACGATCTAGCACCGTAGTAAGAACTAAAACATGAAAGGTGATGAAATGGAACTGATTGCTCAACTCTTGCTTGAAAGTAGAACATGTGCTTACATAGAATGGCTAGATAAAGAATTAATTATGGCTACTAATAATAACACAAATAAGGATCCACTATTAGCATTGCTTTCTGCAAAAAGAAACCCACCAAACCATTAAGCTTTGCATATCCCTTAGAGTCGGGAAATTATTCCCACTAGTCGGATAAGTCTTGTGAGTACATTGTGTACTCAGGGTTTATTTACCCCTATTGCAGGTTAAACTTGAGGAGTACCCATTGTGTGAAGGATTCTTCTGGTGGGCAGAGACAGATCCTTGTTCATTATCATTAGATGTTTATTTTTATTCCACTGTTTAATATTCCGCACTCTGACTTTGGAAAAGTAATAATGTAATTTTTAAGAACTCTGGATGTATGAAATGGATTAAGTATTGTAACTCGTTCTCATTATTAGATCCTTGGGGGAAAATGTGGATCTTTCGAGCTCTCCCTTGGGGTGTGCCCAACAGAACCGCTCACTGTAGCTTGCTTTTGGGGTGCTTAGTGTCTGCTGGAAGATGAGCGCCTCCGTAAGTATGTTATTTCAGGCGGTTCTACCACACGTTGATGCCATCGGCACTGGTGGATCGCTCACCACCGCCGCTCCTGGGCGGTCCACCTTGCCATTTTTGGTGGCACCGTCGTGGTCGAGCTCGCCGTCACCGGATGTGCTCCTGGCGCCCCAAGGCGGGAGTGGGTCTCCTGCAACATCATGGTCCCGCTCACCATGCGTCGAGGACATGTCCGAGGGCTCTATAGAGGTGGCCCCATCGTGGTCTAGCTCATCTTCGCTGGATCGGCTCCTAGCACCCCACGGTGGGAGCGGGTGAAGTGATCCTTCGGTTTCGACATGGCGGAGAGGTTTGCTGGTTTCAACCCAGGCAGGTTTACCTTGCAGGCATTGGATTTTGTTCATGCCTGTTGGTACCCTTGTTGCATGACTTGCTTAGAGCTGTGGGATGGCACCGCTCATTGAATTAATTAGTAGTATCAAGTCATGTAAACATTTGTAGTTAGGACGAGTATGCTGCCTGATGCTCATTACTACTATGAAGTCATATTAATCATCTGTAGTTAGAACTAGTATATTTATCTAATAGTTGTATGACTAGTGAGGCACGTTTCTCCTCTTATTATGGTCGATTAAGGCATGGTTATGTAGTCTAAACTCGTATCATTGTTGTAGTCCACAAATATATATGAAGTCTGGTTTGATGTTATGTTATCTTTCTAGTAGCACTGCTCTCCTCTTATTATGCAAGTAGCCATGCCTAGCTCTGCAAAACCAACCCAGGAATAGGTGCCTAATCCTTTATGACACCAAAGCACAGTCTGATCATGTTGTATTAGATGAGGCCAAACCATATATTAGGTGTCCGGCCAGCTCTTTTATCTTGGACATGCAAAATCAACAATCAAAGGACAGTCCACCCCCCTCATTTTGCCACAGGCCGAACATGCAAAAAATGGTGCAGAAGCGGAAGGGCAACAAGATGAGTTAGGTGATGGTTTGAACTTAGTTAATTGTGGCATGTATCTGGATGTCAATAATTGTAATACCCTAGTGTTAAGCTTGCATTTTGCACTTGCATTGCATGAGAATAAGCATCATCCATTCATTCATGAGCATTAGCATATGAAATTTCATTTCATTCACTCTATGTTATCACATGTGATGCTTAATTATACATGTATATGCTTGTGATAATGCTTGGCTTGGTCACTAAAACACCTTAGACACACTTAAGATGGAAAATGGAACCAAGTTTACATTCATGAGTTGGTCCAAAAATACTTCTAAGTGTAGGTATCACTTGAGATGTCTTTATTAAGTTGATTGTTTGACCTAACTTGACTAATTACTTAGAGAGCTTGCATGCCTGTGGGCCATAAATAAAAGTTGTAGTTTAGATCTTGTAGAACAAACTTTCTTTAAGGGTCAAGAGCTGAATCAGTGCATAGCTTAGTCAAAGAAGGCTCACAAAAATCAACTTAATGTTGTTTTAGAACTCCAAAAATTTTCTAAGTCTTAAACTGCTTTATAGTTTCAATGTACTCACATTTGGTGATCTTTAGTTTGCAAACCAGCTCGAATTAGACCACACTTCCTTAAGTAAAGTCATAGATCTCATATAGTTCTACACTTCGTATTAATGAAGTTTTCACTAACTCAAACTAGTTTGGGAGATACAAGGGCTCAAAGTTGCTTTGTCAGTTGGCTCTTCGTCGGTCTAAACTGGCTGATCGAGCAGTAGCAGTGGCCGACCGGCCATAGGCCATGGCCGCCGTGTGGCGTTCGCACGTCAGAGCTGGGCCACGTCATGGCCAGGCGCACGCTGAAGAGGGCGATGTGCGTCCTTGCTCACTATCTCTCCCCTTACTCGCTCGCTCTCCCATCTCGCTCACTCTCACGCACGCTAGAGAAAGCAGCAGCGCCGCACTGTCGCTACCACACCTTCATCGGCCAAGCACGCCACCACCGTAGCACCGCTGTTCGATTCGTCTCGCACGTAGCTCCATCATGACTCACTCCACTTCCCCAAGCCGTTAGCATTTCCTCTAGAGCACAGGTATAACCCTAGGGCCTTCGCATTGTCATGGCAGTCACCGTGACTGCCATTGTCGCCGCTGAGCTCTCGCTCGCCGTGGCCATGTTTCTCTGAGCCCTCTCGTCCTCCCTCTTCTCTCGATAGGAGTAGCTTAGCGGTAGGTCTCACTCACGTCGCTGGCCTTGGGCCAATGCTGGCATGTCAGCGCTAGAATGTGGCTTCCTACCACCATGCTCTCATCGTCGTGCGCCTCACATGCGACCAGGCCACACCGCCGCTCCACCGTAGCCCTAAGCCCTAACCCTAGCTTCCTTAGGATTCAATGGAACCTCAATCGAGCTCAGGCGAGCTTAGCATTGCCGAAGAAGGCAATGACGCCACAGCGCACCTCCACTGTCCGCCATGGCCATCGTCGAGCTAGCTCCGGTGAGCCCCTGGGCCTACCAAACCCTCCAATCAATGCGCGTGGTGATGGAGAGCACCTTGGTGGTCACCACGCCGTCGGAGGCCTCTCCGTCGGCGAGCTATGGCCTGTCAACCGCCGCCTCTAGTCCGTGTGTGTATGACATGTGGGGCCCGTTGACCACAGGACCCAGCTGTTAGCGTCTCTAGGTGTATTGCCTCGGGTGCGCATAGCATTTAAACGATTTTTGTATTTTCTGTAAATGATTTCTAGATTTTGATGCAAACTTCAAAAATTCATAACTAATTTTAGGAGTGTCCAAATTGAGTGAACCAAATTTTATTAGATTCATCTTGATGAGTACTATCTGTTAAAAATATGAAGCTTGGTATGTGCTATAGTTTTATACCATGTTTAAATTATTTTGTTTATTCCTATTAATCTTGAAAAATGCATAACTTAAGTTTGGGAGATGTTAAAAATGTGATTCCAATTTTGTTAGTCTTGGTTTGACATGCCGGAGCTAGAAAAAATGTTAAACCTCCAGTTAGCATGCTTGGAATAGGATTTCCTATTTTGGTTTAATAAAATGCTAGTTCTTGTGAAATTAATTGTGGTAAATATAGGTAACCTATGGACATAAATTAATTTTTACAGTATACTGGTATTAGGAGGAATGTAAAAAAAATATGAAATATATTGTTGGAAACTTTTCACTATGCTAAACCTATTTAAGTTGCTATAAAGCATGTAAATTGTCATTTTTGTAGGGGCTGCTATACATATCAAAATGGCATGAAATTTTTACAGTGGTCTCTTGAGAGCATGTATGAGCTACTATATTTTTTCTAAAATTTTATGTGCAATAGAAGTAGCAGTTCCAATTTTAACCTAGCTATGCTTAACAAATCAATAAAAGTTTTAAGCAATTGTTAGGGCTTAACCATTATACTTCTAACATGTTGGTGATGAATAGGACCTATTCGCACAGTTGGTTCTAACCAATTTTGATAGGGATTGCATGCAGTTATATATTTATCGCTCTATAATTCAATTGCATCTAGTTCGTGAATTGTTTGCTTTATATGAGCCCGATGCTGCTAAATTAGATGATTAGGCTAATTAAGATAAGTTGCTAGCTGCATGTGATAGACCTCTTAATGATGATGAGTAACTCTATCTTAGGTTGCTAGAACATGGTGAGTCTATGATCTTATACTAGAGAAGAGATATACACCTAGTCAGTAAAATTTAGTTAATCATAATATTACCTTGTTATCATGTGTGTTAGAGATGTATATATATATATGTGCATTGCACAATATCATCCATATCACCACCTATGCATTCTTTGTCTCTTATAGCGTGCTCATGCATATAGGGTCGCTAGAGGGAATAATGCTTTTGGAGTTCGAGGCAGTGGAAGAGGAGGACCAGTAGGAGGCCCAGCAGCCCATAGCTCCAAAAGGTGAAGAATAGGTCCCTAAAGACTTGCCTGAGTGCCTGGACCATAAGCACTCATCTTACTTGTAAGGCAAACCCCGGAGTATTCTAAGCCTCCTATGTTTTATAAATATGAACTTGAGTCCTTTATGTTTGATGCATTAGGTTATACTGGTTGATTGGAAACACTTGATGCATATGATCTTCTTGTCCAGAAATGTACCTTGAACCCTGTGTAGGTCTAGGATCGAATATATGCTTAGCCATGTTTAGCTCGGTAGAAGTTGGGTGATTTCCTATCACCTGCGAGATGTAGGTGGATGTCTGGTCATGGTTGGTTATATTTGCTATCATGGAAAAGAACCATGTGATGACGTAAATGGAGGCCAGGCGGAGTCTAGGTTATAGGTTGGCACTTGTGATTCTGTCTAAGTCGCTTAAGGACCGCAGCGTTGGAGGCCCTCTTGTCATTTTAAACGCATCCTCTCACTTAGCTAGCTAGATAACTCGTTCCAACTGTAAAGCCAAGTAGCTCAACTCAGGCCAGGCCCCATTCTGTAAGACTGCGCACACTAGACGGTAGTAAGGATGTGCGGGGAGCCAGACGTGAGCCCAAAGGGCAGGCTAGGCCTGACCATCCTAGCAGCTGGTTGTCCCTGATTGTGCGGCGCTGATCGAACCCGCGACATGTGTACCTGAGTTGTACCAAAGGTGACCTAATACTACCTTGACACAGGTCTGTCTGGGTTTGTGTTAGGATTTTGCCTAGCTGGTTGCAATCGATTTGAATCACCATCTCCCCCAGATAGTGAGAAACTTGACTGAGCCCCTTCATCGTAGTAACTTGATGGAATGTGATGGTTATGAGGAATGTGCAAATATTACACCAGATATGGTTACTATTGTTTGCTTCATCTTAATCAAGTGATTGCTCTAGTACAGGTGCCAACCTAGACATGCTTAGTTTTAATAGGTATAACTTGTTGCTGGAATAACTGATCAGGTCAAGATATATATTACTTCTGCTTTTATGCAAAATGTTGTCAAGCTAGCTCTACTTATAAAGCCTTGCATGATCCTTGGTGTCACTTTATTTTTGGTTTATGACGGGTAAGTCTTGCTAGGTACCATCTCGTACTCAGGGTTTATTTTCCTACTTATTGCAGATGGTACTATATACCATGGGTACTGCAAGAATTGCTTCTCTCTCGCCATGGACGAGGAGTAAGGCCATGGGCAAGGCTCGCCTATGTTGTCTTACCTATGATGCTTTTGTTGGACTTGATCACAAACTGGCATGTATTTGAACAAGTGGGTGTGATGATGGTTTTAAAACTATATTGCTTCCGCTACTACATTTGAACTTGGGTTGTAACGACTGTTTTTGTACTCCGATGTATGTTGAACTACTTGTGAACTTATGTAACATGTGGCTTGTATGTTGAATCATGTATGATCTTGGTTGTATGTTGGATTATTCGAGATCCTTCGTGATACTTGACGAGCTATCAGGTTTATATGGGCTCAAGTATGACAGTGCGATCGCTCCGATGGTTGCCATTGTACTTGTGCTCTTATAAATTGGTCAGTTCTACCACAATAATGCTGATGTATCTCAATCTATAATTGGCAGTGCGCTTATTTATTCAGTGTTTGTTCAGTGTTTATATCAGTTTCTTCATTTCATCGCAATGTTGTTCAATGTTCAAAGAAAGCCATTACATGTGCGCCCTCATCAAAAGCACATTCCAAAATACATGAAAAGCACTCAAAAATAGCTAAAACCACCATTATATTAATTCCTAATTCCTAATATTTATCTAGGTACATGAGGCCATTTGAAATAGACCAAAAGTGCACTACAACGCACCCGCCATTGTACTACTACTATTTAGTACTAGACCTACTGCTACTATACTAATTAACTAAACGTATTGACCGACGTTGCTGCCTCCGCCGTCACCGTTGCCGCCGTTCTCCTCATCGTCCTAGTCTAACAAGGAGTCATCCTCGTCGTCCATGATCATGTTGGGGGATGGAGGGTTGAGCATGCGCTTCTTGTTGCTCTCCGCCAGCGCCTCCTCCTCCTCCTCTACCTACTCCTCCACCGCCTGCAGCGCCTCCTCCTCCTCATCGGCGGACTCCTCGTTGTCTTCAGTGGGCTCCTCCTCGTGCTCGGGGCTCAGTGTCGGTTAATTCACCTCCTCACCATCCTTGTCTTCGTAGTTGGTGGAATACTTGCCGGATAACCAGTGCCCCATTGCTCGCTCTATGCGACGCCAATGAGTAGGGATCGGAGGAGGTGATGTGATGTGTACTGGTACATATGTATGAGAGAATACCCTAGTCGGTGATGCACTCTATAGCCTACTGGTCATTTTAAAAAGGAGAGCCAAATGGTTGCTCTCCCATAGGACGTGATGATGGAGACTTCGAGGTTGGTTGGCATCCCTCGTTTCACATTTTGATTCGTAGGATTAGAAACAGTGTACACTCAATGCGCCCGGTCGCCTGCCCACCCGGTAATCTGAACCGTGTCGTCATTGCGAGTTCCCACACCAGTTCATAGAGGGTATTTAGAGAACTCCTACAATAACCGCCGCTCAACCGCCTTCCCCACCTCCCCCACAATCAACGCATGTTATGGCACTCCGCCTCTCTAGAACTCTAGCTTGCCGCCATCCACACACCGTAGCTCCATCCACATCAGCAATCAAGTCACTGACAGCGCTCCCTCCTGACAT
This sequence comes from Miscanthus lutarioriparius, assembly GCA_904845875.1. Taxonomy (NCBI): domain Eukaryota; kingdom Viridiplantae; phylum Streptophyta; class Magnoliopsida; order Poales; family Poaceae; genus Miscanthus; species Miscanthus lutarioriparius. The sequence goes on along the minus strand of CAJGYO010000019.1, from coordinate 28,015,659 downwards.
GCAAATTGAGATCACTAGCCACCTTGCTGTGACCTTGGATCGGCCCATGGATAACCTCTATAGCCAATAGGTGACCTGCTTGTCTATGCGCCACATCTGTGGTGACCCCACCATCGGTCAGCATCTGGCACTGGATTGGGTCAGACACGGGGGACGGGGGCCAACCCCGTCAACTACAACGCCCTCCTTGCTAGCCTAACCCAAGTCGACAACCCAGAGGCTTGATTTCTCATCCGGATACAAACCGTATTCATGGAAAAGTGCATCCCCCAGCCATGCCTTGATGATCTCTCCCGCGCCGCCAATGTTCTATAGGCACAATGGCATTGCCTATCTGGTCGCCATATTGCTCTATAGGCACAATGGCATTGTCGACGACGATGACACTGCGAGGCAGTGCATGAGACGGGTCGAGGGCGAGGAAGAATCACGAGCAGTGGTGGTAGGCGGCGGTGGCAGACCAACGAGTAGGTGGCTAAGCAACAAGGGGTGTGTGCTGTGCTGTCGCTCGGCCATCAAGGTGATCTACAATACAACATGGGGACGGTTGTCATTGTCGCTATCGGCGTAGGTGCACGGCACTCTTCCTTGCACAGGTGGCGCTTGCGGCGATGCAGACAAATGGGAAGGCAGGGTTGTGTATTGCTTGAGGACTGTAGGCTTCATCAAGAAATCCATTTTTTGAATGGGAATATGGAATAAGACACTAGTCCCTTCACTCTCTAGAATGTAGTGTATTCTGGCATTTGAAAATTTTCCTCAAATATAGAGTATTCTACAGCTTTTGATTTCCTGTTGTTTTTGCTTTTCTGTTGGTTTGTTTCAATTATATTTGTTTCCTTATTCAACGAAAATACTAGTATGAAACGGGTTTTCCTATATAACATGAGATGTGTCCGGCCTGGTCAGATTTACAATGCTTGGACTTTCTTGCGTGTGCAGTAAAATTTGAATAGCTATGTGGCTCCAACGTTAGGCATTAGATCAATGCAAGACTATATCAGATGAATTCCATATGCATATTTACCACACTATAGATTAGAAAGAGAACCAAGAAGAAACCTGCAGGCAAAACCAACCAACAGGGGCTAGAAACCGGCTGCCAAATGACCCCTTGTTCAGTAGTAGTAGTAGTCATGAGTGGCTTTGATCTGTGTTGAATCCAACTCGTCTTATTTTCATGGTTGCTTCAGTCTTCAGTGTGTAACTCGTCAGTCTTTAGCCTTTAGTCTACCCCTCGACTGTCGTGACTGCTTGCGTGCTTCTGCATTCCCACGTAGACGCGCACGTGTGGGTGGCGTTAGTAGCCTGTTGCAGCAGGGACGCTCGCATTGACGTGACACGGCCAAGCTGCACCGCCAAACCACGCAAATGTCTCATTGCTCCTTGGTCGTAGGGTGGTACTTCGTATTAGGTGGGTTAAACTAGGTTGAGCGTGGCTCAGGTCATTTGGTTTCTATTTGTTTTTTTTGTTGCCTTGGTGTCTTTGTCAATCTTTGTTGAACATGCAAGAACCTTGTAGCGAGGAGCAAGTCTCACCTCAGTCTAATGCAGAGCTGAGTAGCCACTGGTGTTGAGATGTTATTGCACACGTAAGAAAGTCTGACCTCTATACATTTGGTCGCGTCTGACAGTTTTCTCCATAGTTTTTTTCTCCTTTGGACGCGTCTGACATGTAAGAAACTCCCAACATAAGGAAGATACATCAAATGCAACGTAACATAAGATCAAATGGAACTTTATTTACTCCTCTGCTAATGACTCCGAGAACAAGGGAACATAGGACTAAAGTTTAACAGCCAAGATCCTAGGGTGTTTGGTTTAGGTGACTAAAAAAGACTAAAGGAGTTAAAAAAGACTAAAATGCCCATATTAATTGCCTAGGATCTTTGCTGCTGCCATAGTATTGAGGGGTAGGGGTGTCTTTTTTGGCCCTCTGCATGTCTGTGTTTACTTTTGTTCAACTTTGTATTAGGTGGGTTAAACTTTGTTGATCATGGTGTAGAACAGATCCTTTAGTCATTTGGTAGCCGGTTTCTAGCCCCTGTTGGTTGGTTTTGCCTGTAGGTTTCTTTCTAGTTCTCTTTCTGATCTGAAGTATGGTAAACATGCATAACGGAATTCATCCGATCAAGTCTCACGTCTATCTAATGTTAAAGGAGGAGCCACATAGCTATTCAAATTTTACTGCACACACAAGAAAGTCTGAGCATAATAAATCTGATCGGGCCGGACACATCTTACATTATATAGGGAAACCTATTTTGTACGAGTACTTTCGTTGAATCCCTAAAGGAAACAAATAAATTGAAACAAAACAATAGAAAATCAAAAGCTACAGAATTCACTATATTTGAGGAGCTCGAACTACTTCCGCGTTACTTTTCAGTGAACGCACAGTGTTTTTCTCTCACAACAAATCGACATAGACATCAACATAAGCCAAATTTCAGGGAAACGAGGCCCTATTCGTTTCACTAGAATTTGGCTTATGCTGGTGCTTATGCTAATTTGTTGTGAGAGGAAAACACTATGCATTCGCTGAAAAGTACTATTTGTAGTAGAACCGTCCAATTTATAAGAGCACAATTACAATAGCAGCCCGCAAGCAGTTGCACTGTCATACTTGAGCCCATATAAACCCAGTAGTCCATCGAGTACCACGAAGGGTCTCAATTCAACCAACATACAACCAAGATCATACATGATTCAACATATATGTCACACATTACATAAAGTTCACAAATACAGTTCCATACATCAGAGTACGATTAAAATTTATTACAAACCAAGTTCAGGTAAAATTGTTGCGAAAGCAATTAAAGTTTGAAACCAACGTCTCCATCATTGTTCAAATATGGTGCCAACTCATGATCACAATCCCACAAAAGCATAAGAGAGGGATTAACAAGAGATGCCTTGCCCAGGACCCTACTCCTCGTCCACGGTGGGATAGAAGCAGTTCTTACAGTAGCCATAATACATCGTTTTATCTGCAACAACAGGAAATAAACCCTGAGTACAAGAAGGTACTCAGCTAGACTTACCCGTCATAAACCAAAAATAAAGTGACTCCAAGGATCATGCAAGGCTTTATAAGTGGAGCTAGCTTGACAACATTTTGCATAAAAAGCTTACCCATTCAAGTATACAGTTATAATTCGGTCATCAAGTTAATTATAGCTATTCATCTCTAGATTAGTAACTAACCTGTGCCAAACATGTGGTATATCATTTAGTAGCATACAGTAGTAACCATAGCCGGTGTAGTAATTCCATGTTCTTCATAACCATCATTCCATAATACACTTACTACGATGTTGGGGCTAGCCAAGTTTCTCACTATCTGGAAGAGACGACAATTCGAATTGATTTCAACCAGTTGGGAATTTATTCCTAACACAAACCCAGGCAGACCAGATCAACAGTCACCTTATGTCACCTTTGGTACAACTCAGGTACATATTTCGCGGGTTCGACCAGTGCCACATAATTAGGGACAACCAGCTTCTAGGATGATCATGACTACCCTGCCCTTAGGCTCACATCTGGCTCGCCGCACATCCTTACTACTATTCAGAGTGCACACTCTTACAGAACGGGGCCTGGCCTAAGTTGAGCTACTCAGCTTCATGGTCAGAACGAGTTGTCCGGCCAGCTAAGTGAGAGGCATGTGTTCAATTCCGACAAAAGTGCCAACAACGGTATGGTCCTTAATCGGTATAGATAGAATCACATGAGTGAACCTACGCATAGACTCCACTCGACCTCCAGTTACATTACCCCATGGCTCTGTTCCACGATAGCAAATATAGCCAACCATGCTTCGGTATCCACCTATATCTCGCAGGTGACAGGAAATCACCTGACTTCTACTGGTCTAAGCATGGCTAAGCATATATTCGATCTTGGACCTTCACAGGGTTAAAGGTATATGTATCTGGACAAGGTAGTTCTATACATCAAGTGTTTTCAATCAACTCTTATAACCTAATACATCAAACATAAAGGACGCAAGTGATATTTTGTAAAGCATGGGAGGCTTAAAATGCTCCGGGGCTTGCCTTTGATAAAAAGAAGTTGGCCTATGGTCTGGGCACTCATGTAAGTCTTTAAGAGTTTTCACCTCTCCTTCTGGAGCTATGACCTGAGGTGCCTCCTGTTGTTCCTCCGGCTCTTCTTCGAACTCCAACAGAGTTATCCCTTTGGATGATCCTATATGCATGAGTACGGAATAAGATATCATGGATGCATATATAATGACATGTATAATGTGATATGATGTGATGAATGCATCCTCATAAGTGTCCTCAGTAGTATTCCATTAAGGTGATAACAAGTTACATTTTCTATTACTGAGTAGGTGCATATCTCTTCTCTAGTAACTTAAACAAATACTAATATAAATCATTTTCTGGACTACAAGACAGCAGCCACTTGTTTTGATCATAACTGGAGTTATACATATGAAAATAATATGGTTGTGGACTTTCTGGAAATCCTATAAAATTGTCTACAATTTTCTTTTAATCATCTTAATGTGATTCAACAGTTATCTAGGTCAAACCAATTAATCTTTTAGATCTATCTAGAGAGCAAGCATTTCTGACAACAGACTTCTAACAGCCATAAATCTTAAACCATAAGACCTATGACTATGAAATTTAATACGAGGTAGATAAGTAAGTGATCTACAACTTTGTTATTAACAAGTTTTTACAGAAAAGACCACTATCATCTAGAAATTATCACCACAATAGAAACTATACATGCAGCCATCTACTTAAATTATAAAGCAATAATTAATTAGTAGCATACAACAAATTACTTCTAAGCCTAACTAATAACATCAATAGATCATATGCATCACAAGCACCACAGAAAACATCAAGGTTAAACATAACTAATTTATTTATATTCATTTATTAATTTCCTTAGATAATAAGGGGATTTATAGAGTAAATATTTCTAGTGCTCAATAAATTCGGAGAAAATTACAGTACGCTACACATGACCCTAGTAGTCTACTGTACAAATTTCATGCCATTTATACAAGTATAGCTACATCTACAAAAATAACAAGTTACATTTGCTTATTTTAGCAAAATTAGTTTAGCAAAGTGAAAAGTGTCAAGCAATAGATTTAATATTTTTATTACTTTCCTCCTAGCATGAGAATATTGTGTAAAAATTTGTATGATCAGATGTTATGTATTTTTACCCCATTTAATTTCACTAGAAACTAGCAATTAATTAGAATTAAATATGAAGACCTTATTTTAAGTATGCCTACTATAGGTTTAGTATTTTTCCTAGCTAGAGCATGTCAACATAAGACCAGAAAAATTGGAATCACAATTTTATCACCTTCCGAGCTCAAGTTATGCAATTTACAAGATAGAGACTATTTTAAAAGCACTTATCTTGCTCAATTTAATTCTCCTAGAAAAATACCTTAAATAGTAGATTTAATATTTTTATCAAATAGTACACTTCAAGATGAATCCAACAAAATTTGGTTCACCCCATTTGGATACTCCTAGCTCAAGATATAATTTTTGCAAGTTAGCAACAAAGTCTATGAAAATAATAAACAAAGAAAATCAAATTTCCACTTCGGGCGCTACAGCTAGGTGCACCCGGTCTATAGACCCACGGTGGCTGGCATGCGGGTCCCGAAGTCAACCCGTCCCACGCGTCAGCGAGGCAGAGGCGGCGGTTGACTGGTGAAAAGCTTGCCGACGGTGAGGTCACCGGCGGTAGCGTCACCCCCGACGTGTTCCCCAACTCAATCGGCATCGACGGGTACCCTAGGTTGTCTCAGAGACTCACTGGAGCTAGCTTGATGGTGGCCATGGTGTCTCGGCGGCGGCGCGCGGTGGTGCTCCGGCCATGACAAGCTCAGGTGAGCATGGCTACGGTTCAAGGGTGACCTAGCGGAGTTCTAGGGTTTGGATTGGGGCTTGTGAGGGTGTCGGTGAGGCACGGTCGCATGCATGGCAGCACGACAGCATGAGCGCAATGGCGACACAGTGGTGTTCCACTCCGACGAGGCCGACATTGGCCTTAGGCTCTTGCCTTGATCTAAACCTAGCTCTAACCTAACCCTAACGTCTAGAAGCACGCGAGGAGGAAAACTAGGCATGCACAGCAACTGTGGCATGCATGGAGGCGGCAATTTCAGTAATGGCGCGACGGCGGTGATGGCCCATAGGCCTTTTCCTTGGCTCAGATTAAGGCAATGGGTGGTCGGCAAGGTGGAGGAGGTGATGGCCGAGCGGTGTGCATGAACAATCACACAATGGCATGGTGGCGGTGGCGTGCGAGATCGGCGAAGGTGCGGCAGTGACGGCGCGGTGCTCGGCGTGCTCTGGCTGCTGAAGGAGAGGCCGAGAGAGGGTGAGAGAGCGAGAGTGAGTGAGCGCGGAGGCTTCACCTCCCTTTTCTCCCCCTGCTGGCCCGACCAGCCGGGCCGACACTGGCATTTTGCCGCCACGCGGCACGCGTGGCCTGGGCGTGGTTGGCCACGATGACTAGCCGATTTGAATCGGTGAAGTCGATTCAGTTGACTGAAACCACCATCTTTGCTCTCCTCTATCTCCTAATATGTGGCAAATTTTTGAAAATTTTAGTAATACAAAGTGTAGAGCTACGTGAGTACTACAACTTTGCTATAATGATCATGGCATAATTTGAGCTAGTTTTCAAACTACAATGCTCCAAAGTGGGGTACTCTGAAAGTGTAAACTGGTTTAGGACTTAGCAAAATTTTCTAAGTTACAAACAACATTAAGTTCAAACTTGTGAGCTCTATTTGACCATGATAGGCACTTATTTAGCTCATGACCCTTAAATAAAGTTTGTTACCCTTGATGTAAACTACAACTTTTATTTAGGTTACACAGCCATGCAAACACTCTAAGCTATTGTTCAAATTGGTCAAACTAGCATCATGAAAATAGCATTTCAAAGTAAACCAACACTTAGAAGCAAAATTGGTTCATGTCATGAATACAAAAGTTGTTCCATCCACCATTCTAGAAGTGTCTGAGGTGTTTTCGTGACCTCACAACCATCTCATACATTGGTCACATATGATCACAAGCATAATTAAGTATATGAGCAACATCACATGTGATAAGAGAAGGTGAATGAAATGAAACTTCATATGCTCATGCTCATGAATACTTGGATGATGCTTGTGCTCATGAAATGCAAGTGCCAAATGCAATGCTTAACACTAGGGTGTTACAGCCCCTCCCCTTTATAGAAATCTTGTCTCGAGATTTGTAAGACCTACCATTCTTCATAAAAAGCGGGATAGACTTCACGCAAATAATCTTCCCATTCCCAAGTGGCATCTTGTTCACTGTGGTTATTCCACAACACCTTGTAGAACCTAATGACCTTGCTCAGAGTTACTCTTTCCATTTCTTCTAGCACTCGGATTGGTTTCTCTTCATATGTCAAATCTGATTGGATCTTAATGTTGGTGGGTGCAATGGCTTCCTCAGGTATGCGAATGCATCTTTTCAACTAAGAAACATGGAAGACATCGAATATAGCACTCATCTCTGGAGGAAGTTGTAACTTGTAGGCGACATTTCCCTTCTGTTCAATAATCTGGTACGGCCCTACATATCTAGGTGCAAGTTTCCTTTTTACTCCAAATCTCTACACACCTTTCATGGGCAAAACTTTTAAGTACACATAGTCTCCCACTTCAAAGATTAGTGGTCTTCTTCTCTTATCAGCATAATTCTTTTACCTAGATTGGGCTACTTTCATATGCTGTTGGATAAAGCGTACTTGCTCTTTAGCTTCGGTGACAAAGTCAATGCCATAATATCTTCTTTCTCCGGGCTCAATCCAATTCAAGGGAGTTCTACATTTCTGGCCATACAGGGCCTCAAAAGGAGCCATTTTGATGCTCTCTAGATAACTGTTGTTATAGGAAAACTCAGTGAAAGGTAGCTATTTCTCCCATGAACCCTTGGAGGATATAACACAAGCTCTCAACATGTCTTCTAAGATTTGATTCACTCGCTCAGTCTATCTAGAAGTTTGTGGATGGTATGTGGAACTTCTAATTAGTTTAGTTCCCAAAGCCTGGTGCAAGTGTTCCCAAAAATGAGCTATAAACTATGGGCCCGATCTGATATTATGGTCCTTGGTACTCCATGTAACCTCACGACCTAAGAAACATACAGCTCAGCGTACCTCGTAGCGTGATACCTTGTGTTAACCGATACAAAATGTGTTGACTTGGTGAGGCGATCTACAATGACCCATATAGAATCGTGACCTTGTTGTGTCTATAGGAGGCCTATAATAAAGTCCATACTTATTTCCTCCTATTTCTAGTCTAGAATAGGCAACGGCTGAAGTAATCCAGCAAATTTCAAATGAATGGCCTTGACTCTACTGCAATTATCACACCTAGCGACATAGGCGGCGATCTCTTTCTACATCATGGTCCACCAAAAACGGGTTTTCAAATCTTGATACATTTTGCTACTACCCGGATGGATGGACAACTTGAATGAGTGAGCTTCATCTAGAATTTAATTTCTAAGTTCACGGTCTTTTGGTACCACTAGTCGATCCTCAAACCATAGCACACCTCTTTCATCCAACCTAAAATGCTTGGTTTCCTATTCTTTCATCTTTTGCTTGATGTGGAACACACCTACATCTGTCTTCTGTAGTTCGATGATTTTTCTATCAAGTGAACAACTGACAGTGATATTGTGTAGCACAATAGGATATAACAAATTAAATCCATCTTCCAACAAGGCTTCTAAGGTGTTATAATGAGATTTCTGACTAAGTGCATCTGCTACAACATTAGCTTTTCTTGGATGATACTGCACTTCCAAATTATAGTCCTTGACCAGCTCTAACCACTTACGTTGTCTCATGTTCAGCTCAGGTTGAGTGAAGATATACTTGAGACTTTTGTGATCAGTGTATATGTGACATACGTTTCCCAGCAAGTAATGTCTCCATATCTTCAAGGCATGGACAACTACGGCAAGCTCCAAATCATGTGTAGGATAGTTGACTTCATGATTTTGCAATTGTCGAGAAGTGTAGGCAATAACTCTTCCTTCTTGCATGACCACACACCACAAACCTATACCAGATGCATCACAGAACACATCGAAAGGCTTCTCAATGTCGAGTTGTGCTAAAATAGGAGCTATAGTTAATAAGGTCCGTAAGGTGTGAATAGCGGCTTCACACTCCGGAGTCCAATTGAACTTTTCATCCTTCTGGAGTAGTCTGGTCATGGGCTTAGCTATCTTGGAAAAATCCAGAATGAAACGACGATAGTAGCCTGCTAGCCCTAGAAAACTCCAAACTTCATGAACCAAAGTCGGGGCCTTCCAATCCATGACCTCTTGTACTTTAGATGGGTCTACAGAAATTCCATCTGCAGATAAGATGTGACCCAAGAAAGGTACTCTCTTCAACCAAAATTCATATTTGCTAAATTTAGCATATAATTTATGCTCCCTCAATCTGGACAAAACAACTCTCAGATGCTCTGCATGATCTGCCTCATTCTCCGAGTAACTCAAGATATCATCGATAAACACGACCACGAACTTGTCGAGCTCGGGCATGAATACAGAATTCATCAAATACATGAAGTAGGCAAAAACATTTGTCAGTCCAAAAGACATGACCAAATACTCGTACAAGCCATACCTAGTGGAGAAAGTTATTTTAGGTATATCCTCTGGCATGATTCTAATCTGATGATAGCCAGATCGTAAGTCAATCTTAGAGAATACCTTTGCTTTTGCTAGTTGATCAAACAAAATATCGATACGGGGCAAAGGATACTTGTTCTTAAAGGTTACAGCATTAAGCGGCCTATAATCCACAAACATCCACAAAGATTTATCCTTCTTCTTTACAAATAAAGGTGGACAACTCCATGGAGACGAACTGGGTTGAATGAGACCTTTGTCCAAAAGTTCTTGAGCTGGATTTTAAGATCGGCTAACTCATTTGGTGGCATCCTATAGGGTCTTCTCGAGATAGGTGCTGTACCCGGCACTAACTCGATCTTAAATTCCACATCCCTATTAGGCGGTAAACCCAGCAATTCATCTAGAAATACATCAGGAAATTCACAAACTACTGAAATATCACAGAGGGTAGTGACTTGGATATTACAAGATAAGTTTTGGAGATCAAAACTTCTACGAAGTGACACTAGAAAAGCACCCTCCCCCTAAGGTTCCCTCAACATGATTGTCCGAGTGGATGTGTCAATGAGAACTCCATGGTCACTCATCCAACTCATGCCTAAGATCACATTTATGGCTAATCTGGGCAATACTATCAGATCCATTATGTACTCCTCTTGTATCGAGATGAGCACATCTCTGACTACTTGATTTGTAGAGATAGTAGCCCCAGCTAAACTTATACTATAACCACCCTTGTTTACCTCAATTATTTTCTGATCATACTTAGATGCAAATGCTTGGCTCATAAATGAATGAGAAACTCCAGAATCAAATAAAACAATGGCGGGATGTTTGTTAAAAAGAAACATACCGGTGGTGACAACTTCTCCTGCAGTGATTTCTTCCATAGCTGTATAATTCACGTATCCAGGACGTGCTTTAGGATTTATCAGCTTCTGATTACCCGGGTTTTGATTGCTATTCTTCTTAGGATGGGGACACTCCTTGGCCCAATGGCCCAACTGATTGTAGTTGAAGCATGGCTGGTTGTTCCTTGGTCCTGCTGAGCTTCCTTGGCCAGCGTTGCCCTTAGGTATGGCAATGGTGAATGCCCTGCGAAATGTCTTCTGGGGCAATTAGCCTGAGCTTTTGGTGGAGGAGGCCTAAACTTAGGCGCTGGTGGATGAAATTGTGGCCTAGCTACCACTAGAGCTCTGGACTATGATGATCCTGAGGTACCTACCTCAGCTGCTCTCTTGTGGCCCTTTTTGTGTTGTGTGTAAGTTATTCTGATTCTCCTGGGTTAGGGCATCCCTGACAAACTCATTGTACGTAGCACACCTCGAGTTGGCCATGGTCTTCATCAGTTTAGTGCCAAGGCCTCTCTTGAAGCTTTCTATCTTCTTTTCCTCCATATCAAAGAACCCTGGGGCATATCGAGACAAATTGTTGAAGGCATGCATGTACTTGGTAAGGGTGTTGGTCCCTTGTGTGAGTCTCATGAACTCGGCTGCTTTCATACGCATCAGCCTCGGGGGAATGTGATGTCCCCTAAAGGCTAACTTGAACTGCCCCCATGTGACCTATGAGTTGGCAGGTAGAGAGGACAGGAAATGGGTCCACAATATCCCTACCGGTCCCTGTAGTTGATGAGACACATACTCGGCCTTCTGATGCTCAGTAACCCTCAACAGATGGAACTTCTGCTCTATTGTGTTAAGGCACTCATCCGCTTGGAGCGGTTCTTTGGCCTCTTTGAAGATATGAGTCTTAGTGTCTTGGAAATCTTTGAACGAGCTATATTGATTTGGTTCAGGCCCTTGATGTTGCTGACGGGTGTGAGCGGTGTTCTGTGCAATGAGGCGTAGTGTATCCTCTATGGCTCTCTAATTACCCAGGAACTGTGTGAAGAATTCATTCACAGATGGTGACGGCGGTGGTGGTAAGTCACCGTCGTTGCCACCTAGGCTGGTGCCTGCCCCATCACGAGTGTGAGTCATCTGCAAAATTGCAACAATAAGTGATTATTGGTTGATGTCAACAGATTGTAGATGAATTGTGTAATCATGTCAAACTAAAATTACTGGAGAGAATCTTAAATTCATACAATAAAACAGAAGCATAATAATTCATTCTCGCAGCATGACATCACCAATTTGATCACTTATCGTACTCGCAACGCATTAACATGCATGTCATATTTCACCAGTAAAACGTAACTGGAATTTCATCAAAGTTCAACCTATAGTGAAACGACATACAAAGTGCCAATATTACACCAAAGTCACATCACGAATACTGAAATTTCAACTACAAGTCTATTACATAAATAGCAGGGATACAACTATCGCTTCAAACTAGTCACTAAACGGTTCTACTCTTCAGCATGCTCACTATCGAGGTCGGAGATTGCATCATCCTCATCCTCTAGATCCACTTCTTCTTCCTCCCAACCATCATCTTCAACTAACAACTCTGGATCTTCTTCTTCCTCATCTAGGATCGGGTGCAGTTGGTTGTTCAGATAATGCACCTCATGTTGAAGATCAACCACCATGTTCTGGGCATGAGCAAGCTACTAGCGCAAGTCCCTTTTGACTTAGTCCTACTGCATGGCCAAGGCTTCGACATTGTTTCGTGCTGCTTCAGCCAGGGCTGCATGGTTGTTTGCTTGGATCCGCTGGAGCATAGCTGTGAGTGCCTCGGCACGAGCGGCCTCCAGCTGCTCCGTGAGTCGACGAGGTGGAGGAGGTGATGGGCAAGTGGTGTGCATGAGCAATCGCATAGTGGCATGGTGGCAGTAGCGTGCGAGCTCGGCGAAGGTGTGGCGGCGATGGCGTGGTGCTCGGCGTGCTCTCGTGGGTGAAGGAGAGGCAAAGAGGGCGAGAGAGCGAGAGTGAGTGAGCGTGGCGGCTTCGCCTCTCTTTTCTCCCCCTGCTGGCCCGACCAGCTGGGCTGACGCTGGCATGCTGCTGCCACACGGCGCGTATGGCCTAGGCGCGGTCAGCCACGATGGCCAGTCGATTTGAATCGGTGAAGTCGATTCAGTCGACTGAAACCGCCATCTTTGCTCTCCTCTATCTCCTAATCTGTGGCAAATTTTTGAAAATTTCAGTAATACAAAGTGTAGAGCTACGTGAGTACTACAACTTTACTATAATGATCATGGCCTAAGTCGAGCTAGTTTCAAACGACAGTGCTCCAAAGTGGGGTACTCTGAAACTATAAACCGGTTTAGGACTTAGCAAAATTTTCTAAGTTACATACACCATTAAGTTGAAACTTGTGAGCTCTATTTGACCATGTTAGGCACTGATTTAGCTCATGGCCCTTAAATAAAGTTTGTTACCCTTGATGCGAACTACAACTTTTATTTAGGTCACACAGGCATGCAAACACTCTAAGCTACTGTTCAACTTTGGTCAAACTAGCATCATGAAAATGGCATTTCAATGTAAACCAACACTTAGAAGCAAAATTGGTTCATATCATGAATACAAAAGTTGTTCCATCCACCATTCTAGATGCGTTTAAGGTGTTTTGGTGACCTCACAACCATCTCATGCATTGGTCACATATGATCACAAGCATAATTAAGTATATGAGCAACATCACATGTGATAAGAGAAGGTGAATGAAATGAAACTTCATATGCTCGTGCTCATGAATGCTTCGATGATGCTTGCGATCATGAAATGCATGTGCCAAATTCAATGCTTAACACTAGGGTGTTACACAGTTGAAGCCAATATACAATATATTTTAGGACAGAGGGAGAAATTCACTCTCGCATGTAAAGAGTGAACTACCAATTTTCTTATTCCAAGTTCCCATGTGAACAACTCAAATTCGTCGTGAAGCCTACAGTTCTCGCTGCAATACACAGCCTTCCTTTCCATCCATCTGCATCGTCGCAAGCGCCGCCAGCGCATGGAAGATCACTGTGCACCTGTGCTGGCGGCGGCAGCGACAACTTGCCCCAAGCCCACCTCATTTCATGGATTACCTCGGCGGTCGCCTCGTGGCGGCACAACACACACCTCTTGTTGCATAGCCACCAACTCGTTGGTCCTCCACTGCCGCCCACCACCACCACCTATGATTCTTCCTCGCCCTCGACCTGCCTCATGTACCGCCTCGCGGTGTCATCATCGCGAGCATTGCCATTGTGCCTATAGAGTAATATGGCGACTAGATAGGCCACCAAATTATGCCCGCCATCGGTGGCATGGGTGAGATCATCGAGGCATGGTCGGAGCCTGTTGGTTTCCTCGAATACCATTGGTGTCCCAGTGAGGAAGCAAGCCTCTGGGTTAGCGAGTTGGGACAGGCTAGAAAGGAAGGCATAGTACTTGCTGACATCGTCCCACCCAGCCCGCATCTGCACTAGTCCAATGCCACACGCCGACCGATGGTGGGGTTGCCGCAGATGTGGCGCATGGACGAGCAAGCCACCCGTAGGCTATGGATGTCATCCATGGGCCGCTCCGAGGTCACAGCGAAGTGGCCGGCGATCTCAATGGCTAGCTCGTCAGGGAGCGCTAGCAAATGCGACGTGGGGTGCCGCCAAGCCGCCATGATTGCCGTCGTCGATGTCGTGTGATGCAGAGCACGAGGAGGACAACCGAGGGCTCGTGCGGTGGCGTGGATGGAGCTACAGCGTGTGCGTGGATGGAGCTATAGCATGTAGACGGTGGCGAGATGGAGCGCTGGAGAGGCGGCGCGGCGCGATTGACTTATGTTGATTGAGGAGGAGGCGGGGGAGGCGGCCAAGCGGGGGTTACAGTAGGAGTTTTAAATACCCTCTGCGAACTACCATGAGAATTCCAACGATGACACGGTTCAAATTACTCGGTGGGCGGGCGACTGGGCGGATGAAACGATCAGATTACCGGGAAATGCGGAGTTTTCTGGTTCTCTTTCTGATCTGCACATTTCTTTTGGTTCACATTTTTTTATTGCACACGTAAGAAAGTCCCCTCGATGTACATTTCATCTCGTAGGACAGTATATAGTGTCGTCTCTACATTTGAAAGTCATAGCAAATTTAGTGCATTTGTTCATACTGCCCATGGGCCGGTTTGTTAGGCGCACGAGATGAAATTTCAGATACCAAGGAACCGAGGAAGACTGCGAAATTGCAATAATTAAAAATATCACATCTAAACCTCTATTGGAGTCGTCTCCCTAGCTTCCATGCATGTATGCATGCAGCCTTTAATTGGAACAAACTAGAGACGAGCTTGGCTTCCATCAGGAGTTAATTGCAGCCTTGTTTCTAGGATACGCCTAATAATACATACTTTTTCTAAAACCTGCGGGTGCCTAATAAAGTGACAGTGTCAACCACAATCCAGGGAGTGTAATCAATCAGAACCTATGAAACCATGTAGCCATCTCTAGCTAGCTGCTACCCTTCAGCTGCTGCGAGCCTGTGACTGCTTGGATTGGAGTGCACTGTATACTTTGATGAATGACAGAAGGTCCGACCATCTAAAATATTCACTACTCTGATACTAGTAATGATGAACCTTGTGCAATCACGTCAGAAGACTATTCTAGCCCTGGCGTCCCTATGTGTACAAAGCTTGCCCTCACTCCCATTGTATAGCCATCTCTAGCTAGCTTACTACCTTACAACCCCTCGACAGCTATAAGTCATCTTCATAGCCACACCAGGCTTTCAAGTCTCAAGCATGTCATGGTGGTCAAAAGCTCTTCTTCTAAGATCCAGTTCTTGTGTCCAACTTTCCTGCGCATTCACTTCACTCTCGGCAACTGCGCAAGGTCTATATGGGAGGAGCATCCCCCTTCCCTCAAAGATTCTAAATTTTATTTGTTTCTTTAGGAATTCAACGAATGTATTCGTATGAAACAGGTTTCCTGGTATAACATGAGATGTGTCCGGACTGGTCAGATTTACGATGCTCGGACTTTCTTGCGTGTGCTGTAAAATTTGAATAGCTATGTGGCTTCTCCATTAGGCATTACATCAACGCGAGACTTAATCAGACGAATTCCGTTATGCATGTTTACCATAACTATATATCAGAAAGAGAACCAGAAAGAAACCTGCAGGCAAAACCAACCAACAGCGGCTAGAAACCAGCCACTAAATGACCAAAGAACCTGATCTACACCATGCTCAATAGAGTTTAACTCACCTAATTAATACAAATTTCAATAATATAGTAAACATAGACATGCAAATAAGACTTCACAAATCAAAACATCTGTATATTTGAACGCGTCTGACATAAAATGCAAGGGAAGATACATAAGGAAGAGTAACAACACAAGGAAGAAGTAACAACATGTACTCCCTCCGTAATCCCAACATAAGGTAGATACATCAAATGCAACGTGAGATACATCAAATGGAAATTTCTTTACTCCTTTACTCATCGTCGGTATCACTGTCCTCGTTCGCATGCTTCTTGGTGTTGTGGGTGGTGCTGATTCCCTACATCGTGATGCTAGTGTCGAAGCCATCTATTCGGCTCTAGTAGCAGGCGAGGGTGTACTCACATTGTTCGTGCGGTTCTTGTTCAGGTAGGCTGGCAGTTCTTCTAGGTCATCAGCGAGTTGGTGAAAAATAAAGATGTAACTGCTCACCTTTTCCTCCCGAGGTGAGTTGAGGGTGCCTAGACCGGTGTTCTATAGCACATGCCTGATCTTCAAGAAAGCCTTACTCATGATGCCAATGGCCCAATCATCTCTATCTCCAAAGGGATCCACTGGAGCTTCATCTTGATTCACCATGGACACGGCATCATCCTCCTTCACCACCGGCACAGCATCATCCTCCTTCACCACGGGCATGGGGCCATCCCCCTCCCGTGCGTGATTCGTAGAAGGCTCGCCCTTCACCACGGTGGTGGCTAAGAGTGAAGTAGGTTTGGAGAAAGCAACCGCACGTTCCTGGTGATTTTAGATCTATAGTGGAAATGGGAGGGCTCAGGGAAGGAAAGAAAACAAGCGGAGTTGCAGAAGAGATCGCGGTGGTTAATATATCACTACTACAGAGGAGCTATTGGTGTTTTTTATTTTTTGGGAACAAAGAGGAGCCATTGGTGTTGAAATGTTACTGTACATGCAAGAAAGTCCAACCTCTGTAGGTTTGAACGCATCTGGCACACTGTACCGACCCTAGCTTACATTACAAACAAGTTAAAGTTCCTGCAAAACAATGACAACATCCATCCAAGAGGAAATTAACATATCCATAGATAATGAAACAACATTGATCCATTTAAACATGTTATGACAGATAGATACATCATGGAACTTTATTTAATCCTCTGCTAATGACTCCAACTCTGAGAACAAGGGAACATAGAGAAGATAGTAAGGTCTGCAGATGTTTTGTGACAGGACATCCCATCTGAAAAATGCACTGTAACATGTAGAGATGACATAAACTTTTCTATTGTCCATGTTATATGCAATGATGTCATTTTCCTCCCCAACCCCAACAAAGAGAAGCAAATTCCATTCTGGGTGAACCATTGAGTAGTACTGATTAACATCCTAGTAACCAAATTCAATGTTAGTCTCCGCAAACACGTCCAGAGTGCTAATAGTATGCTTCAATGTCCATTTATTAGTACCATAGTCTTCAAGGATCCAGATGTTAAGCTTGGGTATATCGCTACATGAACAGTATATACACACAAGTGACCTTGAGCTTGATAGATGGAACCTTTAGAACGACGCAGGCAAGGAATTTTCCTCCATGTCTCTCCCTCTATATCCACATCAAGTATCTGAGGGTAAAACCCCGAGTACCCCATAATGTGCAGACAACCGTTAAGATACATAGTTTCTAATGATTTCATTTCTTCTGATCCCTCAATTATCACACAAGTATTCCAGCCTCATTTAGATTCCTTACAGATCTATGCTGCAGTTTTAGATGAGTAGATGTCCACACCCCGGCACCGATCAAACGATGACTCCTGTATATATTCAATCACATGGAAGTGCGAGGAGGCTTTCGGATCAAACCCCAATTGAGCATCACCAACAGAATGGATGCTAGGTGGTAGTTCTTTGAACTCCTTGGTTGCTGTTGATGGTCACTAACATCAATTATAAACCGTCAACATAACCTGTATTTGTACTTAATTTCATCACCAAACCTAGGTATAGGGGTTTAAACTAATAAATTCTATGAGTTTTGGTGAATCTGTGTTTTTAGCAGGGTTTATCTAGAAAACCATCAAGGAAGACCTATTCGTCAAAGGAAATAACGGAATTCCACAGCGTAAATAGTGTGGGAAGATTTTAGAAGACTCTAGGAGGCTCTCCACCTAAGCAGACCCCAAGGGGCTTCCATTTGGGGCTGGTCGGCCCCACCTGCAGGGCGCTCGACCCCTAGGCCTGCCTGTCAGCCTCCACGTTGCAATGTCGGTTCTCCATCGCCTCTTAGGTGGCATATATGCTGTCCTTTAAGTATATATCCACCATATATCTACACACATGCACATCTTGATTTGATTGTATGACTCAACTCTCTTTGAATCCATTGTTTGACTTTACAATATATGCATTGCAAGTATGCTCTAGCTTTCTCCCTATCTATGAACTTCACATAAGCTTTAGTTGTAGGAAGAGAAAGAAAAGGCATAAAATCTTTACTGCCTTTGGTGAGGATCCACAAATACCACATATATTGAGAGACTTGAGAGTGTCATACAATGGAATCTCTGAGTTTTATTTTGAAAACTTATAAAAACTCTAGAACAATGGTGGAACAAAGAACTTGAGACATAGTGCTTCACTTAATCAATCTATCTTTCAATTGCTCAAGACCCAAGTGAAGGTTAAGAAGCCCCATGGTTGAAGGTAATATGGGTAAGTTTGAAAGTCGGATCAGTTTTTCCAATCTAGAGGAGAATTTTTTATTGAACGCATGTGTACTTTTGAGGCATGAAAACATTGTAGCAACTCCTGATCCATTACTGAGTTTAGCTTTGCTCAGAGACTAGCAAAGGTTAAGCTTGGGGGAACTTGTTGACGATCACTAACATCAATTATAAACCATCAATATAACCTGTATTTATACTTAATTCCATCACCAAACATAGGTATAGGGGTTTAAACTAATAAATTCTATGAGTTTTGGTGAATCTGTGTTTTAAGCAGGGTTTATCCAGAAAACCATCAAGGGAGACCTATTCGTCAAAGGAAATTATGAAATTCCATCACATAAACAGCGTGGGAAGATTCTAGAAGACTACAAGAGGCTCTCCACCAAAGCAGACCCCGAGGGGCTGCCATGTGAGGCTGGCCAGCCCCACCTATAGGCCGCCTAGCCCCTAGGCTCAACTATTAACTTCCACGTCGCAATGTCGGTTCTCCACCGCCTCCTAGGTTGCATCTAGCCGTCCTTTAAGTCAGTTTGATCCAAGGGCTCATATTGGATGCTCTGACCTATATATACCAGCCCCTACCACCCTCCTAGGAGCCATCCTGAAACCCTAATTCATATCATGAGGATCAGAGTCAGCTATTAAGAGAAGATTAGTCCTCCATAGGATCTAGTCTTGTAAATAAAAGTGAGATAGAGAGTGAGGGAAGAGTTTGGAGGAGATGACGGTCTGTTAGTGCTCTCTCTATGGCTTATACCTTGGCGGATCGAAGTTCTACTTGAGCTTGCCTTCGAGATTTCTCTGGTAATCAACTTCTGATTCAAGTAAGCAATTGTTTATATTGTTCATTAGGATCATGACTCTCTTTTGAGTGCTTTAATCTATAGACGCTCTAGGTTAAAGTATTAATCATAAGTGTAAACATGGTGCTTAGACTTAGGTTAATCGTGGATGCACCCTGCATTCCGGATGGTGGTAGATCGTGTGTGTGACATCAGTTCTATATAGCCTGTACTATATAGCTTCGTTGATCCTTTGTAGTCCACCTTCCGTCTGTAGGCGCAAGTAGGACGCGGTTACAAAGGAAATCATCCTCTGCTGGTGTCTTTCTCTTGTAATGTCCCCTATTAAATAGTAGAAGACATAGTTTACCCAAGTCAAAACTAGAGAACCTGAGTTTTCCTTTGTATGCTCCATTTATCTTAATCTTGTTGTTACCCCTAGTTAAGTTAGATCGTAGTTAGTCTCACATGTTTCCCTATGGATACGATACTTGGAATACTTCCGGGTGAAAGCTACAACGGTATCCGTGTGCTTGCGGATTTATATGTGTGCATTAAATATACTAATAGTTGCAGAATTGTAGACGACATAGCAGTATGATCCATCAGCCCCTCGGCACCAGCATAGGATGAGGCCATTGTAGATATCTGAGACAGCTACATTGGCCAAGGTGAAGGGCAAGAAGGACAAGGAGGGGTGTTCACCGGTGACTCTAGTGTAGCATCGATAGCCTTGGTCAGTGTCGTAGAAGCCGCCTGCCACATTCTGGGGCAGCACCTTATGGTTGTTGTAGTCCTTGATGAGGCAGTTCCAGGAGCGACAGACACATTTGCAGCAGAACAAGGAGCGGGCGGGGAGGCAGTGGAGGATCTCAACAATGGCATCATCCGTGAGGCTGGCCAGTGTGTTCCTCTTGTTGGGGGCCTCCTCCATTTCATTAGTAATGAGATCACTGAGGAGGAAAATAATCCAACAACGATCCATCAGTGAAGTCCACAACTCATACCAAAGTGTAACTTTAACATCCATTAACAATTTTCATGGTACGACCTCAAACAAATTTAGAGTAGCACCACATAGACATATATAACTCAAACTAGAGTAGCAGTTAATGGAGCTATAACCATTACAATTCTAGCTAAATCAAGTCTAATCATCACACTTATAATCAGTATACGACCTCAGAGCTTCTTTTCCATAGGAGATAGACAAAAATTAAGAGGGCGACAATTACAATAGTTTTGAAGGCAAAAGCAATGGGCCTATTTGTTTGCCTAGACAGATAGGTATAATCAAGCAAGCACTTGACAATTAACAGGCCTAGTTGCACACAGACATTTATAGTAAGAACACTAAACATATGCATAAACAATCAAACAACATTGATCCATTTAATCATGTCATGACAGAGAGAGATACATCATGGAATTTTATTTACGCCTCTGCTAATGACTCCAACTCTGATAACAATAGAACATAGGGAAGATAGTAAGGTCTGCAGTTGATTTGTGGTAGGACGCCACATTTCAAAAATGCACTATAATGTGTAGTGATGACATGAACTTTTTTGTTGTCCATGTTATATGCGACGATGTCATTTTCCTCCCCAACCCCAACAAAGAGAAGCAAATTCCATTCTGGTGAACCGTTGAGTAGTACTCAACAACATCCAAGTAACCAAATTCAATGTTAGTCTTCACAGATACCTGCAGAGTGCTAACAGTATGCTTTAATGTCCATTTATTAGTACCATAGTCTTCAAGGATCCAGATTTTAAGATTGGACATATTGTAACCATGAAGAGTACATACACACAAGTGACCCTGAGCTTAATGGATGGAGGGTAAAGAACCACGCGGCCTAGGAATTTTCCTCCATATCTCTCCATATCTCTCCCTCCATATCCACAGTAAGTATGCAACACTGCAAGTAGTCCATAATTTGCATACAACCATTAAGATACACAGTTTCTGATCTCTCAAATATCACACAAGTATTCAGTTCCCATTTAGATTCCTTATAGATCCATGCTATAGTTTTAGATGAGTAGATGTCCACACCCATCCACTCATCATCCTACTCCTCTTCTATATATTCAATCACATGGAAGTGCGAGGAGGCTATCGGATCAAACCCCAATCGAGCCTCACCAACAGAATGGATGTTAGGTGGAAGTTCCTTGAACTTCTTGTTGCCGAATTGTAGACGACATAGAGGTATAAACCATCAGCCCCTTGGCACTAGCATAGGATGAGGCCATTGCAGATATTTGAGACAGCTACATTGACCAAGGTGAAGGGAAAGAAGGACAAGTAGGGGTGTTCATCGGTGATGCTGGTGTAGTGTCGATGGCCTTGGTGGGTGTCATAGAAGAAGCCAGCCAGAGTCTGGGGCAGCACCTTATGGTTGTTGTAGTCTAAGATGAGGTGGTTCTAGGAGCGACAAACATATTTGCAGTAGAACAAGGAGCGGACGGGGAGGCAATGGAGGATCTTGACAATAGCATCGTTCATGAGGTTGGCCAGTGCGTTCCTCTTGTTGGGGGCCTCCTCTATTTCGTCTGTTGAGAGCTTTCTCAGTAATGAGATCACTTAAGAGGAAAATAATCCAACAAAGATCCATCAGTGATCGAAGTCCCAACTCATACCAAAGTGCAACTTTAACAACTATTGACAAATTTCATGGTACTAGAGTAGCAGTTAATAGAGTTCTAACCATTATAATTCTAGCTAAATCAAGTCTAACCATCACACTTACAATCAGTACACGACCTCAGAGCTTCTTTTCCATAGGAGACAGACAAAGATTAAGAGGATGACAATTACAATAGTTTTGAAGACAAAAGCAATGGGCATGTTTGTTTTTCTAGACAGATATGTATAATCAAGCAAGCACTTAACAATTAACAGGCCTCATTGCACATAGGCATTTACAGTAAGAACACTGAACATATGTAGAAAACCAAGACATCAACAGAAAACTAACTAGTGCCACCTCCTAGTTCTTTTCATCATCATTGGCCTAACTAGATCTCAAACGCTAGAATGTTTCTTGTATAGCTTATGTTCAAGCAAGGACCAAAATAGTGAAGCGAATAGGAAAAGGCGAGAAAGGGGACCTCTACGCTGCACACAATGGACACGGACGCCAATGCCGCCACGCTCCATCGGGAAGCCCCACTGCTTAGCCTTCAAAAGGACGCCTGAGCCAGTACAACACACCGGGGATCCTCCACTGCTGCCACCATCACAAGTCCAATGGGCATAGATTTGTTTCCACTTGCAGTGGATGTCCAATATAGAGGTCAACCTATAGGGCATCCACATAGAGAATATACTACTATGAGGACTCCAAAGACATGTCAACATAGCCAGGCATCTAGCGTAATGGTGAAGACGATCCATTCCTTGCTCTGGGTCCTGTGTTTGATTCCTAGGTCCCAGTATTTTTTTTAATTAGATTTTATTAAACACCGGCGGCACACAAGCTATCGGGTCCCACAGGTTGGATGGAGAAAGAGAAAGGTCCCACATGTAGACGTGACACGTAAGCCATCGGGTCCCACAGGACATATGCAGAAGGGTCCCACAAGGTCGGGTCCCACAAGTCGAATGCAGAAGGGTCCCGTAGGGTCCCATAGGTTTGATACAGAAGGGTCCCGCATGTACACGTCGGATGGATAAAGAACCGAGCGAAGACTTTTATGATGAATTACAAGCGTCACGGATGAGTAACAGCAGGTCCCATAAGTACACGTCGGGTGTCTGGTCCCACAGATCGGATGCAGAAGGGTCTCGCAGGTACACGTCGAGTGGAGAAAGGACCGAGCGAAGACTTTTATGACGAATTGCAAGCATCACGGATAAGTAATAGGGCTATCCCACAGGTACACGTCGGATGGATAAAGGACCGAGCGAAGACTTTTATGACAAATTGCAAGCGTCACAGATCAGTAACTACAGGTCCCACAGGTACACATCGGATGGATAAAGTACAATGTGGAGATCTATGATGAAGTCGTTTGTTATAGATCGAATATTGTTCATCATAGATGTGTAATTAGTTCAATGACGAAGCCCTATTCATCACAGTTTTAAAGGAGATCATCATAGATGAGACGTGCGAGTGATCTGTGATGAAACCCTACGCTCTTCTATGACTTTTTTGTGACGATGCCCGATTTCATCATAGAAAGGGAGGGTTGCAGGATCGTCACCACTGATCTATGACGAAACAAAAATATCTGTTATAAAAAACGCTCTTCTATAACGATTTTGGATTCGTCATTAAGTTTTTTATCATAGAAGTGGATATTTTTAGTAGTGGGACAACCATTGGTGGTTCCACCGCCCTCCCAATGGCGTTGCACACTGGACACAGCGGTGACACCTCCACTTCTGCTGCTCTGAACCGGGGTCAGGTGGGCACCACCCTAGGGGTGGCGGTGCCACCCAGGCAGCACCCCAAGTCTGGTTTCGCCTCCTTTTCTTCACCTTTTCCAACACCTTTGCAAATGTGCTAACACCACCAAGTGTTGACCACCTTATGCACATGTGTTAGCTTTTAACAAACATTTCTCAAATGATTAGTCACTCCTTTCATCACGTCACTCGATCCTAACACGTATACAAAGTTAGATCACTCAAGTGGCACTAGATGATCGATATGCAAATAAGTTTGCTCCTCTTGATAGTATGACTATCTATCCTAAACCCGGTCATAAACTTCTCTACATACCTATGACGGGTGAAATGAAATACCCTATAAATATACCTTTGCCTTGCGCATTCCATTCCACTCCTCCAATGTCGATGCAACATATGCACCAATAAGATCAACAAATGATATGATCCACTTCATATCATCACATAACCTTATTGGTTCATCGATCTGGACATCACTTGCTCTTCACCGTTGCCTTCGTCCATCAACGCCAAGTCTTGCTCAAGCTTCACCGCCACGCGATCCATTGCTCCAAAGCCTCCAACTTGCCCTTCACGCTTACAACCGGTCCATCAAGCCAAGTCTTGTCTTGATCTTCTCCACCTTAGTCACATGACTCAATGTCATGTCTCATATGCAATGAGCACCTTCATCACATGTGAGAGCCTTGCAACAAATCCAAATCATTTCACCTCCATGGCAAGTATTGCTCACACACATGTACATGTGGACTAATCACCTGTGTATCTCACATTTAAATGCATTAGTCCACCTAGGTTGTCACTCAATTACCAAAATCAAACAAGGACCTTTCACCACAGCCACTGCACCGGCGCTGACTCCACGCCGCCACAGCCACACGTCGTCCGCAGCTGGATGGAGAGAAGTGGATTAGGGAGGGATGGTCGGAGAGGATGGCAGGGAAGGTGGAGAGACTGGGAGATGTGTGTTTTGTGAGGAGAACGGGAGAGCATAAGAGGGAGGGAGCACTTAGGAGGAAAATTTTGAGTCGCACAAGCGCGCATGGACCACGAAAGTTTGCAAAATATTTTTTTGTGCCCTCAAACACAAAATGCCACGGACTAGGGATTTCAAAGCACTATAATTTGTTTAACAGAGGACAAAACTAAAACAGATCAGCACTCTTCAAAAACAACACTGCATCTTAGTGGTTAGTTTCCTACTCTTAAATTCAAGAGGTCTGCAGTTCAATCCTTGGACGTGGCAATAATTTTTGCACGTTGTTTCAATATTTTTTTGCACATTTAACCTCATCGATAGGCGGGTCCCACCTTCCCTATTTACAGGGGAATATGATCTGTGACGTCTAATCATGACGATAGCTATACTAGTCGTCATAGATGTATCATCTCAGGAATAAACCGTCATAGACAATAGAATTCTATAATGCTTTCAAAGAACGTCACCAGTAAACCGTCATGTAAAGCCTTATTTCTTGTAGTAGCTACAAGACCAGTGTGCGATGGGCTAGATCCAACAATAATGTCTCGTAAGCATTGTTTTCAGGCCCAAGGCCATGTGAGCGAGTAGTACTAGTACTGCTCACGGTGATCTTGCGTACAAAGGCTTTGTATGTTGAACCAGTTTCATTATTTGGATTGGTCGTGCTCTTTACCGAGCGCCTGGCTGGCCGGACAAGACGGGCCTGCCTGCCCCCGTGCCTCGCGCCTCATGCCTTGCGCCGTGCGCTGCTCTCTTGCCTCGTGTCGTTCGTGCCTCGCGCCTCGCGCAGCGCTCCGCTGCACCTCGCGCGTCTCACCCGGACTCACGTTGTGCACAGCCGAGGTCTCTGACCACCGCGTCGTGGCATCGAGCTCCATGCCGGTGTCAAGCTCTGCGTCATCGAGCGTCCATTGGGGGCAGTAAGTACATGAGCACATGTTGCAACCGTATGTTTCATGCGTTTTAGATGTATGTTGCATATGTTTTATCTAGATGTTGCAAAAATAGATCTGGTGTTGTATATGTTGCAATGACTATACATGTATGTTGCAAGTGTATGTTTCAAATGTTACAGCTATTCAAAACGTATGTTGCAAGTGTTTTATCTAGATGTTGCATATGTTGCACTGGCTATATACGTATGTTGTAAGTGTATGTTTTAAATGTTTCAACTGTTTCAAACGTATATTGCAAGTGTTTTTACCAGATGTTGCATATGTTGCAGTGCCGATACACATATGTGACAATGCCCATATACATATGTTGCAAGCGTATGTTTTAAATGTTTCATCTATTTCGAACGTATGTTGCAGAAACTGCTTTATATTGCAAGTGTTCGTGACCTCGTGGCAAAGGGGCGAAGGCGAAGGTGATCCCCTCGGGCGCAGCGGTCCCCGCGTGCGAGCGAGAAGCGAAGCGGGCGCGGCAGCAGACGCGGAGGACAAATTTGTATTGTACCCATGGGCGTGGCAGCAGGCGTGAAGCACGAAGCTGCATCCATGGACAAGCAACTGGCGCGGAGCACGATGCTGCATCCATTGGCCCCGTTCGC
The DNA here is from genome assembly GCA_904845875.1 of Miscanthus lutarioriparius. Classification (NCBI taxonomy): domain Eukaryota; kingdom Viridiplantae; phylum Streptophyta; class Magnoliopsida; order Poales; family Poaceae; genus Miscanthus; species Miscanthus lutarioriparius. Next base: position 27,989,341 of record CAJGYO010000019.1, on the reverse strand, counting down.
TGGTCTGAAACTTGGCTAAAAAACAATGTTCCGGCTGGTTTGTTGTGAGAGAAAAACATTGTTCGGCTGAATGGATGAACAGTGTCGCGTGAGGGAAACCAGCCGGCTGGCTGGTTTCCTCCAGACCAGCGAACACCACCATTGTTAGGCAGCAGACACGGAGCACGAGGCGAAGCGGAACGCGAAGCTGTATTCATAGACGCCCTAAGGATATCATTATTGAAAACAGGTAGTCAGCAGGCGTGGGTATCCGGACGCGGACGCCGAGTGGGCGCTGGTCTCTCCGTATTTGTTCTAGAACCCTGTGCGATTTGGAGATAATTGGGCACTAAATATCGTACAAATACCAGGCCGAATGTATTTGGTTTGAAAAACGAACGACAAAAGCAGATTTGACCCTTCATTAATATCTCTCATAATGTTCATGTAACTAATTAAAGGCTTCTATAATAGAGCATCCAAGTTAATCCCACGAGATACTAAAAAAAGGCAAATTCTAAAACTCTCACAAAATAAAATAAAATAAAAAGATCTTGCCATCAATTTGACTGATAATAATATAAGTTAATAACTAATGTACCCATTTTGTTTTCTAAAAAAATTTGCCTTTACATAGATATGGATGCAAAATAAAAATATAGACAGTATAGTTTATCACAAGATTATAGAGCAACTAGGAGTATATGTGTATTGCAGAGAGAATGCGCACATGCAAAGATAAGCAATTTTATCTATATCTTAACCAAATATTAAAGAAGGAATTGATCTTCCGCCTGTCTTTCCTATTTCTCAAAATGTCCTTGCACCCTTAGGGTATATATTTTCATCAAATATTATTATAGGTAACAAAAACTGGACGCGCACACATATCCGTTCGTCTCACCGGCTTCTATGCCTCCACCCCCCAACATGTTTCCTCCTCAAATATGTCATAAAAGTAAAGTTTCTTCAAGGCTAAGACATTGTAGGAAGCTATACGGGCGGAGCTACAGGGTGGTCCCTGTGGTCCGTGGACCACCCTGCGCTCAACTCAACCAAAGCTCATCGGTAGAGTTGGAACTGGAGAGATCAGCCTGTGTCCCCCTCGGCCTTCTGCGTACTGCCTTCAGACATCGCCCATCGTGAGAGTTCGCGCATTCGCGTAGACTTCGCCCCGCCACCCCTTTCTATTCTTCTCCATGCGGCCATGCTGTGAAGCCGTTGGGGGCGGGCGACGCTGTGAGATGGCGAGCGCAGCCATCGCTCATCTGGGACTCCACGACGGCAAACGCTGAGCAGCTGCCCAGCTGATACGTGCATCTAAATCCTGAGATGAAGACAAAACTGACAGCTGCTAAGCCAAAGCCAATTAGCCTGTTGCGGTGCTGCCATTGAAATGTTATATAATTCTCTTGCATATTTGTTGAAACATGAAGAGGAGTGGTGATATTGTTTCCCTTTTTCAAAATTATGCATCAAAGAAGTAGTGGCATACTATACTTCAACTATTAGGGGTACGTAATATAGCTAAATTCTACGTTACAAAAGCTATAGTCCTCTATTTTACGAGGTTTATATGTCCTTTTTATCTTAGTTGTGTTTCATAATTTATATACTTATACGCCGTCTTTACGGGTCAAACAAATTTTTAGTAATGGACCACCATAGCTACGAATCCTAGCTACGCCACTGCGTATGGTGGTAAGTGCCAGCACGGCGCAGTGTGATGAACCCGATAGCTAGAATAGAATTTTAGAGGGAAATCAGCAAGAAATTAGGACGAAGTCAGAGAAGAATTGGAGCACGGCTAGAGTCCGCGAGGAGGACGTACGACAGCTCTATACGAGAGGAAGGTTCCACCATACTATCCGTCCACTTGCTGAGCCACGTTGGAACTTACCCGCTGCATCGTCAAACAAGTTGCTTTCACGTACAGCTCTGGCAGAGGTAAAAAAATGTTATCGCCGACGAATCTGCATCTGCTACGATGTCCAGGAACTGGAAAACTTTTGCAGTCATGCATGGAGACATCGGCACATCAGACGTACGGCAGATGAGATGTGCATCATCAACGCGTCCATCACACGTACGTACATTACTACGTACCGACGGATCATCCACCGTCGGTTGGATGAGAATCTAGTGGCGATCCCATCACATCGGGTACGCTGATCACACGATGGGCCAAAATATCGTGCTGGACAGCATTGCTGAACACGTGCAGCGTTCGTGTCTACATATATATTTTTCTGTAAAAGGAAACAAAATTGGGACTTGTCTGGTAGTGTTTGGTCGACATAGCATCATCCATCTAGGAGAGAGGAAAAAAGTCACTCCCAAAACTTTTCGACGATATGTACGCGCATTTCCGATTCAAACTTTATTATTGCTATAAACTAAAGATCGTTTTTTTTCGTGAATTACACGATAATACTTACAACGTATGCACACTTATTCCTATAAACGCACGCATGCAAATCCTACTCTACGAGCATCTTCCAAGACTAGGCAAACAATTCCAAAAAATTAACGAAGTCGTCAGAGTCGTCTCGCTCCACTAAAAGTACAATCCCGTTAAATCATAGAAAATTCACTTCCACGGAGAGTCAATGAACTCAGAATCTAAGGTGCTACTGAGGCTTTTGTAACCACCAGGCTAGAAACCCTTTCGCAACATCCTTTATGAGGCTGCGTTTTAATTTGGGGTTTACGTTAGAGTTGCTCCTATTAGATGAATATTTAGATGTGTTTCCTATATAATATGGTTATACTTTTATTGTTGTATTAGCAATGCAGCAGCAATTAATGTCAAAAGTCCGTGCTTAGAGCAGGTACAATAATGAGCTTATAGCCAAGCTAATGCTGATGTGGAGAAAATAAGAGAGGAGAGAGATAAGAGCTTGGCTCCCATACCAACACCGAGCTAAGGCATGGAAGCACAGGTATTAATGGGCCCAAGTAGCAAATGTTGTGAGAATAAATAGAAGAGAGAGACTTTTTGAAGACAAATAGAAGACACTATTGTATAACTTAGCTTTTATAGTTTGTCTTATAGCTAAGTAATTTGGCTCTGTTATTGACGTTGCTCTTAAGAGTTAAGACTATACCGAGTCAAATGACTCCTGGTGGAGCTGGGTTGAGCAGAGGCCTTGCTTGTTCCATCTCCCACATAATAGTGTTGAATGAATACAAGTCTCGAGGCGATAAGATTCAAAAAAAAAGTCTCGAGGTGATAGCACGTTCATCAGTTTGACCCTGCGGTACAGGATAGGCCACGGTGCTTATATAGGTATATACTTGCACATTTAAAGAGTAAATTTGTTGTGGCCACGGCGCGGCCTCAGGGTGGCCACGTCGTTCAAAAATTTCCTGAGCGTCAGATCCTCAATCCAACGGTGCTGCTGCTCTTCCCATGCCAAATATATACCGGCTGAAACCCTAGCTCCACATTCCAAATCCACTTCTCCTCCCTCTCGCTCCTCTCTCAGCGGCGGCTGGGGCTAGGGAGGCCCGACTCCCGAGCCAGAGCTCGAGCGGCGGCGCTGGTGGCCCCAGCGCAGTGGCCTCCACGCGTGCGGCTTCCGTGCAGCTGGCGCGGCGGCACAGGAGGGCCCAGGCGCGGCGGCTCCGGCACCGTGGCCTCCGGGCCCCGTGTGGAGCTGGCACGGCGTCGGCGGCTCTGGCGCCGTGGCCTGCGGCGCAGTGGCACACTCGCACGGCTCCGGCACCGTGGCCTCCGAGCCCCGTGTGGAGCTAGCACGGCGTCAGCGGCTCTGGCGCCGTGGCCTGCGACGCAGTGGCACACTCGCACGACATCCCTAGCACGGCGGCGCCCCGGCCCAGACAGTTCCAGCGAGAGAACCCTAGCGCATCGGCGCCCTGTAGCGGGTGGCGACCAGCTCGGGAGGCCTCCGGCGCGGTGCCGCACTGGCCCGAGCGGATCTGTTCTCCAACGTGGGAGGCCTCCAGCACGAGGGCGATATTGCCTTGTTGGGACCCTAGCGCGGTGGCGCACCAGTGCGGACAGCCTCGGCTCGAGCGGCCCCTCCGTTCCGTCTTCCTTGCCGTTCTGCTGGCTGCGCCAGGTGAGCCGCCCGGCCTCTCTCCATCCTTACTTTTCCATTCGTTTCCCGCCTATTTGCTGCAGCTCACTGGTGGCCTGCTTCTCCGTGGGGCGTCTGTAGCTGTTGGGGGTAAGGAGGACGCCAGATCTGTATTGTGCGGCCAAGACCCGGCGAGGCACCCCCTGGCCCGGCGGAGCACCGGGGCGGCGGTCGGCCTCCGGCAGTCTTCCATGGTCGACTAGGGCTAGGGCGCTCCCCGTGCAGCGGTGGGCACACCCAAGCTGTGAGGTTTGCTAGTCCAAGATTCGAGCTGTGGGGTTGTACGCGATCTAGCCCCAGTTGGTGAGTAGCTAGCTGTGGAGGCACGCTTGCAGGCCATGGCAAGGAAGAAGCTAGGCAGACGAATTGATGGACATTGCCTGCGTAGCAGTGCTGCTGTTGCCATATCAAGGTATTTTGATTTTACTTTTTTCATGTATACGGCTAAAGCTTCTTTGCCCTGATGCATAGGCAGAAAGGCTTCACCTGCAATTTGGCTACAGGCTGTGTGCCATGCTTCGTGGACTGGTATGGTTTATGCTAATGATGCTTTTGGGAGCAATTATTAATTTGGACCACGCTTGATTTCTTACCAGCCTAATCTCATGCTTGTTGTATCCATTTTTTTTTGCATTGACTGGGCACCTATGGAAGAAAAGCCTCTGTGCATGACCATAGTGGATTTCTTACTAGCTTTTTGTTGGTCACTCTTTAGGAGTTGGCTTGCTGGTTTGTCAATTTATGAAATTACTTTCTATTTCTAAATAATATTTATAACCATAGGTGAATGATAGCAATGAAGCAATACAGAAAAAACAGGCAATGAGGCTTCCAGCTAACACTGTTCCTCTAAATTTGAAGAGATTAGGTGACTGCTAATATCACCTCTTTCTTTTTGTTTCAATTTTGCAACCTAATGAGCTAAAGGGAGGAACTTTATTCCCTTTTGTTGGTTTAGAAGTGTGAATCCGTAGGATGAACTTCATTGTTTTGTCTGAACAAGGATTAGCTTTAGTTTCTTGCTGTGAAAAGGTGAATTCAAATTCAAACTTTAATTCTCCTGCAGAAGCATATCTAAACATTATTTTAGAAATGTTGCCTACCTGCCAATAAAGTTATTCTATGTCATATAACATATGTTTTCCTTACTAAAATAAATATACATTGCGATTTCTTTTCTCTTGATTGTTCAAATGGATGGAAAGTGTGGTTTGCCTTGCCACCAGTTTTGTCCCATCAAATGTTACATTGACTGTTGCATTCCTCACACGAAATCCGAGTTGTACAAATGTAGGCAATTTTCAGTTTGTTTGTTCCAAGCTTCACTTTATATAACACAGAAAGGCTGTAAGATTAATTGATTGCTCTCCTTTGATAGATAAAAAAAATCTTTTATTGATTTCTAATCTTTATGCATGGAGGAACTATGTAATACCAATACCAATCACTCCGGTGCCTATGCGACCCGGCATCGAAAGTGGTGACTTGCAGTCGACCACCATTTGCAGCTCAAGGTACCACCTGTGCCTCTCCCCTATAAGTTATCTTGCCTTAGCAAGAATGTGTTTCTGACCCAAAGGTAGCATATGCTATTTCCTAGACAATTTGTCATCAAACAGTTTAAATTCGTTGAACTGTTTGATGAAATGTCAGTATAGTGTGTTCCACTGTTTTCAGTTACATTTAAATTGTTGTTGCGTGCTCGAAAGCAATTTTTCTTAATATAAGTTTGCTAAGTTCTTTCGTTGTTTCAAAATGGAGCTACAGTTGTAAAGTAGTTCAACCGAGGAATCCAAGTATCTGTTAAGCCTTGGTTAGTAATTTTAAAGTTTGTACGGATGTCCTTCAACACATGCTACAAATGCAGTTCTGTTTCGAATTTGTTGACAAATTTTTATAGTCCTTTAGCTGTATACATGAAGGCTAAAAAGTACGCTTTTGGTGGTTGCAGATCCTAGAGAAGGAGGTGTTATGGACCTTGAAGTTGATGGAGGACAGTCTCCATGAGGTGATCGTTGTTCTCAAATTATCCTCTATTGCATTCCATGTTTTTTTTTACTTTAGCAACTATTATGTTCAGTATTTCTCGGAGAGTAGCATTAGATTGGCCAGTATGTCTGGTTGCCTGTTGCACCTTCTGCTTTGTACAAAACATTTATTTTTAGCTTCCATTCAAATAATACAAATGAAAATGGGTCCGAGAGATGTCCGGTGCATCATGCAACCAAAATTAACCTGTGGCCCTAAAGTGATAAGAGGAAATCTTTCCTACAACATTTTTCAGTGTTATTTAGCTGCTCTTATGTTTGTGCATAATGGGCTAATGACTGCGTTGATGTCTTATTTAACTGCTCCCGTGTTCACCTCTGCTTATATGATTTCCCCCCAATACTGCAGTGTTGGCTAGATTATCCCGTTTAATAGACTTGCGGCTGGGGAAAACTATGGACCCTGCGGTTCAGATGGTCTTGTAAGAAATACACTTGCGGCTGACATTATGTATGGTGGGAAAACAATGAATCTTCCTGCGATTCAGTGACTGGCTTCTATTTTTGTGGTCATTTTTCCTTGGTTTGTGATTGCGTTCTGTGCTATATTTTTGTGGCGATCTTTTTATATACTGTTTGGGTTGCCAGATAAAATAATTTGTTATCTCAGCATTATTTCATTTCTCAAACAAAATCGCAAAGATGTTATCACGCGCGCATGGGCGCGCGCAAATTACTAGTTTAAAGTGTAAATTCGTTGTGGCCAGCTCGCGAGGCCAGCATGTCCATGGTAGCAAAAAAAAAAGGTTGCCCGTCTGATTTGTGATCTGTGGTTCTTGTGGCGTTGGCCAAGACACTCCCCAGGGTGGCCACGTTAGCAAAAATGTTTTGGTCCGTTCGAATGGAGATCGGCGGCGCTGCTGTCTCCTTCCATGCCGAATATATACCGGCTCCAACCCTAGCTCTCTCTCCCGTCCACATCCGCCTCTCCTCCCTCCCCCTTATCTCTCGGCGGCGGCTAGGGCGGGCCCGGTCGCGCGCGTCCGGGAGAGGGTGCCACAGCTCCCTGACAAGGGAGGCATGAGCCCCGGCTAGGGCGGCCTAGCGCGGCAGCGCAAGGGCCCTAGCGCGGGTGGCCCCCAGCATGGCACACCCCGGCGCAGGGCGAGTGCGCCCCTCGGCGCGGCGTTGCGCCCCCAGCGCGGGTGGCACCCCGTGCGGCGTTGCGGGGTGAGCTCGCCCCCATGGCCAGCGGTGCGGCGGCGTGGGTGGGGCCCAGGGGTTGGTTCAGGTCAAAGCCACCACGCGGCAGCTGCCTCTAAAGCCCCATGCGCCCCAGCACGCGAGGACTCCGGTGCGAGCAGACCCAGGTGAAGGTGGCCTCTCTCCCTTGCTCCTCCTCTCCTTCACTCGCCGACGCCAGGGTCGAGCATCGGTCTATGCTTGTCGCACTTCTTTGCTGGGGTCGAACCGGGGCCTCCACGACCGGATCTAGGGCCTTCATGGCCGCATCCGTTTGTTCCGCCACTGAATCTAGCCTGGTCGTGTCCTCTCGTAGCGTCTGGCCGGATCGAGCTACACGCCGACAGATCTCGCCATCGCGAGGTGGGCCATGCCGCCGGATAAGCCGCCAGCTTTGCTTTTGCGTCACCGCGCAGCTGCTTGCTAACGCTAGATCTACGCTCCTTGTAGGTTGGTGGTGGTGGGAGGAGCGACCCCACGAGCGCACCGAGGATGAAACGGCTTTCGGTACCAGGTCCGATTCACTTTCTGTTTTCTCGGCCCTGCTTGTTCGATGTTTGATTTTTGAGTGCCTTTTCCCACTTGCTGGATTTAGGGACCACGAGGACGACGCCGCGGCCGGACCGGAAGGCGATGGGGATGATTCTTGAGAAGCTTCAAAAGTGCGTGTTTCACATCTTTGTCACAAACGCAAGATGAGATTTGTTGCGTCAAGTTTTAATGAGCTCGATTTCTCCTCCTTTTGCCACTGCCCTATTCCGCAGGAAGAATACGTATGGAGTGTTTGCGGAGCCAGTGGATCTAGAGGAGGTAAGGAGCCCATATTCATTTGCCATGCTTCCTGGAGTTGTCAATTTGTTTGGTAGGGAGTTGTTGAGTGTTCATATCGCGGTTATTGATTGACACAGCTGCCTGATTACCACGATGTGATTGAGCACCCAATGGACTTCGGCACCATCTTGCCAGGAATGCGTATTGCTTGTTCGAGCAATTTGAGGTCAGATTGCTAGGCTTTGGGCGTATATTTAGGCAGCGTATGGATAATGAAATATCGTATTGCAATTTGTTGGCCATTGAAGAGTTACTTTTCAGTTCATTTTACTTTTGTCGTGAGCGAATTTGATGTGTAACGTTCTCCCAAAGTAGCAACATGTGATACGTTAGATTTGCCTAAGAGAATCAGGTTTGTCGTGCAGCCTGACAAATGTAGTGAGGTAGCTAGACTTCTCCATTTCATCATGCATTTGGAAACACATTTGTTGGTCTTGCCTTTCACGACAATTTTGTGCGCAAGGAAGGTGGATAGCTTTCCGCTTTGTCTGTTTGTACTAAATTTGTGTTGCCTCATGCAAATAGTCATTAGCGTGTCCTTGAATTTGTGATTGAGCACCCAATGGACTTCGCATCATGGTCAATCACATCGTGGTAATCAGGCCACCAGCTTGACCTCCTAAACTTTATGTTTAGATTTAACCTCACTGGTTATAGAACAAATTATTTTTCCTTCAAATAAGTTAAAACTCAACTTTGTTCATTGCTATTTCCTTTGATCAGTTTTGATGCTTCATAGAATCTTTGGCTGGTACTAAAAAAATCTCTAATTCTAGATGAAAAAAATAATTACTGTTGTGTCACTACCTTTTTTATTCTGGGGATAAAGCAGAATCAGGTTCCAGCTTTTAAAAACAAGATAGTGGTGGAGGGTTTTTGTAACACCCTAAAATGTGCGTCATTTTTAAAAATAGGTTGAAATGATTTTATTATGCACTTATGTGATCATACAACATAGAAAAATGATAAATTTTATTAAATTAAAATCCATCATAAGGATAGGAACATGTTGGTGCATTCATGCTGCTGCATTATTTATTGTTGTGTTAGAGTGGCTTTGTCCAAAATTCAAACTGAATTCAAAATCTTTGAAAATGCATTTGAAATCTGTTGAAAATAAAAAGAAAAGGCTTTTGCTCCCTCCCTCTCTCAATTCGGCCAAGACGCCCAGCCCACCTGGCCACCCCAGCCGGCCCCCCTCACTCCCGTGGCCCAACCAGCCCAACACAGCACCTCAGCAATCTTCGCGCAGCCTAGCCCACTTGGCACCCTGCAACGCCGTAGCTAGCCAATATGGTTGGGTATACAAAGAATACAATCAAGTATACATAGCAGATTCAGATTATAGCTAATCACACATAGACCTGCCTAATACATGTGGCTTATGGAGGAGTATATAGAGTGTTTAGTTATAACTCTGATAATATTGTAATGGATGATTAAACGTGATGTAATAAAGCTTTGAGTAATTTGTCTCTATATGTGTGTGATTGATCTCTGGGCACACATATGGTTTATACTTGGTTTTGGTCTTAAAACCGGATATGACAGGTTTCCCAGCAGCAAAGTGAAATCTGGAAATGAAAGTTGTGTTCTTCTCTCCATAAGCTGCATTTACATGCTGGTTCTAAAATTACTTTGAACCTACTTCTGAAGATTTTAGATTGTTTTAAGTAAAGCCTGTATGAAAAGTTGCTTATGGGCACCAAATGGCAACGGGTGTTTTTATGCAAAGCTTGATTGATAGGTGTTTCAGTGTTTATATGCTCATGTCTGTACACATACTACTATGATCCCTTTTTGCGATGCACGCTGGCCTTATCAGCTCATTTTTATTCTACTGGATTGGTTTAGTTGAATAAGGGTGCCAGAGCCGTGAGGCTCCGGTTGCCGATTGAACTACCACTTATTGCCTGGATAGTCTTCAGCATTTTACATGGATATCATTTCATTGGTTGGTAGCAGCAAGGATTAGTAAGGACAGGTACGAAATCTCTTTGATTGATATATTGTCAGATTAATACTTACAGTTATATCAAACAGTGTAGTTCTTATTATAGTTGCTGGCTTGGTGCCAAATTAAAAGTATTAGTTTATATTGTTGTCTTGTCAACAATGGACAAGGATTAGCTTTAGTATTCTTCTTGTGTGAACAAAGGAAATCCCAAGGAACAAGGTACATTGGCCGAAGAAGAGCTGCTTGACCACCCATCATCTGAACCATACAGTTTCTGCCATCTGCAGCCACCCAGAATCAATGCTTCTGCTCCAATCCTATGGACTCATTTGCACCAAAATCCTTGTTTCCACATCCATACCCAGGTTCATGTTGCTGGTCGTATCTGTAGTGATGGTCGATGAACATGTGTTTTTGTTGATGCTGATTAGATCAAGCAGGAACTGCTTAGAGCTAGATGCTTATTAGATCAGGCAGGAACTGCTTAGAGCTAGGTCAGTTTCATGAAAGTAGACCGATAATTTCCAGCTTTATATAGTAAAAAAATTGTTGTCATGTTCAGCTATGTTGACGAGAACAAGTGAGTCGTTCTTGATTATATGATTGTAGTTTCATAATATAGGATAGGCAATGCATATGCTCGTACCTCTATAGAATCTTTTTTCGGTAACATTTTATTAATAATATTCTAATTTCTTGATTGTTTGCCTTGTGTAAGTGCGATTGCCAGCAATCATGTGTAGAAGAGTGTTGAGGTTGCTGATAAAGAAACCAATGAACTACGCCCGCAGAATACAGCAGCACCCAGGGTATCTGTTGGAACAAAAGGATGACCTCTTTTGTTTGATCCAGATTGATGAAAAGCGGCATGTGTCTTCCATCAGCTTTGTGTTCTTTTATATAGTTGCCTAGCTTATTGGCCTTGGCTTCTCTTGACTTATGGTCATGCTATCTTCGGATTATTGCAACTTCTCTTGTGTTTTGTGCTGATTCTGAAAAACAAGGGCAAAATGTCAATGGCACATTGTTATTCTGGGGGATATTGCAAGGTGAATGAAATAATGTTTACTGTATTAAGATACACTTACGGTTTCTCATAGAAAACAAAAACCAAATCAAGTGAGGTGATCACATTTCAGTACTTTTGTCTTGGACGACAATAGACCATTAATATATTAAACATACATTATCAGTTGTAGTATTATGAGACATTTGTGGTTAATTTTTCTCAGCTTGTGTTTGCCTTCTGTGCTCTATTTTTGTGGTGATTTTTTGTTAACATGTGATTTTTTTCTATCCTAGGACTATTTCGTGTAAAATTATGTACTATTTGAACATCTACCGTTCTGGTGTGGGACTGTTTCATGTAAGATATAAATACTATTTTGACACCTATGTCTCATGTAATATATATGTAGTGTATCCAGCTTGACCTTTGACACACGTGTTGTCCTAACTGTGGTCTGAGTGATGGAAACAAATACCTCCTGTGATATGTTCGGTTCGTATCAATATTATTCCATTTCCCAGATAGAACCTATCATATTCATTCTGTATCAACATTATTTCATTTCTCATACAGCTGGGGCCATAACTCGCGTGCATGGGCGCGCGCAAATCACTAGTGCTGTATGCATTTGGTGGCTTGGTGCATCCTCAGGGATCCGGATCAGCAAACGCGGCTATTAGCTGGGCCGGACGGAGGCTGGTTGCCAACTTGGACCATGACAGCTCTATGATAATAACTTTATCTGTAGCCATCTATCACACGACCTGTTGTGCATCACACAACTGTCACTTTGTGGAACAGTCAATATGTATGACATGGATTCTCTACACTACTAGTGAAAAGAATCCACTGTGTATTACCGTACCAGAACTACAATGAGAACCATATAGTCATTTATATCAAAAGAGGCTATTTCAACCAGTAGATCTTGATAGCTTCTATATATCTGGAATACTTGATAAAACTAGCACAATAATGACACAAAGACATCAATGCTTCAACTGTCACAGAATTTCTGGAACCAACAGTAAGATAACAAAACCGCAAAAGATAAGAATATTCACAAACTTGTTCGCACATTATCAGAATTCTCTAACTTTCATCTTTGGTTTATGAATAATTATTTGGATTGCTCATATTTTGTAAGAAATGGGTTAGGCATATGTATATAGCATCCTGGATTTTACATGAACAATATTTCCATAAATAGTAATTGCATAATTTTGCATTTGTAATTTCGACGTAAAAGGTAATGATAAAGAACACATATTGTGGTAATGTCCATAAAAATTGCACATTTATGAACAGAGTATATATAGTTGTAACTACAACTTACATAGCCAAGCGACATCAATAACATAAAGTGCGCAATTTGCACTCCAAATCGATGCTAATGGTATTTCATGATATTACCTAAAGGGTTGTTTGGTTGCCCATAGCTCTCAACGATCCCTCGACTTACAACTACCAAGGAGATTGACGATGCATATTAGCCACTAACATCATCGCATATGAAGGGCTTGTCATTCATACGTTAATGGGGCACACTGAAAGATAAGTTCACGGATGCAAATGGGTCCCCGTCGCTATCAGTGGGCAAGATCGAACAGCCAATGAGAGCCAGTAAGGTAAGCGGCTGCATGCACCAACTTCATCTATCCATTGTGTTGGCAACACATTTTGGTTCGACAATTAACAGAGTAAATACATATTGCAAAGTGTGGTAATGACACACTTACTCTGGTTCAACACATTCAATTCTCTCTCTCTCCATCGATGTATATGCATGTAGATAGAGCATGTCTTATATTATAAGACATGAATAAAAAATAGTTTTGTCTTATATATTAGGACGGAGGGAGTACACACTATACGTAAAACTATACATTGGACTAACATCACATATCTTTTTTGTTAATAAAAAGTATCGTTTAATTCAGTACTAGAACTATATTAGTATAGTACAAAAGGAGTCTGAAAACCATTGTTTTTTTAATATAAAATAAAACTCCAAGCTAAGCAACAGCCGATCTGGAACACTGGAGGTATTAACCGTTGCCATCTCGCGCGCCAAAAGCGGTTCGGCGCATGGCCAACGCCGGGGGGCTTGAGTTAGTTGCGGCGGCGTGCACCACCTCGTGTTGTCCGAGCTCGATTCAGCTTTAACAACAGACGGGCGACCAGTGAGCCATCACCTCCTATACGCGTGTGATGAAGTGAAGAGCGTCGGTCCCCTGCTGGAGACAACCAAGCCAAGCAGGTAAGATCCGGTGTGACCATGGATGAAAACGGATGGAATACGAACGGATACCATTTATATTATATTTGTTTTTATATTTGTATCCGGATTCGGATTCGGATTCGAATACGGATAGTGTCAACCATTCCGGATAAGATACGATTGGATATCGACATCATAAATATACGATTTGAGTATTCGGATACGAATACGGTATCGGATGTTGAATATCCAGACTCGAATACGGACAGATTTAAACCCCTCTAAATGGATTCGGTCTCGAATACGGTTAGAAAATATCCGTACCATTTTCACCCCTGGGTGTGACACGCAGCAGGTACGTAACACCGCCATGGCCTTAGGCCTTGTGCCAATTGTCGTGTGTAGCATCGTAGCCATGTCAAATATTCGAGAGAAAATTTACTCATTGCCATCAAAATCTATACTACTTTTCTCATTGCCATAAAAAATAATAGCTTTCCGCCATCAATTTATATTTTTTCTTTCCTTAACTACCATTGCCGTGAAGAAGAGCCCCATTCTATTAGCAATCTATTAGGTTGGATGGGTAAGACAGATTTACCCCTCAAAAAAATTTGTCCAATAATTCCTTGCATGCCATTGATATCTAGAATAGTACTCAATCAACCACTTAGCCTACGGATTATACATATCAAAGGGTTTGGAAGTAATAAAGAAAAATAGAAAAAAAAACTTAAAAGTAGTATCTGTATGCCGTACGCAGAGGCAAAGCAATAGAACTAAGCAGTAAGAGCACGCGGCCTGACCCTGCTGGATGCTGGCAAAGTGGCAGCAGCCACCTGACCAGAGGCTGCCGTCCTTGCCGAGTGTGGAGTCAGCGACTCTTAGTAGCAGTCGCAAACACGGAGTCGTGGAGGGCAAGGACGTAGCGAGGCCCGCGGGTGGTAGCGGCGGCGCGTCTCCCGCGTCGCGGCGGTGGAACCCGGCCCAGCGGGTGGCGACGGCGGCGGCGCCCAGCAGCGCGGACGCGCGGGCTCGGGCGCGGGGTTCGTCGGGTATTTTCTTTCTTCTTTTTTTTTCCTATGTTGAATCCGATGGCCGATGCCTGCTTCTCTTCATCTGGGCAGGGGCAAAATCGGACACTACTTTGAGGTGAACAGGCACACACACGCCACGCCGTCTGCTCAATGCAATTAAGAAAACCAACTTTGTAATCGTACTGTTTCAATGGTTAGATCAAACTAGCTAATAACGGAGCTATGAACTATTATTAGTTATCTATAGTAGCTATTAGCAACTAGCTCATGGATCTAAATAAGGCCTACATCTTTAGAGTAAAAAAAACTCTTGACCTCCGCGAAAGAACCGATAGAAGAACAGCGATAAGGATAGGCCCTGTTCGCTTGAACTTATCAGTCATGGAACAGTGTTTTTCTCTCACAATAAATCAGTTTCAGCCGACTTATCAGCTACAGAAACCATCAGCCAAACAACTTCGGAGCAGTGTCTGTGTATTCTTGATTTTTTTTACGAACGAAATGTGAGAGATACCACCAATAGGAATTTATATATTTGAGAGAGAAAGACTCGTAAAACGAATCTAAAGTAACCGCTTACCAACTAATTACCATATAGTATTGGTATAACTTATAACTAAGGCTCTGTTTGGTTCCCCTTACTAAACTTTAGTAGGTAAATCATAGACTAAGCTTTAGTCACTGGATGTTTAGTTTGGATGACTAAAAGAGACTAAAAGAAAGCTTTAGGTGGTGTTTAGATCACTAGTCAAAGAACTAAAGTTTAGCCCTAAAGTTTAGTTTTACTGGGCTGTTTGGATCCATGGGCTAAACTTTAGTCCTGTAATCTACAATGGCTGATTTACCCTCATTTAATTATTCATGCACAGCCATGCATGCGAGCGACAAGGGGTATGGGGCGTCCAGCACCCGCCCTAAAGGAGTTTAGCCCAGTTTAGACCTCTTTGGGAGCAAAAGATTTTAGCCCAGTTTTTAGCTATTTACTAACTTTTAGCCCTCTGTTTGATCCTCGTGGAAAAAAAGGCTAAAAGTGCAGGGCTAAAGTTTTGCCATGAGATCCAAATAGGGCCTTAGTCACTGAATGTTGGGTTTGGATGACTAAAAGAGACTAAAATAGACCTTTTTGTCCCTTTTAGTCAGGGTGTTTGACTCTAAAATGACTAAATGGGACTAAAAGGTGAGGTTTAGTCCCATTTAGCAAACATCCTGGTAACTAGTTGGCTAAAGCCTATTTAGTCATAGTGTTTGGATGAAAAGTGACTAAATGGGACTAGATTTAGCTGACTAAAGTTTAGCGGGAGAAACCAAACACCCCCTAAATTGTCAATGTCGTTGGCATGTGGTTTGTCATGGGAACATTTATTATTTTTAAATATTTATTTTACTTGATTGACATGGCAGCATATAGTATTTATGTTTATTTTTAATTTGATAGCGTTAGTGAAAGGTCCTTGTTTGGTTTTGGTAATTGAGTGACAACTTAGGTGGACTAATTGTGTTTATGTGAGATACACAGGTGATTAGTCCATAGATATATGTGTGTGAGCAACATATGCCATGAAGGTGACAATGGCTTGGAGATGTTGCAAAGCTCACACATGTGATGATGAAGGAGCTTATTGCAAATGAGACATGACATTGAGTCATGTGATCAAGGTAGAGAAGATCAAGACAAGACTTGGCTTGATGGACCGGTTGCAAGCGTGAAGGGCAAGTCGGAGGATTTGGAGTGATGGACCGCGTGGCGGTAAAGCTTAAGCAAGACTTGGCGCCAATGGACGATGGTAACGGTGAAGAGCAAGTGAAGTCAAGATCGATGAACCAATATAATCACGTGATGATATGAAGTGGATCATATCATTGTTGATCGTGTTGGTGCATGTGTTGCATCGACGTTATAGGAGATGGAATGGAATGCGCAAGGCAAAGGTATAACCTAGGGCATTTCATTTCATCGGTCATAGATGTGTAGAGAAGTTTATGACCGGGTTTAGGATAGATGGCCGTACTATCAAGAAGGGCAAACTTGTTTGCATATCGGTTATCTAGTGCCACTCGAGTGATCTAACTTTACATCGTTGCTAGGATCGGGTGGCGTGGTAAGTTGAGTGGCTAATCCTTTGGAAAATGATTGTGAAAATGCTAACACACATACACATGGTGGTGTACACTTGGTGGGGTTGGCCCATTTATAAAGGAGATGAAGTTGGAGTTGATGTGGATCAACTCGGTGAAGAAATGGAGGCGAAAGGAGAAACTCCACCGGCGGAGTGTCCGCCCGTAGAGTGCGGACAGTCCGACGGTGCCTCCGGCGCTCTAGTCAGAAAAGACAGGGTCTCACAGAGTGGACCGGACGCTGGTCACGTAGTGACCGGACGCTGGGGTCCTGCGTCCAGTCAGAGCTGACGTATGGTGACGCAGGCAGAGCAGAAGCTGGAGAGTGAGCGGACGCTGGTGCTGCGTCCGATCGCGATCGACCGGACGCGTCCGGTCGTGAAATGTTGTTTATGGAACCTTATTGGAAACGACTGGACGCTGGGGTTGCTGCGTCCGGTCAGTTCATGCTGGAGCGTCCGGTCGACAGATGACCATTGAGATCCAGTGAACAGCGTTTGAAGGAGGGGACACGTGGCGTGCATCGCACGACCGGACGCTGAGGTCCAGCGTCCGATCGATCGGACCGGAGCGTCCGGTCGTCCCGACATTTGCCCAGTGAAGGGGTAACGGCTAGTTTAGCCCTTGGGGCTATAAATAGAAGTGGCCCTCGGCCATGGCGAGTGCTGAGCACCTAAGGGGACTTAGTGTCCATGCTTATGAGTGCTTGGGAGCCCTCCATCACACATATACTTGATAGTGATCATTCGATTGTGTGAGTGAGCGATTCTAGTGCGATTGCATCGTGAGGTTGCATCGAGTGACACTAGGTGATTGAGTTGCAAGCCGGTGGTGCTTGTTACTCTTGGAGGTTGCCACCTCCTAGACGGCTTGGTGGTGGTCTCCGTCGAAGCCCGCAAGAAGCTTGTGCTGGGCTCCGGAGAAGAGCTTTGTGAGGGGCATTGTGCTCGCCCCGCGGGAGCCGTGAAGAGCAACTTTAGTAAAGCGTGTCATTGAGCTACCCTCACTCAAGGGGTAGGTTCTTGCGGCGCCCGACGTGCGGGCTTAGCGGGTGATGCTAATTAGCCGCCGAACCACCAAGTGAGCGGTCGACACAACGGGGACTAGCGTGTTGGCAAACACGTGAACCTCGGGAGAAAAATCATCGTGTCAACCTTGTTCTTCCCGTTGGTTTGCATCCCCATTACACAAGCTTGCAATTACTTTTATACATATTAAGCTTGTGTAGTTTCTCTTGTAATTATATAGCTTGTGTAGCTTGCTAATTACCTTCTTGCTTGTGTAGCATAGAAGTAGGTCCCTTGCGTGGCTAATTTGGTTTAAGTAACCTTGTTAGTCACATTGCTTAGTTTGTGTAGCTAAGTACTTGTGCTCTCTAATTAGGCATTGGTTGCCTTGTTATTGAGCATTGCTAGTGAGCATAGTTAGCTTTGTGCTTTTGCTTACTAGCATGTGTAGGAGCTCTCTTGTTGCTTAAAGTGCTAGTGGCATAGGTTTGTGTGACCTTACTCCTATAATTGGTTTGGAGAGCTCTAGCTAGCCCTGCACCTTAGTTGCTTAATTAGTATCTTTGGAAGGTGCTAGAGAACATAGATAGAGGGGTGTAGTCTTGGCTAGACCGATAGTTTTAATTCCGCACTTGTATCGATTAGCCGATGCGATTAATTTTAAAAATGACTATTCACCCCCCCTCTAGTCGCCATCTCGACCCTTTCAAGTGATATCAGAGCCCGGTCTCTCATTTGTGGTCTTCACCGACCTGACAGGATGGCGCCTAATGGGCTAGATGGTTGTGAGAATCACATTTTTGATGGCACAAACTTTGCACTTTGGAAAAATCACATGCTTGATCATTTTCGTGCAAAGGGACCTAAATTTTGGTGGGTTGTCACTAGTGGTCTCACCCATGTCTTAGATCATAGAACTCTAACCAAAGCTCAAAGAGTCCTCTATGAATTTGATGCACATGCTTGTTGTTTTCTATTGGATGTTTTACATTTTGATTTGATGAAGCAAGTAAACTATAAGGGGACCGCTCGTGAGATATGGGACTCCATCAAGGACACCTTCGGTGATTCCTCCACATGGGATGATGGTAAATTCAAGAAGGAGGATGAGCCCAGGAAGGAGGCACATGAGTGTGTTGAGCATAACCACAATTTGGTGATTGTGGAAGATTGCTCCACCTCATGGTCAAGTGATGATGATGATAGATCAACTACAAATTCACTTGACAAGGTTGATGATGATGCCACAAGTGTTGCAAGTGATGATGCTACCCCATACACACTTGATGGTGATGATGGTTCATGCTCAAGCCATGATGATGCTACTATAAGCCCATCCACTACACCACATTGCTTCATGTCACAAGGTGACACTAAGGTATCAAATGATAGTGTGGTTGATCATGTTGATTCCTATGATGAGCTTGTTAGTAGACTTGCTAGCATGACCATGTCTTTAGAAAATGAGAAAGCTAAAACATTGACATTAGAAAATGAAAACTCATTTCTAAAGAACTCTTGTGAAGAACATAAGAAGTTACTTGATACTTATAAATCTTCACTTGATGAGCTTAAATTGAATCATGAGACACTACTTGCATCTCATGATGAATTAATAGAACAACATGCTTCTCTCATTAAAGTGTTTACAAAGAAACTTAAAAAGAATGAGAGCTCATCACATGGATCAAACGATCAATTGCAAAATGTTGCTAACCCTTGTGATGTAGAGAAGAAGCATGTATCCACCTCTTGTGATGATTTGTTAGATATGCCATGCTCTTCACATATAGATGCTTGTTCTACTTCTATGTCTTGTGAGACTAACATTTTGAAGGAGAACATTGAGCTCAAAAATGAAGTGAAGAAATTGAGCAACAAGTTAGAGAGGTGCCACAACTCTCAAGTCACCTTTGAGCATATGTTGAAGACTCAAAGAAACTTTGGTGACAAGAGTAGAGTCGGCTTCAGGACTAGCAAAGTCAATCATCAAGAAAGCCGTAATGACATAAGTGGCATTGGCTTCAACAAGAGCAAGATCAAGGGCAAAAGATGGGGAAAGAGAAGATATGAAAGAGAGATGAAGAAGCAAGAACAAGAGAAGCTCTCTCATTTCATGTGCTTCAAGTGCCATGAAGTGAAACATCTTGCAAATGGTTGCCTCAATGAAGAAAAGCTCAAGTTGAAGAAAGAAGAAGAGAGGCTAAGGCATGTTAAATGCTTCAAGTGCCGCACTTGGGGTCATCTTACCTCAATGTGCCCAACCAAGCAATTAGTGAAGCAACAAGTGAAGCCTCAACCAAAGCCACAAGTTGAGCAAGAGAAGACACCCCAAGAGCAAATCAAGATCAACCATGAAGATGGTGATGATTTGATGATAAAGAAGAAG
Source organism: Miscanthus lutarioriparius (assembly GCA_904845875.1). Classification (NCBI taxonomy): domain Eukaryota; kingdom Viridiplantae; phylum Streptophyta; class Magnoliopsida; order Poales; family Poaceae; genus Miscanthus; species Miscanthus lutarioriparius. The sequence continues at coordinate 27,969,463 of CAJGYO010000019.1, read as the reverse complement.
AAAACAAGAAGGGGTGGAAAGGCAAGGCATCCAATGCAAACTCAAGATGCCAAGATGATGAGCAAGAATGAAGATGAGGAGAAAGATTATGCTCACATCAAGTGCTTCAAGTGTGAAAGTATGGGACACTTTGCCTCTAAGTGTCCCACCAAGCTTGAGAAGAAGGCTCAAGCAATCTATGAGAGGCAAGGCAATGAGAAGCACCACATGAGCAAGGAAGAGAAGGCTCAAGCAAATAGAAAGTGCTACTCATGTCGGGAAAGGGGACACATGGCACATTCATGTCCCCTAGGTAAAATTTCTAAGCCCATTTCAATTGATGATCATGATGTGCTTAGAAAGGATAGTAATGGTACCTCTACGGTTGGTATTGCACAACATCCCGCTACTCATACTAACGCATTGCCTAAGTATGTTGCTCCTAACTTGAGAGGACCCAAAATTGTTTGGGTACCATCAAAAAGCGGATAAATGTGTATAGGTACCATGGTATTGGAGGATTTATTCAATTGTTTTCATATTGATCATCATATGTTGAATCAAGCATTGAAGCTTAGTGCATATCCAAACCCAATGCCAAGTGAAAATTGAGTGAAGTCCAAGTGCTATCAACTTACAAGTGTAAAATTCAAGTTGTGTGATGATTTATTGGATTATTTGATGGCTTGCAAAATTATTTGAGTTAAAGCTTGCTAATTGAATGATCATGAGCTAACCAAGGTATATCTCTTGTTGATCATTTCATTTGGGTGCATATGAGTTGATTGAATTGGATAAATATGCAATGTTGATTGCTATGAGATGTTTGAATGGATAAATTGATTAGTAATCAAGTTTGGATTGATTTGTGTTGGATAAGTTCATAAGATGACATTTAGTAAGTGATTTAAATGGATATATGTCTTGTGGAAGTGTTCAAACAAATTAGTTTCAAGTTTGATTCATATTTGATGAAGTATAGCTCAAGTGATTGAAATCTGTCCTTTATTATAAAATCTGAGCTAGCTGTAATCTTAGCCATGTTTAAGTGATCAAAACTTATTGGATTGGCATGAAAATTGGTGTACATGCTCTAGACTTATGGTATAAGATGCTGTAGAAATTTCATAAAAATTGGATAAGAAATGCTTCGGTTTTGGAGTGGTTCTTGTCAACTATAGTGCAGCAGTTTTCAGCATGTAGCAGCGGTGGAAGAATTGAAATCTGGTAGCAATCTAGAAGTCAAATGAAGCTCAAATTTTTACAGCTACTAGATAGCTTATTAATGCACACCTCCACCAAATTTCGAGGCATTTGGATTTGTACTTTGGGAGATATGCTTGTTTATTTGAAGGGTACAGAATCTGTCAGAAATGTGACAAACATTGGATTGATCTAGACTCACTTTGATTGAAAGGTCCTCAAGTTGGAAACATGTTTATAAATATTTGAGGTACCTAAGTTTGGTTTTGAGATGATCTAGAAGCATGGCAAGTAGAGAGTACAAGGCCATTTGATTGTGGAGTGTACTTTGCACACTTTTGGTACTCAAATTGGAAGATCAAGATCAAACTCAAGATGAAGTTGAAGTTTAAATTCTTATGACTATTGGAAATAGTTTGGTAGAAAGAAAAGGACTTAAACAAGTAAAAAGAAAAGGACTCAAAGAAGGAATCAAGATTACTCATCAAGTTAAGTCCATCACTTGGATCAATCAATCAAGTCATTTCAAGTGAGTATCATGAATGGTTCTTTGAAAAGAGATCACGTCTCCCTAGTGTAGGGGCTTGCCGCCTATGAGTAGGTAAACCAAGTGTGGTACTTGGAAGGCTAACATGGAAGTGGTGATCCGAGGGACATTTGAGATGCTTAGTTGAGGCAATCAAAAGGATTGATCAAGAAGAGCAAGCAACACCCAAAAGAGAGCTAATGATGATATTTCAAGTGGTACTCTCACTTTGATGCTCTCATGCAAGCATTGATCAAAAGATGAAGCAAGTCAACCACAACAAGAAAATGCACTTGATCATAAGTGGTATTCATTTTCATATGGGTGAAGAATGAAATTCCACATGGTATCCATTGGTCTTCACCAAGCTTATAATTGGACTTCACATTGCTATTGGAGTAATGAATTGGAATCTATGTGACTATTCTCTACTCCAACATAGCAAAGGTATCATTGTAATATGCATGATCATTTCATCCCTTACTAGTATGCGGTTAGTGCATATAGTACATGTTTCATAGGATCATGCATAACAAATGAAATGCTTAAATTCATAGCCTACCACTATTGTTTGAATGATTACTTGATCTAGTGGTTAGTATATGAATTTGTTCATGAGCTAGTGAACCCAAGTACTTGACTTAATTTGGGTTGCTAACAAGTGACAAGTACAACATTGGCAAGATAACCCTTGCAAGAGGTGTGAAGAAGTTTGTCATTGTTTCAAACCGGACTTGAAAGCTTAGACAAATCAATTTAGTTCAAGTCAACCATAGAAGCTCATGATAGTGATAAGAGTACAAGCACAAGACAACAATGCAAATGGATATCTAGTTTGTTTGTTTCAAGTGGTATCTAAACTCAAGTATTTCATCAAGAATCTACAAATGATGTCTAGATCAACCCACAAGTGATATCCTATAAGTGGTACTCATAGAGATAGTAAATGTTCAAGAAATGGTTTTTATCGAAAAATACAAGTGGTTCCAAACTAGAAGATTCTTTCAAGTGGTATTCACTTCACACAAGTAGTATCACATCTATATATGGTGTCAATCATGCAAGACGATGGTTCCACAAGTGATCCTCAACTTTAAGTGATCATAAAATGAAGAATGCATCCCTCACCTACAAGAGCTCAAGAGTATCAAATGGATGACCCATGCTATCACATAGGGGGAGGTGTCACACAAATTGATATCAAGATCAAAGATTCTATGTGTGATATCTCAAGAAGCCCTACACAAGATACAAGTAGTACAAGTTACAAGTATCTATAAGTAGTGTCATTCCAACAATCAAGTGATGTCCATAAAAAATACAAGATTCAAGCCTCAACCATCTACCCCAAATGCATACCTTTGCATCAATGAGAAGCACACCTTTTATGGAAATTGATGACAAAGGGGGAGAGAGTGTACAAAGATATGAAAAATAGTATAAGGGGGAGCGATAAGTATAAAGGGGAGAGATAAGAAGATAAGATATGAAAACCCAAAAGAAATAAAGGTTGGATATGAACATGGACAAAGAGGGAGCAACATTGAAGAAAAGAGATGGATCAAAATTCTTGGACAAGAAAAGCACACAAATAGGGTGAGCAAGCTCATGAACTTTGATTGATTGCATTTGATATGTGCATTTTCATGTGCTTGCTTGCATTGCATAAGTTCTTAAATTTAATATGCATGCTTGTGTGATGTATGCTAGTTGTAGAATTTGATTGATGTTTTGATAACTAGCATGCATAGGATGATAGCTAGACACTTGGTATGCTTTACAAGTAATACTAGTACCTTGCTTTTAATGTTGATCTCACAAGGTATCTAGTGATTTTAATTTCCAAGAGATATCTTGCTAACCATGGTGCTAAGGATGAACTTAAAGGTACAACTCCGATTGGTATCACGCTTCAAATGTTTATTCTATACACCTTAGCATCATTCGGTAGTAATTACTCTTCCACAATTGTAATCTATGCATATGTGCGAGCTTCAAATCAAACACTCTAGCACATATATAGGGGGAGCAAATACTACCATTTCGGGTTTGTGGTACTTGTCCAAAATCATTTACACATGGTAAAATTGCTTGGGCAAGCAACATGAATCCAAAAGAGCTTAATTTCCATATCTTTGTAGAGTTGTCATCAATTACCAAAAAGGGGGAGATTGAAAGGTCCTTGTTTGGTTTTGGTAATTGAGTGACAACTTAGGTGGACTAATTGTGTTTATGTGAGATACACAGGTGATTAGTTCATTGGTACATGTGTGTGAGCAACATATGCCATAAAGGTGACAATGGCTTGGAGATGTTGCAAAGCTCACACATGTGATGATGAAGGAGCTTATTGCAAATGAGACATGACATTGAGTCATGTGATCAAGGTGGAGAAGATCAAGACAAGACTTGGCTTGATGGACCGGTTGCAAGCGTGAAGGGCAAGTCGGAGGCTTTGGAGTGATGGACCGCGTGGCGGTGAAGCTTAAGCAAGACTTGGCGCCGATGGACGATGGCAACGGTGAAGAGCAAGTGAAGTCAATATCGATGAATCAATCTAATCATGTGATGATATGAAGTGGATCATATCATTGTTGATCGTGTTGGTGCATGTGTTGCATCGACGTTAGATGAGATGGAATGGAATGCGCAAGGCAAAGGTATAACCTAGGGCATTTTATTTCACCGGTCATAGGTGTGTAGAGAAGTTTATGATCGGGTTTAGGATAGATGGCCGTACTATCAAGAGGGGCAAACTTGTTTGCATATCGGTCATCTAGTGCCACTCGAGTGATCTAACTTTGCATCGTTGCTAGGATCGGGTGGCGTGGCAAGTTGAGTGGCTAATCCTTTGGAAAATGATTGTGAAAATGCTAACACACATACACATGGTGGTGTACACTTGGTGGGGTTGGCACATTTATAAAGGAGATGAAGTTGGAGTTGATGTGGATCAACTCGGTGAAGAAATGGAGGCGAAAGGAGAAACTCCACCGGCGGAGTGTCCGCCCGTAGAGTGCGGACACTCCGACGGTGCCTCCGGCGCTCTAGTTAGAAAAGACAGGGTCTCATAGAGTGGACCGGACGTTGTTCACGTAGTGACCGGACGCTAGGGTCCTGCGTCCGGTCAGAGCTGATGGATGGTGACGCAGGCAGAGCAGAAGCTGGAGAGTGAGCGGACGCTGGTGCTGCGTCCGATCGCGATCGACCGGACGCGTTCGGTCGTGAAATGTCGTTTCTGGAACCTTACTGGAAACGACCGGACGCTGGGGTTGCTGCGTCCGGTCAGTTCATGCTGGAGCGTCCGGTCGACAGATGACCGTTGAGATCCAGTGAATAGCGTTTGAAGGAGGGGACACGTGGCGTGCATCGCACGACCGGACGCTGAGGTCCAGCGTCCGGTCGATCGGACCGGAGCGTCCGATCGTCCCGACATTTGCCTAGTGAAGGGGTAACGGCTAGTTTAGCCCTTGGGGCTATAAATAGAAGTGGCCCTCGGCCATGGCGAGTGCTGAGCACCTAAGGGGACTTAGTGTCCATGCTTGTGAGTGCTTGGGAGCACTCCATCACACATATACTTGATAGTGATCATTCGATTGTGTGAGTGAGCGATTCTAGTGCGATTGCATCGTGAGGTTGCATCGAGTGGCACTAGGTGATCGAGTTGCAAGCCGGTGGTGCTTGTTACTCTTGGAGGTTGCCACCTCATAGACGGCTTGGTGGTGGTCTCCGTCGAAGCCCGCAAGAAGCTTGTGCGGGGCTCCGGAGAAGAGCTTTGTGAGGGGCATTGTGCTCGCCCCGCGGGAGCCGCGAAGAGCAACTTTAGTATAGCGTGTCATTGAGCTACCCTCACTCAAGGGGTAGGTTCTTGCGGCGCTCGACGTGCGGGCTTAGCGGGTGATGCTAATTAGCCGCCGAACCACCAAGTGAGCGGTCGACACAACGGGGACTAGCATGTTGGCAAACACGTGAACCTCGGGAGAAAAATCATCGTGTCAACCTTGTTCTTCCCGTTGGTTTGTATCCCCATTACACAAGCTTGCAATTACTTTTATACATATTAAGCTTGTGTAGTTACTCTTGTAATTAGATATCTTGTGTAGCCTGCTAATTACCTTCTTGCTTGTGTAGCATAGAAGTAGCTCCCTTGCGTGGCTAATTTGGTTTTAGTAACCTTGTTAGTCACATTGCTTAGTTTGTGTAACTAAGTACTTGCGCTCTCTAATTAGGTATTGGTTGCCTTGTTATTGAACATTGCTAGTTAGCTTTGTGCTTTTGCTTACTAGCATGTGTAGGAGCTCTCTTGTTGCTTAAAGTGCTAGTAGCATAGGTTTGTGTGACCTTGCTCCTAGAATTGGTTTGGAGAGCTCTAGCTAGCCCTGCACCTTAGTTGCTTAATTAGTATCTTTGGAAGGTGCTAGAGAACATAGATAGAGGGGTGTAATCTTGGCTAGACCGATAGTTTTAATTCCGCACTTGTATCGGTTAGCCGACGCGATTAATTTTAAAAAGAACTATTCACCCCCCCTTTAGTCGCCATCTCGACCCTTTCAGTTAGGCCTATGTAATTTAGAAACACATATAAGGCGGGTTATGGTTATTGAAGTATTTTTTTCCATAATAGCTTTTTTGATATTTAGACGTAATTTGATATTTAGACGTAATTTGTGAGATATTTTGTTTATTTTTAAAATGATAGATGTGGGATAATTTTAGATGAATTGGAGTGTTTGTTTTGTATTATCTTTCATAATAATAGCATACGTAGGTAATTTGATATCTAATTATGGTTTCATTTCAAATCATCATTTATAGTCATAAGGTGCACGATTTAGATGAAAATTCTGTTATATATGCATATTTAGGGTGACTTTATGTATTTTCATAAGAATAGTGGTGGATAATTATTTAGAAACCCAAAATAAATCCAATGGTTATTGTTAGCCTTGATGATGATACACTATAAGATTAAAGGCCAAATGTTTTGATCATTATGAGATTTTTTGGATTTATCTTTTACCTAGCGTATCTTGTGAGGATTAATGTGGAAGCTCCGCCAGAGTCCTCCGTTAGTGATATTGATAAATTCTATGATTTATCATTTTTAGTGCTTCTCGTGATGGAGACTTCATTAGAGATCTCTAATTAATAATGGGAGTGTTCGGCTGTCATTATAAGCTAACTTATAAGTCATGGTACAATATTTTTCTCTCCCAACAAATCAGCCGTACAAATCAGCACAAGCGGCTTTACGAGCAGCCGAACAGAACCAATATTAAGATAGAAAAATACACCAACATCCACATCATCAAAATAGTTTCATCTAATTTTCTATGAAAAAATGTTTAAAAACACATCTATTTGAACTTATAGGTATTATAATATACCTTCTTGACTTTTTTCAATAAGCAAATTGAACAATTTGGTTTTTTTTTTTTTTTGCCATATGGAAAGCACCAGCACCGACACATTTCCTCTGCGACTACGATGGAGATAAACGTGAGTTCTCCCCCTCAAACCTTGCCCAAGAGGCCAAGACAATGCACGTGCTGCTTCAACTAGGGCCTTTTTTATACGACCAGCTTCACTGGTGAATCAATTTTTATTAGCTTTAACTTTAAAAACAGCTTTATCAATAGAGCTATATCTATTTTTATAAACATTTGGTAAAATGCTTCTCAAGGAAGATGATAGAAAGAAAGCTACGAGAAGCTAGTATTTTCAGCTTCAAATGTGAGAGGAGCTAAAAACAACTTCGATACAGAAATTGTTTCATCCAGACCCGTTTATTAGGAGAAGCTGAAAATATCTTTGTAAAGCTATGACAGAAGCTTTACCAAACACACCTATGGTACGAGTATTTATTTAGCTCCCAGCACAAAGGGAGAGGAGGAGGCAGAAAAGAAGAGAGGAAATTAAATAAATCTGAGAAAATAGTAGAAAAGATTAAAAAAAAAATAGGCTACTAGTCAATAACAAGCATGCAATGCATGCGCAACAAGGGAGAAAGGGGGCAGTACCTACCACAAAGAGCGTGAGGTGTCGCTGTCATCCACAGGCGCAGCTCCACGCCATGGCTGAGTCACCCCCGTGTCCTAGCACATCCGGATCCCCCGGCTCCGGCGGATAACGCCACCACTAATCTCTCTCTTTCTCTCTCGCTGACCGTCGGCTGGGATCGCCCGCGCTCTGCTTTTCTTCTCCCCTGCCTCGTCACCCACAGCTGTTGCCCGGGCCTCACAAGCTACCTCTACCTTTGCCGGCTGACACCGGGGCCCCGCGCCCCGCGACCTCCTGCTATAAATACCGTGCGGATTTCGCCTCCGGAAGCAGGCCATCGCTGTTGCCGTGTTCTTGGACTCTGTTTCAGTTCGTGCTGCCATTTTCGTCAAGGCTAGCTTCTTCTTCTCCTTTTTTCGCGCAGCCGATCCATCGGGGAAGAAGATGACGATCACCATTGAACAGCCCCAGCTCGGTGAGCTTCTGTGTTTTCTTTTTCTTTGTGTGTTCTTCTCCCTGTTTGCCTGGCTGGCTGGCGTAATGGCCGTGTAAGATGCGAGAAGTTTCGTTTCCTGATGATGAATGGTCATGGTGCAGATGTGGTGCCGGAGAGGAAGGTCCCCGCCGCCGGCGACCCTGCAGAGCTGGTGCTCGACGCCGGCTTCGTCTTGCCGGATGCCAACGCCTTCGGCAATACCTTCAGGTAAAACAGACTAATAACTTCGGCAGAAAGTAGCGTTCCCTGATTTATTACGAGACAAAATTATTATTCGTTCGTTCCTTCGTTCGATGTGTTCTTGGGATCGTCGCCGACACCAAAACTCAAAAGCCAGAACAGCAGCAGAGAGGCCTTCGTTCGGTGTGTTCTTGGGGATCGTCGCCGACACCAAAACTCAAAAGCCAGAACAGCAGCAGAGAGAAAAGTAGTGCTCTGCTTCTCCTTCCAATCGACGGTCGAGACGAGAACAGATGCGTCACGGCTTTTTCCCCCTCATGTCTTTAATAATTTTTATATATAAAAAAAACAATCGGCAAATCCACATTCTTACGTGGCAGGCCGAAAAATTGAGAATAATCGCACTTGCATAAGCACAACAGCATAAAATAAAGAGATTTGTTAAATTTCAAGTGCCTGAATTTTAGTTTTCTTTTAGGAGATGGTTATTGCGTATATTTTATACTGAAAGTGTAGTTTTAGTTCGTTACAATTTATGTAGACACAATCTGTAATTTTTTATTTTGAGAGTAAAAAATCTGTTAGACAAAACTATAAACCTGATATGTATTGGCACAGAGACAATTTAATAATTACAATTATTTCTATAGTCAGGCAATGACAAAAATTTGATATATTATGAAACAAAAACAAATAACAAATAACAAAAATAATAATTTATTTATACTAATTAGTAGTATAAGAGTGTTGCCTGAAACCAACTTAAAAATTTAGGCACCTAAATTATAGGAGAAGTGTAAAATAAAATGATTTGTCTGCCATGCCAAGCTTGTCATCACAAGGCAAAAACGAACAAACGAAATTGGCGGACGAAAATGTGGTGCTGCCGCTTCGACGTCAGATCTCAGATGCCACTCTGTTCGACTACGACCGCTGCATTGTGGTACAGGATCCAGCAAGGGGAATTTGTCATGTACCACTGAAATTATTGTTAGTATATATGTTCAGATAATCATATCAGATATGCTTTTGTAAATAAAATTATATCATTTAGAACGTAAATTGAGGCCATGAATTTCGTGTGTCTGAGGAAGGGAAAGGAACTAAAAAAAAGGCCAAATAAGAAACAGCTTGGCATACGCTCCCAAAGAATTTCTGGGTGTCCACGACAGTGGCCCCACGTGCACCCATGATTTTTTTGTGGCCACTGTGCCTAATTGCCTATGCTAACACGGAGGATTTATTTATTTACTTATTTATTATGTCTTTTTATTATATATATATATATATATATATATATATATATATATATATATATATATATATATATATATATATATATAACAACAACAACAACAAAGCATTTAAGTCACAAACAAGTTGGGGTAGGCTATAGTTGAAACCCATCAGAAGCAATCAAGGTTCAGGCACGTGAATAGCTGTCTTCTAAGCACTTCTATCTAAGGCTAAGTCTTTGGGTATATTCCATCCTTTCAAGTCTCCTTTTATTGCCTCTACCCAAGTCAACTCTTCTACCTTATCTCCTTCTTCACGTTACTATCCTGGCTTAGGATGCCACTACGCACCGGTGCCTCTGGGGGTCTCCGTTGCACATGTCCAAACCATCTCAACCGGTGTTGGACAAGCTTTTATTCAATTGGCGCTACTCCTAATCTATAACGTATATCATCGTTCCGAAATATATATATATATATACGACTAATTTTTCCTTCCTAGCGGTGGGTTGTGGCTTCTTTTTTTTTTTGCGATAAGGCTGTGGCTCTGTTAACATGGATGGATTAGTTCGATTGATTTCATTGAAAACTGATTCAGTGGGCACTGTGCCTATGCTAACACGGTGGATTTATTATTTATTATCTATTTTTATTTTATTTATATATACACGGCTAATTTTTGCTTCCTAGCCCTGGGCTGTGTGTGTGTGTGGCTCTGTTAGCATAGATATAGATAGATGGAACGAAAAAAGAAAAAGCAGGAGCTGAAACGAAACGCTGAACTGAACCGTGCTGGCTGCAGGAACTACGACGAGGAGTCGGAGCGGAAGCAGACGGTGGAGGAGTTCTACCGGGTGAACCACATCAGCCAGACGTACGAGTTCGTGTCGCGGATGAGGGCCGAGTACGCGCGGCTGGACAAGACGGAGATGGGCATCTGGGACTGCATCGAGCTGCTCAACGAGTTCATCGACGACAGCGACCCGGACCTGGACATGCCCCAGATCGAGCACCTCCTCCAGACCGCCGAGGCCATCCGCAAGGACTACCCAGACGAGGACTGGCTCCACCTCACCGGCCTCATCCACGGTACTCTACTACCGCTTGCTTTGCTTTGCTTTGCTTGCTGTTGATACAACTGCGTGTAGTCGCTGAAACATGGGGCCACGCTTTTCTAACTCTAATGACAAGGTTAATTAATTGCCATTTTCAGACCTGGGCAAGGTGCTGCTGCACCCAAGCTTTGGGGAGCTGCCTCAGTGGGCTGTCGTTGGTAAGCAAGTGAAAACCAAACCTGACAATGCAAGAAAACTTCACGTCTTCTAGATGCATAATCCTCGAAATTCCGCCTCTGCAACCTGTGACTTTCAGGTGACACCTTCCCCGTCGGCTGTGCGTACGACGAGTGCAACGTCCACTTCAAGGTAAGCAACAGCAATCATGAAGCAATTGGGAGGAATGGAGGATGCAGGGCACCGCAGAATCAGAGAAGTCACAGTCCAGTGCTGTAGCGTCTGGGGCTGGGTGCTCTGCTCTGTTCGTCCCTGACGGCCTCTGAATTCTGAATCGAAATGAACGTTAACTGTTGCAGTACTTCGAGGAGAACCCTGACTACCACAACCCCAAGCTCAACACCAAGCTGGGGGTCTACTCCGAGGGCTGCGGCCTCGACAACGTGCTCATGTCATGGGGCCATGACGACTACATGTACCTGGTCAGTATCTATACGCTTTCTCCTGCCGCAGTGTGTTTTGAAAAAGAAAAATGCTGACATGTGCGTGTGTGTTCATCTCATCTCGTCAGGTGGCCAAGGAGAACAAGTGCACCCTTCCTTCCGCGGGGCTGTTCATCATCAGATACCACTCGTTCTACCGTAAGCCCCCTCGATCGCTCATCCTCTCTTCTTTTTGTATATATGTATATACAGAACGACAGTTTTCAGAAGTTACAAGTCAGGATACATGCATTTTATGCAGCCCTGCACAAGCATGGAGCCTACATGCACCTGATGAACGAAGAGGACAAGGAGAACCTCAAGTGGCTGCATGTGTTCAAGTAAGACAAACAACACCAGATCAGTCGGTTGCAGATACTTACTTGATATCGACGAGATATGGACACTTTATATATATACAGGTATAATAATTAACAACTGACTGGTGCGCGCTGTCCTTTTTTCTTGTTGTTGCAGCAAGTATGACCTGTACAGCAAGAGCAACGTCAGGATCGACGTGGAGAAGGTGAAGCCCTACTACATGTCCCTGATCGATAAGGTGTGTACTGATATGTGCTCATGCATTTGGCGTCGTCGTCTCTGTCAGAGAAACCACATTCTGATATGAGCTTACCTGTCTGATTTTTTTTTTCCTGCAGTACTTCCCGGCCAAGCTAAGATGGTGAAAACTGAAAAGGGCGGTCTCGACCTGGAGGGGAACCCCCAAGAGCTGTCCCGAGTGTCCATGTACCATGTAGACTACGAATACAGTATATGTGCCATGTATGATCTTTTTTATACATAAGGTAGCGTGCCCGTGCGTGGCTACGGGATAGCTAACAATTTATACTAAAAACATACGGATCGCATGATAAAATAACAATACTGTAAAAATTAAATATCAACGTTAAAGTTCCAGTTAATCCAAAAAGTAAAGTTTATGAAATTAACAGTCACAGAGAGCGCGGCGTCACGAGCTTACAAACTCTACTTTATAGACATTTCCGTGATGCGCCTAAGATAATGTTTTATATCGGCAGGAAGAAATCTCCGATATCCATTTCTTTCGTACGCCAATAAATCCACAAATAAGTTCCGCCGCATCTCTATACCATCCAGTACACAGGCTCCAGTGTATATGTCAATATTAGTGCATGTGGCATGGGTAATACTGCGTCTCTTGAAAAATCTTTCATAAAAACTTAAAACAAAGTGTTATACTTACCATATAAATATGTGTGGCTTTTGGTCTATTTCACGTAGACATATACTATATAATAAGATATCCACTTAAGTGTCTGTAGCAAGATTCACGATCAGTGATATATAGAAATAGTTAAATTATAGGTATTATTATTGCAAGCCATAGTGACTCTGAGTTAGTTAATCATCTATGTCCTCTGCAATGTTTCTTTTCTGTCTGAATTTTCATTTAAAGACATCCTCATTCCATCCAGGAATATGTACATTCACTGCGTCCGTGTACTGCAAGGTAAATCTAAGAGTGTACCTAGCATACATCAGTGCCGGTGTGTCTTTACACCAGTCTTCAATAGGTCTAGGATCAATCATGATAAGCATCTTCTCCTTCTGATCGAAAACATAAAGCATATACTTTCGAACGTGTAGCCATGGCAAAAGAAATTGCAAACATGGTAGCGTTTAGAATAGTATATAGGAAACAAGTAATAAAAGCAGGAGCAAGCGACTTACGTATCTGCATCGTGCTAAGTTGTACTCCATATCCTCACATACACCAATCGCAGCAGCCATTTCTTTCTTAGTGTATTTTTTACGGTATTCTGGCATTTTTGTTAAAGCACACATTTTCTAGAAAGTGAAAGATATCGAGAGTCAGGATTAGTATAACTTGGCCTACTTTATACAATTAGGAGAACAACAAATAAGACAATATAATATAGCATGATAAGAATTTTAAAAATGTGCTTACACAAAATCTCAGGTCCATGTGATGCTTTATAATACTATTGTATTTTTTCATTGTATTGTACTCCTCGAGCTGCCTGAAAATGGACACCGAAGTTGAAACAGTTCTCAGAGATGTCTCGATTGTTCATTAACAACTCTTGTAGGTACTTGACACTTAGGGCAATCATGGAGGGATGAAAACCTTTAACTCAAGGCTTCCTGCAAAGCATTAGACATATATGATGGTTTTCGTCATATAAGATAGCACACTATTATTAGTAAATAAAGTAATTAAAATAAGCATGTAGCTTACTTCAATGTCACTTCATCCTGAATTGCCATGACGTAATCATACAGTAACTCAGTCATCTCTTCCTTGTTCATTGACATGTCTTTCATGGCCATAAATGCCTAAAACTCATTAGGGTCTTGGTTGGCATGGACTTGTAGGAATTTATTCTGAGTTTGTATGTGTTGAGGGGTGCCCGTTTGAACCACTAAGCATTCGGCCTCATAATGTTTTCTCTTTTTCGTGGACACTTGATCAGCCATATTTGGATTCTCTATTATGACACAGTCGCTTGGACTTCCAATATTTTCATCCCTATCAAGATATGGAGCACTCTTTCGTTTGTTTAACTCTGACGATAGTAGGATCACCGTAAGCTTCAATCTAAATTCTTTCATATCATCCTGCACGATAGTATGAACCTAATTAATTATTAATTAAAAACCCACAGCTAGTGCACACTCATAACTTGTGGTAAGACACATAGTTTACCTGATTGAACTCATCTGACAAATCGTTACCAGTCCAATACTCCATAAAGTTTATTAAGAATAATCCGCATGAAAAACTACATACAATATTAATAGAGGTTCAGGCTCACATTAGATCAAAAAGGCAAAGACACATAAAATTCAACTTATATGACATGCCATTATTTCTGACGTACCCATCTGTTTGTAATAATTTGCCATGAAAAATCTCCCTAACCGGCCAGGTATCAACCTCAACATCTAGCCATTTGTGATCTTTCGGGCCTGTCTCCTCCAATATAAAATCTATCTATTTCCGTAATCCACCTCGCTATTTGTTCATAGAAGAACGAATCAATCAGCATTTCTAAAATATAAAATGTGTACAAATAGCTGTGTTAGGAAATACCCATAATTTTATTGAGGTCAGCACGTCTGAACATCTCGCCCAAAGAGTCTAGCACCTGAACCTCACGTTTGTCGGCGTTTATAATAGCAATGTACCAATGTGTATTTGTAACATTTATTGGAAGGAACACCTATCAAATCAAATAATAAACATTTTGCCAGGCATAAAAAATTGATAATGAAAGACCAATAGATCGTTTAAAAAAATTGCTATCATGCCATGCTTCAAGTAAGCTAGCACCCTTTGAACTAAACCAGGACGCTGTGAAGTGCCACGGTTAGGGTAATTGGCTTCAATGGTCTCATCCTTTTTTCCATCCCGCTTCATGATTGCAACTAAGCACGCAGTTTCAAGATAGATTGTACCTCCTGGCCTCTTTTTCAAACCTTCCTGGGCCTTCAACAGTTTAATATAAGCATCTATGACCACCTCATGGATTCCTCCAGCTCTAGCGCTACGTGGCTCCTCACGACGCGCTCCATGCACGCCGTGCGCATGATCTGGCAACTGCAAAGACACACGCACGGTATAGGTAGACAAATTAAATGTGTAAGTAATGCGACTCATGCGTGGGTGGACTGCGGACACGTATGTGCCACGGAGGCTACGGAGGTCCTCCATCGGGTGTGGTGAGGTCGCGGCGACAAGCCCAGCGATCTCAATGACTATTTCATACGGGAGCGCCAGTAGCGTCCGCCGCGCCACCAGCGAGGAACTGCTCCGGACGGAATTCGTTAGGGTTTGTCCATACCATGTTGTTCCTCCCGATCTTGTGTATGTCTATTATGATGCTTGCTGGCATGCTGTCGGTGGATGCCAGTGTTCGAGCGATCGCCGCGCCCATGGCACTGACATCGTGTTAGTGAGATACTATTTGTGCAATATTTAATTAAATAAAAAATGCATTGTATGTGTTAGTAATGTTCTATTACCTTGCCTATGGTGTTAGAACCTCCTTAAATACAATATTCTTCGTGAAAGTTCCATCCACTATTGGGGTCTTCTTCTCCTTATCTTTTTTATTTGACGCGTTCTTATTTTTTTCCTCAGCATTCTTTTTAGCATTTTTCTTCTTCATCTTTTTGGCCTCCTCCTCCTATGCATCCACATCAGACGGGAGGGCAAGGATCTTAATATTCGTTCTTGACGTGGCTCTAGACATCGCAACGTACAACTGACCATGAGAGAACACCGGTGCAGGCAGGTACACACCCACGTTCGGGATAGTTTGGCCCTGTGATTTGTTGACCATCATGGCAAAGCTCAGCCTAATAGGAAACTGCTTTCTCTTAAACTAGAACGGGAACATCTCATCATTGGACGGGCATAGCGGTATTCGAGGAAGGAATACCCGTTTCCCAGCATGCTGCCCCACCACAATTTCTGCATCGATTGTATTTCTTCGGAACCCTCGCACCACCAGCCTTGTATCGTTGCATAGCCCATTAGCAGGGTCAATATTCCTAAGCAATATGACAGGACACCCGAGCTTGAGCTTCAAGATGTGTGGAGGCAGCCCGTTGGGGGTCAGACTATTAAGGAACTCTGATGGATAGTAGTTATGTGGATCATCTACTGCGGAGTCAAAACTATGATACACCGTCTCACCGCCCTGGAACATATGAATCATTTTCATATTGATCATGTCAACCCAATCGTTACATGTAGATAAAATCGCTCTAGTGGTGATGTAGTCTTTGTCTGTCATGTTTGCATTTAGATCTGGAAAGATGATGCTGATCAATCTATGAAGATCTTTCTCGCCATCGCCAGAGTACGGGACACAGATCTCATCTAGAATACGTGCATTGCCATCTTTGTTAACCTCTTCCATTCCACCACCAATGCACAATAGATAATCTGCAAACCACGGGTCACTCTGAGCCCTCATGTTGCGGACGAGATTTAAGTGGCGCATGGATTCCCAAAGATACGACCTCCGTAGAGAAGCACCGACTATTTGAGCCCTAGATCCTTTCCGCACAACAGGGAAGACCTGTCTGAAATCCCCACCAAGGACAACAGTCTTTCCACCAAACGGTAGGTCTGGCCGACCCATTATATCTTGTAGGTTGTTGTCTAGTGCTTCCACATTTTGCCTCTTTGTCATAGATGCCTCATCCCAAATTATGAGAGCTGCTTGCTGTAGCAACTTGGTAGTACCACTCTGTTTTATGAAGCTACAGCAACCACCCTCTTCAACAGTGAGGGGTATCTTGAAATGCGAGTGGGCCGTCCTCCCACCTGGCATTATGGATGCTGTGACTCCAGATGTAGCTGTAGCCACGACAAGCTTGTCCTGGCTACGTAGTTTTGCAAGAAGTGCCCTATACAAAAAGGTCTTTCCCATACCGCCAGGTCCATCCACAAAGAACAGCCCACCTTGTTTGCTGTAGACAGCGACCATTATCTCATCGTAGGCAGACCTTTCATCGGCGTTGAGTGAGTCGCACAATAGCACATCTTCGGGATTCTGCTCGACGCTAGCTTCCGCAAATATCTCACGAGGAATATGGCTAGCATCGTTGTATGAGTGATCAATATCTGGAAGAGGAAATGACCTTATGTCCTTCCCCATAGACTGTAGCATGTTTCTAATGTCTATCAAAACCATCTATTGCACCAGATCTGAGGATGGATTATTGCGGATGTAGTCCTCTAACATTGCATCATAGTGTTTTTTCCACAACCACATCACATTATTTGGCTCGCAGAATACCAATATTGTTGCAAATAGCCTTCGCAGAGAGGAAGGCATCTGGAAGAAAGTAGCTTCACTTAGACATTCATCCAGTGTATTGTCTTCTTCGATTAGACCCCTCCTTTCCGTAGCTTCATGGAACGAAAGCAGTAGCACGCCATCCACCGTCCTAAGGTGTTTGTATGAGGTAGCACCAACAACATTGTTTAAGAGAACATGAAGAAAGTAGCATTCTCCCTCAGCAGGATGGGCCAAGA
Source organism: Miscanthus lutarioriparius (assembly GCA_904845875.1). Classification (NCBI taxonomy): domain Eukaryota; kingdom Viridiplantae; phylum Streptophyta; class Magnoliopsida; order Poales; family Poaceae; genus Miscanthus; species Miscanthus lutarioriparius. Next base: position 27,952,075 of record CAJGYO010000019.1, on the reverse strand, counting down.
TGACTCTGCCAACTTGGAAAACAGAGTTTTTTCTTTTCTGCCAGAATTTACCATCAGACTGCTAGGTAAAATGCTCCGGAAAGTCCCGATACAAGATTCGGCGGGCTTCCTCATGCATCCTGTTTGCCTCGAAGTATGCTGTCAGCATTGACTCTTCTACACCTGGCCTATTAATGATCCATTTGACCTTGTTTCGCTTATGAAATGCCACCATGTGCATGTTGGGTAGATGAAGCTGCAACTGCTGTATTGGTGGATGGTTCTTGCTCAAGTCAAAGCCATATATCCTCCATAGTGCTTCTAGAGGCGTCACCCACCGAGCATCTCTATACTGCTTGATCTCATCAACGTTGCCTTTCTCATCTGCTCTGTCGGTCTCCCTCATCACCACCGACACCCTGTCATGTCCCTTGTATATGTACTTGAATAGATACTTTACTAATTTGATGCTCCCACAGGCCTCAACATTTATATGGTAGTTGAAGGTTCGTAGTAGGCAAGGGTTGTAAGGAATGACCCATTGATTGTCTAGGTAATGGCCTCAAACTTTTTGCATACGGCTGTCATTGCATAGCCGATAGATGGGGTACGAATCCTTTCCTTGTGACGTGACCTCACAGAATGGGCGTGGGTAATGGTTTTTGCATGACCCGTGGCCCACTGTGCATGGACACTATGGATTAAGCGTCCCACAAGGACAATACATCATATGCTTCGTGACCATCTTGTATAGCTCAGGGTACTTTTTCTTGTTTGGTAGCTCTGCAGTGATGATCATGTCATATTGCTCGGAACATGTGAGTTTGTACTTCCGTTCCATTATTAGCAAGAAGTGTGCATGCGGCAAGCCCCTCTTCTAGAACTCCACTACATATACGTAGGCCTTCACCTTCCCAAGTATGTCTTTCTCCATCAACATTTTTCTCATCCCCTCTAACTTTGCTCTGAAGACTCATGTGACGAGATCTGGGCGGTCCTGTAGTGTCTGGCATGGATAAAGTTCATTCTTGATCTCATCCTAGTTAGGGTTGCACATCATTGTGAGGAAGATATCAGGTTTACCATACTTTCGCACCAGAGCCATTGCATCCATGTACCGGCGCCTCATATCACGAGGTCCTCCGATGAATGACGAAGACAGGATAGTATGCCTTCTGACATTCTCAGCAGATTCTGCCTTCCGACATTCTCAGCAGATTCTTCACCCAAATGCATGCTATCCACCAAGCCTTGGTATAGGTCAGCCCTCAAAGTATCTTGATTTTTCCTCATGTAGTCTAAACGCGAGCTCTCAATCTTGATGTAGGTGTCGACGGCGAATTGGTGGAAAAGACATCGGCCATAGAGTATTGGATTAAATATCCCTGACCGTATCTGGAACTTGTAGCAGTAGTAGTCGCGCACGAAGACACATGTATTCACAACAGGTTCTACAGGAAGACATTGTTCGAATTAGTATCATGAGTTAATAGAAAAGAGTTTATATTGCATTATTGAAAAGAGTTCAAGTTACCTCCATCATCATCATCACCATTCTCAGCACGCTTTTTGCGGATTGCTCGAGCTCGATCAACTTGAGCTATAGTCACACCCACTTTTGGAATGCAGTTGTGACACCCGAGCTCACCCATTGGAAAGAACATCAGGTATGACTGTGGGTCGTAGCATGCATTATATGAGCGGATGACGTGTATAGACCGATCCTTCCCTTGTAGAAGAACACTATGCTCGAATTGGCCGTGACGCTCACTCCCCTCAACCTAGACGACGGCCACCTCTGATGTCAATGGCACGTATATGTTCTCTGGTCAAGCCGCTGGTCAAGGTTCAACTTGACCCAGTAATCCTCGAGGTTTCCAACATGTCCCATACTCCTTAGTTGCTGAGAGTAGAGATTCCCATTAAAGATACTAACCAATTGCTCTATAACTTCTCTGTCTTTTTAGATGCATTGCTCGTGACACTTGCTCATCCGATGCTCAAGGGACGAATCATCATCGTAAAAATAAAGCTCAAGGTGTCTCTTTTCGACACCCTCCTCTTTACCAAATGATCGTATGTTATGGTAAATCTGGCCATGGGCACGGAATGTGTAGACACCATAGATTCGCATGTTAGTGGTCACACGATCTAGGTGGCGGTACAGAGAAGTGAAAGAGAAGTGGTCGTTGAAATATCTGATATTTGCACGAAAGTGCCTAGCATCAGCATCCGAGCTTGACCATAATCTCATGAGCTCAAGTGGTGTCTCAGGAGTTGAAAGATGAATCTTTCCACCCCGACAACAGAATCCGGGCGGTTCACCCTTGAATTTCTTTGTATTGCAGTGCTCGTAGTTCGGCACCAATGGTAGCATGTGTGACTCTGACGGGACATTAGCGTAAACCCTGTTGTATGGATCCGGGACATCAGGCTCACTGTTCTCTTGCTCATCCATGTCGAGATCTAGCTCGATGTCGGTTCCCTCCTCGTCGTCTTCTGACAAAATGTTGATGTGTTACGCGTTGAAAGAAAGTTTGTGAAAAAAAATTGTTTTGACTATTACGCGGTGTACCTTGTCTAGCGAAAAAAGTACGCCTCATCCTCTTCCTCGTCCCCCTCAAACATCACATCCTCATCGTAGTCTGTGCAACATGGACACATATATAATGAGAGAAACATAATGGCATACAAAAAGAACAAAAAATGGATAAATTTAATAAAGAAAATACCATCCTCGACCATAGAGTCTGGTGTATTAGCTTGTGCACCGTTTGGAGGCATTGAAGAGGTATCATCAACTATAGACGGTTTTGTCTGTGTACCTATGCAATTATTAGGTGGTGGAACTAGAGTTTCCTGGGTGACACCACCTATAGTAACAAAAGGTATGAGTTTTTGGAATAGAAGAGCGAAGGTGAAAATACAGACAATATATACTGATCAAGGCTAATTACCATTCTAAACCACACTCGGTTGAGTCGGGTCGTTCGAATCATTGCACTTTCCATCCGCGCACCCTCTAGCCCTTCTTCCAATGTTTGCTTCAAAAGCCCGATTGCGACGGGATAGAAGGGCATTTCTCTCTCCAGTGGTCACTCGATGCCTATGTATGGTGTGTGCCGTAGCCATTTCAGGGGTTTGGACTTCTGGATTTTGAACTACAGACGGCGCGATGTCAATAGTTGTGCCCCTCTATTCGGGTATTTTCATATCATGTGAAGGTGTTTCAGGAGATTGAGGTGAAGAAGGGAAAATAAGCTGAGGGTTAAAGTGAGGGCTCTCCATAGCTAATGAGTCCGGATGCAAATTGTTGGTTCAATGTTCTCTCACCATCCTATTATAGTTTTTCTTCATCTCTTTTCGCTTCTCCTTCTCTTGTGGAGTCATTTGTAGTTTTTTTGCTGCATTTTTTGCCGCATACAAGTCACGCCGCCTCTTGTTTATTAGTGCCTTTTATTCAGGAGACAGTGCAGCTCGTCGTGCTCTATCTAGTTCACGCTTACGCTCTTTTGGACATGTGACAATATTGTCGATGGAATTGGATGCATTTGCAGCACCTATATATTGATAAAAAAAAGTACGGTCTCAAATAAATTATAGAAGGGCACATATTGTAAGAACATTAATTCCTTATTACATTGTCATGAAGGTTGCCCACTACATTTTTTCTTCTCAAATAGATAACATTAATGAAAAAACAATGTACCTGGGTTTAGATCAGGTGATGCATCAGTTAAGTCAATTATGCCACTTTGATCTATACATCTATCGGAGTAGTCATCTACATATATATAATAACATGATATTAACCTTGGCCTCGGCATCATACAAACACAACAAAAAAATAATTAGTATTAGGAACAAAAGAAACCAAAATGATACATGTGTTATCTTTATCAATCTACATGAGTTCGTATGAGTTGTTTCGATGTAGCCGGTCACTATCTTCATAGCCATCAGTGTTTTCCGTGATTGATTCAACTCTAACTGGTACAATATAATTACACAACAAATAAGCGAACTAATGACTGATGCAAGTAGGTGGTATCATTCATACACAGCAAAAAAACTTTTCTTAATTTGCAAAGTTTTAGTCCATCTGATTTTTCCTAATTTGCACAAAACTTTTAGCTCAATGTATATACATTTACAACATATACGTAACTATACATTAAATAAACTAAAAAATGGTAATACTGAATTCAGAAACGGAAAATCAGAATGTGGACCTCTCGACCTAGCAGCTAGTGCAGTATCCGCCTTTATTAGAAGATACTTTTCTCTACATTTTTTATTTTTTTCATCCCTTTCTTCTTGAGTCATCGCTGCATGTCGTGCTTTTTCTCTTTCCCTTTTACGTGCTGCACGTTCATCAACTTGCGTTTGTCAATTTGATGTTGTCTGACCAGTTGTTTGTAAATAAGTTGATAGATATTTACTTAATCACCACAAATAATACAAGTGAAAGCGTCTATGGACATGTGTATAAACAATTACCTTCATTGATGGTGTTTGTCAAGTCTGCAAATGGTGTACGACCTTCATTATTTTGCATAGGTTCCATTACGATGAAATTGAACACAAAATTAATCACTAGTTTCAATCAGAAATTAATCTCTAAAAGTGGTCGAAGTTAGCAGGCATAATACATATTCAGGTCATACCACAAGACTTGGTTCCAAAACAAAGCAATTAACAAACTGCACTATTTAAAAATTCAACAAAAAATGCTCTAACTGGTGTAATTATGAACTAAGCAGCTATTGAAGTGCCTGAACCGTGACTTAGGTATCTTGCTGGGATTCAACTAACTGAGATTAATCAGTTCAGAATAGACCAATTCCCTAAGCTTTCTACTATTGCCAGAATCTTGGAGAATGAAAGAGTGAATTAAAAGGCCTTTCAAGATGATAACCATTAGAACATATTATCAACTAGCATTCTGAAAATACACATGCCTACGGTATGTAGTGTTTAGTTCTTTAAATTTTTTTATGCAAGATCATTAGAACAGCTTGATTATTTCTACAGCTTGTGAATCTTTTATACAAAAGAAATGAACAAGAAAACACTAATCCACAACGAGCAAGACTGACAGAAAATGAGAAAAAAATTGAGGATCTAAACAACACCATAGATTTCAAACCTACCCATCCCCAAGCATAGAAAAGCATGGCTGAATCTTTTATTTTTTAGAGGTGGTGGCAACAGCCGGAGCATATAAGGTATATTAACAACTACTAATTTGCCAGTGATCATAACTTTGGATTAAAATCAATTTCAGCAGAGAGGACTTATTGCAGTCAATTTTGCATATTTTTTATCTGAAGATATTCGTCTCAGTCATAGCATTACTTGCTCCTAACTGCATTTTGATAGAAAAAATAGAGGCCTCAACAAAAAAATGAAAGCTAGAGAAGCAACATGAATACTACAGGGAACGAAACAAAAGGTTGAAACAAAGAAGAAGAGTCAATTTCAGATTGGCATTCTGATGTTCGGAGAGCACTGCCAACGATGACTAAGTAACTAACAAAGGATGTACCAAAGACTATGAAAACTATTAAAGTCGTCTGCAACAAACAAATTAAATTAATTCATAGCCATACACATATGGAGTGGATTGTATAAGCAAAAGTTCAGAATAGATATGCTGACTCTGGTAGTCTGGATGGCAGATGGCTCTGTTTTTTTAATCATGTTCGTATGGACAGAGGAGTAGTGCATTCTCGAACATATAAATTGCTCATGAAGCTAAGCAATTACACAAGTACACAGGAAACTTTGCCTTGCCTGTGGGCCCTGGCGGTGTAGATGACTTTCTAGAGGTGGGCAGCAGCGAACTGGTTACTGGATCTGTAGGTAAAGAAAGCAAATTTAAAACGTTCCCTTGGTGAAATCTGAAGGCAATGGATACTAATTTAAAGGCAATGGATATTAATCTGAAGGCACATGACAAATATCCTGTAAATTTTTCTTGTTTTTCAAAGCCTTTTGTTGATGATATATATTAATATCTGCATTGCACTTTTACTATTTCAGATATAAAAAAGGGCAATTCATGATATTGAAACAATCACAGCAAAAACAGGAAATGCACATATCTAAAACATGGTCATGTGCCTCTTTGTTGTAGGATTAAGCATATCAGGTGAGGTTAGAGGATTAAGCATATCAGGTGAGGTTAATCAATAGAGAATGCTTTGCTTTCCTGAGAAGAAATTTACAGGTCCACAAAGGATTATTTGTAGCAAAGCAAATGTAATTTAAACTAACACACAACAAATTTACTAAATCAGGTCCAGATGCTAGAAATCATGCATGTTATGTTTGAGAAGTTAGTCTGCATGCTATGTTTCACACCAAAGGTTAAAATGTTACACAAATAAGTAAAGGAGAATATTAGAGAAGTTAGTCTGCTAAAATCATCCCCTTAATTAGATTGATGGGATGCTGTATTATTTGGGGGCAAAATTGATCCTTCGAGAGAAAAAGGACCAACTATTGTTGTTTTCCTATCACTGTTCTTATCTTGTGAGGCAGGATAAATGAAATAAACATACTCCATTCTAATCTCCATAACGACGGTTCATACACAAAAGAAATAAATGCAGAGGGAACAAAATATCCAAAGAAGCATGCTTGTGAACAGGGCTTTGAGAATAGAGAAATGACATATATTAGGTTGTCATAAATGTCATATAATTACAAACAAAAGGTGTACTTGGCTAGAAATATATAGTTAGTTCCTTTCACTAAAGGAAGTACCAAGGAAGAATGACCTAGAAATATGCACCAGATTATAGAACCCTGTGGTAATACATTATTTCTGGAAAATAATAGATCATTAGAGTACATTAGTGAATCGAAGACACATCGCCGAAACAGACATTTCTAGATCGACCAAAAATGGAGTTTTAAGCCTTTAGCACATTTCAGTCCTCTTAGCAGCAGGTCGACCAAAAATGGAGTTTTAAGCCTCTAGCACATTTCAGTCCTCTAGCAGCAGAAAACACACATCAGCAGCAATCGATTTTCTATTACATCTTCATTGAATTATGCTGCACTACAACTTAAGGAAGCTCAACCGTAACTGTAAAATCAGATTGCATTTAAACCCTATATGTATATCTTAGTCCTAGACACCAAACGATGAGCTCCTAATTTCTAAGAATGCATCCCAATCCTATTCCCATCTTGGTAGCCCGGTCACTGCTAGAACAGCGCCCTTTAGATATAAGCTGCTCAAACTTTCTGGCGAGTACAGCTCCATAAGACATAAGAGCTGATGAATTGAATCACATGGCCCTTAAGATATGATTACATGAAAATTTAGGTGGTTTGCGTATGATGCATGACATATTGATCCTTTAATAGATCTAAAATGGTCCATCTTGTTACGATGCAAATATCTCATGGCTAGACACAAAGGTCTCTTATTTTAGTGCCAGATTGAGTTTTCTTCATCAGGTTGTTACTAAAGGGCACATACTAACATAGAAGGTAGTATATCCACATTGACAATGCTATCATCAGGTGAAGCAGAACTTACCACCTGCCCTGATTTGGACTTTTGGTGGGTAACCATCAGGGATCAGTAGTGCAAATGAGAAGCAAACATTTAGTAGGGCTGAAAGCAATCAACCATAGACAGGTCATGAAACTGTTACTTAGTCGCAAAGCTGAATGGATTTAGTAACTGCATGAGAAAAATGTTTTCAGCTAATGCACCAGTATACTGAATTTGGAACTGTTACTTAGAGGCGGGAACTGTTACATAGGTAGGTTTGCTCTAGACAAATATACTGAATTGTTAAAAAATCATATAGGTCAATCTTATTTTGCATTCAGTGCATTAGGTACTGATCAGTTTCAGAAACCAGTTTCTAAGTTGGGCTGACTGGGTATGGTAATCTATAGAATAATATAGACCAAGCTGCTAATGCACTGCAAGTCTGCTAGTAAAACCATTTTAGACAACAAAAATTGTAAACTAAAATGTTTGTGATGCCTTGAACAGCAACATTGATCTCATACGGTAAACCCAAGTGCTTAGATGTTATGCCCTACAACCCTGATCAAGTGATGAAGTGAATGATGATAGTTATACAATTATTTTCATGGCAGGATAGTTTCATATAGCAACTAAGCATGCAGTAATTGAAGTTGAGAGAGTACCTTATCAGAAGGACACAACTTGCTATGGGTTAATCTCTCAGAAACTCAGCAAAAATAGCAGTTAAAAGGAATCACACATCTGGAAAGGTCAACCAGGAACCCTGTGTCAAGCGATAAACAGAAACAATCCTCTTGAGAAGCAATGCAAAGAAATGTACACAATACTTGAATTCTCATGATAACCTTTGAAAGGGATCAAAGTTAGCAGGCATAATACATGTACACACATGTAATTAGATCGAAGTTAGGTAGGTTTTGGGTGCTCGGTTTCGCACAGTAGGAAGGGAAGAGAAGGGATTGGCACACCTGGTGGTGCTCCTCGCATGACGGGAGGGAGGTGGAAGTGTGACAGGAGCGAAGGATTTGGCAGCATAGCAGGACCGACGAAGACATGAGCCGGATTGGGGGGAGGGACGCGCGGGCGCCCTCCCGGCTTCTGCTGCCGCGGGTCTTCGTCGTCGGTGAAGGGCCCGATGAAGATCTGGCGACGCAGATGAGGGTGAGCCGGATCAGGGACGCAGATATAGACACTGACGTGGATGCTGGTGGTCGGCGAGAACCAGGAGCCGGGAGCAACGGCGTGGCGGCGGTCCTCGGTGGCGGCAGTCCGGCTCCCTGGTCACATGGAGGTTGCAGGTGTTGGTGAGGGCGGTCGACGGAGGGGTGCTGCTGGGAGGATTGGAGGAGAGCGGGGAGGAGATCGCACGGGCGGGCGTGGACGGCGGCGGCGCGGCCAGCTGCGAGCGAGCGCGGGAGCCGGGTGGGCGCGTGTGGCGGCAGCGCGGTGAGGGCAACGATGGGGCGCGGTGGATGCGTAGCCATGCATATGAATCATGGGAGCGATCCTTCCTTTTCAAATCACGGGGGCGTGGTTTGAGGCTGAATCACAGCAGCGGTTCCCTTTAGCTCTTTCCTTTTAAATATCGCAAGGGACGGCCACGCGTCAGAGCGAGGATGCGGAAACGTAGCAGGCAAGACGATGGACCCACGTTGGAATGTCACACTAAAAAGTGTCCATGCTTTGTTCTTTTAAAGTTGCAGGAGAAGAGTTGAGTTGAGAGTGTAGCCATTTTGTATCGTGCAGATCAGAGCTCCATGCCATGCAATTCCGAATAAAAGTTGCCTGCTGGTTTTTTCCAGATTTGACGAACATCCAGAATTACAGCTGTTTCTGCACAAAAGAACCCCTCCTAATTCACTAATTTGTAGGAAGATACTTAGGTAGTACTCCGTAGGTTACAAACAAGCCCCGCGGACGAACACAGGTCGCCCTCGTCTCGTGTGTTTTCAGAACACATGGCTAGTACTGGGAGGAATTGGGCGCGCTGCAGGCTGCATCAGAGATTATTGCGAGGTATAGGTACATAGTACTCTACGGAGTATTGTAGCACCAAATACTTGCACCGTACGCGAGGGTCTAGGTAGTCGTAGTCGTAGACGACCAAATCAAAATAAAGCTGTCTCCCGTGCGGCAGGATCGCGCGTTTCTGACGCCGACGGCTTCATCTCCATTGGACAAAAGCACGGCGTGTGATGTGAGCCAACAGCCAGCTTTTCTTTGTATTGTACTGTACTGTACGTACAGGGCATTGAAGACTTGGCTCGCGCCCAATCAAAAGAGGACGTTCCGTCTCGCTTCTGACGCAACGAAGCGCATCCATTATCTTCGTCGTAAAATGTAAAAGAGCATATACTCTCCCCTTCCCCTCTTCATTATTACCGTTATATAGGGCACAAGTTGTAAATACCAGGTCTGAAAACGACCGTTTCTTCTCTCTCAGTTTGTGGAGAAAAACGACCGGTTCTTGTAGCCTCGTGCATAAGGATGGCAACGGGTCGGGTTCGGATCAGATGGAGTCTCCGTGCACCCAAAACCGAAACCCAAAATCGAAACCCGAATCCGCCCCGAAAACCGATTCGGGTGGAAATCCATCACCAAAACCAAACCCGCGGATACCCGAAACCCGAACGGATACCCGAAACCCGAATGGATACCCGAAACCCGTGGATATATATACACATATTCACATGTATAAACAAGAGGCAACAAATAATAAATATTTTCATGAGTCAACTTTAAATAAATTTAATAATCTAAGTAAACAAATTATTATTAGTATATTATAAAACATGAGTTTTAATTTCAAATGATTTATTTCGGATATCCATTGGATATCCACTGGTGGGAAACCAAACCCGAAACCGAACCCGATTGGTTTCGGGGCCCCGAACCCGAAAATCGTGGGTGAAAAACTATCCCCAAACCCGAACCCGCAGAATCCAAAACCCACGGATATCCGCACCAAACCCGATCCGTTGCCATCCTTACTCGTGCATCGCAGCCGGTTTGAAGTTGGGCGTTTGACCAATCTCAAAAAAAAAAAAAAGAGGTGGGCGTTTGACCACCAAGAAGTGGACTGTGGCCAAACCAGATCAGAGGCCATCATCGAGCATAATGCTTTCATGAGTGCAGAGGTGAGGCCTGGCCGGCTCCCACGACCGAGCACCGAGGCAGCTAGCGATCCAAGTGGCGCGCTGCTTTTCTCCTGTACCTGCACCGCACATCTTTGTTTCGATAAAATTGGAGAAATGGTTCTTTTTATAGGAATGAGCGGAGTACCAAAATAGTATATATCATCATTATAATCGCGACTTGCTCATGCGTTAGTCCAGTAACCATCGTCCGCCTGGATATCTCTGCGTAGTACAACTGCGGTAGGGAAGCACCAGTTTTCTTTCGCTTTCAACCAACGCGGCCGTATATCATCACCCTCCACTGGAGTCCACGGCTCCACTGCACCACCCACGCTGCATTGCTGGATAGTTCGGCCCTCTCCCAGCCTCCCTCCCTCCAACGAAAAAGCAGCGTGTGGTGGCAGTGACGACCACACAGCGAAAAAACGGCGATTGGATCCTCCTCGACAGTGGACCACCAGGCGAGCAGAGCATGCGTTGTGTGAAAAAGTTCTGAAAGAAACCACTAGTGACAATATTGCACCCATCTCTTTTTCTTTCTTTTTTTAATAGTGCACAACAATAGTCCCGGAGCTTGACTTGTAGGATTAGGAGGCGGCAGTCTATATAATTGAGGATTAAACACTAATGAACACTACAAAACCACTGTTTAGATAATGTAGATCACATTGGGCAGAGCTGACCATGGCTCAACTTGGTCTTAAGTCTTAACCAAGCTCTGCCCTAGTGCATAAGCACAATTTTCATTAATAAGAAGAGGATTCACACGATTTTAAGTAAAACAAGTCTCCCAAGTATACCAACAAAATTGACAATTACTCGCTCTGTCCCAAAATAGAAGTCGTTCTCGCTTCTCGAGAAGTCATTTTTTATAACTTTGACCAATTATATATAAAAGAATATTAATATTTATAATACATAATTAGTATCATTAGATAGACCATTGGATATACTTTCATAGTAAACTTATTTGAAGATATAAATGTTGCACGTATTTTCTATAACCAGTCAAAGTTGATAAAGTTTGACCTATACGCATCTCATAACGACTTTCTTTCTGGGATGGAGGGAGCAGTTAATTACATGTCACGACCACACAAAGCCTGATAATACTAAAAGAAACAATTGCATCAGTAACATGACTAGTAATAAAATAGGACCCTCCTTAGTAATGAAGAGCTCTTAGCATTTCACCAAATCATGCTAAGAAAACACAACAGCACAATAACCTCTAAGTGATCACAATGCTTCACAAAAGCACCTAGCGATGCAAGCGGGCTTGTCCACAAGCCCATAAATAGGCTTAATTTTTATAGGTTCCATATTTGTGGGTTCATGGACAAGTTCGCTTACATCCCTACAAGCACCTACACTGAATGAAGACCGGAAGTCATCTTGAAGAATGACTTCATGTGCTCCTTCAAATAGAGATCACTAACTGCACCACAAACAAACACGGAGACCCACATGACCTTCGACCATATAGGAGATTAGAAAGTCTGGGTGGTCATCTTACTAGTAAAGTTCTTTTATTTATCTAGTGCAGTGTGCATTATCAAGTTCGAAACTAAGTTACAAAAAGATTTGGGGACCTAATTAACCCTCTCTTTATTTGGATCACACTTGAACCTTTACTAGGGTTATATATCCTCTTTTAAAACTTGTACATATAAGATTTTAACTGTTCACCATATTCGATAAAACTTATTGAGAAAGCACGACTCGTAACACCAAAAAATTTTATGGCCGCGGTTTCAAATAAATATTTACACTAAACTTATTCTTAAAACATTGTACAAAAGCAGTTGAACCAAATTTTATTTATAATAACATGTAGGAGTATATAGATTTGTCCATTTTATTTCCCTTATGAACATTATTAGTAGTGGTAGCCACAAAAAAAATGCATTGTCTCGTTTTTTATGTAATCTAGTATATCGTATGACTGAGTCTAATTCAGTTGGTTGGTTTCTTATGGTGAAATCATTCGAGTTTTAAGTCCTTGACGTGAGTGCTTTCATTTTTTTTGGATGACGTTGTTGTTTTAGTGGTAGATGACATGTCCGTTGACAACATAATCTGTTGACTCAGTGTCCTAGAAGCTGTTGTTGCAATTAGAAACCTTTGTCACTAATTATGATATTATGTGTTATAACTTCTGTCATGGTGGTTAAGTGGCTTCCATATTTGTACCTAGTTTTCATTGTATGTTCTCGCATATTATGGGAGAATAAGATGTAATTTTATAAAAGTTAGTGTATTTGCATTATTATGCTACGTGAACAAAGTCTATCGATGTCTTAACTAAGTCTTTGTCATTGTTAGCCGTCACCATTCAACATAGAGATATACATACCATAAAATAAGCTTTGTTGGACTAGTATGACAAATATCCTACTTCCTGCCTGATGTAACTCGATAGATACATACTCTCTCTATTTTTTAAACTATGTTATTATGTTTTTTTTAATACATAACTTTCATTAGGTATCTAGACAATATAAAACAATGTATTAAAAAAGCTAAAATAATTTATGATTTGGAACAGAAGAAATAGCTTATATATATATATATATGAAACAAAACCTGTAAATTGCTGGAGTGAGAACCTAACTAACTCCATAAAACAAAACAAACCCCTACAAATTGCCACAGGGTCACGAACTCACAACACTACAACACACCCTTCGGGCCTTTGCCTTTTGCCTCGTTATTCACTTGGAGGCACCAACAAAGCAAGCGTCTCCCTCTCTGGCTCTCTCTGTCACTCTTGCGTCTGCACCTGCGTGTGCGTACGCCAGCGTGAGCGCGAGCGCGTCACCGCCACGCTCCGTTCGCCTTCCAGAAAATCTAAACCCCAGCGGAGCCGGCCACGGCCGGTCAGCCCCCACACGGACTCCGACGCGCTGCCCGCTCGCCTGCCAAACCCCCACCCCCTCGCCGCCGATGCTGCCGCGTCGCCGTAGCAACCACCCGGGCTCCTCCTTCCCCATCCCGTTCCTCCTCATCTGCGGCCTGCTCCTCGCTGCGGCCGTCGCATTCTCCCCCGCCGCTGCCGCCGAGGCCGCTGGCCGCGGCGGCGGCGGCGGCGCTGGGCACGAGGGCCGCGCGGGGAAGCCGGAGGTCGAGGCCGAGGCGGAGGCGCGCGGGGATGGGGTGGCCGTGGCGGAGGCCGGCGGCGAGGTGGTGGCTCAGGGCAATGCCACGGAGGCCAAGGAGGGCAGCCTCGCCGACATGATTGACCGCGCGCTGGAGAAGGAGTTCCCGGAATCCGAGGGCGAGCAGGGCGGTGGAGGTGCGTGGATCTGGCCAACTCCCGGGATCCATCGATCCGTTCGGGCGCGGGATCTGGTTCTGGGGCGGGTGTGTGGGTGGGCGCGGTGGCGTGTGTCGGTGGCCGTGCTATTTAGATCTCGGCATCGGTGGTTGGAGCGTGTGGGGATGTTGAGAATGGAGGTCCCGGTTTGGGCTTGGAGTTGCTTGTGCTAACCTGTGCTCTGGTTTTGCAGAGACGGACCCTGGCAGCTTCAACAACACGGTAGCTGAGAAGCAGGTGAGTTCATTGCGCCATTTTGTTTGTGTGCTGCCCCTTTGTTAGCAGGAGTCTTTGATTCTGGGATTCAACATTGGGTCTGCCACAACTAGGTTTTGGGTGATTTGCTCACTAATTGCATGTTGGAATTTGTGAATGAAAGGAAATTCGCTTTTGGACTGACCTGTGCCTGATTCCTACACTTGTGAATCTACTAGTAGTATATAGCTATGGTGCCTTGACCCTGTCGTTAGTGTATTTATGTTGCAATCTACTAGCATTCAATGACCCATCCATATGTCATCATTGTATAGCTTTTGGGCCCTTGGACTTTATATGGTCATTTTGCTTTATGTTGTTTGATCGGCATTTTCCTAGTGCTGATGAGGGACACCAATATCTTGGATGTTGTTTATTTTGTGCTATGCTTGGCAATATTAAGTATGACACTATATGCTTGTTTTCATTAGCTACTATTGAAGACGATTATAAATTGTTTGTTGTGTTCCTAAGATGCCACAGAAAAATCTAGCTTTGGACATCCTAGTTCCGTTTCCCTACCGGAGTTAATGTTTGATCTCCTACATGGCTGCTACATCGACTATCTCATTTCAAAACTTCAGATCCCAATTAGCGTGTTTGTTACTTCCTCATTTCTTAACAATACTCCTTCTGGTTATAAAAACATATCGTCTGGGACAAGAGTTAGTCAAACCTTTAAAACTACAAACATCAGTAACTTTTAAATTATTTAGATTGGAAACATGTAAGTGCGTAGAATTGATTGAAAATACTTGCAAAACCTCAGAAATTTGAAGGATTATAATAATGTTATTCTAAAAGAAATTAGTAATCAAAGATATGAGTCGAGGGCCTTGCAAAGTATTTTTTTACCAGAGGGAGTGTATCTTTTAATTTAAAGCATGTAATAACCTGCATGATACACATTGGGTTCAAGAGACAAGATGTTGCAACATCTATTTTCTCAGACAATAACATAGTGGTCTGTGGTCCTTTATTTGGATATTGTAAAACTTGAAGCACATATATGTACTCTAATGCATCATTGTGTTTATTTGTACTTAGAAAATTTGGTGATTGCACATCACAAATATGTAATTCAAACTGCTCATCATGTTCCTTCTACTCGTACAAGGGAGTTCTTGAAACTGTGGCTAGAAGAGTAACAAAGAAGAATGAAACCAAAGATAACAAGTATGCTGCAAATCCACTCTTCATTATTTCTATTAGCTGAAATTAACCTTAGATTCAGAATGTGTAATAGAGTTTAAAGTTGTCAATTTGTCATTCTGGTCCATCAGGTCATTTCCTTTTAAGGAGGTTTTCTTGGATCGATCTGAGCAAGAGGATGTTCCCACGTTGATTGATCGGAAGGTGCAATCACATCCTCTGGATCAAATTTTCTATCAAGTTACTGCACATATGCCATACATGTTGGCATAGTGTTGTGGACATGTTATAACCATTTTTTTATAACAGTTTTGTGTTAATTCAATCTTTACCCCAGGATAATATTTTTATCATATCAAACCCAAAGTCAAAATACCCTGTGCTGCAGCTGGACCTTAGGTATTCTACTCAGTATTTAGTCATTTGATTTGTTGGATGAAAATATCTTTTTTGCATGGAAACTTATCTGTTGAATGTTTATTATTGTAGATTGATATCAGATCTTGTTGTTGTTATCGTGTCTGCTACATGTGGTGGAATCGCCTTTGCTTGCCTTGGGCAACCGGTGAGTACCTGTACTTTTATTTCCTCTAATTTATGTATCATTATTATTAGGGTTATTTGGATTCTTGCCATTATAATTTCTCAAGTTTTGAAGAACGCCATTACTATTCGTCTTATTGGAAACTTGCCATTACTATTCTGCTTCTCCCTCACCCTTGCCCTTTTCTACGTCTGGAGCGTAGCTAGGCCCACCTGCAGGTGCCGTATTTCCGTATGGGCTCGTATTGCCCCTGTACGAGAGGATAAGGCTGAGCAACACGCCCCAGTTCTTCTCTGCCGCCCCCGTTCTTCTCTCGCACTTTTCCTCGTTCTTCCCCCTTCTTTGCCGCACGCCCGCGCCACCCCGCAGGTGATTGCGATGTGCGACAGGTGATCGATAGGTACCTCGGCGAGATATTGGGCGGCGCTTCATGCGCGCGCACGACACCGAGGATGCGACGACAGGCGGCGGGCGGCGCTTCGGCTTTGGTGACCTCCGCTCTGAGAGATGTCGCCCCCGCCGAGGCGGCGATGGAGAGCTCGGCCGCTCGCGCTCCTCACGCCAGGCGCTTCTCGCGACGTCGCCGACATGCTCGCGACTACATCCCAGTGCGCCAAGTCGTGCTTTCGGCGACGACGCCACCACCACCACCTCGTCCCGCTTTCGTCACGCTCTCAAAGGCAGAGCTCTGTCCCCGACCATGACCGCTTTGGACGCCGGCGCCACCCGCTTCCTCTGCTGCCTCGGCGTGTCCGACCTCAAGCGCCCTGCGTCGCCCGGCTTCTCTCCAGAGTTCCAAAGACCGAGGCCCAATGGAGGTACTTGGTCCCGGGCCAAGCTTGCTTCCACCTCGGCTTTGATGGAGGACGCGGTGGTGCTCCTCCAAACCGGCGCCGCTTTGTCACCGCGGTGGTGCTCCCGCCAATGTAAGGGCGTCCTCCTCCAATAAGTCCAGCTCTACAACAACGTCCGAGGCGAGTCCGTGTCGCACTTGCTCACGCGACATGAAGCTCCTCCCGCGCCCGCCCGCATGGTGGCGGCGCAGCCTGACGCCGGCCTCCCGGCGGCCGTGCGGCATTTCAACAAGGTGCTCGACACGCGCGCGCTGCTGTCTTTGCCACGCCACGACACGCCTCGTTGGCGCGCCGCCGCGTTCCGCTCGGTGGGCGCCCGCCATGGACGCTCATCGCGGATCGCAACAACGCCGCCGCCTTCCGACCGGCCTTCATCCGTGGCTGCAGCTGCCCGACTGACTTTCGCCGAAGTCGGTTAGCGCTCTGGACTGCCTCCGGGACCTCGACCACCTCAAGCTCTCAGTCGACGCCGCTTGGCCTCGGGGGCAGTCGGCGGCCGCAGAGTCCGGCATCCGGTTCGGGGAGATCGCGGCGCGCACCGCACGCCACGCAGCGTATCCAGCAGCTCAGCGGCCACGTCGCCGCCGGGCGAGGGTGCGAGGTGGACTACTACGCCCTCCTCGGGGTGCGGCGCGGTGCACGCGTGCTCGAGCTGGAGCGCGCACACTGTGCCGACGCCAAGCCGAAGCCCGATCGGTCGGTCTTGTTCATGCGGAGTGGCTGGAGCTCGTGGGCGAGCACACGCGACACAGAGGCCGTCTTGCGCGCACCAGCGCGCATGTCGGCGCTGTTCCTCTACCGGATGCTGCAGAAGGGCTATTCGTTCATCATGTTGGCTGTGCTGGACGAGGAGGCTGCCGAGAGGCAGAGGGCCAAGGACGCCGCCGCGGCTGCTGCTTTGGCTGCCATGGCAGAGTCCAAACCCAAGCAAGAAGAAGTGGCGACTGCAGCGACGCCATTGAGCCCACCGTTCCAGGGCGTGTTCTGCCGCGACATGGCGGTGGTCGGCACCTTGCTGTCCCGTGGTGGGTTTGACCGGCCGATTCAGGTGAAGTGCGAGGCAATGAGCTGCTGATCGTGGATCCAATGATGAACTTGCTGTAGTGGCAGCAGTAGCAGGGTGGCGTGCGGCAGAGAAGGGGCAATACAGGCCCATACAGAAATACGGCACCCGCAGGTGGGCCTAGGTACGCTCCAGACGTAGAAAAGGGCAAGGGTGAGGGAGAAGTAGAATAGTAATGGCAAGTTTCCAATAAGACGAATATTAATGGCGTTCTTCAAAACTTGAGAAATTGTAATGGCAAGAATCCAAATAACCCTTATTATTAACAGCTGGAAACATAATTTGTCTATTCGAAATGTTGTATTTTTAACGTTAAGCTACGTGAACCTACAATTCAAAGTATATTGCAGGTGATTACAGGTTATCTACTTGCAGGATCTATAATTGGGCCTGGAGGTTTTAGCTTTGTCAATGAAATGGTGCAAGTAAGGTGCTTCCACCTTTGTGGGTTACTTTTTTCTAATGCTTAATCTTTATGGCTTCCATGTTTGAAATTGATACACATGCCCTTGAAAACCTCTATACAAGAGAACTGGCCTGTAGACTGCTGAAACATATGTTTGCTGGCTAATGTCTCCTCCCATGATATTTCTAACATGATGTGTGTGTATGTGCGCGTGCGCTCTCAGTTCTTCTATATGTATTTATATATCTACGGCATGGCTTAGTTTATTTTCTACCTGGATAACTTTGCTCCACTATTTCATACATTCTAAAATCATCTGTCCTTACAGTTATCTTGCTTATGAGTTTCAGGACCTACTAATTTTTGTTATTCTGTGCTGCCTACTATGCAATGGCAATGTGCCAATGTCTCGATAAGATGTACATAAGTAGTCCATGTTTTTAAGTATGGCATTTTCTTATATTCCACGCTCAGTTTTATATGTATTTATATATCTACAGATGGAAGGGCAGGCCTGGTGCAGTGGTGAGAGCTGTCTCACTGAGTCACCAGGTCGTGGGTTCGAAGCAGCCTCTCCGCAGATTTTGCGGGGGAAAGGCTTGTCTCGGTTTATCCCTTCCCCAGACCCCACTCATGTGGGAGCCTCCGGCACTGGGTCTGCCCTTTTTTTTATATATCTACAGATGGGCTTAGTTTATTTTCTACCTGGATCTTTGCTCCACTATTTCTTACATTCTAAAATCAACTGTCCTTACAATTCTCTCATGAGTTTTGAGACCTATTACTGATTTCTGTTGTTCTGTTCTGCCTACTATGCATTCGCAATGTGGATAAGATGTACATAACTACTCCGTGTTTTTAAGTATGGCATTTTCTTATATTCCACTGTTTCTTTTCCAGGTTGAAACAGTAGCCCAGTTTGGTGTGATATTTCTCCTGTTTGCATTGGGACTTGAGTTTTCTACTGCAAAAGTATTCTACTTTTAACATTTCTTCCCTCATTCAGTTGGTTACACCATGTGTGATATGAAGTTAACAGTGTTGTTTTTACATTGCCTCAGCTTCGAGTTGTCCGTGCTGTTGCTGTTCTCGGAGGATTGCTTCAAATTATGCTGTTCATGTTTCTTTGTGGCATTTTGGCTACAGTGAGTTTCGTCTCTGTTGTCTGCATTATGATATATATTTTGGAGCTGTCTTGTTATGTTCTGTCAAGCTAGTTATCACTCTCTCTTTGATGGGAACATTGGGACCTATTATTCTGTGTATTGTATGTCCTAACATCTAGTAATAATTAAATTGTTTCATAAAACATTGATCAGAATAAAAAGATCTGATGCATCCTTAACTCATTTGAACATATGGCCAATAAAAGTGATTAGATGGAATTATGCAGTAGAAGTAACCAAGTCAGCTTCCTGGAGCTGGACGTGCCAGTATTTTTGTGAAAAATATTTGATGCATTTTACCATGCTAGCTATTTTTCTTTTTTCTAGGTTGTATGACCTTTGTATTTTCAATTCTTGATTCCGAAGAGCATGGTTGACAGATCTTTTGTGATGTTTAATGCAGCTATGTGGAGGCAAAACAAAAGAAGGTGTTTTTGTTGGTGTTCTTCTCTCCATGTCTTCAACAGCTGTGGTAAGTATCTGGTCAAGGTCAACAGCAGGCAGCCTATGAGAGAAGTCAATGTTTTTGTTCACTGTGTCAATAACTCCTGCCACTCTCATTATTTGGTCCAGTATCCTGGCTCTCTTCCTCCCTCTCTCTGTCGCTCACACATGTGCACTCACACAAAATGCTTGGTGCTGCATTATGTGATTGAAATTATCTCGAAGCAAGTGAATGCATGAATGCAATAGTTGTTTGTGAATGACTACCTCATAACTTTGCTGTGCCTCATTGTGTTTCTCACAATTGCATGCACCTTTTGTTGTACACGAACTCATTTTGGTTTCTGTAAACAACCTTTTTATTCTTTGAAAATATATAAAAAATACCAGTAGGGGCCTTTCCTGCTGTTCATTTATATGAAAAATACTTGCCTGTACCACAAATGGAGTCGGTACATCTTGATTTAGAAATTTAGCATATGATGTTTGAACCCTGAATATAATATGCTTGGATGTTTTGTCACTTGCAACTGCAATAGGTTCATTCTTTACGTCATTGTGTTGTCATTCTTGATGCTCTGGTGTGCCACTTGGTTATCTGTTTATTCAATAATGGCAAGTTTTATATATGAAGGTTTTAAAGTTTCTGATGGAAAGAAATAGTATCAATGCTCTTCATGGCCAAGTTACAGTCGGGACGCTTATATTGCAGGTCTGTCATACTTTCTTCATCTTTTGTGTGCAAGATGCATCTGTGTCCATGCATCTAGTGTCTGCCGTTGTTAAGAAAAAGTTGATCCAACACACTTTTCATTTTTCTTTTTCTTTTTTAAAAAAATAAAAAATATATCTCAGTTCTGTGACATCCTATCTCCCTCCCCCTCAGGATTGTGCTGTTGGCCTGCTGTTTGCACTTCTTCCAATTTTGAGTGGTACATCTGGCCTTCTTCACGGAGTTGCATCGATGACGAAGTCGTAAGTGCAACATTTCTTTCCCCCTTTTGCCCTGAAATACTTTTGTTACCTTTATATTGCAATTTTTCTTTTACAATGAATTGAATGTTTTGTTGGCTTATCCACTTGATGCAATTCTTGTACAGTAAGTTCATGTTTTCTTGACATGTTGGCAGGTCCAGTTGAGATAACATTGCTAACCCAAACTCACTTTAATAGTTTATGATCTCTTTATTATCTTGCATTTAATATTACTAATTGTATTATCCATTTATATTTTGTCTGCTAGCCTGTAAAAGTATTCTAGGATATACTCAGTTGTGGAATTAATTCTTTGATACAAAACTTCTCAGGCTGGTGGTACTGATAACATTCCTGACCATTCTCTCTATCCTCTCCCGCACCGGCATTCCTTGGTTTCTTAAACTGATGATAAGTCTGTCATCACAGGTAAATTTTGATTGGGGAAGAGAGCAGTACATTTTTTTTGAGCAATTTGAGTTTTGATCTTGTAGAACATTCTCATCAGCAATCTTATGTTGTGGTTGTTCTGTATGTCATACAGACAAATGAACTATACCAGCTGGCAGCGGTTGCATTCTGCTTATTATTTGCTTGGGTGAGTTTCTACTGCTCGTAGATTGGTATGTTGTGAAAAACTGAAAATTGTACAGTAGCATAGAAAAATGATCTTATTTTTTGTACACTGCAAGTGCTTACATGTGCTAAAACCTGCCCAAAGTTATGTTTTAAATGGATCAATAAAGGAGTATTGCAAATGTTTACTTCATACATAAGACCGACAGAAAGGAACAAAGTACTTACTTTCCTGGATTTATCTTTACGAAGTGCACTTTTCTAGATTTTGATTTGGCTTATGGATCTGTTTATATATCCCTAGCTTATATAAGCTCAAATGATAAACAAACAGCACAGCTTATTTTGTGGCTTATATAAGCTAGAACTCCAGCCTATGAATTATGCTAAGCCCGTGTGCTGCCCAAGGGGGAGCTTACTTCAGCTTATTTTCTGACTTTTTACCTATCTATCCCACTTGGATTATTGCCAATGTTCAAAAAGGCGACTCTAGGCGGTCGCTTGGGCGCGCTGGGCGACGGGGTACCGCCTCGCCTAGGCGGGTACCCAGGCGGCTGCCCAACTGTTGCCAGCGAAAGGTGGCCAGATCCTCCAAGGCAGGGACACCTGGGGGCGGCGCGGAGGTCGGGAGACGATGGGGGAGGAGCTAAGGTGAGGCAGCGGCGGCCGGTGGGGAAGAGGCGGCGTCAGGCGGTGGCGGCGGGCAGATCCGCCAAAGCAGGGACGTGTGGGGGCGGCGTGGACGTCAGGCGGCGGTGGGGGGAGGAGGTAACGTCGACGGGGGCGGCGATGACCGGTGGGGAAGGAGGCGACGTCGGGCGATGGCGGCGGCGCGGGCGGGCGGAAGTGAGCGCGAGCAGAGGCTGGGAGGGAGAGAGATGGGAACAGAGGCTGGGAGGGGAGGGGATAAGACTTGGGCGCCCAGACTTGGGGAGACTTGGGTCGTTATTGGGCCTTCTCTTCCTTCTCCACCACTGTTCTGCTATTTTTTTCTTTTCTTTTAGGTATTTATGCATATATTAGCTACCGCCTAGGAAAACGCCTAGGCCCACCTAGGCTCTAGGCTATGGGTCACCGCCTAGAGAGCGCCTTGCGCCTTTTTGAACTTTGATTATTGCTGTCATTTGCTATCCACAATGGCACGACCAACAACTGAGGGCATTGCTGTCATTTGCTTACAAGCTGAGTTACCAAACAACCCTACAGCTTATTTCCCTCAAAATTATTATAAGCCAGCTTATATAAGCTAATACCTATAAGCTAGCACCTATGAGACAGCTTATATAGCTGGGTGGGCAGGGAAACAAACAAGTCCAAACTTTAGTGAATGTGTAGTTCATATCCAACTGTTCCTCCAGTACTTTTCTGTTCAATTCAAATTGTCAATGTTATTAAATCGGATGACTAATCGTGAATAATCATGATTAGTCGGCCTTATTGGTCCCTGGACCTTGATTAGGTTTAGGCACTTAGGTACAGTTAGGTCGACTAGAAACCTAGTCGACCAATTCACCATGATTTTAGTCATCCCATTGGGGACCTGTGGACGACTAATCGGAAGGCCCAAAGTTGAGGAAAAGATGTTGGGCTTGCCTGAACAGTGTTGAGCTAAGTAATTTGGCCCATCAGATTCTCAGTATGAATGGTTTTTGGACTGGATTCTTGACTCCGTGCTCGTACTTCCCTATGTGGAGCCCATGCCGCTGACTCTTGTTCTCATGCTACCGCCTCCTGTCCTTACACCGCCACTGGCTCTCATCCTAGCACCGCCTGTGTCAGCTCCCACCAGATCCTTTCATCCCCATTCCTCCACTGAATTTGTTTGTCCTTATGCCTCTGTCGGATTTGTTCGTCCTCATGCCTCCGCTGGTTGTGTTTTTGGTGAGGGCTGGCGGCGACCCTGAGAGTGAGTTTGAGAGTCTGCAAAGGGGGCTGAGAGGCGCTGGCGCGGGAGTTGATGTGGCTGCAGTGCGAGCAGCAGGAGGCCCACTCGCAGTGGCTGGACAAGGAGTGGTGCATGCCGGGCACGGAGCGGTGGCAAGAGTAGTGCACAGCATTGGGAAGTGTTGCTCCTCTTCCTTTGCCAGTCAAGTCCTGCTCCTGTTGTTACTGCTCGAGTGCTAGGATGACTTAGTGGATTTGTACAGTATGATTACCTAACTAATTGGACCTAATCGATGACTAATCATGATTAGTCATCTGATTGATACCCATACGAGTAGGTTCAATTATATGATTTAATAAAATTGCAAATTGTACTGTTGTGCACTAGTTAGCTTCAACTCACAGTTCCTTTTTTTTTTGTTGCCTTGTCGGTTTAGGGTTTACCTGCATACATCTTTGTCTTTTGTTTACTTTCTAATCAAAACTGTATTTGTTAAAGGTATGCAGTTCTTAAAATTCTTGTTATTCTCATGTGTCCATCCTTCTATGATGCAGTGTAGTGATAAGTTGGGCCTGAGTCTTGAGTTGGGTTCATTTGCAGCTGGAGTAATGATATCAACAACAGACCTTGCACAACATACTCTTGAACAAGTAATTTATTACCTGTACCTTGCACGCTATTTCTGTTCCCTTTCAGAAAAAAGGGGAATTACTATCTACTACCCCCTCTGTTTCAAATTATAGGTCACTTTAGCTTTGTTCCAAGTCAAACATCTTTGACTTTGACCAAATATTAAAAAATATATTAACATCTACAAGTTCAAATAAATGCATGACACGTTTCATGGATAATTTAATGAAATGAAATCAATTTGATGTTGGAGCATTTTTCTATAAACCTTGTCAAAGTTAGAGGTTTGTTTTATGATATTGCTAAAGTGATCTATAATTTGGAACATAGGAAGTCTTTAGTTTGATCTTATTTTATGCTTGAGCAAAATTTATAGCTAGACTATTGTAATTAGTAATTCATTATATTGTTCTCTTATTTCAGGTTTGTTCTTTCTGCAGATCGAACCTATCCGCAACTTTTTCGCTGCTCTTTTCCTTGCCAGCATTGGGATGCTAATTAATGTCCATTTCTTGTGGAACCATGTGGATATACTCCTTGCAGCTGTAATTTTGGTGATCACCGTAAAGACCTTTATTGTTGCTATTGTCGTAAAAGGGTTTGGGTATAGCAACAAAACATCTCTTCTTGTAAGTCCTTTTTCATATCTTTCTGAATGCACTCACATCTGCCAGTGCTCATAAAATCACATTAACCATGTTTTTCCCTATAGGTCGGCATGTCTCTTGCACAAATAGGAGAGTTTGCTTTTGTTCTCCTAAGCCGTGCTTCAAGTATCCATCTTATCGAGGTTATTTTCTTGATATTATGTTCCATTTTTTGTGTTATGCCATGCCACAGGCAAGAACCATGGTTATCCATTTCTAATTTTGTAGCCCCACGAATCCCTCAGGTTCTAGCTTCTCACAACTCCCATCTGTAGGTTCTCTGGTAGCCAGCCCAATAGTACATGTATTGTGCTGACAACTTAAAACTATGGGACCTTGTTATTCTTCCACTTAAAGTACATGTAAATGCATAATTCTTTCAGTGATGCTGCCTTGTTATTCTTGTAAGCACTGATGTATCGTAAATGAACTTCAGATGGCAAAGTTTAACTTCAGCATGTCTAGCAAAGCATGCAAATCTTTTGATGCTATCAGTATTAACTACTCCCTCCATTCCAAGTTATAAGATGTTTTGGCTTTTCTAGATACATAGCTTTTGCTATGCATTTAGATATACACTATGTCTAGCAATGTATCTAAAAAAGCCAAAATGTCTTATAATTTGGAATGGGGGGAGTACCTATTATACTTTCCAGTGTAGTCTGTTGGTACTAGTTCTGCTTTTTAGTTGCCAAAATCCCTAGTACTACTATTTTCAATTTAATTGATGTTTATGATACCTGATAGCTTGTATTTGGTTTTTACAGGGCAAGCTATACTTGCTTCTTCTTGGAACCACTGCACTTAGTTTGGTATTTGTTTCCATTCCTTTTAAGCTATTCATTTTATCTAGATAAGCATTACATTCAAAATTTCAGTGCAAATGAGATTGTTTTTTTTATTTGTAATGAAAATTTCATTCAAGAGTTTTTTTTATTTGTGTGTAAAATACTATGCTAAAGAGTCAATCATGTACTGAGGCAAGAGGAAATTACCTCAGAAATGACAATTTCTTTTGTCACTTTAGTCAAGAACATTATACTTCGGCACTAGAAATTCCACGAAGTTGATTGAATCCAATGTGATGAGATTCCAATTATAGTTTTTATTTTTGGTTTTAATATGTTTTATCCTAAAAAACAATGGGGGTGTTTGGTACAGCCAGCAGACGCTGCTATTTCCTTTCAGTGCGGTACTGTAGCAACAATAGGAGCAGTTGCAGCTGCAGCCATGGTAAGCTGCAGTGAACATGCCAAATAGTTTGTAGCCTTGTCTGCCAATCAATTCTTTAGTGTTTGGTTCTTAGCCAAATGTTGCAGAAGAGCAAGTGATGAAAAAAAACACTCCAGTCCTAACACTGTTGACTTCAGAATTGAAAAATCTATAGACCCAACTATTACAAACCTTAATGGATGGTTACAAGCACATCAACCTAGTCCAAGCAACATGAATGAAGCAAACTGATCCACAGGGGCTTATCAGTCATCTCACTTGTTACATGGGTTGGGGGTGGGGGGGTCACAAAATGGCTGAACCATAAAAGAAACTAAGCAGAAACTAAGGGCCATCTTGAAATAATTTCACATGTCTAATTGGCAATTTGTGAATAGCACCCTTCTTAGTGGCGTTCACTAAAATATATTGAGACCATAATCCCTTGTCTTGCCTTTTGTCTTTGCTTCATCCTGGCATGCTACTCATCTGATGACCCTGTGTTTCATGAAATCAATATGGTAACTGACTCTTGTGTGTACCTCTGCAGGTGACAACCCCTTTGCTATTCAAAATGATCCCAGCAGTGGTCCACCTCGGGGTTCTTTTGAGATGGTTTTCTGTCGATACCAATCAGGTGGGAGGTACACGATCATACCAATTGACTTCATTGATCGATTGTTTTACTCTAAAATGTTTGCCAATCAATTCTTCGGATTTTCCTTTTCAGTTGGGCCTGAAAAATGATGTCCTCCGCATGGATAGCGGCAAGCGCATAAATCTGATAATCCAAGGCTCACATGACTCATGACACATTTGGCACACTGCAAGCTAGTTTTTGTATGGCTTAAGTTTACAAGCTCTGTAAAGTGTTTTCACCTGTATTGAAGAGTTTGTAGTAGATATACAAGGGTGGAGGCAAGAGAACTCAACTCAGATCTTGCTCATAGGGCGAGATCAATCCTCCCTCTATCATGGAGACTGCAAGGGCAATTGGGTTTGCCGTTTTTGAGAGCAGTGTGTTTTGGATGATTGGTGCAGTGAGTGGCTGTCGACCCCAAATGAGGGTCTCGTGTAACATAAGAATGTATGGTGATTAATTGATTGGATTAACATGATAGGATCTAGGCCTGATCGTTATGCCATTGTATTCTTTCAGCAAAATTGTGTATCCTGACAACACGAAAGTGTGTACGACAATATCCATCAGATCACGAATTTTGTTATGTAGCCATATATGTCAGTTCCTTGTCCGAGTTCATGTTTTTTTTTTTCACGGGAGGCTTCTAGTAACCTTTGTCCAGATATCACTTTGTTGGATTCATAGTTCAGGATCACAATGATCGGTGTGCTTCAACGAATTCATTCAGTCCATTTTATTATACATATTGCATGGTCGCCTCTTGTATGGTGAATTACCGTTCTTGAGAAATTGCTACTTGATTGGATAGCATTTAACGCGTGGCATGATTGTTTAATGAGGTGATGAAGTACAATGTCGCCTGATCAAGATATCAACTGTGTAGTGCATGCGTGCTTACGATTCACGTGTATCCGTGTGTATGTATTAACATCATTGTTTCAGTATTGATAGCACCTCCTTCACGCGTTGGTATGTCACAGGTGCTCCATTTCCTCTTGACGCCTTGGGGACTCACTTTTCGTACCATTTTGCAGCCACCAATCTTTGATCAAACGTGATGACATGACAGTTTCAAATATAGACAAGATAGAATTCTATATATACTGTCGTACGTAGTACTCTATTTTTTGAGAGTTTTTTTAGATAATGTCTAAATCATACAATTAGGAAACTAATGACTCGAGTTGCTCTAATATAATTAGGCATCGATATCCAAAGTGTACAATATACCGAGCTTCAATGTGCTAACCATGAAATAGGAAAAGGACCTTAAATTGGTATATGATGTAGCCTCCCCCTTTACCTGTTTTGTTTCAAACCAAAGCAGATTTGATTGCAAGGATATTGTAAGCAATACTCTGCTCATGCTCATACATCATTCAATTTGCCTATGAGTGGATGTGATCGGTCATCGGTGGAGCTACCAGTACCAGATAGTCTGGTCATATACTTTGGGTAGGGCTGTCCACCCTTTTGGCAGTGGATGTGCAAGTCCGAGTAAATGGTTGACCAAATCTATATCTATATCTATATATTTTATAATCCTAAACCCCACTACGATGTATCTCAGCATACAAACTATGCACCTCAGCAATACACTATCACATGTAATTAAAATTCACTAGCACATACAATGTGATGTCCACACACTTTGTTGTGCACGTCAACATGCCACACAATTCACTAGCATTAATTTATAATAGTTTATTATTTGCATAAGTAATTATATATAGTCTAAGCTCATTTTAAATCACCTTCAATTCCCTAGCAGCAACGCGTGGAATATGCTTCTAGTATCTTAAACCTAATACAATGGTACGCAAGAGCGCTCACATTATGAACACACACATGCACACCCTACTCTAACAAATACCTTCGAGAGATCGAGCTGGACTGCCAAATCTCGAGATTGATAAAGTCACCACATACGCATCGATTTAACTACAATGAACCTAATTTTCCGATCAAGTTTGGAATCATTCTCCAAACTACCACTCTTAACAGTTTCCCATGATTTTCTTTTGAGAAAACAGTTTCACAAGTTTTTGTAAATCATGCATGAAAGTGGGAATTCGTGCCAAGTTCCAGGCCTCTAGCCCGGTCTATTTCTGCAAATCAATCCCCATCATCTATCTTTGTGAGAATCTCCTCATCAATGCAGATTTTCCTGGACCATGGTTCATCTAATGTTCGTGGCTGCTTTTACGGACATGAATTCAACGGAGTTGGTAGTTTGGTACCATATATGTAGCTTTCAGGGAGAGGTTCATCTCTTCGTGTTATTAGACTCGGCAGACGATCTTTCTCATTTGCAGCTTCCATTAAACAATGTCAGTCGTGTCCGTTTGTCAGATTTGAACAAGTTTTGGCCTCACATGAGTTTTGTTCGATGTATGTCGAGGCGGTGCTTATCTCATTCTTTTCAATTGCTATAAGGTGGAACGATCGAGTTTGAAACTTTGAATTGTGGTTATTTTTATTTCTTGGTCGACTAAACCTTAACTGGTCATTAGCAGTGGCATTATATTTATGTCAACCTTGGATTGTGGTTTCTTTACATCAGTTACATGTATACGGCTGCTACGGTACACAACCTTCGCAAGCAAAGTTCTTTTTCTCACGCTGGCGTATTACTAGATTATATTTGTTTATGACGCCATGATGAGCAGATGGTTTTTGTCGCTCTCCAAGACATATTTTTACCTCGCCATCTACATGGACAGGCCGGCCATTTTATATAATCTACAATTATGCAACTACCCCACAGCTTATATCCTTCTGTTCACAGCTCATAGTACGTCGTCGGTTCACATCGAATAAGTTCAAGTTTATCTGGAGTTGTTCACTCTGAATTTTTTGTTAGAGTTAGAAGCATCATGCTGTGGTTGCCGTGTACATTCTAACTTAATTCCTTCCTTTCCCATACTGTAGCACATGGAATTTCTCGAAGGTTCACGTCAATTGGCTAATAAGCGACATGTTAGAGTATTTTTTAATAACAGATAAACTCCGGCTTCATCCCTGGCAACCAAGGAAATCAAGACTAATTGTTATAAACGTTGACAAAACAAAAGGCCGACCCAACTTAAGATTTAATCCTAACATTAAAATGCAATACAAAAGAAGCAAAGAATTGTAAAGCCACAGCTGACACATATGGACGATGTCCTCCTTGTTAGAAAGAATGTTAAGATGGAAGGTGATGTCGATGGCGAATGGTGTGGTGATAATAACTTGTCTAAGTTTTTAAGAGTGGTAGCGGAGGTCTCGGTCAAGTCAATGGAGGCTGGGCGTGCAATCATGGGCTCGCTAGTGGAGCGTGCGCTCTCCCGAGATTAGGGGATTCGAGGAGTTTTCCTCTCTTTTTTCTAGGCTATTTTTATTTATTTAATTTTATTTTTTTGCTCAAAAAATTAATTAATTTTAATTATAAAATCTAAAAAATAATGGCTAAGATTTGTTTGATATATTACCTTCTATTGAGTACTCAGAGTACCATAGTATCGCTCAATTAACTATTAGTAGATCCAAATAGCACCTCCAAGATATTAGTACATCCAAATAGCACCTCCAAGAGATTGAGCTCGATGAACATGACGCCTATCTGTAAAATAATATCTCCATCAAATCAAATCTTAAAATAAAATCTAAATAAAAACCATATAGACGTTCATACCATGTCACGATCTCACCTCAGGTGGACATGCTTTACCGTAAGAGGTAGACAACGACTTAACAAATATACCGCGCCTGAGATCAAATAAACTTCGGGTGTGTTTGGTTTGTGTTACAATATATTAACCTTTTATTTTGTCTGACTATAGAAATTTTTTATGCCAACATATATAGATTTGTCAGGTTTGTGGTTTTGTCTAACGGATTTTTTATTCTTAATCTGAAAATTATAGATTATGCCTACATATAATGCAACGAACTAAACCTGTAATTTTAACATAAATTAATGCAATAACGGTTGCGCAAAAGGAAGCTAAAATTCAAGAATTTTAGCAACTGCCTGGTTTATTCCTTCGTGTGAATAAATATAAGCATTCTAATTCTATTTAAATCATTGGTGATCCTGCAGCTACGCACCAGATATATATGTCGTACTTTCTCCAAAGTTTGGGGTGTTTGGGATCCGGCTACTAAAATTTAGGAGGTGTGTCGGGAGGATGTTGTATGGGGTGTTCGGATACTAATAAAAAAACAAATTACATAATCCGTCAGTACTACACGAGACGAATTTTTTAAGACTAATTAATCCGTCATTAGCACATGTTTACTGTAACAAAACATTGTCAAATCATGGACTAATTAGGCTTTAAAAGATTTGTCTCGCAAATTAGTCGCAAACTATGTAATTAGTTTCGTAATTAGTCTATATTTAATACTTCATATATGTGTCCAAATATTTGATATGACAGCGACTAAAATTTAGAAGGGACAACAAACACCCCCTTAGTCATCGATGGCCCAATTACGTCAGTTCTATGTCTGACAAGAAAATTATTACTCTACATGATTGATGTATACATTGATGATGACATACCATCTCTATTTCGAAAAGAAGCTAATTATAGCATAGTATCGAATCAAAGCATTCTAAATTTAACCATTGCATATTTATAATAGGTAACTGGGTCTCGCAAAAGAAACAAATATAATTAGATTCATATAGAATATATAAATATTGATATTTTATTAAATTTAAAATTCTTTATATGATAGAGGTAGCAGATTCTTGTGGCTTACTCTTACACATTTTCCTCGCAAACACTTCTTCGACAACCAGATTCGCAAGCATGATGTTTCGTTTGGCTATGGTTTCCTACTCGTAAATGATCGTAAATTTTCAATCGAAATCAATGGTATTTTTTCTCTCACACAAACCCAGTATCCAGTAGAACAAGAGGAACTTGACAAGCTCTTTTACTTTGTCATTCAAATTTTCTTCATAAACCAACCAACCGAACATCTGGGATTAATCTTCCTACTCACACTAGTGTCCAATCAATACCAGAGTTTGTCCCTTCAATCTACATTCAAAAAGCAAGCTGGTGTTATCTTCCTGCTCACACTAGTGTCCATCAATACCAGAATAGTGTCCATCAATACCAGAGTTTGTCCCCTTCCAATCTACATTCAAAAAGCAAGCTGAGTTATCTTCTTCGGACGAATCAATGGTTTTTAACCGTGGAGCCTTTAGTTTCTTGTACTTAATCAGTATCATTGACCGTTGACCGTTTCGTCTGGGATTAGAACAAGCAAATGATTAACCAATGCAAATAAAAAGTGTAAAAACCAGAAAGGTTCTTGCCGTGTCTACGACTCTGCGCGAATGGGGGAATGCATGCTTAGGCGTAATACCCGGTTTTAACAACAAAATCAGATACACACTATCGGGTAGTTAAATTTGGTGCGAAAACT
The DNA here is from genome assembly GCA_904845875.1 of Miscanthus lutarioriparius. Taxonomy (NCBI): domain Eukaryota; kingdom Viridiplantae; phylum Streptophyta; class Magnoliopsida; order Poales; family Poaceae; genus Miscanthus; species Miscanthus lutarioriparius. The sequence continues at coordinate 27,920,245 of CAJGYO010000019.1, read as the reverse complement.
AGCCGAATTTCACTGTGCATGGCTGGTTTTCACTGTTCACTCTCTCACAAATTTCTCCAGATTCATCCAGATTTCTCCAAGCGAACAAGACCTATATATGAGTTTAAAAAGTCAAATATCACGTATAGCTACAAATAAAAGTAATATCGAAAGATAATGCTCAATATATAACGTACTTAATATAAAGAATATAATCTTAGACAGCAAACAGTGGAAAGACAACCTTAATCTTCGGGTGAAGACTCTAATTTCAAAGGGACAACTGACTGGTTGATCACAAGCCTAACTCCTCCAGACTAACAATATGATACCCATCCGGGATTTTTTCAAAGATTTAAAAAGTAAAGCAAGCGTAAGTATATGTCGTACTCAACAAATATAACATGGGGTTCATGAGGCTCAAAAGGCTGACATTGGTTAATTGCGATTAGCTTTTAATGAGTCATGATTTTAGCAATAGGGTGGCAACAAGTTTATCCACAAGCCCACATAAACACATGATCAGGTAAACATGAATAATGAATAGCATAAACAGTAATCATTAGTGAGCATCTTCATAATCAGTATCATCAATGTTCATCATCATTAACCGTTAATGATCATCTATTCCGTAAATGATCCAAGGCCGCTTATGACCATGAGCACGGCTGATATACCAGTTTTATACTCTACAGATGTTGTACACTTTCACCGTGAGTCGTGATTTACCCTTTCGACCGAGGTCGCGAGCCTCTTAACCCACTATCAAGGAAGGTCAGCAGGGTTTACTATAAAGCCTTTCAAAGGTTCGTCTAACAAGTTAGGGCCATTAAATTCGCTCGGCAAACAGATGTAGAGCCCCTCTTCGCGATGGCACAATAACACGCAGCCTATAAACAAGGGGACAGAGACCGCCCTATACCCGTTTCGTCAAGCCATTCTTACGTCAATAAAGGTAACCACTAATAAGCTAGAAAAGGTCATCATACTGAGCTAAAGCCAGAGCCATGTAGCTCTTACAGCTGTACTGTAAGTCTCGGATGATCACTTACAGATAAGTCCTTAGGGAGAGGAATCTAGAGCACCATAAAAACAGTCCAATACTCTAGCCACCTGATTTTATGTTGCTAAAAAACATCTTTTAATATTTATTGCATATACCATTAGTCAAGTTACAAGATCCTGGCTTTAGTTGTGCACTAGCATCATACTACCCAATGCAATACCCCATAGGTATTAAGAAATCCAAAAGATCAAATAGCTAGGAAAATTACTGTGGTTGTCAAGGTAGACACATGCATATGATGAAATTATTAAAGTGAATAGGACAACAAGGAATATCCCATGCTATACTTGTCTTAGAGTCAGATCCTTCTTCTAGTCCAAACCTTCAATGAAACTCCTTGATCAACACGTAAAGCTTACCGACTGAACATGATCATAAAGCACCACACAAGTATCCATGCAATCATACACGAAGCAAACAATAGAACTAAATGAGAACAGTACACCAACCATAATAAACAACAAGTAAAAAGGTTTTAAAGATGTTCTATGCGTTGCTACGAACACACAGATGCGAAAATCACTCTAATTAAAGCTATAACGAAAAAGTTATGAATTAAACAAGATTTCCTTTAAAATAATAGATTAAATATAACCCTAAATTTCAAAAGTTGAAATTATATTTAACAGTAAGATAAACATGTAGATTACTCCATTACGAATCTAACGCAACTTAAATGGGCAAATCGGAGTTAAAATGAAGAAGATATGACCTAATAAAGATAGTGGCAATTTTGTAAATAGATGGAACTTAATTTTCAAATATAAAATAAATAAAATCTGATTTTAAACCGGCAAAAGACTGCGGGTACTTTTTAAAGAAAAGACAGGGGCTCTTTAACAAAATTGCAGGGACAGCGGGTTCTATTATACAAAAATGTGAGGGCTCTTTAGCAAATAAGCCAGCCGACAGGGTATGTGCTAATCTGAGCTGTTGGATCGAATCTGGATGGCCAGCAATGTCAGCAAGATGTTGCAGGTTCGCTCAATTCTCCAATTCCTTGGATCATTCAGGCTGTGAATGACCAAATAAAATTACTAATTGTTTTTTCCACTGTAACATGCATGACTGGTGCAGGGGATCCACGAGAGAGAGCACTGGGCGCTCTTATCGATGCTTTTTGAAAGTTTTGTGCTTCTTGGTTTAGTGGAAAACAAGTAAGTTAATATGATTCTTTAATGATGCCTTCTTAGTAGTGTATGTAAATAGACCTGTGAACACGTGGTTGCACCCACAGGTGTGTAAGTTGTTACCTCAGCAATGCAGTTATGCTCTGTTTTTTTTAAGAAAAAATAGTGAGCTAATATATGCATGCATGAGTGGATAGGATCATAGTTTGCTGGGGAAATGGGATCCTTCTTTGTGTTAACTCTAACTGATGGGTTCTTTTTCCTCTTTAAAGATATGTCACCCTATTGAGCCAGTTCACCAATTCAATTAAAAAGGGATCTACAAAGGAGGTGTGTCTGACTTGTCGCTGCATTGGTTAGTATTCTTTCCAGTCATTTTTGCGGCAGCAGAATATGTGATATGCTCTTATTGTTCCTTTTCCCTTCTTTTTGTACCTGCAAGGCTTTACTGGCAATTACACTAGGTACTAGAAGTAGTTCGCACGAAATAATGGATGAGTCACATCCGCACCTTTTGAGAGTTCTCCAAACTTGGCCTGAAGCACCAAAAATGATCTCTGTATGTTGCAATTTTCACTGTTTTTCTGTGTGGTTCTAGCAAATTTATTTGTGCTTCAGTCTAGTTAAGTTACATCGAATGATTTTCGGTACTTTTGCTTAGCAGTTGTCACATTTGTTGGTGCAACTGATCTTGCTGAAACCCAGCTATCTCTGAAAGCCACCTGGGATGTGATCCATCCAAAATCAGGATCAATTGTAAGGCTGACTGACCTCCATTGTTTTTTTGTTGTATAATAATAAAAAGAAAGTATGGCATCCAGTTTATTCTAAGCTTAATTGTTTTAGGTGTGGTTTATAGGTTGGCATTGTCAGAAAACCGAAACCTCCTTTGTTAGCAGCTGTCATATCTGCATGGGCATTTCTTTTAACAACTGTTGGTTCATCTAGAAGAAATACTGATTCTTGGGATGTTTGGGATAATGCAGGCCCAGATGGCTCTCCTATCCGCTCTTCTCCAGGGACGGCAGTTTTCTAAAAAAAAAAGGGAAAAAATTCTCCGCCGCGAGCTCGTGACCGCGCATCCCGCCTGCCTTCTCTCCACTGCGCCTTCCTTTCCACCGTGCGCTCCCACTCACCTTCCTTTCCACCGCGCCACTACCGGAGCGACCCGCCATGGCCTTCACCGAACCTGTCGTGGCCTTCTCCATCGGAGCGGCGAGCTTTACACCGGTAAACTCCATATTCCGAGAGTCTCCATTATCCCAAACAGCAAGGAGATGTTACACTGAAAGCGCATGCGCATGTTGCAGTTGTATATTTTTAAGTGTTTCAGATGTTTTAGAGTTATGTTGCAAGTGTTTCATAAGGATGTTTTAAAGGTAGATCGGGATGTTGCACATTTTGCAATGGTTGTACACGTATGTTGCAAATATCTGTTTCAAATGTTTCATCTTTTTTTAAGATGTATGTTGCAAGTGTGTTATTTAGATGTTGTATATTTTTCACACATGTTGAAAATGTTTTATCCTGGTTGTTGGATATGTTTTGTAATGACTTTTTAAAGTGTTTTCATGCATTTTTATAAGAGAGAATTCCTTGTGTGCCATTATAAAAGATCGTAATTCCTTGTGTGCCCCTGGAAAAGTTTAGCGGTCTTCAGCGCTACTGCTCTAACTTTTTCGTGCACTCCATGCCACTTCCGTCAGTTTGGGCTCGGCGTTGTCAAACTGCAGGTGTGAAAAGACGAAAATACCCTTAAGTCTAAATATGTCATTAATTTTTTTGAGCATCTTAACGACTTCAAATAAAAAAACTCAAAACTAGAAAGTTGTTGATCTCGTGAGATCTATAATTTTCATATAAAAATTATTTTTATTTAATTCCATAAAAAAATATGATTTGATATGATTAATATCTTATAAAAATTATATTTTTTTTTTCAAGATACTGCGCGCAAGCCACCAGCGACAAGAGAGGACGGACCCAGCGTAGAGCGAGTGGAGGCACGCCACTCAATTTGTTGGTTTTCAAGGGAATTAGAGTATTTTTTTTCTAGCTGCAGTTCAGCAAGAAGGTACCGCCACTCAATTTTGGACTAGGTCTGCCCCAACGAGACGGAGCTGGACGAAGGCCAACTAGTGGCTCGTTCCCCCTCATCCGCCCTGCAGGAAATGGCCGATAACGGCGATCCGGCCACGGCCGTTCTTGGTAAGAACTAGGAGAGGAGACGGCCGAACCTTTTAATTGCTCGTGTAAATCCTTTCCTGTTTCTTGTTTCCGTGATCAATGGTTTCCAGTACCTGCTGATAATATAACGAGCTCGCTCTTATTAGTTGCCTCGCATGGCAGTGGCAGGCTGGTCGTCATCTTGGATCTGCGGTGGAGAGGACATCGGGCAGCTCACTGTCGCGTCCCCGTGCGTGCAGAGGACCATCATAGACTGTGTCAATGTGGTCCTGCTCGTCGCGTACGTCTCCACGCTGACGGCCGCCTGCGTCAGGCAGCGGCAGTGCGCTGCAGCTGCAAGCAGCAGGAGCGGCGCTCCTGGGTGGGTGCTGCTCGTCGTCTCCACGTGCTGCGTGGCGGCTGCCGTGGCGTACGGTGTCACCGATCTCCAGGACACCTCCGACGTCAAGGCGGCGGTTCCTTACTTCGTCAGGGGCCTGGTCTGGATCGCGCTGGCGGCATCGCTGCATGTCCAGCCGACGAGGCCGGCGAGGGCCGTGGCCGTGCTCTGGTGGGCGCTCTTCTCGCTGCTGGTCACCGTGTACAACGCGGAGAATCCTTGCCAGGGGCCACAGCGGCCTGGACCTCGCGGAGATGATCGCGTGGCCGGTCAACCTCCTGCTGCTCTGCGCCCTCGGCTCCCTGCTGCCGCGGGACCACGGGCACCACCAACGGGACGCATCCAATGGCAGCAGCGGCTTGTCGGAGCCTCTGATCGGCAAAGACCGAACCGTGCCAACCTCGGAGCTGTACCGCACTGGCCTATTCAGCCAGCTTGCCTTCTCTTGGTTGAACCCTCTGCTCCGTCTCGGCCGTTCCAAGGCTCTGGACCTCAAGATATCCCGCTCATCGTCGACGAGGACACCGCCCACCACACATCGCGGAAGTTCAGCGAGGCCTGGAGCCGCCACGTGAGTGACAAGGCCAGGAGCCGCCAGAGCGTGGGCAGCAACAGCCTCGCCCTTGTCTTGTACAAGTGTTTCCTCGGCGAGATCCTGTTCACCGGCTTCTACGCCTTCATGAGAACGGTGTCCACAGCAATTGCCCCCTTGCTGCTCTTCGCGTTCGTGTGGTACAGCAACCAGGAGGAGCGAGACCTCCGGGTCAGCCTGGCCCTTTTCGGCAGCCTGCTGCTCACCAAGCTCGTTGAGTCGTTGTCGCAGCGGCACTGGTTCTTTGACTCGAGGAGAACTGGGATGCGTATCCAGTCAGCGCTGATGGCGGTCATCTTCTGGAAGCAGCTCAGGCTGTCCAGTCAGGGGAGGAGCAACCATTCCACTGGCGAGATCATCAACTACATTGCGGCGGATGCATACCGGCTTGGCGACGCCATCAGCTGGCTGCACATGGGGTGGAGCTCGCCACTTCAGCTGGTCTTTGCCGTTGCCACGCTCTTCTGGGCACTCAAGCTTGGGGCTCTTCCTGGTCTAGTCCCCCTAGTCATCTTTGGCTTCCTCAACGTGCCATTCGCGAAAATGCTGCAAGGGTACCAGGCCAAGTTCATGGTTGCACAGGACGAGAGGCTCAGGTCGACGTCTGAGATACTTAACAGCATGAAGATCATCAAGCTGCAGTCATGGGAAGACAAGTTCCGCCACACGATCGAGTCACTCAGGGACGGGGAGTTCAAATGGCTGAGACCCAAATGAAGAAGGCCTATGGTGCAGTCATGTACTGGATGTCCCCGACCGTCGTCTCTGCTGTGATGTTCACAGCTACGGCCATCATGGGGAGTGCTCCCCTGAATGCTAGCAGACTCTTCACGGTCTTGGTCACCCTGAGGGTAATGGCTGAACCAGTGAGGTTTCTTCCTGAGATACTCACAACAATGATCCAGTACAAGGTGTCATTAGATCGAATTGAGAAGTTTCTTCTCGAAGACGAGATCAGAGAGGGGGATGTGAAAAGGGTACCTTCAGATAACTCTGATGTCAGAATTCAAGTCCAAGATGGAAATTTCAGCTGGAAGGCGAGCGGAGCTGATTTGTCACTGAGGAATGTTAACCTTCGCGTAAATAGAGGAGAGAAGGTGGCCGTATGCGGCCCAGTTGGCTCAGGGAAACTTTCATCCGTACCATTTTAGGTTGGTGAAAGTTTCTTTAAGGTCGGCGATAAGATTGTCGGCGGTCTTGAAATTGACGACCACATCGTTGATATAAGCTTCGACGTTGCGGCCGATCTGTTGATCGAGGCACATCTGGATGACCCTTTGGTAGGTTGTCCCGACGTTCTTGAGTCCGAAGGACTGATGGGATAAGTCTCTGTGGTCTTTGTGGGGCTGCAACAGCATGGTGGTCTTGCTGCCCAGCATCCTTGACTGGAGGACAGCAGCATCTTGACTGGACAGCATCTTAGCACAACATCTTAGAGGCATCTTAGAACAGCATCTTAGAGGACAACATATTAGCATTTTAGAGTAGCATCTTGGCATATGCTTGGCTGGCTAGCAGCCTATAAATATGTATCCCCAACCCCTTAGGTTGGCATGGCATTTGTGTGAGAAATAAACCAGAAAATTGCCCCAACTCCTAGTGTCATCCTCTCTCGATGAGAGTAAAAATTCTGCTACTACCAAGAGTAAGAATTCAGCGACTAACAACTGGTATCGGAGCCGTACTATCCTGTAACCTGAGCATCTCCTGCTCATCTCCTCTCCCAGCCACACAACAGCCCCAGCTGCGAGCAGCAGCTCCGCCCACTCCTGCTCACTCCTCCCCCGCAGCAGCTCGTCTGAAACAACTCTCTCCCCATGCAGTAGCCCCCCGTAGCGCGTCATGTCCGTAGGGCACTCTCAGCGCTCGGTCGCCTCGAGCACGCGGCGTCGGCGGGAGGCCGAACTTGCCGCGACAGAGGAACGCGAGCGAGCGGCGGCAAGGGCATCGAGGCTGGCAGCAGCCAGAGCGGAGGCGGAAGCAGCGGCGGCGGCGAATGCAGCGCGTGCGGCGGCAGCGGAGGTCGAGGCTCTGCACGCGGCAGCATCAGCAGCTCCATTTCCGCTGACGACACCGCCGATGCGGACCTCGAGCTGCTAGAGAGGGAGGTAGCGCGAGCGCGGGCGGCGCAGTGGGCAGCCGCACACGCCACGAGAGCGTGGCAGCAGCCCAGACAGGCGCGGACACGCTGGTGGCACTTCTAGAGGAGGCGCGCACGACGGTGGTGCTCTTGGGGCAGCCGCGCACGCCCACGAGCGCGGCGGCAGCCCAGACAGGCGCGGACGCGCCGGCGGCGCTCCTGGAGGAGGCACGCACGGCAACGGTGGCGAACGGGTCGATGGAGAGCGCGGCCTTCACAGGCAGCGTGGCTCTCTCCCCGGATCGGTACCGACGGGTCGATGGAGAGCGCGGCCTTCACAGGCAGCGTGGCTCTCTCCGGATCGCCGGCGGGTCGATGGAGAGCTCTCCCGGATCGGGCTCTCTCGTCGGTTACCATGGGCTCCAGGCTCCAGGCTGTTGTCGGGACGTCGGCCCGGCGGTGGGTGGCCCTACCCTCACCAAGACCAACTACGTCCGAGTGGGCTGCGGTGATGAGGTAAAGCTCCAGTGCGCGGCACATGTGGGAGGCAATCCGATCACGCGGCGTCAACTCGACCCTAGATCGACGGGCGCTGGATGCCCTCATCGCTGCAGTCCCGCCCGAGATGCAGTTATCACTTACCAACAAGCGGACTGCCAAGGAGGCTTGGGACGCCATCGCTGCGGCACGCATCGGCAGCGACCGCGCCCGCAAGTCCACACTGCAGGCACTTCGCAAGGAGTGGGAGAACATGGCCTTCAAGCCAGGTGAGGACGTTGATGACTTTGCTCTCCGTCTCAACACTCTGTTGCAGAAGATGATGCATTTCGGCGATGACACCTACGGCGAGGAGAGAGCTGTCGAAAAGCTCTTTTGCTGTGTCCCCAAGAAGTACAAGCAGATGGCTTGCTCGATCGAGTCCCTGTTGAATCTCTCCACGATGTCGATCGAGGAGGCGATAGGTCGCCTCAAGGTCGTCGACAGCGATGAGCCACAGTCTCTCTCGGGGCCCATCACCACTGGCGGGAAGCTCCTTCTCACTCGGGAGTAGTGGCTTGCCAGCCAAGGTGACCGGAAGAAGGGGGAGCCTTCTTCCGCGACAGGCGGTCGCATGCGTGACAAGCCACACAAGGCGCGCAGAGACGCCCAGGCCGGGGCGCAAGTTCGTGTCGAGGGTGATGCCCGTGGAGGCGCCCAGGGCGGCGCCGCCGGCAGGCACGAGACGATGCCTACCACAACTGCGGCCAGCTTGGCCATTGGGCCAAGGACTGCCGACAGCCACGACACGGCCAGGCCCACGTCGCACAGGCGGAAGGAGGAGCCGGCTCTGTTCATGGCACATGCAAGCATCGAGCTACCTCCAGTGGCACCGGCCGCAGTGGCCCTCCTCCACCTTGATGAGCCAAAAGCACATGCCCTCCTCGGCGATGACTCCGGCAACGACAAGACTGACGGGTGGTGCCTTGACACCGGTGCCACCCACCACATGACCGGTCGACGGGAGTTCTTCACCGAGCTTGACTCTAACGTCCGAGGCTCCATCAAGTTTGGGGATGCCTCCGGCGTGGAGATCAAGGGCGTCGGCTCCGTCATCTTCACCGCCGTGTCTGGTGAGCACAGGCTATTCACCGGAGTCTACTACATCCCCACGTTGAGGAACTCCATCATCAGCTTGGGATAGCTGGATGAGAACGGTTCGCGCGTGGTGGTTGAGGACGGAGTCATGAGGATTTGGGATCGTCGTCGTCACCTTCTTGCCAAGGTATCCAGAAGCGCAAATCGACTCTACGTCCCTAACGTGCAGGTGGCACAACCCCTCTGTCTCGCTGCTCGTCGGGACGACGAGGCGTGGTAGTGGCACGAGCGTTTCGGGCACCTTCACTTTGAGGCCCTGAAGCGGCTCAGTGCCATGGAGATGGTGCGAGGCCTGCCGTGCCTCGACCATGTGGAGTAGCTCTGCGACGTCTGTGTGTTGACGAAGCAGAGGCGACTCTCCTTTCCCCAGCGGGCGAGCTTTCAAGCCAAGGAGAGGCTCGAGCTTATGCACGGGGACTTGTGTGGCCCGGTGACACCGGCCACACCGGGAGGACAACGCTACTTCCTGCTGCTCGTCGATGACCTCTCCCGCTACATGTGGGTGATGGTCCTCGGCAGCAAGGGAGAGGCTGCGGACGCCATTAGGCTCGCGCGAAGCTCTTGTGAGGCGCGTCTGCGCCGCAAAGCTGCGCGTCTTCTTGCGCGACCGACAACGGCGATCGAATTTGCGTCGTCTTCATGCGAGGGCATTCAGCGCCACTACTCCGCGCCGTATAGCCCGTGGCGAACGGCGTCGTCGAAAGCAAAGCGCAACCAGCGGTTGTGGGGATGGCTCGGGCCCTCCTCAAGCGAGAGGGGATGCCGGTGTCTTCTTCGGGAGAGGCGGTGGTGACGGCCGTCTACATCCTCAACCGCTTCGCCTACCAAAGGCGCTCGGCGGCGGGGCGTCGTCAGACGAGGCTTGGCATGGGCGCAAGCCGGCGGTCTCCCACTTGCGGGTCTTCGGCTGCCTCGCGTTCACCAAGGAGCTTGGCCACATCAGCAAGCTCGACGATAGGAGCACTCCGGGAGTGTTCATCGGCTACGCGGAGGGCTCGAAGGCCTACCGCATCCTCGACCCGAAGACACAGCGTGTGCGCCGCGCGCCACGGCGTTGTGTTCGACGAAAAAGCGAGGATGGGCGTGTGACAAGGCGGAGGACGACGGCTCGGCTCCGACGTACAACGACTTCACTGTCGAGTACGTCCACTTCGAGGGAGCTGGGGGAGTAGGCAGCTCTTCTTCGACGAGCGCGTCTACCCCAGTCCCCGAGCCTCCACCGACCCCGGCGCCTGCTACTCCGACAGCACCACGCTCTCCAGCCAGGACCTCGGCTGCGATGAGTTCTTCGCCGGCTCCACCACAGCCGGCAATGCCACGCACTCCAGCACCGACAGGCGCCACTCCGGGCACGTCTACTCCACCACCAGCTCGTGTCGAGCACGGCCCGGTTGAGCTCGCTACTCCGCTCTCTTACGACGAGGAGCGCATCGACGCGATGCCACGACGGCGAGCCGTTGCGGTACCGTACGATGGAGAACCTTCTCGGCGACCAGCCGGTGCCGGGACCGGTGCCTCACGACCTGGAGGCGCAGTTGCACCTTGCGTGTGACGACGGCGAGCCTCAGTCGTTTGCAGAGGCCGAGAGACACGCGGCATGGCACGCCGCGATGCAGTTGGAGATGGATGCGGTTGAGAAGAACCGCATCTGGGAGCTTGCTGACCTTCAACTCACTCCAGATCATGTTAATCGAAGGAGAAGCCCCCCTCAAAAACACATGCATTCCTACGTTTCCAAATAATAATCCAGGCACCTAGAATAATTAAAGTGTTCACTCCTTTTTTTGTGCTCCTTGTTAACTCTGCTCATCGTCTTGCGCCACCAGTCAGCAAAACTTAGTTCGTTTTGCTGGGGGACTGAATCTGCTAGGTTCCGTCGATTGAATAATCTGAACCATACTTGTCTTTCCACCACGCATGTCTTGATTGCATAGTTGGCATTTATCCGGATGAGAGAGGTCCCTCTTAACAAGCCTATCCGCCTTCCAACATCTATTTCGGATTGCCAACCACAAAAACATTTTGCATTTGGCCGGGGCCCCGCCAAGGCTCAAAGGTCACAGCACCACAGAAAAAAGCTTTATAGGCAGATTTTGAAGAATAACATCCACTTGCAGGGTTGATGGACGGATAAAACACCAGCTGGTTGATTGAACCTATGGTATTCAATGCAAAATGAAATCGTGGATCCACTTCTAGCATGATCAATGTCATTATTCGTACATAATCCTTTTTGAATAAGAAGAGAGGCGAAGTACTAAGTCATGGATTTATTTGGCAGCCAGATGTTTTGTATGACAGTTTCTCTTGAAGAATATTGTAGGCTGCAATCCCCTGTTTCTCATGGCCTACAAATTTTCTTTCTGCACTAGGTTCTGTGGGAAGTGTGCAGAAACTAGAAAAGTAGATATATCTTCAGCAGCTACTACATGTACAATTCTAGTTTCTGTAACAAAGTATGTTCATGATTGCTAAAAACCAGCAAAATAATAAAAATTAAGTAATAGATCCCAAGTATAGTTTAGGTAACGGGGATACAGGGGAAAAAAAAGCTCAGAATGAAGCTACATTCCATCCAGGGGAAACTGTGCACACAAAGTATATTTCGAAAAATGCAATTTACATTGCCAATCTGTTCCCCAGTTTACAGAAAAAATGTATAAGAGCACAGAGATTACATAGCCAAGGAAGCAGAATCATGAACTGATGCCCAAGAAACAATAGTTCATAGTTCATAACTCTAGATTTAACAAAATTCAATGTTGCAATTGTTATGTCAGGCATCAAGCCAAATAACTGTATGAACATAGGACAACAATGGCAAAGCCCGAGAGGACAATGGACAGAGCCCAATGTCCGCTTTCAATATAATTGGAAAAGAAATTGTAACAACCTATGTTTTCTGTGTGGATGACTAATTAAAAGATGCTCATCAGCAGCAAGTCTGTATATTTGTTTGCCATGTCGGCATGGTGATTGCATAGTCACCCTGCATTCTTTGGCACAATTTCTCCAAAAAAAAAAACTTACTAAAACTAAATTCAAATCTACATATTGGGACGGTACAAACTTGCAATCACTGTATAGTTTTTAGAAACAAACACTGAACCGAATATAAGTACTCTACTTATGGTGGCTAGTAACACTGATTTATCTCTCGATAACACTGCCACTGTTTCAGGGCATTTGTATATATCTTTTAATTAATTCTGGTGTATCCATGACTTTGAGACCACAAATTTGTTTTAGCAAATGAATAATAGAGTAGACGAAGTTTAAATGTTAAGTACTAGCAATCATGACTCCAATGTCCAAAACAAATAATTTGATTAGACCCCTATCCTACAAGAAAATCCCAGTAATCTAAATTGAAGAAACCGGGTCCCCTGCTCCTTCAATCAAGTGTCTGAAAAATTATAGTAATCGGGGACCCAGGTGACACGATCAGTCTGCCTGCCGAAGTGGAGTAAACAACTGAACAAGTTCAGTTACAGAGCTCTGGCACATCATTTCTCCCTAGTCAACCAACCAAATTGGCATGCCTAAAATTTATCCAGCTCAGCGGCTTGCTCGACCAAACTAGAGCACACGGACCTTAGTCACAGAGCCCGGCAAGCACCATGATTCAATAGAAATCACGCGAGAATCGCTGAAGCCTAGTTCCCCAATTCACTATCGGGTCCAACAAACCGCCTGCGGAACCTGCTTGGCGACTAGGCATTCCAAATCCCCTGCGATCGCTGCAATGGCGCAAAAATCAATGCCTAGAACGCGTAAGGGAAGGCGGGCGGCGAGAGGAAAATCCGCGATTTCCAACGCCGCGTTTTTTTTAGACAGCGATTGCGGAAGAGATTGTTCACTGGGCCGGCCCAACTCGGCTTTTCTTTGATTTTTTTTAAAACACTCCAACCCGAGCATCCGACACCCAAAAATATCGGACAAACTCGACCACTCATTCTCTACGTTAATTCTTATCCACTAATTTCTCGGTCTCTACCAACCCCATCTCCTACCCGGCCTCTTCTTCAGACTCGCTGCGCCGCACCCCATCGTCGGCCGCGTCGCGCCCCACTCCACCTCGCCCATCACGGCCGCGGCATCACTAGGCCATCACCAACCCGATGCCACCAGTAGGAGGTCGTCACTGGCCGAAGACACCACGGCAGAAAGAGAAGTCCTACAATGGAGGTGTACGCTTGGCTGTTGTTCTTGACGTCTTGCAAGCGTCTGATCCCAATGTTTCATCTATTTTCAGACGTATGTTGCAAGTGTGTTTATTTGGATGTTGCATATGTTTTACATATGTTGCAAATATTGTATCTGGATGTTACGATGTTTGCAATAGTTTTCAAGTGTTTTCAGGTATTTTTGCAAGTGTTTCAGACGTATGTTGCAAGTGTTTCAGCTATTTTTCTAACTTATGTTGCATGTGTTTCATCTGGATGTTGCAAAAGTAGATCGAGATGTTGCACATGTTGCAATGGCAATATACGTATGTTTCAAGTGTGTATTCCAAATGTGAAAGGACCGAGGATGTCGCCTAGAGGAGGAGTGAATAGGCGTTTCTAAAAATTAAACCATTTAAAATACGAAAACGATTAGTAAAGAAATTTCCAATGACTCAGAAATTCCAAATCAGAAAAATAACCTCTCACGAGTTAACCACTGAGTATGTAATAAGTACTAAATAAAACTAGGATCCACAAGCCTGCAACAAAGAAGTTAGAGCAGTGTATAAATAAAATCAGCACTGAGGGAAAATATGAGACATGTCTGGTATTCACGTACTATGAAATTCAGCCTCCTAAATACTCCAGTCGATGGCAAAAAGTGACAGAGAGCCAGGACACAAGCAAACCGAGAGAAACCGCATGGAGCAGACCTCGAGCTCTCTCCGGGCTTAGCAGGACACCAGACCGAATGGTCGTGACCTAGGGCGTGTCAGTCAATTTGATCCTGCAATTGACAAGTATACAAGATTGATCAGTAATTTAAGGTGAAACATGCCGGTGTTTGTCCCGACAGTTCTAAATATACGACCAAGTGGCCAGCAGGATAAGGCTATCGACTAGAGAGTCGATATCCAACATGTTCATGATACATGATAAGTGAAATAAGCATATCGGCAATTATCCATTATTCAATAGCGTAGATCTAAACAGCCGATGATCATAAAAACATGCGAAAGATGTAAAAAAGGTAGGCTTGAAGGCATTCATATTAATTGAGAAAACATACAAGCTTTTAACCAAGATAAGAACAAGTAAAAGCATGTAAGTAGCCAATATTTTCTCAAAGACAAGCTATCGGCTAAAATAGCCGATTCCGATAAAAGCAAGGTCGTAACATGCAAGCACTCAACCATTAAACATGGATAAACCCATATACTTATCAAATCCAATCTACTATCTCTAACAGTAGGGATACGAGCTGGACCGATGCAACCGTGGTAAAGATAACAAATTAAACCTTCAAAGCATAAGAATCTATACACGCTTAATGGAACCGTAAAAACATGCTACGATCATGAAAGCACAAGCGATTGGCTAAATAGCCGATGCAATCATAGCATGCAGCCAGAGGTTATGTTTGACCATAAGCAAGACTTACTATTCAACGATTTTCGATCTATAGTGCTAACAGTGGGGGTCGACCGGATCGATGGCAGCCATAATAGCAGTTCTATACCAGATTTCATTAACTAGCAAGCCTTACCTAGGGTTGAACACGTCCTGACCATATGCTATCTTCGATCAAGATCGGATGAGAACAGCTAAACTAACCGAAACCATCATCGAAGCAAGATGTGATCAATGTAAAGCAACAAGACGATAATTTAAAGAGATATAAAGCCGATCCGTCACAATCTTAATCGGGCAAGGGGTGATTTTGTTACAAATAGTAAGAAACTAATTATAACAAGATCGATAACTAGCAAATTTATTAAAACAAGAAGGAAACCCTACCAATCTTAATAGATTTAGCCGATAACTAATCCGTATCAAAATTTGCACGAGAGACGAGCCGGACCGATGCAATCGAGCAAATTTCGATAAGAATCAAAGGTAAATATCAGATAATTATGAGATATATGAGCCAGATCGATGCAAACTTACAATTAACTGATGATAACTAACTTATACAAAGCTTGTAAGAGGTCAGACCTAACCGATGCAGCCTTACAAACAAGGTATAAGTTGTGATAGAGACTCACAAGCAAACCAAAGGTCGGACCTAACCGATGCAGCCCTGCTTACCCAAAGAACTCGTCGAGATCTACTCTAGTCCTACTCCTAAGGGGTGGGTAAGCCAAAAAGTAAAGGTACTAGTTTTGTGTTGATCGCTGAGATGTTTATTACAATAGCCAGGGTTTAATATTTATATCCGAGACTTGACTAGAGTCTTGGTCGAATAAGACCGATCACAAAACTTGGAAAAGAAAATAAAACTTCCTAATTTAAGATAACTTGGACTCTAATCTTTCCTTTCTATGGAGCCTGACGCGTCTTCTTGCTTCATGTCTTGCTGATTCTGCCGATAGGGCCTATTCCGATGATGTCACCTTGTCTAGCTTATCCTGATGGCAATTCCGTTAGCCGATTTTGCTGGATATTTTGGCTTTCCCTTGATATGTATCGACCTCGGGGTTCTTTCCTTTTGAACCAAATTTTGGTGTCAACTACTCCTTTTGATTCTTCCTTCACACCAAGTTTCAGGCACTCATGGGTAACCTGCAGACCAGCTCAAGCAATACAAATAGATCACAAATACCAAAAGTAAAAGGAGATCGAGACACGGTATTTGTTTTACCAAAGTTCAGACTCCGTTGAGTCCTACTCTCCGTTGAGGGGGGCTACGAGCGACCTAGTGAAGGTTAGTTCTAGAGGACACACAAAGGTCACTCTAGCTAGAATCTTTTCCAACTCCCTTTCCTCCTTCCACTAGTTTGATCCCTTCCATTGCGGTGGTGGAATCGAACCATTACAAACTTTTCGAGGCATGCCACAATCTCTTGGGTGCTATCCGACGACGCCTAGCGGTCTAGGACCGAAGAGTCCAAGAGTAACAAATGCAAATCATGAGATTGACAAATATGCACAAGTGTTCAAGGGTGTCTTGCTCTCAATTTTGAATCTCACTCAACCCACAAGATGGATTTTGCAAATTAGATCAATCACTCACTAAGAGAGGGTTAGAGAGTGTTCTCAAGGCTCAAAAAACATATATGAAAGTCAGCAGAATCAGCCACCTCCAAAGGTGGAGCCTTGGGGGTATTTATAGACCCCACTCAAAAACTAGCCGTTGGAATACCGGACATGTCCGGCATCAATATTGCCTGCACACCACCAACGGTCACTAAGTCAGTGGCGCGTGTGAGGTGTTGGAACTCCTGACGATTGCTGGAACTCTAGACCCCTAGAACTCCCAACGATAGTCGGAACTTCCGACGAACTAAACAGAGAACACCGAGAAGGTTGCTGTGATCACGCCAATACCGGACATGTTCGGTATCATACCGAACACGTCCGGGATTTTCTGCCACAGCTAGGTCAAGTTAGCTCTAGTCTCACTCTCTCACTCAAACCTTACATGGGTTAGCTTGAGCACTTATCAATAATCATCTATCAATATGATGCATCCCTCTTAATAGTACGACATACCTATTCAAGGTCAAATGAAAAAGGAATTTGAACCGCTTGAGTTGATTTCCTTTAAACCGAATGCCAAAGCTTTTGATCTTCATCAAGTGAGGGTGTTAGTCATGTCTGAAACATCCTCAATTTTCCACAAAGGGAAAATCCACAGAATGAATTATAATATGATGAAACCAATAGTTGATTCCGTTATATTATCATATATCAGTCGATATCACTGTCATACTTCGTAAGATTACAAGATAAAAGGTATTACATCACTGAGGAACACACCTATTATAGAGTTAATCTAGCGGAAGTCTATCGAGTGAAGGCTCCTCCTTCACGGGCATCATCAGAGTTGACGTAGTGCATCGTAGATTCCATCTCCGAACCAAACTTGAGCGTAGGCACGAGATCTCCTAATCCTTTTAAAGTCAGCATCACTGAGAAGCAGGAAATCTGCACACCGCTAGATGTGTGCAGGCCATGGTCAGCACCGATGAGCTTTAGTGGAAAAGATAAACAAGGGATCTGGCAATCCTAATATTTGGCTGTGGTTTGCATCCTTAGCGCATGAGAAGTAACTAACATTAGTAATAATAATATCTAATTTTTAACACATTCACCCCCACACCATCCATATCCATCCACCAACCATCCATCCCAAACCATCTCCACACCACCACACCATATCTCATCTCACACACTCAATCGACAGCCCAACTCCCTCTCGGCCTTGTCTCAATGGCCCGCACCCCCAAGGCCCACGACCGAAAAATACCCCAAACCACGGAGGGAGAATAGAAGGACTCATCTCGCTATCTAGTTTAAGCGAAACCCGGGAAAAGGTCCATAGCCGACAAGTCAACATATGTATCGATCGATCAACCAAACACTCTGTAGAGGTTTTACATACCCACAAGATTAGCCATCCTTGGAGTCTTGCTCTCCTAGGCAGAATTCCGGTCGCTTGCTAGCCTAGAACGATGCCACCCTACCTCTCAGCCCTGGAACATCCCAAGTCTAGTCTGGAATGGCTGATACTGTGAGTCGTAGACAGAGCCGGGGCCCTCCGGATGTCAAGAGCCGGGTCCACAAGGCCTCCTGAAGTCTCGGAAGGGTGTGGGGGAAAACCGCGCGCCCGTGCCTCCTCCTTACACACGTTAAGCCTAGCAAGAGTGGTGGCATCGCTCTACCAAGTAGTTCGACCGTCCCGCACCATATAGGGCGAGTGGGATGTAAAGGATTCCAGGTGAATTTGAGTACTAGTAAGTCCTTAGGGATTGACCAAGCCAGAATATCTTCATCAGGGTTTCCATTTTACGTGCCACCACATCACCTCCACCCTGGGCTCCTCCCATCACAGGTTCACACCCAAGGCCACCTCCAATTACCATTTACCCACCACAGGTATTCCATATCCAAGTGCCCAGGTAGCACCACATGGCAAGACTCGCCCCAGGCTCGTCGTTATTCTAGCTCGATCGACACAACCCTCACTCTCCACGCACCCAAGACACACGCAGCACGCTCACACACCACCAAGTCCGATTCCCATAGCCAAACCATTCCTAGGGGTTCACCACCAGCATCACATCCCCGATATAATGCGAAGTGGAGTTAGTAATAAGTATAGTGGTGTAATATGCAAGCAAGCAGGCAAGTCAGCATGTATAAGTGAGCGAATGCGCAAAGCAGGGTGACGTGGTAGAGTGGGTTGCTTCAGGGTGATAATGGCTCAGGTAGTAGCATGCATCAATACACTAGCAAATGATTAAATATAAAGCGCTAGCAGTTCTAGATATTATGCAATGTCTAATAGGATTATCTAAAAGAGGGTGCTGCCATGACACCTGCGATGTAGAGGTAGTAGTGGTACAATTCTCCATTCGTTGGTGTTCCATTAGTGGGGTCACCTCCTCCTGTGTTGACTCCATTTCGCAGTCCTTGCCATCGTCCTCGTTCTCTTGGTCCGATCGTCAGCTACTCCGCGAAGCGACACGCAAAGCAAGAGAACACTCAACACTCGAAACGACGACAAGACGCAGGAAAATCCAATAACACCAGCGAGGCAATAAGAGATACACAGCTTAGCCCTCTCAGCGGTTGTCTGATTTCCTCGGGCCAAGGAAACACGAGTGGTGGTATGCTGAGCACAAGCTTAAGTCATGGCCAAGCCAGTATGGCTTTACGATAAATGGTTTAAGCCAGAGCTTGTCCAGAGCAAACACCACGGCTCATGATCTTTTGATCCGGTGTCATTGGGTTGACGGGGATTGGAAATCGAGCCCCAAGAAAGAAGAACAATGGGGTTCGACTCTTGTAACCTTATCCTGCAAGTCGTAATTGGACACAAGTAGCAAACAAGAACGAATAACACTATTGTGACTTGGCTCCAATGTACTTTGGTTCACCCGCTATGGTAGGAAGCGGTAGCGCAAAGAGGTTGGACAGCGACGGGTCTTCTCGATCCACACGACACATCAACGTCGGGAGCCGAGATGATAGTCGTTCAACATGGCAAAAGCAGCAGGGTTAGCTAGGCATGTCCATGTTATGTTCCCAGACACATCTTCGGGGAAGATGGTTTTTAGAC
The DNA here is from genome assembly GCA_904845875.1 of Miscanthus lutarioriparius. Lineage (NCBI taxonomy): Eukaryota > Viridiplantae > Streptophyta > Magnoliopsida > Poales > Poaceae > Miscanthus > Miscanthus lutarioriparius. The sequence continues at coordinate 27,900,964 of CAJGYO010000019.1, read as the reverse complement.
GGTCGATCGGGTCAACACGCTTGGGTCCGAGGTACGACATAGACCATAGCTTCGCTAACAAAAGGGAATAGTCCGGTCTTTGATCCAATCGTTACCGGCAAGACGGGATCGAACAGAGCGGGCTATCGGTGCAACAAGAGCAAGAACAACAAGGGACAAGGTCTACTTCTTCCAATACTCGCGTGACAACGAAAGATGGGGCATCAGAAGGAGCGACACTCAAGAACACCAAGTGCGTAAACCACTAGTAGGGTACCCGACCTGGGTGCACTGGCACTGAGATATCTCTCGGATTCGAAGCGGTGCGGTTGTCACCGCGAGAATCAAAGAAACATGATGGTCAAACGGGGTACAAGCATACAAGGGCTTGAGCACGAAGAAGCAACTAAAAGCGAAAGAGAGGCGTAGCTCCATGGTCATGGCGAGGGGAACTCGCGGCCACAAGCTATGCCAACGAGTTGGCATCCATCGTTCCACGATTGTTTACTCCTAGGTTTTCTCCCACAGAACTTGGTCATGGAAGGCTCAAGGCATGCGGGTGATATCCGCATCGATGTTAGTATCGACGTCGAATCCATCACGACCTTGTTCTAGGACCAAAGGCAGGAGCTAACACTTGTGGTACTATGAAGTCAACTAAAAGGCGAGGGGTTGAGTCACACTCGGCATCACGGTCATGGCGAGACGGATCCCGTGATCGTAACGTCCGAACGAGGTACAATCCCTCAGCTGGCTCGAAGGCTCGGCACACAGGCAACAACACCAACATCCAGCGATAAGAACCAACACGACCGAAAGACACAACAACTCGACACGACTACGGAGTAGCACATTCCATAGCTGGGTGATAGGTGAATTCCTGTAAGATAGTCATGGACAGATAGGTTGTAAGAATAGGGCCCAACAAGATAGATATGCGTATACGGAAAGATGCGAGATGGGGCTTTCCATGGTCTCGGTAAGACATACGACTAGGGTTCATGGTCCAGAGGGTACAACTTGCGGTAGACGGGGTCATGGTGGTCTCGGCAACGGTGGTCTCGGCAACGGTGGTCTCGGCAATGGTGGTCTCAGCAACGGTGGTCTCGGCAACGGTGGTCTCGGCAAGGGTGGTCTCGGCAATGGTGGTCTCGGCAACGGTGGTCTCGGCAATGGTGGTCTCGGCAATGCGGTGCTAGGTCATGTAGTGTATACTAGGGCTTTGTCCGTGAGTTGTGCAATGAGACTACTTCAAAAGGCCTTTAGTGTGAATCCCGGTAGATCTCGATGGCATGTTCTCGTGACTCGGGGTAGCCAAAATAGTGGTGAAACACGGACACAGGGTTCCACGGAACCGTCAGGGCAACCAAAGAAAGGAAAACTGCAGTCCATGATGCAGCGATCAATGCCACGTGGTCCAATTACGGCTTCGGGGCTCACGATGAGGTCATGGTAACTCTTCGCCGTGGCATGGCTAAGAGCGTCGAGTCAATGGCTTGGTCATAGATCATGGCCGAGGGGTGCTTGGAACCATATGGTGGCATTCCGGGGCATCGTACATGTCTTGCGCGAACGGTGTGAGCGCAAGCAAAGAGTGGGTTCTTCAATTTTGAGGGGTCAAAAGTACTTAAGGGTTGGTCCACATCATAGGGCTCGATTTTAGAAAAATGTGGGAACTGGTTTCACATTTTTCTAAGGTCGTAAGAATTTTCTATGAATTTCCAAAGGTTAACTCCTTTTCTTAAAAAGAAGAAAAATGAAGGTTACTCCAGGGCTTGACAAATGGCAGCGCAGGATTGGTCCAGCGACAATAGTGGCTAACAGGTGGGGTTCCGCTGACGTCATCATGACGTTAGCACAACGTCATCAGTTCGACAGGTGGACCGGGGATCTTGGGCCACTGATAGGTGGAACCCTCATGACGTCATTATGACGTCAGCATGATGTCACCTACTGACAAGTGGGTCCAGCGCCTCTGTGTCGCTGACATGTGGGTCCTAGTCAATGGTCAATGTTGACCGGTCAATGGTCAACCGGTTTGGGTCTCGACTGGGCCTTGGCGGGCCTGGACAGGGCTGGATTTTGGGCTGGGCCGGCCCGGACACGTGTCGCGTGGGGACGACATCCACGTGGCTCGGTCTGGGCTCCTATCGGGCTCTGGGTCCAGGCTGTGGGTGTGGGAGCGGCTCACGGTGGTCTGGGTGGTGTGGGTCCATGGACCGCACACTGGGTCCATGGTGGGCTGTGTCCACCCTCCTTTTCCCCTCCTGGCTCACGGTGGAACAAGTCCAGACGGCTGCTGCTCCTTCTCCCTACCTCCTTTGTTACTGTTGCGGCAGCATGCTCGCCGGAGGCGAGCTCGCGCAAAGGCGCCCGGTGGTGGCTCGGCATGGCAACAAGGGCGGTCAAGGTGGCGGCAGATCTGGTGTCCTCCTGACACTATGGTCCAGTGGGCTTGGCTAGGTCGTGTATGTGAGTGCGCGTGTGTGTCCTAGAGCGGAGAAGCTCCGGGGTCAAGCCGGCGTCGAAGGCTGGGACAGGGTCGGGGCTTGGCCTGCGGTGGTTGTCACGGACGCACCCGTGGAGGCACGGCCATGGACGACGTAGAGGACAACGTAGGGGCGAGGTGGTGCTCGTGGTGGCGGCGTGCTCGACGATGTCCATGCGGCTCCAGCATGGCGTGATTCGGAGCAGCGTGGCGAAGATGGCTCCGGGCGGTCACTCCGGCAGCGCGGTGGGCGACTTCGTGGCGAGGTCGGCGTGGTGAGGCGCTGCGGACTCTAGCTCAATGTTGGGCATGGACGCGGCGAGGAGGCTTGGCGTGGGCGACACCGCTCCTTGGTGCTGGCTCGGGCGGCGCGCTGGTGGTGAGGCTCGGAGCAGCGCGTGGCTCCGGGGGAGAGCGGCGGCTATAGGGAGTCCGGGAGGGGCGCCGACTGTTGTGGTTGGGGACACGGGCTCGAGGTAGCGGCCGTGGCGAGCGTGCGGCCGGCAGTGGCGGGACCGTGGCATGCGGCGGCGGCTTGGAGGAAGAAGAAGAGGGGCGGCCGAGGAAGGGAGGAGAAAGGGGCGGCGCTGTGGTGGCCTTTTATAGCACTGCGCGCTAGGGCTTCTAGGAGGCTCCAGCCATCCTCGGTGTCCATGCCCGGGGAGGTACACGTGGCGTGAATCGAGGAGCAGAGCAGGGGTTGCTGGCGTGCGAGCGGCGGCGGCGCCTGGGAGCATCTTGCTCCTAGGGTTGGAGTGGGGCGCCTTCTTCTTACGTGGGCGTGACATGCCATGAAGCTGAGCCTCGGCTTTCTTTGGGCAGTGCACACGTGCATGCAGATCATGATGAAGCTTGAACAACCGTTGCCTATCTGGGCAGAAGCTAGGCCAGCTTTACTGTTGGTTGGGCCAAGGGAAGGGGTGAGCGGGCCGAAGGGAGGAGTGGCGAGCTAGGCTGGGCGCCGGTTGGGCCAAGGGGAGCGGTGCTCGGTTGGGCTCCTACAGCTTGCTGGGCCAGTGTAGGAAAAAAGAAAGAAGGGGAAGAGAGGGAATGCTGGGCCGGGCCAAGGCGTTAGGGGAGAGAAGAGAGAAGGGAATAGATTTTCCCATTTATGTTTAAATGGTTTTGAATTTGGATTTGAGAAGAATTCACCACATCTTGAGAAGGATTTCCAAGGTGAAAAATAAAGCGGTGTTCGAGGAATCATTCGGAGAGATTCATATGAACTCAAGATGAAATTTCCACGAGTGTTCGGATGGGAAATTTTCAGGGGATATTCGGAAAGACTCGAAGGGGAAATTTGGGGGGAATCTGCATGGAGTTTGAATAGGAATTTTCACTAGAGGGGTATTGATGGTACTTGAGATGTGAGCTCCAAGAGGGGGCTCGAGATGATTTCCACTGGCGACTAGAGGGGAGGGTCTTTTCCTTTGTTCTCCTACTCCTAGCTCTTATATGTGCGTACCCGCATGTATTAATAACATGCTTACTCATCGTGGTGGTCTACTAGGGGTCTTAGGGTTTAGGGACTCCGGTCCAATGGTCGGCACAAATACAAATGGCAAGTCTGGGTTCTAGTGGGGTTCAGGATTATAAAGAGAGATTCACGGAAGACTCGAAGTAATCCAGCGAGGATCACAAGGAGATTGCTATGGGTTGTGCTCTCCAACAATAATCAAGACTCAAACACAGGACAACTTGGAAACTCCGGCAATCACCTACAAACCATCTACATGTATGCAACGTCTTGTTAGCGAGTTGGACTCGTGTTTGACCTAGCAATTACATGTTTCACTCATTGCAGGAAATTTTTTAAAAAGTTCGTATTTTTGGCTTCTCCAAAAACCCGGGTTGTTACAATGTCGATTTTGGTTTTCTCCTTGAGCATAGCCATCTTGAGCATGTGACTTGATTCCATTTAACAACTATGAGTTAACTTCGAATGTATCAAGTCACTTCCAACAATTTATCCAAGATTTGATCCTCCACTTCAATGTGACCGTTATGGTTTGATTGGTACCTCAACTTAATGCAAGTACTTTCTTTTTCACAGGAGCCAAAAGTGGAGGTTGACACTCAACATAAAACTGCATAGGTTAAGACATGTTTAGCTAGCATTCCTATGTACCTGCTTTCTTTTATTAAGTTCCTCAAATGGGCTATTAAATTGTTAAATTCACATATGGCAAACTACATGTGGAATGACACCGAGGATAATCACAAGTATCATCTGGCTAACTAGGAGATGGTAACTATGTGCAAGGAGTTTGGGGGCCTGGGTATTCCCACTCTTAGATATTTAAATGTTAGTCTGCGGCCTCTTGACTGAAAAGGTACAATGCTAATAGGAAGAAGCTTTGGAGAGAGCTTCTAGATTTCAGATATGAGACTCAGAGCCCTAATGTACTGTTATCTAGGACAAAAGGTTCTTCTATAGGTGGAAAGTAGGTAATGGAAAGAATATTAGACTAAGGGAAGATACCTGGTTAGGCTCCTCTAGCTTGGCTATACAATTTTGGCCTCTTTATAGGATAGTTAATAAGAAAAGAAAAACTATTTTAGAGCTTTGGGATGGGACTAATTTGAAATGTTCTTTTAGAAGAAATGTTAGTGAGGCTCTTTACAAGTCATGGTTAGAAGTAGTAGAACTAATGTCTACTATTCAGCTTATTGATGAAGAAGATGAGATGGTTTGGCAGTTTAGTACTAGTGGAATTTATTCTTCCCAATCCTTGTACAAGGTTATCAATTTTAGAGGTATCAAACCAGTTCATGTTTCCATAGTTTGAAGCATCAAGATCCCTCCTAGGGTTCATCTTTTTGTTTGGTTTCTCATTAACAATAGAGTTTTAACTAGAGATAATTTAGGTAACAGGAGAAAAGTTGATGATGATAGTTGCTTTTTTTGCTCTGATAAGGAATCTATCCAACATGTGTTTTCTGACTATGTAGTTGCCAAACAGTGTTGGCTCTTGACCTCTGTTATTGCTGGGGTTAGAGTAGATGAAATATAGTAAATATAGGGAAGTTTTGGCTTAGCAGCAAAAAAAACCATGGGGTGTTAAACATTGTTACTTCTGTTATTCTTTGGTCTATATGGAAACTCATGAATGAGCTTTGTTTTCAGAGAATTGGCTGGAGAAGTATGGAGATTTTGCTCTTCAGGATTCATGGGCTTTTTACAGAATTGGACAGTTATGTGCCCTCTAGGAAAGAGAGAGCTTTTGAAAGTTTATCCGGAGAAGATCGAAGCTACGACAAAGATGGTGCTGTGGCTTCCCTATGCTACCAATGGACGATGTCTGAAGCTCCACCATGGTGATGCTGAAGTATTTCCTGGAAGGGGGGAGTATAGAGATGGATATGGTGCAGTTGCAGAGATGGCTACTTCAGCAGCTTGGTGGTAGTCGTTTAATGCTTCTTTAGAGATGGCGTAATAGCTTTCGGTTCAGTTGTGGTGATATGTGTTTTCTTTATCTGGGTTCTCCCTTGTGAGGTCTTAGCCATGTTCGCTTGTCTTATAATCCGTACTTTTTGGCTTGTCTTTTCAGCCGGAACAATATTTTTCTCTCACAACAAATCAGCCGGAACAGTGTTTCAGCTTGTTTTTTCAGTGAAACGAACAGGGCCTTAAAGGTACTTGAGATCCCTATTTTTGGCTGGAGCTAGGTTTATTTTGGTTTTGAACACTATGCTGTAATAGACATGTGGTCTTTTGATTTTTATTGAAAAGCCAGGGCATCTGCCCTTGAACTCTAAAAGACTGCATAGGCTATGTATATATGAAAGTCAGAATGACTTAAAAATTACAATGGATAGAGTATATATCCGAGAGCACACAAAACTATAAGGGTCGAGATGGCGACTAGAGGGGGGTGAATAGTCCTTTTTAAAATTAATCGCGTCGGCTAACCGAAACAAGTGCGGAATCAAAACTATCGGTCTACCCAAGACTACACCCCTCTATCTATGTTCTTTAGCACCTTTCAAATATACTAATTAAGCAATTAAGGTGCTGGGCTAGCTAGAGCTCACCTAAGCAATTTTAGGAGCAAGTTCACACAAACCTATGCCACTAGTACTTTAAGCGACAAGGGAGCTCCTACACATGCTAGTAAGCAAAAGCACAAAGCCACCTAAGCTCACTAGCAATGCTCAATAACAAGGCAACCAATGCCAAATTAGAGAGCGCAAATACTTGGCTACACAAACTAAGCAATGTGACTAACAAGGTTACTCAAACCAAATTAGCCACGCAAGGGAGCTACTTCTATGCTACACAAGCAAGAAGGTAACTAATATGCTACACAAGCAAACTAATTACAAGAGCAACTACACAAGCTTAATATATATGAAAGTAAATGCAAGCTTATGTAATGGGGAAGCAAACCAACGAGAAGAACAAGGTTGACACGATGATTTTTCTCCCAAGGTTCACGTGTTTGCCAACACGCTAGTCCCCGTTGTGTCGACCGCTCACTTGGTGGTTCGGCGGCTAATTAGCATCACCCGCTAAGCCCTCACATCGGGTGCCGCAAGAACCTACCCCTTGAGTGAGGGTAGTTCAATGACACATTTTACTAAAGTTGCTCTTCGCGGCTCTGCGGGGCGAGCACAATGCCCCTCACAAAGCTCTTCTCCAGAGCCCCGCACAAGCTTCTTGCGAGCTTCGACGGAGACCACCACCAAGCTGTCTAGGAGGTGGCAACCTCCAAGAGTAACAAGCACCACTGGCTTGCAACTCAATCACCTAGTGCCACTCCATGCAACCTCACGATGCAATCGCACTAGAATCGCTTACTCACACAATCGAATGATCACTATCAAGTATATGTGTGATGGAGGGCTCCCAAGCACTCACAAGCATGGACACTAAGTCCCCTCAGGTGCTCAGCACTGGCCATGGCCGAGAGCCACTTCTATTTATGGCCCCATGGGCTAAACTAGCCGTTACCCCTTCACTGGGCAAAAGTCGGGCCGACCGGACGCTCCGGTCATGTTGACCGGATGCTGGACCTTAGTGTCCGGTCGCCCGCAGATGGCCACGTGTCCTGATTGCAACGGTCACTTCACTTGATCGGACGCAGCAGCTTCAACTGACCGGACGCAGCAGCCCCGACGTCCGGTCGTTTTCAGTAAGGTACCGGACATGATCGGACGTGTCCGGTCGATCGCGATCGGACGTAGCACCAGCGTCCGGTCACTTCTAGCTTCTCCTCTGCCTGCATCACCATACGTCAGCTCTGACCGGACGTAGGACCCTAGCGTCCGGTCACTACGTGACCAGCGTCCGGTCCACTCTGTGAGACCCTGTCTTTTCTGTATAGGGCATCAGTGGCACCGTCGGAATGTCCGCACTCTACAGGTGGACACTCCGCCGGTGGAGTTTCTCCTTTCGCCTCCATTTCTTCACTGAGTTGATCCACATCAACTCCAACTTCATCTCCTTTGTAAATGTGCCAACCCCACCAAGTGTACACCACCATGTGTATGTGTGTTAGCATTTTCACAATCATTTTTCAAAGGATTAGCCACTCAACTTGCCGCGCCACTCAATCCTAGCGACGATGCAAAGTTAGATCACTCGAGTGGCACTAGATGATCGATATGCAAACAAGTTTGCTCCTCTTGATAGTACGCCCATCTATCCTAAATTTGGTCATAAACTTCTCTACACACCTATGACCGGTGAAATGAAATGCCCTAGGTTATACCTTTGCCTTGCGCATTCCATTCCATCTCCTCCAACATCGATGCAACACATGCACCAACATGATCAACAATGATATGATTCACTTCATATCATCACGTGATCATATTGGCTCATCGATCTTGACTTCACTTGCTCTTCACCGTTGCCATCGTCCATCGGCGCCAAGTCTTGCTCAAGCTTCACCGCCACGCGGCCCATTGCTCCAAAGCCTTCGACTTGCCCTTCACGTTTGCAACTGGTCCATCAAGCCAAGTCTTTTCTTGATCTTCTCCACCTTGATCACATGACTCAATGTCACGTCTCATGTGCAATGAGCTCCTTCATCATCACATGTGTGAGCTTTGCAACATCTCCAAGCCATTTTTACCTTCATGGCATATGTTGCTCACACACATGTAACTGTGGACTAATTATCTATGTATCTCACATAAACACAATTAGTCCACCTAGGTTGTCACTCAATTACCAAAACCAAACAAGTATCTTTCAATCTCCCCCTTTTTGGTAATTGATGACAACTCTACAAAGATATGGAAATTAAGCTCTTTTTGGATTCTTGTTGCTTGCCCAAGCAATTTTACCATGTGTAAATGATTTTGGACAAGTACCACAAACCCGAAATGGTATTAATAGCTCCCCCTACATATGTGCTAGAGTGTTTGTTTTGAAGCTCGCACATATGCATAGATTGAAATTGTGGGAGAGTAATTACTACTAAATGATGCTAAGGTGTATAGGATAAACCTTTGAAGCGTGTACCAATCGGAGTTGCACCTTTAAGTTCATCCTTAGCACCATGGTTAGCTAGATCACACTTGGAAATAAAATCACTAGATATCTCATGAGATCAACATTAAAAGCAAGGTACTAGTGCTACTTATAAAGCATTCAAGTGTCTAGCTATCATCCTATGCATGCTAGTTATCAAATCATCATTCAAGTTCTACAACTAGCATACACCACACAAGCATGCATGTTGAAATTTAAGAACTTATGCAATGCAAGCAAGCATATGAATATGCACATATCAAATGCAATCAATCAAAGTTCATGAGCTTGCTCCCCCTACTTGTGTGCTTCTCTTGTCCAAGAATTTTGATCCATCTCTTTTCTCCAATATTGCTCCCTCTTTGTCTATATTCATGTCCAACCTCTTAAGCTTTCATATCTTATCTCTCCCCTTACACAATTTATCTCTCCCCCTTATAGAGGCTTTCATATCTTTGTCCAATCTTTCCCCCTTTGTCATCAATTTCCATAAAAGGTGTGCTTCTCATTGATGCAAAGGTATGCATTTTGGGTAGATGGTTGAGGCTTGAATCTTGTATTTTTGATGGGCATCACTTGATTGTTGGAATGACACCACTTGTAGATACCACTTGTAACTTGTATTGTGTAGGGCTTCTTGAGATACCACACTTAGAATTTTTGATCTTGATATCAATTGGTGGTACATCTCCCCCTATGTGATAGCATGGGTCATCCATTTGTTACACTTGAGCTCTTGTAGGTGAGGGATGCATTCTTCATTTGATGATCACTTAAGGTTGAGGATCACTTGTAGAAGCATCGTCTTGTATGATTGATATCATGTGTAGATATGATACTACTTGTATGAAGTGAATACCACTTGAAAGAATCTTTTAGTTAGGAACCACTTGTTGGATTTATCAATAAAAACTTATTTCTTGAACATTTACTATCTTCATGAGTACCACTTATAGGATATCACTTGTGAGTTGATCTAGACATCATTTATAGATTCTTGATGGAATACTTGAGTCTAGATACCATTTGAAACATACAAACTAGATATCCATTTGTATTGTTGTCTTGTGCTTGTACTCTTATCACTATCGTGAGCTTCTAATGTTGACTTGAACTAAATTGATTTGCCTAAGCTTCCAAGTCCGGTTTGAACCAATGACAAGCTTCTTCACACCTCTTACAAGGGTTATCTTATCAATGTTGTACTTGTCACTTGTTGGCAATCCAAATTAAATCAAGTACTTGGGTTTACTTAGCTCATGAACAAAGTCATATACTCACCACTAGATCAATTTATCATTCAAGCAATAGTGGTAGGCTATAAATTTAAACATTTCATTTGTTATGCATGATCCTATGAAGCATGTACTATATGCACTAACCACATACTAGTAAGGGATGAAATGATCATGCACATTACAATGATACCTTTGCTATATTGGAGTAGAGGATAGTCACATAGATTCCAATTTATTACTCCCATAGCAATGTGAAGTCCAATTATAAGCTTGGTGAAAACCAATAGATACCATTTTGAATTCCATTCTTCACCCATATAAAATAAATACCACTTATGATCAAGTGCACTTTCTTGTTGTGGTTGACTTGCTTCATCTTTTGATCAATGCTTGCATGAGAGAACCATTTGGAATACCACTTGAAATATCATGATTAGCTCTCTTTTAGATGTTGCTTGCTTTTCTTGATCAATCCTTTTGATTGCTTCAACTAAGCATCTCAAATGTCCCTCGGATCACCGCTTCCATGTTAGCCTTCCAAGTACCACACTTGGTTTACCTACTCATAGGCGGCAAGCCCCTACACTAGGGAGACGTGACCTCTTTACAAAGAACCATTCTTGAAACTCACTTGAAATAGCTTGATTGATTGATCCAAGTGATGGACTTAACTTGATGAGTAACCTTGATTCCTTCTTTAAGTCCTTTTCTTTCTACTTGTTTAAGTCCTTTTCTTTCTACCAAATGATCTCCAATCATATTTAGAACTTAAACTTCGTCTTCAACTTGAGTTTGATCTTGATCTTCATCTTGAGTACCAAAAATATGCAAAGTACACTCCACAATCAAATGGCCTTGTACTCTTTGCTTGTCATGTTTCTAGATCATCTCAAAACCAAACTTAGGTACCTCAAACACTTGTAAACATGTTTCCAACTTGAGGACCTTTCAATCAAAGTGACTCTAGATCAATCCTACATTTGTCACTTTTCTGGCAGATTTTGTACCCTTTAAAGAAATAAGCATATATCCCAAAGTACAAATCCAAATACCACGAAATTTGGTGGAGATATGCATTACTACGTTATTTAGTAGCTGTAAAAATTTGAGCTTCATTTGACTTCTATATTGCTACCAGATTTCAATTCTTTCACCACTGCTACAAGCTAAAAACTGCTATACTATAGCTGACAAGATCCACTCCAAAACTGAAGCATCTCTTATCCAATTCTCATGAAATTTGCACAGCATCTTATACCATAAGTCTAGAGCATGTACACCAATTTTTATGTCAATACAATATGTTTTGATTAATCAAACATGGCTAAGATCAAAGCTAGCTCAGATTTTGCAATATGGGACAGATTTCAACAATTGAGCTATACTTCATCAAATATGATTCAAACTTGAAACTAACTTGTTTGAATACTTCCATAAGACATATATCCATTCAAACCACTTACTAAAAGTCATCTCATGAATTTATCCAACACAAATCAATCCAAACTTAATTACTAAATTAATTTATCCATTCAAACATCTCATAGCAAGCAACATTGCATATTTATCCAATTCAATCAACTCATATGCACCCAAATAAAATGATCAACAAGAGATATACCTTAGTTAGCTCTTGATCATCCAATTAGCAAGCTTTAACTCAATTATTTGCAAGTCACAAGATATATCCAATGATTCACTACAACTTGAATTTGACACTTGTATGTTGTAGCATATTTGGACTTCATTCAAATATCATGGCATTGGGATAATGATCATCACTTATCAATACTTGGCTCAACTATATGATCAACAAGGTGAATATAATTTGAACTAAGCCTCCAATACCGATGGTACCTACAAACAATTATCCACTTTTTGATGGTACCCAAACAAGTTTGGGTCCTCTCAAGTTAGGAGCAACATACTTAGGCATAGTCTTAGTATGAATAGCGGGATGTTTTGCAATTGCAACCAATGAGGTACCATTGCCATCCTTTCTAAGCACATTATTATCATCAATTGAAATAGGCTTAGAAATATTACCTAGGGGACATGAATGTGCCATGTGTCCCCTTTCCCGGCATGAGTAGCACTTTCTCTTTGATTGAGCCCTTTCTTCCTTGCTCATATGGTGCTTCTCATTGCCTTGCCTTTCATGGATTGCTTGAGCCTTCTTCTCAAGCTTGGTAGGACACTTAGAGGCAAAGTGTCCCATACTTCCACATTTGAAGCACTTGATGTGAGTATAATCTTTCTTCTCATCTTTATTCTTGCTCATCATCTTGGCATCTTGAGTTTGCATTGGATGCCTTGCCTTTCCACCCCTTCTTGTTTTCTTCTTCTTTATCATCAAGTCACCACCATCTTCATGGTTGATCTTGATTTGCTCTTGGGGTGTCTTCTCTTGCTCAACTTGGCTTTGGTTAAGGCTTTACTTGTTGCTTCACCAATTGCTTGGTTGGGCACATTGAGGTAAGATGACCCCAAGTGCGGCACTTGAAGCACTTCACATGTTTGAGCCTCTCTTCTTCTTTCATCTTCTTGAGCTTCTCAATGTTAGGGCAACCATTTGCAAGGTGTCCCGCTTCATGACACCGGTAGCACATGGTGTGACAGAGCTTTCTTTGTTGTAGCTTCTTCATCTTTCTTTCTCTCTTTATTTCACCCTTTGTCATCTTCTTCTTGAAGCCAAGGCCACACTTGTCACCATATTTTCTTTGAGTCTTCAACATGTGCTCAAAGGTGACTTGAGAGTTGTAGCACCTCTCTAACTTGTTGCTCAATTTCTTCACTTCACTTTTGAGCTCAATGTTCTCCTTCAAAATGTTAGCCTCACAAGACATAGAAGTAGAACAAGCATCTATATGTGAAGAGCATGGCATATCTAATAAATCATCACAAGAGGTGGATACATGCTTCTTGCCTACATCACAAGGGTTAGCAACACTTTGCAATTTATCATTTGATCCATGTGATGAGCTCTCATTATTTTTAAGTTTCTTTGTAAACATTTTAATGAGATAAGCATGTTGTTCTAATAATTCATCATGAGATGCAAGTAGTGTCTCATGATTCAATTTAAGCTCATCATGTGAAGATTTATATGCATCAAGCAATTTCTTATGTTCTTCACAAGAGTTCTTTAGAAATGAGTTTTCATTTTCTAGTTTCAATGTTTTATCTTTCTCATTTTCTAAAGACATGGTCATGCTAGCAAGTCTACTAACAAGCTCATCATATGAATCAACGTGATCAACCACATTATTATTTGATACCTTGGTGTCACCTTGTGACATGAGACAATGTGGTGTAGTTGGAGAACATGTAGTAGCATCTTCATCATGGCTTGAGCATGAACCATCATCACCATCAAGTGTGCATGGGGTAGCATCATCACTTGCAACACTTGTGGCATCATCATCAACCTTGTCAAGTGAACTTGTAGTGGATCGATCATCATCATCATTACTTGACCATGAGGTGGAGCAATCTTCCACAATCACCAAATTGTGGTTATGCTCAACACACTCATGCGCCTCCTTCTTTGGCTCATCATCATCATCGGAGACCGTCCCATACTTCTCATTGAGATAACTCCAAATCTCATGGGCGGTCTTCATGTCAATGATCTCTCCAAAGATGTTATCATGCAAGGATCTATACATGATGTTAGTAGCTTGGATGTCGAGATCTAGGCATTTCTCTTGTGCTTGAGTTAGATTATCTTCATCCAACACATGAGAAAAGCCTACATCTACCATCCACCACATTTGAGGGCAAATAAACTTAAAATTGCATATCATCCAATTTTTCCATCGTGTAAAGCGTGTGCCATAAAAAATGTGTGGACAATCAACATCTAGCCCATAAGCCGCCATCCTCTCGGGTTGGTAAAGACCACAAATGAGAGACCTCGCTCTGATACCAATTGTAAGGGTCGAGATGGCGACTAGAGGGGGGGGGGTGAATAGTTCTTTTTAAAATTAATCACATCGGCTAACCGAAACAAGTGCGGAATTAATACTATCGGTCTACCCAAGACTACACCCCTCTATCTATGTTCTTTAGCACCTCTCAAATATACTAATTAAGCAATTAAGGTGCCGGGCTAGCTAGAGCTCACGTAAGCAATTCTAGGAGCAAAGTCACACAAACCTATGCCACAAGTACTTTAAGCGACAAGGGAGCTCCTACACTTGCTAGTAAGCAAAAGCATAAAGCCACCTAAGCACACTAGCAATGCTCAATAATAAGGCAACCAATGCCAAATTAGAGAGCGTAAATACTTAGCTACACAAACTAAGCAATGTGACTAACAAGGTTACTCAAACCAAATTAGCCACACAAGGGAGCTACTTCTATGCTACACAAGCAAGAAGGTAACAAATATGCTACACAAGCAAACTAATTACAAGAGCAACTACACAAGCTTAATATATATGAAAGTAAATGCAAGCTTATGTAATGGGGAAGCAAACCAACGGCTAGTCCCCGTTGTGTCGACCGCTCACTTGGTGGTTCGGCGGCTAATTAGCATCACCCGCTAAGCCCGCACGTCAGGTGCCGCAAGAACCTACCCCTTGAGTGAGGGTAGTTCAATGACATGCTTTACTAAAGTTGCTCTTTGCGGCTCCCACGGGGCGAGCACAATGCCCCTCACAAAGCTCTTCTCCAGAGCCCCGCACAAGCTTCTTGCGGGCTTCGACGGAGACCACCACCAAGCCATCTAGGAGGTGGCAACCTCCAAGAGTAACAAGCACCACCGGCTTGCAACTCGATCACCTAGTGCCACTCGATGCAACCTCACGATGCAATCACACTAGAATTGCTTACTCACACAATCGAATGATCACTATCAAGTATATGTGTGATGAAGGGCTCCCAAGCACTCACAAGCATGGACACTAAGTCCCCTGAGGTGCTCAGCACTGGCCATGGCCGAGAGCAACTTCTATTTATAGCCCCATGGGCTAAACTAGCCGTTACCCCTTCACTGGGCATAAGTCAAGCCGACCGGACGCTCCGGTCTAGCGTCCGGTCGCTCGTAGATGGCCACGTGTCCCGATTGCAACGGTCACTTCACTTGATCGGACGCAACAGCTTCAACTGACCGGACGCAGCAGCCCCGGCATTCGGTCATTTCTAGTAACATACCGGACATGACCGGATGCGTCTGGTCGATCGCGATCGGACGCAGCACCAGCGTCCGGTCACTTCCAGCTTCTCCTCTGCCTGCATCACCATACATCAGCTCTGATCGGACGCAGGACCCTAGCATCCGGTCACTATGTGACCAGTGTCCGATCCACTTTGTGAGACCCTGTCTTTTCTGTATAGGGCGCCGGTGGCACCGTCGGACTGTCCGCACTCTACAGGCGAACACTCCACCGGTGGAGTTTCTCCTTTCGCCTCCATTTCTTCACCAAGTTGATCCACATCAACTCCAACTTTATCTCCTTTGTAAATGTGCCAACCCCACCAAGTGTACACCACCATGTGTATGTGTGTTAGCATTTTCACAATCATTTTTTAAAGGATTAGCCACTCAACTTGCCAAGCCACTCAATCCTAGCGACGATGCAAAGTTAGATCACTTGAATGGCACTAGATGACCGATATGCAAACAAGTTTGCTCCTCTTGATAGTACAGCCATCTATCCTAAATCCGGTCATAAACTTCTCTACACACCTATGACCGGTGAAATAAAATGCCCTAGGTTATACCTTTGCCTTGCGCATTCCATTCCATCTCCTCCAACGTCGATGCAACACATGCACCAACACGATCAACAATGATATGATTCACTTCATATCATCATGTGATCATATTGGTTCATCGATCTTGACTTCACTTGCTCTTCACCGTTGCCATCGTCCATCGGTGCCAAGTCTTGCTCATGCTTCACCGCCACGCGGTCCATTGCTCCAAAGCCTTCGACTTGCCCTTCACGTTTGCAACTGGTCCATCAAGCCAAGTCTTGTCTTGATCTTCTCCACCTTGATCACATGACTCAATGTCACGTCTCATGTGCAATGAGCTCCTTCATCATCACATGTGTGAGCTTTGCAACATCTCCAAGCCATTTTCATCTTCATGGCATATGTTGCTCACACATGTACCTATGGACTAATTACCTGTGTATCTCACATAAACACAATTAGTCCACCTAGGTTGTCACTCAATTACCAAAATCAAACAAGGACCTTTCAAAAACGCAGATCAGTATGATGACTATAATAATAGACATATTTACCTGTATGGCCCTCAAAATAATGCGTCTTCCTTTCATGGCCTGTTTTTTTCAAACTTACTTGTAAGGACCGAAAACAAAGTTCTCTTACTTGTATGGCCTTCCATCCGCTTCTAACACTTAACAGTGTTAATGTTAGGGACCGAATACTGGGGTACCCAAAGAGGAGGAGCTAATAACCATCAAACGTCGATGCTTCCGAATAGGCAAGAATGCGACTACACCTCTTGTCCGACGATCGAGGGTTAACTCCGTTTCATCCAACCCCCAAAGGTTGGCTCTGCCTCGCCCGACGTCTTCACTGACGTCTGGGGGCTGGCTCCGCCTCGCCCGACATCTATGCGCTGATGTCTGCGCGCTGCTCCTTCATAACTACACGCATAGATAAGGCAGGGCACTCAAGTCAACCACAATACCGAGGACCATACCCTGCACGCCTGCAGGAAAGTACCATCAGGATATGACAAGATGGCGCTTTAAGGCCCTTCTGGGCATGTCAGAGCCCGAACAGTGTTGTGGGCGCCGACATTTGTTTTACAGTGTTGTGGGTGCCGCCATTGGCCCTCGGGCGCGGATCCTGACGGAACCATATGACAACCACTATGGTCCAAGAGAAGACTCACATCCTCTATAGTAACGGGCTTGTAGTCACTACGCCATCCACTCCCCGATGGGGCTGCGAATCAACACCCCGGTCCGTCGTGCCGCCCGCCGGGGCGGGATGGGATGTGACCACTTGCTGATCAAGTCAGAGCGTGGCATCATAAACGGCAGACACCCAGCGTGGAGCTACCCCTGGCACCGTCTGCTGTGTCAGCACGGCTGGCTCAGTGGAAAAGGAAGACCCGGCGCCTTTGAAGGACCTTCTTTGCCTATGGTTTTTCTGCTTTCTCCCATCTATAATCCTTGCTTCGCCTTGGTTTATAAAAGGGAAGGCATGACACCCCACTAAGGGGACCGATCGATTCAACACACCAGGCATCTCATCACACATAGCTGAGCAGCAACCAACCTCTCAACGCCCTTTCAACCTTTCTATCAGAGACTTGGGACCAGTCCCTCTCTCGCCTGTTTATACCCCTACTATGAACTTTTTAGTGCAAATAACACGAGCAGCAGCCGTGAATTGGACGTAGGGACATTTTGCCCGAACTAGTATAAACCGTGTGTCTTTTTAGCACACCATCCGAGCCGGATGTGCAATAATACAAATTTACTAGTTGGTGTTTACTCGAAACACCGACAGTTGGCGCGCTAGGTAGGGGACCTTTGCGCGTTCCAACATTAACATCAGGCCATGGATGGCTAGCCACGGAATCAGCTAGGTCCCGGGCGCACACGTGCGCTTCGGTGACCTGGACTTCATTGTCATGGTGGGAGGAGAGTTGGCATTAGCTCACGCCGCCATCCAACCTCTCCCCTCCATCGTCCTCAACTATGGGAGGCTTGAGTGCCAGCTCGGCATCCGTCTAGGGAGGACCCGTGCCACCTCACCCTCTCTCCAAAACACCCCACACGGAGCGCCCCGATAGTGCTTCCGTTCGGTCTCCACAACATCGTGGCGATCTTTAGCCACCTTGTGGCACAGCGCATGATCCCATCCCCTGCAAACAACGAGTTCGTGGGGGTGATCGAACGCATCACGGAATCTTTCCATGACCTCCTGGCAGAGGAGCTAGGGTTGCCCTCTTTGGCTCTAACTCCAGCAGGGGAAGCCATCACCCCTCTTGTGAATGCTTCATGCGGGTACCCCCGAGAGGCACATCAAAAGCGTCCATGCGGGGGAGGCTACTCCAACAAATGACCTCGGTGACAAGGTCGAGAGGGAAACAGCGGCCCCACCATGCATGCCGGTGGAGCAGCTGAAAGCCCAACACCGAGAGATCGAGGAAGCGTGACTCTAGCTCAAGCAGGAATGCACGGAGCTCGACTAGGAGATAGAGCACCATGGAGATGGTGGGCGCACACGCGCCATGGCCCGCGACGTGAACCATAGGATCATCGTAGATGATGAAGCCCTCCCTCGCTTCGCCCGGGCAAGCCAGAACATCGCCGCCGCTGCAGCCTTGCTCCATGGCCTTCCAGAGGCCACGACTCCCGAGGATCGTCAGGCCCACCGTTTTTATCCACACGTTGCTCGAGCATGCGGCGGCGCAGCAGGCTGAGAGCTCGTTGTCTCGGCGATGCGAGCTCGACGCCACCAGTGCACGCTCTTAGAATGCCCCGGTAGGGGCACGTTGGTCCACCAAGAACCACAAGGAAGTAGGCAGCGCACCACGGTCCTGGTGCGTCAGCGTCTCGGCCACAACCGTGATGCGCGCAACACCATCGACACCCATAGACGCGCCTACAACGACCCAAGAGAGGGAGCTAGATGTGGCTATCACCCTCGACGTGGTGGACGCTACGATAGCAGCGAGGACCGCAGCCCGAGCCCCAGCCTGCTGGGGCCTCAGGCCTTTGGTCGTCACATCCTCAACACTGCTTTCCCACCGAGGTACCGACCACCAACCAATATCCTGAAGTACTCTAGGGAAACAAACCCTAGATTATGGCTCGAAGACTATCGGCTTAACTGCCAAGCCGATGGTGCGGATAATGACGACTTCATTATCCGCAACCTTCCATTGTTCTTGGCCAATTCGGCACGAGCGTGGTCGTAACACCTACCGTCCAACGGAATCCAGAGTTGGGTGGATCTGAAGAAGATCTTTGTGGGAAACTTCCAGGGCACATACAAGCACCCTAGGAACCTATGGTACCTCAAGGACTGCTGATAGAAGGCCAAAACCCTCCATGGGTACATCCGGCGCTTCTCCCGGCAGTGCAACGAGCTTCCTAACATCGCCGACACCAACATTATAGGAGTCTTCCTATCCGAGACCACCTGTGAGTCTCTGGTTCATAAGCTAGGAAGCAAGGGCCCACAAACCACCAAGGAACTCCTGGACATCGCCACCAGCCATGCCTCTAGAGAAGAAGCGGTCGGAGCGAACTTCGATCATCTCGAAGGCAAGGCAAGGCGGGATGAGGACGCTGGCGAAGGCATCTCCAATCGTTCCGCCAAAAGGAAGAACAAGAAGCAACGGCACGAGGGCTCGCTCATGGCCGCGGCTGACCGCAAGGGTGGTTAGAAGCCCACGGAGGGCACTCTAAACCATTTCAAAAAATTACTCGAAGGGCCATGCCCAAACCATGCCTTCCCGATCAAACATCTATACAAGGACTATAGCCTCATGAGGCGGTTCTTGTCCGGAGGCTCCAACAAAGGAGAGCTTGGGAAGGAACCTGACCCCACCACGGATGACACCGAGGGGAAGGATGGCGGCTTTCCAACACTAGACGGTTGCCTCATGATCTTCGGAGGATCGACGGCCTATGACTCCAAACACCATCAGAAGGTCGCGCGCCATGAGGTCTATACGACCAAACCGGCCACACCTGCCTTTCTCCGGTGGTCAGAGTTGGCCATAACCTTCGATCAGACCGACCACCCAGATAGCGTCCCACATCCGAGGAGATATCCGCTCATGGTCGACCCGATCATCGGCATGAAGCGACTCACCAAAATACTGATGGATGGAGGTAGCTGCCTCAACATCATGTATGCCAAGGTGCTCGACGAAATGGGCATCGATCGGACATGCGTCCACCCAACCGAGCACTTTTCCATGGCATTGTGCCCGGAAAGCAGGCCATGCCACTTGGGCAGATCAATCTGCCCGTTACCTTCGGGGATCCATCCAATTATAGGACGGAAACCCTCACCTTCGAGGTGGTTGAGTTCCCTAGAACCTACCACGCCATCTTGGGACGTCCATGCTACACGAAGTTCATGGTCGTCCCCAACTATACCTACCTCAAGCTAAAGATACCGGGGCCCGATGGGATCATCACAGCAATCGTCGCCTCTAGAGAGCTCGCCGCCATTAAGAAGGAGGTCATCGAAGAAGCGCTCGACCCCAAAAAATCAACTGGGTCTTTCGAGCCTACGGACGGCTCTAAAGAAGTCTTCATAGATCCCGGCAGCCCCAACAGCAAGGTAGTGCACATTGGCACCGCGCTTTCCTCTAAATAGGAAAACACGCTCGTCGACTTTCTCCGCGCCAACAAAGACATCTTTGTATGGAAACCCTCGGACATGCCAGGCATCCCGAGGGAAGTTGCCGAGCACACCTTGAAGATCCGTTCAGGCTCCAAGCCGGTGAAACAACGCCTACGTCACTTCAACGAGGGGAAACGCAGGACCATCAGGGAAGAGATCACAAAGCTCTTAGCGGCCGGATTCATCAAGGACGTGCACCACCCAGAGTGGTTGGCCAATCCCATTCTTGTACGAAAAAAGAGTGGAAAATGGAGGATGTGTGTTGACTATACAGGTCTCAACAAAGCGTGTCCAAAGGATCCATTTCCTTTGCCACGCATAGACCAGATAGTTGATTCTACCTCTGGGTGCGAAACCATCTGCTTCCTTGATGCGCCTACTCCGGTACCATCAAATTGTGATGAAATAGTCTGACCAGCTCGAGACATCTTTTATCACCCCTTCAGATCGTTCTGCTACATCACAATGCCGTTCGGTCTGAAGAACGTTGGGGCCACATACCAGCGCTATATGCTCAAGTGCTTCGGGGACCTCATCGGGCGGACCGTTGAGGCCTACATTGACGACATCGTGGTCAAATCCAAATAGGCTGACCACCTCATAGTAGATCTTGAGCAGACCTTTGCAAAACTCTGAGCGAACGACATCAAACTCAATCCCAAGAGTGTGTTTTTGGGGTCCCGAGGGGTATGCTGCTTAGTTTTATCGTCTCCAAGCATGGCATCGAAGCCAACCTAGAGAAAATCTTAGCCATCACAAGGATGGGCCTAATTCAGAACATAAAGGGGGTACAACGGGTTACAGAGTGCCTTGCTATGCTCAGCCGCTTCATCTCACGCCTTGGCAAACGAGGTCTCCCCCTTTATCGACTTCTAAAGAAGGCCGATCACTTCAAATGGACATCCGAGGCCTAGGAGGCACTTGACATGGTTAAACAGCTCCTGACAAAGTCCCCGATCCTGGTTCCTCCCACCGAGGGAGAACCCCTTCTTCTCTACATTGTGGCCACCATGCAAGTGGTCAGCACCGCCCTGGTAGTGGAGCTAGAGGAAGAGGGACACACCCTCAAAGTACAGCGCCCTGTGTACTTCATCAGCAAAGTCCTATCCGACTCAAAAACTCGCTACCCCCAAATCCAGAAGCTTTTGTACGCTGTCCTCATCACCATGAGAAAGCTACGCCACTACTTTGAGTCACATCCAGTGACCGTCGTGATGTCCTTCCCCCTCAGCGAGGTCATCCAAAACCAGGATGCCACATGAAGGACCATGAAATGGGGCTCGAGCTAATGAGTCAGGGCATTGTGTATGCCTCTCGGACAGCCATCAAGTCTCAGGTGTTGGCTGATTTCATCGTGGAATGGACCGAGGTCTAAATGCCACCAGCAATCGTCGATCAAGAGTACTGGACAATGTACTTCGATGGATCACTGATGAAGAAGGGCGCCAGAGCAGGACTGGTCTTTGTGTCACCCCTCGGGGTATGTATGAGGTACATGGTCCATCTCCATTTCCCCTCCTCCAACAACGTGGCTGAATATGAGGCGCTCATCAACAGCTTACGCATTGCCATCGAGCTGGGCGTCTGACGCCTCAACGTTCGAGGAGATTCCTAGCTGGTCGTCGACCAGGTCATGAAGGAGTCAAACTGCCACAACCTCAAGATGGCCACGTACTTCCAAGAAGTCCGCCGGTTGGAAGACAAGTTCGATGGCCTCAAAGTCAACCACATCCCGAGGCGCCTCAACGAGGTGGCCGACGCGCTTGCAAAAGCAGCATCAGGCCAAGAGCCGGTGCCAATGGGCGTCTTCGCTAGTGACCAGCACAAGCCCTCGGTTCACTACGAGGAGTCAGAACAGGCGGTGATGGTCCATCCAACCCTAGCCCGAGGGCTTGACCAACCATTGGCTACATCCGGCTCTGAGGTCATGGAGCTCGAAGAGGACCCAGCGATAGAGCCCAATCCTCTGATCGACTGGAGGACAATCTATATCGACTACCTCCTCCATGACACACTGCCGATAGACAGGAAGGAGGCCCAATGGCTCGCATGTCGTGCCAAGTCCTTTGTTCTTATGGAGGGCGAACTCTACAAGTGAGGCCACACCGGGATCCTACAGCGCTGCATCCCCTTCGAATAGGGGAAGCGTTTGCTGAGCGATATCCACGGTGGGGTCTGCGGTCACCATGCCACGCCCAGAACCCTGGTCGGAAACAAGTTTTGACATGGCTTCTATTGGCCTACCAGGGTAGCCTATGCCGAACAAATCATACACACCTACAAAGGGTGCCAGTACTACACTCGGTAGACTCACCTATCGGGTCAAGCACTCCAGACAATCCCCATCACCTAGCCGTTCGGGGTCTGGGGACTCAATCTGGTTGGACCACTCAAAAAACTCCCGGGGGCTACACCCACTTGCTTGTCACCATTGACAAGTTTACAAAATGGATAGAAGCTCGGCCGATCTCCACAATCAAATCCGAGCAGGCCGTGCTATTCTTCCTCGACATCATCCATTGCTTTGGAGTCCCGAGCTCCATCATCACGGACAATGGCACGCAGTTCACTAGCAAGAAGTTCCTCCAATTTTGCGATGAACATCACATCCGCGTCGACTAGGCCTCCGTAGCACACCCTTGAATGAACGGGCAGGTGGAACATGCGAATGGCATGGTCCTACAAGGCCTCAAACCCAGGATCTTCAACCGGTTGAACAAATTTGGCGTGCGCTGAGGTCACCAAACTTCCTTCAGTACTCTAGAGCCTGAGGACAACCCCTAGTCGAGCCACCAGCTACACGCCCTTCTTCATGGTCTATGATTCTAAGGCCATCCTCCCAACCGACCTCGACTATGGAGCGCCAAGGATTAGGGCGTACGACGAACAGGGAGCCAAGGCATCCCACGAGGATGCCATGGACTAGCTGGACAAAGCTCGCGATGTCGCCCTCCTCCACTCAGCCAACTACCAGCAGGCGTTGCGATAGTACTACAACCGACGAGTGTGAGACTAGGCCTTCAATGTCGGGGACCAGGTCCTCTACCTCATTTAGAGCAACAAGGACCGGCACAAGCTCTCCCCGCCGTGGGAGGGACCATACGCCATCGCGGAGGTACTCCGGCCAGGCGCCTACAAGCTGAAAACCATCGATGGTGAGGTCTTCACCAATGCCTAGAACATCGAGCAGCTACGTCGCTTTTACCCCTAAATAAATGCATTCTTTCTCTTATCTATTTCATTATCAAAATCCCCTATCCTTTGTGATACCCGACCCCTGCAATGGCGAGGGGTCGGGTCTCACCCGGGGGCTGATATGAGTGTATTTACCTTGCAAACATTCTCTATGCCAGCCTTTCTTTCTCATGTTATTACCTAGGAGCTAGATTTTTAGGAACAAGCTCTGAGTATAACTGGTCGGACTTGAGAAACCTATGCCCTAGTGGCGACGACGCATTTGCTCACCAGCATGATTAGAACTGGCTCACCCGCACTCCAAGCTTTTATGGCCTTAACAATGGAAAGGGGTCAGAACATGCTAAACCCTTCTGTAGAAAAAAGGGGGAGAAGAGCTGAAAAGCTGTTTGCTGTAACAAAATTTAAGAACTTATCCATTTTTGCACAAATTCGTCGCTTGGCTTATCTGCCCAACTAAATTCTTGTGTGGGATACTCTCATCCTCTACTTTTGCAGAAAAATCCTACCTCAATAGGAAACACAAGTCGACTGGACGGCTTGGCTACTGTCGAGAAATGGGTCGATCGAACGGCTCGAAACCACCACCGAGAGATAAGCACCCTTAGTTACTTACGTTACATATTCAATTCGCTACCAAGCCTTCGACCCCAGCAATGGTGGGGGGTCGGACATCGCTCGGGGGCTAGCAAGAGTGTCTACCCGCTAGACATTTCTCTTTGCCTGACCCCTCCTTATGTTTAAAAATTGGAGGCACAGTGTACGGGCATACACGTTGAGTAAAACTGGTCGAACCACTAGAACCCTATGCCCCAGCGGCTATGGCGTTTTTGCTCACCAACGTAATCGAAGTCTTTGTCCCCGCAGTCCAAGCTTTAGCATCCACCTTCTAGAGAAGGGTTTGGAGGGGCCTACTTGCAGAATTTTCATCAAGAAGCTGTTAAAATCGCCCAAACCGACCGAACGGCTCGGTTCACTACCAAGAGGCAGAAACAAAAAACTGGGATGCTCGTGCAGGTTACACCGGTCCCATCATGAACGTTGGACCCGAACCCCGCACAGACATACTCGGTAAGAGCTCTCAGAACCCATCACTCGTGCCACTGAAGTAACATTACCGACCCCGCCTTCTTTTTCATTATATTATCATTCATCCAAGCGTTGCACATGCGATTACCGCATCACAACACTTCACGTCGCGTCACGAAGCGGTAGTCATCTCATTTGATATGAACGGCGACAGACCGAGGTTGGAAGACTGGCCCACGAAGGGCTCGAGGCCGCTTCGAGTCAAACAGAGCCAGGGGAGAAAAACTAAGATGAGCCCTAGTGGCCTTGCCCGACCCCACTCAGAAGAGGACAGGGGCATCTCGACCTTTCTCGTTCGATTCTAACCTCGAGCCAAACCCACAGAATCTCCATCGAGAAGAGGCCAACGGGCCACCCGAGCCTATCGAACAGCTCGGGCATCTGATGTGGCAGAACCTCCTAAGAAATTGGGCCCACGTGCACCTATTGATGTCTCAACAGACCTCAGATAGCGTACACAAGTTCCCAACAACTTAACAGGTCTGTCGGGTGTCCTCGGGAAACCCGAATCATCCACGAATCTTTTCCAAACAGGATCCCAATCACAGTCATTGCAGATTACAACAGTTTTCAATATACATACCAGAGATTATAAAGCGGAAGACTTAAGTTTTAATATTACAAACCAGTTGTTTCAAACTTACATAACCATAAGTGTCATACAACCATAGTAGCGGGATAATATTACATTAACATTATTTATTTCACACAAACTAGTGCCTTGTCCAAAGGCCATTCATCATTCCTCATCGTCATCGACTTCAAATACTGACATGCAGCAGGGACCAAAACAAGCCTGCGCATGTGACTCACCTACAACAAGGGTTAACAAACCTTGAGTACAAAAGTACTCAACAAGACTGACCCAACCAAAAAGGGCGAAGGTCTTAGGGATGCAGGTGTTGGGTCAAGGTAAGGATGTAGAAAGATTCAAAAGTTCTTTGCCAAAAGCTTACTATTCTTGATCCTAGTTTCAAGTTTTACCCCTAAGTACTTTAGTTCATTATCTCCAACCAAGTGTTCATATCCCATGTTCCAATCCTTCTCATTCCATTCTTTTTCTCATGTTTTAGTAATTCACCAGTCCTGCATTGCTTCTGTAATGAATCGAGTCTCCATATCCGCGGAGCACTGGCAATTCGAATTGATTCAAGTCCCAGCTGGGGATTCCTTATCACACGACATATGTAGAACTTAATCTTGCATATATCAACCTCGCTACTGGATCCTCCCGTACTAAGCCGTCTCCACGCCACCCGAGAGCACAGCACACCTCAAATCCGGCCACATTCAAGCCACGAGGGTACACGCTACTCCCGCCATCTCACCACTCCCAGTGCATGGGCATTCGTCTTAGTATCGGATTAGCCGAAGTAGGCTTACTGGAGTATGTGACTAGTACTACAAAGTGTCTCGTTCAGAAGATCCACAATGAGTGGCCTTTAAGCGACATAGTCGGCAACTTTACCCAACATTCAAGATAAGCCACCCGACTAGTCTCTAGTTCATTCTATCTTCTTTCTTTCTTTCTTTGGCCAGTATGCCATCTTTGATTGTATCCAAACTTTTACTTTGAAAGTCTACCACAAAGCATACTAAGCAATTCTACGCCTTTGTAAATGAAATCATCTTCAAGGATGGTAAACAATTAACAAGGTAGGCAATGCATCAAGTAGGTAACATTTGAATTAATCAACTTAATGCAATAAGTAACAAAGGTGATAAACTTTTCAAAGTAAACAAGGTAATGGTTTAATGCATAAACCGGGGCTTGCCTTCGTTGACGATTTCAGGTTCCGGATCAGTACCACAATTATCGAATCCCGTGACAACCGGGGATTCTTCCAGGACTTGCTCAACTAGAATCGTTTCACTCTCGGGTTCTACACGAAATGATAACATATGCTTTAACATGATGATAATGTAAACATGATGCTTTCACGGTACATGAAATGTAACAACACCCTGAATACGATTTTCCTTCACGGTACAGTTGCAAGCCAACAAAACCAACTTGCAATTCTACCGGCAAGAACCACACATGTGACTTGACCAAACTGATCTTGAAACCCTACTGGTCATACAACATGACCCAAACAAAAATTAAACCCTAACCCTAACAATTAGGGTTGCTTTTATTCAATTTTTAATTAATTTGAAATAAGCCCAAAAATAAATTTGTTCTAAATGACCTCAAAATTTTATGTAAGCTTCCTCATAACAAATTAGTGTACCAAAATAAATTTCATAATTTTTGGAGCTACACAGTGACCTACAAAAATTATGGAAATTGCATTTATCAATTAATTGACTAAATTTTTGAACATTAAAAATTTATTCAAATTTCAAGTTTCAAATTTTTAAACCATAATAGAGCATGTACAGAAGCTACACAAAATTTTTTAGAATTTTTGGAGCTATGATTATTTTCCTACAAATTTCCAAAGATTCAGCACTATTCAAAATCAGAAAATAACAAAAGGCACTATTCTCTCTCTTGCTCTCACTGACAGCCGGCCCCCACCTGTCATCCCCAACCTCGGCATTGACTGTGGCTGCGACGGCGCTGACCGGCGCAAACTCACCAACGATGAGCCCAACAGCGACGGCCAAAGCACTAACATGTTCACAAGAGCTAGGCGCATCGATTAGTGGCACTTTGGAGGTTGATTACGGCATGGAACAAGGCTAACACCGGCCATGGCGGACGCGGTGGCACGGCGGTGTTATGCCGGCGAAACAAGGCCAGTAACGGTGAAACAGAGAGTTCAGGAAGCATCAGTGGCTCACCCCGATCGTGTTGAAGCAACAGGCGAGACCGGAGAAGCTCTGGTGACGCGTTTTGACGGTGGCCGGGATCACGCCAGAGCGGACCTCGTCGACGACAGCGTTCTGGCGACTGCAGTGGGCAAAACGAGAAGGCAAGAGTGGAATGAGCACTACAGCATCGCGACGAAACCAGAGAGCCAACAATCGAGGGCAACAGCTCACCGGATGAGGTTGGCCACAGTGAATCGATGTTTCCATTGAGGTCGCCGGCCCGCGAGGAAGATGAACGTGGACAGCGAGCTCTCGGCGAAATCAAGTGATTGCAACAGCTCGATCGGATGCATGAGGAGCAGGCGGAACTAGAACACGGCTTTTACGGGGCTTGCTTGCACTGAGGAGATGAGAGAAGCTCGCCGGAGTTGAGACGGCGGCGTCGGGAAAACAGAGTGAAGGAAGAAAAATGAACGGCGTCATCTGGTCTTATAGCTCGGCCAGAGCGCCATGACTCGACTCGATAGCGGCGTGCTCCCGTGCCAGCTGCATGAAAGCCAAGGGCGGTCGCAGACGCTACTGAAGACCGGAGAAAGGACGCCATGCCCGTGGGGGGCGGTGGTCATCGCTCTTGTTAGAAATTCGTAATTGCCACCGAGTTCATTTTGCAAATTACTCTCAAATTTTCTAAAGAAGTTGAAAATCTCCAAAAATGAAAGTTGCTCAACTTTTCAAACTCTATAACTTTGCTTCAATGAACATTTTCAAATTCTGCCTCCATTTTGAAATTTGAATTTGGGGTGCATTTGAGTATTTGAATCATTTCAAAATTACTCCAAATTTTATATGTAAACTTGAAAAACTTTGAATACCAAAGTTGATCCACATAAAATAATCTTCAACTTTGCTTTTTGCCTCAACCCCGAATTCCACATGGATTTTGAATTAGTCAAAAGGGGCAAAAAGGACTTTTATAATTTGAATTTGAATTCAAATTTGATTTGTCTTTCTTTTACTTTAACTTTGATTTTTGACCAGTAACATGGCCCATTAGGGTTATTTGAGTCAAATGACACATGGCCTCACATGATCACATGAAATTTGACCCTTGTGGTCATGATCTTTATTTAGGGTTTTGAAACACATCACATGAAATAACAACATTATGAAATAAAGCTTATTTAGTGAATGCATTCAAAATTTTCTACTCCATGAATGCTTTGCAATGCATATGATGACATGTCAAATTTTAGTGCTAGGTCAAAACACCAGAGGTGTTACATCTACCGGGGGGCGGGTTAAGAAGTAGTGGAATGCCACATGAGGGCTCTACCGACCCCGTCAGCGGATGATGGACCCAAATTCCACTCGAACATGCCCATTAGCGAGCTCACCGAGTGCGACACTCAAGCCATCGAGGAAAGTGTCATTAGCTCAGCCCCTCTGGTTGCGGAAACCGAGGATGGGGTGACGCTCGAATCACGGGCGACCCCTACCGAACCCGATGGGGCTCGGGGGCTCAAGCCGCTCGATCCTAGATCAAAAGGCCGAGGTTTGAAGGCTGGCTCACGGAAGACCCAAAGAGCTAGGGGGGAAATGTAGATGAGCCCCAGCGGCCTGTGCCTGTCCTGCTGAGAAGCGGACAAGGCCATCTCAACATTCCCATTCGATCCTAGCCTCTAGCCGAGCCCATAGAATTCCCATTGAGGGGGAATCTGTTGGAAGGTGGGTTAAGTAGTAACGAATACCCCCAATGGTCTTGTCGATCCCGTCACAAGTGATGGAACCGGATTTCTGTTCGAACATGCCCGCTAGCGAGCTTGCCAAGCACGTCACTCGAGCCATCAAGGTAAGTGGCAATAACTCATCCCCTCCGGTTGCAAAAACCGTGGACGGGGCGACAGTCACAAAAATGAGCCGACCCTTGACCGAGTCCCCACGCCACGTGCGGGGGCCTGGGGAAGATCAAACTTGCAAGGAGATCAAACGCACGGTCGCAGAAAGATAGCTAAGACCCTAGGGAGAGGGTACATGCGAATACAAGAGATGCATTCTCCTAAGTCTCGCCATCCTCCCCTCGATTTTCAATGACATCCAACCCCAGCAGTGGCAAAGGGGCGGATCTCACTCGGGGCCTGATAAGGGCAGAAATACACCTTTTCTAAAAATAGTCGTTGTGTCAGACCTCTTCCTCACGTTAAGCCTAGCGACAAAGTTTGCGAAAATGAATAAACGAAGCATGCCTAGTTGAATTGCAAAAAAACCTACGCCTCGACGGTTACGGTATCTTTGCTCACCAGCATGATTCGAAGTTTTTTCCTCTTACGCCTCGAGCCCAACAGTCTTAACAAATGAAGGGGTCGGAATACGTGAGCCTTCCTTTCACACATAAAAAAGGAAGAAAAACAAGTTCAATCAAACAAATCAAATAAAACAAAGTTACAAAATTGTTTTCATGGTATATAAGGAGCGGCACTTGTTCACAGGTTATAAGAATGCTTATCCTGCCTATTTGACTAACTACCCCCTCCAGGGACAACTATATCTTCAACCTTGTCCGCCAGGTTCCGCGCGACAGGAGCCACCGCCTTCTCTATTTCATCCAACTCGGAGGCTTCGTAGCCAGGCGCAAAGCCAAGGCTCATTGTCTCCAAGTCGATCTGTTGGCGTAGTGGGAGCGGGCGATGGTGAAGGCTTGGGTAATCCCGAAGCAAAGAGCTTCCCTCTTGAGCTAGTGCACCCGCGCTGTGATATCTACGGTAGCAGAGGCCGTAATCGAGCTGGTTCCCTCTGGTCGCGCCACCTCTAGGTCATCGAAGACCACCCCGACGGCAGCGCATAGGAGATCGTCCTCATCGCTCTCTGCCTGAAGGATCCCCCATGCCTCAGCGAGCTCCATGACCAGCCCGGTGGAGACGCTCTCGGCCACCAGTCTTTAGGGTACCGCGGTTCCAAGATCGTCCTGGATGGAGCTAACCACCTGCCGTGCCTCATCGTGCTCTTGGACGGCCTGGTCGCGCTCTCCGTGGGCCGTGCCGCGCTTCGAGCAGAGCCTCTCCATAGTCTGGTGTAGCTCGTTGCGCTCCCTACGTAGCCGGGCAGCCACCTCGGCATCTAGGTTCGCCTTCTGCTGCAGGGCCACAGACCTCTCCTCGGCTCCCAGCTTGAGCTCCCGCTCCTTCTCCACCTCGGCCAGGAGGTTGAGGATCCACTGGCGGGCCTCGGCGCTACTTTGGAGCAGCTCGTCCCGCTCCTTCTGGACTCTGGCGGCCTCGTCCTCGTCCTACAATGCACTCGCCGATAGATCCTGGAAAGCCTTCTCGGCATCCTCCGCGTCCCGAAGGGCCTCGACCTCCCACTGCCAGAGCTCAGCCGCCTCCTCGGCCAGGGGAGTCAGCTTGGCCACCCGCAGTTGGGCGATAGCAAGCTGGGCGCTCACATCCGTGCATAGCTAGGCCTCTTTGGTGAGGCGATCCCATTTCTCCTTCTACTCGTGGAGGAACAGGGACTTCTCCCGGCTATGAGCGATAAGGGACTAAAAGAAGATCAATGTCAAAACACAAAAATACATAAAGAAAGAAGAAAGCAAGAAAAAGGTTAAGTAGATACCCGGCCAGTTGGAACGATGATGTCGCGCAGGACGCCCCTGGCCTAGTTTAGGACTTCCATCATGGCTGAGATCCCTTCGTTGAGACTCTCCTGCTCTATGCTCTCGGTAGCATCGTCGAGTGAGAAGAGTATCGACGATGGGTCTAGCGGATCCATCCACTGGAGCAGCAACTCACCCCACGTGGGCGAGTGGCAAACCCTTGATGTTAGGGCCAAGGGCAACCCCCCGCTGGTTCCCTCCACCACCGCCACGACGCCGGGGACCCTTCGGCCATGTTCTCCTCCATCTGGCCCATGTCGGGCGTCGTCACCGGGCCGTCGGTGGCACGGATCATGCCGCTTCCTCGGGCACCACCGCGGCTGTGTCCGGCTGCACCAGGCTTGTCACAGTCATGGCCACCTCTGCTTGCATCGGCGGGGCCTCAACTGATGGCGTCACGCCCACCGCCGTCGGTGCCACGAGCACGAGTGGTAGCTCCGTCCGCTCCGACGTCGGCAGCGGAATCGCTTCCGCCGCTGGTTGCTCGATGACCTCCGAGGGCGTTCCCTCAACCGCGATGCCCACTTGTCCCGCTGAGGGCATGGGTGCCACCATGAGCGATGCCTCACCGGCCGACGAGGTAGTGACCTCGGCTCCGCTCCCGCCCAAAACGAGAGCGATGTCGGGCGACGGCCACCGCCTCGCCTGAAGGGCAACACTCTTCTTGGGCACTAGCGCCAAAGAGCCGCCCCACCTCAGGACGCTGCAAGACACAAAAGGCGTGAGTCACGCTGAAAATAGAGAAAAACGGAGGTGTTAATGACTTACATCGATGCTGTTGGGCGCAAGATACATTTGGGGGACGAACCCCTAGGTCCTTGCTCCGCCTCCGCGGGACGGGGCCGTTTGGCACCCGCCCCCTACTCCCGGTCTGAGGGGCTCGCCTCCCTTGCACTCGGGGGCATGGCGGTGGAGCCATCCCCCTCCCTCGGCACCTCGGGCTCAGCGACAGATCTGCCCACCCCCGCTAGCACCTCGGGCGCGGTGGCAGATCCACCCGCCCCCCCGACACTTGAGGCATGGCAGCGGGGCCGCTCCCCTCTGCTGACACCTCGGGCGTGACGACTGATCCGCCCGCCCCTACTTGTTCTGAGGATGGGCCGATGGTTCGGCCCGCCTCCGCCATCCTCACGGATTCACTCCCTCCCGCATGAAACGGGAAGGGTCCCTGCATGGACGAGGGGATACCTGTTAGTGTATCCTCGCTCTCCAGGTCATCTCACTTGGTGTCTGTAACTACCTCTTCTTCTTCTTCCTCGTCGTCGTCTTCATCACTGTCGGTTTCCTCCCCACGCTCCCGCGCGCGTAGCTTCTACTGCTTCTTCCTCCTCTCGTCCTCCTTCACCTCCGCTGCCGCTCGGCCACAGCGTGGTTGGCCACCATCACCACCGGATCCTTCGGCAATGGAGCCAAAAGATCTGTAAGGACGAGCTTCTTTGGCTGGTTCCCCTATCTCAATATCAGCATCAAAAGGTCGGGAGTTCAATTAAAAAGGAGGCACGAGGAAAGAAGACTTACAAAAACAATGTATCCCGGTTTTGGCCGCATTGGGGGATGCCCTGGCACCGGATATACAAAGTCAAGGGTAGCACCGGCATCATCCTGCGGAGGCTCCATCCCTCCTTGATACGCTGTGCCACTTCAGAGGGGGAGAGTGCTCCCTCGGCGAGAGCCGTCCCATCGAGTGACACCCCAGGTGCCATCATGTGTAGGGGAAGTGCGCGCCTCATCAGTGGCGCCACCCTCCACACGTGATAGGCACCGATGATCCCCGACCCCTTTCACGCCCCTCTCCTTTAGAATTTGGACGGTGGCGAGATGGTCCTGGATCTTCTTCTTGTCTTTCTCCAAAACTCCCCACCTCCTCCATGATTCCGGGACCTCTTCAATGAGGCGCCCGGTGAACTCCGGCAAGGGGGTGGCTGCATCGTTCTTGATGTAAAACCAATGCGAATGCCACCCCTTGTTGGAGGTCGACAGACGCATCAGCGGGTACTCGTTGACCCGGTTGTTGCGTAGTTGAATACCGGCGCATCCCATCGGTGCGTTCAGCTCCTTCTTCTTCTCCCGCTTCTTCAGGAGGGTGATGACGAAGAAGTACCACCACAGGTCGAAGTGGGGACTAATCCCAAGGAACCCCTCACACAGGGCGACGAATGTCGCAATGTGTTGGATTCCATTGGGATTAAGATGCTGCAACTCCACCTTGTAGTAATGCAGCAAGCCCTGAAGAAACTCATGGGTGGGGGTGGTGAAAGGATCAAGTTGCCCAAGACAGGGGGTGAATTGGGCTAATTCTAAATTTCTTTGCAATAATTAAATTCTACGGTTAGCACAATTAACCCCTTGTGCCTGCAAAGTGTTTTTATTGATCTAACGCACAAAAGTTTAGCAACCTATGTTCCAATCCTACTCTAGCATGGCAATTCTAAGAATGTAAATGACAAGAATTGAATTGCTCAAAGTAAAGAGAGAAGGAGGAACGCGGAGATGTTTTGCCAAGGTATCGGAGAGTCACCACTCCCCACTAGTCCTCGTTGGAGCACCCACGCAAGGGTGTAGCTCCCCCTTGATCCGCGCAAGGATCAAGTGCTCTCTACAGGTTGATTCTTCGACACTCCGTCGCAGTGAATCACCCACAACCGCTCACAACTTGAGTTGGGTCATCCACAAGCTCTCCGGATGATCACCAAGCTCCCAATCACCACCAAGCCGTCTAGGTGATGGCGATCACCAAGAGTAACAAGCACGAACTCTCACTTGACCACGATAAGCCTAATGAGAAGGGTGGATGCACACTTTGCTACTCTTGATCTCACTAATGAGGGCTCTCTTTGGGATTCTCAAATCTCAATAACCTCACTAGGACCTTGCTCTTCTTGGCACTCTCTAAGGTGTTTCTCAGCTGTTGGAATGAGCAAAAGTACCCCCACACACGAGTGGAGGAAGTATTTATAACACCGACTGAAAAACAAACCGTTATGTGCCTCTGCGGGGTGACCGGACGCTCCGGGCATGTTGACCGGACGCTCCGGTCAGTTCTCCCTGAACTCTAGTGTTTAAAGTGTGACCGGACGCTGGCTAGCGTCCGATCAGCACTGACCGGACACGTCCGGTCGTGATTTTCCCTCTCTGGAACCTTACTGGAGTCGACCGGATGCTGGCCCTCAGCGTCCGGTCACTTCACCTCTCAGCGTCCGGTCGCACCAGACAAAATCACCTTGGTCAAATGAACTGACCGGACTCTGAGCCAGCGTCCGGTCAGTATTTGACCCTCCATTCACTTCCAACTCTCGATCATATGTGAATGAAGTTTGCTCCATTGGATCTAAGGGCTATTTTGGAGCTACCTAGTGCTAGATTTAGCAAGTGTGCACAACACCTAACTCACTAGACTCACCTAGGTCAACTACCCGTCCATACCCCCCTTAATAGTACGGCCAAAGGAAAAACAAAGTCCTAAACTACTCTAAGTGTCTCTCCAACTCCAATTGACACTTAGAACTAGTCCATCCTTAACCTTGTCGTCCATCCTTTAAAAACCAAAACGATTTCCATCGTAGGGGCATGACCACCATGATCGCCCAATCAATCTCCATTACCATGACCTAACTTAATTGCCTCTGCAAAACACACGTTAGTCATAGTAATCATGTATTGTCATTAATCACCGAAACCCAACTAGGGGCCTAGATGCTTTCAGTGGTGAATCCCCGCTCGTGGAAGTGAGCAAAGGATACGACATACCGTCGGGTGGCGACGACGCATCCTCATCGTCGGGCAGCCACCACTCCTTGGCGGTAGTCTGCGCGCAAAGAAGGCTGTGGCGAACGAGGCCCTCCAGGCACTGAATGGTGACATCGGATCTGCACCATGGCTCCATTGAATGATTGGGGTGGGTGGATGCGAACTTGACGGCAGCTGAGATGCGGATGCGGGAGGCTTAGGCGATTGGCAGCGGATGTTGTAGATGCAAAGGCAAGGAGGCAATGTACGAAACCCTGGGGGCGAACCCTTTGGTTTTATAGGAGCGATGGATGCGAGGAAGGCAACCGTCCGCCTAGATCTCCGTGCCTACCATGATTCGCCACCATGTCACCACGCGGGATATGCACCCCCAATCACTATCCTTTCCCTCCAAAGTCGCGCCGGACATTTTGCCTCCTCGGGCAGACCAGGACTCTTTACTAGCAGAAAGATATAGGTCAAAAAGCGTTCCTTCGGCCCGGCCGAGCCCAGGAGCTCGAGGGCTAGCCCATCAACGGTTTCGACAACCGTCCCCAGGCACCCTTACGACAAAGGGTAGGCCCGCGATCGACAAAAACTCAAGCGTACAAGCTTCACGGGAGTCTCGGCCCACGATCGAGTCTCAGCCGGGCTGATCCTGGACGAGTCTCCGTGAACGGGATACTAGGGTCCTATTTAAGCTATCCGGTCAACAAACCATCGAATCTCACAGCCATACCCGTGAAGGATCCGAATCACCCCCCAGGCGATTCTGCCAGGGGCTACTATCGGGGACCGAATACTGGGATACCCAAAGAGGAGGAACTAATAACCATCAAACGTTGATGCTTTCGAACAGGCAAGAACGCGACTACACCACTTGTCCGACGACCAAGGGTTAACTCCATTTCGTCCGACCCCCAAAGGTTGGCTCTGCCTCGCTCGACGTCTTCGCCCGACGTCTGGGGGCTGGCTCCACCTCGCCCGATGTCTGTGCACTGCTCCTTCATAACTGTAACACCCCTGGTGTTTAGCTTTCACATTTGCACTGCATTTCATGAACATGAGCATCATGCATCCCTTCGTGAACTTATAGCACATGAAACATAATTTTGAAACATTGCAACGTGTTGTATATTTCATGTGTGTTGTTCTTTTATGAAATGTAAAGTGTGCAACACTTAAGTGCAACATGTGCCACTCACTTAGTGAAACAAGATTAGTTAATACTATGCAACAAGATCATGAAACATGTGAAACATGACTATGAAACATTTGCAACATTTCTTGTGTTTTTCATTGTTTCAGTGTATACCTTGATTGATTCTTGTGTGACCAATGCATGGTGTGGCTAGAAATGCTTGTAAGTAACTTAGTTACACTTAGAATGTCATTAGGAACAATGTTCATGTTGATCATTTTGCCTAATTAGGTTTCCAAGTCATGGTTGACCAATTTGGACCCCTAGAGCTCCTGTGTTTGACTGTTTAAAAAGTGTAGCTTAGGATGTTTGCATGTCTGAGCAACCTAAAGCAAAGTTGTAGAGAATTATATGTGGAACAAAAGTTATTTGGTGACCAACTCATGAAAATGTGCACAACATGCTCTAAAGGGTCCCACAAGTTAGTTTTGAGAGCTATTTTGAAACTCTGAAAATTTTCTAAGTCACAAAGCAAGTTTCAGTTTCATGAGCTGATGTTTGGAGCACTGTATCTCACTAACCAAGCCAAACTAGCTCGAGCTCCAATTAGCAAACTTGTAGTACTCACGTAGGCCTCCAACTTTGTTAACTACAGCTTACCCTGGATCGCCTCGGATTAAGAGATCTTTTGTCGACAAGTTTCGCTGTCAGTCGGCTCGTTGGTTACTGAAACGAAAAATTCAGGCGCTACAGTGCCGACCGGCAGCAGGCCGTTGCCGCCGCGTGGCCGCCACGCGCCGTGGCCAACCTGACGCCGCTGCCCGGTGTCCTCCGCTTGAAGCCGCGTCCTTCTGCCCTCCCTGCTCACTCTCATTCACCCTCCTTCGCCTCCTCCACTCGCAGCAGCAGTAGCCAAAGAGCAGCGCAGCTCCGCCGTGGCCAAGCGAGCTCCGTCGTCGCCTCACTCGCTCACCGCCGCAAAAGCACGACTGCTAGCTCGGCAATGACTTCGCCGTAGCCTACTCTACCTCCTCCACCTATTAGCCGCGCCGTTTGGGTCTCGGTAAGGGCGCAGTGCCGTTTTCCACCACCGCCGCCATGACAGCGTCCTCGCCGGAGCTGAGGCCGCCGTGGTCGGGCTAGCTAGGAGCCATTTCATTCTCGATAGTTGCTTCCTTGAGTTTCCCCGTGTGCCCGTGGAGCTCGTACCGAGCTCTATGGAGCTAGCCGTGGCTTGCCGTCGCCGGCAGCTCACGCCGGAGCCTTGCCGTGCCGCCATCACCGGCGGCAAGCTCCTTACGCTAGGTCGTAGCGCTAGCTAGTACCACCAATCGAACCCCCTCAGCACGGAGGTCACGCCGGTGTC
Organism: Miscanthus lutarioriparius; assembly: GCA_904845875.1. Classification (NCBI taxonomy): domain Eukaryota; kingdom Viridiplantae; phylum Streptophyta; class Magnoliopsida; order Poales; family Poaceae; genus Miscanthus; species Miscanthus lutarioriparius. The sequence goes on along the minus strand of CAJGYO010000019.1, from coordinate 27,863,493 downwards.
CTTGATTTCGCCGGAGGAGCCGCCGCCGGTGAGCTTCGCCGTGTGCCGCGCCGTCGTAGCGCCTCCTCTATTTTTGGCTCACTGACGGGTGGGGTCGGCTGACATCGGGTCCCGCGTGTCAGTGGCTGAGCAGTCTTAGGGCTAGTTCAAAAATGCAGTTTTAAATGCTGATTTGTGATTTTTGTAACTCCCAATTGGTAGATCCAAATTGAGTACTTCCAATTTTGTTAGACTCACAGTTAGGTCTAGTAATTAAGAAAAATATATATTGAGCACATTTTGTAGAAATTTTGGATGAATTAAATAGGAACTTGAAAAGTGTTTTTGAATGCATGCAAACTTGTTTAAATCATATCTTGAGTTTCTGTGATCCAAAAATTATGAAATTTTGTGGGTAAGCTAGTCTTGTATAGTAGAAGCTCTGGTTAAAATTTGAGAGTCATTGCATGTATAGTTTTTGAGTTATAGATTTTTCATTTATCACTGGTAGATACTTGTGTGAATTTTTGTAAATTATCTATGAATCCTATGGTCATGAAACTTGGTAGGTAGTGTCCTGGTACCTTAAAGATGCAAGGAAAAATATGAAATCTATTGCTTGACACTTTTCACTAAGGTTTCCTAATTATGCCATTTTAAGCCATTCTGCCTTACCATTTTTGTGTAGGTTGTTATACTTACTCAAATGGTGTGAACTTTTTATGGTAGTCTACTCAGAGCATGTAGTGTCTACTGTAATTTTTGTAGAATTAATGGGGCAGTTTTCATATATGTTTACTATTTCCCCTAATTAATTAAATAAATTAAGAAAGGTATTAAAAGAAATGTTTTGGTGATGGACACCCTACTTTATGGTGTTCTTGTGATATGTCAGTAAAGATGGTTTTGTCCAATTAAGCGTTTATATCATAAGTTAACAATTATTTGTTGAATCATGTCCCTCTGGACAGATCTGGGGACTTTGGAAAGTTCCCCATGATAATGTGGTTTTCTGTGCTTGTGATGAATACAAAAGCTGTAGATAAGTTATGTATCTAGCTCATGTCAAAATTTGAGGGTATTTGGCCCAGTAGTTTAGAAACTACAGCTGTTTAAAGTTAGGTTCCTGTTTTGCTTACTCTCTGCCTTGTGAGGACAGAGTTCTGTTGAATTATGAATTCGAGCTAGTAAAGGTTTGAATCATGCTTGGAGGTCTAAAAATGAATTGTAGACAATTTTATAAGCTTTCCAGATTGTCTTGTTTCATGTCATTTTGAATTATAAATCTCCACTTATGGCTAGTTTACTGTACTGCTACATAGTCTTCATTTGCTGAAATACAAATGCTTGAGTGAATGTGTTGCAATGTAATCGTTGATTGTTTAGGGGTTAGCCTAACTTGAAAATATGCTTAGGTGCAGGTGCTAGGTCATTAACTGAAGATGAGCAATTATAGATTAGGTTGTATAAACTTGGTAAGTAAAGTGATTTGAATAGGGCTTAAGTTGGAATATGCAAACTACAAATAACATGTGCATTCTCCGAGCATCCTCGATATCTTCGCTCATGTGCATCCATGATATTTATCTTATGCATTCATGCAATAGGTGTGCCGGAGGGAGTGACGTGCTGGAGTTCGAGGGAGCCAACCAGAGGAGGAACCCGAGGTGCAGGAAGTCGACGGCGATCGCCATGAGGATTTGCCCGAGTGCCACGACCACCACCCTTCCTCGTTCTCGAAAGGCAAGCCCCGGAGCATATTAAGCCTCCCATGTTTTTGCAAATACTTTGAGTACCTTTTATTGTTGATGATGCATTAAGTATAGGAATTGGTTGGAACCAATTGCTGCATTATATATCCTTCCTTGTCCAAATATCGCACGGAATCCTATTTAAGTTCGTGAACAGGTTTATATGCTTAGCCATGCTTAGTGCGGTAGAAGTCGTGATTTCACACACCGCGAGCTTTAGGATGAGGTGGATCACGGTTGGCTATATTTGCTATCGTGGAAAAGAACCATGTGATTAATGAATTAAGACCGGGCGGAGTCTTGTGTAGGTTTGAACATAGTGACTCCGTCTCGAGTCGCTTAAGGACCGATATGTTGACGTCCTCATGTCATGTTGAACGCAGCCTAACACTTAGTCTGGCCGGATAAGTCGTTCCGACCATGAAGCCTAGTAGCTCGACTCGTGCCGGGGACGCGAGCAAAGGGCGGCATTCTAGAGGTAGTAAGGATGTGCGAGAGCCATTGGCATAAGTCCAAGGCGGGTTAGAGTCCCGAACAACCTTGGCGAGTGGTTCTCGAGAATGTCGATCCGATCGGACTCGCGACTTCTAATCGCACTAAAGGTGACTTGTTTGCGACTTCGATGGGAGAAGCAGGGTTTGTGTTTAGGAATACCCTCCACCGGATAGGAATCGATTCAATCGCCGCCTCCCGGATAGTGAGAACTTGACCGAGCAAATGACAACGTGAGATTCAATTAATTTAACGGTATGGTTAAATGGATGATGATAAGGTTGCCACAATGAATACCTGATATGGTTATTAATGTTTGCACCCTAATAAAATGATTGCTTAGTACAAAAGCTAATATAGGTGACAAAAGTTAATAATAAAAAAGTCACCGCTAGTCCAGGCTAAGATTTGATCATTATTAATTATGCTTTTCTCGCAAAAAGAAAGTGTCAACCAGATCCACTACATTAAGCTTTGCATAATCCTTGGTGTCATTTATTTTGGTTTCGGCGGGTAAGTCTAGCTGAGTACATTCCCGCACTCGTGGTTTATTTCTCTCTTGTTGCGATGACCTTCTATATCGTGGGATTCTCAGTAGTATTGTCTCCACCCTATGGGTGATGAAGACTAGATCATGGGCATGATCTCTGCTCCCTTATCTAAATGCTTTTATGGGTCGTGATCGCCGAACCAAGATGTGTATTTGAACTCGAGTGTGTGAGTTAAACTATTTGCTTCCACATGTTTTACAAGACTTGTTTTGTAATAACGTTGACTCTGTGATGATGTAATCTATTTGCAAACGTCTGCGAAATGTTGTAACGCATTTATATGTTATGTTGAATTACCGTGATCTTGGTTGTATGCAAGTTGGTTTGAAATCAACGAGATTTCAGCTTGACTACCGGGTTTATATGGGCTCAAGTTCGAGAATTTGATCGTTTCAAGCATTGTTTTTGTACTTGTGCTCTTATAAATTTGTCGGTTCTGTGATACCGTAGGCATCGTAGCTAGATTCAACATTAAACATGTCTTCTTGTTATTTAAAACAAAAGCTTTTGTTGTAAAACGGTTTTCCAACTTATAGTTATATATAAGTGTTCAAAAATCAAAATTTTTATGGTATACTGGTGATCACATCCTTTATAGCCCACTTAAGGACTTCTAGGTGGCTTATATATAATTACTAACTTGGGGGAATTGATTGTTTCTATTTTCGTCGTCCATGCGACGTGATATTGTATGGATGCCATTCGTTTGAATGGTAATGTATGGATCAATTGCCTCTACGCTAAGGTAAGTGTGAGTTGTGAGAGCATGACTGTCCAACTGTCGGTCTAGGGGAGAGCTAGTTGTGGTTACTGGAGTATTTACATGTTGCATACATGTATATATGAAGGTACTTAATTGTGGGTACATTTGTTCGGGTAGTTTGGATCTCAAGTATATATATCGGGGATGTATATATGGAGAGTATCTTAGTTATCGCTTGTGTAATTAGCATTATATCTTGTTGGGTTGGGCTGCAATGAAGTTTCTCGCAGTACGCTAACAACGCACCATGTAGATAGATCGACTAGTTACCGCTAATTGAGAGAACGTATGTATGCCATCGTATATTCCGCTAAAGCTCAAATTTTAATAGGTTTGTGAGGACGTGCGGAACGAGCATGCATCATATTCACTCATGTCATTCATATTGCATTACCCTCCCTTATAATTGCTTATCCCAAGTGTAAAGTGCAATCTCTCAAAGAAAATAATCCTCTCACGTGAATTGCATCCCCTTTTGATACAGATGGCCACGCCTGTTTTCCTCATCGGTAGCAACACCTTTCTCGACCAGTTCGGTACTCCCACTTTGCTCGAGGGTGCTCGGCCTCAGTTGGGTACCCGAGGCACCCACCACACGTGGAGGCAAAGGCAGTACCATTGGGAGATGTACCATGGTACGTCGTGACCTTCATCGTGCCGCAAAACCCCACAAGACCGCTGTGGCATGGGTGGAGCATCGAGACCGATGGGCAAAGCCCATGGGAAGCCGCCAGTTGCTGCCTGGATGTGCCGATGGATATAGCATGTAGCTTCGGGATGAGTTAGTGGGTGGACCTGCTTCATCCATTCCCCGAGTATCTCCTATCGAGGCCGAGTGGACTCGGGGACGTTGGTCGTGCCTTGGTTCGAGGTCAGGCGAACGGGTGCAGAGCGACAACGCTGGAATGAGTGCTATGATGGCAGTCCCAAGCTTTGTCGAGTCGTGCAAAACACCCTTTCGAGTGTGCTTGATGAAGCCGGCAAGGCAATGGAAGCTCAAAGACAAGTTCAGGTTGCGTGCCCGCAAGTATTATCGTAAGGCGAATGCATGTGGGAGAGCTCAACGAGAAGTTGATGAGATTCGTGGGATTGCAAATTATCGCCCGCAATAATGGGGTCAAACCGACGCGAGAGAGACACGAGCTTCATGACCAAATGATGAACCTCACTATTGAGAGAGATGAGGCTGCACAAGAGTTGGATCGTGTGACACGTCACCGGATGCAGCTTTTAGAGTTAGTAGAAGAAAGACGCCGGGTTGGATTTTGGCCAACCACAACGCCTTTCGTGAGGGAGCAAGCACCGCAAGGACAGCTTGAAGAGCTTCAAAGTTGAGCACCATCAACTACACAACCATCTCTGCTTCCTATTCCTCACCCCATACCAAGGTATCCAATGTGGGTGGACCTCAAGTGATTGAGGCCGATGAGGAAGAAGAGGGACGTGCAGATGGTTGACAATGCAAATTTGCCGAAGAAGAAGAAGAGGAAGACCCGTAAGAAGTCCAAGGTGTCTCCGACGTGGACAATGATCACTTCGACGCCAGTAGTTCGTTAGCAGGTCTCGCTAGTATAAGCTTTTGCAAATCATTGATGTAATGGACTTAAGTACGATGACCGATGTGGGATGTACTCGGTTAATTCAACTCGGCATGTAATGTACTTTAATTCGCTTCCTTTCGGGACGCGTAGATCGTAATGGTTAAGTTAAAAACTTGTCATGTTGGAATGCAATCGCGTATGGCGCTAGTAATCTACTTGATGATGTGGGGATTGGAGAATGAATCATTGCCTCATTATTGTATGAAGTTTTCATTCTCGTCAAGAATTCAGTTTGGCACAATTACATTGTTCCTCTCCAATGCGCGCCGACATCATCAATAATTATCTGGTTGCGCATTGTGCGATGCCTCGACTTTCGTTCACCGGTGCGTGGTGATGATGATGATGATCTTCCACCGCCACCACCACCCACACCAACGGAATTGATAGCAATGCTTGCGGAAGGACAGCGACTATGGCTAAGGCCCTCCGCATTTATTGCGAATCGGGATGGTCGTGGGTCCACGCCAAAGACCGGAACCAAATCAATACAAAGGATTTCAAGGATTTCCTTGACACAAAACCCCGATCTTCAAGGAGGCCGAGGAGCCTCTACAAGTCGATGAGTGGTTGAATACCCTCGAGCGTAAGTTCCGCTCGCCCGCTTGACCGAGGTGTCAAGATCGAGTACGCATCTCACTAACTGCATGGGCCACCGGCATTTGGTGGAGTCATCATCGGTCCACTATGCCTCGCTAATGCCCAAATCACCGGGATCGCCCAAGTCTGCTTTCAGAGAAATTATATTCCTCCCGGGTCTCATGGCGATCAAGCATACAGAGTTCATGAAGTCGACTCGGGGAACAAGAGCTTGAATGAATACCGCAGGCTTTCAATAACCTTGCAAGGTATGCTACCGAGTTTGTTGACACCGATGCCAAAAAGATCGCAAGTTTCAAGCGGGACTTAGCCCCAAACTTATGAAGACCATGGGAAATTGCAAGTGTGCTCATTTTAATGAGTTTGTGAGTGATGCTTTATCGCAAGAGAACAACAATGTTGTATATGTCGCTTTAAAAGTCGTAAGAGAGCCTATGAGGCGGGTGCCTCACAATCCAAGGCTCCTCACACGCAGAGGGCTCCATTCCGTCCTCCAAATGGTCCACCGCTAAGTTTCGCCCACCGCAGAAGAAGAATCCCACCAAGACTAGGTTTCGCAAGGCATTTACAGCTTGTTCTTCCCAAGGGCACTACCAATCGTAGCGCCTGTGGCTCCTCCAAGCAACATGCCGTGGCCGAACTCGCAACAAGACAAAGCCATCGGGCAAGGGAATGCCCTACCCTAAGAAGAATAACTACCAAGGTGGTCGCTGTGGAAGTGTGAACCACACTAATATTATCGAGATTCCTTCAGAGAGGTAGTGATCACTGGTAAGTTTTTGATCGATCAACACCCCAGTAGTTGTACTATTTGATTCAGTGCTTTGCATTCCTTTATTAGTCCAAAGATTTGCATCCAAGTTTATGTAGAAAACATATACTGTTGAGGGTGAGGGTTATTGTATTAGGGCTGCCAAGTGGTGTTATCCCAACCAAGTCGGTAGTTGGGGAAGTACAATTTGAGATAGAGGGCGAAGTTATCGTGTTGATCTCGTAGTTTTACCGTGGCTAGGTATCGATGTGATATTGGGAATGAATTGGATGAGCAGTGCACGGGGTGCTTATTGATACATCGACTAGAGTAGTTATACTCGAGATCCCAAAGAATCGTGAAGGTTTTCTGGTGCAACTACCAAGGACATCAATCTTTCTTGTGCGGCTAATGCGGTGCAAGCAAAGGCTATTGCGATATCCCCAGAGTGTGTGACTTTCCGGATGTTTTTCTTGATGATTTGCCGGATTACCCCGGATCGGGACGTGGAGTTCAAGATAGAGTTGCTTCCCGTGCATGCTCCTCCTATCTCTAGAAGGCCATATAGAATGCCTCCCAATGAACTAGCTGAACTTAAGACCCAGCTTGAATGAACTTCTAAAGAAAGGCCTTATCCGTCCCTAGTTCATCTCCGTAAGTGCCTACTATCTTTGTGAAGAAGAAAGATCAATCCCTCACGCATGTGTGTAGATTATAGACCCTTGAATTCGCCATACAATCAAGAATAAGTACCTCTCCGCCACGTATAGATATCTTATTTGATCGGGCTATCCAAGGCAAAAGTCTTTTCCAAGATCGATTTGAGATCCGGGTATCATCAAATCAAGATTCGCCCGAGGATGTTCCAAAACCGCATTCTCTACCGTGATACGGCCTCAGTATGAGTATCTTGTTATGTCTTTTGGATTGACTAATGTCCCCGCACATTTTATGTATCCGATGAATTCAAAGGTGTTTATGCCCGAGTTGGACAAATTTGTGGTGGTATTTATAGATGATATCCCGGTCTATTCTCGAGAATGAAGAAGATCACGTTGAACATTTGCGGGTGGTTCTCACTAGATTGCGAGAACACCAAATTGTATGCAAAGTTCAAAGAATGTGAATTTTGGCTTCATGAGGTACCTTTTCTTGGACACGTGTTGTCCGATGGTGGAATTATGGTTGATCCCACCAAGGTGCAAGAAGTATTGAACCGAAAGCTCCCATCTCGCACACGAGGTTCGAGTTTTCGGGGTTACTGCTATTATCGCCGCTTCATCCCGGATTTCTAAAATAGCCAAGCCTATGACTCGATTGCTGCAAAAAGACATGAAGTTTGTCCGACTCCACGAGTGTGATGCGGCTTTCCATACCCTACTTAACTCTTCTAACATCGGCTCCGGTTTTGGCACAACCGGATATCGAGAAACCTTTTGATGTGTTCAGTGATGCATCGTATTGGGTTAGGAGGTGTTCTTATGCAAGAGGGTAGAGTCATTGCTTATACCTCTCGCTAACTTCGGAAGCATGAAGTGAATTATCCAACGATGACTTAGAACTCATCGCTGCAGCTTGTTCATGCTCAAGGCCTCGAGACATTATTTACTTGGCAATGTGTGCAACATCTACACTAATCATAAAGTCTCAAGTACATCTTCACTCAACCTGAGTTGAATATGCGCCGAGAAAGATGGCTCGAGTTGATCAAGGATTATAACCTCCAAGTGCACTATCACCCCGGCAAGGCAAATGTCGAGCGGATGCCTTAAGCAGAAAGTCTCATTGCCACTCTTTTTGATTGAGAGTGATGCCCATTTGTCAAAGCTCCTTCATCCTCGCCGTCCTTCACAACATCACCGCTGGCTTGTACTTTCATGAAGTCAAATTATCGAGCTACGTAAGACGGATGCGTGTGTTTCACATCAAGCGCAAGATGAAAGAGCAAGAAACCAAACATTTTCGAGTTGATGAGGAAGGCGTGTTATGGTTCAAGGATAGGTTGGTAGTTCCAAGGATAGAGAGCTTAGAAATCAAATCATATCCAAGCTCATTCCTCTAAACTATCTATTCATCCCGGTAGTAGTAAAATGTATCATGATTTAAAGCCTCGATTTTGGTGGACCAAAATGAAGAAAGAGATCGCCGCTTATGTGGCTAGGTGTGACACTTGTTGTCGAGTCAAGGCGGTACACATGAAAGTCGGATTACTTCAGCCACTCTCTATTCCCCAGTTGGAAATGGGAAGAGATAAGTATGGATTTTATAGTTGGACTCCCCACTACTCGTGAGGAATTTTAACTCAATTTGGGTAATTGTGGACCGATCGACCAAGTCGGCACACTTCATTCCGTCCGCATAGACTTTCGTCCAACCGACTATGCGGAGTTGTACTTCAACCAGATAGTCCGACTTCATGGGATCCTCGTACTATTGTCTCGAGATAGAGGACCACAGCTTCATCGCTTTCGCTTTGGGAGCACTTACACGGATTATTAGGGACTAAGCTCGTAAGAAGTTCTCGCTTATCATCCATGAAACCAATGGGCAAACCGAGCGAGTGAATCAAATCTTAGAAGATATGTTGAGAGCTTGTGTCATCTCGGCTAAGGGCTCATGGGAAAAATGGTTACCTCTAGCTGAATTCTCGTACAATAATAGTTATCAAGAGAGCATAAAGATGGCACCGCTTGAAAGCTTTGTATGGCGGAAGTGTAGAACCCCGTTGAACTGGGTAGAAGCCGGTGAAAGGAGATATTATGGAATTGATTTTGTTCAAGAAGTCAAGAAGAAGTCCGTACTATCCAAACTCACATGGCCGCAGCTCAAGCTAGGCGTAAAAGTTATGCCGATCGACGAGAAAAACCTATTGAGTTCGGGTTGGAGACTTCGTTTATCCGAAGGTCTCACCTATGAAAAGTGTCCATCGCTTTGGTGTGAAGCGAAAGCTTGCGCCAAGATATGTTGGTCCGCTTGAAATCATTGGACAAAGTGGTAAAGTGGCGTACAAGATTCAATTACCTCCCGAGATGAGTGCTATCTTCAATGTCTTTGATGTATCCCAATTAAAGAAATGTCTTCGCTCTCAAGAGAGAGTTCCATTGGGGATATCGAAGTTAAAATCTGATTTGACCTTTGAAGAAAAGCCGGTTCGAGTGATTGACACTCGTGAGCGAGTGACTCGGAGTCGGGTGGTCAAGTTCTACAAGGTCATGTGGAGTAATCAGGGTAGTGAACGCGATGCAACGTGGGAAAGGGAAGATTATTTGAGGGATGGTTATAAGGAATTCTATCAACAATGGTACGCTTTTCAAATCTCGGGACGAGATTTTTATAAGGGGGGAGGGCTGTAACACCCCTGGTGTTTAGCTTTCACATTTGCACTGCATTTCATGAACATGAGCATCATGCATCCCTTCGTGAACTTATAGCACATGAAACATAATTTCGAAACATTGCAACGTGTTGTATATTTCATGTGTGTTGTTCTTTTATGAAATGTAAAGTGTGCAACACTTAAGTGCAACATGTGCCACTCACTTAGTGAAACAAGATTAGTTAATACTATGCAACAAGATCATGAAACATGTGAAACATGACTATGAAACATTTGCAACATTTCTTGTGTTTTTCATTGTTTCAGTGTATACCTTGATTGATTCTTGTGTGACCAATGCATGGTGTGGCTAGAAATGCTTGTAAGTAACTTAGTTACACTTAGAATGTCATTAGGAACAATGTTCATGTTGATCATTTTGCCTAATTAGGTTTCCAAGTCATGGTTGACCAATTTGGACCCCTAGAGCTCCTGTGTTTGATTGTTTAAAAAGTGTAGCTTAGGATGTTTGCATGTCTGAGCAACCTAAAGCAAAGTTGTAGAGAATTATATGTGGAACAAAAGTTATTTGGTGACCAACTCATGAAAATGTGCACAACATGCTCTAAAGGGGCCCACAAGTTAGTTTTGAGAGCTATTTTGAAACTCTGAAAATTTTCTAAGTCACAAAGCAAGTTTCAGCTTTCATGAGCTGATGTTTGGAGCACTCAGATCTCACTAACCAAGCCAAACTAGCTCGAGCTCCAATTAGCAAACTTGTAGTACTCACGTAGGCCTCCAACTTTGTTAACTACAACTTACCCTGATCGCCTCGGATTAAGAGATCTTTTGTCGACAAGTTTCACCGCCGGGCTCGTTGGTTCTCTGAAACAAAAATTCAGCGCGCTTACTGGTTGCCGACCAACCAGCGCCGTGCCGTTGCCGCCACGGCCGCCACGCCGCCGCCGGGCCGACCTCGGGACGCCACTGCCCGGTGTCCTCCGCTTGAAGCCGCCCTTCCTACCCTCCCTCGCCACTCTCATTCACCCTCCTTTGCCTCCTCCGCTGCAGCAGAAGAAGCAGCCTAAAGAGCAAAGACAGCTCCGCCAGTAGCCAGCGAGCTCCGTTGTCGCCGCTCGCCACCGCCGCCAAAAAGTGCGATCGCCACCTCGGCAATGACTCCGCCGCCAGTAGCCTACTCTACCTCCTCCACCTATTAGCCGCGCCGCTTTGGGTCTTGGTAAGGGCGCAGTGCCATTTTCCACCACCGCCGCCATGACAGCGTCCTCGCCGGAGCTGAGGCCGCCGTGGTCGGGCTAGCTAGGAGCCATTTCATTCTCGATAGTTGCTTCCTTGAGTTTCCCCGCGTGCCCGTGGAGCTCGTACCGAGCTCTGTGGAGCCAGCCGTGGCTTGCCGTCGCCGGCAGCTCACGGCGAGCCTTGCCGCAAGCCGCCATCACCGGCAGCAAGCTCCTTACGCTAGGTCGAGCGCTAGCTAGTAGCACCAATCGAACCCCTCAAAGACGGAGGTCACGCCGGTGTCCTTGATTTCGCCGAGGAGCACGCCGCCAAGAAGCTTCGCCATTGTGCCACGCCATCATAGCGCCTCCTCTGTTTTTGGCTCACCGACGGGTGGGGTCACCGACATCGGGTCCCGCGTGTGTCGTGGTCGAAAGCATCTTAGGGCTAGTTCAAAAATGCAGTTTTGAATGCTGATTTGTGATTTTTGTAACTCCCAATTGGTAGATCCAAATTGAGTACTTCCAATTTTGTTAGACTCACAGTTAGGTCTAGTAATTAAGAAAAATATATATTGAGCACATTTTGTAGAAATTTTGGATGAATTAAATAGGAACTTGAAAAGTGTTTTTGAATGCATGCAAACTTGTTTAAATCATATCTTGAGTTTCTGTGATCCAAAAATTATGAAATTTTGTGGGTAAGCTAGTCTTGTATAGTAGAAGCTCTGGTTAAAATTTGAGAGTCATTACATGTATAGTTTTTGAGTTATAGATTTTCCTTTTATCACTGGTAGATACTTGTGTGAATTTTTATAAATTATCTATGAATCCTATGGCCATGAAACTTGGTAGGTAGTGTCCTGGTACCTTAAAGATGCAAGGAAAAATATGAAATCTATTGCTTGACACTTTTCACTAAGGTTTCCTAATTATGCCATTTTAAGCCATTCTGCCTTACCATTTTTGTGTAGGTTGTTATACTTACTCAAATGGTGTGAAATTTTTATGGTAGTCTACTCAGAGCATGTAGTGTCTACTGTAATTTTTGTAGAATTAATGGGGCAGTTTTCATATATGTTTACTATTTCCCCTAATTAATTAAATAAATTAAGAAAGGTATTAAAAGAAATGTTTTGGTGATGGACACCCTACTTTCTGGTATTCTTGTGATATGTGTGATATGTCAGTAAAGATGGTTTTGTCCAATTAAGCGTTTATATCATAAGTTAACAATTATTTGTTGCATCATGACCCTCTAGACACATCTGGGGACTTTGGAAAGTTCCCCATGATAATGTGGTTTTCTGTGCTTGTGATGAATACAAAAGTTGTAGATAAGTTATGTATCTAGCTCATGTCAAAATTTGAGGGCATTTGGCCCAGTAGTTTAGAAACTACAGCTGTTTAAAGTTAGGTTCCTGTTTTGCTTACTCTCTGCCTTGTGAGGACAGAGTTCTGTTGAATTATGAATTCGAGCTGGTAAAGGTTTGAATCATGCTTGGAGGTCTAAAAATGAATTGTAGACAATTTCATAAGCTTTCCAGATTGTCTTGTTTCATGTCATTTGGAATTATAAATCTCCAGTTATGGCTAGTTTACTATACTGCTATATAGTCTTCATTTGCTGAAATACAAATGCTTGAGTGAATGTGTTGCAATGTAATCATTGATTGTTTAGGGGTTAGCCTAACTTGAAAATATGCTTAGGTGCAGGTGCTAGGTCATTAACTGAAGATGAGCAATTATACATTAGGTTGTATAAACTTGGTAAGTAAAGTGATTTGAATAGGGCTTAAGTTGGAATATGCAAACTACAGCGAACATGTGCATTCTTCGAGCATCCCTGACATTCGTTCATGTGCATCCATATTATTTATCTTGCGCATTCATGCAATAGGTGTGCCGGAGGGAGTGACGTTGCTGGAGTTCGAGGGAGCCAACCAGGAGGAGGAACCCGAGGTGCAGGAAGTCGACGGAGCAGTCGCCGCGGAGGATTTGCCCGAGTGCCCTGACCACCAGCCTTCCTCGTTCCTGAAAGGCAAGCCCCGGAGCATATTAAGCCTCCCATGTTTTTGCAAATACTTTGAGTACCTTTTATTGTTAATGATGCATTAAGTATAGGAATTGGTTGGAACCAATTGCTGCATTATATATCCTTCCTTGTCCAGATATCGCACGGGAATCCTATTTAAGTTCAGGAACAGGTTATATGCTTAGCCATGCTTAGTGCGGTAGAACTCAGGTGATTTCCTGTCACCTGCGAGCTTTAGGATGAGGTGGATCATGGTTGGCTATATTTGCTATCGTGGAAAAGAACCATGTGATTAATGAATTAAGACCGGGCGGAGTCTTGTGTAGGTTTGAACATAGTGACTCCGTCTGAGTCGTTTAAGGACCGATACGCTGTACGTCCTCATGTCATGTTGAACGCAGCCTAATACTTAGCTGGCCGGATAAGTCGTTCCGACCGCGAAGCCTAGTAGCTCGACTCAGGCCGGGGACGCGAGCAGTGGCGGCATTCTGGAGGTAGTAAGGATGTGCGGAGAGTCATTGGCATAAGTCCAAGGCGGGTTAGAGTCCCGAACAACCTTGGCAGAGTGGTTCTCTGAGAATGTCGATCTGATCGGACTGGCGACTCCTGAATCGTACCAAAGGTGACTTGTTTGCGACTTCGACGGGAGAAGCAGGGTTTGTGTTTAGGAATACCCCTCCAGCTGGATAGGAATCGATTCGAATCACCGTCTCTCCCGGATAGTGAGAACTTGACTGAGCAGCGGCAACGTAGATTCAATTAATTTAACGGTATGGTTAAATGGATGATGATAAGGTTGCCACAATGAATACCTGATATGGTTATTAATGTTTGCACCTTGATAAAATGATTGCTTAGTACAGGTGCTAATATAGGTGACAGGTTAATGGGTAAAAAGTCACTGCTAGTCCAGGCTAAGATTTGATCATTATTACTTATGCTTTTCTGCAAAAAGAAAGTATCAACCAGATCCACTACATTAAGCTTTGCATAATCCTTGGTGTCATTTATTTTGGTTTCTGGCGGGTAAGTCTAGCTGAGTACATTCCCGTACTCAGGGTTTATTTCCCTCTTGTTGCAGATGACCTTCTATATCAGGGATTCTGTAAGTATTGTCTCCACCCGGCGGGTGATGAAGACTAGATCATGGGCATGATCTCTGTTCCCTTATCTGAATGCTTTTGCGGGCTGTGATCAGCGAACCAGTATGTGTATTTGAACTCGAGTGTGTGAGTTAAACTATTTGCTTCCGCATGTTTTACAAGACTTGTTTTGTAATAACGTTGACTCTGTGATGATGTAATCTATTTGCAAACGTCTGCGAAATGTTGTAACGTACGATATGTTATGTTGAATTACTGTGATCTTGGTTGTATGCAAGTTGGTTTGAAATCCTTCGAGATTTCAGTTGACTACCGGGTTTATATGGGCTCAAGTTCGAGAATTTGATCGTTTCGGCGATTGTTTTTGTACTTGTGCTCTTATAAATTGGTCGGTTCTGTGACAATAACTACAAGCGCAGATAAGGCAGGACACTCACGTCAACCGTAATACCGAGGACCATACCCTGCACGCCTATAGGAAAGTACCATTAGGATATGATAAGACGATCGCTTTAAGCCCCTTCTGGGCATGTCAGAGCCCGAACAGTGTTGTCAGCGTCGACATTTATTTTATAGTATTGTGGGCGCCGTCATTGGCCCTCGGGCGCGGGTCCTGACGGAACCATACGACAACCACTATGGTGCAAGAGAAGACTCACACCCTCTACAGTAACAGACGTGCAGTCACTACGTCATCCGCTCCCTGTGGGGTTGTGAATCAACACCCCGGTCCATTGCACCACCCGCCGGGGCGAGATGGGACGTGACCACTTGCTGATCAAGTCAGAGCATGGCATCATCAACGGTAGACGCCCAGCGTGGAGCTACCCCTGGCACCGTCTGCTGTGTCAGCACGGCTGGCTCAAAGAAAAAGGAAGACCTGGTGCCTTCGAAGGACCTTCTTTACCTCTGGTTTTTCTTCTTTGTCCCATCTGTAATCCCTGCTTCCCCTTGGTCTATAAAAGGGAAGGTAGGACACCCCCACTAAGGGGACCGATCGATTCAACACACCAGGCATCTCATCACACATAGCTGAGCAGCAACCAAGCTCTCAGCGCCCTTTCAACCTTTCCATCAGAGACTTGGGACCAGTCCCTCTCTCGCCCGTTTGTACCTCCTACTACGAACTTTTCAGTGCAAATAATACAAGCAGCAGCCGCGAACTGGACGTAGGGACATTCTGCCCGAACCAGTATAAACCGTGTGTCTTTTTAGCACACCATCCGGGCCGGACGCGCAATAATACAAATTTACTAGTTGGTGTTTACGTGAAACACCGATAGTTAAGTTAAGGGTAAAATGGTCATTTCACTCCTGACCGGAAAAAACTAAAATGCAGAGTTTAATTTGTCTTTTAAAAAAAAAAGAGGCGTACCTAATGCAGAGAGCTCCCGCTCTGTGTGGGGTCTAAGGAAATGTGTCAGTGGCAAGCCTTACCCTCGCCTGTGCAATACGAGGAGACCGCGACTCGAACCTAGGACTTTCTGGTCACAAGCGGTAAGACTCTACCGCTCGCACGAGGCCCGCCCTTCTTAATTTGTCTTTTTTAGATTTAGAGTAATATTGCGCAATAAGATCACACATAGATGGTACATAATAAGACACATAATCAGATACATTTATGTGTGTGACCTTATTTCACAATATTACTCTAAATTAAAAAAAACAATCTAAACTCTGTATTTTTTCTAAAGGGGTAAAATGATTATTTTATCCTTGACTTAATACCATTAAATGCTAGAAACGAACATAATGTCATAAAAAAAGACCATAAAAGGAAGACGCATTATTTTAAAGGTATATAGGTAAATGTTATCATAATAATACCCTCCTGAGAGCACACAAAAAGTCAGTTTATTTATATAAGTACATCTCGTTGTCTTCTACTGCAGAAAAGGCCTCCATGCGCGCGGCTGCAGTGCAGGTGCAGCGTCAGCGCTGCTAGTCGGCAGCGGACGGTGCCAAACTCGGCGACGGCGCGCCGGGAAGAGAACACCAGGTGCTGCCGCGGCGCGGATCGGAGCTTGTCCAGCTTATCCGCATGCTCCCGGGGCCCCGGCGGCAGGACACCGCGACGCGCATGTGCTGACGCAGACCCACGCGCGCCTCCTTTCACAGCGGCTGATGGTTTTTCAGCTAATAAGGTCCCGTTTAGTTCCCTCTCAAAATACTAAATTTTTCAAGATTCTTCGTCACATCGAATCTTTTTGAAGGTATGCATAAAGTATTAAATATAAATAAAAAATAAAACTAATTACACAGTTTAGATAAAATCAACGAGACGAATCTTTTAAGTCTAATTAGATTATGATTGGACACTAATTGTTAAATAACAACGAAAACTGCTATAATGTCATTTTGACAAAATTTTCAGCATCTAAACAGACCCTAAGCCACCGGCTGACGTTGCCTCGTTGCACGAGGAAAACGTTGTACATGACTGATAAACCAAACTGATAATCCAACGTGTATCTCCTACGGAAGGAGCACCAAGGAAGACCAGATCAGCCTCACCCTTGTCATTTCGCCGTTGGATCAGATCCCGTGGCCGGGCCGGCCGCGCCTGCGTCCATATGCGTCCATTTTCCGGTTCATCACTACTAGCACGAGGTTGATAAATAAAAGGACATAATGTGCCGTCGGCAATACGTTGATAGAAGGAAAATGGTGACAACCTAAATGATAGCATAGCCTGCTTTTGACGAGAGACACAAAACTCCGCATACCTTTATGCATAGATGGCTTGTCTCAATCATCTACCCATCTTATACATATGCGTTATTTATCCCTTGATTCTCTTACTCACTTCGTGGTTTTCTTCACGCAATGCATGCTCCTAATAAAGTCGTAATGCTCCTTCTTCACTGTCCATCATAATCCTTAATCATTTATATATATATATATATATATATATATATATATATATATATATATAACTACTACCCTGTAGCTGGCTATAAAATAACTTATTTTTGTAGCCACTTTGAGTTATGATAATTACTATGTAAATTTACGATAGTTGATTATATAACACATTGTAACTCCTTGCTAAGTGGTTTACTATATATATTATATATAAATATATATATATGTATTATATATATATATATATAGAACAACTATAAATAAATAACTGTATTGACATTATTGTAAATTTAGTATATAAAATTATAACATTATGGTAAATATCCCCAATAGTAACCAACTATCGGGTATGGCTATTATCGGAATAACTTATTTTATAGCTGGCTACTGAATATACTCTCACATATATATCTGATATTTGTGCCTAAACCATAAATCCAAATCGACTCTAGACTGTCTTCCAATCTACATGCTTGACTGAGTGAGGATGTGGCATCTTTTATTCACATCATATTCCATTAGATAGAAAGAGCTACAAAAGGTGTACCAGATAGATTTATATAGTAGGCTCAAATAGCGCTTTGACTGATATAGGTAAAAAATTTGCCAATTTACATCCAGGTCTTATCTACTTAGTTGTGGGCATATATATATATACGTGAGAGTATATTCCGTAACTAGCTATAAAATAAGTTATTCCGTAGCCACCTCTATTTACGATAATTTTATATACTAATTTACAATAATATCAATACATATTTACCATAGTTTGGTTACTATAACACATGGAGATATTTACCATAACGTTACAGTAAACCACTTAGTATGGAGTTACTATAATCTCGTAAATTAACATAGTAATTATCATAACTCAAAGTGGGTACAGAATAAGTTATTTTTTAGCCAGCTACATGGTGTGTGTATATATATATATATATATGGAGAATATTCAGTAGCCAGCTACAAAATAAGTTACTCCCTCCATCCCAAATTGTAAGACGTTTGACTTTTTTGCCCCAAGTTTGACCACTCGTCTTATTCAAAAAATTTGTGCAAATATAGTCAAATTTAAGTCATTCTTGAAGAATTTTTATTAATAAACCAAACCACGACGAAAGAAAGTGATATTTTACACAAATTTTTGAATAAGACGAGTGGTCAAACTTAGTGTCAAAAAAGTCAAACGTCTTACAATTTGGGATGGATTGAGTATTCTGTAGCCACATCCATTTACGATAATGTCAATACATATTTACGATAGTTGGGTTACTATAACATATGGGGATATTTACCATAACATTATAGTAAACCACTTAGTAAGGAGTTACTATAATCTCGTAAATTAACATAGTAATTATCGTAACTCAAAGTGGCTATAGAATAAGTTATTTTGTAACCAGCTACAGGGTAGTAGTTATATATATATATATATATATATATATATATATATATATATATATATATATATATATATATATATATATATATATATATATATATATATATATAGCCTGGTGCGGCTTTCTAACTTAAAATTTGTAGGCCTAATTACAGGCAAAGGGTTCGCGTTGTTTTGAACCAGAGGTATAGTACATGATCTACCGAAACCACAAACAATTTACTCAGTTTTTGGTGGAAATGTTGGTGCTCCTCAGCTTCTTCGTAGAACATGATTCTGCACTCGCCCTCTTGGCCAGGTGCTAGTGCTATACCGTGCTAGTAGGTATATAACCACCGCATACCCATCCCCACAAAAACACACACAGAGGGAGAGAGAGAGAGGGAGAGGGAGAGAGGGAGAGCATGGAGGCGCACGTGGAGCGGGCGTTTCGTGCGACGCTGACAGAGGCGGAGGTGCGCGCGCTGGAGTCCACCGTGCGCGAGCACCACACGTTCCCAGGGCGGGCGGCGGCGGGGACGACGACGACGTGCACGTCGCTGGTGGCGCAGCGCGTGTCGGCGCCCGTGCGCGCGGTGTGGCCCATCGTGCGCAGCTTCGGCAACCCGCAGCGGTACAAGCACTTCGTGCGCACCTGCGCGCTGGCCTCTGGGGACGGCGCCAGCGTCGGCAGCGTGCGCGAGGTCACCGTGGTGTCGGGCCTCCCGGCCTCCAGCAGCACGGAGCGCCTTGAGGTGCTGGACGACGACTGCCACATCCTCAGCTTCCGCGTCGTCGGCGGCGACCACCGCCTCCGCAACTACCGCTCCGTCACCTCCGTCACCGAGTTCCAGCCGGGGCCCTACTGCGTCGTCGTGGAGTCCTACGTCGTGGACGTGCCCGAGGGCAACACCGAGGAGGACACCCGGATGTTCACCGACACCGTTGTCAGGCTCAACCTCCAGAAGCTCGCCGCCGTCGCCGAGGAGTCCGCTGCCGCCGCCGCGCCACCGGCAACAGGCGCTAGCTACGGCTCCTCCTGATCGTTCCGCCGCTTGTGGTGGGCGCGCCCGCGCCGCACGGGGCTGGCTTCCGTTGTTACTCTACTTATCTTTTCTGTTCTTTTCCTTACCCCTTTGTTTTTCGTTTTTTTGTCTTTTTTCCCCCCGCCTTTCGGTCTCGTGCATAAAGAGCCTCTGTTGCGGCGTAATATAGCCTAGTACTACTTTTGTTTGGCATATCTCTGTTCGTTTGTCTCTAGCAATCTCTCTCTTCGCTGCTTTGTTGAGATTCTGAGTTCCTGATTGCTACCCACAGGCCACACCGCAGCAAAGCGAGGCTGCACAAAGGATCTCGTGCGACGTGCGTGATGGCGTTTCGTTCTTAATCCTGCAATATTTTACATCACATCTTATGTTCATCATCATTTGCCTTGAACAACATGACAATGATGAACCTCTAGTAAAAATATGATCATCGTAGCCACCACCCATGTTCGACACTCATGGACCATCATCACCTTATTTGCAACTCCACTGGTTTTCGCTTCTGCATATGAAAGTTTAGCTCCGCACCAATATCCTTTGTTTAGCTTCTCCAACAGGTCGAAGTATTGGGGCGATGGAGCCGACATCTCTGATGGCTAACACTGGAAATAGTCCTCTTTACTTTTTTTAAGGTAAGCAAGAAAAGAAAACACAACAAAATAAATACTTTGGGCTCTAAAATGCGGCTTCTTCACCTCGCCGTGATGTGATGTTGGGCGTGTAAACCTTCTAGCTTCTTCTTAATGAAACACGTGCTATACACGTTCTCGAAAAAAAATACGGCTTCTTAAGAGAACAAAAATGAACCAATTACTACAAAAGAAGTGCCCATTTTAGGCCTCCTAATTAAACTTATCGACTTGTTAAAGAATCCTCTTCTTTATATGGTTGAAAGAGAAATATAAAAGCCGTGCCTTATGGCTTTCCAAAATTCTTCAGTTGATTCCCAAAATTCTGAATGGGCAAGTTTTTCTGTCTTTCTAGGTGAGCGAATTCCGACTAATGGAACTGATAAAAAGAGTTATTGCAAAAGCAGTGGCCGCAATTGCTTGGCAGCCAAAGCAGAGCACTAGCTACTTCTCCAAAAGCAACAAGATCCAGCTGTGCACGTTATGACATACTGTATGTCAGTGCACGATCGTTTAAGAAATCAAGCCTCGCTCCTGTCATAAAATAGGGAAAAAAAGTCAGCACCAAAGTATACTCTAAAAGGAGGCACAAATAGTTAGCCGCTGACTTGCTGCTAAATTATTGGGTGACTCTCAGCTGCTTGTTGGGGTCACTAACTAGGGCACCTGCGGTAGTGGGTCGACCCATCTGGGAGAGAGATCGCCATGTGAGCAGCAAAGAGAAATCGACTCCTTGAAAAAAAAGGTCCCACATAATATAATAGGAAATTGCACACAGATTCTTTAAATAGTCTTCTGTTAGCAGCGCGAGGAAGGAGCAGAGAAATCGGAGTTCGGGGAAGAAGAAGCAGAGCAATAGGACGGCAACCAGAGGAATCTCGATTGAGTTTAGAAGGGGTTCATTACAATGTTCATAGCTTTATCAGGCGCACACACACACACGCTTAAGTAGTAGTAAACCTAGCACGCCGTCCCCTTTGCTAGTTGGATCACACACTCTGCCATTTTGGGCCAAAGAGGCGCATGTTCTTCACCTTGGGCCTGGGCTTCCGGCCCGTCTTCTCTTCACCTTTAGAAGCATCACGGACTCCATCTCCTTCCTCAGCCGTTGTCGTACCGTGAACAGGGGCGGTGCTGACACTCCCCCCTCCTTGCGTGCCTGGTTGTTCCCAGACTAGAGCGCGGGGAAACTGTTGATGCGGGGCTTCAAGTTCTTCCTAGGTAGCGAGGGACTCCGGTAGGTGAGACCACTTGATCAGACCCTGCAGGACAGATGAAGTACCTTTGCGAAGTAGGCGACGCTGAATGATGCGCTCCGGCACACTCCAAATCGCTAAATCAGATGGAGGTTCAGCGGTGACCGACTGATGAGCACCCACCGCCTTTTTCAGTTGCGAGACATGAAATACAGGGTGGATAGAAGATGAAGGTGGGAGCTCCAATCGATAGGCCACAGTGCCAATTTTAGCAATCACCCGGTATGGCCCGAAGAAGCGAAAGGCTAGCTTGTGATGAGAGCGGTCAGCGAGAGAAGACTGAACATAGGGTTGGAGCTTTAGATATACCCAATCGTTCAGCTGAAACTGCCTTTCAGAACGACACAGATCAGCAGTCTTCTTCATCCGTTGCTTGGCGCGTAAGAGTTGTTGGCGGATCAGCTCAGTGTGGAGGTCACGATGAGAGCCAGGTAGACAGATCAGTGACTGGAGCATCTTGGGTGGCAGCGATGCCAAAAACATTAGGAGCATAACCATACATTACTTCGAAAGGAGAGTGTCCAATAGCCGAGTGAAAATTCGTGTTGTACCAGAATTCAACGAGATCCAACCAACCACTCCACTGCTTAGGGACTGCATGAGCATAGGACCTGAGAAAGGTCTCTAGGCACTGGTTTACACGTTCGGTTTGACCATCCAACTACGGGTGATATGCAGTGGACATTCGGAGATCAACCTTGGCCAACTTGAAAAGTTCCTGCCACAGCTTGTTGGTGAATATGCGATCACGATCAGAGACTAGCTTGGGGCATGCCGTGTAGCTTATAAACATGAGACAGAAAGAGCTTGGCCTCGGATGCAGCAGTAAAGGGATGTTTCAGGGCCAGAAAGTGAGCATACTTGGAGAAGATATCCACCACCACCAAGATGCAATTGAAAGAGCCTGAAAGTGGAAGACCTTCAATGAAATCCAATGAGATTACCTTCCAAGCATGGTCGGGTACCAGAAGGGGCTGTAGCAGACCCGGCAACTTAGAACGGTCTGGCTTGGCTTGCTGACAGATAGAGCTGGCAGAAATGAAGTGATGCACCGCTGTATTCATCCCCTTCCAAGCAAAGAATTGCTTAAGGCGCCGCATAGTGACCGGAACACCAGAATGTCCTCCAACTGCATTGGAATGCAAAGAAGTGATGATTTGTTCCTGAAGAACAGGGTCATGACCGATCCAGATGCGAGACTTGTACCTCAGAATCCCATTGCTAAAAGTGAAATTAGGGATAGACTGAGCATCCAAAGAGCAATTTGGCGATGATAGACTGAACGTGCTCGTCTTTCTCATAAGAAGTTTCCACGGCTGCAAGCCACTATGGTTGCACTACTAAAATAGCAGCACAGGAATAGCAGCATAGGAACCAACTGGGTAGCGGGACAAGGCTGTTGGCCCACAGGATCACCGGCACGGGTGAGTCGACCACTCACCAGCGTTGCCGACCACACTCTATGGCTAGAGGTAGAAGAAGGGAGGGAGAACAGAGCACACACACACAAATCACAAGCACAAGCGTTGGCCGGAAGCTCTGCAGATGAGATGGCAAACTGAACTCACTCTCTTTACTGAGTTGCAGTGGCAAACTATATATACAACTATATCCATCTAGTCCTAGTACAGCTGCCATACTGCTATAGTGACTAGATGAGATAGCAGGGCTGACTCTGGCGCCTGCCCCTGCTATGGCTACAACGTGGCAGGTGAGCCGTTCGGCGTCTGCCCCTGCAGCGGCTACAGTACCACAGCAGGGAGCCTTTTCGGCGCCGTCTTCCCCTACCGTGTGTTCACACAAGAAAGCAGTAGATTATCTAATAAATTTCCCCCTAATCCTACTGCTAACCCTTGAATACCCTCCATGCCGATCATCTCCTTCAGCTCCGTGAATCGAAGACGGCCGAGCGGCTTGGTGAGGACGTCCGTGAGTTGCCGACCAGTTTCGACGAACTCGATGACGATCTGCCCTCCATCGACACAGTCCCTGAGGAAGTGGAACTTCACGTCGATGTGCTTGCTCCAGTCATGGAGAACCGGATTCTTCGCGAGGGCGATGGCGGGCTGGTTGTCCACCATCAGTGCTGGTGGGTGAGCTTCCACACCGGTCAGCTCGCCCAGCAGTAGCCACACAACTTGGCACACTACTGTGGCTGCCGCTACGTACTCTGCCTCGCACGTAGATAGCGCCACCACCTTCTGTTTCAGCGACAGCCATGAGATTGGAGCCGACCCGAGGAAGACGAGCACACTAGAGGTGCTCCGCTGTCTGTCGATGTCCCCTACCATGTCTGCATCACTGAACACAGTGAGCTGCAGTGTACTTCCGTCGGTCTTGGGGAAGACAATCCCCTAATCCACCATCCCCTTGATGTAGCGCAGTAGCCGCTTCACCGCAGCCCAGTGATCCTCTCTGGGATCCTCCATGAAGCGACTGACGTAGCCCACAGTAAACGCGATGTTCGGCCTCGTGTGGACTAGGTAGCGTAGACCGCCGATGATGCTCCGGTAGAGTGTTGCATCTACCTTCGCCATGGTACTGGCCTTCGTCAGCTTCAGTCGCTCCTCCATCCGAGTCACGCACGGCTTGCACTCAGCCATGCCGCTCTGCTCCAACAGCTTCGAGGCGTACGCGCTCTAACGACGCGTGAGTGCCTCCTTCCCCTGTCTCACCTTGATGCTGAGGTAGTTGGAGAGCGCGCCGAGATCGCTCATTCGAAAACATACCGCCATCTCGCACTTGAAACTATCGATGTCCTCCACACGCGCGCCGGTGATGATCAAGTCGTCCACATACACGCCAACGATGAGCTCCTCCTTCCCCCCTCACCACGTGTAGAGTGCGTGCTTGGTTGCGCATCTCGTGAACCCAAGCTCGCCCAGCGTGGCGTTCCATGCTAGTGGGGCTTGCCGCAACCCGTAGAGTGCCTTGCGCAGTCGGAGCACCCTGTGCTCTGCTCCCTTGACGGCGAAACCCGGAGGTTGTCTGACAAAGACTATCTCCGCCAGCTCACCATTGAGGAAGATCGATTTTATGTCTAGGTGATGGACACGCCAGTCCTTTGCTACTGCCAAAGCTAGTAGCAAATGGACAGACTCCATGCGCGCTACTGGTGCAAAGACTTTCTCAAAGTCGATGCCCTCGTGCTGGACAAAGCCTCGTGCAATGAGGCGTGCCTTGTGCTTGACAATGGCGCCGTTCTCGTCCCGCTTGACTTTGTACACCCACTTCATATTGATCGGATGGCATCCTGGAGGTGGATCGATGAGCTGCCAAGTCTCGTTTTCCTCAATCGCCTTCATCTCCTCCAGCATCGCCCGTCGCCAGTGTGCATCGCGCTCGGCTAGCGTGAACATGGGTGGTTCCTCTGCACTGATGAGAAGCAGCTCTGGGTCATTGACCAACCAACCCGCTAGTCCTGAGGGCTCTGTGCCATCGATGATGTCGTCTAGCCTGCGGAACCGTACCTCCTCACCATCATGGAAGGCATCCATGAACTCAGTGATGTCACTTGGAGATGAGGCGAACTCGATCAGCGTTGATGGAGTTCCCTGTTCCACTGGAGTGATCGACATAGTACCCGGAGTGCTCGGCATCCCTCTCGATGTGCTTGGCATCAGTCTTGTAGTGGTCGGCACCACTGCAAGACCCCTCGGCTCCGCTACGGGAGTGTTCGGCACCTGTCCTAGAGTGGTCGACACCACTGCAGGACCTCTCGGCTCCACTCCTGGAGTGCTCGGCACCCCTCCCGGAGTGCTCAGGAGTGCTCGGCTCTATCGCTGGAGTGCTCAGCACCCCTCCCAAAGTGCTTGGCACCTCTTTCCCAGCGCCTCCACCACTGTGGATGACCAAGTGCTCGACGATGAAGGTACTGGTGAAGCCGCCAGCTTCCCCATGTTCGGACTGTTCCAGTCCCAGGCTGCCTTCTTGTCGAACACGACGTCGCACGAGACAAGCACCTTGTCTCCGCGTGGGTCATAGAGTCGGTACGCCTTGGTACCTTCCGCGTAGCCTAGGAACACCATCGGTGTGCTCCTGTCCTCCAATTTGGTGAGGACCGGCTTTGTCTTCCTGACATGGCCGATGCAGCCGAATGTCCGGAGGAAGGACACGCTCGGCTTGCGCCCATACCAAGCTTCGAACGGCGTCTTTCCCTTCAGGGCTTTGGTGGGTGCACGGTTGAGGATGAACACCGCTATGGTCACCGCCTCACCCCAGAACCTTGCCGGCATGCCTTTGGCCTTCATCATGGATCGAGCCTTGCCGACCATCGTCTGGTTCCGTCGCTCCACCACACCATTCTACTGTGGCGAGTATGGCGCAGTGTGGTGTCGCACCACACCCTGATCCACGTAGTACACAGCGAACTCCACCGAAGTGAATTCGCCGTAGCGATCAGTCCTCAACACGTGCAACTTCTTGCCGCTCTCCACCTCCGCGCGCATCTTGAACTTCTTGATCGCCGCCGCCGCTTTGTCCTTGCTCGTCAGGAGTTGTAGCCACATATAGCGACTGTAATCATCCACGAGCAGGAGGAAGTACCGCCGACCACCATTTATGGCTGGCGTGATTGGCCCGCAGAGGTCGCCGTGGACGAGCTCGAGAGCGTCCGCCACGCGATACTTGGCCGACTTTGGGAATGGCAGCCTCCTCTGCTTCCCGGCTAGGCAGCTTGTCACATAGCTTGCCTGCGTGCTCGATGTGGGGCAGCCCTTGGACCATCTTTTCCAGCTGACCAAGCGCGTCGAAGCTAAGATGGCCGAACCGGGCATGCCACAGTCATGGCTCCTCCGCATGTCGTGCTGCCAGGCACATCGGCTGCTCCATCTTCAAGTCAAGCAGGTACAACCGATTTTGGGACCTCTTCACCTTGGCAAGAAGGCGTTGCTCCTCGATCCCTGATCCTAAGGATGCCGTCCTTGATCTGTACATCGCTACCGCGCTCATCCAGCTGGCCAATGCTGATGATGCTTGAACGCAGATGCGGGATGTAATATACATCCGTTAGCGCACGGTGCTCGCCATTCTGACACCTGAAGATGATGGTGTCGCGCCCTCAGATAGCCACCCTTGAGCCGTCACCAATTTCACCGTACCGGTAACATCGTCGTCAAGCTCAGAGCCCGATGGCTCTGGAATGCTATTGACAAGGGCACCGATAATGAAGAAGACGACATGTCAGCATTGGAAGCTATCCTCGCTGCTGTACCGGTGGAGTATAGGGACTTGTTGGCCCACAGGATCACTGACACGGGTGAGTCAACCACTCAACAGCGTTGCCGACCACGACTATCGTTGTCCGACCACACTCTATGGCTAGACGTAGAAGAAGGGAGGGAGAACAGAGCACACACACAGCACAAGCACCAGCGTTGGCTAGAAGCTCTATAGATGAGATGGCAAACTGAACTCGCTCTCTTTACTGAGTTGCAGTGGCAAACTATATATACAACTCTATCTATTTAGTCCTAGTACAACTGTCATGCTGCTACAGTGACTAGATGAGACAGCAGGACTGACTCTAGCGCCTACCCCTGTTGTGGCTACAGTACGGCAGGTGAGCCGTTCGGCGCCTGCCCCTGCAGTGGCTACAGTACCATAGCAGGGAGACTTTTCGGCGTCGCCTTCCTTTGCCATGTGTTCACACAAGGAAGCAGTAGATTATCTAACAAAGGCATCAACCTCCCGATTTTCGGTGTCTTTTCTGTAGATGATCTTGTAAGATAACCCAAGAAGCTTGGAGAAAACTTTCTATTGCCATGGGGTGTGCAGTCTTTGCTCAGCTAGTTGGCTCAAACTCTTCTGATCGGTCAAGATATGAAATTCGCCATACTGCAGATACGCACGCCACTGATCCAATGCTAGAAGAATTGCCATATATTCTTTTTCATATGTGGAGAGCCCCTGAGAACAAGGACCCAATGCCTTGCTTAGGAAAGCCAATGGGTGACCACCTTGCATAAGAACCGTGCCGATGCCGATCCCATCTCGCATCAGTCTCAATACAGAAGGGTTTTGTGAAATATGGAAGAGCGAGAACTGGGGCAGTTGTCAATGCTAGCTTCAAAGCCTCAAAAGAGTTAGATTGCAATTCTGTCCAGTGGAATGGGACCCCTTTGTTCAGTAGTTCAGTCAGGGGTTTAGAGATGATACCGAAATGCTTAACAAAACATTGATAGTAGCCAGCAAGATCTAGAAAACTGCGCAAATCCTTGATTGATCGAGGCCCAGGCCCCTGCTAAACTGCTGTGATTTTGTCAGGATCAGTTGCCACCCCATTTTTAGAAATGACGTGTCCTAGGTAACGCAGCTGACGCTGCATGAAGGAGCATTTGGACCTCTTCACTTGTCACTGATCACGGCGCAACAGCTCAAATACCAATCTAAGGTGGTGCACATGTTCTTTGGCTATCTTACTGAATATGAGGATGTCATCAAAAAAGACTAGAACACACTTGCGCAATAGTGAATACAGTGTAGTGTTCATAGCCTTCAGAAAAGTTGCTGGTGCACCAGACAAGCTGAAAGCCATCACACAGAATTCATACTATCCTGAATGAGTTTGTAATGCCGTCTTTGGTTCTTCATCGCACGCAGACGTATCTGATGATACCTAGCTGTGATATCCAACGATGAAAACCAGGAAGCACCTTGTAACTCGTCCAATAACTCCTCAATCACAGGTACTGGATATTTTCTCTTGGCCGTGATGGCGTTGAGCTATCGGAAATCAACACAAAACTAAAAGGATCCGTCCTTCTTCTTGATCAACAAGACTGCCGATGAAAACGGGCTGCTGCTGGGTTGAATGAGGCCAGAGGATAACATCTCTGAAACCTGCCTCTCAATTTCATCCTTGATAGCGAGTGGATAGCGGTAGGGTCTGACCTATATAGGGGCAGCGCCGGGTAGTAAGGGAATTTCATGATCACAATGTCTGGCAGGAGGATAGCCGGCTGGTGGAGGGAAAACATCCTAGAACTCCTCCAAGAGAGCTACGACTATCGGCTATAAAGATGATGAGCTGTGGTCAGGGACATCGTCCTAGACTGCTACCACTTGTAAGACTGATCCGACAAGCAATGTATCTAGTACCCCTTGGAGAAGAACATGTTCAAAATCATAAGTAATAAGAATCCTCTTGTACTTCTAATCAATCCATGGGGCTGTGTTTCATAGCCAATCCATGCCAACAATGAGATCGTACTGTGATAGAGGAAGCACTTTAACCTCTGAAACAAAAGAGCACTGCTGAATAGGCCACTGCAATTGCTTGAATTCCTTCTGACAAAGCATATGACTGCCATTAGCTACTGTGACTTTGAGAGGCTGCTGACAAATAGAACCGCCTTGAATTTGTGAAGCCAAAGAAGTGCTAATTTAAGTGTTAGAACTGCAAGAATCTAGAAGAATCTTAACTGGCCTGCCTTGGATATCCCCCACAAACTGCATAATACTGCCAGAACGATGAGCAGAAAGTGCAGTAGATGAAAGAGCTAAGAACACCTTGATTTAGTAGCATCCTCTGGGGGAGAATCACTGTCTTTAGGGTCATCACTGTGACAGAGATCCCATACCTCTTGCAACACATGAAGCTGAATTTTCTCGGGGCAGCGATGGTCGTGAGACCATTTCTCGCCACACCGGATGCAGAGGCCGCGAGCCAGGCAGTAGTCACGCATGGTGTTTAGCTTAGCCTCGATGACACGGCCACGATGATCCTTGGCACCACCAGTAGCGGCCACAACATGTTCTGGCCTGTCCACTCGCACCAGTGGCAGCAGCAGGGGCTGTGGAGCCCGTGGTAGTGGCTTGGAGCACTGGAACACCTTCGGATGGCACGACTCCTTCTTCCGAGATGGATCCAACATCTCTTCCTACAAAAACACGAGAACCACGGTAGTATCCAAAGTACTGGGACGCTGCATATGAACAACAGTACGAATATCATCGCGCAACCCATCAACAGACTTCATGGCGTAATAGATAGGATAAATTTTTTTCCATAAGCGGTCAAACCATCCACTAGAGAGGTGAATTTGTCCATGTACTCTTGGACGGTGCCCGTCTGCTTAATGTGGAATAGCTGGCGATTCATAAGCTCATGCTGATCTTTGCCAAAGCATTCCAGAACCAGAGCTGTGAATTGAGGCTAGGACATGGTAAGGACTTGCTGCTCAACAGCCGAAAACCAGCGCGCGGCGGCCCCGGAGAGATGCATCGTGGACACCTTGATCCAACAACACGGAGCGACATCATACATCTTGAAATAATCGTTGCAATTGTAGATCCACAGACGAGGATTTTCGCCATCAAATTTAGGGAAATTCATTTTGGGCAGTTTGTCATTAGATGGGTGAGGATCCCATGGTGGATTCTGAACACCCCGTGGCGTGCCGATCCCCATGATAGAGGTCGGAACACCCGCATCCAGCATAGAACTCAAGAATGACTTGCGCAACAGGAAGGGAGGGATGGGTAGGGGATGGAGCTGTAGATTCGTACCCTTGACCGGGAGCGGGGTCATAGACCCGAACTCCCGGTGATGATGTGCAATACCGTGCCCAACGAACGGGCCAGTAACCTTGGGACCGGCGGAGGACGACGCCCCGGCCGTGGTCACCAGGGGAGGAGGCAGGACACCGGATGCGGCGGCTGGAGCAGCATCGAGCGCCACGTGGCTCACAGTCTTGTAGAGAGCCGTTGTTGGTATATTTAACGCACATAGATAAATCCGCAAGCGCACGATACCGCTGTAGCTTTCACCCAGAAGTATTCCAAGTATCTTATCCACAAGAAAATGTGTGAGACTAACTACAATCTAACTTAACAAGGGGTAACAACAAGGTTAAGCGTAGAGAGAAAAACTAAGGTTCTCTAGTTCTGACTTGGATAAGCTATGCCTTCTACTATTCAACTGGGGACGTTACTTAAGGAAAGACACCAACAAAGGATGCTTTCCATAGTAACCGCGTCCTACTTGCCCTACAAACGGGAGGTGGACTATAGAGGATTCAACGAGGCTATAAGAGTCATCTTCACGAGCTACCACCAATCCACAATGCAGGATGCATCCACAAGTAACCAGAGTCTAAGCACCACGCTTACACTACAATTACTACTTTACTCTTCCTGGATAAAGAATAAAGCACTCAAACGAGTTGTGAACCTGATGAATAATATAAACAAGAAGCTTACTTGAATTAGAAGTTGATTACTAGAGAAATCTCAGAGGCAAGCTCAGATAGAACTTGGATCCACCAAGGTACAAGTCATAGAGATAGTACCGACAGGCCGTCATCTCCTCCAAACTCTTCTCTCACACTCCATCTCACTATTATTTACAAGATTAGATCCTATGAAGGACTAATATTCTCTTGATAGTTGGCTCTGATCCTGAAGATATGAATTAGGGTTTTAGGGATCTGCTGAGGGAGAGGGGTAGGGGCTGATATATATAGGCCAAAGCATCAATCTTGAGTCCTCGGATTAAACCAACTTGAATAAACGGCGAAGATTGTATCTCAATGGCGGTGGGAAACCGACTTTCAAAGCAGAGGCTGACTAGTGGGACCCACAGGCCAGCCGACCTGTAGGTGGGGCCGACCGAGCCCACATGGTAGCCCCTCGGGGTCTGCTTCGGTGGAGAGCCTCTTGGAGTCTTCTAGAATCTTCCCACACTATTTACGCGGCGAATTCCATAATTTTCTTTGACAAATAGGTCCCCCTTGATGATTTTCTAGATATACCTTGCTGAAAACACAGATTCATCAAAACTTATGGAATTTATTAGTTTAAACCCCTATACCTATGTTTGGTGATAAAATTAAGTATAAATGCAGGTTATGTTTATGACATCCCAGGTGTTAGCTTCAAGTTAAGCAGTGGGTTAAGCCTAACCCGAACAAGACAGATGATGATTATGAGCTTGAGATTAACACTCTACAAAGTGATGACAATGGTGGAGTCAAACTCTTTCAAATGAAGACCTAACTTGATCTTTTCAAAAGGCAGAAGCAAACCTCTTTTGATTAACTTGAAATCCTTTTCAAAGTAGGCATGAGTAGTGTTAATCATGTCTCTTTCATCTAAGTTAGTAAAACCTTGATCATGATCATCGTCATGTATAACCATCAATCTTTGTGTTATATAACCATCAAGCAAAGTGTGTTATTTAATATGGAATCAAAGTTTGTTTGTGTTTCCAAGTCAAACATGTTAAATTTGAGCTTCAAAAATTGAATTCAACAATTGTTTTTCCTCACTTTGGCATTTTGGCTAAGTTATGAAAAAAAGTAATTAGGTTCAAAGTTTGGTGAATTATTAAATCAATTTTTATGAATAAAATTTGTGCAACTTTAGTTCTATGAATTGGTATGAAGTTTGTACTTTGATATTGTGCCTTTGGTTGTAATGTTTGAGTAGTAATTAATCCTTAATTAATTGACTAAAGTATGCTAATCAAAATTGTTTTCCAATTCTAAAAACTGAACCTAGAGTTTCAGTTTGGTTTACCTGTTTTCAAAATTCCTTATCCCTTAAACTAGTGATCTTTTGAGGTTGATCCTTTAAGTAAAGTTGGGGATCAGAGGTAGATTAGAAACTTTTGTTAATGGAGACTGTCAAGTTTTTGTTTGGGATCGTGAGAAAAGAAGAGGAGAAGAGGGCCTGTCAGTCATGAACAGTAACCCGGCAGCAGCGTGCTAACCCGGCTCATCTCCATGTCCTTCATGGCGCTTCTCATTCTTGGACGCGTGGCCGTCCACGTCGTCGAGTTTGCGAAGGCGATGGCAAAACCTGAGTCGTCATCATCGCCCTTATAGCCCCGACGCCGACGCCTTCTCTCTCTTTTTCTCTCTTCTTCTCTACCATCGGCCGATTGCTTTCACCGGCCGATTTCACCGCCATCGCGCCACCTCCGCCCAATTCCTCTCACAACCAGCTCTGCCTTGTCCTTGCACACCGCATGCACCCGCTAGCATCGCCTCTCGCTGTCATAATCGGTCACGCGCCGATTCTCGCTGCCACGGTCCGCCATGGCCACTGCGACCCCCTCGCCGTGGCCAGCTCGCTTTGATTGATCTCCCTCCTTCCTTTCCCTTGCACTATGTTCCTTGTGCTACCGTGATGCTCATCTACTCGCTCATTTTACCATTCAGCCATAGGACACACCGGAACGCGCCGTCGCCACCGGTTCATGCAACCGTGTTCGCCATCATCACCGGTAGCTGCGTCCGCGCCATCTCCACTTCAACTATCAAGTCAACTGAGCTATGGTGAGCCTCACTAAGCTATCCCAAACCCTATCTAGGCTAGTTGGTCACTAGAGACAGCGAGCTTGCCTTTGCCGTCACCGACGTGCCGCAATAGCCGCACCGCTGCTCGTTCGGAGCTACCGCTACGAACGCCACCTAGATAGATCAATGAGGGAGAGAGTGGTGAGCACACCAGTGGTGGTCCTGTCACCGACAACCTCACCGCCAGTGAGCTAGGGCCAGTTCCCCATTGGTGCTCTACTCTGTGATGAGCAAAGGACCAGAAAATGTAAATAGAGAGAAGGGTGGGGTGTTAAGTGAGAAAGAATAGAGGGAGACAAATAGTTGTTTGGGCTTAATTGTGATTTTGTAAAAACACGAGGGCCTTTTGCAAAATCACCAGGCTGCGCCTGCTCGCGCTGCTGGGCCACGCCTGCTCACGCCATTGGGCCGAGCTGAGCCACTTTGGGCCTGAGTCCCTTTTTCCTTTTTTAGTATTTTATTAATTTCTATAAATGTGCTGATTCTTGTAAAATGAATATCTAAATGTAGAAAAATGTTAAAAATATGAAACTTGTTTTGTTGGCTTTGTGATAAAGTGCTCTATGTGATAAAAAATAATTGTTGACATAAAACAGTAGTTTTTGTATGCACAAATATTTCAATGATTAATATATTTGAGTTTTGTTGCCTAATTAGTGTAGCAAAAAATATAAGCCCAAAAATGATGAAACTTTTTGTGAATATCAATTATGTTAGTTTATGTCTCTGCAAAGAGTTTCATGCTGATTTTGATCAAGTTTACTTGTTTAATTAAGTTAAGCATGCTTTATGCCTTTTTCTATGATAATAAGTACTTAGATGTTAATAGGTGTTTTAGATAGTTTCTATGAGTTCTTTGAAATGCCTATGAGATCTTGTTGATATGCTAAACATATTTGACACTAGTATGCTTTATGTGAATTAGAATCTTTGCCTTCTCTACTGGAAAAGAGATATGCACCTACTTGATAAAAAGAATTAAAAATTGATCACCATCTTGCCACTTCTATGTTGTAAGTTTAGTAGTAGAACTTTGATCATGGTTGGTATGGCTAGATCTTGTGTTGCCCATATCAGCCCTAGTGCTTTTGGTGTGATGCTAAGCTTCATCAGTTCTTGGTAGATGAATGATGTGGTGTTATCTTATTGCTGTCTAGCATGACAAGTGTGTGTGATGCTTAGTTAAATATCTCCTAAATACTTATGTCTATATGGTGTGACCTCATGCTCATCTTGTGTGCCTCTTTGTAATGCATTATGTGTTGCCTTGTTATCCTAGCATAGTAGGTTTATGTGATGTTTGGTTGACGCTTTATCCATCCATGTGCCTAGGTTAATTTTGTTGTGACCATATACTTGTCTTGTTTGCAATTGCATGATACATTTATTTTACTCTTTCTCATATGCATGCATTGCATCTTTGCATATTATATATAGGTATGATAGATCAATGATGCAAAGAAGTGAAGGGTGCTAGGCCCCCAGTTGGGTTTCGATGATTAATGATGACACGAGATTACTATGACTAACGTGTGTTTTGTAGAGGCAATTTGAGTTATGTCATGGTAATAGAAATTGATTGGGAAATCATGGTTGTCATGCCCCTGTTGATGGAAATCATTTCGGTTTTCAAAGGATGGATGACAAGGTTAAGGACGACTAGTTCTAAGTGTCATTTGGTGTTGGAGAGACACTTAGAGTAGTTTAGGACTTTGTTTTTCCTTTGGCCATACTATTAAGGGGGGTATAGACTAGTAGCTTAACCTAGGTGAGTCTAATGGATTAGGTGTGGTGCACACTTGTCAAACTTAGCACTAGGTAGCTCAACAACAGCCCTAAGATCGATAGAAGTCAACTTCATTTACAAAGAATTTTGAATTGAAAGTAAATGGAGAGTCAAATGACTGATTGAACACTGGTTTGGTTGTGACCGGACATAGCTTGGAGAGTCCGGTCGGTTCATTTGATCGGCAACAATAGTCAGAGTGAGACCGAACGCTGGACACCAGTGCTCATTAGGACGCGACGCTAGTTGTATCTATAGCAGCGTGGACAGACCATGGACCAGACGCTGAATAGAGAAATGATCGGACTCTGGGTGCCAGCGTCCAGTCAACAACAGTAAGGTTCTAGAGAGGGTTTTCAATGATCGGACGTGTCCGGTGGGTGCTGATCGGAAGCAGGCCAGAGTCCTATCAGAGCAAATGGCTCTTTATGACACACTGATGTATTACACTAACCTGTGCGTCCGGACACCTTGACCGGAGCGTCCAGTCATCCCGATACTTGCTGAGTTGGACCTCAACCATTATGTTTTGAATGGGGGGGTAAATACATATCCTACTCATCCATTTGAGATCCCTTGCCCATTTATTCAAGTGAGAAACACCTTTGGAGTGCAAGGGAGAGCAAGGGCTTGTGGGGTGATTGAGATTTGATAATCCAAGATTAAGGACTTCATTAGTGCATAGGGTGTAGCAAGTGTGCATCCACCTTTCTAATTAGGCTTGTCTTGGTCAAGTGAGAGTTTGTGCTTGTTACTCTTGGTGATCGCCATCACCTAGATGGCTTGGTGGTTGGGAGCTTAGTGATCATCCGGTGGAGCTTGTGGATGGCCCAAGTCATGTTGTGAGCGGTTGTGGGTGATTCACCACGACAGAATGTCAAAGAATCAGCCCACAGAGAGCACTTGATCTTTGCGTGGATCAAGGGGGAGCTACACCCTTGCCGTGTTCCTTTTCCTCTCTTTATTTTTAGCATTTACATTTGAGCAACTCATTTTATATCTTTACATTCCTAGAATTGCCATGCTAGAGTAGGATTGGAACCTAGGGTGCAAAACTTTTGTACGGGAGATCAATAGAAACACATTCTAGACACAAGGGATGAAATGGGCTAAGTGTAGGGCTTAATTATTACAAAAATTTAGAATTAGCCCAATTCACCCCCCTCTTGGGCATCTTGATCCTTTCAATTGGTATCGGAGCCTCGTGCTCCTTAAATTAGGCTTAACCGCCTAGAACAAGATGTCCCACGGGGATGGACCCCTCCTATCTTTGAGGGAGATGATTTTCCTTATTGGAAAATTCGCATGGAGGCATACCTA
Organism: Miscanthus lutarioriparius; assembly: GCA_904845875.1. NCBI lineage: Eukaryota > Viridiplantae > Streptophyta > Magnoliopsida > Poales > Poaceae > Miscanthus > Miscanthus lutarioriparius. The sequence continues at coordinate 27,827,733 of CAJGYO010000019.1, read as the reverse complement.
TAGGCTTTAGATGTTGGAGTTCTTAGAGCCGTCTCACAAGGCTTCCTAAAACCTAAAGATCCCGCCAACCTTCAAGGCGATGAGGTTAACTACGAGAAGTGGAATGCAAAGGCTAGAAACACCCACTTTAGAGGCCTTTGCAAGGATGTCTTTAACCATGTGCAGAACCACAAAGACGCCCATGCACTATGGTCGGACATTTGTGTGCTCCATGAGGGAACCAAGAGTGAGCGTGAGGAACGCTATCACCTTGTGATGAAAAAGCTTAATTCATTTGAGATGCTTTCTAGAGAAAGTGCCAATGAGATGTATTCATGCTTAAATGTTCTTGTAGAGGAAGTCAATGGGCTTGGACTCACACAAATGCAATCATCTGATGTTGTGAGAAAGATCTTGAGTGTCCTTCCCATTGACAAGTATAGGCATATTGTGACGGTGCTTCATCAAGCTGATCTTTCCATCGCTACACCAACTCTAATATTGGGGAAGATCAATGCACATGAGATGTACATGCACATCACTCCACAAGATGGCTCTTCTTCCACCAAGAAGAAAGATTTGACATTAAAGGCAAGCCAAGAGAAGAGGGGCAAAGCAAGAGTTGATCATGATAGCTCAAGTGATGATGAGATTGATGATGCAAGTCTTGCTCTCATGGTGAGAAGAACCGCCAAGATGCTCAAGAAGCTAAACAAGAATGGTGTCAAGTTTGATGGCAAGAAGAAGAAATTCTTCACTTGTAGTAGAAGGAAGCCCATCTCCGAAATGGATTGCTATAATTGTGGAGAACTTGGCCATCTAGCTCATCAATGCCCCAAACCCAAGAAAGACAAGTACAAGAAGAAGTATAAGGGCAAGAAAGATAACTCAAGTGATGAAGATGATGATGAGAAGAAGAAGAACAAGCCATACAAGAAGAAGGATGGCAAGAAGAAGAAATTTCACAAGAAGAAGAAGAATGGCAAGGCATATATTGTTGGTGATTGGCTCACGGACATTGAATCATCAAGTGGCTCATCCAATGATGAAAGTGAGAATGAGAAGGAGAAGGTGGCCGCTCTTGTGATTGATTCTTCACTATTTTCACCGACACCGCCGCCATCATCCTCTACACATCTATGCCTTATGGCCAAGGGTGAACGAAAGGTACAAAATGATGATGATAGTAGTGGTGATGATAATGCTAGCAATGATGAAAGTGATAGTGATAGTGATGAAGAATTTGAATCACATTCTTATGATGATCTTGTCAAGTTGCTAAACCAATACACTTAAATCATTATAAAGACAAGAGCTAAAAATGAAAAGCTAGAACTTTAGAAGGACTCACTCTTAGCAAAATATGACATAGCCGAAAAAGCTAGTGTTGAGCTTAGAGAAGAAAATAAAATTGTGTCATCCAGACTCAAGGAGCTCAAAACCTCTAAAAAGGAGCTTAGAGAAAAACATGATAAACTTGAGGGGATACATAATGAGCTAACCACTAGTTACTATTTGCTAAAAGAAGAGTACACCAATCTCAAGATTAATCATGATAATCTAGTTCTTTCTCATGAGTTATTATCCAATGAGCCACATGATGCTACTAACAATGTTGTTAAGATTGATATAGCTACATCATGTGATGACTTGATTGTTGAGAGCATTGAGCAAAGTTCTAGTAGCAAAGGCAAGAAAGTGGTTGAGTCCAACAACTATGATGATTTTGTCAAGCTCAAGAATGAGAATGAAAAGCTCAAGAAAGATCTTGAAAAGCTACCAACCACCAACACAATTGTGATAGAGAATCTTGACAAAGATTATGATATGGCTCTTGAGAATGAGATGCTTAAAGAAGAGAACAAGAGACTCAAGATGGAGAAAAATCATGATGAACTTAGAGAAGAAAACAAGAAGCTCAAGTTGGAGAAAGAGCATCTTAAGACCGGTTTGAACAAGTTCACAAGAGGCCAATATCTCCAAAGTGAGCTACTCATGAACATCATGATGAAGATGGATAGAAGTGGTATTGGGTACTTGGCAAATCAAGACAAGAAAGGTCAAGCTCAACATCAACAACAATACAAGTCAAAGCCTAAGCCAAAGAGATGCTTTGAGTATGGACAAAAAGGTCACTTTGCTCATAAGTGTCAAACTCCACCACCACAACCCTTGCCCAAGCATGCTAGACCCTTTGCCTTCAATGCTCACTATATGCTTAGAAAGGATTCTAGTGGAAAAATGAAAGTCATGTTCTTAGGTCCACCCAACAAGAATAGGCCTAAGCAAATTTGGGTTGTAAAGTCACTAGTTGAGAAAGTCAAGGGCTCTCATCAAGTTTGGGTCCCTAAACAACAAGCTTGATCTCTTGTGTGTAGGTGAACTATAAGACCGGTGGAAGTTATTGGGTTATTGATAATGGTTGCACTCAATATATGACCGATGATCCTCATATGTTCACCTCACGAGATGAAAAAGTAGATGGTCAAGAAAGGATTACATTTGGTGATAATTCAAAGGGCAAAGTTCAAGGATTGGGCAAAGTTGCAATATCAAATGATCATTCAATATCAAATGTGCTATATGTTGCTTCATTAAGTTTCAACTTGCTATTCGTTGGTCAATTGTGTGATCTTGGCTTTTAATGTTTGTTTACCGAGAAGGAAGTGGTTGTGTCAAAGAAAGATGATGATCAAGTTATATTCATGGGTTTTAGATACAACAACCTATATCTAGTGGATTTCACCTCCGAAGATGCCAAGTTGAAGACATGCTTATTCACCAAAACATCACTTGGGTGGTTATGGCATAGAAGACTTGCACATGTTGGGATGAGCTCACTCAAGAAGCTAATGAAGAATGAATTGGTGAGAGGTTTGGATGATGTGAAATTTGAGAAGGACAAGCTTTGTAGTGCATGTCAAGCCGACAAGCAAGTTGCAAACACTCATCCAACAAAAGCTTACATGTCAACAACAAGATTGCTAGAGCTTCTTCACATGGATCTATTTGGACCAATAACTTATAAGAGTTTGGGAGGCAATCTCTATTGTCTTATGATAGTTGATGACTACTCTAGATATACTTAGGTGTTCTTCCTTCATGACAAGACCAAAGTGGATGCGCATGTTTCAAGAAGTTTACTAAGAGAGCGCAAAATGAATTTGAAGTGAAGCTCAAGAAGATAAGAAGTGACAATGGAAAACAATTTGACAACACAAACATTGAAGCATGAGGTCTCCGCAACATACACTCCTCAACAAAATGGTGTAGTAGAGAGAAAGAACCAGACACTTATCACCCTTGCAAGAACAATGCTTGATGAGTATAATACACCCGAAGCTCTATGGGTGGAAGCTATCAACACTGCATGTTATGCATCCAATCACCTATTTCTTTAAAAGTTTCTTGGCAAGACCCCTTATGAGTTGCTCAATGGAAAGAAGCTAGACATATCATTCTTCCGGGTGTTTGGTTGCAAATGCTACATCTACAAGAAGCGACAACATATAGGGAAGTTCCAAAGACATTGTGATATTGGTTTTCTTGTTGGTTACTCATCAAAGTCCAAAGCATATTGAGTATTTAATCATGCCACCGGCTTGGTTGAAGAAACACATGATGTGGAATTTGATGAATCTAACGGCTCAGAACGAGCACATGAGAATCTTGAGGATGTAGGTGATGAACCATTGAGGGAGGCCATGAAGAACATTTCGATTGGAGACATCAATCCCAAAGATGATGTACAAGTGATTGATCCACCCTCTTCATCAAATGTGCCACAAGATGATGATAAAGATGGGAGAGTAGAAAATAAAGATACTTATATCTCCCATGATCAAATGGTGGCACAAGCTCAAGATGTTGATGCTCCACAACCTCCCCCTCAAGTGGTTGATAGAAGAAATTCACCCCTACTACAAGCACATCCACAAGATCTCATCATAGGGAGTCCTTTAAAGGGTGTAATGACTCGCTCTCAAAAACTTGCTTCATTTATTGAACATCACTTGTTTGTTTCTTGCGTTGAGCCTAAAAATATAGAAGAAGCTCTTCAAGATCCGGATTGGATAAATGCCATGCATGAAGAGTTGAACAACTTCACCCAAAATGAAGTTTGGACACTTGAAGAGCGACCACAAGATGCAAGAGTCATTGGAACAAAGTGGGTATTCTACAACAAACAAGATGATCAAGGCATCATTGTGAGGAACAAGGCAAGGCTAGTTGTGAACGGGTTCTCCCAAGTTGAAGGGTTGGATTTTAGAGACCTTTGCACCGGTTACAAGACTTGAAGCCATTCGTATCCTTCTTGCATATGCATCCCATCATGAAATAAAATTATATCAAATGGATGTTAAAAGTGCATTTTTAAATGGTTTTATAAATGAACTAGTCTATGTTGATCAACCTCCCGGGTTTAAAGACCCTATATATCCTAATCATGTCTATAGGTTGTCCAAGACACTATATGGGCTTAAGCAAGCCCCAAGAGCTTGGTATGAGCGCCTTTAGGATTTCCTCATTGAGAAGGGCTTTACCATTGGGAAGGTCGATACCACACTATTTACCAAGAAGTTTGATGGAGAGATCTTTATTTGTCAAGTATATGTTGATGATATCATATTTGGCTCATCAAATGAAGACAATTGCAAAAAGTTTGGTGAATTGATGTCAAAGGAGTTCGAGATGTCTATGATTGGAGAGCTTACATTCTTTCTTGATTTTCAAGTCAAGCAAATGAGAGAGGGGATTTTCATCTCTCAAGAAAAATATACCAAGGACCTTCTCAAGAGATTCAAAATGGATGAATGTAAGCCAATCAAGACACCAATGCCATCTAATGGACATCTCGAGCTAGATGAGGGAGGTAAATCGGTTGATCAAACTTTCTACCGTTCTATGATTGGTAGTTTATTATATTTGACCGCATCTAGGCCCGACATCATGTTTAGTGTGTATGTGTGCTAGATTTCAAGCCAATCCTAAGGAGGCTCACATGGTTGCCATTAAAAGAATCCTTAGGTACCTTAAGCACATACCAAGCATTGGTCTTTGGTATCCCAAAGGAGCTAGATTTCAACTAGTTGGTTATTCCGATTTGGATTATGCCGGTTGCAAAATTGATATAAAAAGCACATCTGAAGGGTGCCATTTGCTTGGTAAATCACTAGTGTCTTAGACCTCCAAGAACCAAAATAGTGTGGCATTGTCCACCGCAGAGGCGGAGTATATTTCCATGGGTGTTTGTTGTGCACAAATTCTTTACATGAAGCAAACTCTTCTAGACTATGGTGTAGTTCTAGAAAAGGTACCTCTCTTATGTGACAATGAGAGCATGGTAAAGCTTGCTAATAATCCAGTTCAACACTCTCACACCAAGCACATAGATATCCTCCATCATTTTCTTAGAGATCATGTTGCTTAAAATAATATATCACTAGAAGGTGTAAGGACCGAGTATCAATTGGTGGATATCTTCACTAAACCGCTGGATGAGGCTACATTTTGTCGGTTGAGGAATGAGCTAAATGTGCTTGACTTTAGTAACTTCACTAAAAATGAGCTTGTGTTATCCCTTGCATTGCATTGTAATATAAAACATGTTTAATTTTTAGTAATGCACTTAGGGCTTGTCTAACATGGTTAACATAACCGCCAAAAAGTGTGTGAAGAAGCTTAACCTTGGATCAAACTTCACAAGCAACTAGACTTACTTTCAAGTATTGCATTGCATGTGCACGTGTGTTGCTTTGTCGTTTCTTTTCAGTTATCTTTTGAGCACCCGCTGTGTTTATCCACAAATAGGAAGAACATTTGAAGCTCCTATTGGTCATAAAACCCTCTTGTGTGGTCACATGTTGCTCCTCGCCCCTTTTGTTGCCTATTTTCTTAAAAATAATTATAGCCGAAGGCAAATTATTTAGATAAACTTGAGGGTTTGAGAGAGGTCTCTCATATCAGTCCCAATTGGTGTTTATTTGGGTCTTATTGAAGTTTAGGACTTGATTGGGAGAAAGCGTCGCGAAGAAAGGAGGAGTATCTGCAGTTGAAGAGGGACTAGACATAGGGACCGGACTCATCTGTTGCAGCATCCGATCAGTATATCAGAAGGAGATATAGTTGCTGAAGAAAGACCGAAAGATGAACAGTATTTCACGCGCGCCAGGTGTGAAGTTGAATCCACATCCAGTCAACACGAGGAAGTTAACAAAAAAGGATCAAACTCAGATCTACGTCCGGTCATAGTGCATTGGACACGTCCAATCGCCATTTGGGCGTTTCTGGACCTCTCTGTACTTGACCGGACTCTGGTTTCTGCGTTCGGTCACTTCAACTCATGTGGATTAGATCCATTTCTTCTGTAACTGTCTTGGGGGCCCTCATTTATTTCACCACACGCTGCCTTGCCCTCATCGCGCCTATATCACCACTGTCGTAACCGCGCCTACATCTCCACCGTCGCGCCTGCGCATGCGCCTCCACTCACCATGCCACGACGCTGCTCGCCATGCCCGTGCTCGGCTCATCACTGCCACCGGACTTCTTCTCCGCACCGGCTTGCCGTCATCACCACTCTCTCATGTGCTCCCACCCTAGCCTTGCTCGTCCTCCAGAGTAGCTGCTTTGGCAAATTCATTGGCCGGTAGTGCCTTTCCCTTGTATCCTTGCCATGACCTCGTGGTGCCCCATTGTGCTCAGTATACTCATCTTTTCATAGGAGTTTTTCTAGGTAGCAAGACGTTCTTCTATCTCTTACCCAATTGCTTGCTCCAATAGGATTACTCTCTTATCTCTAGTTACATAATGTTCTTATTTATATCCATCTATTCCATCTATGTAGTGAGTCGGTGTGCTTGAGGTTGCTTGGTAGTTGACAGTGGCAGCTTTACTCGGGGCCAAGCCCGTGAGTAAGGATTGAGGCCAAGCCTTACGAGTGTCAGTTGGCAGTTGTTTCTTGTCAGTGGCAGTGATTCTTGTCAGCTTCAGAGATGGCACGTTGCAAGAATGTCGGGGGTGGTCCCAGCGATGAGGATCCAACGCCTCCGCCTCGCCTGACTGCTCGGCAAAAAGGAAAGGCGAGAAAGACTACAAAGAAGAAGTGCAAGAGAGATGATGTTGAGGCAGAGAGAGCAGCAATAGTTGTAGCCACCATAGAGCGAGCTGAGGTAGGTGGATCTGGCAATGGCATTCGCATAGGCGATCGCTTGTCACCGGCACCACCATTGAGAGGATTGAGGATAGTCTTGGTAGTCCACCCGAGACCATCATGCTTGGAGGACGGCATGTCTCTTTAGAGGAGAGTCAGACTCAGGGGGTGACTAAGTAGTAGACATAGTCGATAGAGCAGACAGAGGATGCTCAGTAGGGAGAGCAGGTTGAGGAGGCAGAGGCAGCATAGCCATAGCTTCGACGCTCCAGTCGCACATGCACTTAGGTGTCTCTGAGGCCTCAGACAAAGAGGCGAGGCTCTTGTCCACCTCCTAGACCAAAGGGTCCACCTCCGGTTGTTCACCTTGACCTAAGGGTAGCCACAGCCTAGACAGATGCAGCAATAGCTACGGTTCGTATAGTTTGAGGATTGTTTTCCACCAAGGCGGGATGAGCGTGCCTCCGAGCACTTCTACACTGTGTTGCAGGAGAACTTCTATAGTGCATATCTCAACAGCGGTGTTGCCTTCATATCTTAGTGGGTTTGCTCCTTAGAATCTCTAGTTGTAGCTGCACTTGCTCAGGTTTAGGCATGACAGGATGAGTTTCAACCGCAGCAGCAGGCCATGCAGCAGCAGCAACTTATGATTCAGCAGCAGTTACTCGGCTTCATGCATCATGTATTCACTGCTATTGGGGTTGATCCTCTGCAGTCTACATTGTAGATAGGCCAACCTGCCACCACCACTCAAGTGACTCTAGCTGTACAGCCCAGTGGGCTTCCGAGTCAGAGACAGCCAGCTCCTCAGTTTGCCTCACCTACAAAGTAGGTGTCTCAGTGGTTTGCTTCACTAGGGATAGCTCAGGGTCCGCACTTTACTCCTATTGTTATGGGCTTCACTCTGACTCAAACTTCTTCGGCGTTAGTGATGGATACCCCAGTCTCCTGGAGTCTCAGCTGCTACCTTCAATGAGCTTATAGGGCTGCCTACACCTCTAGTGTTCTGAGTCTCTGTCCCTACCACAGCTGCTCCAGTTACCGAGACTACCGAGATGATTCCATCGTCTGTTGCATCATCCAAGCCACCTCAGACAGTCACTCCTACACTTGAGGCTTCAGCGACAGCGACAGTGGCAGATGTGGCTCCCCTTCCTACAGTGACACCAATAGAGTTATAGGCCACGCTAGTTACTGACCAGACCCAGACCGCTTCACCTTCACTTCTAGATATAGAGGGTCAGACCCCTCAGAGTTTAGGGTCAAAGGATGATGCAGCTCAGTTCCAGGTCTCTCACCGCACCTCAGCGCCCGACTCGACTGCTCCTATCCCACCATCCGACCTTTAGGTTTTGGTGCTTGACGCCAAATGGGGTGAGGGACCGAGTATGTTAGGGACCGAGTATGTTAGATTTAGGGGGAGCGTGTGAGATGGACTCGATTCTTTTGGTCTTTCATGTGTGATACTTCATGCATTCACATTTACTTTCATGCATTGTATTATATACATGTGATGGTGAGACTTATGTGACATGTGTGCTCTCTACATTGTTTTATATATGTCATGTCACTTGGTTATGCTCATTGGCTTTGCTTCCGTGTTTTACTCCAATTCAAATGAGCTTTACTTCATATACTCATACTTAATTCATATCTTTTGAGTACACCATGTTGGCTTGGGTCATATAAGCATGCCTAATCCTTTTGTTCTTATTGTCAAAAGCTTATATGAACCAAGCATGTTGAAAACCTCACTCACCTCTTCTACATACTCAGTCCCCAAAGGGAGAGATTGAAAGCATCTAGGTCCCTAGTTGGGTTTCGGTGATTAATGATGACACGAGATTACTATGACTAATGTGTGTTTTGCAGAGGCAATTTGAGTTATGTCATGGTAATGGAAATTGATTGGGCAATCATGGTTGTCATGCCCCTGTTGATGGAAATTGTTTCTGTTTTCAAAGGATGGACGACAAGGTTAAGGATGGACTAGTTCCAAGTGTCGTTTGGTGTTGGAGAGACACTTAGAGTAGTTTAGGACTTTATTTTTCCTTTGGTCGTACTATTAAGGGGGTTTGGACTAGTAGCTTAACCTAGGTGAGTCTAATGGATTAGGTGTGGTGCACACTTGTCAAACTTAGCACTAGGTAGCTCAGGAATAGCCCTAAGATCGATAGAAGTCAACTTCATTCACAAAGAATTTCGAAATGGAAGTAAATGGAGAGTCAAATGACTGACCGAACGCTGGTTTGGTTGTGACTGGACGTAGCTTGGAGAGTCTGGTCAGTTCATTTGATCGGCAACAGTAGTTAGAGTGCGACTGGATGCTGGACACCAGTGCTCATCGGACGCGACGCTAGCCGTATCTGTAGCAGCGTGGATAGGCTGTTGACCATGGACCAGATGTTGAACAGAGAAATGATCGGACTTTGGGTGCCAGTGTCTAGTCAACAATAGTAAGGTTCTAGAGAGGGTTTTGATGACTAGACGCGTCCGGTGGGTGCTGACCGGACGTAGGCCAGAGTTTGGTCAGAGCAAACGGCTCTTTATGACACGCTGATGTATTACACTGACCGGTGCGTCCGGTCTCCTTGACCGGAGCATCCGATCATCTCGATACTTGCTGAGTTGGACCTCAACCATTATGTTTTGAATGGGGGGATATATACATATCCCACTCGTCCATTTGAGGTCTCTTGCCCATTTGTTCAGCTGAGAAACACCTTTGGAGTGCAAGGGAGAGCAAGAGCCTAGTGGAGTGATTGAGATTTGATAATCCAAGATTAAGGACCACATTAGTGCATAGGGAGTAGCAAGTGTGCATCCACCTTTGTCATTAGACTTGTCTTGGTCAAGTGGGAGTTTGTGCTTGTTACTCTTGGTGATGGCCATCACCTAGGTGGCTTGGTGATTGGGAGCTTGGTGATCATCCAGTGGAGCTTGTGGATGACTCAAGTCATGTTGTCAGCGGTTGTGGGTGATTAACCGTGACGGAGTGTTAAAGAATCAGCCCATAGAGAGCACTTATTCTTTGCATGGATCAAGGGGGAGCTACACCCTTGCACGGGTGCTCCAATGAGGACTAGTGGGAGTGGCGACTCTCCGATACCTTGAGAAAACATCGCTGTGTTCCTTTTCCTCTCTTTATTTTGAGCATTTACATTTGAGCAACTCATTTCATGTCTTTACATTCCTAGAATTACCATGCTAGAGTAGGATTAGAACCTAGGGTGCAAAACTTTTTACGGGAGATCAATCAAAACACATTCTAGACACAAGGGGTGAAATGGACTAAGTGTAGGACTTAATTATTGCAAAAAATTAGAATTAGCCTAATTCACCCCCCCCCCTCTTGGGCATCTTGATCCTTTCAAAGGGCGATATCGGAGCCGAGCTAGAAGACAATGTATTGGTGAACTAATCCAGATGATGGGAGGACCCCAGGAATACATGTCAGGCAAGAGATGCTTGCCAAGCGAATATCATCTAACAAACACTAACCTAGTGTTGAACCCCAGGCAAGCCCCGAAGCATTACAAGCCTCCTACCTCTCTTTTTAAAATTACATTCGAGTTTATCTTTTGTATTGTGCATTAAGTTATAAGAGTTGATTGAAACCCGTTGTTGCATTACTTACCTTGTCCACAATATATGTACCTGCAACCTTACTAGTATGTGTAAGTCGCTCTATGCTTAGCTATGCTTAGACCGGTAGAGGTCGAGTGATTCCTATCATCCGCGAGATTTAGGTGGCTACTCGAACACGGTTGTCTATATTTGCTATCGTGAAAAAGAACCAGGTGATAATGGATAACTGGAAGACTGGATAGGATCTGGTGCTATTATGGTTGTTGTTGATGCCAGCTAGGCATGTATTCTTTGATCTTGTCTATGTCATTTAAGGACCACTTCATTGTCGGACCTTGGTTGAGATTAAAGATACCAAACACATAACAGGGGCCTAAGTTATAGTTGACCGTGAAGCAGGTTAGCTCATTCGGGCTGAGTATACTGGACCGTTAGCATTGCTGGGAGGAGAGCCTGAAGGAAGGGGACTGGTCCAAGACCATGTTTGCTATGGGCTTTGGGCTTTGGGCTTTGGGCAATTCATGTGAGGATGTAGGATCATGAGTTTTGCGAAACGGTCCAGACTCACCGCCGAATGGAGTGAACGGTGACCCACGCGAGCTAATGTGGGCTCGTACGGGTGTGTGTTTTGGGATTGTCTAGCTAGATGTAATCGATTCGAATCGCCGTTTCTCCCAGTTAGTGAGAAACTTGGTCATTGTCCGACAGTCATAGTAATTGATGAAATATGATGATTTTGTTGATCATGATAATTGAATATGGTTTCTACTATGATACTTATTTAATAAAATGATTGTTATAGGATAGATGCAAACATAGCTATAATTGGCTTCACTGAACTTGATGCTAAAATATTGAAAGTAAGGACTTACATAGTAAGCTCTTTTGCAAAAGATTATGCTATCCAACTAGCTTCACCAAATAAACCATGCCATCCTTGGAGTCTTCATTTTTCTCCTGTTGGGTAAGTCTTGCTGAGTATAATTGAGTACTTAGGGTTTTATCCCACCCTATTGTAGGTGAAGTGCTATGTCTGCTGAAGGTGGTGACTAAGTGCAAGTGGGCTCAGCTATTTTGTATTTGATTCTCATCTATGCTTTTGTTGGAGGGTGTCATCAAAGCTAGCAATATGATTCAAAATTATGATTTGGTAATCATTTCAAAGTTATGTTGTTTTAACCTATTGGATTTGAAACTGAACTTATATTAATTACTTGTGATCCTATTGTAATATTATTTCTGCTGCAAATTCTATGTATGTGATATGTATTTGCTTAATCAAGTACGATCTTGGTTGTGAAGTTGATTTATCGAGGCCTTCGTGGTACTCGATGGACTATCGGGTTTATATAAGTGACGGTATGTGCGTGTCAACATGTTTAACGGGGACAGTCATACTTAATCTTGTATAAATTGGACGGTTCTATCATAGCTAGTATAAGAGCAAGATTAAGTATAATACTATCATGTACATAGTTTGAAAACAAAGTCTTGGTTTTGAAAAGCCTATTTTGACAAAAAAACTTAGCTATATGCAACTTGTTTCAAACCAGGTTTTCAAAACTATGCTAGCAACAACCTCCATTAAGCCCTACTTAAGGATTACTAAGTGGCTAAGTAAACTAATAGTAATTATGGGGGTTTACTTTATTGTAATTTTTATTTCGTCGTCCATACGACGTGCTATTGTATGGATGCCATTCTCTTGAATGGTAATATATGGATCAATATATACCCCTACGCTCAGGTAAGCAGGTAAGAACGACCGCTCTTGCTACCTAGTGGTCAAATGGTGGAGGTAGCCGACCATCTTGCTGCCCGAGGCTCAATTGCTAGTGGTGGCCTTCATATAGCAATATATGAAGTATAAAATGTTTTATATTTATGCAACATAGCACCTATGCTCAGGTAAACATCTACCATGCGATGGTCGCCATGGTCGCACAGCTGGGGTGTGTTTACCCATGCATGTCCCATAAAGCGAAGGTACAGGAAGTGAATATGTGCTAGCCATGTATGTAGCGTTGTCCATGTAGCGTAAATCGCATGGGCGCCACTTCTATATCAAGTGGTGAGGTATGTTGGGGTTGGGCTAAAATGAAATCTTTGTAGATACACTAACAACGAATGCGTAGATTGAATGTAGCTGACGACTAGCTATATATATCGAGAGAGTACGTGCTATGCCACCAAAATAGAATGTGATAGCCCTTATTAGAATGGCAACCTTGTGAGGACGAATAGGACAAGCATGCATCATGATTGTTATCTTGTGCATTAACATGACTTCCTCTCCTCTATTCTAGTAATAACTTACTACGATTAATTATCAGTGTAATGTTGCTATCTTCTTTGTGTAAAGCTAAGCAAAATGCCTTGTTCCATGCTGCTCGAATAGCTGTGTTTGAAGATAGCGTGTGATTAGTTTTGTCTTGTATGTTTGCTTTCAAAGAAAATAGATGACAAGTTAGTAGTTAAAAAACTTCAATCTTTTAAAACTAAAACTTATAGTTGTATCTTGCTAGTAGTCTACACATGCAATATCATGTTCTTCCTTTCAAGTTAACTTCACATGAGTTCTTTATGTATGTGATTGTCTTGTTATCTAGATGGTACCATAGTTTGTCCAATCTTTTCTCCTCGGTAAGCATATGAGTTGTTATCAAGCCTTATCGTTGTGCTAATCTCGTGGTTGCCTTTAAGTAGACCTCCTTGCTTAAGGATCTGAGCATATGCATGTGGTTGCTAACCATAGATACTTTTGCTTAAAAATATGTATCTATGTATGCCTTGAGCTTTTGTTTAATTAGTTAGTCGGAGTTAAGTTTTCTCAAATGCTAACTTAACACCGTTGAGTTTTCACAAAAATGCTAACTCTTGCCTGTGGTATGTCCATGTGCCTGTTTGTGAAGCCATACCCATAACCCTTTTGGGACCTCTTTTGCTGCCTATTCTAATAGCCATCTTGTTTCTAAAAAACTTGATCTTATCCACATGCTTGTTCAACTAAAATTTAATAGGATCATGTTAAAGGTAACACATTCCGCATCATGATTTTTAAACTAAGAACCAATGTGTTGTGTTGCACCTTCATCGACATGTCATATCAAGAATCATGCATCATGACTGTAGTCACTCTTAAGCATTGCAAGATGTCACATTGGAATTACATCGACATCATGATTCCCTCATCTTTTTAACCACATGCCCACATATGCATGATTGAAAGGGATATGCTTATAGTTAGTGGGACGTAACATGTTTGAATGTGAAGTTTCTTAATTTGGTGCTTATTGGTCGTTCTTCTTCCTCACTTTTTGTGTTGTTCTTTGGTTTTTGGTGTCTCGATTAGTGGTGGTGTTACCATGTTCGACCAACTATGGTGCTACGATGGGATTAGTGGCCCTATATGTGCGCACCATACAGTTGTGCCGTTGGTTTCGTAGTGGTACCTAGGAGGCTGGAAGTAGCTTGCTACTGATGCGAGCATAAATTTGGATTTTTTTGGGTTTTCCTATAAATCTTCCTTTTTGTGTTGATGTGACCGAACAAATCAGAAGGCAAACATGAAATTATGGGATGCTTTTGTACATGGCAGTACAACATCATATCTTTTGCACTAATTCATGATCATGCTACATATGCATCATATCATAAGCTAAGTTCTATGCATCACCAAGTTGCACTACGTTTATCATCATGTCGGATGCACCATATCATAACCATTTCATTCATATATGGTGTCATCCCATATAGGCATTGCACCCTTCGTGATGGCATTGCACCTTGGGTTGCATCATCATTCCCTTAACCTAGTGTTATGCATGTGAGATGCATCATGATGCTGTTCATATTGGCATCTTACATGTAGGAGCCATGTAATTAAATAATAAAAACCCCTTCAGGATATTGTTAGACCTGTCTTAGTTTTTCATTTACATCAGCTCTGGAGCCCTCAAGATAACACCAAGTGATTTGCAGTTGGCAGTGCTGATTTAGTTGCAATGTCTATAAAATAGTGGTTAGAAATGATGCAGACACTACTTATCAGCAAGCTTTGGATACCTTGGAAGATGTACCTAATTATTCCAATCTGTTTATATCTTTGGACCTTGTTCCTTGATTTTTCAATCCCATAAGATAAATTCTTATTGCCTAACTCCACTAACATATTCATTGTCCATATATGACCCAATTCATGCCATGTGGGATTTCTCATTGCTTGTGTGTTCAGTAATGGTGTTATGATTGATGACTGACGATTCCACGATGAAACCGAGGACATCCTGTGGACTACAGCCACATGGTTGTGTTGCTCGGCACACGCTGGTATCGTGGTTTCTAATCATGATCCATTGCACAGCTACACTGATGTGCTATCTCCTCATGATCTTCTCTTGATCTATACCTCAATGTTCGATGAGAAGATCTATATATCGGACCAAATGCAGTCGGATTTCCTCCTAAAGTTGCAAAGAGGATAACCTCCGAAGAATAGGTCACCGACATAAACATTAACAGATTGTAAGAGGTGGTAGACAAAGGACTCTGCTCGATCGTCTCTGTTAAGTAATGCTAACCATCAATCAAGCCACATATGCCATCACTATTGGATCAAAAGGACACACAACACTTAAAGTTAGACAAGTTATCAGTCGGGCAAGAATCGGAGGAAATGTTATGCTCCTTAATAGGTCATCCTGTGTTCATGATCTTTTTGTGCAAGATCTCAATCTTTATGTGCATGATGATCATATAGTCAACATCAATTTTTCTCTAGTGCGGCCCCTTTTTCTGCTGACTTCAGTGGTGATTGTCTGTACACCTCAACTATGATTATCGCTATCAAGAACGAAAGCTTGGAACTTTTAGTGTAGAGAGACAACTGATTAGTTGCCACAGTGGGAAGGTTAACCTCCAGCTAGGTAATGACTCTCTGGTAGCTACAAAGGCTATATCTCATAGAACAATGTTAAGCAAAAGAACCAACAAACTAGTCAGCAATGCTTGTACCACTTTCATTTCTAGACCCTAAGGAAATCAAGTCATTTCCACCTTGGACAATCACTTAGATAGTACAAGATGTAGTATCGACTAAGTGGATGGCCAAGAAGAATACATCCTTCGTTAAGGCCAGCACTGTAACACATGTGGATACTGACAAAGAATCGGTTTAGGACTTATTCTCGGATTTGGTGCCCTCCAATCATCATGAGAAGTGTCCAAATGAAGCTTTACAAATTTTGGATATACTAGGTCCGCTATGGATGAAGTTATATATGCTATATTCGCTAGAAAAATAGATGATCTAAAGTTACTAGCCTTTACTTTGAGACTGAATTCTTGTTAATGCATAGAAAGCAAAGTACTTTAGAGAATGCTATCTTGGATTTCTCCCAAAGTAACAATGTTGTCTTGGATCTTCCTAGAATATACAATACCTCGTGGGAGCCAATAAAGGATGTGAAAATTTAGAAAGTTGTCCTATAATCTTGTATGTGTTTACACCAAAATTTGGAAGAAAGGTCTCAGGGGCTCGAGAGCTCCCAAAATCATGTCAGCAGGGGATCAATTGCGTGCAGGCTAAAAATAGCTGATTCGGGTGCAGCACTAGAATCAGCTTTCTTCATATAGCGCCAGCAGATAACGACAGAGGCTATGATCGGCGCTGGGACGAGACGTGCTGGACTCTACAAAAAGGGAAAGATTAGAGTCCAAGTTATCTTAAATTATGAATGTTTTCATTTATGCCAAAGATTATAACAAATCGTGCTCGAGTAGGATTCATGTTTAGACTCCGGGTATAAATATCAAACCCCGGCTATTGTAAGAGAGAGATCCAATCAATCAAATACAAGTCAATTACTTTTTTTGGCTCCGGCCACCCTTAGGAGTAGGAGTAGAGTAGATCTCGGCGAGTTCTTCGGCAAGTATGGCTGCATCGATCCGGTCGACCTCCACTGCTTGTTGTAAGTACCATCATGGTTTATACCTCTGTTCATATGGCTGCATCGATCCGGTCGATCCCCACTACGGCTCTGGTATAAGCTAGTTATCGACTCTTGTCTAATTCAAGTATGGCATGTGTGATTCTGCCTCACACCCCACTGCTTGAATTAGATCAAGGTCAAGTTATTAGCTCTACCTTAGAATGACAGTCTTAGGTAGATTCATTAAGTTATCGATATTGCTTATTACTTTCATTATTTATCTAATTACAGCAATATCTCTCTGCCCAATTGGGATTGATCTAGATCGGCCTTATATCTTGTTTAACTCATCGTTTGCTAATCTGAAATTGGTCTAATCTACTCTTTAAACGATGTGTTATGTTTTTATCGGCTGTTTTATATCAATCTTAATCGTGCATGGCGTGCGGTTAAGGCATGTTGCGTCTTGAGTAGATATATTGGCTAGTGAGAACCGTTCCATGGCCCATTATCACGGCTTGTGTGATTCTGCCTCATGCCCCACTGATATTAGTAACGAGTTAGGGTCATCGAGTCTATTGTTGTTTCTACAACTTGCATGATTCTACCTCATGCCCCACTGGTCATGGCGATAGATGAGATCTAACATGTTCATTAGATTTATCTTTATTAAACAATTAAATGGTGTTGAATTGTTTCTTTATATAAAAAGGGGTTCGGTTACTCGTAATCATTGGCTCAGTATAAATCAATCACTGTTGACATCTTATTGTCATTGATTAATATATGTTCGATTAATGATATTTACCCTGAATGATAACCGATTCTTCTTATACAACCCAATGAGCTTTAATTGATTTATTCTCATGAATATGCTGGAATCAACTATTTAGTCAATCTCCTTTCATATCGGCTCTCATAGCCGCACATTCGGGACTGTCTGGCAACACCGGTAAGTTCCGCCCTTAATTACTGATGAACTTTCTCTCCTTGTCAATTACAGGGTCAAATTGACTGGCACGCCATGGGAGGATTGCGCAGGATCGACCATCCCTGCGCTAAAGTTAGGCGGATCTGCTCCATCGAGCGGAACCCTTCCGGCTTGCTGCGTGTGTCCTCGGCACGGGACGGAAATTCTGTGTCGATAGTATGCTAATGCCATTTACATTTTATTTGGAACCAAGTAACAACTTACATCTTGAATTCTTGTGTTATCTCAAATGTTAAAAAAGGGTTAACATGTTTCTCTTCCCTTGAAAAGTCTTTCGTCATAAATCTCAGGACGAGATTCTATTAAGGGGGGAAGGTTGTGACACCCTAGGTGTCAGCTTCAAGTTAAGCAGTGGGTTGAGCCTAACCCGAACAAGACAGAGAATGATTATGAGCTTTAGTTTAACACTCTGCAAAGTGATGACAATGGTGGAGTCAAACTCTTTCAAATGAAGACCTAACTTGATATTTTCAAAAGGCAGAAGCAAACTTCTTTTGATTAACTTGAAATCCTTTTCAAAGTTGGCATAAGTAGTGTTAATCATGTCTCTTTCATCTAAGTTAGTAAAATCTTCATCATGATCATCGTCATGTATAACCACCAAGCTTTGTGTTATATATGCATGTCATGTTTCCATTATAGTATATACATGTTGCATATGTTTTATTATGTGTGACCATGTAATGTTAGCAATAATAATGATTAAGGTTCTTTGTGATTTTATGGTTTGTAATTTCCTTAAAAAAATAAAATTTATCAATATAAACTTTGAAGTGCAAAGTGTGTTATTTAATATGGAATCAAAGTTTGTTTGTGTTTCCAAGTCAAACATGTTAAATTTGAGCTTCAAAAATTGAATTCAATAATTGTTTTCCTCACTTTGGCATTTTGGCCAAGTTTTGAAAAACAGTAATTAGGTTCAAAGTTTGGTGAATTATTAAATCAATTTTGATGAATAAAATTTGTGCAACTTTAGTTCTATGAATTGGTATGAAGTTTGTACTTTGATATTGTGCCTTTGGTCCTTAATTAATTGACTAAAGTATGCTAATCAAAACTGTTTTCCAATTCTGAAAACTAAACTTAGAGTTTCAGTTTGGTTTACCTATTTTCAAAACTCCTTATCCCTTAAACTAGTGATCTTTTGAGGTTGATCCTTTAAGTAAAGTTGGAGATCAGAGGTCGATTAGAAACTTTTTTAATGGAGAACGTCAAGTTTTTGTTTGGAATCATGAGAAAAGAAGACGAGAAGAGGGCCTGTCAGTTGTGAACAGTAACCCGGCAGCAACGTGCTTGCCCTCCTCATCGCCGTGCGCTTTTCCGCCATGTCCTTCACGACGCTTTTCGTGCTTGGACGCACGGCCGTCCGTATGGTCGAGTTCGCGAAGGCGCTGGTGAAGCCTGAGTCATCATCATCGCCCTTAAAGCCCCGACTCCGACGCCTTCTCTCTCTTTTTCTCTCTTCTTCTCCACCACCAGCTGATTGGTTTCACTAGCCGATTTCGCCGCTGTCGCGCCACCTCCGCCCAATTCCTCTCGCAACCAGCTCTGCCTTGTCCTTGCGCGCTGCTTGCACCCGCTTGCATCGCCTCTCGCTGTCGTAATCGGTCGCGCGCCCATTCTTGCCACCGTGGTCTGCCATGGCCACCGCGACCCCCTCGCCTTGGCAAACTCGCTCTAGTTGATCTCCCTCCTTCCTCTCCCTTGCGTTGTGTTCCTTGTGCTGCCGTGATGCTCATCGGCTCACTCATTATACCGTTCATCCACAGGACACGCCGGAACGCGCCGTCACCACCGGTTCACGCTGCCTCATTCACCATCATCACCAATAGCCGCGTCTGCGCCATCTCTGCTTCAACTGTTAAGTCAACTGAGCTGTGGTGAGCCTTGCCGAGCTATCTCGAACATTATCTAGGCTAGTTGGTCACTGGAGATGGCGAGCTCGCCTTTGCCATCGCCGTCGTACCGCCATAGCCGTGCCGCTACTCGTTCGGAGCTACCGCTATGAGCGTCGCCTAGATAGATCGAAGCGGGAGAGAGTGGTGAGCACACCGGTGGTGGTCCTATCGCCGACAACCTCGCCGCCGGTGAGCTAGGGCCGGTTCCCCGCCGGTGCTCTGCTCTGTGATGAGCAAAGGACCAGAAAATGTAAATAGAGAGAAGGGTGGGGTGTTAAGTGAGAAAGAGCAGAGGGAAACAAATAGTTGTTTGGGCTTAATTGTGATTTTGTAAAAACACGAGGGCCTTTTTGCAAAATCACCAGACTGCGCTCGCTTGCGCTACTGGTGGGCTCGGCTATTCTGTATTTGTTTATCATCTATGCTTTTGTTGGAGGGTGTCATCAGAGCTAACAATATGATTCAAAATTATGATTTGGTAATCATTTCAAAGTTATGTTGTTTTAACCTATTGGATTTGAAACTGAACTTGTATTAATTACTTGTGACCCTATTGTAATATTATTTCCGCTGCAAACTTTGTATGTGTGATATGTATTTGCTTAATCAAGTACGATCTTGGTTGTGAAGTTGATTTATTGAGGTCTTCGTGGTACTCGATGGACTACCGGGTTTATATAAGTAACGGTATGCGCGTGTCAACGTGTTTAACGGGGATAGTCATACTTAATATTGTATAAATTGGGCGGTTCTGTCACAATGTTGATGGTTTATAATTGGTGTTAGTGACCGTCAACAGCCGTCATCTCCTCCCGCATCTTCTCCACGACCTCCTCTAACTTGTGGATCACGCCGATCTCGGAGCGGAGCTCCTTCACAGTCGCATCGACGGTCGGCTTCCATTCATCGAGCACCTTGGTTGCGTCCTCGAGGCGGCCGAAGTGGTTGGAGATGGTTCGCTCCACGGCAACGATGCTGTTGCCCAGAGACGTGTTCACCGCCACGATACTGCCCTCGAGCGACATCTTCATGGACTTCATCTCGCCGAGCATCAACTTTAAATTGGGCTCCATTACTCCTTGATCTCTGCGAAAGCGGGTGAAGTGCTCGTGGTCGATTTGGTTGGGCTCCATGGTAGGGAAGGGCGGGCAATAACTTTGATTCACGCCGATCGATCGGCCTCAGCTCGGACCTATGGGTTCACACAATCCCTCACCGGAGCAAGAGATCAGCGATCAACCTGCCGACGGGGTTATGATATGGGATCAAGGCGAGAAAATGAGAGGAGTGCCGAGGAAGGAGGGCTCCGAGTACCAATTGTTAGCGGCGCGAGGAAGGAGCAGAGGAATCGGAGTTCGGGGAAGAAGAAGCAGAGCAATAGGACGGCAACCAGAGGAATCTCGATTGAGTTTAGAAAGGGTTCATTACAATGTTCATAACCTCCGCAGGCATACACACACGCTTAAGTAGTAGTAAAGCCTAGCACGCCGTCCCCTTTGCTAGCTGGATCACACACTGCCATTCTGGGCCGAAGAGGCGCACGTTCTTCACCTTGGGCCTGGGCTTCCGGCCCGTCTTCTCTTCACCTTTAGAAGCGTCACGTACTCCATCTCCTTCCTCCGCCGATGTCGTACCGTGAACAGGGGCGGTGCTGACATCTTCTCTGTTTTTTCGGCACACATAGGCGCATTCAATTAGACAAGCGAGAGAAAATTATTTTTTATTCACCACAAGTCAGACTCCAAAACATGCATCGATTCTTCTCTCTCCCTTAGTGCATGTACAACCTACAGACAGTCGCTGTCTACAAGTTTTAAGAATCTGTGCATAGACAACTAAAAAGACAGCTCATACAATAGATTGTCTATTTAATCGTCTACAAGCTGTTTAATACTTGCGTGTATCCATGATTAAATATGAGTATGATCCCTGTATACAAGTGTGTTGCTAGTTGATACAAAATAGATTAAGCATAATTAAGTTAAACATGATTATAATATTTTTAGACCGGTAATTGCGGCAACACAATCAAACATGAATATATTTTCCGGTAGTGTCGTACTGATACGAGTAGGTTACTTAACTTTTGCAATTTTTATAGAGCAAAACAACTTTAAAAAAATACAAATGGTCCCACAAAATAAAACATACAGAGAACCTTCGGTGTAATATGTGCTGTATCACTTCTAAATTATAGTTCTAGTCGAACAGAACCTAATAAAATTCGAATTATAATTTTGATTTTATATGAATTTTATAAGTTTCAGTTAATTTGTGCATTCACTGGAAGAAGACGAGAAGCTAGCAAAAACCAACGTCAAAAAAAGAAGCTAGCAAAGTACTAGCAAAAACACTATCGGAACTCACGTACTCGGCGTCGCTCACGTGCACTTCATTTTCTCTTCGACGCCCACACAAGATCCGCCCGTCCATAGCTGAGTCCTCGGAGCACGTCTGACGCGACGACGGCACCACCCCGTCTGCTGCTGGTGAAGGATGTTTTTGCAAAATTTCGAGCCACCAGACGACGGCCAGCACACCGTCGTACGTGCCCTTATGAGTCATTCTCTCTTGTGGCTCGGTCAGTTCATCATGCCATGTCGGATGATGAGTCGTTTTTTCTTTTCCACTAGAGAAGCCCTTAATACAGTAACTGACTGCATGATGGCTTCATGGGGTCACACTTCCAAAAAGAGAAAGAAAAGGTACTTCCAAAGGCAACACAAGAATCAATAACGCCCACAGGAACTAAAGTCCCAACGAACAAGATATTAGATATGGACGTATGAGGTTGGCACCGTAACAACCCGGGTTTTTGGAGAAGCCAAAAAAAAAACGAACTTTTTAAAATTTTTCCTGCAATGTGTGAAATATGTAATTGCTAGGTCAAACACGAGTCCAACTCGCTAACAAGACGTTGCATACATGTAGATGGTTTGTAGGTGATTGCCGGAGTTTTCGAGTTGTCCTGTGTTTGAGTCTTGATTATTGTTGGAGAGCACAACCTATAGCAACCCCCCTGTGATCCTCGCGGGATTATTTCGAGTCTTCCGTTAATATCTCCTTATAACCCCGAACCCCACTAGAACCCGGACTTGCCATTTATATTTGTGCCGACCATTGGACCGGAGTCCCTAAAACCTAAGACCCCTAGTAGACCACCACGATGAGTAAGCATGTTGTTAATACATGCGGGTACGCACATATAAGACCTAGGAGGTAAACGTGTTGGCAACCCATGTATTCCAATGTGAGAAACCCATGGCATAGAGTAGGATAGAAATAAGAAATAGAAAAGGAAAAGAAGACAGAGGAGAAAAGGGGCATCTGGCCCAAGTAACCTAACCAACCCCAACCCAAATTTCTTTTACTTCACCTCGCCACACAAGGTGGCTCTGCTTATGGTTTAGCAGCCCAACCGAACCCCCTCCCCTTGCCCTCGCCGCCATCTCGCACCACACCGCCCACGAGCACATCTGAGTTCTCTCCCACCTGCTGCCCACCAGCTACCGCCAAGCCAAAGCCCCACTCCAACCTAGGGCGCACGCTTACTGGCCTCCAGACGCCACACGCCGCTTCACGCCGCCTCGCTCCCCCATAGCGCGTCCGCAGCGCCCGACTTCATGGCCGCTTGATGCGCGCCACGTGTCCCCGCACAAGACGGACGTCGAGGATGGACGGAGCCCCAGTAAGCCCTAAGCCGCTCGCCCTATAAACACCGGCAAACCGCACCCTCTCCAATCCCAAAGCAGCAGCCGCACCACTACTCCTCTTCTTCTTCCTCCAAGCCGCCGTTCCTTCTTCCTCCTCCAGTCCATCGCCGCTCTCCACAACCGTCGCCCACGGCCACGACCTCGCTTCTCCACCGGAGCCGCGCGACAGCTGCTTCGAGCTCGCCATGAGGAGGCACTCAACGCGACGCGACCGCGCCGCCGACGCCGGCTCCGTTGTCCTTGTTCTTGCCGGGTGGTCCCTCGCCGTCCACTCACTGCCGGGCTGCTCCACCACGCATCCATCTCTTCGTCCGCAGTGCCTCGCCACGCCGATCAGCCATCGCTGGCCGTGGCCCTCCACTGCCTCGCCGCGTGGCCGCTCCCAGCCGAGCGCCATGACCACTCGAACACCGACCTCGACGCCGTCCACGACGTCGCCCGAGCCTGCGTACACGGCAATGCCACCAACGCGCCTCGCCGAGCCACTTCACTCCGACGTCAAGCGCGTCCACCACCATGGACCCCGCCGCTACCACGGCGTCGTGCGCGTCGCGCGCCACTGCTCCTCCACCATGGTCACCCACCAGCGCCTCCACTCCAAGCCCCGTCATCATGCAGCACCTCTTAGCCGGCGTCGTGCCCCTCCTAGTCCATCGGACCTCGCTGTTCTGCAGCAGCACGTCGACGTTGAGCCTCCATCCTCTGATGACGGTGAGCCCCCCCAAAGCCAAGCTTTCACCTTTCCTTGCACCGTAGTGGAGTTTGTGCCTAAGACTGGCCTTCGTGCCACGTTCCTTCACCTCGCAGGGAAGCAGCAGGCCTTGAAGCACCCTTCACCGACTTTGTCGCCCCTCCGCCACCACCTTGCTCCGCCACGACCAGTAGTTGCGACCACCAGCGGCCACGACCAAGCAGCCACGCCACAAAGAATCGGTCAAGCGTGCCTTGACGCGCCATGACCAACCCCATGTTTTGTCTAATGTCTTGATGCCTGCCTGACCGGCCTTCGAGCCGCTAATCGTGTCTGCCCGTGCACCGCCGAAGCGCCGCCGCGTTCCCATGACACCGCCTCGTTCCGACCTCCTAGAACCAGTAGAGTTAGCACAAGGCCGGCCCTTGGACCAATGAACACATGCACGCACGCACACGGCCCAAGCGCGGCCTTGCCGAGCCACTGGTGCTCGGGAACGCCGACGCCGCCCAGACACGACCACCATGCTCGCCATGGCCAGATTTCGCCATGGATCAGCCATGTTCCGGCCCCTGAGGACCAGTAGAGCTATCATAAGCCCATGCCCGCCTCGTCGACATGACCGCTCGCGGAGCGCCGCCGTGCCATGACCTTGGATGCCCAACCATAGCGCTCTGCTGCCACCGCTACACGCTCGTGTGAGGCCTAGCCCGCCCTTTTGTGACCACCATGAGCTCGAGTATACCGAGAACGCCACGTCCTAGCCACGGCCATGACCGAACTCCTGGAGACCGTACACAACACCTAGACTGCCCCTGTTTCGCTGATGCTAGCGTTACCCTCGCTTTTCCGCTTGGGAGGCGTACAGGTGTGCCTTGGACTTGCCTAGCCCCCACACACGGACCTAGAGCCTTGCAGCCAGGGACACTTGCCCTCACCTTGCCAGCCGAAGACCAAGACAGAGCCTTTTATGGCCGCTCGCCGCACGGGCACGCGTGCACTCGCACGCAAGCACCGCAGTGGCTTGGCATGTACCTTGCCGCCACTACAATCGACCATTGCCATTCGTGCTCGCACCCGCACCATCCCAAGAGCCCCAGCCTTGCTTCGCCCCGTCGTTCGTGGACGCACGCCATGAGCCGAGGGCTTATGCACGCTCACTTGCATGTGGTGACGCACGGCCGTGCCTCCGCATGACTTCGCGTGAGCCTCGGGACCACACCGTCGTGGCCGTTAGCATGCCCATGCGCAGTCCTACGCTGAGCCATGTGTGCAAACCAACGCCACAGCCACTGGAGCTAAGTCCGTGAACAACAGCCGTCATTCGACCAAGCCTTGGCCACGTCTTGGCCAACCATAGCCACTCGTAGCCAACCACAGCTGGCCACAGCAGGCCGTAGCTGGCCTCAGCTAGCCAGATGAAGCCACAACCCTTTCGACCACTTCGGCAATCTCTCCGACCACCTCGGTCAGCCTTCCGACCACTTCGGCCAGCCTTCCGACCATGACGGTGATCTTTCCGACCACTTCAGCGATCTCTCCGACCACCTCCGCGATCTCACCGACCACCATTGCTGAGACCACCGTTGCTGAGACCACCATTGCCAAGACCACATGGCCTCGCTTGCCGAGACCACCATGACCCCGTCTACCAGAAGTCGTACCCTCTGGACCATGAACCCTAGTCGTATGTCTTATCGAGACCATGGAAAGCCCCATCTCTTATCTTTCCATATACGCATATCTACCTTGTTGGGCCCTATTCTTACGACCTATCTGTCCATGACTATCTTACAGGATCTATCCATCACCCAGCTATGGAATGTGCTACTCCGCAGTCGTGTTGAGTTGTTGCGTCTTTCGATCGTGTTTGGTTCTTATCGCTGCTCGATGGTGTTGTTGCCTGTGTGCCGAGCCTTCGAGCTGGCTGAGGGATTGTACCTCGTTCGGACGTTACGACCGCGGGATCCGTCTCGCCATGACCGTGACGCCAAGTGTAACTTGACCCCTTGCTTTTTAGTTGACTTCATAGTACCACGAGTGTTAGCTCCTGCCTTTGGCCCTAGAACATGGTCGTGATGGATTCGATGTCGATACTAACATCGATGCGGATATCACCTGCATGCCTTGAGCCTTCCATGACCAAGTTCTGTGGGAGATAACCTGGGAGTAAACAATCGTGGAACGATGGATGCCAACTCGTTGGCCTAAGCTTGTGGCCACGAGTTCACCTCGCCATGACCATGGAGCTATGCCTCTCTTTCGCTTTTAGTTGCTTCTTCGTGCTCAAGCCCTTGTATGCTTGTACCCCGATTGACCATCATGTATCTCTGATTCTCGCGGTGACAACCGCACCGCTTCGAATCCGAGAGATATCTCAGTGCCAGTGCACCCAGGTCGGGTACCCTATGAGTGGCTTACGCACTTGGTGTTCTTGAGTGTCGCTCCTTCTGATGCCCCATCTTTGTCGTGGTGTGTGCATTAGAAGTAGACCTTGCTCTTGGATGTTCTTGCTCTTATTGCCCCGATAGCCGCTCTGTTCGATCCCGTCTTGCCCGTGACGATTGGATCAAAGACCGGACTATTCCCTTTCGTTAGCAAAGCTAAGGTCTAAGTCGTACCTCGGACCCATGCGTGTCGACCCGATCGACCGTCTAAAACCATCTTTTCCGAAGATGTGTCTGAGAACATGACATGGATGTGACTAACTAACCCCTGCATCTTTTGCCGTGTTGAGCGACTCTCTTCTCGGCTCCCAACGTTATTATGTCGTGCGGATCGAGGGGAACCGTTGATGTCCAATCTCTTTGCGCTACCGCTTTCTACCATAACGGGCGAGCCGAAGTACATTGGAGCCAAGTCACAATAGTGTTATTCGTTCTTATTCGTCTTTCTTTGTATCAAATAGTGACTTATGGGATAAGACTATAAGAGCCGAACCTTTTAGTTGAGCCCGGATTCCCGCCAACTCCATGACGCCAAATCAAAAGACCGTGAGCCGTGGTGATGCTATGGATAAGCCTTGGTGGCTTAAACCAATTATCCTACAGCCGTTCCGGCTTGGCCATGACTTAAGCTTGTGCATAGCAAACCACCACTTTTGTTCTTTGGCCCGAGGAAATCGAACAACCGCCGAGAGGGCTAAGCCGTGTATCTCTTATTGTCTCGATGGCGTTATTAGATTTCCTGTGTCTCATCGTCTTTTCGAGTGTTGAGTGCTCTCTTGCCTTGCGTGTCGCTTCGCGGAGTAGCTGACGATCGGACCAAGATAACGTGGACGACGACAAGGACTGCGGAATGGAATCAACATAGGAGGAGGAGACCCGCTAATGGAACGCCAAAATGAGAATTGTACCACTACTACCTCTACATCGCAGGTGTCATGGCAGCACCCTCTTTTAGAGAATCCTATTAGACATTGCATAATATCTAGAACTGCTAGCGCTTTATAATCATTCTTTTGCTAGTACCTTGATGCATGCTACTACCAGAGCCATTATTACCCTGATGCAACCCACTCTACCACGTCGCCACCTGCGCGCGATTCGCCGCTTATATATGCTTACTTGCCCGCTTGCTTGCATATTACACCACTATACTTATTAATTAACTCCACTTCGCATTATATCGGGGATGTGATGCTGGTGGTGAACAACCTAGGGATGGTTTGGCTATGGGTGCCGGACTTGGTGGTGTGTGAGCATGCTACGTGTGTCTTGGGTGCGTGGAGAGTGAGGGTTGTGTGGGAATAACGACAAGCGGGCGAGTCTTGCCATGTGGTGCTACACAGGCACTTGGATATGGAATACCAACGTAAATGGTAATTGGAGGTGGCCTTGGGTGTGAACCTTGGAGAGGTGGAGCCCGGGGTAGAGGTGCTGTGGTGGCACGTAAATGGAAACCCCGATGAAGACATTCTCGCTTGATCACCCCTAAGGACTTACTAGTACTCAGATTCACCGAATCCTTTACATCCCACTCGCCCTATATATGGTGCGGGACGGTCGGACTACTTGGTAGAGCGATGCCACTCATTCTAGGCTTAACGTGTGCAAGGAGGTGCACGCCCACACCCTTCCGAGACTTCAAGAGGCCTTGTGGACCGGCTCTTGACATCCGGTGGGCCCGCTCGTCTCACGACTCACAGTGATCAGCCATCCTGACTAGACTTGGGATGTTCCAGAGCTGAGAGGTAGGGTGGCATCGTTCTAGGCTAGCAAGCGGTCCGAATCTGCCTGACGACGGGCACCGTCGAGGATGGCTATCTTGTGGGTATGTAAAACCTCTGCAGAGTGTATGGTTGATCGATCGATACATATGCCGACTTGTCGGCTATGGACCTTTCCTGGGTTTCACTTAAACTAGATAGGAGATGAGTCCTTCTATTCTCCCTCCAGGGTTTGGGGTATTTTCCGGTCGTGAGCCTTGGGGCTGCGGGCCGTTGAGACAAGGCCGAGAGGGAGTTGGCCTGTCGACCTGAGTGTGTGAGAGATGAGATAAGGTGTGGTGGAGTGGAGATGGTTTGGGATGGATGGTTGGTGGATGGATATGGATGGAGGTGGATGTGTGTGGCTGGGAATGTGTTAAAAACTGGACATTATTATTACATTACTACATGTTATTTACTTCTCATGCGCTAAGGATGCAAACCACAACCAAGTGTTAGGATCGCGTTTCCTCTTGTTTTATCTTTTCCACTAAAGCTCATCGGTGTTGACCATGGCCTCGCACACATCCGGTGTCTTGATTTCACTTCTTCTAATATGACTATAGAAGGATTAGGAGGTCTCGTGCCTTCAAGTTTGGTTCGGAGAAGGAATTTACGCTGCACTCGCCAACTCTCGATGATGCCCGTGAAGGAGGAGCCTTCACTCGATAGTCTTCCGCTAGATTAACTCTCTGTAATATGTGTGTTTTTCCAGGATGTAATATCTTGTATTTGTAATCTTAATCTTCGATGTATGACTGTGTATATCGATCGATATATGATAATATGATGGAATCAACTATTGGTTTCATCATATTATAATTCATTCTGCGGATTTTCCCTTCATGAAAAATTGAGGATGTTTCAGGCACGTCCGGTCCCACCTCTGTCTATCTTCTGGTGTGGTGAGGATGAACCAAAGAAAGTTTGTTTGGCACTGCAGCTGCATGCAGTGTCCGTGGACCGTGTCCTATCAAAACGTTCTCTTTTCCCACACTTATAAAAGTCAACCGCCAACTGCATGATATGGCTTTGCCACAACAGAAGTCAAAGCACAACACTTGCAGGTCGCGAGATATGGTCTGATGAATGAGAGATATTCTAGGTTTGGCAGATAAGTAGATCCATGGGAGTATTGCGTGATTTATGTTAGCTATCCTCCAGCGGTCTCGCAAAAAGTAAAGTCTATTTGATCGGCATACAGAGCATTGTCGGTATTCTGATGGGTTTGGAGTGGCGGAGTATATAAGGGAATGGGAGGGCATCAGGGAGTGTTAAAGATTATGTATTGATAAGAATTAAGGTTGTTTTTGCATAATGAGCACACGTTGCCAAGCTTTGCCAAATAAGTTGGCTAACAATTTATTTGCTATTTTTTCTGGTACTGTGTGTTTTTTACTTTATACTCGTCTAATATAAATTGCAGCAAAGCTCTTACTGCCCTTTAAAAAAACAATTTATTCACTACACCTTGGGCAGTCGTTGGCAAAAAAAAAAGAGAATGAGAGTGTGGCAAAATTTAGATAACACAAGCCTAGTACTACATATGTGTTAAAGGTGTATTGGACATGTTAGGCCCTCCACAGCGTATCGCTTAAGTGATGCTAAAAGAAGAGAGATTGTTGAAGCATCACTTGCCACACTGCAACAACCGATGCCAGCTTTTGTAAAACGAGGAGCGGCGTAACTATAGGCGCCGGAGCCATCTCTTAAAAAATATACTTTTGTACTGTCCTTCTCGACTACGCAGCCTAGGATGAACGCAAGGCTTGTTGATTTGACTACTGCACTGTACTGCCAGTTTTTTCTAGGGCCGCGTTTAGTTCGCCGAACTTGGCGCCGCCCGATTTACTATTCATTCCTGTAGCGTAATGTAGCATTTCGTTTGTATTTGGTAATAATTGTCCAATCGTTGACTAATTAGGCTCAAAACGTTCGTCTCGCAAAGTACAACCAAACTATGTAATTAGTTTTTTATTTCGTCAATATTTAGTACTCCATACATATAACGCAAGTTTAATGTGACGGAGAATCTTCTTTTTGCATAGTGCCAAAGTTTGGATTTTGGTAAAACTAAACATGGCCTAGGCTTCACTTCCACAGTGTGGAAGGCCTTACAGCAGGTCTAGGGGTGAAAGAAAAGAAATGGCACAAAGACCGGCAAACAAACAAAGCAAAGAGGACTTTATGTTAGATGACTCGCCAGACAGTCCATCGTCAACAGAAATAGACATGTCGAACTTACGTTTGGTTTTAAAAATAAAACCAGATGCATATTACATATGCGCCAGGATCAGTTTCATACAAATGTAACAGTATAGACTTAGTATCAAGTAACTTGTTACAAAGACTCAAGTCTCAACCCAGCGGCATCCCCAACTTCGTAAGAAGGTCAATAAAACACGCATGCCAAGCACTCTAAAAATCTTCAAAAATCTTTAGGTTACTCACTCTATACAAGGTATATCTTTCTGAGCAGCCTTTATTCTATTTAGAAATAGCAAGTGTGAACATGTGTCGTACACAGCAAATGCAAAAAATAATGACATACAAGACTGAATAACAAGGTAAAAAGTTAACACTGTTTTACTGTGATAAACAATTTAGTTGGTTTAATTTTATTAAACAACCTATTCACTACAAGCGAGTCAAAAACCCAAATCACCATTAAGTTGCATAAATTAAAGCATAAAGTAAAGCACATAGAGGGTCGAGCCGCTCATGGCCATGAGTACGACTGATATATCAGTTTAAACTCTACAAATATTGTACACGTTACCCTCAGTCATGATGTCCATTTGCCACAGTTTAAGAGGACATATCACATTACCAAGATGTACCCCCTCCGTCCTATAATATAGTGCATTCTAGCATTCAAAATTTGTCCTCAAATATAATACATTCTGGAGGACAAAGGCCAGTTTTGCATTAAATATTTTCCATTTATCAACCAATCACCATTAATTACGTTGATGATAGCGTTTGATTAGAAAATAAAACAAGGGTACATGCGTCTTTTATGTTCTCTCTTAATTTATCTTAAAATTTCTAAAATACACTATATTACAGGACTAAGGGAATACGGAGGGATTTACTACTAGGCTTTCCAAAGACATCTCTAACAAGTAGCCTGCTAAGAATTCAGCTAGCGTAGGCGAAGAATGATACTCCCCTCCAAGTGGTGAATGACAAAGGACAAATAAACTAAAGTGCACTTACTTGGCCGGCTGGATATCATTCAATAATCTACTAGTCCCCACTTACGCACTTCAGTTATCTACTGACAAACTAGAAACACCTAATTAATTAGTCAAAACAAGAATCATGTAGTCTTGTGGCTGCATTTTATGCCCTAGTTGGTTGCTCCATGACCCTGCAGTCGTTAGGATAAAAAAAACACTAATGATACGCCACGGGAGTCCGTCGCAACCGGACGCGCAATCAAAAAAACTCTCCACATGTAGCCGTTCACTCGTCCCACTCCCCGCGGCACCCCGCGCCATCCCCCGCCCCACCTCCATCCCGCGCCATTCCCCGTGGCGCCTCCACCGGCCATCGCCCGCCTCCGGCCCCTTCTTCCCATCCTCCGCCCCGCCAGAGCTCCCTGTCGGCCCCTTCTTCCCGCCCCCGCCCGGCTAGAGCTCGCTGGCAACCACCTGTGCCTACGCTCGGCCCCTTCCTCTCGACCCTCGCTAGGCTAGAACTCGGCGGCGGCCTGCGCCCATTGCTGGCCTGACAACTCCTCCCTATCCGCCCGCCTGCGACAGGGACAGGACGCTACGCGGCAAAGCTCGCCGATGGCCTGTCCCCACTGCCCCCTCTACTCGCCTCTAGAAGGGGCCGCGACGACGCTGCCCTCCACCTACCTATCCCCCGCTCTGCGTTGTGTCGCACAAAAGAAGAAGGGTGAAAACCGTATGTTGCAATCGTATGTTTCAAGTGTTTTAAATATTTCAGAGGTATGTTGCAAGTGTTTCAAGTGGATGTTGCACAAGTAGATCAGGATATTGCATATATTTCAACGGTTGTACACGTATGTTGCAAGCTTGTGTTCCCAATGTTTCATATGTTTTTCCGACGTATGTTGCAAGTGTATTTATTTGTATGTTGCATATGTTTCACACATATGTTGCAAGTGTTTTTATCTAGATGTTACGTATATTTTACCATGGGTTTTAAGTGTTTTTCAGGTGTTTTTGCAAGTGTTTTATATGCATATTTCAAGTGTTTCATCTGCCTTCATACTTATGTTGCAAGTGTTGCATCTGGATGTTTCAAAAGTAGATTGGTTGTTGCATCTCCCTCATCGCTTTCTACTGCCTTGCCTTGGTGTCTCCTCCTCCTCCCGGCGCCGGTTGGGCATCCACCGCCCCCCTCTCTTCTCGATTCTGGTGACGTTCAGGGCGGCGCGGGAAACGATCTGCAGACGTGGGTGTCCAGACGCCCCGTCTGTCCGGACGTTCGGACGCTAGCAAGCCCGATAAAAAAACAATGCACGTTCTCTTAGAAAACCATATTGCTAAAAAACCTACTTTTAACGTCAAGGTTCCATCATCATTAAGCCAACATTAATATCATGAGCATAGGTATATTGAACATGGCGGAATAAACTTGAGAGGTCATGAGAATACTTACGTATGGCAAAACAAGATTCATCATTAAGTCAACATTAATATCATGAGCATGGGTCTATTGATCTCACGGTGGAATAAACTTGAGAGGTCTATGGCAAAACGAAATTGCGAAGGCAGAGTGGCGATGAACATGCTATTCTAAAAATGAAAAATCTGGTGTCGACTGAGAGTGGATTTTCCGGATACTCTTGTGGCCGCAATGACTATATCGACTGTTCATTTTGTTTTGAGATTCATGATAGTAGGAGAGGGAGGAAAGAATATTGCTTCAAGATTCGTTTTGCAGCTGGAACCAAGAGGAAATCAATGACTCAGATAGGTCGTGCGGCCATAAGGTCATGCAGAGAGTGTTTTTTTGGGGGATTGGGGGATGCAGGACTATCTCGGCCATCCATTTTATTTTGGTAGGAGAGGGATGAAAGAATATTGAATAGGCACCTTGCTTTGGCGGCTCCAGAGCACCAGACTGGTGGTAGCGCGACGGGATATCGGCCCTGTTCCTTTTGCTGAAATTTGGCTTACGCTAATTCATTGTGAAAGGAAAATACTGTTCGTTCGTTGAAAAGTACTACTGAAATAGTGCTGCATAATGGGACGATCATCTTCCTCCATTCCTGGCGCCTGGGCGTTCTCCACAGCCGGGACATTGGAGCTCCATGGTCGGATCCCGATCTCCTCTTACGTGACAGGATAGCACACGCCGTCTCTTCCCACAGCATCACAGGGAAGCGGCAACTCGTCGAGACGGTTCTTCACGGCGGTACGACGCAACGACAGCGATTCTCGTCGAGCCAAGAACGATGGCGGCGGCGGTCTTTGGTTGGCGCAGATCAGACACGGGAGAGAGTGGAACACGCGGCCACCGGTGGCATGTGTCTGAAACGCTGGACCACGGCCCACGCGCCGGAAGGGGTGCGGGCTGCTGGTTAACAGGCCAAAGTGGGACGAGAGCAAGAGCGGGCCAGCAGCTGGGCTGCGCTGCTGCTGTCGAACTGGGCAGCGGGCCAAACTGGAGCGTGCAGATATCAAAAGAGAAAGGGAGAAAAGAAAAGAAAAAAAAACGTGTTTTCTTTTAAGAGATAGTTTTTTAAAAAATAATTTTTGAAAATATTTTAAACCAATTAGTTTTGAAAACACTTAAAATTTTATAACTTCATTTTAAAAATAAACTTTTAAACCTATTTTGAGTATTTTATCTTTCAAACATATTTTGGAAACACCCTTTCTTAAATGATCATTTTAAAGAAATTTCAACCTAATTTTGAAAGTAAAAGCAAACTCATTTTTTAAACAAAAACAATTAAGATTTTACTCTAAAAAATAGATACATCCTATTTATGGCTTAAACAAATTTTAGAAAATTATTTTACATAGAATAAAACTTATGCAAAGGCATGAATGCAAGCAAACAAAATATATTAACATGTGAAAATTTTTAAAAAAGCACATTTTCACCTTTTAAGTAGATAACAAACTAAAACATCTTGAAAAAATTAGAAAAAATATTAAATTGTTTTTTATTTAGTACTTTCTATTTACAATAAAAAAAAGGTTTTGGGGTGTGACAAATTGCCACCTTAATTAATAGGAATCTTGTCCCAAGATTAACAAAGTCTAGCAAGGACAATGA
This sequence comes from Miscanthus lutarioriparius, assembly GCA_904845875.1. NCBI lineage: Eukaryota > Viridiplantae > Streptophyta > Magnoliopsida > Poales > Poaceae > Miscanthus > Miscanthus lutarioriparius. Next base: position 27,793,319 of record CAJGYO010000019.1, on the reverse strand, counting down.
TGGTTTTCAAAACTTCACACTTCCCCTGCCTAAGATATGAGGAATGATAGAGGTCTCTACCTCCTTAACAAGGGTCTTGCTTCGCGCAACACTTTCTTAAAAGTTATGTTGTTGGTGATGTTTTCCCTAGTGTTGTTTCTCAATTATGTTGGGGTAGAAGAGATGATACGGGATGCAAGACAAGGAAAAAAACAAGATGTAGAGCAAGACAAAGAGAAACCCTAACTACAAACTAAAGTATTAAACACAATTGATGTCGTTGTGGATGATGAGAGTCCACAACACACCAACACTCATTATAAAGAATTCAAATCATGCATAAACATAATAACAAGCACATAAATGTGCCCAAACAAGTTTCTCTAGTCCTCGAGACAATGGATGGATCATAATTAGACTAAGTATGGTCAATGGATGACAATTTAGCCTAACACTCGGTCCCACCGATGGTGGTCTAATCATTGTTGTGCGGGAGTTTGTATTCTCTAACTCATTTACGTTTTGTTCATTTATTTACTGTATTGAAATAAATAGGTAGATTTTGAATCTTGGTTCTCAATGGTCTATTCCATTGATTTTCACTACTTTTAGGATACATAAGCCAGCAAGAGCCCTGGCCATACTCGTGGATGTTGTTGATGGGTGCATCATTTCTTCATTTACTTATTACATTCAAATAAACCACCTCGAGAGCTAAAATTTAGGACTATGAGACAACTATTATACCATCGTATGATTTGTTGTTGTTGTCGTGCAACTCACAACTTTTGTCGGATTCATAAACCCGGGGTCCCTCATGGACCTGCTTCCCAGCAAAAGCTCGCCCCAAGCAGACGATGTTGCGAACAACACGCAACTCCTGGGCTGGCCCAAAAACCAAACGACAGGCCAGAAGGGCGATCCAATCTCCGACCGAGAGGCCTGGCCAAAGAGGAACGACGCCCGCTTCTGACTCTGGCCCGCCTCTCTGACCAGAAGGCCTCGCTTCCAACTCCGGCCCGCCTCTCCGATCGGAAGGCCTGGCCAACAACGCTTCCGACTCCAACCCGCGTCTCCGACCGGAGATACACCAAATCTCTATTTATAGCTCTTCTCCAACTAGCATAGTCGGAGCCGACTGGGACCAACCGACCAGGGATGCCCGCTCGGTGAGGACCAGGAAATGGGCGGAGAAAGTAAAGTAGGATGCTCGAGTCAACCGCAAAACCAAGGACCGTACCCTATACACCTGTAGAACAGTATCGACATGGCATGTCAGAAGGGTGCCCTGCAACCTTCCAGGCATGTCAGGACCCAAGCAGTGTTGTGGGCGCCGACGATTTGCCCTACAGTGTTATGGGCGCCATCAATTCCCATACCAGGCAAACATGGTAAAAAACCCCACATGCCTCTCGGCATTGACAGTGTTGTGGGCGCCGTCATCTACCATACATGGTGAATACGGTAAAACCTCCCACGTGCGTCTAACACAAACAGTGTTATGGGCGCCTACCATCATCTTGTACCCGACGGCATGGGCAACAAGACTTAGTAGCATATATACTCTCAGTCTCTCTCTCACTTGTAAAGGCCGTCCCCTTCATGTATAAAAGGGGATGTGCTCTCTCCCAACAAAGAGATCAATCAGACGACAGCTGAGACACGCTCCAGCGATCCGAACAATCAAGGGTTCCAACGAACAATAGACGTGCGCACACATCACATAGCGGAGCTCCCGTCACTCTCGGCCCTTCAAACTAGAGTCCGACCGGACCTCTTGCACCCCCATCTTACTTCCTTCTATTTGTAACCCCACAGCAAACTTCGAGCACCTAGGCTCAGGAATAAAGTCACCGACCGACTCAAACTAGACGTAGGGCACGTTGCCTGAACCAATATAAACCCTGTGTCATTGAGTGTTAGGCCACCTCCGATCACAACGTACGGCAAAACTACAAGTATTTACGTGTTGGTCACTTTCTGCATCGACAGTTGCGTCGTCTGTGGGGAAGACGTCGTACGTTCACACTTTTGATCATTGGATGGCCCACTTTTCCACGATCTCTGCCATGGTGGGCTCAAGAGATACGACTCACTTCGGCTCACTAGAGTTCCCCGCGCTCCCACCTATTGGGACATGGGGTTCCACCCGTCTTCGAGCCATCCCAGGCCTTCCTCTTCGGAAGCCTGGACTTCATCGCCGACCGGCTCGGTGTGTTGCACCTCCGCGAGGAGGCACTTGTTCTGGCGCCTATCGTAGGAGGCGCATCCTCCATCGGCTCTGGGACACCCGACGACTTCAATGGCGAGGCGCCTATGCTTCGTTCCAAGCATACGCTCTGCTCAAACCCCACTATGAGTAATGTACGATTTGTTATTTACTCGCTATTTACTGTCTTTCGCCGATTTTTTGGAGGGACCCCGTTGTCCCCGCTGCAACCTCCATACGACCGGTTCCCCTATGGCCTCGCGTCCCCCGCGAACGCGTACGTTCGGGGGCTCCAAAGGATGCTGGCGCCGCCCATTCTCACATCCAAATTCATGGTGATGGCGAGCTACGCTCCTACCTCTTTTCACGGCCTCCTGGATGACGATGTTGAGAGCGACGACTCCAGCATTGGTGACATCATGGCACCTAGGCACCCTCTGTCCCAGGAGTGCACTATGGTGGACACCCCAAGACAGCCGCCGGTGGTGGTGGAGTCTCTTTAGACCCACACCCCTCCAGACCCTTACGCGGATGCCCTTGCATGTGCCCAGGCGTACGGTGAGGAGTTACGACAAATGTGGCAGAACTAGCCGCCTCCTGAGCCAGCGCGCTCGGCGCACCATGATGCGGCCCGCATGCATAACCCGGCGAGCGGCGCCCAGGGTCACGCCCGCCAGGTCCAGCGCAACATCATGGATGGGGGGAACGATCCTCCACACTTCGGTCGGGCTGGCCAAAACATCGTCGTGGCGATGATGCTTCTACGCGGCCTTCCCGAGCCGGACAACCCCTAGGAACAAGCGATCCACCGAAACCTCCGGGCACTAGTGGAAACCGTCGCCGTTCAACAGGTGGAGAGCTCCACGTCATGACACCGACTCGTAGCCTCTCTCCCCACTAGGGGAGAGGGGATGCCCTAGATGAATCGCTCCATCCACTCACCGCTATAGCCGACGAGCGCGGCACAGGAGGGTGCAGCTGCGCCACAGCCTGACCCGGCACTTGCTCCACACCAACCGCCTATGCACGAACGCCTCGGGCCAATCCAAGACGCTCGCAGCGTCATCAGGAACCGGTGTTGGGCCCGACATGATGATGACATCTATCGGGCAATAGTGAGAGCAGACAACACGAGCTCCGACCGGACCATCGAGGAGACCGGGGAGACGCACCCCAGGCGTGGTCGCCGACCGGACGACCGGAGTCCTAGCCTAGATGGCCTAGGACCATGGGCCTTTGGCCGGCGCATCCAGAGAGCGCCATTCCCACAGCGCTTCTAACCACCTAATAACATCACCAAGTATACCGGGGAGACAAACCCCGGAATATGGCTCGAAGACTTTCGGCTCACCTACTGAGCTGGAGGAGTGGATGATGATCACTTCATCATTCAGTACCTCCCCATCTACGTGGGGGAACATGTTCAGGCGTTGCTCGAATTCCTCCTGCACGACAGCATCCGCGACTAGACGGATCTCAAGAGGATCTTTGTCGGGAACTTATAGGGGACATATGTCCGCCCTGGAAACACCTAGGACCTCAAGAGCTACCAGCAGGAGCCCAAAGATTCCATATGGGATTACATCCATAGGTTCTTAAAGCGGTGCAACTCACTTCCTGATGTCGTCGACGCGGACGTCATCAGCGCATTCCTTTCTGGGACAACCTGCGAGATCCTGATCCACAAGCTTGGCTGCCAAAAGCCCCGTACCACCCGCGACCTGCTCGATGTCACCACGAACCACACCTCCAGCGAGGAGGCGGTCGGAGCAGTCTTCAACGGAGGTTGCGACAAGGGCAAGGCCAAGCGCAAGGACTAAGACGAGGGCCCCTCCACGCAGAGGGGCAAGAAGAATAAGAAGGATCGGCGCTGACCAGCCAACTCTGCATTGGTCACCGCAACTGATCGTGCGGGCAAGCTACCCCAGCAGGGCCTGCCTGACCACTTCGGCAAGCTCATGGATAGCCCCTGCACCAACCATGATTACCCCATCAAACACCTCTACAAGGACTGTGAGCTCCTCATGCGCTTCCTGCAATAGGCCGGCAGGCCAAAGGAAGGAAAGGGCAAGGAGACAGCAACCAAGAAAGGAGGCGCACGTGGGCAAGGATGGGGATGGCTTCCCCGACCTCGAGGAATGTATCATGATCTTTGGGGGAGCCGATGCCGTCTACTCCAAGCGCCAGCACAAAGTGCGCTACCGAGAGGCGTCCGTCGTTGAAATGGCCATCCCCTCCATCCTTCGCTGGTCGGAATCTCCGATCACATTTGATCGAAGGGACCATCTGTCCCACGTCGCCAGACCAGGGCGCTACCCGCTCGTCGTCAACCCCATCGTCCGCAAGAAGCGCTAAACCAAGGTGATGATGGATGAAGGCAGCGGCCTCAACATCCTCTATGTCAACACCCTCGACGCCATGCGTATCCCCCGGTCGGATCTCCGATCGGCGAGCTCTCCCATCCACGGCGTAATCTCGGGAGCGTAGGCGTACCCGCTCGGGCAGATCGACCTGTTCGCCATGTTTGGCGACCGAGCTAACTTCCACTCGAAGGTCCTAACCTTCGAGGTGGTGGACTTTCTGGGGTCTTACCACGCCATTTTGGGGTGGCCATGATTCTTGGCGGCCCCCAACTACACCTACCTAAAGCTAAAGCTGCCGGGACCGAACGACGTCATAACTGTGGGTAGCACCTTCTTGCACGCCTTCACTTCCGACCATGAGCATTTCGAGCTCGCCACTACCGTCATCAACTTGTTCAAGCTCCCATGGCTCGGGAGTCGTTGACCCTATCCGTCCCAGACTGCAACAAACAAACCCCCTAGATGGCCTTTCGCCCACTCAAGGAAACTAAGGCGGTGGGGATCAACCCTATATGGTGACCGAAGTGATCCGACCGGGCACCTACCGACTGAAGGACGACAACGGCGACGTTCTCACCAACACTTGGAACATCGAACAGTTACGTCATTTCTTCCCTTAAAAATTTAGTCTTACCATTTTTTTCATTCAGCGTTAGCTCCTACAGAGCACCCGGGCTTAAACACTTTTGGCCCGGGTCACTCAGGGGATCCACGGAGGTGTAGTACCACCTCTCTTCTTGTTTACTATCATATGGTAAATACATTTTTTTACCCGAATGAAAGGGTAGTCCGTTCCTTTAATTATCTTACGTCACTTTGCTTCAACATTCCAACCGATCGCACCCTGCCTCTACCTACGGTGACGAGCAACTGAGCCTCGTAGGCCACGTCCGAGCTCTTAAGGTTGCGCTCACGGGACAAATAGGCAGGTGTGAAGAAGAAAGAATAAAAACAAAGCTATGCTAAGGTAAAAATAAGGAACGGACGGGACAAGCTTCCCCGAATGAAGTAAACTCATCACAAAACGAAAATTGATGTATTCGTCAATATGGATTGTTCACACAGGGGCTCCCCCATGAACTTAACTTTTACATCTGCTAAACTACTTTTACTCTAATTCCTATTGTGGCTGCCCGGCGGCATCAACTGACGGCACGACAGGCGAAGGTAGGGGCTGCTCGCTCTCCGGCTGGACGACACTTGGCGTGGATAGAGGCGGGGCGGCGTTCGCTTCTGACCTAGGCTCTACGCCATCCACAGTCTGGGCGACATCCTCCTGGTGCGCGCCTTCGACCATGTTCGCACGACGAACATCCATCCCCCACTGCGCGGAGACTTGCTCGGCCACCAACTGTGCGTGTGGCAGCAAGCTTTCCCAGAGCTCATGGATGGCCTCCGGGCTCCAGCCGTCGGTGTACGCGCTGTAGATGGCGGTGAACTCCAGCTTCGGGTGGTGCGTCGCCACTGATGTCAGCACCCTCAACATTCCATAGAACATCCCATTGGAGATGAGGGCCCGAACCTCATCCAGCACCTCCGCCAGTTGGATGGCGGGCGTGTTGGTACTTGGCGTCGACTCGAAGACCTTCGAGACGATGACCTGATCGATGTTGCAAAGTTGGTCGAGCTCCCCTTGAGAGCACATTGCTCTTCAAGGGACTTGGATAGAGCCTCCGCATTTTGGCCAATCATCGCCCTGGCTGTCTCCAGGTCCTGCTCTAGCGACCCAACCTTTCCAGTTAGCTCTGGAAGAAGGATGACAATCTCAGAAGCAGGCTAAAGGAAAAAACCAAGACACCAAAAATAGAACGGGTACGTACCAAGGTAGGTGTTCTAGAGGATGGAGAGTCCCTCCTCCTGCCGAGTCACCTGCTCGTGCAACGGGTGTTCAACCCTTCAGTCCCAAGCACCCAGCCTCGAAGCACGAGCACTTCTTGGTCGGCCTCCGACCGGGCCTTTCGCTTCGACTCCAGGGTCTCCAGGGTACTTTGCAGTGCCACCTTAGTCTCCGCCAGGGACTTCTACAGCGCCACGTTAGTCTCCGCCTAACGGACCTTCACCGCCTTAAGCCCCCGCTCGGCGGCGGTCGCCCGCTCCGCCACCCGCGCCTCGGTCACCTCCGCCGCCCGGTCCTAGGACTCACGGTGGGTAGACTCCAGCTCACGCTCAAGCTCGGTGACCCGCCACGACATCTTGGCCTCCCAGGCGTGCTCCATCCAGAGGAAACAAGACTTGTGGCTCGACATCTCCTCTAGACCCTACAAAACAAGAAGCAAGCGTATTGAGGCAACCGACGAAAGACCAGGAGTCAAGGACAAATGTAGAAAACTCACCTCTATGACACGAGGCAGGTCGACCATGACCACCTGCTAGACGGATTTGACCCGCTCCAGGGCCTCCGCCAGCTTCACCTTGGTGTGGGCGAGATTAGACTCCATCGCAAGTCCTCTCTCCCCAAGCACGTCCTAGAGCTAACACTCCTGCTCATCCTGAAGGATGAACCAAACCTTCCTCAGGTCCTCGGGCTCCACCTCATCACCTGCTTCGCCATCAGAGGGGATCTCCACTACCTCGATTTCATGGGCCGCCGGTAGACATTCTGCCTCTGGCTCGGCCGCATCTCCCCCCGGCACCTCCAACTCCGACTAGGAGGGTGAGCCATGCGGCCCTCTGCCCGGCGAGGCAGGGAGCCCCGTCTCCCCCTCCTCTTCCACCGCAGCCGGTGGGGGAGGAGCCACAAGGGTCATTTCCAACCCAACCTCCACCATGGTCATCGGGATCACCGCCAACACCATCGCCGCCGTACTTATGATCGGCTGTGAAGGCGCCGCCCCCAGAGGGGAAGGACACGCCGCCACCACCCTGCTCTCCCCGCCACTCATCATGGCGCAGCAAGGTGGGCCTCCACTCCTCCCGCATGGAAGTTGGGGCGATGCTCAACCCCATCAGCATCTAGCCCCTATCAAAAGGAATAGGCCAGTCGCTCAAAAACTCAACTACGAGATCGAAAAGAAACAAAGAAAGCATACCAGGATGTAAGCGGCAGGGCTCTGAAGCCCCGACCCACCGGCAATAGGGTCCGCCGGGCGGGGACCGCTCCCGGGCCGCGACCCATGCCCCCTCACTTCGATGGGGGGATTCAACCCGACCAGCTCCCGCTTAGCCTGTGCTTCGTCGTGACCGCTGGCTCAGGGCGCACCGACCGAAGCGGCTGGCGGGGCATCCCCATTGTGGGTCGCGCGCTGGCGCCGGCCTCGACGATGCACGGGTATGAGGCTGCTCCTTCGACCACCTGGCCTGCCCCACCGCGCTCGGGGTAGGTGGGGACAAGGCCGACGACGCCTCTAAAGAGCACGGTGACCATGTTCGCTTTGCCTCCGGTCGCCGACCGTGTCCGAGCTCGTGGCGCGCTTCCTTGGCATGGGAACATCGCCACCATGCCTCTCCGCCTCATGCCCACCGCCGGTAGACGCGGCCACAGGCTCTGCAACGCACCGCTGAAGTCATGACCTCCCGACCCCTCTCATTCTCGGAAGAGCTCACATTGTCCCCCACCTCCGTAGGGTCCTCCGACTCAACGTCGTTCCTGTTTACCCTGGCCCGCACATGCTGGGCGATCTCCATCTCCTTCTCATGCTTCCATCGAGCCTTCTCAGCTTCTTCTTCTTCCTCTCAACCGCCTCCTCCTTTAGGGCGGCTTGTCGTGCTGCGTGCTTCGCCCCTTCGGAAGATGCGTCCGAGACCTATAAACTCTAAGTCCCTACAAAATGGATGACTCAAAGTCAAGATATAGGGGAGCAAATGGGGAAAAGAACACGGAGTACTGAAGAGGGGAGCATACTAGTTTGGATAGCTTCGTGGCGTGAAGAGGTCCGGGCTTTCCATCAAGGGTCTCTTTGGCCCTCAGCAGCAGCACCCGGTCGAGGTGACTCTAGACCTCGTCGTTCGGCAGCTCCTCCGGCGACACGTGGTCGGGGTCCATCGGGCTGTTGTGCATCCACATCGGCCACGTCCATTCCGCCAGTGGGGCAACCCGATGGTGGAAGAAGGTGTGGAACACCCGCACCCCATCAAGGCCCTGCTTCACCAGCTTCTGGAGCTCCGCCCCGATGATCTCTAGCTTCTTCTTCTCCCAGCTGGAAGGGCCCCATGACCAACTGTCCTGCCTCTCTGGCCTCCTGCCGATGAAAGGCGGAATGGCACCTCCGCCGACTTCCTGATGTAGAACCATTCCCCGTGCCACCCCCGATTGGAATCACAGGGGGTGTACGCGGGGTACGAGCCCAACGTGCTCGGTTTCTTCTGTAGCGCGAAGCCCCCCACCGGCGTGACCCTGAGCAGCTTCCCCTCCGACAATGCTCGCCCAGAGAACATCCACCATAAAAAATCCACATGCGGCTCCATCCCGAGGAAGGCCTCGCACACTATGGCGAATCCGGCGATGTGTAACACCCTAGTCGGATTGAGGTGCCACAGCTCTAGGTCACACTCATTGAGGAGCCCACAGGAACCAATGCGCGGGGTATCCTAACCCACGCTCATGGAAGGTTAGGAAGGAGACAACCTCGCCATACCGAGGTCGTAGGAAATCCTCCCCCGCAGGAGCCCTCTAGTGCGACACCTCCTTCGGCGGCAACACCCCCTTCTCGGCGAAGGTGGCCAGCACCGACTCCCTCACAACAGATGACCTCCAGCTTGACATTACGCTCTGGATTCATGAATGGATCTATGAGCTTTCTCCTCTCCCTCGCTCTCCCCTTTCTTTTTCTAGGAACCACTGCGGCATACGAACGCTCTCGGCAAGAAGGAAGGAGGAGAGGCGGTAGATGGGGAATAGCCAAAGGAATAGGACGAAAACCCTCTCCCCTCCCCTATTTAAGGAGAAGGTGCTGCGGGAAAGGTGAAGGATTAGGGCGAGAAACCCTCTCCCTTCCCCCATTCAATGCGGATGGGATACGACGGGATGCGCTCCGACCGATGGGACGCACCCTGCCCGACGGAACGGCGCCTGGTTAGACAGGATGTGACCTGGGTATGGCCCACCACTACCGCACATCGGGCACGAGAAACAAGGCGCCACTATGTGCAGGTGGCCCTCCACCTTCCCAGGTGGGACTTGGAAAGGCCCAACTATGGGATCTCCGCCTAGGAGAGACCAGTGAGCTTCCTGAGTCGATCGGACGGCTCAGGCAAAAGCCGAGAGACATGTAAGGAGCAGAGGGACACCCCATGTGGGCCATGCCGACTCCGTCATGAACGACGAGCGTGGATCCTGGTCGAACATATCCGATAGGAGCTCCTCAAACCCCATCACTCAAGTCATCAAGGTAACATTACCATTCCCCACTATTTCTTTATATGATCATTCATTCATCTACTGTCATTCATACATTCATGCAACACATTCACACATTTATCTATGCACGCATTCATCCCATACATCCGAAGCATCGCATATGTAGTTAAATACATCACAACGCTCCGTGTTGCATCATGAAGCGGCAGTTGCCTCATTCAACATGAGCAATGACTGACCGGGGTTCGAAGGCTGGCCCACGAAGGGCTCGAGGCCGCCTCGTGTCAAAGAGAGCCAGGAGAGAAAACGTAGATGAGCCCCGAGCAACCCTCGCCCAGTCTGCTCCGAAGCAGACAGGGTCATCTCAACCTTCTCGTTTGATCCTAACCTGGAGCCATACCCACAGAATCTCCATCGAGGGGAGGCCAGCTGGCTACCCGGGTCGGTCTCCAGAATGACCCAGGCATCTGTCGGGCTATGGGTTAAGGAGCAATGGAATGCCACATGAGGGATATGCCGACACCGTCACGAACGATGGACCCAGATTTCACTCGAACGTGCCTGTTAGCGAGCTCACCGAGCGCGTCACTCGAGCCATCGAGGCAAGCGACGTTAGCTGGGCCCCTCTGATTGCGAGAAACCGCGGACGGGGTAACGCACAAAACTCAACCAACCCCTACCAAGCCCAATGGGGCTCAGGGGCTCAAGGTGCCCAACGCCTCGTCTACGCCTGGGTCCGCAACTCTGACTCGCCTGATCCCATGGCACGCCTGACGCCTGGATCCGCGACTCCGACTTGCCTAATCCAATGTCACGTCCGATGCCTAGATCCATGACTCCAGCTCGCCCGATCCCTAGTTGCGCCCAGCGCTTGGATCCACGGCTCTAGCTCGCTCAATCCCTCGTTGCACACAACACCTACATCCAAATGCCTTGGCACATCCAACGCCTGGATCCGTGACTCTGGCTCGCCCGATCCCTCGTTGCGCCCAGCGCCTGGATCCACGACTTCGGCTCGCCCGATCCCTCGTTACGCATAGCACCTACATCCAAATGCCTCGGCACGTCTGATGCCTGGATCGTGACTCCGGCTCGCCCGATCCCAAGTTGCGCCTAGCGCCTGGATCTGCAATTCCGGCTCACCCGATCCCTCGTTACGCACAGCCCCTGCATCCAAATGCCTCGGCACGTCCAACGCCTAGATCCACAACTCTGGCTCACTCGATCCCTCATTGTGTCCAGCGCCTAGATCTGCAAATCCGGCTTGCCCGATCCCTCGGCACGTCCGACGCCTGGATCCATGACTTGACTCATCTGATCCCTCGTTGCACCCGGCGCCTAGATCCGCGAGTTTGCCTCGCCCGATCCCTCGACTATCCTTTGGCCCTGACCAAATGTCTAGAACCTTGCTCCTAGAAATGACGGGTCAGAATCTGGAAAGAAGAAGCTACGCCCACCAAGATGTGCGCACACGCGCCCACTGACAAAAACACCCAGGCGATTCTGCCCGAATCACTCGGGGGCTCAGGGGCTACATCCGCGGGTTCGCTCGCGCGCACCCGGTGTCGAAACAAAAAATTCCCCACTGGCAACATGGAAAACCCCGCCGGATGATTCTACCCAAATCATCCGGGGGCTCGAGGGCTACACCCGCGGGTGCACTCACGCGCACCTGCTGTCAAGACAAAAATCCCCCAGATGATTCTACCTGAATCGCCCGGGGGCTTGGGGGCTTCTGTCGGGTTCATAAACCGGGGGTCCCTGATGGACCTGCTTCCCAGCAAATGCTCAGCCCAAGCAGACGATGTTGCGAACAACGCGCAACTCCTGGGCCGGCCCAAAAACCAAATGACAGGCTAGAATGGCGATCCAATCTCAAACCGAGAGGCCTATCCAAAGAGGAACGACACCCGCTTCTGACTCTGGCCCGCCTCTCCGACCGGAAGGCCTCACTTCCAACTCTGGCCCACCTCTTCGACCGGAAGGCCTGGCCAACAACGCTTCTAACTCCGACCCACGTCTCTGATCGAGTATACACCAAACCTCTGTTTATAGCTCTTCTCCGACTAGCACAGTCGGAGCCGACTAGGACGAACTAATCAGGGACGCCCGCTCAGTGAGGACCAGGAGACGGGTGGAGCAAGTAAAGCAGGATGCTCAAGTCAACCGCAAAACCAAGGACCGTACCCTATACACCTGCAGAACAGTACCGACAGGACATGTCAGAACCCAAGCAGTGTTGTGGACACCGATGATTTGCCCTACAGTGTTGTGGGCGCCATCAATTCCCATACCAGGCAAACATGGTAAAAACCCCCCACAAGCCTCTTCGCATCGACAGTGTTGTGGGCGCCATCATCTGCCATACATGGTGAATACGGTAAAACCTCCCACGTGCGTCTGACACAAACAGTGTTATGGGAGCCTACCATCATCTTGTACCCGACGGCATGGGCAACAAGACTTAGTAGCATATGTACTCTCTCACTCTCTCTCTCACTCACTTGTAAAGGTCGTCCCTTCATCTATAAAAGGGGATGCGCTCTCTCCCAACAAATTGATCAATCAGATGACAACTGAGACACGCTCCAGCGATCTGAACAACCAAGGGTTCCAACGAACAACAGACGTTCGAACACTTAGCACACAGCGGAACTCCCATCACTCTCGGCCCTTTAGACTAGAGTCCGACTGGACCTCTTGCACCCCCATCTTACTCCCTTTCGTTTGTAACCCCATAGCAAACTTCGAGCACCTGGGCTCAGGAATAAAGTCTCCGACCGACTCAAACTGGACGTAGGGCACGTTGCCTGAACTAGTATAAACCTTGTGTTATTGAGTGCTACGCCACCTCCGATCACAACGTACGGCAAAACTACAAATATTTACGTGTTGGTCACTTTCTGCACCAACAACTTTACTTTTATTGTATGTATAAATTAAGAAATTGTGAGTTATTATGAGCCAACTTAAAAAACAATTCTTGTACATTTGTCTATTAAGTCATCTTAAAATTACATGGCACTACATGAGACCGCCTAGCTATGAGACAACATCATGTACTTACCCTTAAGGTTTGGCCAAATCCACGTTTATCTCAACTCACAATCTTTTCGTACTTAGAAAATTTGATCCAATCACGTGGAAAGATATGCACATGTTTCCAATCGACTGATTTGTAGATGGAAGGTCCTGGGAAGAATAAGAAGAAAGAATAGGGTTTTCAATACAAATGTACAAGAGAGAAAGAAAGTATAAAAATAGTAAGGATGATTTGGAAATCGATAATGATATGGATCGACCGTCCGTCCCGTGACTTCCCATTCGGACGTGGCTCATCCTCATCCACTCACCCGTGTCGCTCTCGCGTGACTTCCCATCTAGACCTCTTGGCTCATCCTCATGCACACACCCACGTCACTCGTGCCACTCTATGCTATGTGCCCTGCTCGTGGTCATAGGACGGATTCAGCCCGTGCTGCTCGCCGGCGTAGCCCCGCCCGTACTCGCGCCTCCTATTGCGGCTGCGCTCCATCCACCTTCCGTGGCCACTACTGAGGTTCGTGTCGGTGATGAGCGCTGCACCGGTGACCACCGTGCACTCCGTGGCATCGAGCTCCACATCGGTGTTGAGGTCCACCACGATGAGCTCCATTCGTCCGAGCAGCAAGGTTACATTGCGCTTGCGCTAAAAGCGCATGTTGCAAGCGTATGTTTCAGGTGTTTGCTATGTCTCAAAGGTATGTGTCGCAGAACCGACCAATTTATAAGAGTACAAGTACAATGGCAGCCCGCAAGCAGTCGCACTGTCATACTTGAACCCATATAAACCCGGTAGTCCGTCGAGTACCACGACGGGTCTTGATAAACGATTTACAACAACCAAGATCGTACATGATTCAACATTCATGCCACATATTACATAAAGTTTGCAGATACATTTCTCCATCAGAGTATGAATAAAAGTTATTACAAACCGAGTTTGGTAGATAAAAGCGGAAGCAAATTAAGTTTGAAAGTAATGTTTCCAACATAGTTTAATACAGTGCCAAGATACGATCATGGTCCACAAAAGCATGTAGAAGGATTAATAAGAAGCCTGCCCAAGGCTTACTCCTCATCCACAGCGGGATAGAAGCAACTCTTGCAATAACCATGATATATAGTGCCATCTGCAACATGGGAAATAAAACCCTAAGTACGAGAAGGTACTCAGCTAGACTTACCCGTCATGAACCAGAAATAAAAAGACTCTCAAGGATTATGCAAGGCTGTATAAGTGGATGGAATTCGACAACATTTTGCATAAAAGCAATTGACTTACTGTACAGTTACAATTTCTTTATCAAGTTAATTATAACTATCCATTTCTAGATTAGCAACTATCCTGTGCCAAACATGTGGTATATCAATTGAGAAGCATACAATAGTAACCATAGCAGGTATTGTAATTCCATATTCATCCGAACCATCATGTTTCATAACACAGTTACTACGATGTTGGAGCTAGTCAAGTTTCTCACTATCCGGGAGAGACGGCAATTCGAATCGATTTCAACCAGCTGGGAATTTATTCCTAACACAAACCCAGGTCTACCAGCCACGATAGCCTTAGGTCACCTTTGGTACAACTCATGTACACATTTCGCGGGTCCGTACCACGCTGCACAATCTGGAACACCAGATGCCAGGATGCTCAGGCCCAGCCTGCCCTTGGGCTCAGTCTAATCGTTCCCCAGAAGGAGCGCACAACAGAACGGGTCCCGGCCTGAATTGAATTACTCGGCTTCGCGGTCGGAACGAGTTATCCGGCCAGCTAAGTGAGAGGTATGCATTCAATCTTGTCAGAAGTTCCAACAACGGTATGGTTTTTAATCGACACAGACGGGGATAGATCCACACCCAAGACCTCCATGTCTTGTTGCTTCTCTATCGACATCCCGCCCGGTCTCCATTTACATTAACCTGGGTTCTTTTCCACGATAGCAATTATAACCAACCGTGCTCCGGTATCCACCTATATCTCGCACGTGACAGGAAATCACCCGACTTCTACCGGTCTAAGCATGGCTAAGCATATATTCGATCCTGGACCTATATCGGTTAAAGGTGTAATAGCTGGACAAGGAATGTATATGCATCAAGTGGTTCTATTCAACTCTTATAACCTAATGCATCAATCATAAGTACTTAAGTAATCATTTGTAAAATACTGGGAGACTTAGAATGCTCCGGGGCTTGCCTCACAGGAAGGATGTAGGGCAGTGATCAGGACACTCCGGAAGCTCTTTAGGATTCTGCTCCACGCCTTCAGGAGCTGCGGCTTGTGGATCCTCCTACTGGTCCCCTTCCTCTGCTTCTTCGAATTCCAGCAACGTTATTTCTTCCTCCGATCCTAGATGCATGAATATGGCATAAGTATTACGAATGCATATATGTTATCAAGTGCATCATGTTTATTGAGTAGGTGCATATCTCTTCTCGATTATTTAATTACTACTTCCACAATGCATCTACTATATCACAAAACAATAGCTACTTGTTTTACTCATAACAGGAGTTCTACTAATCCAAATGCAGTGATCCTAGACTTTCTGGAAAGCTTATCAAATTATCTACAACTTTGTTATTAACCATTTTTATAGCAAACATCATCTCTATCATGCAACTTAGCAAACTCCAGAATCTGTTCGGAAACTATTCCAATTCGCATTATAAAGTAACAATACTTCTACTACATATAAGTATTCAAATCTTTACGACCAAAAGTCTACCAGCAGTTTAAGCATACCAAATACATCTAAGAAAACATAATGGTGAAGCCCAAACTATTTATTTAAATGCCTTTATTATTTTATTTGAACCCCTAGGTTAAATAATAAACCTATACCAAATGTGCATTATAAATTCTCAGAAAATTACAGTGGCTTACTAGTGCTACCAATAGACTACTGTAAAAATTTCATGCCATTTTGCCAAGTAAAACATCCTATACAAAAATGACAAGGCAGCAAGGCTTGAAATAGCATAAATAGAAAACCTTAGTGAAAAGTGTCAAGCAACAGATTTCCTATTTTTCTTAGCATACATATACTACTAGTGTACCCTCCAACAATTTTCATGAGTATTTGATTCCTAAATAATTTATAAAAATTTACACAAGGATCTCCTAATTATAAAAGAAAAATCTATAACTACAAATCTACACATGCACTCATCTTCAAATTTTTACCAGAGCTCCTATATGCTAAGACTAGCTTACCACAAAAATTTCATAATTTTTGGAGCACAGGAACTCTAGATATAAAATAAACAAATTTGCATGCATTCAAAAATACATTTCAAATCCCTATTTAAATCTCCAAAAATTTCTACTGTAAATGTCAAGAACATATTTTTCCTAAATACTACACTTCCTAAGGAACACTAACAAATTTATTTCACAATTTTTGAAGCTACCAAACTGAAGATACAAAAATTACAAAACATATGAAATCTGCATTCAAAATGAACTGGCTTTAATACATGGAGTCGCTGACAAGAGGGACCCACTGGTCAGTTGACCCCACCGGTCAGCGAGACAAAACAGAGCCGGCGGCGCTACTCTACGATCGCGGCTAGAACTCGACGGCGGCGAGTTCGCCGGCGGTGACATCTTCACCAGACGTTTTACTTGACGAGGTGCATCGTTTGCACTACTTGCCCGACCCTAACATCGACTCTAGTGACGACGGCGGCAGCCATGGCGGATCGGTGATGCTGGACGACGGCGCTACGCCGGTGAAGGCTACGACAGCTCCAACTATGACTTGGACGAGTATCTCTAGACCACGGCGATCCTATACCACAAGCTATCACGGCCAATGGTGGACGGAGGCGACGTGGCCACGGTAACGGGGCTAGCGGCGGAGCTCCGGCGAGGTGTTGCGCACTGCGGTGGCTTACCAAGCTTTATCAACGGGCACGGGAGGAGGCAGTGGGTTGATGGGGAGCTGGTGGAGCAGTTGCGGTGGTTGGATGGCGAGGTAGAGCAAGATGGCGACCGGCCAATGACGGCGGCGAACTGCTCTGCTGCTGCGGAGCACACACAGGCGAAGGAGGAGTTGAGGAAATGAAAAATGGCGAGCGCTGGGCAGTGCGGGCGGGTGCTGGGGTGAAGTAGTGCGCGTTGGCCTGGCTTGGCCGCACGAGGCAGGGTGCCGGCGACGCGCGGCCATCACTGCGGACACGCGGCGGCTCGGCTCTGAACCGGTCGGCCACTGACGACGGTTGATTCAGTTGGTTCAGTCGCGCGCGTACAGCCTGACAGCGGGTTTTCATGAAGCTATATCTGCGTAACCATGACAAATTAGCGTACATCGTATGAACCAAAGTTGTAGCCCAATGTACCATCTCCAATTACTCTTAAGGAATCGTGTGCTAATTCGCAACCATTACTGAGAAAAATCAATCCAAAGTTTGGCTGACAGCACTGTCAGAGTATGACTTAGAACAAAAATGGCTAAGTGTTGAAAACAGTTATTTGATGATATTTGTGAGCTCCAAAAGACTAACCTATGCACCTTATTATCCCATGACCCAAACATAAAAGTTGTTCCCCATATTACAGACTACAACTTTTCTTTAGTGACCACATACATGCATAGCCTCTAGCATATGGTTCAAACTTGGTCAAACATGCTTCCTTAAAAAGATGACTCATTCATGAACTATGACTTAGTGGCTCATTTAGCCTTAGCCATGAATACTAAAGTTGTTCATAATGATACTCTAAACATGTTTAAGCTATTTGCAAGGTCACACAATCATTTACATGTATTCACTCACTATTATTTGCATATATATACCAGGAAACATGAAATAACAAGCAAATGTTTCATATGTTTCAATTGAATGTTTCAAGTGTAAATGCTTATATATGAATGCTTGATGATCATGCTCATGTTATGCAAGTCAAGTTATGCAAGGCTAACACCCGAGGTGTTACAGCCCCTCCCCCTTATAAAAATCTCGTCCCGAGATTTGCAAGACCTACCATTTTTGGAAAAAGGCGGGATAAACTTCTTGTAGATAATCTTCTCTTTCCCACGTAGCATCTTGTTCACTATAATTATTCCACACCACCTTATAGAACTTAATAATCTTACTCCGTGTTACTCTCTCCATCTCCTCTAATACTCGAATTGGCTTTTCTTCATATGTCAAATCCGATTGAAGCTGCACGTTGGTGGGTGCAATAGCTACTTTCGGTACTCGAAGACATTTCTTCAACTGAGAAACATGGAACACATCAAATATTGCACTCATTTCTGGTGGAAGTTGTAACTTGTACGTAACATTTCCTTTTCGTTCCAAAATTTTGTATGGCCCTACATATCTTGGTGAAAGCTTCTTTTTCCTCCCAAATCTTTTCACACCTTTCATGGGTGATACTCTCAAGTATACATAGTCACCCACTTCAAAAGTTAGTGGTCTTCTTCTTCTGTCGGCATAACTCTTTTGTCTTGATTGAGCTGTCTTCATATGTTGTTGGATTATACGTACTTGCTCTTCGACTTCGATGACAAAATCAATACCAAAGTATCTCCTTTCACCGGGCTCAATCCAATTTAATGGAGTTCTACATTTTCTGCCATACAAGGCTTCAAATGGAGCCATCTTGATACTCGCTTGATAACTGTTGTTATAGGAGAATTCAGCTCAAGGTAACCATTTCTCCCATGAACCCTTTGAAGATATAACACAAGCTCTAAGTAAATCTTCTAGGATTTGGTTCACTCGCTCTGTCTGTCCTAAAGTTTGCGGATGATAAGCTGAACTTCTGATTAGCTTGGTTCCCAAAGCCTGGTGTAAGTGCTCCCAGAAACGAGCTATGAACTATGGTCCTCGATCTGAGATTATAGTCCTGGGTACTCCATGTAGTCTCACGATCTGGAAAACATATAACTCAGAGTATTTCCCCACGTGATATGTTGTGTGAACTGGTACAAAATGTGCTGACTTGGTGAGACGATCAATAATAACCCATATTGAATCGTGACCTTGTGGCGTCATTGGAAGGCCTGTGATAAAGTCCATGCTGATTTCCTCCTATTTTCATCCTGGAATAGGTAATGGCTGAAGTAATCCAGCAGTTTTCATATGTACAGCTTTTACTCTACTGCAGTTATCACACCTAGCAACATAGGCTGCGATTTCTTTCTTCATCTTAGTCCACCAAAAACGGGTTTTCAAATCTTGATACATCTTACTACTACCCGGATGGATAGACAATTTGGACGAGTGAGCTTTCTCTAAAATTTGATTCCTTAGCTCATGGTCTTTTGGTACCACAAGGCGGCCCTCAAACCATAATACACCTCTTTCGTCCATTCTAAAATGATTGGTCTCTTGCTCTTGCATTTTTCTCTTGATGTGACTTATTCCTACATCTGTCTGCTGCAACTCTATGATTTTGCTCTCAAGTGAACAACTGATCGTGATATTGTGTAGTACAGCAGGATGTAACAAGTTGAATCCATCTTCCAGTAATGCTTCTATAGTGTTGCAATGAGACTTCCGACTCAATGCATCTGCTACTACATTAGCTTTACCCGGATGGTAGTGCACTTCTAAATTATAGTCCTTAATTAGCTCTAACCATCTTCGTTGTCTCATGTTCAGTTCTGGCTGGGTAAAGATATACTTGAGACTTTTGTGGTCAGTATAGATATGACATAAATTGCCCAACAAGTAATGTCTCCATATCTTTAACGCATGAACAACGGCCGCAAGTTCCAAATCATGTGTAGGGTAGTTGACTTCATGTTTCCTCAATTGCCGAGAAGCATATGCAATTACTCTTCCTTCTTGCATAAGCACACATCCCAAACCTATTCCTGATGCATCACAAAATACATCGAAAGGCTTTTCAATGTCGGGTTGTGCTAGCATAGGTGCAGTAGTCAACAAAGTTCTGAGGGTGTGAAAAGCTGCTTCACATTCTGGTGTCCATTAGTACTTCTCATCTTTCTGAAGTAGTCTGGTCATGGGCTTAGCTATCTTTGAGAAATCTGGAATGAAACGACGATAATACCCTGCTAACCCTAGAAAACTCTTAACTTCATGAACCAAAGTTGGGGCTTTCCAATCCATGACCTCTTGTACTTTTGATGGGTCTACAGAAATTCCATCTCTTGATAAGATGTGACCTAAGAAAGGTACTTTGCTCAACCAAAATTCACATTTGCTAAACTTGGCATATAGCTTATGCTCCCTCAATCTGGATAGGACAATCCTCAGATGCTCTTCATGATCTGACTCATTTTCTGAATAAATCAATATATCATCGATAAACACGACCACGAACTTGTCGAGTTCAGGCATGAATACCGAGTTCATCAGGTACATGAAGTAGGCTAGAGCATTTGTTAGTCCAAAAGACATAACCAAATACTCGTATAAGCCGTACCTAGTAGAGAAAGCGGTTTTAGGTATATCCTCCGGTCTGATCTTTATCTGATGGTAACCTGATCTCAAGTCAATTTTGGAGAATACCTTTGCCTTCGCTAGCTGATCGAACAAGATGTCAATGCGGGGCAACGGATATTTGTTCTTGATGGTCACAGCATTGAGTGGTCTGTAATCTACACACATTCTCAGTGACTTATCCTTCTTTTTCACAAACAAGGCTAGACATCCCCATGGAGATGAGCTAGGTTGGATAAGACCTTTGTCCAATAGATCTTGCAATTGAACCTTAAGTTCTGCTAACTCATTGGGTGGCATTCTATAGGGCCTTCTTGATATGGGTGTTGTACCTGGCACTAACTCAATCTTGAATTCCACCTCCCTATCAGGTGGTAAGCCTGGTAATTCCTCTAGAAATACATCCGGAAACTCACAAACTATGGGGATATCACTAAGTGTGGTGGCTTGGATAGCACAAGCTAAATGTTGGAGTTCAAAATTGCGGGAGAGTGGTACTAGAAAAGCATTCCCTCTCGTGGGTTCCCTCAACATAATAGTACGGGTGCTAGTGTCAATAAGAACACCATGATCCTTCATCCAATTCATGCCTAAGATTACACTTATCGATAACCCAAGCAATATTATCAAATCCGTCGTGTACTCCCTCCCTTGTATAGAGATGAGTACATTTTTGACTATCTTTTTGGTAGTAACAGTACCCCCTGCTGAACTTATGTTATAACCCCCTTTACTTACTTCAATTATTTCTTGATCATGTCTAGATGCAAATGCTTGACTCATAAATGAATGAGAAGCTCCCGAATCAAATAAAACAACAGCGGGATGCTTATTGACGAGAAACATACCAGCCGTGACAACTTCTCCAGCGGGCACTTCTTCCACAGCGGTATAATGCACGTGTCCCTGACGTGCCCTGGCATTCGCCTGTCTCTGATTGTTCTGATTCTGGTTGCTATTCTTCTTGGGGTGGGGGCATTCCTTGGACCAATGACCCAGTTGGTTGCAGTTGAAACATGGTTGATTACTTCTGAATCCGGTGGAGCTGTCCTGACTACCATTCCCTTTTGGTAAAGCAATAGTGAACGCCTTACGGAACGGTTTCTGTGGCCTATTATTCTGAGCTTTAGGTGGTGGAGGTCTAAACTTGGGTGTAGGTGGACGGAATTGTGGCCTAGCTGTGATAGGCGCTTTTGACTGGAAAGATCCAGATGCACCGACCTCATATGTCCTCTTGCGACCCTTCGCAACTGCATGCATGTTGTTGTGGTTTTCTTGGGTCAAGACATCACTAATAAACTCATTGTACGTGGCACACCTAGAATTTGCCATAGTCTTCATCAGTTTAGTACCCAAACCTCGCTTGAAACTCTCTATCTTTTTCTCCTTGGTATCCACAAAACCTGGAGCATATCTGGACAAGTTGTTGAATGCGTGCATATATTCAGTGAGTGACTTTGTTCCTTGAGTGAGCCTCATAAATTCGGCCGCTTTCATGCGCATCAGGCCCGGGGGAATATGATGTCCCCTAAAAGCTAGCTTGAACTATTCCTAGGTAACTCGCGCATTAGAAGGCAAGGATGACAGGAAATGTGTCCACCAGATCCCTACTGGTCCTTGCAATTGATGAGAAGCATACTCAGCTTTCAAATGCTCGGTGACTCTTAACAAGCGAAACTTCTGCTCAATGGTGTTGAGGCACTCGTCAGCCTGTAGTGGTTCCTCAACCACCTTAAAGATAGGAGGCTTTGTATCCAGAAATTCCTTGAATGTACTATGCTGATTTGGCTCGGCCCCTGGTTGCTGTGGGTGGCCATGAGCGGTGTTTTGCGCGATGAGGCGCAGAGCTTCTTCCATTGTCCTTTGGCTCCCCAAGAACTGAGCAAAGAACTCCTGAGCAGACAGCGGCGGTGGTGGTGGTAAGTCATCACCATTGCCATCGTGACTGCTACCAGCTCCAGCACGGGTGCGCGTCATCTGTGAAGTTGCAACAATAAGCGATTATTGGTTGATGTCAAGAGATTGTAGATGAATCATAATCATGCCAAACTAAAATTACTGGAGAAAAATTCTCAAATTCACAATAAAAACAGAGGCATAACAATTCATTCTCGCAACATGGCATCCCCAATTTGACCACTCATTGTGCTCATAACGCATGCAAATTTAAATTGTGATCACCAACAAGGAACGGAATTGCATTGATGTTCAACCAAAGGTGCGATAGTCGTGCGATTCACAATATTACATGATAATCGGATTACCCATACTAACTTCAAATAAAAGGTCCATTACATGAATAAAGGTGATACATTAGCCCTTCCACTAAGTGCTAAGCGATCTAATCTTCATCATGATCACTATCGAGGTTAGACGTAGGATCATCTCCTTCCTCAATCTCCACTTCTTCAGGTTCCACTTCTTCTTCTTCCTCGTCCTCCTCTAGATCCATCTCTGTGGCTCCAGGTGGGACATAAGGGTGGAGCTAGTTATTCAGCTGATGAACCTCCTCATGTAGGTTGTCGTTGTATTCTTCTGCATTGGCCAGTTGCTGCTCCAGCTCAACCTGTCTAGCTCTTAGAACATCTTCCCTGGACCAGGCTTCATTCCACTGATGAGTTAACTAAGCCATCTCTACATTGAGCCGCTCAATCTCGGCGTCGTGCTCCCTCTGAAGCTGACGTCGGTCATCGCGGGCATGACCAAGAGCACCAGACACACGTCTTAGGCTACCTTCTACTCCATCTAACACCCTCATCACTACGAACATGGCGCTCATGGCGGGGTTATCGCTGTTTACGCCCTTCCTCACGCACTAATATCCAAAGATCTTCCTCTTGCTCGCCGCCATGAGTCGCTGGAGGGTTACCCCTCGAAAGACTCCAACCAAAGCGGCTGCCAGCTCTGAGGAAAACGATCCATGATGTCCTCAAGATCCCAAAGGTCTGCCTCGCCACCGCTTTCTTCAGCCAGCCCCGCCAGCTTGACTCATAACACCAGCCTATCCACTCGTAATCGTCACCTCGGGGGACGAACAACGGCCTCCACAAGAATTCAAGAGACCTTCCCCCAACTGCTCATTCGCCCGAAATAGTGGGGTTCCATTCCATCAGGATAGCCTACATAGCTGAGCACTCTCCACAATAGGGTAGGCATCCCAAACTCTCCAAGAAACGTGTGACGTTGACGGGTACGTGGAGCAAGCTGACGGCGGGGAGCTCTGCCTCCGGTGGACTTGCGAGGGGTCTGCTTTGTGCGTGCCATCTGCACCATTAACATGTACCACTTGGTGAGACAAGACCATGACGGATAAGAGTTACATAACCGAGTAAGAATTTTATAAGGGGAGGACCAATTTAATTATGTGAATGGTAATTATCATGATGCATGCTCGTTCCGTACGTCCTCACAAACTTAGGAAATTTTTTTTTCTAGCGGTAGACACGGTGGCATACATTTGTTCTCTCTTATATAGCGTAACTAGTCGAGCTACACGTTTCGTTGTTAGTGTACCTGCATAAGAATTTTCATTTTAGCCCTAAACCCATAATGAAATATGCAGAATGTAATTTGTAAATACTTCCATATATGTATACCCATACATATACTTCGTATCAATCTACCCGACAATAACTTAAACCCACAATTAAATACGCACCATATACACATGCAAGCATGCATACATAGACGTACCAAAGCTAACTCTCCCCGACCGCACGCTCACATCTTGCGGTCATACACTCATCATCTTACCTTGTCGTAGAGGCATTTGATCCATACATTACCATTCAAGTGAATGGCATCCATACAATAGCACGCCGTATGGACGACGAAGTGAAAACCCCCATGTTAGTACTTAATAGCCACCTAATAGTCCTTAATTTGGGCATAAGGAAAGTGATCATTGGCACACTTAAGATTTCAAATACCTATTATATAGCTATCAGTTGCTAGAGAAGGGCTTTTGGAAAACAAAAACTTTTGTTTTAAATACACATGTAACAATTAACGTTGAATCTTGCTCTGATATCAGTTGTCGTAGAACCAACCAATTTATAAGAGTACAAGTACAATGGCAGCCCGCAAGCGGTCGCACTATCATACTTGAACCCATATAAACCCGGTAGTCCGTCGAGTACCACGACGGGTCTCGATAAACGATTTACAACAACCAAGATCGTACATGATTCAACATTCATGCCACATATTACATAAAGTTCGCAGATACATTTCTCCATCAGAGTACGAATAAAAGTTATTACAAACCGAGTTTGGTAGATAAAAGCGGAAGCAAATTAAGTTTGAAAGTAACGTTTCCAACATAGTTTAATACAGTGCCAAGATACGATCACGGTCCACAAAAGCATGTAGAAGGATTAATAAGAAGCCTGCCCAAGGCTTACTCCTCATCCACAGCGGGATAGAAGCAACTCTTGCAATAACCATGATATACAGTGCCATCTGCAACATGGGAAATAAAACCCTGAGTACGAGAAGGTACTCAGCTAGACTTACCCGTCATGAACCAGAAATAAAAGACTCTCAAGGATTATGCAAGGCTGTATAAGTGGACCGAATTCGACAACATTTTGCATAAAAGCAATTGACTTACTGTATAGTTACAATTTCTTTATCAAGTTAATTATAACTATCCATTTCTAGATTAGCAACTATCCTGTGCCAAACATGTGGTATATCAATTAAGAAGCATACAATAGTAACCATAGCAGGTATTGTAATTCCATATTCATCCGAACCATCATGTTTCATAACATAGTTACTACGATGTTGGAGCTAGTCAAGTTTCTCACTATCCGGGAGAGACGGCGATTCGAATCGATTTCAACCAGCTGGGAATTTATTCCTAACACAAACCTAGGTCTACCAGCCACGATAGCCTTAGGTCACCTTTGGTACAACTCAGGTACACATTTTGCGGGTCCGTACCGCACCGCACAATCTGGAACACCAGATGTCAGGATGCTCAGGCCTAGCCTGCCCTTGGGCTCAGTCTAATCGTTCCTCGGAAGGAGCGCACAACAGAACGGGTCCCGGCCTGAATTGAATTACTCGGCTTCGCGGTCAGAACGAGTTATCCGGCCAGCTAAGTGAGAGGCATGCGTTCAATCTTGTCAGAAGTTCCAACAACGGTACGGTCCTTAATCAATACAGACGGGGATAGATCCACACCCAAGACCTCCATGTCTTGTTGCTTCTCTATCGACATCCCGCCCGGTCTCCATTTACATTAACCATGGTTCTTTTCCACGATAGCAATTATAACCAACCGTGCTCCGGTATCCACCTATATCTCGCAGGTGATAGGAAATCACCCGACTTCTACCGGTCTAAGCATGGCTAAGCATATATTCGATCCTAGACCTATACCGGTTAAAGGTGTAATAGCTGGACAAGGAATGTATATGCATCAAGTGGTTCCATTCAACTCTTATAACCTAATGCATCAATCATAAGTACTTAAGTAATCATTTGTAAAATACTGGGAGACTTAGAATGCTCCGGGGCTTGCCTCACAGGAAGGAAGTAGGGCGGTGATCAGGACACTCCGGAAGCTCTTCAGGATTCTACTCCACGCCTTCGGGAGCTGCGGCTTGCGGATCTTCCTGCTGGTCCCCTTCCTCTGCTTCTTCGAATTCTAGCAACGTTATTTCTTCCTCCGATCCTAGATGCATGAATATGGCATAAGTATTACAAATGCATATATGTTATCAAGTGCATCATGTTTATTGAGTAGGTGCATATCTCTTCTCGATTATTTAATTACTACTTCCACAATGCATCTACAATATCACAAAACAACAGCTACTTGTTTTACTCATAACAGGAGTTCTACTAATCCAAATGCAGTGATCCTAGACTTTTTGGAAAGCTTATCAAATTATCTACAACTTTGTTATTAACCATTTTTACAGCAAACATCATCTCTATCATGCAACTTTACAAACTCCAGAATCTGTCCGGAAACTATTCCAATTCGCATTATAAAGTAACAATACTTCTACTTCATATAAGTATTCAAATATTTATGACCAAAAGTCTACCAGCAGTTTAAGCATACCAAATACATCTAAGAAAATGTGCATACCAAATACATTTAAATGCCTTTATTATTTTATTTGAACCCCTAGGTTAAATAATAAACCTATACTAAATGTGCATCATAAATTCTCATAAAATTACAGTGTCTTACTAGTGCAAGCAATAGACTACTATAAAAATTTCATGCCATTTTGCCAAGTAAAACATCCTATACAAAAATGACAAGGCAGCGAGGCTTGAAATAATATAAATAGAAAACCTTAGTGAAAAGTGTCAAGCAACAGATTTCCTATTTTTCTTAGCATCCATATACTACTAGTATACCCTCCAACAATTTTCATGAGTATTTGATTCCTAAATAATTTATAAAAATTTACACAAGGATCTCCTAATTATAAAAGAAAAATCTATAACTACAAATCTACACATGCACTCATCTTCAAATTTTTACCAGAGCTCCTATATGCTAAGACTAGCTTACCACAAAAATTTCATAATTTTTGGAGCTGGGAAACTCTAGATATGAAATAAACAAATTTGCATATATTCAAAAATACATTTCAAATCCCTATTTAAATCTCCAAACATTTCTACTGTAAATGTCAAGAACATATTTTTCCTAAATACTACACTTCCTAAGGAACACTAACAAATTTATTTCACAATTTTTGAAGCTACCAAACTGAAGATATAAAAATTACAAAACATATGAAATCTGCATTCAAAATGAACTGGCTGTCAGAATACATGGAGTCGTCGACAAGAGGGGACCCATCGGTCAGTTGACCCCACCGGTCACGAGACAAAATAGAGCCGGGCAGCTACTTTCACTGATCATGCAAGCTAGAACTCGACGACGGCGAGTTCGTCGGCGGTGACATCTTCACCAGACGTTCTACTTGATGAGGCGCATCGTTTGCACTACTTGCCCGACCCTAACATCGACTCTAGTGACGACGGCGGCGGCCATGGCGGATCGGTGACGCTGGACGACGGCGCTACGCCGGTGAAGGCTACGGCGGCTCCAACAAAGACTTGGACGAGTATCTCTAGACCACGGCGATCCTATACCACAAGCTATCACGGCCAATGGTGGATTTGGAGGCGACGTACCCGCGATAACGGGCTAGCGGCGAGCTCCGGCGAGTGTTGCGCCTCATGGTGGCTTACCAAGCTTTATCAGCGGGCACGGGAGGAGGCAGTGGGTTGATGGGGAGCTGGTGGAGTAGTTGCGGTGGTTGGATGGCGAGGCAGAGCAAGCTGGCGACCGGCCAACGGCGGCGGCGAATCTTTCTCTGTGCTGAGACACACACAGGCGAAGGAGGAGTTGAGGAAATGAAAATGGCGAAGCGCCGGGCGGGTCGCGAAGGTGGTGGCTCTTTGGGTGAAGTAGTGCTGCTATTTGGCTTGGTCAAGACGGGGTAGGGCACCGGCGACGCTTGCGACCATCGCTAGCGACACGCTGGGCGGGCTCGGCTCTAAACCGGTCGACCATCGACGACGATCGATTCGGGCTTAGTTCATTCTTGCTACAGACACCGACAAATGGGTTTTCGTGAAGCTATATCTGCGTAACCGTGACAAATTAGCGTACATCGTATGAACCAAAGTTGTAGCCCAATGTATCATCTCCAATTACTCTTAAGGAATCATGTGCTAATTCACAACCATTACTGAGAAAAATCAATCCAAAGTCGGGCTGACAGCACTGTCAGAGTATGACTTAGAACAAAAATGGCTAAGTGTTGAAAATAGTTATTTGATGATATTTGTGAGCTCCAAAAGACTAACCTATGCACCTTATTATCCCATGACCCAAACATAAAAGTTGTTCCCCATATTACAGACTACAACTTTTCTTTAGTGACCACATACATGCATAGCCTCTAGCATATGGTTCAAACTTGGTCAAACATGCTTCCTTAAAAAGATGACTCATTCATGAACTATGACTTAGTGGCTCATTTAGCCTTAGCCATGAATACTAAAGTTGTTCATAATGATACTCTAAACATGTTTAAGCTATTTGCAAGGTCACACAATCATTTACATGTATTCACTCACTATTATTTGCATATATATACCAGGAAACATGAAATAACAAGCAAATGTTTCATATGTTTCAATTGAATGTTTCAAGTGTAAATGCTTATATATGAATGCTTGATGATCATGCTCATGTTATGCAAGTCAAGTTATGCAAGGCTAACACCCGAGGTGTTACAGTATGTTGCAAGGGTTTCATATGGATGTTGTAAAAGTAAATGGGGATGTTGTATATGTTGCAATTGCTGTACATGTATGTTGCAAGCGTCTGTTCCTAATGTTTCATTTTGTCGACACGGAATTTTGTCCCGTGCCGAGGGCACTCGAGCAAGCCGAAAGGGTTCGCTCGATGGAGCTAGAGATCCGCCTAGCTTCAGCGCAGGGGTGGTCAATCCTACGCACTCCTCCCAAGACGTGCCAGTCAATTTGACCCTGCGATTGACAAGGAGAGAAAGTTTATCAGTAATTTAGGGTGGAACATGCCGGTGTTGCCAGACAGTCCTAAATGTGCGGCTCTGAGAGCCGATATGAAAGGAGATCGACTAAATAGTCGATTCCAGCATATTCATAAGAATAAATCGGTTAAAGCTCATGAGGTTGTGTAAGAAGAATCCGTTACCATTCAGGATGGATATTATTATTTATACCAACATTAGTCAATGGCAAAAAGATATCGACAATGATTAATTTATGCTAAGCCAATGACTGCAAGTAACCGAACCCCTTTTTATGAAAGAAACAGCTCATCATCATTCAACCATTTAATAAAGATAAATCTAATGAACATATTTGATCTCATCTATCGCCATGACCAGTGGGGCATGAGGCAGAATCATGCAGGCCGTAGAAACAACGATAGACTCGATGACCCTAACTTATTACTAATACTAGTGGGGCATGAGGCAGAATCATATAGGCCATAATACAATAATAAGATCATGGGGCTAACACATCTTTCAACTTATTCCTACTTCAATGATCTCGTAATGTGAACTGTTCGTGAAAGCGCTCGATATCGGCTAAAACAGCCGATTTAGGCATAGCGCACAGTTAAGATCATGTCCTCTCAGGAACAGATTTACCAAATAACGATCCCCACTCCACGGTGCTAACAGTGGGGTGTGAGGCAGAATCACACAGGCTATGATAACGGGCCATGGAACAGTTTTTGCTAGCCAATAGATCTACTCAAGATCAGACACGCCTTAACCGCACGCTATGCACGATCAAGATTGATATAAAACAGCCGATAAAACATAACTCATCGTTTAAAGTGCATACTAGATCAAATTAAGATTAACAAACGATGGGTTAAAAAAAGATATAAGGTCGATCTAGATCAATCCCAATCGGGCGAAGTGATATTGCTGTAATTAAATAAACAATGGAAGCAATAAGCAATGTCTGTAACTTAATAAATCTATCCGAAGGAACGCCACCCTTAGATAGAGCCGATAACTTGACCTTAATCTAGTTCGAGCAGTGGAGGTCAATGTAAATTCTTCGCATCCATCCCACGATATTTCATAATTTGGGAAAGCAATAAGTTCGAATCTATAATCTCTTCGTTATTTGTCCCCTAAATTTCTGAAGTGTCGATCGTTTCCGTTCCTAATTTCAATTTAACATCCCCCCGGTGAAATCTATCCTCTCGCCTTCCCGGGCTATATATACGGGCCATGACCATGGATCGGAAAACCACCCGCTTCGTCTCAAACCTTCTGCGTCCTTAGTATAGTTCCTGCTTTTCAGTAGGTTTGAGATCATGGAGAACAACAAGAGGTCTGTTGAGGTGGCCCTCAATGGATCTACACCATCGTCGCTAGTGCCTTCATCGCCAAGAGGGTGCAACTTGGGATGCTCCTATTATTTTGGAGCAAGGGCCGACTCTGCTCAGCCTTTGGGATCACCTTCAGCACCAATTCGCCGCCAGTCCCCTCGCTACCCGAGGAGGCAGATCGATAATGATGATCTGTTGGCCTCCATCAATTGGACCGACCAAAATCTAGCCAGCTGCCTCTCCCTCGTAGAATCAGCTTTGGCCATGATTCAAGGCCGATCATCCCCTAAAGCCAGCCTGGTGAGGGAAAGGTTGGCCAGAGCTGAAGCCAGAATCATGGGTGAGACATCAACCACAATTTTTTGGTCTTCTTCTTAATTTTGCCCTCAAGATTTCTGATCATTCTTTCCTTGAATCTTTTCAGATCTAACTACTCAGTTGGAAAGCCTCCGATCAGCTGTGGATCACGCGGTGGGATTTGTTAATGCCAGGGGCACCGTTCTAGTGGTTCACTTGCATGACATCTCGAACTGTGTTAAGGAGGTCGCTCTTCATGGCGTTTGTCATGGTGCTGCCATGGCGTTGGCTGCCACACAATCTTTGTCTTTTTCCCCATGGTTTTCCAGACACGGCGCACCTTAGGGAACATGAGCGTTTGGTTGAGGATTTCTTTAGTGCCGCCAACTCTGTAGCCTTCAACACCCGGGCCGATGATATAATAAGCAAAGTGTTTTCTAGCCCGTAGTTTGTAATAGGTGATATTTAGCAAACAATTTCTTCGCCTTGAGTGATTTTCCTTTGTTTTGTGCTTCATACACATCACTTTGTCCGCGTTTGCTTTGCTTCTATAGGCGATACACATCGTACCAGCTTTTACCCCTTCGGGTTTATTTTTTCACTATAGGCGATACCTTTCTGGTATCGGCTATTAAAGCTGACGACCGAACAAATTGATTATTAAGTATTAATCCAAACGCTAGGGTAATATTTCTTTAGATATTTCCCATTGATTGCTCGGCCAAATTCTTCCTCTCCTCTTAGCGTTTCCAAAATATAGGCATTACTGTCCTTTGACCTGATCGGCAATTTCACTTTCTAGACCAAGTCTCCCTCAGAAAATTGCTTAATCTTGACCTTTTTATTGTAATATTTTGCAATCCTCAGTTTATTGGCTTCAATATTTTCAAGAGCACGTAGCCGAAGGTAGCTCAAGTCCTCCAAGTTGTCTATCATAAGATTCTTGTAGACTTCGACTGACAAATCACTCTGCAATGTAACACGCCTTGATCCAGTCCGAACTTCCCAAGGAAGAACTGCATTATGGCCATACACAAGTTCGTAAGGCGACGTTTTAATTGATCCATGATAGGCCATCCTATATGCCCATAGTGCCTTATTAAGCGTTGAACGCCACTTCCTTGGCTGTTCCTCAATCTTTTTCTTGATCAGCTTAATCATAATCTGATTGGATGCCTCTGCCTGGCCATTAGCCTAAGCATAGTAAGAAAAGGAATTCAGTAGCTTGATTCCCACACTGGCAGCAAAATCCCCAAACTCTTCTGATGTGAACATTGTCCCTTGATCGGTAGTTATAGTTTGAGGAATTCCAAAATGATACACAATGTGTTCCCTGACAAAATCAATCATGTTCTTTGAGGTTATCATTTTCAAAGGAATTGCCTCAACCCATTTAGTGAAGTAATCTGTTGCTACCAATATGAACTTATGTCCTTTGCTCGAGGGTGGAAAGATCTGGCCAATTAAATCAATTCCCCAACCTCGAAACGGCCATGGCTTGATTATTGGATTCATGGCTGACGCAGGTGATCTCTGGACATTACCAAAATGTTGACAGTCCTGGCACCCCTTGTAATATTCAAAACAGTCTTCCAATATCGTTGGCCAGAAATATCCAGTTCTACGAATAATCCATTTCATCTTATAAGCTGA
Organism: Miscanthus lutarioriparius; assembly: GCA_904845875.1. NCBI lineage: Eukaryota > Viridiplantae > Streptophyta > Magnoliopsida > Poales > Poaceae > Miscanthus > Miscanthus lutarioriparius. The sequence goes on along the minus strand of CAJGYO010000019.1, from coordinate 27,761,169 downwards.
TTGATGAGCTTCGCATATCCCTTCATGCACATCACCCATCAACACCTTAGCTTCTTCTTGATTTAAGCATTTGAGCAACCCCCATCAACTGTTTTATAATATAACTGATCATCTAACAAAACATATTTAGCTGATTTATACCTTAGCTTTCTGGTAACTTTCTGAGACGGGTCTCTAAGGTAATCGGCTATTTCGACTCTCCAATCATCATTCGAGGTTTCACTACTCAAGACTTCTCGAAACACTCAATATCCTGGTGCACTTTGAGCAAGACAATTAGCCTCTTGGTTTTGTGCCCTCGAAATATGTTGGAAAGAGATACGAAGAAACTCCTTGAGCAATTTTTGTCACTCATCATAGTATCCTTTCAAAGTCTCTTCTTTGCACTCATATAGGCCGATCGACTGATTAATAATTAACTGTGAGTCTTCAAATACTTTGATTGCTTCGGCCTTTACTTCATGAAGAAGTTGAAGTCCCTTAAGAATAGCTTCATATTCCGCTTGGTTGTTGGTAATCACTGGCCCAGTTAGAAGAGCAAACTCAAAACTTGCCCCCTGAGGCGAAATAATAACGATGCCAATGCCACCACCTTGCTTGCATGATGATCCATCAAAGAACAACGTCCAAGGCACCGGTTCTACATAATCAATGCTTGGCTTATGACGCTGAGTGACAAAATCGACCATTATTTGTCCCTTGACTGCTTTAGCCGATTTGTACTTCAAGTCAAATTCCGATAACGCAAGAATCCACTTTCCCACTCTCCCATTCAGTATTGGCATTGATAACATATGCTTAATCACATCGGCCTTGGAAACAACTGTACACTCGGCCGATAATAAGTAGTGTCACAGCTTAGTACAAGAGAAATATAAGCACAAGCATAACTTTTCGGTGGGAGAATATCTTGTCTCTGGATCTAGTAATCTTCTACTCAGATAGAAAACAACTCCTTCTTTTCCATCAAATTCTTGCATCAAGGCCGATCCAATTGTCTTGTCATCAGCCGATATATACAACTTAAAAGGCTTACCTTGCTGAGGAGGGACCAGCACAGGTGGACACTTCATGTATTCTTTTATCTCTTCAAATGCCTTTTGTTGTATGTCACCCCACTTAAATTCTTGATTATTTTTCAACTTCAACAAGGGAGAAAACGACCGAATCCTTTCCGACAAATTTGAAATGAATCTCCTGATGAAATTAATCTTACCAAGCAGAGATTGCAACTCTGTTTTAATAGTCGGGGGAACTGCCTCATCAATTGCTTTTACGCTTTTCTGACCAACTTTGATTCCTCTCTCGTGGACCATGAATCCCAAGAATTGTCTAGCTGACACTCCAAAAGCACACTTATTAGGATTCATCTTTAGACCATGTTTTCTTGTGCATTCCAGGGTTTCTCGCAAATCAGCTAGGTGCTCTTTGTACCCTTTGGATTTTATCATCACATCATCGATGTAGATTTCAACAATCCTACCGATCAACTTATGGAAAATATAATTCATCGCCCTCTAATAAGTTGCACCGACATTCTTCAGACCAAAGGTCATCACAACCCACTCAAATAAACCGATTGCGCTGGGGCACCTGAAAGCGGTCTTTGCTATGTCTTCCTCAGCCATGAAAATTTGGTTGTATCCTGCGTTGCCGTCCCTGAAGCTAATAATCTTGTGCCCGGCTGCGGCATCTACTAGCATATCAACTATCGGCATCGGATAACCATCCATGGGTGTGGCTTCTGAAATCGATGCAAACTCTTAATTTTCTATTCTTCTTATATACAGGGACAACATTCGATATCCACTCTGCATAACGGCACGGTCGGATAAACTTTGCCTTTAGTAACCTTTCGATCTCCTTTTTGATATCATCAAGCATGTTTGGGTTGAATCTCCTCAGAGCCTGTTTGAATGGTCGATACCCAGGTTTGATTGGCAACCGATGTTCAACAATTGACCGGTCTAGACCAGGCATCTCATAGTACTCCCAAGGAAAATAGTCTTTAAATTCCTTTAACAAATTAACTAACTCTCGTTTGTACTCAGGGTCCAACTTGGCACTTACATACGTTGACCTAGGTCTATCTCCAGAACCAATATCCACTTCTTCTAATTTATCGGCCGACGTGAAACCATGTCCTAGTTTGCCATCTGTACCATCTATTGGATTATCCATTAAGACAAGTTTTCAAAGCTGACTGCTTGGATCAGCTATTGGCTTTCATCATTGATTCTAATGAAGCCTCCTTCCCATAACTTGCTAGAGAAGCTTTCAAAGTCTCCTAGTTCCCAGAAGACTGGATCGGCTGTTGCGAGACTCACAGACTCGTCAGCGCGAACTAGTTCGACATCATCTCCATGCCATTGAATCAAACACTGATGCATGGTTGATGGCACACAATAGTTCGCATGAATCCAATCACAACTAAGGAGCAGACTGTACGACCCTTTTACATCGATGACGAAGAATGTGGTGAGCAGGTTCTCACTTCCGATTGTTAGTTCGACGTTTATTGCCCCCTGGGTCTTAGATGCATTACCTCCAAAATCCTTAAGCATCATGTTAGTCTCCATCAGATCTTCTGGTCCCTTGCCAAGTTTATGAAAAGTGGTGTAAGGCATGAGATTGATAGAAGCACCTCCGTCCACTAACATCTTGTTCATCCACTTCCCATCAACAAAACCTTTCATATATAAAGCTTTTAAGTGCCAATGCTTGACTGGCTTATCAAATACTGCTTGTTGTACAACCGTCAACTTGGCAACTATCTCCTCATACTCCGATTCATCGAAATCCGAATAAACTTCTTGATCTACCGGAGCTCTGAATTCTGATGGCAACAGAAAAGCCATTTACGTATTAGCCGATGGTTGCTTTCTATCGGCTGTTTGCTTAGTACGCCATACTTGAGGTTTACCGGATGCCTAAGTCTGTTCCAACTCTTTATTCCTTAGGCGTTGCACCCTTCTCTTCTAGATTCTTGTCAAACCTCCTGGACACCATTGGCCCTCCTGCCAAACATATTCTCTTTCATTGCCTTCTTCTTCAAAATCAGCCCAGTCTTGGTCAACAACTCTTTTTCCCAGCCGATTATGAACACTTCCATTTTTTAAGCGCCGATTCATGTTATTATGATGATATGCATCTTGAGCATGGATAGACCGGCGGTTGGTTTGAGATTGCCTAAACTCCCAATATTGATTGCTACATTCTGGACAGTCATGTCTAGTAGGCAACTTCAAATCTTCATTCTAGCAATGTCTAAAAAAGGACAATTCCAATGTGATTCGGCTTGTTTCCTTTCATACCTCTCTTTTTCCAGTTGACGCTGGTATTCTTGATCCTTTAACCAATGCTGATAATCCTTTTCCTTCTACCACGGCCACTTACTCAACAGGACCCGAGATGTAACTCGCGGTTTTGTCGCCCCATCTTTTGATGTTTCCCCCTGCTCATATCGGCTCTTTTGCTTATCACGACGTCTCTTAATTTCTCTATACTCGTCAGTTGATATTTGCATCTTGGGATCGACTGTTCTAGCTTCTCTTGATTTGGTTGATGTTAGGACCTTAGTCTTTCCTTTGAGCAGCCTAGCATCGACCATGTTTTGATCTCCTGGGAAAGGATTATCATCAATTTTTATTTTCTGAGGCGTATCAAATTTGAGCCTTCCTTGCTGAATAGCCCTCTATATATGCTGCCAGAAAGTTCTGCATTCATTAGTGGAATGAGAAGTAGCATTATGGAACTTGCAGAACTTCTTATTCTTCAACTGATCAGGGGGCAACATAACATGATTATCGGGCAACTTGATCTGTCCCTTCTCAAGCAAGAAATCGAAGAGCTTGTCTGATTTTGTGACATCAAAGTCATAGCTCTCTTCGACTCCTCTTCCCCAAGGATTTGGCACCATTACTGTCTTTTTGCCCCAATTCCACTCAGCCGCAGCAACCGCCTCTTCTTCATCTTCATAGCCGTCATCGACTGAGTATGGATTATAAGCTTCAGCCACTGTGGTACTCTTCTGGAATTAGGTATCTCTACGCATACTCTGAAATTGGCAATTGAGCGCTACCACTCGTTGAGCTAATTGACTCAAGTTATCAAATTCTTGTCCCAGCAGTTTCTCTTTCCACATTGGCAACATTCCTTGAACGGCTAAAGCAACTAGCTTATCATCAGCCAAGTTTAAAGAGAAGCATAAGTTCTTAGTTTCTCGGAACCTCCGAAGAAACTCAGTGCCCGATTCATTAGTCTTCTGTCTTATGGTTGTCAAATCGGTAATCTTCTTTTCTCATGTCCCAGTATAAAAATATGTATGAAATTTCTTTTCTAGATCAGCCCAATTGGCAATGGAGTTGACCATCAATGATGAAAACCAAGTGAAGGCTAGCCCTGATAGGGACAAGGAGAAGAAACAAACTCGATGGGCCTCCTCAACTGATGCCTCGCCCAATTGTGTAAGATACCGACTGACATGTTCTATTGTGCTTGTATTGTCTTGGCCAGTGAACTTGGCAAACTCTGGAAGCCTGTAATTTGCAGGAAGAGCGACCAAATCATACCATTCGGGATATGGGCATTTGTACAAGAAGGTCAGCCCTTTTGGTTTTAGACTGAACTGATTCTTCATCATCTCGGTCACCCTCAGCAACAACTCGTCAGCTTACGGATTTGGATTTCTCTGCACCTGCTAACCCATCTGTGGATTGAAATCACATGTGCCTTGATACCCTAGATTCGGAATCATGTGAAGGGTGTTATAATCTATGCCATAGTGATACCCTTGTGGAATCTCTATCTACTAGGTCCTTTGCTGGTTTGCTACTTGAAGTCTCTGATTGTAGACATGAGGATCTATATCTCTATGGATCCTTTGAATCGATGGTGCTATTTTTTGAGCCGACGATGGTATGTGGCCTGATGTGCCAAAATTGATTACCTGGTTCTAACCTCGCCCCATCGGCTATTGCACATGCTGTACTGATGGTCCAGGATTATACTGTATCTGATTCGTAGTAGTAGCTTGAGCTTGTTCAGATGAACCCTAAACTACCTGGACATCTCCATTACCAGCTGGTGCTGCTTCTTGATGGCTGGTACCAACTTGATTGGTCCCATGGGTCGACGGATCTAGAATGTTGTAATAAGCCGGCCCAACTTGACCAACTAGAAACCCATGAATTGCTTCTTTCATGACATTGTGGAATGTGTCCAAGAAAGCTTCATTATGGCTTGATATGGCATCACGAACAGATTTGTCTACAACTTCCGTAAAGAAACGTCTGTCTTTAGCTTCAGCTGTATCTGTCTGCCCGTGTAATAGAACTCTTGGCAGTGGAAATTTCTGAACAATTATGTTGTCACGTGTTTTGGTGGAGGACAACAAACATTTGCTCTAAAATTCTTTTGTAGCTTTGCCGATGATATTTTTAACTCCATCAGATAGATCCTCATAATGTACCATAAGGATGTCGTTGTTGTTGTGAACCGCCATGACGATTGTGGTGTCCCACCGAGCGTGCTAAAAACGTGTGTCAACATAGAATTTCGTCCCGTACTGAGGGCACACGAGCAAGCCAGAAGGGTCCGCACGATGGAGCCGGAGATCCGCCTAGCTTCAGCGCAGGGGTGGTCGATCCTGCGCACTCCTCCCGAGATGTGCTAGTCAATTTGACCCTGCAATTGACAAGGAGAGAAAGTTTATCAGTAATTTAGGGCTGAACATGCCGGTGTTGCCAGACAGTCCCAAATGTGCGGCTCTAAGAGCCGATATGAAAGGAGATCGACTAAATAGTCAATTTCAGCATATTCATAAGAATAAATCGGTTAAAGCTCATGAGGTTGTGTAAGAAGAATCGGTTATCGTTCAGGATGGATATCATTATTTATACCAACATTAGTTAATGGCAAAAAGATATCGACAATGATTAATTTATGCTAAGCCAATGACTGCAAGTAACCGAACCCCTTTTTATGAAAGAAACAGCTCATCATCATTCAACCATTTAATAAAGATAAATCTAATGAACATATTAGATCTCATCTATCGCCATGATCAGTGGGGCATGAGGCAGAATCATACAGGCTGTAGAAACAACGATATACTCGATGACCCTAACTTATTACTAATACCAGTGGGGCATGAGGCAGAATCATGCAGGCCATAATACAATAATAAGATCATAGGGCTAACACATCTTTCAACTTATCCCTACTTCAATGATCTCGTAATATGAACTGTTCGTGAAAGCGCTCGATATCGGCTAAAATAGTCAATTCAGGCATAGCGCACAGTTAAGATCATGCCCTCTTAGGAACAGATCTACCAAATAACGATCCCCACTCCATGGTGCTAACAGTGGGGTGTGAGGCAGAATCACACAGGCCATGATAACAGGCCATGGAACAGTTTTCGCTAGCCAATAGATCTACTCCAGATCAGACACGCCTTAACCGCACGCTATGCACGATCAAGATTGATATAAAATAGCCGATAAAACATAACTCATCGTTTAAAGTGCAGATTAGATCAAATTAAGATTAACAAATCATGGGTTAAGAAAAGATATAAGGCTGATCTAGATCAATCCCAATCGGGCGAAGTGATATTGCTGTAATTAAATAAACAATGGAAGCAATAAGCAATGTCGGTAACTTAATGAATCTATCCGAATGAACACCACCCTTAGATAGAGCTGATAACTTGACCCTAATCTAGTTCGAGCAGTGGAGGTCGACTGGATCGATGCAACCTTACTTGAACTAGACAAGAGTCGATAACTAACTTATACCAGAGTCGTAGTGGAGGTCGACCGGATCGATACAGCTGTACGAACAGAGGTATAAGCCATGACGGTACTTATAGATAAGCAGTGGAGGTCGACCGGATCGATGCAGCCGTATTTGCTGAAGAACTCGCCGAGATCTACTCTACTCCTACTCCTAAGGGGTGGCCGGAGCCGAAAAAAGTAAGTAACTTGTATTTGATTGATAGTGTGTGTTTTTACAATAGCCGATGTTTGATATTTATACCCGGGACCTATGCATGACTCCTATCTAGGCATGACTCATCACAATCTTTGGCCCTAGAGAAAACATTCCTAATTTAAGATAACTTGGACTCTAATCTTTTCCTTTTTTGTAGAGTCCAACATGCTTTGTCCCGGTGCCCATCATAGCCTCTGTCGTTATCTGCTGGCGCTACTTGAAGAAAGCCCATTCTAGTGTTGCATTCGAATCAGCTGATCTGCATGCAATTGGTTCCTTGATGACCTTGGGAGCTTTCGAGTCCCGCGACTCTTCTTCCAAATTTTTGTGTAACCACATTTGTTTTTTAGACGTATGTTGCAAGTTCGTTTATCTAGATGTTGCATATGTTTTACACATATGTCGCAAGCGTTTTATTTGGATGTTGCATATGTGTTGCAATTGTTTTCTAGTGTTTTTTAGGTGTTTTTGCTAGTGATTCAGAGGCATGCCTTAAATGTTTCATCCGTCTTCAGACGTATGTTGCAAGTGTGTAAATAAACCCTGAGTACACAATGTACTCGCAAGACTTATCCGACTAGTGGGAATAAGTTCCCAACTCTAAGGAATATGATAACCTTTATGGCTTGCTAGTTTCTTTTGGGTAGAAAGCAATACTACAAGTGAGTCCTTACTTATGTTATTATTATTAGCCGCATTAAGTTATTAGCTATCCAGTCTATATAAGCACATGTTCTACTTTCAAGCAAGAGTTGAGCAATCAGTTCCATTTCTTCTCCTTTCAACTTTCAGTTCTTACTACGGTGCTAAACCGCAGACAATTCATACCGGATCACCCGGCGATTCACGAATCAATGTGCCCAGCTGGGTGCCCCGAAGACACATGCCCTGCTTGTACCCTAGGCACAAGCAGGACCAACCCATCACTCTCCTGTCCTGGGTGTCCAGGTCCCCGTCCAAACTTGGACTCCAAGCCCCCACTCCTGAGTCCCGAACTCAGTGCGGTGCAAGGACCTCCACCATCCCTGCCTCTAATCAGTCGGTCCGGAAAGAGCCGGATCCACGATAAGAGAGCAACAAGTCTTCCCTGCGCCCATACCCAAGTATGTGCTCGAGACAATAAATATGTGACTTGCCTAGAGTCATATGCAATGACTGGTCCTTAATCGACACAGACAGGGAAAAAGTGTAACCGAGCTATACCCTGATGGCCGCAGGACACAACCCTTTACACCCACCAATACCCAAGCCATATCCATGCCCAGTCACCATTTTCCTTTACACATTTTATCATGGGTGATCATATTTATCACCTACTTGTGAGTAACGATAGGTTACTCACGCTACCGATATCCTGAGCATAGCAGCTACTCAACATGTACTAGTAGGACTCATAGGTAGATATATTTATGCATGTAGTTTCCATAAAATACCTTTAACATAAATGCACATCATATATATATATATTCAATGATCATTTAAAATATGGGTTATGCAGCGGGGCTTGCCTTGGGCAGGCGATGGGTCAGCAAGGTCAGCACCAAATGGCTCGGGGCTCCCTCCTGCACGAGGATCTCCTCCTCGTACTCCTCAATTACCTCATCGAAATCTGGCTCGTCGACGGGCACGAAGTCTACCAGCTCGTGATCTACATGCATGAAATGATGATGCAATGCTTAGTAATATAACAACAGCCACTCTTAAAATAAAAGTACATCTGTTTAACTAATAAGCTAGTGCTACCGACCTAGGTACTAAGTTATCTAATGTTACCAATAACAAGTATGAAGTATGTCAGACATCATTATAGCAACTACCGGTATTCTTATTCCTAATACTGATTTACCATATATATGATAAAGCAAGGATAATAGCTACCTAGTTATCATCATAATTTAGGGCTACAAAATTTATAGCAAGTACATAATAATCTAGTGAGCCTACTGTAAAATTTCATAGCCATATCTACCACCAATTTTCCACAAATATTCCTACAATATTAATCTACATAAAACTAAGCTCTTTAGTTTGAATTTATGAAACTACCATCATCACAACTAACTATATCTAACTATACTAACAAGTAGGTGGTAATTTTACAAACCTAACAAAATTGGTTTTACTATTTTTGGACCACTACACAATTTAATACAAATTATCAAAGTTTAGCTTGAGAACTAAATTGAACAAACATTAACAAATTCACTGGAAAATTTTAATCGCTTTGGGTTTCATTACCACGCTTAACGCCGAGCTTAGCTCCAACCCAACCCGGCTTCCGTCTCTGTGACGCAGCCATGACCGCAGCAAGGCTTAGCGCACAAGCCGCACAAGCGCCAATGTGGCCACGGGGCAGAAGACCCACGCGCCACATCATGCAAAAGAGCCATCGGGTTCCCATCAAATAGCAACGTAGTTCATTCCACTATTCCCTCCTCTCACTAACTCTAGCACTTAGCCCCTTGGTTTACTTCAAATTCACGTCACGACGCCCCTGGCCGGACTTAACAGAGCCACGACCTCACCGGCCAAATGCCGGCGAGCACCACCATGCCGGCACACACCAGCATTCCCACGAGCTTCCTTGTGCCACACGAAACGGAGTGAGGTAACACATGCCTAGAATGGCGCACCACGCAGGTGTGGCCACATGCCATAGCGGTGACTGGCCGCGATAGCCTAACGCTAGTGAAACCACCTATTCGAACGCCTCTAATACTACTCGGTGACCATCTGCAGGCTGCATTGAACAATGTAGAAGTTCTAATTGGTTCGTTACTACCTTCAATCGCGTCGGCCATGGAAACCGCATCTACCTACGTCCACCGGGGACGGCCACGCGGTCCGGTGAACTCCTGCCCTAATTGAACCAACTAGCTACTCTAGGAGTAAGAGAACCTCACCAGACACGTGATGGGCGGACTGGGTGAAGGCACAAGGCTCGGCAAGATGGTCGGCCATGAACATGGGATGACTCTCGTTCCCGGCGAGCACAGCGACGGCGTCTCCGGTGGCCCGCTGCTCCGCCGATGAAACCACTGCATGAGCGCGATAACCAAGTCAACTATTAGTCAAGGCACAGCCTAATTGAAATGGTGAAGCACCCCACGACGCTCTGGCCGTGCGCCCGCTCTGGTGGCCATGGCGGACCGCCACGAGGGAAACGCCCCGCCTCACCTCACTGAAGGTCGAACGAAAGCCTAGGCGACTTCACTCACACGCAAACATTCAGGCTTATAGTGGGCACGGTTAATTGGAGAATGGTGGAGTAGGTGAGGCCAATTGCAGTGGTGACTCCTAAGGACTTATGGCGGCCGGCGACAACAGAATTTCAAAATGGCGCCCCTCCCAAGTACCACCGCCACAATGACCGGCTTGGCACGACGTCGTCCTTCCACTCGACCACCACACGTGTGTGATACACAGAAAAGGGCCGACGCATTGATTCGACTTTGGTGTGGCTTGGTCGGCTGGCGACCTTGCAGGCGACGTGACTGGCGTCTTTGGCGTGGCCTCGAGAGCAAGCATGAGAACGAGACAAGCTAGACGAGCCCACACATGCGAACAGTCGACATCAATGCGAAAGCGATGACGGGACGGTAGCACACGGGCGGCCCATTGCCTGATGAAGGCCATGATGCGACGCGACATGAGCAAAGACCACGGGCTGTCGTGCCAAAGGAGGAGCAGAGCGGCCAGGCATGGCCGGGCCCGGCAGGCGCGTGCGTGTGTGCCACTTCTGACGATGAGGTGCCCCAGCCCGCAGCCAGAGGGCCAACGTGTGGTGACACGCCTTGAGCGTGACGACGGCGGTCGCGAGGAGCATACGCGACATGCTAAAGCAAAGCAGCAAAGCACAACCGACCAAGAGGGCGAGGGCGATGGTCGGGACGGCCAGTCTGGCATGACCCGACCGTCTCGCGCGACATGGCAGCGCAAGCACAAGAAGGGCGACGTGGCGGCTCGGCGAGCACACGTCAAGGCGGCCAGCAATGGCAGCAGCGAAACCAAGCAAAGGCGGTGACCGCAATCAGCGCTGACATTGGTTTAAACCATGTGACATGCACGCTTTTTAAAGCTATTGAAAAATCCTACCCGATGGTCCAAACACCAAACCAATTCTTCTATACACAAGGGGGTACATAGGGCTATCGACCTAAGCCATGACATCTCGCCACTTCCTAAGCCGATTGCTCTACAAAAATTGCCAAACATGGCTTCATCGACCCGATTACAGACTTGACGCGAAATGAATAAACCTCGAACGGTTTTGCGTCGAATTTAAATTCCGAGCTTCTCGACATATAAGCTAGCGAACCTCGTCCTCGACCGCATGCATTTCATCATCGCCTACGAAGTTCATACTACAAACTTTATCTAGGTTCGCATAAATGTTCTATAGTATTTTTGTTCGATAAAAATTCGCTTAGAATACTAAACGATATTGAGTGACATGAAGCGTACATTTGTTTCTTGTTTCGATGAACATTTCAAGTGCCGCACATGGATTTATACTTTACGTTACACACATTTACACATAAGTATGATGCTCATGAAGTGTGTTAGCAAAAACTATACAATGTAACACCGAGGGTGTTACAAATCTACCCCCTAAAACAAAATCTCGACCCGAGATTTCATGTGCCTAGTGTGAGAAAGAGATAGGGAATACATTTTGGCGCAGTAACTAACTATCAAAGCCGGCGAGGAGGTGGGGGTAATGCTGCAATAGGTAACTCTCTTGTTCCCATGTGGCTTCATCCTCTGAATGGTTTTGCCACTACACCTTGTAGAACTTTACCACACTATTCCTGGTTACTCTTTCTTTCTCATCCAAGATTTTGATAGGATGTTCAACATAAGTCAAATCTGGCTGGAGGGGAAGCTCTTCAATTTCCACAGCTTCATCAGGAGCATGCAAACATTTCTTCAATTGCGATACATAAAACACATTGTGTACCACAGATAAAATATCAGGAAGCTGGAGACGATAAGCAACGGGGCGACACTGTTGCAACACTTGGTACGGGCCCACATACCGAGGGGCTAGCTTGCCATGGACACCAAACCGATGCACCCCACTCATAGGAGACACTTTGAGATACACATAGTCCCCAGCTGCAAACTCCAAAGGCCTTCTTCGCTTGTTTGTGTAAGCCTTTTGTCGGCTTTGAGCTGCCTTCAAGTGGCTTCGAATAATGTTTACTTTCTCTCGAGCCTCTTTTATGAAATCTGGCCCAAAGTACCCACGGTCTCCCACTTCAACCCAGTTCAGTGGCGTTCTACACTTCTACCCATATAGAGCCTCAAATGGTGCCATGCGGATGCTCTCTTGGTAGCTGTTATTGTATGAAAATTCAGCTAACTTCAAGCACTTATCCCACTTTTTAGGGAAGGAAATAGCACAAGCTCTCAACATATCTTCGAGCACCTGGTTTACCCTTTTAGTTTGACCATCCATTTGTGGGTGATATGCTGAGCTTCTAAGAAGATGAGTACCCAGACATTCCTGGAGTTGCTCCCAGAAATGGGAGACAAAAACTGACCCTCTATCAGAGATGATAGTAAGGGGAACTCCATGTAAGGTCACAATCCAATCAAAATATATCTCAGCATATTTCCTGGCGGTATATCTAGTGTCCACCAGGACAAAATGGGCAGACTTGGTGAGACGGTCCACAATGACCCAAATAGAATCAAAGCCCGTAGATGTGCGGGGTAAGCCCACAATGAAATCCATGAAAATATCCTTCCATTTCCAAATAGAAATGGGCAAGGGCTGCAAATATCCTGGGGTACGCATATGATCTACTTTAACCCTACCACAAGTGTCGCACTCCGCGACGTGCCGGGTGATGTCCTGCTTCATGTTAGACCACCAGCACAAGTGGCGCAGATCATGATACATCTTGTTGCTGCCACGATGAATAGACAGTTTTGACTGGTGAGCTTCCTTCAAAATCTTTCTTTTTGGCTCTTCATTGGATGGAACCACCCATCTATCCTTGTATCTCACTACTCCATGCTCATCAATGCTAAAGTGAGGGCCATGACCTTCGGCCATCAATTTCTTGATGTGAGGAATCTCTTCGGGGTCTTGCCTCTGCTCAAGAATAAACTGCTCCAGCAATTCTGAGGTCAATGCAATATGAGCCAATACCTCTGCATGGTTGAGAGACAAAGGTGTTTCCTCAACTTGATGTGACTTTCGGCTCAAAACATTGGCCACTACATTGGCCTTTCCTGGATGATAATGGACTTCCAAGTTATAATCCTTTATCAATTCTAACCATCTCCTTTGCCTCATATTCAACTCAGACTGAGTGAAAATATACTTGAGGCTCTTGTGATCTGTAAAGATATGCACTTTGCTGCCCAACAGATAGTGCCTCCAAATCTTCAGCGAGTGGACTACAGCAGCCAGCTCTAAGTCATGAGTGGGGTAATTCACCTCGTGCTTCTTCAGTTGGCACGAAGCATAAGCTATCACACGCCCATCCTGCAAAAGCACACACCCCAACCCTATCTTTGAGGCATCACAGTATACATCAAAGGGCCTATCAATATCTGGTTGGGCCAACACAGGAGCAGTGGTCAGGAATGTCTTCAGAGTTTGGAAAGCTTCTTCACAAGCTGGGCTCCAATCAAACTTAGCTTCTTTTTGGAGCAGCTTGGTCATTGGCTGGGCTATCTTGGAGAAATCAGGAATGAAACACCGATAGTACCCAGCTAGACCTAGAACCCATTTAATCTGGATTGCATGACTTAGGAGATTTCCAATCCAACACATCTTGCACCTTGCTGGGATCTACAGAAATGCCGTCAGGTGTCAGCACATGCCCCAAAAACTGCACTCGATCTAACCAAAATTCGCACTTGCTGAATTTAGCATATAGCTTGTGCTCCCTTAGTCGAGCCAGTACTATCCGAAGGTGTTGGGCATGCTCTTCATCATTCTTGGAATAGATTAGGATGTTATCAATGAAAACTACCACAAACTTATCTAGCTCCGGTATGAAAACTGAATTCATCAGGTACATGAAGAAGGCAGGAGCATTGGTAAGACCAAAAGACATCACTAGGTACTCATACAGCCCATACCAAGTAGAGAAAGTTGTCTTTGGTATATCATGTGGCCTGATCTTGATCTGATGATAGCCTGATAGGAGATTAATCTTCGAGAACACCTTGGCACCAGCTAATTGGTCGAACAAAGTATCTATGTAGGGCAAAGGATACTTGTTCTTAACTGTTACCGCATTAAGAGGGCGGTAATCCACACACATCCATAAAGTACCATCCTTCTTCACAAAAATGGCTAGGCAACCCCATGGTGAAGAACTAGGACGGATGAAACCTTTGTCCATCAACTCTTCCAGCTGCTTCTTCATCATTCCTTGGAGCCATACGCTAGTGGGTGTGCAGGAGAGGGCAGTACCAAGCTCTAGCTTGGAGCCATGCGGCATGGATCTTGAGGAAAACATCCAGAGACATACTACCGAAATGGAGGTAAGATCGTGCCTTCAAGCTCTAGCTCAATGGAGAATTCTACCTCTAGGTGGACTAATTGTGTTAGTGGCAATTAGTCCATTGTGAAGATCTTTGGAGAAAACATCCGATGAACTCACATACATACCATTGAATGGAGGTAAGATCAGAGAGGCTTGATGGACTTGCGCGTGAAGGGCAACAAAGGCTTTGAGTGATGGACGTGGCGGTGAAGCTTGAGCAAGACTTGGCGCCCGGGGACAAAGAAAGAGACATCCTATCCCTAGAAGAAGAAAAGCCATCAATCTCCACACTTCTCCATCTGGAATGGATCCAAGACTATAACCCATTTCACACCCCAAAGGTGTGTAGAGAAGTTTATGATTCCAAGAATAGCATCAATGCAAACTTGTTTGCATATCGGTCATTACCATGAGCTGTATCGAAAGTGGCGGTGGCGAAATGATGTGAAAATGCTATGAGTGGCTAACATAGATTGTGAAAATGCTAACACACATACACATGGTGGTGTACACTTGGTGGTGTTGGCACATTTACAAAGGAGGTGGTGTTTGCGAGGGTGAGATGGGTTTGGGTCCCTCTCTCTCTCTGCCGCCGAGCTTATGAGGCGGATTCGGCGCTTTCGGAAAAATAGAATGCCTATTTTCTATTGCGCCGGTTGCAAGTTCTCGGGTTAGCACATTGGAGCAAGGGTGATGAAGTTAGAAGTGAAAACGAAGTTAGTCGTGAAGATGTCAAGGCCGGTCAACCGACCGGACGCCGATGCACCGGGGTGGCTAATACCAAGCCGACGCCGGGCTGCGTCCGATCAAGTGTGACCGACGCGCCCGGCCGAGGTGAATGACCCGGACCGCTGGGGTTGCTTCGTCCGCCGCGCCTCTGGAGCGTCCGATGTATTAATGAACATTTGTGAACCCACAGTGCGGATCTTATAGGCTTACGGTATAGTCATAAGTGGTAAGTTGTGCCGCTCTACAAACCCCATGCTCATAAAGGAATGTGATGCACCAGAATCGAACAACACATAAGCTGGATGGGAGTCGATGGTGAACATACCAGCCATCACCGACTCCTACTGCAAAATCTGCTCAGCATCTGTGAAATGCACCTGGCTAGATCTATTGGGCACTTTCTTCTTGACTATGGTCCTCCTGACAAGTCTAGAGTTCGCTGATGGTTGAGTAGACTGAGCTGGCTGGTTCTAGGGACAAGCTCGAGCATAGTGGCCATCTTTGAGCAAGCACCAGGCTTGTTTCCAAATCCCTGGTGAGGTGGGACCTGCTTGTCCCCCTGAGATCTGCTTCCTTCCTGGGGGCTGCACCTTGTAGTTGGTCTTGATAGCTTGTGGGGTGCATAGTACTAGGTGGAGGAAGTCTAAGAAGTCTGAGCTTAGTTAGCTTTGTGCTTTTGCTTACTAACAAAGCTCCTTGTTACTTAAAGTACTAGTGGCATAGGTTTGATGATTGATAGGGCCCATGCCGGACAACTTTATTAGTATCTTTGCTTAGTGAACATATAGTGTGAGGGTGGTTTATAAGACCCTTAATTTTAGAAAAGACACGCTTCCTCTCTCCACTTCAATGGGCAACAATAGGTAGGACGGGATGGGGGGACTCATCCTATCTAAAAACCCTCCATGGCAATGGTGGCGTTCATCCAAGAATAGCATCAATGCCCCAAAGGTCATGATAGTTCGCCGTGGCTACACCAAGCTTTCTCTGAAGGATGGAAGAGAGACCACGAAAAGAAGCGGTCCTTCTTCTTGTCGTCAAGTGTCCACATGAATGCCAAAAGGAATGATATTAGGACAAGTGATTGAACTTATTCACATAGTCCATCACCATCATCTTACTCCCCTGTCAGTAGCTCCAAGAAGTTGATGGTTGAGTGCCGAGTCGGACAAGCTCGGTTTCAGGCTTGATGACACCAGCTTGAATATAGAACTCTCTCGAATGTAGTGGTGAACTCCTGCCAAAGTTGCTAAGATGATCAGTCGCTACATGGCATGGAAGGTATCCCACCATGCACTTGTGGACCCCAATAGCTCTTCCACTCTGCTGGCTCTCTGCTAAAAACCCTCCATGGCAAAGCGCACTTTCACTCTCTCGTCGCCACATGGAGCAACAAAAGACTACGAAAGCTCCTTCTTGTGGATGCATGAAGCCAATGCTCCACATCCAGGGGCTCATTTGTCGGCATGAAGGTGGGCGGGTGGGTCTTGAGGAAGTCCTGGTACAAGGAGGGTCCCTCAGGACGGCAGGTACCACCCCCATTCCCACCATTGCCCCCATGGCCTCCGTGGGCGAAGCCAGCGACAGCTTGTGCCATTATCTCCATGGCACGGGTTGACTCTTGGCGAGCAGCCAACAGCTCTGCCATCATCTCAGCGTGAGTCATCGGCGCCTGCGGTGGCGGAGGAGGAGGAGCTAGAAGTGGAGCCTCATGGCTCTCCCCATGGGCCTAGCCACTCTCGCCTTGGCCCTCGCCAAGATCGGGAGCCACCCTAGTACTGGCGCTCCCACGTCCGGACCTTAGATTCATCTGTAAGAGATATGAACCATCCATTAGAACACCTTCCCGATCAGAATCAAGGGATTAGAGAAATGACAGCACATTTATTAAAGCATTCCTTTAGTTAGTCCTATCAATTTACTAATTCAATTATACATGTAGGGGATTTTGGTTTAAGTAAGATGCTATTATCATGATGCATGCTTCGGCCTATATGTTCACTCAAGCCGGAATATAGTGGCATTCGTAAAATTTTTGGCACATCGCACACTCACTTTCCGTATACTAAGCGATTTCTTATGCACGTAAGTCAGTGTACCTGTAGAAAACTGATTAGGTAAACCAGTGCCGCAATCCTAGATAGACCATATTGCTAGGGCTTATACTTATTTAACTAACTTAATCGCATCCTACTTTTCGCAAAGCTTTTGTTGGTCAAATTTTTAAGTTTTGAAAAAGATGATGAAACTCGTAACCATTATTGGCTCTGGTACCAACTGTGGCAGAACCACCCGAAATAACACGCTTACGGAGGTGCTCGTCTTCCACTAGACACTAAGCACCCCGAAAGCAAGCTACAACGGGCGGTATCCGTCGGGCACACCTCAAGGGAGAACCCGAAAGATCCACATTTTTCCTAAAGATCCAATAATGAGAACAAGTTACAATACAGGTCCATTTCATACATCAGAGGTTCTTAAAAAGTATATTATTACATTACCAAATGTCAGAGTGCGGAATGATAAATAGTGAAATTAAATAAACATCTAGCGATAGAAACGAGGATTCCATCTGAGCCCACCAGAAGAATCCTCCACACAAAGGTACTTCTCATGCATCACCTGCAACAGGGGTAAATAAACCCTGAGTACACAATGTACTCGCAAGACTTATTCGATTAGTGGGAATAATTTCCTGACTCCAAGGAATATGATAAGCTTTATGGCTTGCTGGTTTCTTTTGGGCAGAAAGCAATACTAATAGTGAGTCCTTACTTATGTTATTATTATTAGCCGCATTAAGTTATTAGCTATCCAGTCTATATAAGCACATGTTCTACTTTCAAGCAAGAGTTGAGTGATCAGTTCCATTTCTTCTCCTTTCAACTTTCAGTTCTTACTACGATGCTAAACCATAGACAAGCCGTACCGGATCGCCCGGCGATTCACGAATCAATGTGCCCAGCTGGGTGCCCCGAAGACACACGCCCCGCTTGTACACCAGGCACAAGCAGGACCAACCCATCACTCTCCTGTCCTGGGTGTCCAGGTCTCCGTCCAAACTTGGACTCCAAGCACCCACTCCTGAGTCCCGGACTCAGTGCGGTGCAAGAACCTCCACCGTCCTCGCCTCCAATCAGTTGATCCGGAAAGAGCCGGATCCACGACAAGAGAGCAACAAGTCTTCCCTAGCGCCCATACCCAAGTATGTGCTCGGGACAATAAATCTATGACTTGTCTAGAGTCATATGCAACGACCGGTCCTCAATCGACATAGATGGGGAAAAAGTGTAACCGAGCTATGCCCTGATGGTCGCAGGATACAACCCTTTACACCCACCAATACCCAAGCCATATCTCTACTCGGTCACCATTTACCTTTACATATTTTATCATGAGTGATCATATTTATCACCTACTTGTGAGTAACGACAGGTTACTCACGCTACCGATATCCTAAGCATAGTAGCTACTCGACCTGTACTAGTAGGACTCATAGGTAGATATATTTATACATGTAGTTTTTATAAAATATCTGTAACGTAAATACACATCATATATATATTTAGTGATCATTTAAAATACGGGTTATGCATCGGGGCTTGCCTTGGGCAGGCGACGGGTCAGCAAGGTCAGCACCAAACGGCTCCAGGGCTCCCTCTTGCACGAGGATCTCCTCCTCGTACTCCTCAATTACCTCGTCGTACTCCGGCTCATTGACGGGCACGAAGTCTACCAGCTCGTGATCTACATGCATGAAATGATGATGCAATGCTTAGTAATATAACAACAGCCACTCTTAAAATAAAAGTACATATGTTTAACTACTAAGCTATAGCTACCGACCTAGGTACTAAGTTATCTATTGTTACCATTAACAAGTATGAAGTATGGCAGACATCATTATAGCAACTACCGGTATTCTTACTCCTAATACTAATTTATAATATATATGATAAAGCAAGGATAATAGCTACTTAGTTATCATCCTACTTTAGGGTTACAAAATTTATAGCAAGTACATAATAATCTAGTGAGCCTACTGTAAAACTTTCATAGCCATATCTACCACCAATTTTCCACAAATATTCCTACAATATTAATCTACATAATACTAAGCTCTTTAGTTTGAATTTATGAAACTACCATCGTCACAACTAACTGTAATCTAACTGTACTAACAAGTATGTGGTAATTTTACAAACCTAACAAAATTGGTTTTACTATTTTTAGACCACTACACAATTTACTACAAATTATCAAAGTTCAGCTTGAGAACTAAATTAAATAAACATTAACAAATTCACTAGAAAATTTAAACTGCTTTTGGTTTCGTGGCCCACGCTAACGCTGGCTCGGCCCAACCCGGCTTCCTCACTTGCACAAGACGCACGAGCCACCAACAAGGCTCACGACTTGGCGCATTTCACACAGCGCCAGCCCGCCCACGGGAGAAGACCCGCGCGCGCGCCACATCATGCAAAAGAGCCCTCGGGTTCCCATCAAATAGCAACGCAGTCCATTCCACTATTCCCTCCTATCACTAACTCTAGCACTTAGCCCCTTAGTTTACTTCAAATTTATGTCGCGACGCCCCTGGCCGGACTTAACAGAGCCGCGACCTCACCGGCCAAACACCGACGAGCACCGACCACGCCGGCACACACCAGCATCCCCACGAGCTTCCTCGTGCCACGCGAAATGGATTGAGGTAACACACGCCCAGAATGGCGCACCACGCAGGCGTGGCCACATGCCGCGGCGGTGACCGGCAGCGGTAGCCCGACGCCGGCGAAACCACCTATTCGAACGCCTCTAATACTACTCGGTGACCATCTGCAGGCTGTGTTGAACAATGTAGAAGTTCTAATTGGTTCGTTACTACCTTCAATCGCGTCGACCACGGAAACCGCATCTACCTACGTCCGCTGGGGACGGCCACGCGGTCCGGCGAACTCCTGCCCTAATCGAACCAACCAGCTACTCTAGGAGTAAGAGGACCTCACCTGACACATGATGGGCGAACTGGGTGAAGGCACAAGGCTCAGCAAGATGGTCGGCCACGAACACGGGATGACTCTCGTTCCCGGCGAGCACAGCGACGACGTCTCTGGTGGCCCGCTGCTCCGACGATGAAACCACTGCATGAGCGCGATAACCAAGTCAACTATTACTCAAGGCACAGCCTAATTGAAACGGCGAAGCACCCCACGACGCTCTGGCCGTGCGCCCGCTCTGGCGGCCATGGCAGACCGCTGCGAGGGAAACACCCCGCCTCACCTCACTGAAGGCCGAACGAAAGCCTAGGCGACTTCACTCACACGCTGACCATTCGGGCTCGTAGTGGGCACGGTTAATTGGAGAACGGTGGAGTGGGTGAGGCCAATTGCAGTGGCGACTCCTAAGGACTTATGGCAGCCGGCGAGGACAGAATTTCAAAATGGCGCCCCTCCCAAGTACCACCGCCACAGTGACCGGCTTGGCACGATGACGTCCTTCCACTCGACCACCACACGTGCGTGATACACAAAAAAGGGCCAGCGCATCGATTTGGCTTTGGCGTGGCTCGGCCGGCCGGCGACCTTGCAGGCGACGTGACTAGCGTCTTTGGTGTGGCCTCGAGCACAAGCATGAGAATGAGACAAGCCGGACGAGCCCACACATGCGCACAGCCGACATCAACGGGAGCAGTACCAGGACGGCAGCACCGGACGGCACGCAGCGCGAGCGACGCGACGCGACGCGAGCAGCAGCCATGGGCGGTCGCGCCGAAGGAGGAGCAGAGCGGCTAGGCATGGCCGGGCCCAGCGCACGCGCGCGCCGTGTGCCAGCCAACAAGACGACAAGAGGGGTGCCCTAGGCGGGCGCAGGGCCAACGCGCAACGACGGCGGGCGGTCAAGAGGAGCATACGCGGCGTGCGAGTAGTAGCAGCCAAGCAAGCGCAAGCCGGCGAAGGCGGCGAGCGATGGCGGGGACGGCCAAGCGGCGACCACACGCAGGCGTGCCCGCCAAGCAAGCGCAGCGATGGCGGCGATGGTCGGCTTGGCGATGCATGTTGCGGCGCCTGCAAATGCGGCAGAAAAAAACAAGCAGAGGCGGTGACCACGATCAGCGCTGACATTGGTTTAAACCATGTGACGTGCACGCTTTTAAAGCTGTTGAAAAATCCTACCCGATGGTCCAAACGCTAAACCAATTCTTCTATACACAAGGGGGTACGTAGGGCTATCGACCTAAGCCATGACATCTCGCCACTTCCTAAGCCGATTGATCTACAAAAATTACCAAACATGGCTTCGTCGACCCGATTACAGACTTGACGCAAAATGAATAAACCTCGAACGGTTTCGCGTCGAATTCAAATTCCGAGCTTCTCGACATATAAGCTAGCGAACCTCGTCCTCGACCGCACGCATTTCATCGTCACCTACGAAGTTCGTACTACAAACTTTATCCAGGTTCGCATAAACGTTCTATAATATTTTTGTTCGATAAAAATTCGCTTAGAATACTAAACGATATTGAGTGACATGAAGCGTACATTTGTTTCTTGTTTCGGATGAACGTTTCAAGTGCCGCACATGGATTTATACTTTACGTTACACACATTTACACATAAGTATGATGCTCATTCAGTGTTTTAGCAAAAACTGTACAATGTAGCACCGAGGGGGTGCGCCGGGGGCTAGCGGATGAGACACGCTGGGGGATTACGGAGCGGATGTGAGCGCACGCTGTCCCCTTCCGTCACGCGGGATGCTGAGATGGCTGCCGGACGACGCTAGTGCCCCCGTTTTCTTATTAATCAAAATGGGGCCTAATGTAAGGAATCAGTTTGTGGACAATTTGGAATTCTCATGTCTCCAACTTTCAGATGGATATAGGGCGAAGCAGTAGCCAAACATCTCATGTGGCGAGACAGATGAAATCCGTGAATAACTTGGGAAGCGTGACTGCACAAAGATCCAATCAGCAACAGCGGCATGCTTGTACTTGCTGGCACTTCAAGTCTTTCCAAACCTTTCACTGTTACCAGCAATCATGTGGTGGTGTAACTGTAATGCCGTTCCATCGCCTGAATACTGACTGAGATGACTGCAAGCATAACAGCGAATGGGGTTTGCACTTTGCAGTTTGCTGGCGTTTTCAAGCTACATGAGCATTTTTTTCCTTTTCTTTTTGGAGCGGGAAGGTTTGAAGTTCATATGTAAAATGCGCACAAGGCGTACAAGGTATCTGATGTTCCTTGCCGGATCCATCTGTTTTCATATTTGTTAAGTCATATCAATGCATCCAAGAAAGAGTCTATCTCCATGCTGACTGAGTTTCTGCATTTTTGTGAGTCAAAAAAATTCAGATTAATAATAAGAAGTGAGTCATCTTACGTGGACTGAAATTGTTGAAGAAAATTTTGTTCATTCGACCAACAGCAAGCGCAAAATGAACTGGCGATCTGGCTTTGCCTGCATGGGTTTAACAGTGACAGCAAGGTCCTACAATACAAGTTGCAGATTCCGACAGTTCTATATATACGCCAAGGCGATTACAAGGTCACATATATATATAGATCACAACAGGGTTGGCAGCAATGCTTGTGTAAAAGCCCCCGGAGCAACGCTGCGATTACACAATTCCATCCTGGATGTGGGGAAATCACCATCTTATATACTGCATCCCTGCTGCTCACTTTTTCAGGCAGTCACACACCCTCCATTCCTCCGGAGGCCTTCTTGAGATCCTCGTACATCTCCTCTATCATCGGCTTCCACAGCCGAACGCGGGCGTTGATGAACCAGTTGGAGACCTGCCAATGCAAATGCAACAGATGCATTCGTATATATATATTTCTTGTTAGAGTTGCTGAGATCTGATCTGAATCAAGTTGCAAGCAGGGCGAGAAGCATGAAACTGTACCTGGCTCCTGCTCAGGCCGCTCCTCGCTGCTAACATCTCCTTCTCGTTGTCTTTCGGGTACCTGAATGATGATATATCACATATGGATTAGTTAGTTCTGAATCGTACGAGGTTATCTCCCATTTGCATGTGGAAAGAGATGCTGAAAGCCTAAAGATTTCTCTGAATGCGAGACAGAGAGACTTATTACGGGCGGAGGAAGTTCTCGAACATCCAGGCTTTGAGCACGGCCACGGACTTCTCCGGCAGTCCGCGCTGCGGCCGCCACGACTGCTGGTCGCCGCGCCTGAGCTGCGGCAGCGCCCAGTGCTTCTGGATGAAGGCCGACTCCCAGCTGCGCTCCCTGTCGGCCAGCGACAGCGACGTCGACGACGACGGCTGATCACCTCTCCGCGTGGCCGCCGCGATCTCGCCAGTGATCCGCGCCCTGAGCCTCCGGTGCATCGCTGACACCACGCGGTGCGCGAACGGCGCCGAGAGCGCGCCGCCGCCCGGGCGCACCAGGCTGCCGTACTTGGACGCCGCGCTCTGGATCTCGTCCATGCATTGCTTGCACCGTTGGTCCATCTGCGCCGAGTAGAGTATTTATTTATTAGCATCAAATCAAAGTGATGTTATTCTAATCTAAGCACAGCAAAAATAAGAGTTCGGACTCACTATCTGTAACAGTTTCTGGAGATCGTTCTTGAGCTTATGGTATTGCTCCTCCGAGCCAAGAAACATCGACGGGTTCGGGTTGGATGACGTCGTCTTGGACTTGGAGCAGCTCGACGATGGCAGCGGGCAGCTCGCCTCACTGCCACCGGCCAAGCCGGCGAACCCGGCCACGTCTTGCAGCAGGCAGGCGACGAACTCGTCCAACGCCTGCTGCGCGATGTCCGCGTACCCGGACCACCGCGACAGGACCTGCGAGAAGTGCATGGGGCCCGGACGCGCCACCTGTCCGGCTCCGGCGCCGCAAGGAGGCTGGAACAGGGCGGGGCCGGCGCTGCTACTCCCATGTCTCAAGCCGGAGCAGCTCACCTCCGAGGACTGATCCGGCAGGCTCACGCTCACAGCACCTGCCGTCGTCGGCGAGGACCCAGCGCGCAGCCTGAGCGACAACTCGCTCGCCGCCGCCACGGCCCCAGCGAACGGCGGGTCCCGGAAGGCGTCGCCAGAGAACCACGTCGTCGGGCAGTAGTAGTACGAAGACTCGTGGATCCAGCCGCCTTCCGCCGGCTCTCCAGCGACGATAAGCTGCTTGGTCGCCATCATGGGCGCGTGAGCAACGGTGACGTCCCAAGGCGACGGGCCGTACGACCCGCCGCCGGTGACGCCGTAGGCACCACCGTGCGTCGTCTCCTCCGGCGACACGCTCTGCAGCGCGGTGGCACGGAGCAGCTGGCCGGCGAGCAGCACCGAGCTTGCATCCGCCGAGAAGCTCGAGGCGGCGGCGACGTCCGCTGCTGGTTCGCCAACAAACCCAAAGCCGCTGCCGCTGCCACCGTGCGGCGTGTACTCCGGGACGTGGAAGAGGGGTGCTGCGGCGTCGGCGCTGATATCACTACTGCCATCGCCGCTGACGAAGCAGCTGCTCATCATGGCGTCGACTCCCAGTTGCTGATAAGACGCGTTGCTGCCGGTCATCTTGAGGCTCGGGAGAAGGTGTCAAACGTTGTGGATACCGAATTAAAAAAAATAAAATAAAATAAAAAGGACCTGAAACTGAATGCAGCAGGAGGACAAGGTTAGCAGATTGCTCGTCCTACCACATAAAAAAGAAATGCAAAGGTAACCTGGCAGCAGCAATCAGGCATATGGATGGACATTGCAACAGAGATGCACATGAGAGAGGCTACGGCCGTACTCCCTCCGTCCCTCCGTGCCACCGCGCTGCAGAGCGTGTCGCCGGAGGAGAAAACGGCGTCACCGGCGGCGGGTCGTACGGCCCGTCGCCTTGGGACGTCACCGTTGCTCACGCGCCCATGATGGCGACCAAGCAGCTTATCGTCGCTGGAGAGCCGGCGGAAGGCGGCTGGATCCACGAGTCTTCGTACTACTGCCCGACGACGTGGTTCTCTGGCGACCTTCCGGGACCCGCCGTTCGCTGGGGCCGTGGCGGCGGCGAGCGAGTTGTCGCTCAGATCCTCGCCGACGACGGCAGGTGCTGTGAGCGTGAGCCTGCTCAGTCCTCGGCTGCTCCGGCTTGAGACATGGGAGTAGCAGCGCCCGTTTGAAAACCGTTCTCCTAGACGGAGGGAGTAGGAGGAGTTGTTCTCCTAGAGAAAAGAGAATAAACTAGACCACAGGAGGAAAAAGTCACTGTATCCTATTATTAGTTAGGCTGTGTATCTTGAAGTACTCTCTACTCGTTTAAAGCACACAGTAAAACAGGATGTTGGTCAACACTAAGAAATGTGAGGCTCCTCAGTTTTCAAAAACGGACAAAGCCGGAGGCATCATCAGTTACTATTACTGTAGTAATTCTCACAAGAAACTACTGAATGCCAGTATGCCACCAGCGGACCAGCCAAGAACCCAAGATACTGATGCATTAATAAATAAAATAGGCTTATTAGCCGACATGCATGGCAACAGCTACAGCTAAGCATATATAGATATAGCCCTTGTTTAGTTCGCGAAATTTGGATTTTGGGTCATGACATTTGGCAAATAGCAAACATTGACTAATTAGCTAAAACGTTATATATAGATATAGAATGGCTTCTTGGAAATTGGGTAGCAACAAAGATGGCTTCTTGGAAGCAAAGCAAGCATATATAAGAGGCTCAAGAGTGAGGACCCAAACCTTATCAAATCATCATGCAGAGAAACGCTGACAGGCTACTGAAACGCCAACCACCACTCTGGTACGCGTCCCGGGCCGGGAAGCAGCAGCAACTAGCACAGATCGATATTTCAAAGTGGTCTCAGCTCAAATACAAAGAGAGATGCACTGCCACTGAGCAAGAAGAAGCTCTGAGAAGTTTGCGGCTGCTGGCCACTACTAAACTAAAACGGAAAGGGGAGCGTTTCCTAATAAAACGGCTGCAGGGAGAACGAATGGCGTGCGTGTGCGTGTGACTCTGTGGTGGGGGTGAAGTGAGGTGGTTCTTTGCTTTTGCAATCCGCCGTCCCGGCCCGGCCGATGGAGAAAGAAGGAGCAGCAGCTAGCAATAGCAGGGAAACATGGCGGTCAGGGAGAGGTGTTATCAGGCAGGGGCCGGGGCCGGGGCCGGCGCGGCGCCATGATCAAAGCAAAGCAGGAGAGAAAGAGAGGACGAAATCATGCATGCACATCTCAACAAGCCAATGGTAGCCCACTTGGAAAGAAAGCCGGCCGTTGGCGGCCCCCGCGCCTCCGGATCGGCTCCTGGCCCCTGATCATGATCATGATCAGACCGAGATTTGGGCCTCATGGCCTCTCACTCACCACGTGCTAGCTAGCCTCCTCCTAGCTACCAAGTGAACATGCATGCATGGGTCCTAGCTAATCCGTCCTACCAAGGGCCAAGGGGATCGGACGGACGCAATGCAATCACATACTCGAGCCAAGTGCCGGAAACTGAAAGTGGGCAATTGCCCATACGCGGCTGGTTTGGCTACAATGCGCGCGCACAGTGGCAGTGCGTGCCAAAGCAAAAGACACAGGGTTCAGGTTCAGGTTCAGGCATGGCGGAGGGATCCTTTGGATCATACTTATGCATGAGTGCATCATGGCCTGTGTGCTGTGTGTGGAATGTGTCTGAGTCTGACTCTGAGAGAGAAGCTAAGGGTGGAGAAGATGCAACTACAGAATGGGGGAACGAACTGCTTAGCATGTTCGTTTGCTTGTATATGATCGTGGATTATAAGCTGAAACAATATTTTTCTCTTGCACTAAACTCACCAGCAGTAAATAATCCATGATCGTTTACGTCTGTCGAACATGCCGTTTAATTTATGGGACTTATCACCCCACGATGGATTGCCCCGCCCCCATCCCGGTCCCCCGCTCCCTCTTGTAGGACAAAAACATGCATGAGGGGCAGTAGATTATTTGCACCATAGGGTCGAGTTGATAGGTGGAGTAAACAATTAGTATACATAATGCATGACCTCATGCATGTGTATGCCCCTGTATTTCATTAAGACCAAAGAAATTGTTTTACGACATCCACGAACTCCGGCTGCTTCATGCCCACTGGCAAGACGCTAGCGTGCATGACTAGCCAGGATTTGTCGATCAGCTAGAGCAGAATCCTAGCAGGTACAACACAATCAAAGACTATATGGCCATGGATACAACATGGCAAAAGCGTTGGCACCACTTAGCTTACCCGACGTCGCTTGGCCAAGTCGACGCCGACCTCTCCTCGCAAAGAGGTCCTCCATGGCTTCCCGCCTTCCAGGGGGCAGCGGCGTGGTGAGAGTCTGCTGAAACTCCTCAAATGACGCCTCATCAGGCTTCGCCATCTCGACCTTAAGCTCGAGGTTTTTCAAGAGCACCGTTCTTACATGGGCGTCCGGCTTGGTCGCTCTGAATTTGCTCTTAGCAGCTAAACGGGCGCTGCGCTTGGGTCCCAGTTCCTGCTTGTTTCAGTTTTTCATTTTTCTCTCTCACATAATACTATTCAATCATCCGAAATAATCCAAAATCTACTGTTTCACCTACCAGCCGAACGCAGCGATCGTCGTCATCAGCAGCCTTTGGGGTCGTTGGTGATGCGCAACCTAGGTGACATAATAAGCGGCTGCTGAAGCGGTAGCCTAATAGCGTCGATGAAACTCTGCGCATCGCTGCGGTAGGTCTTTCAGGAAATGCATGTGCATGATCAGGGGTAGGTCTTGTTGCTAACCAACAGGCAGCAGCAGCACCAATCATGATCCCAACCCAGGCAGGGTAGAGGCAGGCACATGTAGATCTACAATTGTGGGAAAGAAACAAGGGCTCTTTCAGGACAAATCCGGGGCCACTCACTCTTGCGTACCACCAGGCTCAGGCTACTCTACTACAGTAGTAGATGCAAGCATGCATATGCGTGCAACCAGCGCGCTTTCCACTTGCCTCAGCAAATGCAAGCGAGAGAGAGAGCATGCACGCCAAGGCAACTAGGCAAGTGCGTCCAAGCCAACTTTAAGGCTCCCACCTCTCTGGTTTTCAATCAGCGGCATGCGTGCGTGGTTTTGAATCAAATCCTAGTATAGGTTGCAAAAAAGAACTACTAGGTTCGCAAGAAAACAACGGGAAATGTGTTTCTTTTAAAAAACGAAAACGAGGAGGACTGTTCGCTGATCGATTTCTGGGCTGATAAATTCGACTGGTGCTGGTTTGTTGTGAGAGAAAAACACCATTGGTTGGCTGATAAATCCTGGCCAAAACCAATGAGCAAACAGGCTGACGAGAGGGAGAGTGAGGGGGTGTTTGGTTCCTTAGACCAGATTTTAGTCCCTGTCCCATCGAATGTTTGGACACATGCATGGAGTATTAAATATAGATTAAAAAAATAACTAATTACACAGATTGCGACTAATTTGCGAGACAAATTTTTTAAGCCTAGTTAGTCCATGATTTGATAATGTGTTGCTACAGTAAATATGTGTTAATGATAGATTAATTAGGCTTAATAGATTCATCTCGTAAATTAGTCTACTCTTGTGTAATTAGTTTTTTAATTAGCTCATATTTAGTCCTTCTAGTTAGCATCCGAACGTCCGATGTGAGTGTGCGTAGGACTTCCGAGGACAACCTTCCCCTGCATGGCTGCCTCTGTCTCCCTCTCTCTCGAGTGTTGGTTTAGTTTCCAAAAAGTTTTCTAAAAAGTGCTATAGTAGCTATTGCATCGAATCTTGTGATACGTGCATAGAACATTAAATGTAGACGAAAAAAAATAATTACACAGTTTGGTTGGAAATAGCGAGACGAACGTTTTGATCCTAATAAGTCCATGATTAAATACTAATTGTCAAATAAAAACAAAATAACTACAGTTGTCAAATTTCTAAAATTCATGAACTAAACACAGCCTTACGTCACCGGTGTGCATGCACTTATCTGCTTGGTTTTGCAGACATCCGTCCCCTCCTGCCGCGCTCTGTCAAGGGTGATCAGGGCGGCCAAAAGATCTGGAATCTGTTTGCAGTCTGCGTACTGCTGCGGTTCCCTCTCAGCAAGCTGGACATGCACCTTCCATCAAACGAGTAGTGCTCGTCTGTCCTACTCCTCTTCCACACAACTCTACTGCTAGGTGATGTCAAAAAAAAAAACTCTCTACTGCTAGGCAACCACAATGTGACCATAAAACAATGTGAAAGTGGCCTATGAAACTGTCAATAGCAAAGAATAACCATAAACTTATGGAGTGCCATATAACGAATAAAGAAATATTTACTCCTCCCTCCTCCGTCTCTCTTGCTCTTGGTTCCAGCCTGGTGACTGTTCGTTCGGACAGCGTGGGAGGTCGTCCGCGCGGTGCCTCGAGGCCACCATATCCTAGACGTCCCCATGCCCTAGAGAGGCCATCGTCCTTGGCATCCGCGCGCCCAGCGAGGCCGTCGCCGGCAAGGTCGCCATCCTGGGACACTCCTGGGCACAAGGAGTGTCGTGAAGGTGCAGAGGACGAGGCGCGCGGCTACAAGAGAGGTGGAGGAACGACTATTTAAGGGCAGTTGCTCTAAGTGTACTTTTTAGAACCCTCATATGGAGACTATTTTCTTGAAAACCCATTTTATCTCTTCTCATCTACCAACACATGCAAAATAAATGAAATCATCCCATTTATGAACCAAAAGCGCCCTTACATAGGACGTGGATATCCCAATACACTCATCTTTTTTTTTCTCGCGTCGTATTAGGTTTGTCCTAAATAAAAAATTTATATCTTTAACCATCAATTTCAAAAGAAAATTTGTATAGACTCATGGCATAAGATTTATAGTTTTAGATGATTCACTATAAGAAATACCGTCATAATATAATTTATATGTTGTAGTTATAAGAAAATTTTAAAATAGATGAACAAAGATAGGAATGTTTGATTTAGAACAAAACCAACATGATATGTACTCTGAGAAAGAACGGAGCAATAGCCAGGATCTAAGTGTATGATGATGCCATGACCAATCAGATTTGTGGTAGCAAATTCAGGATTACGATCCTGCAATGATTGTGCCGTCTGTGAACAAAATATAATAGTCAACTTATTAGGCTTTGTCTGGGTCTATAGATTGTTTCCAATGCAGAATGCCGCCACTAAATGCAATAAGATGTTTATTGTTGCTGTGCATTCCAATTTTGTCGCTTACTACCTTGTCTCAGTGGTATTTCAGCATGTGCTTATCTAGCGGCCTAGCCTAGTAGTAGTATTTTAACATGCGCTACAGTGCCCAGAAGTAGGATACTAAGGATATGATGTGTAACACATTTGATAGGACTTTGTATTTCAAAACTGATATCAAAGAAAAGGTAAGCACAATGGATCGGTTCAACAGTTCCAACGTGTTTTTCAGTAGTGATAGTGGGTGCGAAATATTGTTATCTTAGGTGTAGCTAGGATAACATTAATGTTAAACATTTGTGGCGCAATTTGCATATAATATATGTATCTTAGACCAACAGAATTGTACTCCCTCTGTCCAGGAAAGAATCCAACTACGTACGGGTTGCGTGCCAGCAAAAGTAGTCCACGTTTAACTAAATTTTTAGTGAATACTATTCACATTTATGACTCTAAATTAATTTATTATGAAAATACATTTCGTAATTAATCTAATGGTATTTATTTGATATCATAAATATTAATATTTTTTATCTATAATTAGACTTAAAATTCTAAAACGTGACACTATGCTAAAATTGCATTTTTCGTGGACAGAGGAGTATACTCCATTATCTTATATTGTTGACAACATGCATATATTCCACTATCCATTTTACCACATGATGTTCTAAAACAAAAGCCTATGTGAATACACTCACCGTAGACAAAATGGTGTACATATATTCACTTGTACATGGACTTCTTTTTTATGAATTGTAGACATAAGTCGACAGCCACATCATCTATCACAACGCCGTTAAAGTTTAGAATAAATTTAGAAGAAATATGAACACCTGCATCCACCGTACATATGAGTATGGACTTCGGAAGTACTCCTATGTGAAATCGAAAAAGGAATGGGTAATGGGTTCCTTTCTCTGGAACAGTGGAAATGTTTCAGCACTGGGATGGTGTGGACAGATTGGAGTCAGCAAATCTAGAAGGTAGGTATCTGGCAGTGATTTATGGGTCCACGATGCAGCAAAGAGTAACCTGCAGGTTTTTCACGGGTTTTCTTACAGCTCAGCTCATGCGTGCATTCACATCAATCCTAGCTACTGTTATTAGCTACAAATGTAATCATTCGCATCAACACCAGCTTTGCCTTCCGTACTTCCATATAAGCTTCCACATGCATAAGCACGTGCTAGTAAATTTGAAGTTGATGGCTTTGAAAAATACACGACGTCTAAGCATTAAGCATTGCCACATCATAGTTTAGGTCTTGTTTGGATACTCATGTATTTATCTCAATCTATATGTGTTGAAGTAGATTGGAGTTGAATTAAACTAAATTCTATTCAATTCCACTCCAATATATGTGGATTGAGGTGGATACATATGCATCTAAACAAAGCCTTAGGTGAATATATTTAATGCTAGTTTGGTAAAACTTTTCTTCCTGATTCTTAAAACTTCACTTCTTGATTCTTTGACAGAACTTTTCTTTCTGATTCTTAAAACGTCACTTCTTGATTCTTTGACGGATTGGTTCTAGTGTACAGTAGGGTGAGAAGTAGGTGAGAATAATTTTAGAGTGATTTTAGAGGTGATTGAATGGGAAGCTATAGAGTGTACGGGGGGTGTGTGTGTGTGTGTGTGTTTAGATTCAAGCTCGTACCTGTCATTAACTTTTATTTATTATCAAACCGTCTAAGATGTGGCGAATAAATTATTAGTCACACATTAGACAAAGTTTAGAAAATGAGCGTAAAAATGTGACAATGTGTGACCACCTCATACAAACACACCTCTAATGAGTGCATCCAATGGATGTGTTTTGTTTGTACTCACTAGGTGAGTGCCCGTGCGTTGCAACTGGAAACAACAAATAATCTAATGTAATAAGAAAAACATGAAAAATATGATATCAACATGCAGTTTTTTGAAATGTAACTTTTACACGTACCCAGCTAGGGAAAAAGATAGCTATTTTCGCACAATTCATTCCCCTGGTAATTGTGCAGCTTCTCAAATTTTCATGAAAAATGCATAATTGTCTCTCAATATGGGAAAGATTGACCAAAAGAAGAAAATATTGACACTCCTTACAGCTTGGACTAAAAAAAGTGCAATTATCCTAGAGGCATTGTCTAATCAACTCCTCTCATAATTCATCTTATGCTTGATCCATAACAATAAAAGGTTCAGGTCATAGAAAATTTCATGATGTAATTGACAGTGTTTAGCTAGGAATAGATCAATTACGTCCAACAATACTCGCATTAACGGATTGGTATGGTTGCAGTTCAAAGTGCTTCAACCTTTGCTCCATGTAATCGATGGCAAATAGTCTATCATGAAGTGCCTGAATGTCCTCATGCAGTGTGAACCATGCATCCCACCGCAGTGCCCTCTCGCATATCTCGGCCATGGCATGCACAGCGAGCAGTGGCCGCAGTGGCTCACTGCCCTCACCCTCATGTACCCTTTTGTGTCCTCTCCTCCAGCGACCAATGGAGATAACGAGAAGTTGTGGAGGCATGAGCAGCACCACAACAGGAAGGACCAAAGGAGGTCGAGGCAAACCATCAGGGAGCAGTCCATTGGAGCCACAAAACACCTGCTGCTCCTTGTATCAAGGGTGTCAATGGATCTAAAATGTAGCTGAAAGTTTATCGACATCATATCTAACAAAGTAGAAACATAGCCTTGCTTGAAAAGAATTGTAGGTTAAAACAGTCCAATGAACTGAATAATAAGTGTACTGCATTGAATTATTAAGTTGAATGGTCTACTTTCTAGAATCATGATATGGGATATCATAATAAATAGGACACAAACCATGTATGAACGTGGGTTTGGCCAGTTATAAGCTATGGCTTGAACTAAAGAAGGAAAAATGCTCTTTTGGTAAAGATGAGCCAACAAGGGTCATGCACTCACCACTGAGATTTTTCTGAAGCCATTTGAGTTCCTGGGGCTGATATGACTAACACATCACCAAGAGCACTGCCTTGAATCATGACAAACCAAAGTCACCATTGGTTCCTGCCTGATAGCAATAGAGATTACTCCAACCAATAAATAACACCTTACTTTTCTCAGCACTGAATAGTTTAGAAATGCAATATCTTGTCCTCAAAATCATGAGTTTTGTTGACTCCCTCACTTTTCTAATGTGGCCATGTGGAATCAACCAAATTAGCACCTGCATAATTATAGACGCAAATTACTTGAATAAGATCAACGAAGCAAGTTATTAGTAACAATGATCAACGGTGCTCAACAACATCATGCCAAGAGTTAGTACAGACCAGTGGCAAGTCTTGAACTGGCACACGAGGTGGATCGCTCATGTGCATGAAGAGCAACAAAAGAGAGCGACAACGGTGGTGCCAAGATCCAGCAGGCTGCCCGCATTCTCCCTAGCTCTATCTTCTTTCTCAACCCATCCTGTGCTTTCTCTTAGAACAATAGGAATGCACAATTAAAATGTGGCCAATTCAAGCATTTGTCTGAATTGAACATGTTTCAGGTGCTAAAATTGAATTCCACTTTCAGAGATTGTAAGGATGCAAGCAAGTGACTAAAAACAAAGCCACCATTAGAACCAAGATTGCTGCTATATGAACGTCACAGAAGCGAGAACAGAGAACATTGTCGCTCTTGCATGCGCCACCTCACTGCCTCCGCGGTGGCCGCTGAAGCTATTGACTATTGCTATTTTCTACAGAAAAAATGGGTGAATTAGTATTGCTATTTGGCACTGAATGTGAACAATGTTTAGATAAAGCTCTTTGACTTTTCTAGAAAAGCAATGAAAAAAATTGAAAATCAGACAAATGACCTTTGATGTCTTATCTATGTAACCTGGCCCTAGATAATTGAAAACCATGGCTAGGTTGAACAAACAACTAACAACTCGACCTCCGTATGTGCTTCCTAGATTGTATGTTTAGAGAATTCTTGCATCATTAGAAGGCATCTAAATTAACATCCTGCAATTCATAGAGCTCATTGCCAGGAAACAATTCATAGTTCTGCACTAAATCAAACTTCCCTGCTGTGAAGGATGAGAATTGAGCAAGTAACAAGCACATACACTACTATTGTTAATGCGATCAAATAAAAAATGTATGAACAGATCTGTGTCAATCCATTCAACCATCCTACTTCCAGATTCACACGCCATAGGTGGGCGGCCAGGGACATAAGGCATGCGTAGGGCAGACGAGTGCGTACCGATGAGGAGCGGGTGTTGGCCTCGGCAAATTAGTAGAAGTGGTGGTAACACAGTTCGTGGCCGAGGTGCCAAGCACGAGCATGGAGATCTACAACATAATCCCCACGCCGGACACCTACTGCTCCTTCCCCGGGCAGGGCGAGAGGTGGCGTCTGCGCCAAGCCCGCGTCTTGTCCTCCTCCGACTCTCCGAGAAGTCCGCATCCGTGACGTGGATCTTGTGCCTCAGGTACTTGGATCCCATCACCGTCGTGGCACGGGAAGGGTGGAGCGTGGCGGGGCTGTGGTGGCGCAGCGGGGCTGGGGAGGAGGCGGCGCAACGGCTACGTGGGGCGGTGGCTGAGTGCGAGGGCAAGGGCACAGGGGCGAGGTCGATGGTGACGACGTAGTGATGCCGAATTGCCGATCCACCTCCGTTGCGGATATGCCGCGCGCCGAGGCGGGGTGAGGAGCAGCCGGCGACGACGAGGGCGAGGGCGCAGGGGCGACGGTTCTTTAGAGCGAGACAAGTTGCGGAGCTGGTCGGCGTGCGCGGGAGGCGTCGTTGTGTGCGGGTGCGAGGTGCTATGGTTCCTTCTTCTGAGGAGACGAGCGGGGCAGAGTAATTCAGCTATCTCCAACAACAACACCCAAAATACAAAACCCATTCGTCCTTTGGGTAGCGCTACAGGCAAAAGGTTCGATACATATTCGGCATCTTCTCCAACAACAAGACCCAAAAGAGAATCATTTCTGCAAATGAGTTTCCAGGAGAGATGATGCCCATATTTGGGTTGTGCCTCTCAGTCAACCCAAAATAGGTCTCATGTATAGGTACTCTGTTGGAGACTAATTTTGGGTCTCTTGCTGCCCATTTTGGGTTTGGGTGCCCATATGAGTTCCTTGTTGGAGACAGTCTTACGGAGGGGGGGGGGTGATTAGGAGCACGGTTACTTACGGAGAGGGGGTGGTGATTAGGATTGCGGTTGTTTATTTTTCTGATCGGGTGGTGGGTTATTTTGGGATGGGATTAGCGCGTGGGACGCGGATTACCGTGGGAGGGAGGGCGATTAGCGACCGGTGACGATGACTTACGGGTCTTTTTAGTTGTAGATATACATAGAAGCTCCATCCAACGGCACAAGAAAAAATTGCAGTTTAGGTTTATGCCACAACCGGATATTGACTGCGTGCCATTAGTTGTATTTCTGAAGTAACTTGTACATACTGGCGTTTACAGAACCAATTAGCCAAAATTTTAACATTTCATGCATCAAAGCATAGCTATCGGCCTTACGTGAAAGTGCGTCTAAACAGATCTTTAACCAGGTATGCGCGCGAATGCGCGATTCCTAGAAAAAAAGGTTGAATTTCTCTGCTCCAGAAAGCGTGATCACCGACCAATCCTACTCGATTGCGCCCTGAGGACACAACACACAAATTAATACAAGTAAGCCTTGAACTTCATGGAGCGACGGGGCTACCGTAATCTAACTCCATTAAAAATACTATTCTAGTTCTGTCATTGGTTAGATTATCTAAAATTAATTTATTTTCTAAAAATAGTATCAATACATATATAATTTAGCATTGTAAAAACATGTTATATTACTAATTTAATCCATCCGTTTTAAATTGTAGGTTCTTTTTGTTTTTTCTACGTGTACATGTTTTTTTATGCACCAGTATATACTATGTCTTGCATAACAAAATTTATTAAATTAAATAATCTAAGTAGCCGTTTAGATCCTTTCATTTTGAAGGAATTGGAATGTTCTTAATGGATTAGGCTATTTGATTTGAAATTGGACATTCCACAATTTTTTTAAGTTCACATATAAGCCTATCTTAAATTTATAGCATGGGAGATGGAAATTGATTATATAGATTAACATGCTATATTTCTACTCTCTAACTTATAGCACGCTCTTCAACTTGATTCTCTACTGTAGAAATGCAACATGTAAGTATCACTCTTGTATAGCTAAAAATAATATACAAATATATTCACTGTACAATCATGTTAGCTTAATAAATCTATGCTTAATTATAATTATTAAAATGAGTTAAATTCTAAGGATCTAAACGGGGCCTAAACAATTTATAATTTGTAACGGAGTAACACTCGTAGAGTATTATTCGGTAGTATCATGAATGTTTGCTTGATCAAATTTGGAATAATTTAATTTAGAACTACGGTATTCTTTCCGGGTAGAGAAGCTGTAATCATTGGACTGTCACTGTGCCAAGATGGGTGAAAGGAGGAACTGAAGCCTGTATGATATGAGCTCCAAAATCAAGGAAGTCGATCCGTTTCCCTTTTCTCCTCGGGAAGAGCGTCTAGAGAGATTGCGGGGGCATGGCCATGGCCCTCCCGTTCAGGTCTGCAGCATGCAGCAGCAGGTAGTACTGGCCCTCGCTTGTATCACGAGCCGTTTCAAGGAATGAATTACCTGGCCCTCGCTTGTATCACGAGCCGTTTCAAGGAATGAACAGTATTTTTCTCACCTCAGCGACCAGTACTTCTAGCCATGAGTGTTCGTTCGGGCCCCCCCGCATGCCGATGCATGCTTGTCTGATTCTCTTTCTATAGCATCACTTCACCCAATCCTTCCTCAAACAAAAACAGGCACCATGCAGCCGGCTCAACTCACGGTGAAAAACTTTGCATTGCCAATGGAAATGGAACCCGAAAAATTGCTTACTGTTTGAAATGGAGTTAACTAGAGCTAACTTACCCAACAATCATGGTGTCATTTCAGATTACGTCTCTCAAACTCAACTATGTGTCCATCACTATGTAAAAAAACCACATATCCACCAGCGGCACCTACAGATGCCAGCACAAACGCACGTCTGTAATACGAGTTTACAGACGCGCCTTCCCGACGGGCATCTGTAGTAAATTGTCGGCGGGGCCGTCGGTCCGGCAAGGTCAACACACGTCTGTAATAAACGTTTACTATAGACGTGTGTTGGTCAACACGCGTCTTTGATAACGTGCGTCTGTAACATTTATAAATACTGACAAACGCGCATAGAATGTCCGCGTCATTTGATAACGTGCGTATGTAACATTTATAAATACTGACAGACGCACATAGAATGTCCGCGTCGATTGATTTAACCGGTGGACCAGAAAAAATAGTTAACTCCAGCATACCACTAACACTTCGCATCCATCCGAACCGACCCTGACCCTGACCCCGTCACCTCCTCTCCCATTCTTTCTCCCGTCCCGTCTCCTCTTCATCGCCTGAGCCGGGATCCCGTCGTCGCACGCCTCCACAACTCCCGTACCGCCCCAGCCCCTACCGCCGCCACACCTCCTGCGCCTCCTCACCCTTCCCCTCCGCAACTCCTCCCCTGGAAGATGGCGCCGGCTCCCTGTGCAAGACTGGATGGCGGCGCCGCCCTCCTCTAGATCGGCACCGACGGCACCTCCTTCCTCCCCTCCCTCCACCCAGATCCAGCCGGCGTGCCTCCCTCCTCCCGCCGAGGTTTGAATCCCAGTCATGGGACAATTTTTTTAATTTTAGAATTAGTTAACTTTCTGTCCAGAGAATAAAAGAAAAAAAACTACTCCTAGAGGCAGAAAATATTTTTTATTTTTTAAATGGTTGCGTTCGAATGGTAGGCACGAGAAATATATATTTTTTTAAAAAGGTTGCGACCAAAACCTAGGCGCCGGACATTTTTTTTAAAAAGCTACGACAATAGGCAACCATGCTGCAGCGTGGCAGCATGCCAGGGCCGATCACTGTCGGTTTTGGTTTAAAACACTAGTAGAGAACATACCTTTGATTCTCGGTCAAAATAGGCTCTAGTCCCGGTTTTTTTTGCGCCCGGGACTAGAGAGACCTTTAGTCCCGGTTGGTGGATCCAACCGGGACTAAAGGTCCCTGCCCAATGGCTACTGCGCCAGACAAAGGTGGCAGGGACCTTTAGTCCCGGTTGGAGCCACCAACCGGGACTAAAGGTAGACTTTTACTCCCGATTGGTGGCTCCAACCGAGAGTAAAGGTCTACTCCCGGGCCGTGGCTGCGCCGGGGGTTGGAAAGTTACCTTTAGTCCCGGTTGGAGCCACCAACCGGGACTAAAGGTCCCCCCTTTATATCCTGGCCATCTCCTTCTTCCTCCCTGAGCCCGAGCTCAACACATTTTGAAGCTCACTGCACTAGTGTTCTTGCTTTCTCCATCCATTGTTCCTCCATCCATTCTTCGATTCCTCCGTCGATTCTTCAGTTGTAAAGGTTACCAATCTCATACTCTCATTTTTCATCATTGGCTTATCTCATATTGTTCACTATATATATTGTTTTTATGGTGTTTTTTTTATTTGTAAACAATTTGAGCTCAAAATAACTTATAGTTTGCATATTTGGATGAAGAAAGGTTAAAGTAGGTATTTAAAATTAGTATTCACTTTTTATTTCTAGCATGCATAGCACACTTCATTGTTTAGAGATATAGACAATTTTATAGTTTCTTAATTTTATTTGTTTATAAAATGAGAAATTTATAGTGTATTAAAAAATGAGTATAGAGAGTAGATGACAACTGCTTCTGGGTCCTCGGCCTCTCATGGGTTTTCAAAGCGACTTAGGCCGGGTCTTCCTCTCATTCCATGCGGCAAGTGTCATGATGAGACGAAGATTGTGATGAAGTACCGAGTGAAGAAGAAGGGTCCTAACATGGGTCGTATCTTCTACAAGTGTCCGAATCGCAATGTGAGTTATTTTATCGTATTTTATGATTATGGTTAGTTTATACCTATTTTCATGATGGTTGTGATTAAAGTTCTAATTTTTTGTTTTAATTTCAGTGGGATGGTAGTGGACGATGTTCAGGCTTCTACTGGGAGGAAGAGTATGTTGAACTCATGCAAAAATAGCTTGCACAACAGGCAGATACGGCAGCTAATGAGGCAGTGATCCAGCCAAAGAAGCCCAAAGATGTTACACAATCGGGGGATCTGTCTATTTTAGTTGAGATTGGTCGCGAAATCCTTGTGCTCCTGAAATATATTTTTAGCTTTAGTTCTTTTAGTGGTAGTTGGGATTGTCTACATTGTAGCGATGCTTTCATAAATTTGTACCTTTTATGGTGGCACGCATGTTGTATAAATAATTAATTATGATCTAGGTTTTAATATGATATTTATGTCATGTAATGCAGATGAGCCGGCATTGGATGTACAATGCTGATCACCGCTCCCAAGAGTTCATTGACGGCGTGCATTCTTTGTTACGTGCGGCCGAGGCAAACAAACATGACGGTTTCATGTGCTGCCCATGTGCCATATGTAAGAATACGGTGGAATATCCTTGCTCAAGGACTCTTCATTCACACTTGTTCAAGCCGGGTTTCATGCCAAACTATATTTGTTGGACGAAGCACGGAGAAACCGGCGTTGTAATGGAAGAAGGTGAAGAAGAACAATGGGACGACAATGATATTATTCCCGATGGTGCGTGCTTCAATGATACCGCAATAGGAGAAGTCAAGAAGAGGTAGCCGCAGAAGATGAGCTCATTGATGATCTTTGTCGGGTCATTCATGACGCACAAAGAGAATGTGAAAGTGAAAAGGAGAAGATCAAGTTCGAGCGGATGCTAGAAGATCACAAGAAATTGCTATACCCAACTTGTGATGCAGGCGTAAAAAGTTGGGAACCACACTAGAATTGCTTTAATGGAAGGCAAAGAATGGTGTATCCGACAAGGGATTTGGAGAGTTACTAAAATCCAAAAGAAGATGCTTCCGAATGACAATGAATTGCCCACCACTACCTCTGAAGCAAAACAAGTTGTCTACATCCTATGGGGCTAGAAATTGAGAAGATACATGCATGTCCTAATGACGCATCCTCTACCGTGGCAAAGAGTATGAGAAATTAGATGCATGCCCGGGTATGCCATGCATCATGATATAAGATCAAAGAGATGACCTCGTGATGTTGAGGGTGAACGTCCGCGGAAGAAAATCCCTGCCAAGGTTATGTGATATGCTCCTATAATACCATGCTTGAAACGTCTATTCAGAAACAAAGAACATACAAAATTGTTGCGATGGCACAAAGAAGACTGTAAGGTAGATAATATGTTGAGACACACTGCTGATGGGTCCCAGTGGAGAGCAATCGACAGAGAATTCCTGGAGTTTGCAAATGACCCAAGAAACTTAAGGTTTGCTTTAAGTACAGATGGTATCAATCCTTTTGGAGAGCGAGCATGAGTCATAGCACTTGGCACATTACTCTAAGTATCTACAACCTTCCTCCTTGGTTATGCATGAAGCGGAAGTTCATTATGATGCCTGTGCTCATCCAGGGCCCGAAGCAACCTAGCAATGACATCGATGTGTACCTGAGACCACTTATTGACGAACTTCTCATTTTGTGGAATAAAGAAGGTGTACGTGTGTGGGATGAGTACAAACAGAACACTTTGATCTCTGCGAGCATTGT
The DNA here is from genome assembly GCA_904845875.1 of Miscanthus lutarioriparius. Lineage (NCBI taxonomy): Eukaryota > Viridiplantae > Streptophyta > Magnoliopsida > Poales > Poaceae > Miscanthus > Miscanthus lutarioriparius. The sequence continues at coordinate 27,720,105 of CAJGYO010000019.1, read as the reverse complement.
TGTTCGTAATAATCAATGATTGACCTGCTCTAAGTAATCTTTCGGATACGATCAAACAAGGGATATAATGCATGCACACACTTTGCTTGGTGATATTAGAGGTGTATTCTTGAAAAAATGTCGAAAGGTCGTGTACCTTGGCCATCGTCGATTTGTTCCTCGCAAATCATCCCATAAGAAAGAAAGGCAAGCATTTTAAAGGGAAGGCGGACCACCCGACCAAGCCTCATAACCGAACCAAAGAGGATGTACTCGATATGGTCAATGATGTGAAAGTCGTCTTTGGAAAAGGACATGGCAGCCAACTTGTTCGAACGACGCTAACGGTCATGCACCCATGTGGAAGAAGAAGTCCATATTTTGGGAGCTACCCTATTGGCAAGTCCTAGAGGTTCAGTGGCTCGATCGACGTGATGCACTGATGAAGAATCTTTGTGTGAACCTGCTAGGCTTCATGGGTGTGTATGGAAAGCCTAAGGACACATTTGAAGCACGACAGGGACTGCGTTGTTTGAGAGAAAGAGACAACCTACATCCGGAGAAGATGATGATGGACGCCATTACTTACGTCCTACCAAATACACTCTAAGCAAGAGGAGAAGGAAATCATGTTTGAATGCTTAAACAATATCAAGGTACCATCTGGATTCTCTTGAATATAAAGGGTATTATAAATGTGCTAGAGAAGAAATTCTATAACTTAAAGTCCCATGATCATCACGTTCTCATGACGCAATTACTTCCAGATTGCATTAAGAGGAATTCTACCTCCAAATGTACGTCTAGCCACCGTGAAGCTATGTGCATTCCTCAATGCAATTTCTCGAAGGCAATTGATCCAACTGATCTAGCTAAACTACATGAATGATGTGGTTCAATGTCTCGTCACTTTGAGTTGGTGTTCCTCCTCCTTCTTTGATATCATGACACACCTCCTAGTTCACCTAGTCAAGGAGATTTTCATTCTCGGTCCTGTGTTCCTACACAACAACATGTTCCCCTTAGAGAGATTCATGGGAGTCCTGAAGAAATATGTTCACAACCGTGCTTCTCCCTGAAGGAAGCATCGCCAAGGGCTATGGAATGAAGAGGTCATTGAGTTCTATGTTGACTTTATTCTCGACCTTGACTCGATTGGTGTTCCTAAATCGAGACATGAGGGGAGACTAAGCGGAAAGGGGACACTAGGGAGGAAAACATATATTAGTACGGAGGATGATTATTTCAATAAAGCGCACTACACAGTTCTATAGAACTCCTCTTTGGTAGATCCGTATATTGAGACACACAAGGATCTCTTACGATCCGAGTTTCTAGGGAAGATCTGAGCTTGGATTACGCATAAGCACATGGAAACTTTCGGCGGTTGGTTGCGAAAAAAAAATGTCAAGGTGATGAGAGCATCCATGAGCAATCAGATTTATTGGCTATGCAACCATCATGGCATATCGTCACATACAAAGGGTACGAGATAAATGGGAACATATTCTACACAGTAGCCCAAGATAAAAGGAGTACCAACCAAAACAGTGGTGTCCGCATAGATGCCACATACCCAAATGGGAATAAGCAGACATATTATGGCCGCATAGATGAAATATGGGAACTAGAATATGCACCTACTTTGAAGATCCCATTGTTCAAGTGCCAATGGGTCAAGGTGACCGGAGGCGGGGTAACAGTAGACAACGAGTATGGAATGACAACAATAGACCTTAGTAATATTGGGTACAAAGACGAACCATTCGTCCTTGCCAAGGATGCAAATCAGGTGTTCTATGTCAATGATATGTCTACCAAATCAAAAAGAGAGAAAAACGATAATGACTCAACCAAAGAGTCAAAGCGCCACATAGTTCTTTCAGGGAAAAGAGTCATCGTGGGAATTGAGGACAAGTCGGACATGTCAGAAGATTATGAAAATGATGACCGAATTCCACCCTTCAAAGTGAACAAAGACCCTAGCATCTTAGTAATTGATGAGGACACTCCATGGTTACGACGCGATCATAACCAAGGGACATACGTAAAGAAGAAGTTCACTGCTGTGCCCACTTGATGATATAGTGATTTAATGTAGTGTGTGTTTGAGATATTATATAATAATTATGAATTCAGATGTTTATTATGTCGTGTTTCAAATTAAATCAATGTTTGATTTGGTGGGATTTCTCTCTCGAAAAGTTAAATTAGGATATTGAGTGATGAAAAATTAAAATATTAACGTTAAAATGATGTGAAAACAAATTTTCTGTCCAAAACCAATAGTTTTAATAATTTTAATTAAATACTATATTTTTGCATTAACGAAATAATAAATATTACTTACATTATGTTTTATAATTATAACAAAAAATAAAAAAGTTAGGTTATAGATTTTTCCTATGTGCAATAAAGAAAAAGAAAATCCATATTTTTAACAAAATAATTTTATGCCTTTTATTTAATTTACTATGTATTTAACAAGACTATTGCATTTCTATTAAAAAAATTTGCTCAAAACATGCGGGAAATGAAACTGCAGCCCACATTTATAACCGGGTGGGAAGCCCACCCAGGAGTAAAGATGGGCTGCAGTTTCGTGGCCCGCCAAAAAAACCTTTGCTCCCGGTGCGTGTTACCAACCGGGAGTAAAGGCCTTTACTCCCGGTTGGTAACACGCACCGGGAGTAAAGGACCTTTACTCCTGATGGGGGGCTGGCACCGGGAGTAAAGGGGTGTGGCATATATATGCCAGTGCCCAAACCCCTCGTCGCCCCATCTTCTTCCTTACGTTGTCGATCTTCGCCGCCGCGCGCGACATCACCGATTCCTCTCCCCCGCTGCGCCCACGCCACTCGGCCCGCCACACCGAGGACGCCGCCACCACCCCACCCGACACCGGTCGTCGCCACCGCCTCGCGCGCGTCCGCAGTCCTCGCGCGCGTGTTCACCGCGCCGCTGCCGCCGCGACCCCATCGACCCGGCCCCAACATCACCACCGACCTCGGTCCCCACGACACCCTCCACCTCTACGCCGACCGCACCGACCACCGCCCTCGTCGTCGGCCCTCCACCGCGTGCCGACGACCTCGCGGCGCCAGCTGCTGCCCGCCCCGGCCCGACACGCGGGCCACACCCTCCAACGCGTTGACCGCAGCCTCGGCCGGGGCCGCTCCGCGCCGACGACGCCCTCCACCGCACCGACACCGCCCCGGCCCGGCCCGCCTCACGTCGTCTTCGTCAGCATGCCGGCCGCCTCCACCACGCTGCCGCCCCTAGTTCGCGCCGACCACCGCCCCCGACCCACCTCACGTCGTCGTCGTCAGCAGAGACCACAGTGTGCATGCCCCCGACGCCGGTCGCCACCACGCCGACATGGCCCGGCCCGCTCTGCTACGCCGACCACTGCCCTAGCCCACTCTGCGCCGACGTCGAGACCACACCGCTTGTCTTGCCGTACGTCCTTGTCCTCGATCGCGATCCATATGTTTTCGTCATTTGTATTCATATGCATGTATATATACATCATGGAGCACCGCCGCCCTTGTTCGCCCATGCGTTTCTATGTATACGGCGGAGCACCACCGCCCTCGTTCACCCTAGGGTTTAGGGTTTATACGGCGGAGCACCGCCGCCCTCGTTCGCCCTAGGGTTTAGGGTTTATACGGTGGAGCACCGCCGCCCTCGTTCACCCATGTGTACAAACATATATACGGCGGAGTGGAGCACCGCCACTCTCATCACACCGCCCTCTCTCGCGGCCTAGTCGATCAATATTTGTATTATCGTTATCGTTAACGCTAAACAATCACACTAGGGTGAATTACGTCGGTGACTAGGGCGAACCGCGTTGTTGATGTCACCGACGTGGTTCGCCCTAGTCACCGACGCAATTCGCCCTCGGCCATTTATGTATAGCCCTAATTTGCCCTAGTATCAACGCAGTTCGCCCTAGTGTGGTGAATTACGTCCGTGACCGAGGGGCAAGATTTAATAATGCATATTGTTCGTAGATTTTACGCATGTAAGCAAAGATTTGACGTACTATATATTGGTTTTGTTTTTTGAAGCTAGATGGCCGACTCGAGAAACATGGATGAGGAGGAGTTGATGATGAATTTGATCAACACTGGCACTCAAGTTGCCGGTGATGATGGTGCTAAAAATAACGTGCAAGAGGATGCAGATGACGGGAGTCATTACTTAGCTCTTGAACAAAATGAGCAACAAGATATTGGCCAAGTATATATTTTTTATTATTAGCTATATATATTATCATATGTCTTATGTGTGCTCATGACATTAAAAATAATGTTTATGTTTTGTAGCCCTCTGGATCGACATCAACAACTACAATGAAGAGTAAAAATGTTCGAGGTCCCAAAAAGCCATTGGAGGGCCGCTTCATCATCTCGGAGTTCAATGTGGATACAGGCGAACCGGGGGGGGCAAATAAAACGAAATTCGTGCACCACTGTGGTTACCTTGTAAGGGATCGGCTCCCGATCAGTACCCACGAATGGAAAAAGAAGACCAATGCTCCTCATATTAGTTTTGTCTCCGATCGTGACAAGACGTTAATTTGGAATGATGTCTTGGAACATTTCATGCTCGAAACAGATGGTTATGATGATATAATAGATGGTGATGAATTGAAGGAGCGAGTTAGGGATTGGGCAATGAAGAAGATGGCCACCCAGTTTTAGACTTGGAAGAAACACCTACACACGACGTATGTCAAGAAGAACATAGCACCAGATTTCACTGTCCCAGGCCCGATCTCAAAGCAGAGGCCCTATTAGGATGAGTTTGTACAGTACAAGATGTCGGAAGAGGGTGTGAGTCGGGTGATAAAGAACCAACGTAATGCCCAACAGAAGGCATACCACCATAACTTGGGATCCGGTGGCTACCCGACTGCCATTAAGAAGTGGAACAAAATGGAAGCAGACCTTCTTGCCAAGGGTGTCACACCAGAATCACTCGAGTGGGGAGAGCGTGCAAAGAATTGTTTTTTCGCTCATGGGGGAACACTGGACCAGGAGACAGGGATGTGCGTTTATGGCGCAAGACTGTAAGAAGCAGCAGAAAGATTGTTTTATGCTCAGAGAGCTACTGCTAGTGGTGTGTTCAGGCCCAACAGAAAGAAGGATGAACTGACATACGCCATCGGGACTATTGAGCACGGTGGCTGAACTAGAGGCAAAGGAAGTGTCTCGTGGGAGCATGGATTCCCTCAGGACAGACCTTCCTACAGAAGCCGCCAGAGAAAGAAGGAAGAAGAGGCACAACAGCTCTAGAGGTTGGAGGAAGCGGTGTGTGAAGCACAGGAGTGGGAAAAAACCTTGAAGCGAGAATGCAGGAGGAAATTAGAAGGCAAGTGCAAATAGCAGTGAGTGCAAGCAAGCAGGCATCAGAGCCAGGAATCAACATTAGCCCCCTTGCTCAGTTGAAAAGCAGCTGCGCTTCCACAGAGATACTGTAACACCCTAGGTGTTAGCCTTGCATAACTTGACTTGCATAGCATGAGCATGATCATCAAGCATTCATATATATGCATTTACACTTGAAACAATCAATTGAAACATGTGCAACATTTCTTAGTATTTCATGCTTTCATATGAATATGGATATGATTATGAGTGTATACATGTGATTGGTTGATATGAGTCACAAAAACATGTTAGCAACACTTAGGTTAGCAAATGGAACATGGTTCATGAATGTCACTTCCCATGATCAAGCCCTTAAGTCATGTTTCATGTGATTACACTAAATAGCTCTATGAGTGACTAATACATGAAATGATTGTATGACCTTGAAATTAGCCTAAACATGTTTAGGGTATCATTATGAACAACTTTGATATTCATAGCTAGGGCTAAATAGATCACTAAGTCATAGTTCTTGTTCAAGTCATCATTTGAATGTAGCCTGTTTGACCAAGTTTGAACTATGTGTTAGAGACCTTGCATGGAGGTGGTCACTAAAGCAAAGTTGTAGTATTTGGTATAAGAAACAACTTTTATTTTTGGGTCATTGGTTGATTTAGCTTCTAACATGCTTGAATTGGGATCACAAAAATCATCAAATCCCTGATTTCAACACTTAGCAACTTTTGCTAAGTCCTTTGTGACTGGCAGACTGACAAGCCGATATTGGGGGTGATCTAACTCAGTTTCGGTTGCGAATTGGCACGAGATCCTTGAACATGAAATGAAGCTGGTACATAGGGCTACAAAAGTCGTGTAGATCATTTACGTTTTGGAGCTATGGTTTAGCGGTTAAATCACTTTGAAAACCGGCTATCAGGCGTCCATTATGGTGTTTGAATTGGCTGATCGGACGGCATCAGTGGCCGACATACATAGAGCTCGCGCGCCGCGTGGTGGCCAGCAACGCCGCGCATCGCCGGTGCCTCGCCACGTGTGGCCAAGGCGGGCCAGAGAGCGCCTTAACCTCGCCAGCACTCACCCGCACTACCCAGAGCACGCCATTCACCTCGCCTCAACCTCCTCCCTCGCCCTCAGCGAAGCCGAGTTCTTCCTGCCTCCGCCGTCGCCATCTGCAGCGCTCGCCTCCGCTCCAGTGGCCAATCAGTCGAGCTAGCAACTCTGCCTCAACCTTCTCCACCGTCTCCACCTTGCAGCGCCCTCATTTGTGCCCTAGGTGAGCCGCTGCTCGCTTTGTGCCTTCGCCGGAATGCTCTCGCTGGAGTGCCGCCATGGTCGCTGTCGTGGCCATACCTCGTCGGAGTACCTCCTGCCGCCTAAGTTGCTTAGTCATAGTCACATAGATGCCATGGTACTATCACGCCCTTCGCCGAGCTTCGCAATGGCTGGAGATGGCCGGCACCCCGCAGCGCAGCGCCACCGTGCCGCCATCACTGACGACGAGCATGCTCCACCCACCCTCCACTGCCACCACCTAGGTCGTTCGACGCGCGCTGCTCAGTAGAATGTGTTGTGAAGACGTCACCGCCGGCGAGTTCGCCGTCGGCGAGCTTTGGCCGCGCCACCGCCGCGCAACGTAGCTGCCCTGTTTCGGGTCAATGACGCGTGGGGTCCTCTGACCAGCGGGTCCCACCGGTCAGCGACAACAGTGTTGAGGGCTAGTTCAAATATTCCATATTTGAGTGTGTTTTGTAATTTTTAGATCTCTAGTTTGGTAGCTTCAAAAATTGTGAAATAAATTTAGTAGTGTTCCTTAGGAAGTGTAGTATTTAAGAAAAATATGATCCTTGCACTTACAGTAGAAATTTTAGAAGATTTAAATGGAGATTTGAAATGTGTTTTTGAATGCATGTAAACTTGTTTATTTTATATCTAGAGTTCCTGTGCTCCAAAAATTATGAAATTTTTGTGGTAAACTATTCTTGACATGTATGAGCTCTGATAAAAATTTGAGGACCAGTGCATGCATAGATTTGTAGTTATAGATTTTTATTTTATAAATAGGTAATCCTTGTATGAATTTTTATAAATTATTTAGGAATCCAATATTCATGAAATTTGTTGGAGGTTATACTAGTAGTATATGGATGCTAAGAAAAATAGGAAATCTATTGCTTGACACTTTTCAATAGGGTTTTCTATTTATTCTATTTCAAGCCTTGCTGCCTTGTCATTTTTGTATAGGATGTTTTACTTGGAAAAATGGCATGAAACTTTTACAGTAGTCTATGGGTAGTACTAGTAAGCCACTGTAATTTTCTGAGAATTTATGATGCACATTTGGTATATGTTTATTATTTAACCTAAGTATCTTAGTAAATTGATAAAGGCATTTAAATAAATAGTTTGGGCATGGCCATTATGTTTTCTTGAGTATATTTGATGTCCTTGTACTGTTGGTATGATTGGTGAAGTCAAATTTGGAATGTTTATATGCAATAGAAATATCGTTGCTTTATAATTCGGGAGAGAAGAGTTTTCGGACAGATTCTGTGGTTTAGAATGTTGCGTAGTCAAAATGATGTTTTCTGTAAAAATAGTTGATAACAAAGTTATAAGTAACTTCTTCATCTATATTGTGTTAAAATTTCAGGACCATAGGTCAAACGGTTTAGGAGTTACAGCTGTTTAAAGTTAGCATTTCCGAATTGCTTGCTCTCTGGAATTTCTGGACAGCGCTGGATTGATTGTCTGTTTTGGTTAAGATAAAGTGTGAATTAGCTTTTGGTGACTAAATAAGAGTTGTAGACAATTTTATAAGATTTCCATAAAGTCTAATATCACAGCATTTGGATTAGTAGAACTTCAGTTATAAGTAAAACAAGCAGCTGCTGTTTTGTGTGTAGTGAATGATTTGTAAATGTGTTTGATTAAGTAATCAAGAAGAGATATGCACCTACTCGGTAAAATATGATGCATTTGTTAACACCATGCTGTTAAGAATACTTATACGAATGCATTCGTCATGTGTCATTATTTTATACTTGTATGCATGTATGCATTCGCAATACCTTATGCCATATTCATGCATCTAGGATCGGAGGAAGAAATAACATTGCTGGAATTCGACGAAGTAGAGGAAGGGGACCAGCAGGAGAATCCTCAAGTCGCAGCTCTCGAAGGCGAGGAGCAGAATCCTGAAGAGCTTTCGGAGTGTCCTAACCACCGCCCTACTTCCTTTCTGCGAGGCAAGCCCCGAAGCATTCTAAGTCTCCCAGTATTTTACAAATGATTGCTTAAGTACTTATGATTGATGCATTAGGTTATAAGAGTTGAATGGAACCACTTGATGCATATAAATTCCTTGTCCAGATATTACACCTTTAGCCGGTATAGGTCTAGGATCGAACATATGCTTAGCCATGCTTAGATCGGTAGAAATCAGGTGATGTCATGTCACCTGCGAGATATAGGTGGCTACCGGAGCACGGTTGGCTATATTTGCTATCGTGGAACAGAACCATAGGGTAAAAGAAAATCGAGGCCGGACGGAGTCTATGCGTAGGATGACTCGTGTGATTCCATCTGAGCCGATTAAGGATCGTACCGTTGTTGTTGCTTCTGACAAGATTGAACGCATGCCTATCACTTAGCTGGCCGGATAACTCGTTTCGACCGTGAAGCCGAGTAGCTCAACTCAGGCCAGGACCCATTCTGTTGTGCGCTCTTGCAGGGGGCGATCAGACTGAGACCAAGGGCAGGCTAGGCCTAAATGTCCTGGCATCTGGTGTCCCAGATTGTGCGGCGCGGTACGGACCCACGAAATGTGTATCTGAGTTGTACCAAAGGTGACCTAAGGCTGCCTTCGCGCGGTATGCCTAGGTTTGTGTTAGGAATAAATTCCCAGCTGGTTGAAATCGATTCGAATCGCCGTCTCTCCCGGATAGTGAGAAACTTGGCTAGTCCCAACATCGTAGTAACTGTGTTATGGAACATGATGGTTCGGATGAATATGGAATTGCAATACCTGCTATGGTTACTATTGTATGCTTTTAAATGGATATACCACATGTTTGGCACATGATAGTTGTTAATCTAGAGATGGATAGTTATAATTAACCTGATATTGGAACCATAATTGTATAACTAAGTTAATCGCTTTTATGCAAAATGTTGTCAAGCTATCTCCACTTATACAGCCTTGCATAATCCTTGGAGTAATTTTATTTCTGGTTTATGACGGGTAAGTCTAGCTGAGTACCTTCTCGTACTCAGGGTTTTATTTCCCATGTTGCAGATGGCACTGTGTATCATGGTTATTGGAAGAGTTGCTTCTATCCCGCTGTGGATGAGGAGTAAGCCTTGGGCAGGCTTCTTATTAATCCTTCTACATGCTTTTGTGGACCGTGATCGTATTTTGGCACTGTACTAAACTATGTTAGAAACTTTACTTTCAAACTTAATTTGCTTCCGCTTTTATCTATCAAACTCGGTTTGTAATAACTGGTTTCATACTCTGATGATGAAAATGTATCTGTGAACTTTATGTAATATGTGGCATGTATGTTGAATCATGTACGATCTTGGTTGTTGTAAATCGTTTATCGAGACCTGTCGTGGTACTCGACGGACTACTGGGTTTATATGGGTTCAAGTATGACAGTGCGACCGCTTGTGGGACGCCATTGTACTTGTACTCTTATAAATTGGTCGGTTCTGCGACAGATACCAAATCAAGGGGACACAGGACTGCGCTTCCCTATGGATGACGTCACTGAACCTTGTACATCGTGTGAGCTACACATTCCGAAGGGGAATTCCACAATCAAGGTGGCTATCGGTCTTGTTAATCCTATCGACCGAACCAAGACACCAAGGATTCATGGGAATATAATCCAAGAAGGATATGCTACCATCTCGGTAGATAAAGCTGAAAAAGGTTTTAGTGATTTGCCTCTTGACATTCCTGGAGGTGATGGCGAGAAGACTCTAGGAGAAGCAGAGAAGACATTCATTCTATGGCGCAAGCGCTACATCATCATTCCCAGGATGTCGCCTCCACCTCCTCCTGAACTACCTCACCATAGGTGCGGATGAAAACACTACATCATTAATTTATATTGGCTTAAATAATTAACAATCTGCTCATAATAATATGTCATTCCTTTTTTTGTAGAAGATCCTCCCCCAACCTAAGTCCAATTGTTCAATCGCCAGATCATCATAGTGCTCTGTACGATGACAATGTGTTGGAAGGCGAGGTTGCATCCACACCATCTTCAAGGAGGTCTCCAATGCCGCAGCCGCCACCTCCAAGGAGGTCTCCAACGCCTCCCCCGCCCCCGCCTACCAAGAAGCCAAGTACTAGCAAGAGGCCAGCCCCGCAAACGAAGAACCAGTCCCCGCCGACAAAGAAAGCCACCGTGAAACCAAGGGCTATTCCCAAAATAATATCTGAAGAGAAGGAAGAAGTAACTGATGCATATAAAAAAGATATGTCCAGATTCTATGACAAACTTAAAAAGGATCAAGAAGTATGGAGAAACCTGGAGAAATCGTACTTCTTCGTAGCTCCAGATATTCTAAGAAAAAATGTGGCTTCTTACCAACAACAACAGCGGGAATCTCGTAAGCCGTCCAAAGCAACGTTAACGGACTATGACCGCACTCTCACCAAGTCAATTGAGGCGGCACAGAAAAAGAAGCGGGCAGGGAAAGGAGTTGCACAACTCGGACAACAATCGCACCAATCAGTCCCCCCGCTAGTTGTTGGTAATGAATATGGTTCGAATTTAGGATTAATACATCAGGCAAACATACCTCCGGATGTCGATTTGGATCACCTTGGTGAATTTATTGAAGATACTAGTCTCGACCTTTACCAGATGTTTGGTGATAGAAACATTGAGAGTGCGGCGGAGGTTGATATTTGGAAGAAAAAAATTGTACTAGGCCAGAGTCTATACAACCCTCAAGCCTTAGGTGATCTGGGGACGCAAATGTACCTGCTAAACAAATGGTACATGCAGGCGTCTACCGGTAGAGACTTCTGTGTTGGTGTCAGAATTAGAGACGAACATTGGTTCCGTGGCGATGATGTTATGTATGTTGACTTTGCAGAATTTCATCAACTATGCCACCTGACCTCTCTGGACAAAGTTATCATTAGCTGCTATTGCCTGTAAGTAATAATTCTTTCGATCTATTATTAAACTCATCATATGTGTGTATATGCATATAAATTATCCTAACAAGTACTATATATATGCAGATTTACAATGACAGAGCGTGTAGAAAGGAAGGCTGCAATAAAATTGGTTTTGTTGATCCCCATATAGTATTCAAAGACCCAATTACTCCAAAGCCTAATTGGAAGTCTAAGTCAGAGAGTAACCTCATGAACTTCTTAGTGAACCAACGCCACAAGAAGGATATACTATTTCCCTACAACTTCAAGTGAGTGTTAATAATGTCGTTCATCCTTAATGGCTCATATGGTGATTCTAGTTAATTAATGAGTGTTATGCGTTATATCCTATAAACACATGCAGCAATCACTGGATATTGATGGACATCGATCTGGTGAAAAGTCACTTGATAATCTATGACTCGATGAGAAAACCACAACAAGACTACCAAGATATGATAGATATTATTTAGAGGTAATTTCGGTATCTCTAGCAACTATATATACACACAAACATGATGATTAACTATATCTGATGACGTGACAAATTTTTTATTGGGCAGTGTTTGGAAAACCTTTATTGAGAAACAACACATGGGAAAATGCAAAGCGCCACTGAATGTAATCCCTTTGAAAGTAAGTTCCCTAAATCGCATTATCTTTATTAATTAAACATATAGCTTTCACCGGATCACCAGATTGGATGACAAATCTTTTTCTCGTAAAGTGATGTCTGAGGCAGGAACAGGGGAACAACTACTGTGGTTACTATGTTTGCAAGTTTATCAAGGAGGTCTCCCAAAGAACTCCTACAGAGAGACTCAAAGTACATTAAAAATACACTATATATTCATTTAATTATTATTATTATTGATTGTGTTACTATGTCTTTATATATATATATATGTACAGATATTAATTTATTTTCCTTTAATTCAAACCTGTAGGCTCGATGGTTGGAGGAAAAGGTCATACGGCAAGACCAGTTCAAAGCAATTCAAGAGTCTATAGCCGGATTTTTTAATGACCAGGTCATCGATTCCAAAGACGAGTTCTACTTCGACCCAACACTGCCATGAAAGCCAAGTTAGAGGATAAGAGGAAACTTGTTATATCACAACAACTGTAATGCAATCTTTTGTAATATATGCACATGAAATAATATAATATAAAATACACATATGCATGCATGCATGTAAATATATATATATATATATATATATATATTATATATATATATATATAGTTCTATGCTTGAATTGTGTCATTTAATACGTTCATTGTGCTTGAACCGAAACATACTATACGCGCGTATAAATGTATTATTAGCAACGTACAATATGACTTCGAAAACCTATTTTGAAAAGAAAACAAAAAAATGAAAAGAAAAGAAAAAGAAAAAAAATAACCTTTAGTCCCGGTTGGTTGGCATGTCAGGAGGCACCTTTAGTCCCGGTTGGTGTTACCCACCGGAACTAAAGGTCCCCTCGGTTCCTGACCCAGGACTAAAGGACCCCCTTTAGTTCCGGATGCTTGCTCCCGGGTGGGGAACCGGGACTAGATGGGGTTCTCCACCGAGAGTAAAGGCCGTCTCTGTACTAGTGAAAACTAACAGTGATACAAGCCATCACTGCTGGTTGCCAAAACCGGCACAGATGTCCACCTTACTGTCGATTTTTGAACCAAAACCGACAGTGATCTAAAGATGCTCCTCACGAGCCAGCAGTGCTCCCGCTGACCACCACAGCAGGAGCACTGCTCCCACCTACCCCGACAGCTTTACTTAAAAAAACCTACCACGACGGCTAGCGCCTATAAAATGGCCCTCGACCAGGAGCCTCTCAACGGCCAAGTCTAGGTGTTGTTTAACTTGCCACCCTCTCGCTGCTTATTTCTCACTTCGTTCTTTCTTAGCTAGTATACACATCTATGGCCTCTCTGTGGAAAGCCCTCCACATACAAATTTCAATAAGTGTAGTCATCCGCAAGGATGGTGCACACAAAAGGTACTAGAAGAATATTTTTGAAGATAGAGCAATGCCGAAGCTTGGGGACGCCGCGAGGTTGTCAGAGTCATCCTATGTGGTGTGCTCTGGCCTGTCTGTCCAGAGCGATATGGGTTCATCGGTGCTCGACAAAAGTCCCGTGTGCTCTGGATCGTCTGTCCGGAGAGGCATGGGTTTATTTTTAGAATTTTTAGAACTATTGTGAAGTTTATTTTTAGATAACCAACACCAAGTACCTCCTGAGGTGTGTGCTGATGCCTCCTGAATTTTAAATAGATGTGATTCCAAACAAATTCAGACGGTTCTAGCTTTAAATTGCTAGCTACCTATTTGACTAGCAAATGGATTACTTCTAAAATTAATCACTTGTTGAATGCAAAGTCATGAAAATTGGTTCAATGCCGTATGGTATTCTTACAGTATTAGAAGTTCTGGTGAGCAAAAGGATGTCTGTATTTTCAGTTGCCATATTCTTAGGTGATTTTATAGATTTATCATATTTAGTTGTTTTCTTGTAATACTGGAGGCTGAGGCTTCTATTTGGTGGCTAATGAGAATGACTGCAGCAGGCGACTGAAATCTGAATTCCTTGTCCAGTTTGATGGGGTTTCCTCAAACCCAGGTGATTTAGTAATTGTTATAGGTTAGCATCTTTATCTTCCTCTAGCTGTTTAATTATGCTTAGCTTTTACCGTATTACTCTTAACTTCAACTCCTAGTATTTTGTTTCCATTACTTAAGTAACCTTGGCTAGGACATGTTAGGAATTTTGCTTTGTATTTTTGCTTCTTGGGGTGTCAATTCTGTACTCCGTCATTTCTGAAACAGTTTTCAGCCTTATAGGGCAGGAGCTGTCATCACTAAATTAGACTAATGATTGTTCTTTGCATTGCCAAAACATGACATTATCTGTATACAGGATTACAGGTGTTTTTTCTTTTTTAATGCTGAATCATGTTTTCTTGTGTTATCTATATTTTGTTGATGCCAATTCTCTGTCCAGGGGCTACTAATAAACCTCACTCAAGAGTTGGATGTCGCTGTTCTTCGAAGACTGGTAAGATCTATCCTAACATATATGTGGTGTGGTACTGTTTCTGTTGGGTTTAGAGTGTTTTTCAATTATCTTGCTGTTCTCAGGAGCAAACTTAAATGGCTCTCAAATTGGCTTTGCACGTCTGTTTTGCAAAGCAGAGGCCTATCTAACTTAAATGACTTAGTTGGCCATGTGGTTTTGAACTCCCTGATTTGGAGTATTATTTTGAACTCCCTAGCTGGCTCTTGTTGACCATGGCATAAATTTTATTCTCAGTAGATGGATCTGCACAGTGGCAACATGTACCTCAGGAGCACAAGGTATATGCAAATCCAACAGCTTGTTCATGACTAATCTTCATACACTAATTTTCATTGTAGCCTTTTTCCTATGTGGCAACATATACCTCAGGAGCACAAGCTATGCTTTATTTTTTGTTCATAGCAAGTTTATGTCTCCCTTACATAGCTGCCTACTTTCGGATCTCTACTATGCTATGTAGGTGTCATCTGAAGAACTTGGAAGCCAAATCATGATTTGATGATGCCTTAGTATGTTCTGTGTAAATTATCTATCTATCCATCTATGTTGGAGGCAAGTGTAATGCAATGTCTGTAATGAGCTGCAAGACGTGTCTGTGATTTGCGTCTGTGAGGATTTTTCCTTTTTTTATTTTTGTAAATCTTTATTACAGATGCGCTTTTGTGGTAAGGGTCATTACAGACACGCGTTGGCTATGCGCGTCTGTGGTAGGGGTCATTACAGACGCGTTTTATGCTCAACCAGTCTATCTAAACCTAATCACAGTGTGTTTAACGCGCATATGTAGTATGGGCTTATTGCAGATCGCGCAATGTTCATGTCTATAATAAGCACTTATCACATACGCATCATGGTGCGTCTGTAATGTGTCTTTTTTTTAACGTAGTGCATGTACTACTAGGATATGCACATTTGAATATTTCTTTGCCAACAATTCGAGTGAGAGATGTTACTCGCGGTAAATTGGGAACTGAACTATTCATAAACAGCGATGACTATTCAGAAATAGTAGAAGAGCATGCAAATGCATACGTGTACTGGTGTCTGGTGCGTGCATGGATGGCATTGCAATGCAGCACTGGAAGTAATCCACTGCAAGAAGGCGAGTTACCTGTTTGCCAGTAGCCTACGGATCCTAGGCCTAGAGCTCTGTGCCAAATTATTGCACAGCCAACGTAAATTCTCGCTGTAAAAGTTTAAAAAAAAAATCTCGCTGTAATTTGGTGCACGGATAGTAAAACTACTGTTGATAAGTCATCGATCACTATGCTCTTGAGAATGACATTGGCAGAGTTCAATTATCAAGTTATGTTTAGACTTTAGAATTCAGGAATTCCGTGGAAACCTACGAGAAATGAAAGCTATCAATTTTTGCAGGGATAAATAAAGATAACCACGGTTATAGTAACATAATTTCTATAAACCATATTAGCATGGAAAGCGTAAGTTTAAGAAAGGAAAAAAATAGAATAATTCAAGTTATATATACAAGCTATCCAGTATTCCAGTTAACGAGTCACACTATCCACCAACATCTATTTAGTCAACGTCAGCAAGCCACACCATATACACTACCGTTTATTTATAATAGTCTACCCTTCATGCAAAATATCCACACCAATGAGCTGCATAAGACAACACTACTACGGATTCAGACATCACTGTCGGATTTCGGTGAACCGATAGTGATTTACCTTCACTGTCGGTTCTAAACTTGAAAATCAGAAAATAATTGGGGGCGGGCCAAAACCGGTAGTGAAGGTCCACGTCACTGTCGGTTCGTGGCTTGCGCCGGCAGTGAGTTGATGGCCACTTATCACTGCCGGTTCTAGCCAAGAACTGACTGTGATTTTGTGAAAACATTGTCGGTTCTGGCTAAGAACCGACGGTGATAAAATAACTGTACAAAAAGCTGGCGCCGTCCTCTCCTTCCTCCTCTTTGGAATCTTGAGCACAGAGGCGTGCGTTTGGGCCCTACATCCATTGTTACGGCTGCTCTTCACCATAAAGCTAGCTCTTGGATTTGGAAGAATAGCTTGATCTTCTTGCTTTAAGGTTAGTAATAAGCATCCACTCCTTTGATTTTGTTGCTTAATTAGCGTTGTTTTGATGGCTATATTGCTTGATTCTCATTCTAGTTTTTTCTCCATTCTAGAGAGCACTTTTCTAATTGGACTTTGTGCAAGGCTTTCAAGCATGAATCCATCATCCAAAAGGTTGGTGTCTTTAAACACATTTAAATTCCTAGCTAATTAATTACATGGTGGTCAAGATCATTGTTAATATGTGATGCTATAATTAGTTCTTGATAGGAGTAGAGTAGATTCTTTTATAATTTTGGTGAGCAAATTAATCCATGTGCCACCTACCAACACATTGTTTGGAGCTACATTGTTGTTCATGATTATGTCTCCAATTTTAATGTTTTTTTTAAATTAGTGTCTCCATTTTATGTGGCATAGAGTAGAATAATTGTTCTTCATTATTGTGCAACAATTGTTTTTTAATGGGGCTATAATTTTCAATTTATATATGGCCGAGGCTACTAATTTCAATTTTTTAATAATTAGTGTACAATAATGTCTTCCAAAAACGGGGTGACTAAATTAAATAAGTGTAGAATAAATTGTAGTTTTCGAGCAACAATTGTTATTCATGAAGCTCAACTTCTTATTAATTTCTCTGTAATTACTGTCTCAATAATTTTCTATAGAGATGGATCGAGAGTGGATGGAAATGTCACGAACGAACAAGCGGTACATGCTCGGCGTCGACAAGTTTCTCACCGATGCCAAAGCCATGCTGGGAATGGGAACCATGTCTTCTGTCCATGCAAAGATTGCATGAATCAAAGGAAATGGGATCAAACTAAGTCTATACGATCACAGTTGATTACCAGGGGGTTCATGCCAAACTATACGATATGGACTATGCATGGCGAGGTTGGTGTGAATGTTCCGCAGGAAAACGATGATGATGTGGTCATGCCTGACGTAGCCCTCCACAATGCTAAAGAGGAACCTAGTGTCAACACGGAACCTATGACCACCATTAATAATATGTTTAGGAACACGCTAGCTGACGACACCGAGAATAACGATGGCATTTCTCAGCTCGTACGTAATATAGAGAGCGAGTGTCTTAGTGAAAGACAGCTGAGAAAGCTAGAGAAAATGAGACAAGATGGCAAAACACCATTGTATAAGGATTATCCAATGAGCAAACTAGAAGCCGACATTATGCTGCTAGAGTTCAAATCAACAAACGGATTGAGCGATAAAGGCTTCGATCAGTTGTTAGCTATAATAAGGAAAATGCTCCTAGAAAAAAATAAGTTACCAGAAAAGACACCTGGCCAAGCAAATGATCTGCCCCATCGGTCTCAAGGTTGAAAAAATCCACACGTGTTCCATTGATTGCATATTGTACCGTGGAGACGAATACAGAGACTTGGATGCGTGCCCCAAGTGTGAAGCTCCATGGTATAAGGAAGAGCCGTCAGATGAGGGTACCAAGACCAAGGAGGTCCATGAAGGTCGTTTGCTATTTCCCTATAGCTCCCGGGGTGCATAGGTTGTTTACATGTGTAAAGTCAGCCAAGTTGTTGTGCTGGCATGGCGAAGAGCGTAAGAAAGATACAATGATGAGGCACCCCGCTGATGGAAAGGATCGGCGGACTATCAATACTATGTTCTATAATAACATTGGTGGAGAGGTAAGGCATCTTTGGTTTGGTTTGAGCATAGATGTGATGAATCCTTTCGACTAGGTTAGAAGCAATCATAGCACCTGGCTAGTGACACTCTATATATACAACCTTCCACCTTGGCTCTTCATGAAGCGATCGTACATCCAGATACCACTACTGATCCAAGGGCCAATACAACCTAGGAATGACATCGATGTATTTCTGGAACCAGTGATCGATGAACTAGTGGAGATGTTTGAAAAGGGTGTGAAGGATGTTTGGGATGAGTACAAAAAGGAACATATCACGATCAAGGCAGTACTTATCGCTACAATCACCGACCTGCCAGGGTGAGGTTGCTTGTCCAAAGAGAAGACAAAAGGATGTACTGGATGTGTCGAGTTCTTGGATGACACCGATGCGGTACATGTGCTAAATAACTCATAGATAGTTTATATGGGACATCGTAGGTTCCTATATAAGGATCACCCTTACCATAGGAACAAAAAAGATTTTTACGGGACTGTTGAGAAATGCTTACCTCCAAAATATCAAGACGGGCCTACGATATTTTGAGAAGTCAACAAACTAGAAGTTGTCCTTGGGAAGGGGGACAATGCAGCAGCAGCGCCTGATGGGAGCATATGGAAGAAAAAATCGGTTTTATGGAAACTACCTTACTGGCCAGTGCTAAGTGTACTTCACTGTCTTGATCCCATGCATATTATTAAAAATGTGTGTGATAACACGCTTAACAGCTTGATGGATACTGGGGGACATCGAAGGATTCACTAGCCACACACCTGGATATGCAACACTTGGGAATCAGGAAGAAGCTGCATCCCTTGGCGCTAGAGGATGGCCAGTTCGAACTTTCGGTTGTGTCATGGACCTTGAAGAAGGAAGAAAAGCGTGCGCTTATTTCTTTCTTTAATGAACTCAAAGTCTCGATGGGCTACTGTGCGAACCCGAAGAGGCTAGGGAACATGAGAGAACTCAAGTTCAACTATGGTTATATGAAGGCCCATGATTGTCATGTCATTATGACTCAACTGCTCCCTGTTGCCCTACGTGGTATCCTCCCCCCAAAGGTCGGTGCCCCAATCATAAAGCTATGCTCATTCTTCAACGCGATCTTAAAAAAAGTCATTGATGTGTCCACGCTGGACCAGCTGTAGCGGGACATAGCTGAAACTCTCGTTAGGCTTGAGATGCATTTCTTGCCGACTTACTTTGACATCTCAATGCATCTGCTCGTTCATCTTGTTGACTAAATTAGAGCCCTTGCCACAATATGCCTGCATCAGATGTTCCCTTTCGAAAGGTTGATGAAAGTTTTCAGGAGGTATGTTAGGAATAGATTCATGCCAGAAGGGAGCATGGTTGAAGGATGGTCAACGAAGGAGACCATTGAGTTATGCACATATTATCTAGACATCAATAGGGTCGGAGTTCTAGAATCTCATCATAAAAGAAGACTAGGTGGCAAAGGAACGATCAGGGAGAAATCTATCATAGTAGACGGCCCCGTTTCTTTCAGACAGGCGTAGTTCGCTGTTCTCCAGCAAGCAAAGGATGTGATGCCAAACATTGACGAGCATAGGCAATCGCTGCAAACTTTGTATCCGAGCAGGTTATAGGCTTGGCTAGATAAAAAACATATGAGGAATTTGTCAACTGGTTGCGACGCCGCTTGATTGGAACAATGTTGGGTAATCAGTTGGATATCTTCGCCAAGGGACCTTCAAGTACGTTGCTTAAGTACCAAGGGTATTGTTGACGGTAGTTAACAACCATTATAAACCATTAATATAACATGTATAAGGGCATAAATATAATCACCAATGAAGGTTTAGGGGTTTAAACTAATAAATTCTATAAGTTTTGGTGAATCTGTATTTTCTGCAGGGTTTATTTAGAAAACCATCAAGGTGGACCTATATGTCAGATTTAATTGCGCTTATCTATAGTAAAAACAGACACCAGAAGACTCTAGAAGACTCGAGAGGACTCCACACCGAAGCGAAGGGTGAGACGCCGCCAGGTGGGGTTGGCCAGCCCCACCTGTAAGCCACCCCACCCCTGGGGCCCACCTATCAGCCTCTCGTTGCAATGTCGGTTCTTCACTATCTTCTAGGTTGCATCTACGTTGTCCTTTAAGTCAGTTTGATCAAAGGGCTCACGTTGGACGCTCCGGCCTATATATATCAGCCCATGTCCCCCTGAAGGCACAAGTCATTTGAGAAGACAAAAACCCTAATCATCCTCAGAGCTCCACCATATTCTAGGGCATAGCTAGTTAGGCTAGGTCTAGAGGGAGGCAAGCAGGCTTCGCTTGGATTCCTGATCTTGTCAAGAGCGTGATTCAGTATAATCTTTGTACCCCCTCTCTTTTGTACCTCCATTACTTTTATATGCTAGTTACAATTGTTATGATAATATTAGTATTCATCTTATTCACGTTCTTTATTATAATATTCATCGTCTACTTTGGTTATATGCTTAGTATAGCTAGTTTATCATTATATCCATGCATAAGTTCGTATAGCACTCGCTCCGCTGCGCACGGGGTGAGTGGTCGACATTGTGTAAGCGTGGTGCTTATACATTGTTTATCTCGGATACACCCTATATTCTGGATCATGTGGTAGATCATGGATGTGACACTCCCGTTGAGTCCTGTGTAGTCCACTCCCCGAATATAGGCACATGTAGGGTCCGGTTATGAAGGAAGATCAAGCTTTGTTCTTAATCTTCCTTAGTAATATCCCTTATGAGTAGATATGAGGATGATCTTAGCAATGATTACTAGGTAAAATTGCACTAATCAATGTATGCTTTGACTTTAGTTAGGAATGACTTAGGAATTATTCTTCTAATATTCTACATGACCATGCTAATACCATAGAAATGAGTACTCTGAGTGATTTATCATTATTATTGATTAATACTTATTATATATCTTATTCTATGACTTACTCCTGTTATGAGTAGAACATTGGTTATGGTTTATTTCTTATTCAATAGTATAAGTTATCAATACATGTCCATGCTAGACCTTCCCTGTGGTAAAAATATAAATAACGATACCGAATACTTTCGGGTAAAGTGCTACAATGGTATATTATTTGTGCGCTTACAGATCCTTTTTAATCATATATTTATATATTCTTTCTAGTCACATAAAGTGATAAAGAACTATTTAGTATTATTCTAGTAGTAATGTTGTGTAGTACCAATAAGCATCTTTGGCATCGTCACTAGGAATGACAACCTAATAAAGTAATGTTAGGAGATATAGGTTTATAATAGGTGGCTACTTAAAACAAGTGACACGTTAATAAATACCAACAGATATAAGATCAATGGATTTACATTTTACATAAAAAAACAAGATGGAAAGAGCACATACCAAAACAATGGTGTTTGTTTTGATGATCACGACAAAAACAACAACGTGCAGGCGACGTACTATGATTTCATAGGGGAGATATGAGAGCTAAACTATGGTCGGTTGAGTTTTTACTGTAGTATAAATTCAAAAGCACCTTACCCTTGCTTTCACAGGCTTTTGAGTTTGAAAATTACCCACCTGTCACTCGATATGAAAGCGAACCGAAAGGAGACGCGATGTCGCAGACCCGACGCCCGCAGGAAAGAAGAGGAGCTCCGGAGCACCCACCTCGCCAGAGCGGCCATCTCGCCGGAGTAGTCTCCAACGTGCTCCTCCTCCGGCGGGCTCCCTCCCTCCCTCCCTGCTTAGGCCTCTAGTCGCGTGGACGCGATGTGCTCCTCCTACGACGGCGGGCGCCTCCCTCCCTCCTTGCTTCGCCCAGATCCGGCCGGGCCTCCCTCCCTGCTTTGGCCTCCAGTTGCGCGGACGCGACGTGCTCCTCCTCCGACGGCGGCGGTGCCTCCCTTCCTCCTTGCTCCTACCAAGCCTCCCTCCCTCCCTACTCCGGCCAGATCCGGCGAGGCCTCCCTCCCTCCCTGCTCTAGCCAGGCGATGCCTCCCTGCTTCGACCGGTGACGAAGCTTCTCTTCCTTCCTGCTCGGGCCAGCGGCGCCTCCCAGCAGCATCCACTAGGGTTGCCGCCCGCCGTGGCCACCTCGCCGGCCGCCCCCAGGCCTGCTCGCCGGAGCGCCGCCCCTCGCCGGAGTGCCGATCTGAGGAAGAAAAAGGACACAGGAAAGAAAAAACACCGAAATATGCATGGACCTGTGGGGTCTGCTGGCAGTGTTTTTTCAAAAGCCACAGCAAGTGGAACCAAACGGCTTTTTTAAAAGCTACAACTCATAATCTACATTATTTTTTTTAAAAGCCAAAGCTCACAGTAGCTTTTCTAAAAGCCACAGCTCAACCAGACAGGGCCTTGCTCTTGCCGGTTACTAGAAGCAAGGTCGATGGAGTTCTTCACCTCCCACGCCCTTTTATTTTCCATGTTGGATATTAATGTTAACACACATCGTGTTGAGTGAGCAAAACTTTATAATAATTTTGCATTGATCCCTCTTTTTTAAAGAGGTGTGAAGCCTAATTTTATCCATTATCTAAAAAAGTATCAAGGGCACCTATACTGGTGTTGCGCCCTAATTGTCCCGTGAGGAGAAGCACCAACAAATGGCCCCCACGCCCTTTCAAAAAAACAAATGCCCCCCACGGCCCTAGCCTAGTAAAGAAGTATGTTTCCTCGTTCGTATGCAATGGTAGGATTCCTATATTTCATCTCTTTTTAAATTAAAATTGAGTTATTTGCTCTCACTTCAATATTAATGTCCTGTAAATTATATATTGGCTTTTGCATCATTTTGCTCTGCTTCCTTCCTAGGGTTTATGCCGAGTAAATTTTCTAGTATGTATACCATTCAAATGTCCCAAACATTTATCGAGTGCCATTTTGCCATAAATTGACTGATACAATCAAAACCATTATGTAATACAAATGTATAGTTTTAAATTTAATTAATTTTCATCGAGAACCATATGCATAAATTATGTTTGAAATTTTAGTAACAACACAGGGGTATTTATCTAGTAGTTTACGAGTAGGAATTCTTTTTTTTAGGGGTACGAGGAGGAATTCTGGATTCAAGCGATTGTTTATAATTGGGCCCCGTTCGCGTGCCCTTAAACCCGGCTTGATCCGCTTCTTTTTTCATCCGGAACAGTATTTTCCTCTCACAAATTTCTCTAGAATTCATCCAAACCATCAAAATTTCTCCACAACTATACCAGCCGAACACCCCCGTAGTAGGAACTTTTTTTTTCCCACCGAAACTGGGGAAAGCACGAGGTGGGCTCGAAACGATAGGGGGCCGAGAAAGAGGGTTTGTACGAACTGGGCTCGAATCAATGGAATGGGCATGTGCCGAGAAGAGGGTTTTGCAGGAAGAGGGGAGAAAAAAGGAGAAAGAGGAAGAGGGAAACCCTTGGCCTCGCGCCGAACACCGTGACACTCCGCCTCTCCCTCCGCGCACCTGCCTGCATCCGCGCCGCCACTTCCCTTGCTCGCCTCCGCCTTCTGGAGCGAGCGGCACCGCGCTAGCGGCAGCCATGGCGCTCGCCTTCGACGAGTTCGGGCGCCCCTTCATCATCCTCAGGGAGCAGGAGAAGAAGACGCGCCTGCGCGGGCTCGACGCGCAGAAGGCCAACATCGCCGCCGGCAAGGCCGTCGCGCGGATCCTCCGCACCTCGCTCGGACCCAAGGGCATGGACAAGATGCTCCAGTCCCCCGACGGAGACGTCACCATCAGTACGCATCTGCTTCCCTTCTTCATTGGATGATTGTGTACGCTGGTCGTGGTGTAGCATGTGTACCGGGATGGGGCGATCTGAGAGGGAACGACCCGCCGCCCTTGGATCATCGACCCAGGTGGCCCAGGTGAAGTGGTAGTCCTTTGAGAACCAGGGTTTTTGAGTGGCGGGTGAATGTCTTGAGATCTAGCTTATTGCCGGACAGTTGCTCGAACTGGCCCCCCCAAGTGAGGTTCCCGACAGTTTATGATATGTGCAATGTTTCGGTTTTGGGTGTTAATTCGCCAAATCCAGTTTTGTGTTTTACAAGTTCATTTTGTAGTTATTTACACGATACAAGGCATCTCACTGAAAGTTCTGCCTTATGACATGCCAGCAAATGATGGGGCCACGATTCTGGAGCAGATGGATGTTGACAACCAGATTGCAAAGCTGATGGTGGAGCTGTCCCGTAGTCAAGACTATGAGATCGGGGATGGTACCACTGGGGTGGTGGTCATGGCTGGGGCACTCCTAGAGCAGGCTGAGAAACTTCTGGAGCGTGATATTCACCAGATACGGGTTGCCGAAGGTTATGAGATGGCATCAAGGGTAGCTTTTGATCACCTTGAGCGCATCTCCCAAAAGTTTGAATTCAGCGCAGACAATATAGAGCCCCTGGTTCAGACCTGCATGACGACTCTGTCGTCAAAGATGTAAGTTATAATACAGGACCTTCTGTTCAATCCGTCAACTTTATGATGCAAGGGTTTTGTTAAGTAATTTCTAGTCTGAATTGGTTCTTTGGCATCATGAATTTTAACTTGTTTATTTTTTTCTGTATGTATCCTGTGTCATTTATTTTATTCTGAAGTAAAAAACTTCTGTCTGCCGAGGATGTGACATAATCACATGAAACTTTTTTCTGGTTTTCTTCCTTTTATCTGTGTTGACCTAACAGAAATAGGATAGCAGATTGCATTGGTTTGCGCGCCCAACCATTGGGTGATTCATATATATATACAGCAATGATTTTTCTTTTGTTCTTCACATTATCAGCTCTGTAGTTCTGCTCCTTGTATGATTTTTGTTGCAGGTAATGCTCATATACCAGAAAATATATTTTTCTACTCCTTTATGATACTTTCTTTGTTGGTAGATTTTTGTAGAAAAACAGAGCAGAACGTCTGATGGTATCTATTCCTCTTCTACAGTGTTCACCGTTGCAAGCGGGCACTGGCAAAGATTGCTGTCAAAGCAGTCCTTGCGGTTGCTGATTTGGACAGGAAGGATGTTAACTTGGATTTAATCAAAGTAGAAGGCAAGGTCGGTGGGAAGCTGGAGGACACAGAGCTAATATATGGAATTGTCGTTGACAAAGATATGAGCCACCCTCAAATGCCAAAGAGAATTGAGGATGCTAAGATAGCCATCCTGACGTGCCCATTTGAGCCCCCGAAACCTAAGACAAAGCATAAGGTTGACATTGATACTGTAGAGAAATTCCACCTAAGACAAAGCATAAGGTTGACATTGATACTGTAGAGAAATTCCAGACGCTGTGTGGGCAAGAGCAGAAGTACTTTGATGAAATGGTTCAGAAATGCAAGGTAAGCACTAAACTATTTAGTTGTGAATATCCTAGTTTTTGGTACCTGGCTGATAATGATCTTATATTGGTTTGGATGCGAGATCCTCAATTGAAATAATTATATTGTTACATTGCCCAGTTTTCATTTGTCGACAATTGTTTTATTGTAAATGTTTCAAAAACTTTGAAATATTTCCCTTTACAACTACAAAATAAGGTATTATGCGTGTATCAAGCATTCAAGCGTATTTGTGTCATTCAGTGTGTTTGCTTTGCTCAGTAACTATTCACATATATTCTGTAGGATGTTGGTGCAACCCTGGTTATTTGTCAATGGGGTTTTGATGATAAAGCCAATCATCTATTGATGCACAGAAATCTGCCAGCTGTCAGATGGGTTGGTGGTGTTGAAATGGAATTGATTGCCATTGCTACAGGTCCACATGCTCCTATAGCTCACTCATGATTAATTGATTATAACTGACCTGCGAATGCAATACCTGATATTTGAAAACTGACTGTAGGAGGATGGATTGTTCCAAGATTTCAAGAGCTGAGTCCAGAAAAGCTAGGGAAGGTATCATCTTCTGCACACATTTTATTTCAGTTATATGGAACCTGCATAGTTGACCATATCTTGACGATGTGGTGTCCAATTATGCAATTGTAGTGCCCAAACTAGAGTGAACAGATCATCCTTGGGGACAGGGCATTGCATTGATATTTTTTTCGTGTATAATAAGTAACTCCTTTATTGTTTCTGACAGGAAACAAGTGAGCAATTTCATCTGTTGGATAAAAGTACTTGTTTATTGTTGAATTGTTAGGATATTTACTGATTTTTAACTGGTTTCTGAGTTTATGAAGGTGATTTAAGTATCACTGGTCAATAAATTGAATCCTTGACTTCAATGTGGTCAACTGTAATGGCACTCTTAGTAGCTTAGCAGTTTGGTTTAGCCTTTTTTTATCAAATTGTGTTGATCCCATTTGAATGCCTACAATACAGTACATAAAAAAAAATCTGCAGGCATCTTTATGGATTGCAAATAGCTATGCGAAGCATCATTTTGATTGATCTGCTTGAATAGGCTGGATTAGTCAGAGAGAAGTCATTTGGAACAACCAAGGACCGGATGCTTTACATTGAGCAGTGTGCCAATTCCAGAGCTGTAACTATTTTCATTCGTGGTGCTATGTTCTGATGTTTGTATCCTTTTTCTTGCTTTCATATAACATCTATACATATGCCCACCTCCTTTATCAGACATCAACATCAACATTTCATATGATTTGGAAACACTCCACAGCTGTTCTGAATAAAGTGACTATCATCTAACAGAGTGGATGCTATCCTAAAAATTAATAAAAAAAGTGGGAGCTATGTAGCTGTATCAGTATTCTGATTGAATTTTCAAACCAAGGATTGTCTTGTATAACTGGTGGTATTAATCCTGCTGCATCAGGAACCAATATTGTATACAATTTTGTGCAATGAAAGATTTGTAGGTAAATCATTTGTTGGACAACAAAGCTACAAATATTTCCTTATTTTGGTTTGTGGTAAAAACTATCTACTGCTGTACAGGAAATAAAATGATGATTGAGGAGACCAAGCGCAGTCTTCATGATGCTCTTTGTGGCAAGGAATCTGATCCGCAATAACTCAAGTGTGTATGGTGGTGGCTCGGCAGAGATATCTTGCTCAATTGCTGTTGAAACTGCAGCAGATCGGCACCCTGGAGTTGAGCAGGTGCTTGTTGTCTTTGGAGCTTATACTTGCTGCGATGTAATATGGTACCTTCTGACTGTTTCTTTGATGTGCAGTATGCTATCAGGTCATTTGCTGATGCATTGGACGCTGTTCCACTAGCCTTAGCTGAAAACAGTGGTTTGCCTCCTATTGATACCTTAACTGCGGTGAAAGCTCAACAAGTGAAGGTATTTTAATTCTGTATTCCTTTTTTTTTCAAGTATATTACTTTAAATTTTTAATAGCTGCTGTGGCCTCTTGAAACTATGTGATAGCTCTGGATCCTTTTACTTGTCATCCAGATCATACTCGATTTGTAGTTTGAATTTGGCCTTGTGTAACGTTGTCTTTTTTTTCTCCACCATTAAGTGCGCTTGTACAATCTGATCTAGTACAGTAGTACTACATAATGTGATTGTTTCAGCACTTCTGTTGTGGTCGCAATGCTCTTTGTAGTGTTTCAGTATGGTATTCTTGCTGTTAATCATTACTGCTTAGGTATACTGCTTGGAAACCGTGGTGACATGTGTTTACTGAACACCTTTTCAGGATAGCAACCCCCGTTGTGGCATAGATTGCAATGACGTTGGCACCAATGACATGAAAGAGCAGAACGTCTTTGAGACCCTGATTGGCAAGCAGCAACTGATCTTACTTGCCGCGCAGGTGGTGAAGATGATCCTCAAGATCGACGACGTGATCTCGCCATCTGAGTACTGATGAAGCCTGGGAAAGAATAGACAGCTGTGCTTGGTGACAATTAGGCGTCAGAGACTCAGGGGGGCTGCGAAGCCGAGTCGGTTTATGAACGGCGCCGTGGTTTGAAAAGCAGAAACCATTCCACATGCTGTGCGGTTAATTTGCCCGTGCCATTGATGGTACCTAAAGAAGTAGCTGCTGCAGCTGCGCGCACACTCTTAGCACTTAGCAGAGCACTATCTGAACAGATTCCATGATGCGCTAGCTACTTTTGTTGAGTAAATTCTAATGTCACAAAATTATAAGGCTTTCTTTAATGTCTTGAAAGTTGTTCATTTTCCATGAATACCATTATGTGAATTTTGTGTTTCTTGCTGCCGTTTCATCATGTACCGTGAAATAATGGGTCTCTGACTATATCGGCCTTCAAGATGAGAAGGTTTATCCATCAAATTTCATTGCAGATATGTCCTTGTGAGTCTAACATTATGGGCCCACCAAAAAATCAAGCCCACGGGCTTTTTCCCATCCTGAGGGTTTGTTCGGTTATTTCTTTAGCTGGCTTATTTGGCGTGTGCAGACAAGACAGATGACGTCTTGTTTAGTGTATCTTGGCAATTCTTCACCCTTTGACCTATATATAAAGAGTAATACAAAATGTTCCTTTGATTGTTCCTGGTCTTTCTATCAAATGTTTATTTTGGCTATTTGTTTTTGAAGGATTAGATATTAGTTGAAAATAAGAAAAGAACTTGTTTGTGATGGATAATTCCAATCTACTATTCTTCAAAACCAATTTCTCTGAACTGAAACGAGTGATCTGATAAATTTCTAAGTTATGTATGTTGCTTTGTTAAAAATGAACCCCAAGGCAACCAAGAGAACAAACCAAGCAACTAGTCAGTACTTGGTCTTTCTATTTGCAAACACGAAAAACCTGGACCTACCAGGAATGTATAGATGTTTAATATAAAACGGTAATCCTTGTTTACTTAGTCTTGCAATTCAACATTTTTAGATAGCCTGTGGCAACAAGCATGTTCACTGTAATGATTTTTCTACTTTTTTTTCTGTCTATAAAGACATTTGAGTTAAGTTTTATTTGATGTTTACTTTGTAGCAGAAATATGGATGAAATGAAAGATGGTTTTCTGATGTCCTCCAAGGGAAGGAAACAAAGCTGCAATATTTGATAGTGTGTGATTAGAAGACTAACGAAGATGTATATTTCATTTTTTACATGAGCAATCCTATGTTCATACATGCACAAGAGTGTCTTTTTTTTTCAGATTTTTAGAATTTCATAGTTTATATACCATTTTCTTAATTTTTTTGGATGGAACTCCCATTTATATTTTATTTTGTAGCACATTTTGTTTTGAATCGAACATGTTTATATTTGGTGTTCTACATTTTTTTTTTATTTTGGCATCCACCAGAGTAATTTCTTTGAGTCAGACGTGAAATTCCTGCTGATCTCACACAGTCACGCATCCTTCCAAATGCGTGTCTGACGCAGATTCCAGACATGGGAAATTTCCCCTGGTTCCATACATGGATTGGGTGGTGGGCAGGGTTTAACCAAATCCAAATGTGGATTAGAAGCATTCGTATCTACCTTAACCAAATCCAGGAATATACAACACACACTTAGCCCTCAAGTCAAAATTCCTTTAGGGCCTTGTTTGATGCATTCGTACCTACCTTAATCCACATATGTTGGAGTGGAAATTAAATTAATTTCCATCTCCAATCCACTTTAACACATATGGATTGAGGTACGAGTGCATCTAAAAATCTCTCAATCTTCTTCAATCCTCTTGGATTGGAAATTAATTGAACAAGTCATAACTAATAACTCATCCCCCCTCAAACCATATGGTGGCTGAAGGCGCATCAGGCTCCGACAGCCCTGTGCCATAGCACGCTAAAAGTCCCATGTTTGGTTTCAGTAATTGAGATTACTAGTGGACTAACCTTTTGAAGTGTTGATTATAAGTGAAGTCTACACCAAAATGGAGAGCAAGGCTAGAAGTTGGATGAAGGGTGATCAATCCAAATGGGGCAAGCTCACACTTGGAGAGAAGATGAAGAGGTGAAAACAAGTCCGAAGGCAAAGGTATATGTTAGGGGTTTTGTTTTCACCGGCTGAGACTCAATAGAGTGTGTGGTCGTGTTTAGAATAGACAATCATGTTAGCCTCGGGAATCTAGAGAGTGAATTGTTGAAATGGTCCGGGGGTTATGCCGGACTGTTCAGAAGTGTAAGGTTCAGTCTGAGTAGAAAACATCTAAGTGTGTGTATTGGCGGATCGTTCGGGTGAACGAGTGGACCGTACTAGCATGCATTTCCAAACTTGGTACTGTTGGATTTCTACAAAAAATTCCTCAGGCCGTCCGGTTGATCTGTCGGACCATACCATGGAACATTGGTGTATTTGTGAAGAATTTCTAAGTGAAGGTGCTCCCACGCACTGTCCGGGTGTGTCGGACCGTCTGTGAGAACACAGTTTATGTGTTCTTGGGACTTCGAAAATGAAATCCACTTGGATGTTTAAACCAATTTGCGGGGGTGTTCCTAGGGTTCTATAGAGCATATCTAGCTAGGTGGATTGAGCTACATTGCATTCATTCATCAAAACCTGGCGACTTTCTCAGTGATGAACTAGCTAGATCTTGACTTCTAGGTTTTCTAGGTGATTGTGCTTGTGAGTGATCTTACCAAGGGCGTGAATAAGACGCAACAAAGCTTCTTGGCGGTGTGGGTGAAGCTCAACTTGTTCTCCTCCTCCCTTGGCCTTCTTCTTCTTAAATCCTCCTCCTCTTCTTCTTGTAGAGGGAGGGGCATCCTTCCCCTTCTACCTCCAACAAACTCTTGTGGGGAGATCCTAGATCATCTTCATGGCTATCATCTTGCTGCTCCTTCCCTCCAAATCCTCCTCCTCCTAGCCTTGGTGTTCTAAAGAGAAGGGAAAGAACAAGAGAGAGAGAGAGAGAGAGGGGAGATAGTGAGTGAGAGTGATAGTGGACAGTGAGCTCTCTAGTTTCCTACTCGAGCTGGGATGAGGGCAGGTGGCCTGTTAAGTAGGGTCACGAGTGTCCAGAGCTGGATAGCTCAACTCTGTGTTGGCAGTGTTCTAGTGGACTGTCTGGTGGGACGTGTCGGACTATCTGGTAGGACATGTGTTCGTGCAAACGACAAGTCTAAAATTGTGCATTCCAGAGCATCCAGTTATGAATGGGTGCATAACAGACCCCAAAAAATGCAAAATTTTGTATGCAAGTTTTCTGAAATTGACTTGAAATGCTAATGATGCTCATGATGTCAATGACTCTGCGTTGGTCATAACCAGGTCGTGACAAACCTCCCCCTTGGGAGAATCGTGCCTCGAGATTCTCCAAAGGTCAAGTATAAGGATCAAGATTGAAAATCTAAGGAAAACACCTATTTTATTCCGCACAACTTAACTCTAATTCAACGCAAAGCCCAAAAATTATAGTTTTGTACCTTGAGTTAAAAAGATGAGGGTACTTGTCTCGGATTTGGCTCTCTAATTCCCAAGTAGCTTATCTTAAACTCTTATAAAGCTAAACCCCACTAGATTGTTTCTCTCTTCATGCAAGATGTCCACGTCATTTCCCACTAAGTGTCCTCCTAACTTGCAATCCTTTCATGCAAGCTATCCCTGTCATCCCTTATTAATTACAAAAAATGTCCACATCATCTCTATTATGTTGATCTTTAACCTATTAACATAAAGTCATCCACATATGTTATTTGTTTCATCACCTATCTTCTATAATGTGATCAAATATTCCATTGGTTTTTCTTCTATTAGCTTACCGATTTTTACCAGATCCGATATAATAAAATAATATGCAATTCAATTTCATATATATACACAATATATAGAATACCATATAGTAATACTATATATAAAAGATTTATTTTTAAGAAAATCCTGCAGCAACGTGCGGGGCATGCTTCTAGTTCTACTAAATGTCAGCTCCATTGCACTTTCACCATTTTCATGATTTTTGTTCTTGCCTCTCTTTGAAAAGTCTAGAATTGCAATTGGATTTTCCTTATAACTCAAATTTTGATCCAATTCAATGTCTTGCAACTGGAGTTGGTCGATAGGCACTTGGATTGAGTTGAGATGCATGCAATACATCATGAATACCCAAGAGTGAATCTGGTAGCGGAAGTGTATACTCTACTTCTGCTCTCTTAGTATATATTGGAAAAGGCCCAACATATCTAGGAGCGAGTTTGCCTTTCACTTGAAATATTTTGGTGCCCACATGAAAGCTATAACTTTCAAATACACATAGTTGCCAATTTGGTATTCCATCTTTCTTCTATGGTCATCGGCATACCCTTGTAGTGCGTTCTTAAGCTGCTCTTAAGCTATTGCGGATTTGGTCCATTTTCTCTTCGGCATCTTGTACTAGTTTTGACCCATAGAGACAACGTTCTCCTACTTCCTACCAATTCAAAGGAGTTCAACACTCTCTACCATACAAGGCTTCATATGGGATATGTTGATGCTTACTTGGTAACTGTTATTGTAAGCAAACTATGCAAATGGCAAGCATATGTACTAACTTCCACTATACATGGTAGCGCATGAACGAAGCATACCTTCAATAATATGATTTACTCTCTCGGTCTGTCCACCGGTCTATGGATGATAAATTGTACTAAAGAGTAAGTAGTGCCCATCGCAAGGTGTAAAGCCTCCCAAAACTTAGCGGTGAACTTTGGCCCTTGACCTGACACTATAGTCTTAGGCACTCCATGCAAATACACTCTCTTGGTGAGATACAACTTAGCATACTTGGAGAATGAGTAGGTGGTATTCACAGGAATGAAGTGTGATGACTTGGTGAGTCGATCTGCAATGACCTAAATAGCACTTACTCTGAACAGGGGTAAATCAAAATATATTTATATGATAAGTGCACAACAATTCAGAGACAGAGATAGATGCTCATAAATGTAGTATAGTTAGACTATGTAACAATCAAGAAAGAAAGATTCCTAAGTTATTTCTACCCAACATGTCAAAGTATACAAAAGTATGTACTCTTTATAGTTATAGTTAACTCTCTATCTATGCATAAGGGTCATCTCTCAGGAGGGGCATGGCAAAAATATACTTTCTCCATCATGGCACTATAGGTCCTACTAGACCTACAGACGGGAGGTGGACTACTGAGGATCAACGAGGCTATCACCCTCGTGATCTACCACATGTTCCGGAATGCAGGGCGCATCCACATGCAAAAAAAGCACCACACTTACACAAAATTTGGCTACTCAACCCACTCGAGTACTGAGTCAAGCGCTCTGTGATCCTATGCATAAACTTAAAGATAACTATGATCATATCAAATGCATACTCAAAGTAAACAAAGAACATGATAAATAGAAACATGATATAAATCAATATCAAAGTCGTGATAGATATGAAATATAAGGGATACAATGGCTATACCAAGTCTCCAGAGACAGATTCGGAATCTCGAACAGTAGCCCAACTCTACTTGAATATTACTTAGCTAAGCTATACTTAACAATCTAAGTTCTAAGAGCTATTCTCTTCTCTGAATGGATCAATTCCTCTCTTGGATGGAATGGAATGCCTTTCTGTAATGATCCGATTGGGCATGCCAAATCGGTACATGATATGCTGCATGAACTCGACTGCCTTGGTGGCATTAAACTTGACGAGTGGCTTGTACTCTATCCATTTAGTGAACTTGTCGATAGCCACATAGATGTACTCAAAGCCACCCAGAGCTCGTTTGAGGGGTCCAACCATATCGAGTCCCCAACATGAGAAAGGCCATGATGGAGGGATGCAGATGAGGTTGTGAGCTAGAATGTGTGCCTGCTTGGCAAAAAATTGGCAACCCTTGTAGTGTCGTACCAACTCTTCCGCGTCTTTGAGAGCTGTAGGCTAGTAATACCCAGAACATAAAGCTTTGCCGACTAAAGTCCTGGAAGCTGCGTGATTGCCACAACACCTGGAGTGGATTTCGTCTAGGATCTGCTGCCCTTCTTTAGGTGTAATGCATTTGTGAAGAACACCAGAGGATGCGCCTCATCGGTAGAGCTTGTCTTCGACTAGGACATAATTCTTGCTTCTACGTGTGATCTACTCTGCTTCTACCTTGTCATCAGGCAGCTTATGGTCCCGTATGTAATCAATAAACACCTGTGTCCATGCTGGGTTGATAACCAAGACTTGCACGTTGGGTATTGGAGTATCGGTTGATGTGGATGTTTCTTGCTTGATAGAAGGGACGTCGAGTTCCTGAACAAACACACCAGCCGATACCTTGGCTCTATCTGACCCTAGCTTAGCCAAGACATCGGCTGCAATGTTAAGGTCTTGGACAACATGATGGAATTCTAGCCCTTGAAAGTGCTTCTCAAGTTTGCAGACTTCTACATAGTAAGCATCCATGGTTTCCTTGGTGCAATCCCAATCTTTGTTCACTTGGTTAATAACCACCGAAGAGTCACCATAAACAAGTAAACGCTTGATGCCGAGTGAGACTGCTACTCGGAGGCTGTGAAGAAGGGCCTTGTACTCTGCTTCGTTGTTAGTAGCAGGCCATAGTATCTGTAAGACATACTTAAGTTACTTTCCATCGGGAGAGATGAAGAGAACACCAGCGCCCGCACCTCCAAGCTTTAGAGAGCCATCAAAGTACATCTTCCAATGATCTATGATTACTGTCGGAGTAGGCTGCTGGATTTCCATCCACTTGGCTATGAAATCAGCCAAGATTTTAGACTTGATAGACTTGCAAGGGACAAATTCAATGTTGAGTGCTCCAAGTTCAACTGTCCACTTGGATATGCGTCCTATTGCATCACGGTTGCGTAGGATGTCACCAAGTGGGAAGTCGGACACCACTGTGACTTTATGCTCATCAAAGTAGGGGCATAGCTTGCGTGATGTGATTAAGAGGGCATAAAGGAGCTTTGGCACATGTGGGTACTTGGCTTTTGAGTCTGATAACACTTCGCTAATGTAGTAGACATGTCGTTGTACCTTATATGGGTGTCCTTCTTTAGCCTGTTCCACAACTATTGCCATGCTGACTACTATAGTGGTAGCTACAATGTAGAGTAAGAGTGGTTCTTGTTTCTCAGGAGGGGTGAGTATCAGAGATGTGGACAGGTACTGCTTGAGCTGTTGGAAGGTTTCTTCTGCCTCTACTGTCCACTCGAACTTGTCTGTCTTCTTCAAAAGCTTGAAGAAAGGCAACCCTTTCTCCCCCAAGTCTTGAGATAAATCGATTGAGGGCGACCATGCACCCTGTCAGCTTCTGGACATCTTTGACATAGTGGGGACGAGTAATCTAGGTGATTTCTTGAATTTGCTTCGTGCTGGCTTCAATACCTTGATGGCTCACAAGAAAACCCAATAGTTGTCTGGATGAGACTCCAAAGATGCACTTGGTTGGGTTAAGCTTCCACTTGTACTCTCGAAGGTTGTCAAAGGTTTCCTTTAAGTCAGTGATCAGAGTAGAGGGATCCTTGGTCTTGATGACTACACCATCCACATAGGCTTTTATATTACGACTGATCTGTTCACTTAGGCATGCCTGTATAGCCCGTTGGTAGGTAGCAACGACATTCTTCAACTCAAAGGACATAGTCGTGTAACAGTAGGCACCAAACGGAGTGATGAAGGATATCTTGCTTTGATCTTCTTTTCAGAGGGCAATATGATGGTATCTAGAGTAACAATCAAGAAAGGATAAAAGAGCCGACTTGGCCGTGGAGTCTACAATTTGATCAATATGAGCTAAGCTGAAGTGGTCCTTTGGGCAATGCTTGTTGAGATTTGTGTAGTCGACGTACATGCGCCACTCGGTTGAGTTCTTCTTTTGGACGAGTACAGGGTTGGCCAACCCATCAGGGTGTAGAATTTCCCTGATGAATCCGACTGCCAACAACTTGGTGATTTCTTTCTTGATTGCTGCCTTCTTGTCTGTTGAAAACAATCATAGATGTTCTTTGAATGGCTTTGAACCAGGATTCAGTTCCAATTTGTGCTCAGCCAACTCTCTCGGGACACCTAGTATGTCGGCCGGCTTCCAAGCGAAGATATTTTTGTTGTCCCTGAGAAAGTTGGTGAGCGTGAGTTCCTATTCTTTTGGAAGGTGGGCACTGATAAGTGCCATCTTTGTGGGGATCACCGATACCCTGGTCAATCTTGATGATGTCCGAGTTAGAAGGTGGTGTGATGATACCCGCTTTCTTAGTCGAAATCTCCATGTCTTCAGGCTTCGTCTGCTGTGCGAGGTTGGCAATCTCCTGTGTCTCAAAGGCAAGTTGTGCTTTGGCTGCAATCTGGACGGCTTCCATGTCACAGTTGTATGAGCACTTTAGGTCGCCTCAGAAGGAGAGTACACCATTGGGACCAAACATCTTGAGTTAGAGGTATGGGTAGTGGGGGACAACCATGAATTTGGCCGGGGCGGGTCATCCAAAGATAGCATGGTAGGATGATTCGAAATTGGCCACCTCAAACTTGATGAACTCCATTCAAAAATTGTTTGGAGTGCCAAACATAACCGAGAGTGTGATCTGTCCGAGTGGCATAGCTGCCTTCTCGGGTACTATCCCATAGAACAGGACATCGGTAGGGGTGAGTAGGCTAGTGAAGTCTAGGCCTATCTTCTTCAGTGTATCCACAAATATGATGTTCAACCCTGCGCCACCATCAATCAGGACCTTAGGGACTGTCATGCTGGCTATTGTTGTGCCCAAGATGAGTGGGTAATGGTCAGCATTAGACACGCTAGTCCATTGATCTTTTGTAGAGAATTGGATCGGGTATTCAGACCAATTGAGGTACTTGGACGTTGAAGGTTCTCCTACCAAGATATCCTGAAGTGCCAACTTCCCAGTGCGCTTGTTTGACGAAGATTGGACTCTTGCAAAGATTATTGCTTAAAAGCCTGGATCAGGGTTGTCGTCTCCATCCTTGTTGTTATCAGCCTTACCCTTGCCCTTGTTGCTCTTGGCATAGAACCCCAGCTCCTAGAGTTGTGTCACACTCGGTTTTCCAAAGAATACCAAGCGCTAACTATATGTGTGCCCAGGATGTCCACACGGCACATATAGCGACAAATATGGAGAATGTCAAGTACAATGCTTTATTATATGTCAAAACATAGTTACAACAAGACTTACAACTATTACAAAGGATAATGGAAACTATTCTTAATCTTCTCTTTAGGACTGAAAGGTCCTAATGGTTGGAGGGGGGTGAATAGCCTATTAAAAATTTCTACAACAACACTTAACAAACCGGTTAGACAAATATGAGGCGAAGTGAATGTTGCGCTAGCCTACTAAAAATGCAAGCCACCTACCACAATTCTAGTGACTATGATCTCTAAGCACACAAAGGCTATGTCACTACACTAAATTAGAGTGCTCTCAAAGACTAACTCAAGAGCCACACTAACTACAAGACTCAACACAAGCTTGCTCTCAAAACTAATTACACTAAAGAGCGAAGCAACACTAGAAATGTAAATACAAGAGAGGAGATGTGATGATTATACCGCCGTGTCGAGGATAGAGCCAATCACAATATGATGGAGCCAATCAATCACAATCAATCAAGAAATCCTCGAACAAGATGACACAAGATTTTTTACCGAGGTTCACTTGCTTGCTGGCAAGCTAGTCATCGTTGTGGCGATTCACTCACTTGGAGGTTCACGCACTAATTGGCATCACACACCAAACCCTCAATAGGGTGCCGCACAACCAACACAAGATAAAGATCACACAAGCCACGAGCAATCCACTAGAGTATCTTTTGGCTCTTCGCTGGGGAAAGGTCAAGAACCTCTCACAATCACCACAATCAGAGCCGGAGACAATTACCAACCTCTGCTCGATGATCCTCGCTGCTCCAAGCCATCTAGGTGGCAGCAACCACCAAGAGTAACAAGCGAAACCCACAGCGAAACACGAACACCAAGTGCTTCTAGATGCAATCACTCAAGCAATGCACTTGAATTCACTCCCAATCTCACAAAGATGATGAATCAATGATGGAGATGAGTGTGAGGGCTTTGGCTGAGCTCACAAGGTTGCTATGTCAATGCAAATGACCAAGAGAGTGAGCTTGAGTCGGCCATGGGGCTTAAATAGAAGCCCCCATGAAATAGAGCCATTGGGCTCTCACTGTAGCCTGTTGCGGGGTGACTGGATGCGCCGGTCAGATCGACCGGACGCATAACACCAGCATCCGATCACCCGATTGCTGCCACATGTCACCAGACATTTAACCTTAGTCGCTGATCTCCAACGGCTAACTCAGACGCCCGTGCAATTAAGTAACGACCGGACACGACGTCATGAAGGCCGGACGCGCCGATCCGCAGTCTGCCCCCCATGCGCGTGCCATAGCCACGCTGTGATCGGACGCACCGATCCCTTTGGCTCCACGACGTTAGGTCACGTCTAGAGAGCATCCAGAGCGCCTAGACATGGATCGGACATGTCAGGTCCACCACGACCGGACGCGCCCCAGCATTCGCTTGCCTTTCACCTCGCTACGCGCCACCACGTCATCAGACATTAGCCTGACCGGACGCACCAGCGTCGCGTCAGATCACAATTTGCCTCAGCGTCCGGTCAAGCACCAGACAGAGGCCGAGCGCGCCAACCTTTTTATAAATGATCAGACTCACTGACCCCACGCCCGGTCAGTTCGAGCATAGCGTCCGGTCACTGATTTTTAGTGAAAATCAACTCCTCCACTTCACCAACTTCTCCACCCTTGCTCAAATGTGCCAACCACCAAGTGTATCACCTTGGCACGTGTGTTAGCATATTTTTACAAATATTTTCAAGGGTGTTAGCACTCCACTAGATCTAATTGCATATGCATTGAGTTAGAGCATCTAGTGGCACTTTGATAACCGCATTTCGATATGAGTTTCACCCCTCTAAATAGTATGGCTGTCGATCCTAAATGTGATCACACTCACTAAGTGTCTCGATCACCAACCCAAAAAGCTCCTATCAAGTTTCACCTTTGCCTTGAGCTTTTTGTTTTTCTTTCTTCTTTTTCAAGTCCAAGCACTTGATCATCACCATGGCATCACCATCATCATGATCTTCACCATTTGCTCCACACTTGGAATAGTGCTACCTATCTCATGATCACTTTGATAGACTAGGTTAGCACTTAGGGTTTCATCAATTCAGCAAAACCAAACTAGATCTTTCAATCTTCCCTTTTTTGGTAATTGATGACAACCCTTTTCATAAAGATATGAATTGAAATTCATTTGAATCCATGTTGCTTGACCAAGCATATTTACCATGTGTAAAGGGATATGGACAAGTTTCATGAACCCCAAATGGTAGCATTAGCTCCCCCTACATGTGTGCAAAGAGTTTGGATTGAAGCTTGCACATATGCATGCATTTGAGTTGTGGGAGAGTAATGACTACCAAATGATGCTAAGGTATAAAAGATGGACCTTTGAAGCGTGATACTAATCGAAGTGCACCAACATACCATCCTTAGCACCATTAGTAACTAGACATACACAAAAAACTGGAATACCCCATGAGATCAACATTAGAAGCAAGGGTCTAGTTTTTACAATATAAACACAAGTCTAGTTACTCAACCTATGCATGCTAGTTTTTCATTTCACCATTCAAATCTACAACTAGCATACACCACACAAGCATGGATATTGAAATTTAAAACTTGTTCCATGCAAGCAAACATATGAAATGCATATTCAAATGCATCAATCAAGTTTATGAGCTTGCTCCCCCTACTTGTGTGCTCAAAATTTTAATTGATCCTCTCCCTTTGTCATATCTCTCCCCCTTTGTCATCTTTTCACTATCTTTGTGCAATTTCTCCCCCTTTGTCATCAATGACCATAAAGGTTTAATTTTAGATAGGTTAAAATTATCAATGTCAATCAATGGGGTGATGATCATTTTCCCAAATTTAGTTCAATCTAGAACATTTGCCAAAGATATTTAACTCGGTTTGATCCAAGGAGAAGCTTCTTCACACCTCATTTCAAGGGTTATCTTGAACTATGTTGAGTTAAACCCTTATAGCTCATTTTCTAGATCAAACACTAGGTTCACAAGCCCACAAACATATCATATGCTACCACTAGATCAAGTTAAGAATAGAAACAATAGTGGTACCATATACAAGCATCAAATTCATTTGATTTTCATGAATGAGCCTATAAGAAATGTGGAATGACTAGATGCACTAGACAAGTCCTTAGCAAAGGATGTATGACATGCCAATCAACTTTTACCTTGGATTGCTCGAAGGAGTGCCATGTCATATAAGTGTGTGTGGGGGGGGTGCATCAACACATATTTGAGATATCCAATATGTTCAACTCATCCCTTAGCTTGCAAAACCTCTTCTCATCCAATGGCTTGGTGAATATATCGGCAAGTTGATCTTCGGTGCCCACACTCTCAATGCAAATGTCCCCTTTTTGTTGATGATCTCTAATGAAATGGTGGCGGATATCAATGTGCTTTGTTCTTGCATGTTGAACCAGATTATTGGTTATCTTGATTGCACTCTCATTGTCACATAGCAATGGCACTTTCTTGAACTTGATTCCAAAGTCATTGAAGGTGGCCTTCATCCAAAGTATTTGTGCACAACAACTACCGACGGATATGTATTCAGCTTCGACGGTTGATAATGCAACACTATTTTGCTTCTTTGATGACTATGAAACAAGTGATCTTCCTAACAATTGACATGTGCCTGAGGTGCTCTTCCTTTCAACCTTGCATCCCGCATAATCCGAGTTAGAATAACCAACTAGCTCAAACTTTGCTCCTTTGGGATACCACAAACCAACATTTTGTGTATGCTTCAAATACCTCAATATTCTCTTTGTAGCCTTCAAATGACTTTCTCTTGGTGAGGCTTGAAATCTTACACATGCACACACTAAACATGACATCCAGCCTTGATGCGGTCACATAGAGTAGGCTTCCAATCATAGACCGATACAACTTTTGATCCACCATGTTGCCACTTGCATCACTATCCAAATTGCCATTTGTTCCCATTGGTGTACTTATGGCTTTGCTCTCATTCATGCCAAACTTCTTGAGCATGTCTTTGATGTACTTGCCTTGACTCACATATGTACCATTCTTCAATTGCTTGATTTGAAGTCCAAAGAAATAACTCAACTCTTCAATTATGGACATCTCAAACTCATTAGCCATCATCTTGCCAAACTCTTCACAAAAATATTGATTGGTTGATCCAAATATGATGCCATCAACATAGATTTGTAATACAAACAAGTCCTTTTCAATCTTTTTGATGAAAAGAGTGGTGTCAACCTTGCCCATCATGAATCCTTTAGAGAGGAGAAAGTCCATCAACCTCTCATACCATGCTCTAGTTGCTTGCTTCAATCCATACAATGCCTTCTTCAATTTGTACACATGGTCGGGCTTCTTGTCATCTTCAAAATCGGGAGGTTGCTCAACATAAACTTCTTCATTGATGTAGCCATTGAGAAATGCACTATTGACATCCATTTGATAGAGCTTGATGTTGTGGGCACAAGCATAGGCTAGCAAGATTCTAATGGCTTCCAATCTAGCAACCGGGGCATATGTTTCTCCAAAGTCAACACCTTCCACTTTAGTGTAACCTTATGCTACCAATCTTGCTTTGTTCCTCACTACTATTCCATCTTGATCTTGCTTGTTTCTATCGACCCATTTGGTTCCAATCACATTGTGTCCCTTTGGTCTTTCCACTAATTCCCATACTTGATTTCTTGTGAAATTTGTTCAATTCTTCATGCATTGTATTCACCCAATCAACATCCTTCAATGCTTTATTTATCTTCTTTGGTTCAATAGATGACTGTTGGTATATTTAACACACATAGATAAATCCGCAAGCTCATGGATGCTGCTATAGCTTTCACCCGAAAGTATTTCAAGTATCATATCCATAGGGAAACGTGTGAGACTAACTACGATCTAACTTAACTAGGAGTAGCAACAAGGTTAAGATAAATAGGAGCATAGAGAGAAAAACTAAGGTTCTCTAGTTCTGACTTGGGTAAGCTATCTTCTACTATTCAACTAGGGACATTACTTAAGGAAAGACACCAGCAGAGGATGCTTTCCATAGTAACTGTGTTCTACTTGCCCTACAAACGGAAGGTGGACTATAGAGGATTCAACAAGGCTATAAGAGTTACCCTCGCGATCCAAAATGCAGAATGCATCCACAAATAACTAGAGTCTAAGCACCATGCTTACACTACAATTACTACTTTACTCTTCCTAGATAAAGAATAAAGCACTCAAACAACTATAAACCGTTGGATGCACCGACTATAAACTGCCTTAAATTAACGGTGTAGATCTTGAAAACGCATATGAGGCGATAGAGGGCAAACAAACTCCGGAGCAGGTCGGCTGGCCTAGGGCTTGGGCCGACCGGCCCACTTTCGTGGCCATTTGGCCCAAGCTTTGGCGTGGTGTGTTCTAGAACCTTCTAGAGTTGTCTTTCGCACTTTTCGCGGGTTGAATCACTTGTTGTCGTCGGTTTGCTTGTTTAGAGTGTATGACAGTGGTCCCAGGAGCTATTTTCTAGATAAATCCTCCTGCATACAAATATTTACCAAAGCTTGTGGAATTCATTAGTTTAAACCCCTATACCTATAATTGGTGATGGAATTAAATATAAATGCAGGTTATGTTGGCGGTTTATAATTGGTGTTAGTGACCGTCAACAAGCTCCCCCAAGCTTAACCTTTGCCAGTCTCTGAGCAAAGCTAAACTCAGCAATGGATCAGGAGTTGCTATAATGTTTTCATGCCTCAAAAGTACACATGCGTTCAATAAAAAATTCTCCTCCGGATTAGAATAAACTGATCTGACTTTCAAACTTACCTGTATTACCTTCAACCATGGGGCTTCTTAACCTTCACTTGGGTCTTGAGCAATTGAAAGACAGAATGATCAAGTCAACCACTATGTCTTAAGTTCTTTGTTTCACCATTGTTCCAGTGTTTTTATAAGTTTTCAAAATAAAACTCAGAGATTCCATTGTATGACACTCTCAAGTCTCTCAATATATGTGGTATTTGCAGATCCTCACCAAGGAAATAAAGATATTATGTCTTTTCTCTTCCTACTACTAAGGCTTATGTGGAGTTCATAGGTAGGGAGAAAGCTAGAACATACTTGCAATGCATATATTGTAAAGTCAAACAATGGATCCAAAGAGAGTTGAGTCATACAATCAAATCAAGATGTGCATGTGTGTGGATATATGGTGGATATAAATGGTGGCTAACCTAATTCTACTTTGCTTCTTGAAAACATATCACTCTTTTGAAACTTGGAAATATTTGCTAGAGAGCAGGGGCTATCTTATTCATCTTTCTTTAGGCGGGCATCAAAGTACCCATTGTTTTAGATATCTCAGACACTTTTGTGTCCATTTTTTCTCAACTCTTTTTTCTTTTCTTCCTCTTTTTTTATGAATAACTTTTACATAGCCCCATGCCTCATTTCTGCAACAAAACTTTTGAGAGATAACAACAAGAACTTAGAGCATTTATTTGGTGGATGGAAAACCTATCAAGCATGTTTTTAGTATTCACTTTCCTGTGTAGGAGTAGAACATTTTTGGATGGAAAAGCTTGACAAAACTCAATGCAAAAGCAAGCAGCATATATGTGGAAGTTTTCCTAGCCTAAATAACATGTATGGCTCTAGTAGGAATTCAAGCTTTATCATATAAAAACTCATCATATAGCATTTTTGTGTTTTTTAGAAAGTAAACTCTAGAACTTTAGTGTCACTTGGAACAAGATAAACAGTAGCTCAGACCTTCTCATATCATATCCGTCAATTACCTAGACTTAGATCAAGCATATGCTACCCATGAGTTTCAAGTTCAGAGTAAATTCTTATATCAAAACAGTCGTATCCAAGACTCGAGAGAATTCAAGGCTGAAAACTAGGTACTTGAAAGGAATTACAACAGAGCAACTATTCATCATTTTCATTTTAAGAGATTATTCTAAGTTCTCTTTATTTTATTCAACTCTTAAAAATAAATTAAAGCAAACTAGACACACCTTTTTATTTTGTTTTCAATTTTATTAGATCACACATTATTACTATAGATGATTAATGTAAAGATAAATTTTTATTTTGTTTTTCATTCATCATTTTTTAACTATTAAAAAGAAACTAAAATTAAAACAAAAGGGGAAAGAATTCTTACCTAGATACATGGGAGTGCTTCTTCCCCAAGCTAGCTCTTTCGGTGAGGGTTCGGTGTTGTAAGTCCTTTGAACCGGACTTCTCCTTGTGATGTTCATTGATCGAGTACCTCGGTTTGTTCTGAAGATGAAGATTCTTGTGATGACACCTCTAATGGTGATATCACCTTCT
Source organism: Miscanthus lutarioriparius (assembly GCA_904845875.1). Classification (NCBI taxonomy): domain Eukaryota; kingdom Viridiplantae; phylum Streptophyta; class Magnoliopsida; order Poales; family Poaceae; genus Miscanthus; species Miscanthus lutarioriparius. Next base: position 27,675,488 of record CAJGYO010000019.1, on the reverse strand, counting down.
TCCACCAAACCTGTCTTGGTTTTGAGTTTGACAGGTTCAAAACTTTCACTTGTAGAAATTAGGGAATCAATGTCTTCCCCCACACTTTGCTTGAAGTGTGTCCTGCTCATAAGATAAGGTAGAGATCAAGTGCATGGGCTCTGTTGGTGGAAAAACACCTACAGAACTAAAACTTTTTTTATTCATCTCTAGCCTTAGGCACATGGGACATGATAAAGTTGATGTTATGCGCTTTGTTTATTGTAACATGTGGTGGTAAGATCAGAAGATTGAGCATAAATATAGCATTTAAGTACATTTGGCCAAAAGGGTTAAATTGCTTAACCTACTGAAGGATTGTCTTTTTCTACATAATGTATCAATCTTTACATAATTATAACTATCATCTTCCAAAGATAAGATGTGCACTTTTTAACTCATTTGGTTAAGACTATGAGATCAAGAAAGTGGTGCTAGGAACAAGCTTAACATGTTGAGTTAATCAGGTTGAATCAAGTAATGGAGTTGTAACCCAAACATGTTTGTTTGTTATTTGTGTGCCTACCAGAATCAAGAAAAGCTTTTTAAATAACAACCATTTATCTTAGAATGTTACCTTTGTCATTAGAGCGTAAAGACACCATATGACGAAGGGTAGATGACTCATGATGGTTCTTCCCTTTTGCTTGAAGTTTTCCTTGCTCGACTAGTCTCATATCTTGAGCTATTCATGAGCTTCTTGTTTCCTAGATCACACATTTTCTTTCTCATCCTTTTATCATGTCATCTTTTTGCTTCTTTGATCTTGCCACTTAGTTGGTCCTTCCGCCTCACCCTTTGTTTTATGCACTCATCTTCTTTCTCTTTGTTCCATAGCTGTAGTGGTGGCTAGGTTTGTAGATTCATGCCAAACCATGAACAGGCGTAGCTCATATTCATTCATCCAGTTCTTCCATCCATCATGAATGAGCTGTGTCTTCTTTGCACAATGTTATTAGAGTTCATCATGTGCCTAGCTTCATCTCTGATTTGAATTCATCTCATGACTTACCAATATTGATGTGATAATTTCCTGTAGGGGTTAGTCAACAAAATATCCAATGCCTACTAAAGCATACTATTGGCTCAAAAATCAACCTAGACACCACGTCTAATTTGATTTTGGAAGGCATTTTAACCTAAGCACCACGCTTAATTTAAAAGCCTTTAGAAGTAAAATCAGCACACCTTTTGGTTCAAGAATCAAATTATACACCGTGTCTAATTTAATTTAGGAAAACAGTTTAAACTAAGCACCATGCCTAATTTAGAAGATGTAAGATCATACTCCAAACCTTAAGCATAATATAGTAAACAAAGGTAGCATGAAAGCATTATAGAGATTTATTCAAATAGAGATAAAAGAGAATGATTTAAAGGTAGAGACAACCAAGATCAATTAGCAACATGGTATAAGATTTTTCAAAGAAGTTCATCCCCTACACTTGAATTTTGCAAGGCAAAATCAAGTTTGGATGGATGTGATTCAATGTTGCATGATGATTGGTTGGACATACCTTGAGTCATCATCGTTCGTCCTTTTTGCTTCAAACCAAGAATGGTTAGTGACAATAATACCCGAAGGAATATTTTCACAATTATGTTTCTATGCTCATTTCACAAGGGTATCACAGCAGAAGGTAAAAACTCATATTATCTTCCAAAAGTGCTTGTTTTAGGATAGAAGCTCGTCCTTGGGAAACCTTCGAATTGCGTTTCTAATTGGTGAAGTGGTTTCCCCTCCAACACGAACCTTTGGGTGCCTATCTCAAGATTCATGCCAACGAGATTTGCAATATTTGTGATAAACATATGCATCTACATCCACCCTTTCAAAAAATTTATGAATAGGAAGCATGAGGGGTTTGAAGATCTCGTGTGTGTCAATGTTGGAGAGACAAATTGATTCAGGAGATTTCTCATGTGAGCATGGATTTGATGAGGTGTTCATGAAATAACTTCTATGCTCATCGATGTCATCTTCCTTTTCAAGCTCTAGGGGTGTTTCTTCATTAATGTCTATAGGCAGAAACATTGTCGCCATTATTCCATGCCTATGACATTCATTGGACATTTTATTGTCCAAGATTTCCCATGGATTGATGGCTCTCGGGTTGATCTCATCTAAGGCATCCTCCAAACTTGGATGAGTCTTGTTTATTAAAGAGATTGATTTAAGCTCACCGTTTGGATCTAAGCCAAGTTTGGATTCTACCCATATGGCTTTGTCCTTATCCATCCATTCTTTAGCAATGACATAAGTTCTTAATACATTCCAGCTATTGTCGTTGCTCTTATTGGTCATCCTTGTGGCCTTCATGACTCCTATACTTTGGGTGTCTTGGTGGATTTCTAGGATCATCATGAGTTTTAGAAGAAAGAGCATAAGAGGAATCATCGAGGTCAAGGATGGGTTTGAATGAGACATCTAATGTGAGCATATAAGGGGAGAAGCTAGGAATTGCTTCTAAATGACTTGGCTCTCCTTCTATGGGTTCACTAGACATGCCATCCTAGAATTCTTTCCAATGTCTTACATGGAAATAAGGACGCTTTCTAAGAGATCCCTTCTTGAGAGGAATTGAATTATATTCGCTCGAAGGTCTCTTGTGGAACTAGAAGTTTAAGCTTTTCCCAAAATCATCAAAAAGATCATCCTCACAAGAAATTTCAAAAAGTTGAATTTCTTCTTCCTTTGGAGGATTTGTATTTTGGGGTATAGATGGTTTAGGATTGATAGCTAAACCTTGTGATTGAAGTGGTTGTGATTTGGCTATCAAAACTTCCTCTTCTTGTTTGGGAGATGATTCCTTCTCTTCCTCGAGGAGTTTATTATGATTACTAGTGCAGGGTGTTTTTCCACTAATCTTATCAAGCATAGACCTTGCTTCACTAGCAGACAGATGAAGGAAAGCTTCTCTAGAGGCTGTATCAAGGGATTCCATGGAATCCTTGCTAAGACCCATGTAAAAATGTTGAAGGAGCATCTGGTCTGAAATAGCAAGGTCCGGGCCAGTGGCGATGAGGTAATTAATATGATCCCATGATGTGCCAAAAGATTCTTCTTCTAGTTGTCTAAATTTAGAACCTCTTTTCGAAGGCTGACTACTTTAGAGATGGAAAAGAAACGTAAACAAAATTTAGAGCATAGCGTTTCCTAACCTCCTTGCATACTTCCTACGGTCTAACTGTACCAATGTTTTGCTCATTCCGTCAAAGAGAACGGAAACAACTTCCATCTTAAGGTCTTGTCTAACATGCCAGCTATACGCAAGCATGCACAAATCTATTCAAACTCTCGTAGGTGTGAGTATGGGTTTTCATCGCCTTCTCCCGAGAAGGATTGATCCCGAATTAGTTTTATAAAACACGGGCGCAGCTCATAACCAGGTGTAAGGATAGGCTCTACAGATTTTGGTGGCTCTAGGCGCGCGCTCGTAGGTGCAACATATAGGTAGATAGGAGTGGAATCCATGATAAAAAAAGAATAAAAAAGAAAGATAAAAGATTAAGCTAGGCTTGTAGTTAATTTAGCAACCATTTCCCTGGCAACGGCGCGAGAAAGCTTGTTGGTATATTTAACGCACACAGATAAATCCTCAAGCCTATGGATACCGCTGTAGCTTTCACCCGAAAGTATTCCAAGTATCGTATCCATAGGGAAACATGTGAGACTAACTACGATCTAACTTAACTAGGGGTAGCAACAAGGTTAAGATAAATAGGAGCGTAGAGAGGAAAACTAAGGTTCTCTAGTTCTGACTTGGGTAAGCTATGTCTTCTACTATTCAACTGGGGACATTACTTAAGGAAAGACGCTAGCAGAGGATGCTTTCCATAGTAACTCACGTCCTACTTGCCCAACAAACGGGAGGTGGACTACAGAGGATTCAATGAGGCTATAAGAGTCACCCTCGCGAGCTACCACTGATCCGGAATACAGGATGCATCCACAAGTAACCAGAGTCTAAGCACTATGCTTACACTACAATTACTACTTTACTCTTTCCAAATAAAGAATAAAGTACTCAAATGAGTTGTGAACCTGATGAATAATATAAACAAGAAGCTTACTTGAATTAGAAGTTGATTACCAGAGAAATCTCAGAGGCAAGCTCAGATAGAACTTGAATCCTCCATCTCCTCTAAACTCTTTCCTCAATCTCCATCTCACTATTATTTACAAGACTAGATCCTATGGAGGACTAATCTTCTCTTGATAGCTAGCTCTGATCCTGACAAGGAGGATATGAATTAGGGTTTCAGGATTGCCTCTAGGGAGGGGGGTAGGGGCTGCTATATATAGGCTAAGGTGGAGTAGGGGGCAAGGAATCAAGGTGGAGTTCGGGGCAAGGAATCGCCACGTCATCAATCCACATCAATTCCCTTGATCGCCGTTGGATGCACCGACTATAAATAGCCTTAAATTAATGGTGTAGATCTTGAAAATGCATATGAGGCGGCAAAGGGCAAACGGACTCCGGAGCAGGCCGGCTGACCTAGGGTTTGGGCCGGCCGGCCCACTTTCATGGCCATTTGGCCCAAGCTTCTGCGTGGTGTCTTCTAGAACCTTCTAGAGTTATCTTTCGTAGTTTTCGCAGGTTGAATCACTTGTTGTTGTCGGTTTTCTTATTTGGAGTGTATGACAGTGGTCCCAGGAGCTGTTTTCTGGATAAATCCTCCTGCATACAAATATTTACCAAAGCTCATGGAATTCATTAGTTTAAAGCCCTATACCTATGTTTGGTGATGGAATTAAATATAAATGCAGGTTATGTTGGCGGTTTATAATTGGTGTTAGTGACCGTCAACAATGGCACAAATGAGAAATGCTCACAAAATGAAGCCAATCTTGATCTAGTTTGCACACCTCTAGAAATATCACCAATTATAGTGTCCAATGGATGATCTCTTGCAATATGAGTAGGTTGGAGTATTGGACCATTATTGCTTGCACTTGCTTGATCATTGGGTTGAGATGATGTACTAGCCGCTTGATCTTACATATTATCATGAGAGCCACTTGTGCTAGCTTGATTTGTATCATTTTGCACATTTGAGTTAGAGAGCACTTGCACTTGATCATCTTCTTCATCAATCACTTGCCTAGGCCTTAAGTCATCAACATCCATGTTCTTCATGGCATTTAAAAGTTGAATGCCTCTAACATCTTTGAGATTCTCATTCTCATCTTGAGAACTCTTGGTTTCATCAAATTCAACATCATGCACCTCTTCAAGAGTACCACTTGCCAAATTTCAAACTCTATATGCTTTGCTTGTAGTAGAGTATCCAAGTAAGAATCCTTCATCACACTTCTTCTCAAACTTGCCCAATCTAGTGCCTTTCCTCAAGATATAGCATTTGCAACCAAAGACCCAAAAGTATGCAATATTGGGCTTTCTACCATTCAAGAGCTCATATGGTGTCTTCTATTTCAATGGATGAAAATAGAGGCGGTTGCTACAATAGCAAGCCGTGTTGATAGCTTCGGCCCAAAAGGATTGACTCACATTGTACTCACTCAATATTGATCTTGCCATGTCAATCAAGGTTCTATTTTCCTCTCAACAAGGCCATTTGATTGTGGAGTGTACTTGGCCGAGAATTGATGTCTAATTCCAAAATCATCACACAACTCATTAATTCTTGTGTTCTTAAACTCACTACCATTGTCACTTCTAACTCTCTTGATGGTTGTTTCAAACTCATTGTGTATGCCTTTGAGAAATGATTTGAATGTTGCAAACACATCACTCTTGTCCACTAGAAAGAATACCCAAGTGTATCTTGTATAGTCATCCACTATCACAAAGCCATATTTGTTTCCACCGATGCTAGTGTATTGTGTTGGCCCAAACAAATCCATTTGCAACAACTCAAATGCTTTACTAGTGCTCATCATGCTTTTCTTAGGATGGGTGTTTCCAACTTGTTTACTGGCTTGACAAGAGCTACAAAGCTTATCCTTCTCAAACACAACATCTTTCAAGCCTCTAACCAAGTCATGCTTAACCAATCTATTCAATTGTTTTATTCCAACATGACCAAGCCTTCTATTCCATAACCAACCCATACTAGACTTAGTGAACAAGCATGTTGACAATTGAGCTTCACTAGCATTGAAATCAATCAAGTATAGATTCTCATATCTAAAGCCTTTGAAGATCAAGTTAGAGCCATCTACACACATGATCTCTATATCATCTACCCCAAATATGCATTTGAATCCGAGATCACACAATTGAGCCACAGATAGCAAATTGAAGTTCAAGCTCACAACTAGCAACACATTGGAAATGCTCATGTCATTAGATATTACAATCTTACCAAGCCCTTTGACCTTGCCTTTATCATTGTCACTAAATGTGATACTATCATAGCCATCATTGCTATTGGTGTTGATTGAGTTGAACATTCTTGCATCACCGGTCATGTGTTGAGTGCACCCACTATCAAGAACCCAATGCCTTCCTCCGGCTTTATAATTGACCTACAAAAGAAGATCAATTCTTTTTAGATACCCAAACTTGCTTGGGTCCTTAAAAGTTAGTTACTAAGCTCTTTGGCACCTAAATGGTTTTCTTCTTTGAGCCCATCTATGGTGTACCAATGAACTTAGCCTTCACACCATTAGTACCCTTAGTAAGCACATAGAAAGAATCTTGTGACTAGTGTAAAACCGACCATTGTTCTTCACAAAACTAGTCTTGTGAGGAGCAAATGTCACCTTGCCTTTCTTGGGGGTATAGCTCAATCTCTCTTTGTAGAGAGAAGCTCTTTGGCTACCCAAGCACATAAGCAAGCGGTCCTCACCACCATAGGCCTTAGCCAAGGTGTGATTGGGCTCTTTTACCTCCTTCTTGAGTGTCTTATTCTCAACCATTAGTGAGGCATCACAAGTGAAACCATCACTACTAGATGAGGTAGAAGTGGATGTGCTATAAGAAGGGTTAGTGGGAACAACAATGATAGGCTTATAGAATGATTCATCAATTATTATATCACAAGTTAAGCCTTTGTCACATATTACAACATGCTCCTTCTCATTTTGCTCATCAAGTAGAGAGGAATGAGCTTTTTCAAGCTTCTTGTGAGCCTTGCCAAGCTTCTCATGGGCTTCCTCTAGCCTCTTATGAGATGCATTGAGCTCATCAAAGGCTTGCTTAAGGGCTTTTAGTTCCTTTCGCAAGTATTTGCATTCCCTTCTCTTAATGTTAAAATATTCTTTAGCATCTTCTAACATGTCAATTAGTTCATCTTTAGTGGGTTGATCATCACTGTCACTTTCACTTTCACTTTCATTATCATGTTCCTCATCACATCTATCATCACAAGTTTGTACCTTAGTGGCCTTAGCCATGAAGCATGATGGAGTGTCGAAGAGAGAAGGCTTCTCATTGATAGAAATGCTTTCAAGAGCCTACTTGGTGGTGGTCTTGTCATCATCACTATCATCATCATCATCACTTGATGAAGCATCACTATCCCAAGTGACCACATATGAACCACCCTTCTTCTTCTTCTTGAAGGTCATCTTGTCCTTCTTCTCTTTCTTTTCCATCTTGTCCTTCTTCTTGCTCTTCTTGTCATCATCATCATTTTCGCTATTTTATGGGCATTGAGCAACAAGATGATCCTTGCTTCCATATTTGAAAGACCTTCTTGACTCTTCCTTGTTCTTGGATGAAGACTTCTTTCTTCTAGCATGATAGCCCTTCTTCACCATGAACTTGCCAAATTTCTTCACAAAGAGAGCCATCTTCTCATCATCATCCCAAGAGAATGAGCCTTCATCTTCACTTGATGTGTCTTGCTTTGCCTTGCCCTTGGATGATGTGGCCTTGAATGCCACACTCTTCTTCTTCTCATCCTTCTTCTCATCTTTCTTCTCCCTTTTTTCTTCCTTCTCATAATCATCTCTATAGGTGTCATTGGTCATCACATCTCCCAAGGTTTGGTGTCATAGTTCCCAAACCATTCCTCACTAGAATAGTGACCAATGTGCCAAATCTCAATGGTAAGCATCTCAAGAACTTGTGAGAGGAGTCCTTGTCCTTCACTTCTTCTCCAAGTGCTTTGAGTTCATTGACACTCAAAGGATTCCTCCAACTTCTTCCATGCTTCATGAGCCCTCTCAATATTCTTGATTTGCTCAAATGTTCTCTCATCCAAAGCATCATGAATGGCACTAAGAGCAATGTTATTGTTTTGGAGTAGCACTTCTTCGGTGGTGGTGGGAGCCTCATTGGCAATCTTAATCTTGGTCTCCACCACCTTTCACACCTTTCTATTGATTGACTTAATGTATGTTGTCATCTTAGCCTTCCAATAATGATAATTGGAGCCATCAAATTGGGGTGGCTTCTTGGTATTGTTGATTTGAGCTATTTTGACATCGAAGGTTGTTAAGCCTCAAATCACGGTGACCACGGCTCCGATACCACTTGAAAGGTCCTAATGGCTAGAGAGGGGTGAATAGCCTGTTAAAAATTTCTACAACAATAATTAACAAATGTGCGTCCGGTCAAGCACCAGACAGAGGTTGAGCGCACCAACCTTTTTATAAATGACCGGACTCACTGACCCCGCATCCGGTCAGTTCGAGTACAGCGTCCGGTCACTGATTTTTAGTGAAAATCAACTCCTCCACTTCACCAACTTCTCCACCCTTGCTCAAATGTGCCAACCACCAAGTGTATCACCTTATGCACGCGTGTTAGCATATTTTCACAAACATTTTCAAGGGTGTTAGCACTCCACTAGATCTAAATGCATATGCAATGAGTTAGAGCATCTAGTGGCACTTTGATAATCGCATTTCGATACGAGTTTCACCCCTCTTAATAGTATGGCTATTGATCCTAAATGTGATCACACTCGCTAAGTGTCTCAATCACCAAACCAAAAAGCTCCTATCAAGTTTCACCTTTGTCTTGAGCTTTTTGTTTTTCTCTTTCTTCTTTTCAAGTCCAAGCACTTGATCATCACCATGGCATCACCATCATCATGATCTTCACCATTTTCTCCACACTTGGAATAGTGCTACCTATCTCATGATCACTTTGATAGACTAGGTTAGCACTTAGGGTTTCATCAATTCACCAAAACCAAACTAGAGCTTTCAAGGACTCCATACTCCATAGGGACGGTTGACTAGGGGAAGCACTCACCTAGTACTCATGGACTTCGCAAGAAACTCGTCACTTGATCCACCATCTGGTACCCATCCAGGATTTTTGTTGATTGTAAAGCAAGTGTGAGCGCACCATACTCAACAAGTATAACATGAGGGGATGCAAGGCCTCAAAAGGCTAGACACGGCTGAACTGCGGTAAGCATTTTTAGTTGGTCATATTTTATTTATTAAACCTATGTTGCTAGGTTATGCTTAAGCTCCCAAGGTGAAAATATAATTAACATCAAGATTAATCATCACCCAAACCATCCATAGAGCCATCTATCTCAAAAAGGATCCAGGCCACTCATGTCAGTGAGCATGGCTGATATATCAGTTTTATAACAACTCTGCAGAGTTTGTACACTTTCACCATGAGTTGTGATTGCCCTTTGCCCGAGGCGGCCAACCTCTTGACCCACTTCCAAGGTAAGTCAGCAGGGATCACTACAAAGCTTTTCACTAGTCATTCTAATAAGTAGCAGCCACTAAGGTTTCAGATTGACTAGGCAGATATAGATGCTCTCCTTCGAGAGTGGCACACGTATGACCGTAGCCTAGCATACACCACGGTAGGACAAGAGCTATACCTGAGCTGGACCCCCCTCTTGCTCTTTCGGTAAGCTGCTAACGAACTAGAACAGATCAAGATACTAGGCTAAGACTAGAGCCATGTAGTTCTTGTGGTTGTACGTAAGTCTTAGGTTGCCGCTTTAAGATTCAGCCCTTACGGAGGGCAGACTAGAGCACCCAAAAGGCCCAATGCTCTAGCCCCCTTCTATCCATGTTGCTAAAAACACCATTTTAACATTGATTCCATAATCCATTATTCAAGATTAACATTATATAGTTTGGTAATTGCAGGCTAAGCAAAACTACCCATATGCATAACCCAAGGTAACAAGGATACAAGTATCAAAAGTGCTAGGTAAGGTCCTTAAAGGTTCATCAAATTAGACACATGCACATGAAAGGTGAATATACGGTTTTTAGGTAACAAGGTACTCATGTTACACTTGCCTCAAATCGTGCTCAAACTTGTCCAACTTTCCTTCTAGATCATCCTTGTACAACTTCTTCTAACGTTAGCAATAACCATCACAACCATCATAGACAAGCATTGGGGTTATGAGCAGTTGGAGATGAAGGTGATGGCATCCGGCATTGATGATAGGTGATTATAGGGCCACCGATCAACAAGGCAGCGCCAATTCCATTATGGAGATGATCACGCAAAGTGCAGAAGTGGTGGTGTCAATAGTAGGTAGGATGATGTTGTGGGTTCAGAGGAATAGCAAGGCACTCCATGGTGGCATACATGTAGCATTGAAGTGCTACAGTGTTCCCCATGGTAGGATGTAATGGATTTGAGTGACAAGTCGAGACAAGCAGTGGGAAAATAGAATTGTAGCGCTAGGAGGGAACCATTTTGGTGAAGAGGAAGGAGAGGGAGGGAGAGGAAGATGGAGGGGGCATTCATGGAGGTGGGAGGGGAGGAGATGGGGGGCGTCCTTCTGTTATTTGTGTGCAGAACATGAAGGGAGAGGGAGAGGATGTGCACCTATTCTATAGAGGGAGAGGGGAAGATGCATGGCTGTTTTCATGAGTGTGGCAGAACCGCCCGAAATAACACGCTTTCAGAGACGCTCATCTTCCACTAGACACTAAGCACCTCGAAAGTGAGCTACATCGGACAGTTCTATCGAGCACACCCCAAGGGAGAACTCGAACAATCCATGTTTTACCACCAGGATCCAACAATGAGTATGAGCTTACAATACTTAGTCCATTTCATACAACAAGAGTTCTTGGAAATCATTTATTACAATACCAGAGTTCAGAGTGCGATAATTAAACAGTGGAATTAAAATAAACATCTAGCGAAAACTATACAAGGATCTGTCTGTGCCCACCAGAAGAATCCTCCACACAAGAGCTACTCCTCAAGCTGCACCTGCAACAGGGGTAAAATCAACCCTAAGTACACAATGTACTCGCAAGACTTACCCGACTACTGGGAATAGTTTCTCGACTCTCAAGGATATGATAGGCAATATGGGTTTGCTATTTTCTTTTTGTTTGCGAAAAGTATTACTAGAAGTACGTCCTTAAGATCAAGTTTAATTAGCAGTCATGATTACTTCATTAGCTAACCATTCTAGGTAAGCACATGTTCTACTTTCAATCAAGGGTTGAGCAATCAGAACCATTTCACCATCTTTCATCTTCCAGTTCTTACTACGGTGCTAGACCATAGTCAAGTCATACCATCTCACAGAAATGGTGATTCACGAACCAATGTATCCCAGCTGGGTACCCCAAAACACACGCCCTGCTTGCGCCTCAGGCACAAGCAATACTAACCCATTCCACTCCTATCATGGGGTCCAGGTCCCCGTCCAAACTTGGACTCCAAGCCCCCACACTTGAGACCTGGTCTCAACATGGTGCTTAGACCTCCACCTTTCCCCACCTCCAATCAGTCGGTCCAGAAATAGCTGAAACCCACGACAAGAGCATAACGAGCCTTCCTGCTCCCATAAGCAAGTATGTGCTCAGGATAATAAGTCTATGACCTGACTACCATCCACAGCAACGGATGGTCCTTAATCAACACGAACAGGGAAAACAGTGTAACCAAGCTAAGCCTCGTTGGCCATGAGACACAACCTATTACACCCAACAATATCCATACCATATCCCTGTCCGGTCTCCATTTTCTTTTCAACATTTTATTATGAGAGTAATAATAATAATCACCTATTATGAGTAACTGTAGGTTACCCACGCTACTGAAAACCTAAGCATAGCAGCTACTCGAACTTGCACTAGTAAGACTCTTAGGACAGGTATATCTATGCATGTGGTTTCCATAAAATTCCTGTAATGTAAATGCACATAACATATATAAATAGTGATTATAAAAAATAAGGGGTTATGCACTCGGGGCTTGCCTTGGATAGGCGTGGTGTCAACTGAGTCAGCCAGTGGCGGCTCTGGGACCTCCTCCTACATGAGAATCTCCTCCTCGTACTCTTCGACGATCTCCTCGAACTCGTGATCGTCGGTGGTCACGATCTCCGTCAACTCGTTCTCTACATGCATGCGATGATGATGCAACACTTAGCATTCAGGCAAGAGCAACTCTTAGACTAAGAATGCGCATACCAAGCTACTAAACTAGCTCTAATGACTAAGATACTAAGCTAACTATCATCTTCATCAAGCAAGGTGTTGGATTCAACTAACAAACACCTAGCTTTTCAAATGAAGGATATATCTTTATTTCTATTGATGATTTAATGTATATTGAAACAAAGAGCATTTAAGTACCCTAATGCTTAGTCTATTCTAAAGCCACAAAAATTACAGTAAGCACATAATAATACAATGAAGCTACTATAAAAATTTTAGGATTAAACCTATCACCAATTTACCACAAAAAAATCCTACAATAATTAACTTAATATTATTAAGCATCCTCAATTGATTTAATAGCCCCTAATGTCAACACATACAAACATGAACTAAATACACCAACAGATAGAGCAAAATTTTAGGAACCTAACAAAATTTGTTTCACAATTTTTGGACACCTACATGATTTTATATTAATTACCAAAGGTCAGCTCAAAAATTAAATTAGAAAACTATTTCTAATTCCTTATGAAAACGAAAAACGAATCTCTCCGCGCGGCCCACATGCGTGGTGCAGCGTGCACTCACACACGTAGCCCACTGACCCAGCCCATGCAATGTAGGCCGGCCCACGACAGAGAGAGAGCTCACGCGCAAGGCACTTTTGCGGCCAGTCCCCTAGATTCTTCCCAAACTGCACTAGAGTCCTATCACTGTTCCTATCACTCATAGCTACTCTTGCTTAACCCCCCTGAATTTTAGAAATTTTTCCCGCGCACACAACCCGTGACCCCGCGCGTGGCGGCACGGCGAGTGGCGGCATGGAGAAGCTACATCGGCCACCAGAGGTCCACTACGGCCCGTCGGTCGGGCCAACACTCATCTAGGGTTCCACTACCTACACCTAGCAGCAACGCGGGGCTACAGGATGAGCTGGAGATGGCTACGACGGTGCATGGCTGACCGTGATGGTGGCGCAGCCGCCCCAACAACTAGAGCTGCTACGGTCCCAACCAGCTACCGTGAGAGCATCAAGGGACTACCATAAGCCAAGACGCAGTGAAGGTTGGAGCGGAGAGCAATGGAGGGAGGCTGGCCACATGCGGCCGAACTATGCGGCGGCATACCGCGGTGGCACGGTTGCGTCAGCGGCGGAGTAGAGGCTGTTGTGACTAGACTAGGGTGCGTAGGGCTAAGAGGAGAGCAAGGCGAATGTAGTGGCGCAAGTAATTGGGCTCGGGTGGAGGAATGGAGGTCTGCCCTCGGTCATGGCTGAGGCACGGCCTTAACGGCACGTCGGTGGAAAGGAGCCAAATTGGCACTTGGTCGGGGCATCATCATGGCTGTGCAGGGTCGGGCGGCGAGAAGACGGGAGGGCGAAGGTGCACACGGGCAGAATTGAGTAGAGGTGACCGCTCCCTGGCTCGCACGTGGGCGCGGCTCGATGGTGGCAGAGAGATGAGAAACAAATAGAGGGCGGTGGGGTACGGCCGGTGGCTCAGCATGCGCACACCTTGGCTAGATGTGGTTTTCACGATCATGGAGATCCACGTCCAGGCGCTAGTAGACAGGCGCGCGTGTTCACGACCGAAGTGGCCCGTGCACCGCAGTGCCATCAATGGCATGGCGACAGCAAGCACGGCCACGTGCGCACGACATCCAACCAGGCCAGAGGCGCAGCACAAGGATGATGAGACGGCAGCAGTAGCGGCTGCATCGCGATGCATGGTGGGCTGGCAGCGCATGGGATAGGGGCAGCGCCGCACGACCGTGCGAGCAGCAGCAGCAACGGCCCCACACCGTAGAGCCCCCGATGGATCGGATGACCAGTAAGGCTAGCCGCGCACAAACAGCATGCAGGCACGCTCAAGATGCACTGACGCGACAATGTTGTGCTCCTAAGGCGCGATGATCGTGCCCACTCAGGGAAACAGGCCGATGACGTGCTGTGCATGGTTTTTAAAGCTCCCACTACGACTAAACTGTTGCTACAAAACCTAAACAGTCTTAGCTACACTCAAGATGGTATATGAGACAACCAAATCGAGCTATAACACTACACCACCCCTTAACCCAATCTCTCAAAATAATTTGCTAAACATAGCAATGTCTAGCTGTTGATAAACTTGGAAAAAAATCTAAGTTTTTGAGCTGAACTTGATTTCAATTTGCAATTTCTAGGCTAGTAGAAATATTAGTTAGTAATATCATTTTTCAACAGCAAGTATTTCTCTGTCATCTACAAAGTTCATATTTCAAACTTTATTTAAGTGTCACATGTGTGTTCTATAGTGTTTTTGTTCAATAAAAATTGGTTTACAACCCTACTTGTTAACTGTATGAGTTATGGAGTAACTTTTTGTTAAACACTTTTATTGATCGTTTTAATTGCAATGCTTCATCTATGCACTCCATCACATGCACTAACACATAAATATGATGCTCATGACGTGTCTTAGTAAATGATTTAGGGTGTAGCACCGAGGGTGTTACAATGAGCCTTTCACTCATGCCATTAGAGAGTGGTAAAGGAGAATAAAGAGGGACTTGTAAAGGGAATTAAGGAAGAAACATTTGCTGCAATTTTCTGCATGGGAGAAAAGGAAGATGTGCTATAGGAAGGAGTGAATATGGTAGGAAAGAGGAGGAGATATGGCTGGCGGTTTCATCAGCTCTCACTCTTGCAATTAGGGAGACATGCAAATGAGATGGGGTGGGGAATTAAGGGGACTAAATGCTGCTATTTTTGCATGAGAAGGGAGGGTAGGATGCGTCATCAAGGAGGAGAGGGGAGACTTCTCCATGCGAAAGAGAGAGGGGGAAGATAATGTTGTGGTTATTTTTTGCATGCTTCCAATTGAAGAGCAAGTGAGAAATTGATGAGGAGGCATTAGATGCTTCTGTTATTTCTGCATGAGAAGAATGGAGAGATGATTGGACTGCATCTTCACATGGAAGAGTGCCATAGGGGTAGCCAGGAGATGGGAGAAGGGAAGAGATGTGTGTTGGGCTGATCCAGACTTGGTCCAAAGCAAGAGAAGACAATCGGCTTGGTCTATTAGCGAAAGAAAGAAATACAGGTTGCCATGATGGGCTAGGTGAAAGTTTGGGCTTCAACTCAATTTGAGATTCATTTGTATGTATGAGTGAGAGAGGACAAAATATTGGCCCAAGAATTCATGGACACCAAATTGACAGAGGGCTTGAGAAAGTAAGGAAAGGAGGGAATGAGGGAACGGGTTAGCCTAGTATTTTGTAGGATGTCAGCAAAAGACTTGATTAGAGTTTTAGAGATTGGACATGTCATTGGGAAAGATGAGATTGGGATCAAACCCTAAGCGTATCTTGAAAACAATTAAATTCATTTTTCAAACATAAACACTATGCAACGGCATGGATGCAACAAACCACTAAATTGAATTGCAAAAATTTTATAAACCCACATTTTTCCACTCTCTAAAACGTTGACAACATAATTAAAGTTGGGAAATTTTAGAAAATAATAAAATATTTTGTTTTATTTTAGTATTTTCTAGTCACATCCCAAAACAGGAATTTTGGGGTGTGACAACACTACCCCCTTAACAGGAATCTTGTCCCGAGATTCGCTGAAGCTACACTCAATGCAAAGTGCCAAATCACACAAGAGCACAATAACAAGAAATTCAACCTTGCAAGAGCACACTAGCATGATAGGGGTCCTTATGAAAGCACACTAACACTCAACCAAGCATCGTTACTAATGTGAAAGCGCTCGGGGATAACAACGTCCTAAAGGCATTAGGGTTGGTGGACTTCAACTCTTCAGTCTTCAACGGGGATGATCTTCTTCTCGATGTAGAAACTTGATATTGACATACACCTTCATGGATCTTGAAGCAGGAAGGGGTTTCAGCAAAAAGTTTTGCTTTTCTTTTAGAAAATATCAAGGAGGAGGAAGACAAGATTAGGTTTTACCAAAATAAGTTTATAAAATTGACCATTTCTAACTAGGTTGAGCGTCCTATAGTCAATATTGCTCTAATACCAATTTGTCGCACCCAATTTTGCATAGCAAAATCAAGTTCTCATATATGTGTGCCCAGGATGTCCAAACACACATATAATCTCAAATTGCAATAATATCAAAGTAAAGTACTTTATTACATCGCATATCTCATCACATTGTTATGTCATAGTTTTGCTCATCAGCAATATTATTACAAAAGCGGAAAGCTATGCCCATGCTGCCACAAGGACTCCAACTGGTGGACATCATCCTAGAAATACTAGACATCTTCTGGAAACTCCTCTCATCAGGCATCTGGTACCCATCTAGGATTTTCATTGAATATAAAGCAAGCGTAAGCGCACCATGCTTAACAAGTGTAACAAAGGCCCCTTGTACCTATGAACGTTACATAATTCATACATATGCATGTGTCTAAATTTGAATCGCCTTTAAGGACTTTACCTAGATTATTCTTGTACCACATATCCTTGTTACCTATGTTGGGGTTATAACCCAGGGGTATCTCAAGACACCGATTAGTTGGTAGGCCACGCGGCCCGCAATACACCAGCTAGCGAAAGCCCGAATGACCGAGGCCCAGCCAAGCCAAGCAAGTGAGGCCAAATGATAAGGCTAGGGTCAGCCACGACCCCTCCCTCCTGCCTTAGCCGCATAGCGCAAGAAAGGCGCATGACCTCTCCCCCGTCATGACTCCTAGAAGGAACAGGGAGAGGTCGAGCACTGCCAAGCATGCCTGCTCTGACAAGGACGAGCATGCCACACTAACCCTACAAGGACCAAGGGGACAACAGTCACCTCAGCCTAGTCAGATGCCATCCCTGTGCCACGCCGCACAAACAAGACAATATCGCCCAAAGCGATGACGATAGGTGCGATGACCACCGGTTAGATACGGCCCAATAAGACAAGAGTATGATCCTACGCACTACGAGATGGGAACCACGATGAGGACCTTGACTCAGATGCCATCCAGGCTGGCGGGAACCATGATCCCAATGATAGGGATCGTGGCCCCAAGCTCTTTAAGGCAACAAGGCAATCCACGACCTAGGGGTGGCCACCAACTCCTGCATGACGCCCTAGGAAATCAGGAGACGATAACGAAGACCACAGCGGAGACCACATCGCATAGGATGACTGGCGAACCACCATCATGCCTACAGTGTCACCACGGCCGACACAGTAGCACCACACCACACCATGCCGTGACGTGGCCATGAGACCATGACGACATCCATGCCCGGATGCGCCCCGCAAGACAGCGTAGCTTGCAAGCCAAGTTAGCTAGGACCTCCCTCAGGCTCACGACCCTTTGGTCGGGAGAACCTATAGCTTTGTATGCGCCCTATCCTCAAACTCTATATATGGGCAGCCAGGGCACCCTTTCTAGGGATCCGATCCATCCCCTACCGTTTCATTCATTCACCATTGTAGTAGGGCTCTTGAAGCTTCCCTTTGGACTGCCCATCTCCTAGCTCTAGCTCTTCTTCCTCTTCCACCATTCTTGCACCCCCATTGTAAGAACTTCAGAGCATTCAAGCGAGGAACATGCACTCGATCATCTCTGAGACTGGACGTACGGCTCTGACCTGAACCAGTATAAATCCTCATGTCTTTTGGATGCTACCATCATCTTTCTAGAGCAGTGCGGCAATCATATAAGTTTACTAGTCTGGTTTACAAAACACCGACACTATGGTTTGGGGTGCATTTTGGATAGTTGCTGTAGCGCATAACCAACGTAAATAATAAACATGACTAATGGTTTATGCAATATGTTAAAATTGTGTTTTTTAGCAACTGTTTAGGGTGCTAGAGTACTAGGTTTGAGTGCTCTAGTCCCTCTCCATAAGGACTTTATCCTAAAGCGGCCACCCAGGAGGTTCCATACAACCCTGAGTGTCACATGACTCTGACCTTAATCATATAACTAGTATGTCTCTAGCTTGTTAGTGGTTACCGAAAGGTGCAAGATGGGGGTGCCAAGTCGGGTATGGCTCTTGTCCTACCGCGGTATGTGTTGGGCTACGTCTGACTAGTGTGCCACTCTCGGAGGAGAGCATCTATATATGCTTGGTCAATCTGAAACCTTAGCGGCTACTAACTTGTTAGGGTGTCTAGTGAAAGGTTAAGTAGTGAAACCCTACCACACTTCCTTGGCAGAGGTGCTGTGGGCCTTGCAAACCCTAGCATTGGGAATCACGGCTCGGTGGGTAAAGTTGTACAAATTCTACAGAATTCCTTAACCTGTTATAACAGCCAGGCTCACGGACACGAGCGGCCTAGATCCTTCATGATTGGTGGTTACTTGGATGGTTGGGAATGATTTAATCTTGATTAATTATTGTTACAACTTGGGTTGGTTTATTCACTAAAGTAGTGATACAGGTTTAATACAATTTGACCAACTAAAATTGCTATCCACAGTCAAACCATGTCATGCCTTTGAGCCTCATAGATCCCTTTGTTATACTTGTTAAGCATGGTGCGCTTATGCTTGCTTTATATTCAATGAAAATCCTGGATGGGTACCAGATGTCTGATGAGAGGAGTTTCTAGAAGATGTCCATGATTTCTAGGATGATGTCCACCAGTTGGAGTCCTTGTAGCAGCATGGGCATAGCTTTCTATTTTTGTAATAATATTGCTGATGAGCAAAACTATGTGATAACAATGTGATGAGATATGCAATGTAATAAAGTACTTTACTTTGATATTATTGCAATTTGAGATTATGTGTGTGTTTGGACATCCTAGGCGCACATATATGAGTACTTGATTTTGCTATGCAAAATTGGGTGCGATAAGTTGTCTGCACTCGGCCGCCGTGTGCTTGGCATTCTTGTGGAAAGGGCATGGTAGATTCTTAAGGTCTTCAAACTTCTTGATTTTTCTTATTAGACTTCTTGGATTTGTCCATGGAGGCAAGGGTGTTATCGGGTCCTTGTTTTCTATTGGACTGTCCACCTTTATTGCCCCTGGGGTCATAGTTTTTGTTGTCCTATTGAGTATGTGAGAATCGCTCGTGGGTACACTCTTTAGACGCGATATCTTCTGTATAGTACGCTTAAAGTCCTCAGCAGTCTTTGGGTTATCGTCGCAAAAACTTTTCAAATTGCCGCTTGTACTTGATCCCATTAGAGAAGTGCTCGATCATCTCCCTATCTGTGATGTCATAGACTTGGGCTCGTAACTCTACAAAGTGATGGTAGTATTCCTGGAAAGTTTCATCTAGTTTCTGTTTGCATGTTCTGAGCTCGATCTGAGTGCTTGGGTGGGTGAGAACACCACAAAAGTTTTCACAGAACTTGCGCTAAAGCTATTCCCAAGTATCGATGGAGTTGGGTCATAGATTGTCAAACCAGGCGAGTGCCACGGTCTCAAGTGCCATGGGAAAATATAGAACTTTTATATCATCGTCGCCGCCAGCCAACTCAATGGACTAAGAGTAGATGCATAACCACTGATTGGGCTCTATTTTCCTGTCGTATTTGGAGTGGTTGAATGGCTTGAACTTGTAGGGGAGCTAGACAGAGATGAGTCTCTCCAAGAAACATGGGAATCTGTCTGGTGAGATGCCAGCTTCCCTATACTCAGAGTCGCCTCTGCCTTCCCTGTAGTTATGTACCTAATGACAATAGGGTGATTGCGCGGCACCCTGATTCCTATTTCTGATTACCCTACGGCCCTAGACGACAAAGGGTTGGCACTCGGTGTAGAGCCCCTTACTAAGAGTTGGTAGGGGCACGAGGCTCTAGCCCTCGAGAAGGGTTAGGGGTGGCAGATGCCCCCTCGCTGCTTGCATCTATAGGGTTGTGGATTCTAGAATGACTTTGAGGCATCATTGATCATCTGTTGGGTTCTCAATAGGGGCTAGCTCATTTGCTAGGGCATAGACAACAATGTAGGGTGTGGTAAAAACCTTGTGGATAGCTACCTCCATGAACTCAGTGTCAAGGTTGCGTGAGGCAGATGCTCTAAAGGCACCACTCTCTCGATGTTGCCATTCTCTTTCTTGCTCCTGTTGGCGTCGCTCATACTAAGCGTTGCTACTCAACTTCACGGCAGGCTACCTAGTACCGCTCCCACTCTTCCTTGTGGTGTTGGGCGTGGTTACAATGAGCCTGTCGTGCTCTGCTTTCTTCCTTTCTGTAGCTGCCTTCTGCTTGTCAGTCTCCCCATCTAGTGCTGGGGGATCTAGGGAGATGTTAGACAAAGTCTCCCCTCTGTCTTGAATGTTAGGAGCCTGTGGCTTAGGGATCTGAGGTTGGTGACCAGCCATGAACACTTCTCTGGAGTGTCTTGGGGCCGAGTGCATCCTAGACTCTATAGTCATCGCGCTATCCAAAATTTCTGTAGAACCATGGTCATTGTCAGTTGGAAGAGTATTGTTGTCCTAAAAGGCCAGAAGCTCCATCATGCCGACTAGACGAGATGGATTTGATGAAGAGGAACCGGGTCGAGCACCCAGCCAGTGGATGATGCCTCCCTCAAGGGTGATGGACAAGACCAAACCCTTCTAGGTCACATGTTAATGGGATATGTTGCTCTGACTGCATGAGGTAGCTGATTATATCTTGATAGATTGAAGCTTGATTCTTGAGTTCGAGTGGAAAATGACTTGGGTCTTTGGCTTGGACTTGAGATGGGATCTCCATCCTAGATAGATCATTTGTGTTTGAGTAGGAGTCTTTGTTTTCCATGGCTTCTCTAGTCTGAGTCGGATCAGAAATCGAAAGCCATGAAAATTTCTCGGTGAGAAGATCCAGCATGGCTTTGAAGCTTGATGCGCCGAGATCTCCACAAGATGACTCTGAAGTTGACTAGAGTTGTTCGTCATGCAAATCTAGGACCAAAGATGAAGGTGGATCCCGCCGCAAAAATCATGTTGTCGAGGTCCGTCGAGCTCTCGATCGCGAAGTCGCCAAAAGCCCCTACCTGGCGCGCCAACTGTCGGTGTTTGATGACTGGCAACTCATCATGGGGTTACTCAAGATGATGATTGAAGGGCTTCGACGTATGCTAAACTCGACAGTAAACGCAAAGAGATGAATGATTTATTCTAGTTCAGGGCCTCGTGATCAAGTAATAGCGTTTATGTCCAGTCGGCGTGTAGCCTTTTGCATTGGATTGATTGGTATGATTGTTATGTACAAGGGGGTGCACCATACCTCTATTTATATAGGGAGAGGGTAAGGGCACGTATCTAGTCCTAGCCGATTACAACAGAAGGGTCCTATTATACAATCTAGCTTTCTTAGTAAGACGACTAAGTTGATCTTCATAACTTGAAGTCCACGCAACCTTGTCTCATGTCCTTCAGCAGATCATGGGCCAGCCCAGGGCCCATCCGAGTAGTAACCCCTATGGGGAACCCCTAGGACCCCAGTCCATCAATCTAGGGGTCCTTCTATACACTACTGCATTGGACCTTTCACAACCACATCGTAACCCCCATCGTAGCCGCATTTCGGCCTCGGCAGTAAGTTGTCGATAGTGATGGTCATAGCCTTCACCATTGGCATCTGAGACCAACTGCGGTGTACATGAACACCATCGTATTGGCTTATGATCTATCTGTGATTACGTCCTTACTTCCGTCGTATTAGAGCATGACCCAGCTGTGGATGTACACTAACACCACCGCATTAGCAAATGATCTGCCTGTCTAGTGGTCCCCAGCATCGTGGCCTTGTACTTCGACCTGACTGTCAGCGGCGCGGGTTCATTATTGCTTCAATTGCCAAGATGCCTGTGTAGAGGTTAACACCACCATCACTTCAACATATGATCCCCCAGTACAAAGGTCATGGTCACTGTCGCCTTTTACCATGATCCGCCTTTGATGATAGTTTAGTCGGTGTCGGGTTAATAAAGAATTCGGCGGTGATATACTTTTGATCCCTGCCACATCATACATATAGCGACGGTGGTGATAACAAAACAATGAATTGCGCTTACATCCGACAGTGATAGAATTTCATCTAGTTTCACAATAGTTATTAATTTAGCTGGGCCCTTAATAGCTTCATGAACTCAAAGCATATAGATATATAATCATTACATCCACAAATTATGTTCACAAAAAAGAGTACTTTTTACAATAACAATGGACGTTACCATAACATCTTTCTCAACTGATGTCCTAACACAAGCGGTACATAGAGCATACTAAAGGTCCTGATCTATACAGACTTACATAACGAAATGACGTAGCTACGCTCCTTCTATGTGGCACTCCTGCTTGCAAGGCAAAATGAATATAATTAGTGCATCCTTCGGATTGGTAGCCAATGCACCATGGAACCCCTCTTATTCGTCTCTGATCCACAACCTGAACAAAGAAGCAGAATTAATAATATTGAACATACCATTTCTTTAGTTAACAAGCCAAAATTGGCCTATACATACATAGAATGAAAACAACTCCCTACCCAAACAAAGACTGTCATGATGACAAAATGCAGGACATGCACCTTTACTACTCTGCTAATAACTCCATGAACAAGGGAACATAAGGAAGATAGCAAGGCCTATTCATATGGAAATGCCCTCTTGATCTACAAAAGTGGATGACACGGGCATGGATGACATGAACCTTTCCGCGGTCCATGTCATATGCAATCAATGTTATATTCTTCCCAACAAGGAAAATGAAATTCCATTCTAGATGAATTGTAATCACTCTATACTAGTCATCACAAAGATTAGAACCAACCTTAATATTCATGTGTCCAAACAGTTCCTCCGTGTCCACAACATACTTCAAACTCTAGTTATCAGTACCATAGGCTTCAAGTATCCACACTAAAAGCCAAGACCTATTGTAAAAATCAGCACAACACACACAGGTGACCCTGAGCTTGATGGATGGACATTTCATCACCACCTGGTTTACAAATTATCCTCCATGTCTTTTCCTCCATATCCACAGCAACTATCACAGAGTACTCAAGCATGTGCATAAAACCATTAAGAAAAACACTTCTCAATTTTAAACATAGAACAATACTACCATCACCCCATTCAGATTCCTTAAAGATCCATGCTACGGTTTTAGATGTGTAGATCTCCACACCAATGCACGCACACTCCACCTCAACAAATTCAATCACATGGAAGAAGCCAACGATAGTCTATAAAAGCTTCTTACGTTGATAGGAGTAGGAGATGACACGCTTCCATGGGCGACAGACACACTTGCAGCAGCACAAGGACCGGGCGGGGAGGTAGCGGAAGATGTCGCAAGCACATCATCTGAGAGGCTATCCACTACGTTCCTCATGTTGGGGGCCTAATTCATCTAGAAGGACACCACCAACCGAAGATATGAGGCCGCCCTGCCGTGGAATTGCATCAATAAACATTAGTAAGGAGATGAGTTTTGAGGAGAAGGGACGGTGATGCAAGTAAGGCCTTATTACACTTGGCTTTGGATCTAGCAGTGGTGAGTACGAGTGGCAATGCCGGTGACAGCAACAGCTCGTTCGTCGATGGATCTGTGCGGGCAATCTGGCAATGTGCACCGGCGCGGAGCAAGAGCTGAGCAGTGCTGATGAGCAGGAGCAGTGATGACGAACAATAGCAATGAGAAAAAGAAAAGCTATGTGTGTGCGGGAGGGAGGGAGGTGGTGGGGTAGGGGTGTGGGGAGGGGTTACGGGAGATGTTGGAGTAGGGGTTGCTTGCTCTCGGTGTAACTTTTATGGCACGCGAGAATCAGACTTTCATCAGTTCCGCGTGGGAGGCTTCAAATGCGGGATAGGAAATTTTGCAACTAAGCGGCGGTGAATGCACAGTACCATCACCGGTGGCTAGGTCCTATTACCACCTGGAGACCTCTGTATGATATGGTGATGAACATTAAGGCACATAATCTTAACGTTTGGCATTGAAACAAAGCGAAACTGCACAGTTAGAAAACTAAGAAAAGCACAATTCTAGTACTTAGATTGAAAGGAAGCCAACTTGAGTTCGATGGTAAATAATAAGGCACATAGATTTACATTGAAAGAAATCCAAAACACACACTTAGAAAACATAAGGAAAGCACAATGCCAGTACTCTTGGATTGAAAGGAATCCAACTTGAGTTCCATACATTCACACTGAATAAGTAGGTGGATGCTACTAAGCTAACAAGCATGCCGAAAGCTAAAATGCAGATACTAATTAGGCCAACACTATGCAAAAGTTTAAAGGCCTTCATATGTACATCATTGGTTGCATAATTAATCATTCTCCATGTAGATCCTAGTCGACCTCCATGGAATCATTGTGAATCTCCATAAGATCCTATAGATCATTGTCAACCTCCATGGGATCGTTGTTAATCTCCATGTCATCCTGAGCCTTGACCACTACAACCCTGTCCACATCCATTGGTACACTTTTATTTAGCTCATCGACTTTGTTCACAAAGCACTGATTCGGTGAACCAATACTGAGGACAATAAGGCTCACAAGCTGCACTCCACAGATATACAAGGCCACAAACTCCAGAATGAGAAGATGCATTTTCATCTACAGATCCAACAAAATACTGTAGCTAGGTTGGAGGGCAAGGAGCAAAGAGCATGAGAGAGTAATACAAAGGAATAAAGAATCCGGTGAAGGAGCAGATGTCGTGAAGTTACCTTAGATCTTGTGTGCCGGTGAGGTTGGAGGTGAAGGAGCAGTGAGCACGTGAGAGGCTGCCTTTCATCCGACGCTAGCAGGGTGAAGCAGAGC
Organism: Miscanthus lutarioriparius; assembly: GCA_904845875.1. NCBI lineage: Eukaryota > Viridiplantae > Streptophyta > Magnoliopsida > Poales > Poaceae > Miscanthus > Miscanthus lutarioriparius. Next base: position 27,650,415 of record CAJGYO010000019.1, on the reverse strand, counting down.
AAGGAAGCAGAGTGGGAAATGGATGGGAGGAAGGTGTGGTAGGACCATAGGAAAGTGTATATACAGTTCAATAAATTGGTTGCCCCTGTACCAGGGCCCAGTGTCTAGGGAAGTAGCATGCCTCCAACACATCAATTGATACTTGGTTCTACTATCATTTATAGTTCAATAAATTGAACACCTGGTTAATCACCTTGCATTTAGTTCAACAATAGTTGTACATAAGTGATAGATTTTACTTCGACACATCAATTGATACTTGGATCTACTATCATTTACAGTTCAATAAATTGAACACTTGGTTAATCACCTTGCATTTAGTTGAACAATAATTGTACAAAAGTGATAGATTTCAGTACGATACATAAATTGATACTTGAATCTACTACGGTGAACTAAGCAACTTGCCAATGAACAAACCAAGAACTAAGGTAAGTACAAAATAGGTGAAACAAGAACAGGAAGCACATTTCTTCCTCAAAGGTATGAAATCTTCCATCATCTTCGTTGGAACCCTGGCCATTTCTTCAATCTGTGGCATAGTCTCTTTCTCCTCCTACATATGTTCTTCATTTGTTGTAACATTGCCCTCCGCCTTCAGCTCCCAAATCTTGTTACATAAATCCAAAATCAAAGTGCTCAAAAATTTTCCATATGGGGGATCGTGCCACTTAAAGAACTCGTAATCTAAGTCGGGCTACGGAAAAAACCAAATTACCATAAGTACAGCGGGATTTCATCATTTGCATTGCAAAAACAGAATGGACAAGAAAGAAATCGAGTTACATTATTTGCCCTACAACATATGTGGTACCGACGTCCTGGGTTTCCATCACTCCACGAAATCGACCGAAGCGTCCTCAAGCCACAGCGACACAAAAGTGGTGGCTTGTGTGCGTAGAGGTGGTTGTCGATATGGCACGGGATGGGCGGCCCCCTCCTGTTATAGCCTCCTCCACTGGAAGCCGGTGTTCTTCTCGTGACTGTGCCCTAGGATGGTGCCAACCACTAGGAGGAGTAGAACTAGATGCAGCCATGGAGCAGTCAGGGTTCAAAGTGTTGCACAATCTGAGTGAAGAGGTCGGCCTAGGTCTTTTGTCTATGCTTTTGTCTCCTGCTAAGGTGCCAAAACGTCCTTCAAAACCCTTGCACTCCTACCAAGATGAAATGTTGTCACCGGTGGCTCAGGGTACTATTTGCCTATAGAAGAAGGCATGTTTTGGATCCTCTGTGCTTACATAGAGGTGTACACATGGACCACAACCAAGACTAACTGATTGAATTAGCAGTTCAACTGAAGTAATAGTTCAATGATTATGCAATACTCATATATACTAATCTAGAGGTTTTATCAGTACATATAAACTTTATTAACATAAAAGTTTCACAAATTCTAAGACTTAATGTCGGATGGGTAGGCAGTTTCTAATGTACTCAATTGGTTGATGCGGTCCAAAAAGCCAGAGGTAGTGAACCATAGCAAAGATGACATCATCTCTGTCCACGGACACATTATATCTATAAAGTATGTCTACTTCCTGTCCAGCCCTACTAAAACACAAAAATCTCTCCATAAATAGGGTCTTGAACGATTCTTGTCAAATTTTGTGGTCTGAGAAGGTGACGAACATCGGCTTCAACAATCAACAGTCGGTCCGGGTGAATGCTCCATCCTCAAGTAGCAAACATCATCATCTAGGATCCTGGCGCCAACCGTAGCCACCAAAACGCAAGGTTGCTTACATTGAAATGGCTTCTTCTGAAATAAGACATTTGTTGCAATGAAGAAATTTCTAATATGAACAAAATTGATACCGAACCTAAAACCAATTGGAACCAAATGCAAATGGGGGGTGACCGAATGCATCTAACCTTCACAGGGCGTCGTCCACGATGACAATGCAAGGTGCTTGAGGCAGGGCAAGTATAGGCAATGGGTTAAAATGAAGATGAAGCAATGGGTGGGGAGAATGAAGATGAAGCAACAATAGCTGGGGAGAACTAATGGATTCGTATTGGGGTTTTTTAGTTGGTCAAACCACCGCCAAGGCACCAACAGGACCCGAGGGAAGTTTGGAATAGGCCGGGTGCTTCTAGGTTTGTTGCCAAACAGACAGTCCAGATTGATCGACAGTGAGAACGGACAGCACGGGATAAGTTAAACAGTGTCCATATTAAGCCGATCTGTCGACACAAAATTTTTGTCTCCGTACTGAGGACGGGAAGGGTCCGCTCGATAGAGTAGATCCGCCTAGCTTCAGCGCAAGGGTGGTCGATCCTACACAATCCTCCCGAGACATGCCAGTCAATTTGACCCTACAATTGACAAGGAGAGAAAGCTTATCAGTAATTAAGGGCGGAACGTGCCGGTGTTACCAGACAGTCCCGAATGTGCGGCTCTGAGAGCCGATATGAGAGGAGATCGACTAAATAGTCGATTCCAGCATATTCATAAGAATAAATCGATTAAAGCTCATGGGGTTGTGTAAGAAGAATCGGTTATCATCCAAGATAAATATAATTCGAGCAATAATTTAATCAATGGCAATAAGATATCAATGATTATCGGTTTAAACTGAGCCAATGATTACAAGTAACCAAACCCCTTTTTATATAAAGAAACAATTCAACACCACTTAACCATTTAATAAAGATAAATCTAATGAACATGTTAGATCTCATCTATCGCCATGACCAATGGGGCATGAGGCAGAATCATCCAGGCCATAGAAATAACAATAGACTCGACGACCCTAACTCATTACTAATATTAGTGGGGCATGAGGTAGAATCATGCAGGCCGTAATACAATAATAAGATCATGGGGCTAACATATCTTTCAACTTATCTCTACTTCAATGGTCTCCTAATGTGAACTGTTCGTGAAAGCGCTTGATTTGGCTAAACAGCCGATTCAGGCATAACGCACAGTTAAGGTCATGCCTTCTGAGGAATGGATCTACCAGCTAACGATCCCCACTCCACGATGCTAATAGTGGGGTGAGAGGCAGAATCCCACAGGCCATGATAACGGGCCATGAAATGGTTCTCGCTAACCAATAGATCTACTCAAGATCGAACATGCCTTAACCACACGCTATGCACGATTAAGATTGATATGAAACAGCCGATAAAACATAACTCATCGTTTAAGGTGTAGATTAGATCAGTTTTAGATTAGCAAATGATGGGTTAAATAAGATATAAGGCCGATCCAAATCAATCTCAATCGGACAGAGGGATATTGCTGTAATTAGATGAACAATGAAAGCAATAAGCAATATCGGTAACTTAATGAATCTACCAAAGACTGCCATTCTAAGGTAGAGCTGATAACTTGACCTTGATCTAATTCAAGCAGTGGGGTGTGAGGCAAAATCACACAGGCCACACTTGAATTAGACAAGAGTCGATAACTAGCCTATACCAGAGTCACAGTGGGGGTCGACCGGATTGATGCAGCCATACGAATAGAGGTATAAACCATGACGGTACTTACAGACAAGCAATGGAGGTCGACCGGATCGATGCAGCCGTACTCGCTGAAGAACTCGCCGAGATCTACTCTACTCCTACTCCTAAGGGGTGGCCGGAGCCGAAAAAAGTAAATTGACTTGTATTTGATTGGTTGATGTCTTTACAATAGCCGGGGTTTGATATTTATATCCGGAGTCTAAACATGAATCCTACTCGAGCACGATTTGTTACAATCTTTGGTATGTGTGGGGGTATTAACCCCTATACCCTTATGGCTAAGCTTGGGCCGGCCCGGATCGATGGGTTCGGTCCACCAAAAGACGACGTGCGGCCCGGTTAACCTGATCGGAGTCCCACGCAAGGAGTTAAGGCGGATCTAGCGATCAATCAAGATCCTGGTCGGTTAGAATAGGAATCCTTATCCAGCCACATATGGCAATTGTAACTGGCTAGGATTAGTTTCTAGATCTGTAACCCTGCCCCCTGAACTATATAAGGCGGACAGGGGACCCCTCTAAAAAACATCTCTCATTGACATACAGCAATACAAATCAGACGCAGGACGTAGGTATTACGCCTTCTTGGCGGCCGAACCTGGATAAAACCTTGTGTTTTTCTTGCGTCACCGTCTTGTTTGTGGCTTGCGCATCTGTCTGCCGACAATCTACTACCTTGGATATACCCCTAGGTAGACTGCCGACCATATTTCATCGACAGTGGCGCGCCAGGTAGGGGGCTTGCGTACTGCTTCCCAAGCAAACAAGACGGTCATCATCTCCGGCTCCATGGCTACACCGAACGGCCTCATGTTCACCGTTGGCCAGATCACCTGGACCACCGGCTCCGATGACTTCATCACCATGACCCCGGAGGAGGCGTGGATTCAGTCTACATCGACCACTGCTTCACCTACATCGGCTACGGCTCCGACCATGGTAGATACGGCTCCGACCACGGTGGATGCGGCTCCGACCATGGTGGATATGGCTCCGACCACGGTGGACACGGCTCCGACCACGATGGATCTGGCTCCGACCATGGTACATCTGGCTCCGACCATGCCTGCATCACCTGCAGCCACGCCGACAACTCGTCATCCACTTCCCCGCTACAAAGGGAGGCAGATCGACAACACCGACCTGCTCGACTCCATCGATCGGGTCGACACCAAGCTCGCTGAAACCTTGGCTCTGGTAAGTACGATTCAAAGTCAGCCTAATGAGCAGGTAACCGCTCCCCACAATAGATCTACCCGACTAGCTCAGACCAGTCGTCCTGCACGACTTGGTACAGATCTTGTGGTCACATCTACTCCTCAAGGGCACTCTGCTCGTCGCCGGCCAGCCTTCGCGATGGGTCTCCGGCTCTCCGAGTATGAAGCCTCGATGGAGAACTACCAGGTCCAGCCCTATGGCCTGCAAAACGCTGCCTCCAGCTACGCCTACGACCTGCAACGTCGCTTGGATCTGTGTCTTGTGCACCGACCTCAGCCGAAGCCGCGCGACTTCGTCAACATGATCCAGATTGAAGATTATCAAGAAGGATCCATTCACATAGTCCAAGAGGGTGACCCCAGCTCCTTGTCTGGCACCGCATCTAATGCATCTGTCCACACCGAGCTTCAGCATCACGAAGATGAAGGCGTCAAGTACGATCTGGATATCCCAGACCACGCCCCGGGGTTCTCACAATTCCCGTCTTTTCCGCCAAGATGAGGGGATCTGATCCATGTTGTCAGCAATGACGAACCGCCAGCAGTTGGTGAAACAGAACAAGAAAGGACTGCACGCGAAGCACGCAATATTGACCGGTTTAATCGCCAACAAATCGAAGCCGAAGCAGACCAGGAGGCACGACGCATAAGGGTCCAGCCACGTGACCTCAACGATGCTTTCGACAGGGTGGGGGACAAACAGGTCTTTAGAACTCCAAGTGCCAATGTAGCCATCGCCATGGCAACAATGCAACGGCTACCCAACACCCCGGAAACCCAAGCAGTTCGCGATGAAATACAAGCCTATCTGACGGCCGCAATGGCCCAGACCGCGGAGATTGTAAACCAAGCTCGGGCTCCATCCGTCTCGGTCGAGTCAAGCCACAGCCACCAGCACCCAAGTCGCTCACAGCCACCCAACCAACGTGGCTCGCGCAACAACGACCCATCAGACAACCATCAAGAAGGAAACGGTGGCCATGTTGGTGGCCAGGACGACAACCGCCGCCGGGACAACCGCGACAATCGCCGCGATAACCGCGGTCGCAGGGCTAATCCAGATGGTGATCGAGATCACCGCGATGGCAATAACGATCTCCGCCATTACCTCGGAGGACGCGATCTGCGCGCTCACATCAACCAGAGAGCCGACGATCGAGTGTCCCACGAAAGTTATCGCCGTATGGAATATGACACTACCCATGGCCCACCGGGTTTGAAGCAGTTTACTCCACACCTTCACCAAGTCATATGGCCCAAGAATTTCAAGCTCGAGAAGCTTCAGAAGTACGACCGCAAGGAAAACCCCGAATTATGGGTTATGCTTTACGAGATCAAGCGTGCGAGATCAGCCATGGCGGACGAGCACGCCATGTCTAACTATTTCCCGATCATTTGTTGGCCATGCGGGTCACCAATGGCTGGTCAGCTTGCCGACGAACTATTTCGACTCTTGGCAGGAGCTCAAGCAAGCCTTCATCGACAACTTCATTGCTACTTGTGAACAACCAGGCAACAAATACGATCTGCAACGTATTTGAGATCGAAAAGATGAGCCGCTGCACGAGTACGTCCGGCGTTTCTCGAAGATGCGCATCAAGGTCCCATCAATCTCCGACAATGAGGCAATCGAGGCTTTCATCACTGACCTCCACTTCCACGATGCCCTAAGGGACAAGCTCCTCCGCAAAAGACCTGATTCGGTCACAACGCTCCTGGCCACCGCTAAGAAATACGCGGACGCCGACGACGCTAAAAAGATAATTATTAAAGAAGCAGCAAGGGTTCCGCGCTCCGACCACCCCCACACCGCGATGACTACCGCGGCAACCGTGGTCGGAACGACAATTTTGACTGCCGCAACCAGCGCAACGACTCCCGCGACCACCGTGACCAACGTAATCAGCGGCGTAACCGCCGTGACGATTACAGGAGCAAGCATGCTCGGGAAGACGACGGCGAGGTCAACACCGTTAAAAAGGGTGGTGGACGTCGTAACTATGAAGACGACTATGCTAAGGCATTGAAGGGGCCCTGCCAGCTCCATCCTAAGTCGAACCATACCATGGAGAATTGCCGCGTCCTCAAGTCTATCTACACGCGTCAACAAGCTCCGGATACGTCCGACAAGCCTAACGACGCAGGGGAACAGCGTAACGAGGATAACGATGACGACGATGCAGACCCCCATCACAAGTACGTCAAGCCAACCGATCGCGTGCACACCATCATCGGAGGCAAAGTGTCCATCGAGACCAAACAAGAACGCAAGCTGCTCGCCCGCGCTTGCTTGAACGTGGCCAACACCGACAATCTCCTCACCGATCCGTGGCTCCCTTCGTGGTCTCACCGCGAAATCTCCTTCAGCAGAAAGGACCAATGGGCCGCAATACCTGAGCCAGGGTGTTTTCCCCTAGTCCTCGATCCTTGTATCAACAAAGTTCAGTTCGACAGAGTACTGATTGACGGCGGTAGCTCCATTGATATACTGTTCAAGAACAGTCTGCCCGCCCTAAAGATAGCTCAGGCGGACCTCAAGCCATACGAGGCACAGTTCTGGGGTGTTCTCCCCGGATAGAGCTCTACACCTCTCGGGCAGATCACGCTACCAGTGCAGTTTGGGACCCCGGATCACTTCCGCACCGACTACATCAACTTCGTGGTCGTCGACTTCGACGGCACCTACCATGCTATTCTTGGTCGACCGTCACTTACCAAGTTCATGGCCATACCTCATTACAGGTATCTGGTGCTCAAGATGCCTACCGAGAAAGGAGTTCTAACCCTCTGAGGCAATGTGTACGCAGCTTATACCTGCAAAGATGACAGTTTCAAAATAGCAGAGGCTCATGACCTCTCTATTCGCATGGCCAAGACCGTGCTCAACGCCAAGAAGACCTCGATCGACCACCAGGAGATCCCGGAGCTCGAGGCTCCACGCAAGAACATCAAGTCCAAGGAGCACAAGGTGATCCAGCTGGTCGACGGTGATCCTAGCAAGACGGCCCTTATCGGGGCCAACCTGGATCCCAAATAGGAAGACGCGCTCGTCAGGTTCTTGAGGAGCAACATGGATGTGTTCACATGGAAACCTGCTGACATGCCCAGTGTACCTCGGAACTTGATTGAGCACTCCTTGAATGTCAACGGCAAGGCCAAACCTACCAAGCAGAAGCTACGACGGTTCGCTCGCGACAAAAAGGAGACGATTAGGGTAGAAGTTACACGGCTTTTGGCAGCCGGATTTATCAAAGAAGTGTATCATCCGGAGTGGTTAGCCAACCCGGTTCTTGTACGCAAAAATAATAATGAATGGAGAATGTGCGTTGATTACATTGATCTCAACAAACACTGCCTTAAAGACCCCTTCGGCTTGCCTCGCATAGACGAGGTCGTAGATTCAACCGCCGGTTGCGAGCTCCTTTCTTTTCTCGACTGCTACTCTAGTTATCACCAGATCGCTCTAAAAAAGGATGACCAGATCAAGACGTCTTTTATCACGCCCTTCGGCGCCTACTGCTACACGACCATGTCGTTCGGGCTCAAGAACGCTGGGGCTACCTACCAACGCGCTATACAAGCTTGCCTCAAAGATGAGATAAAAGATGACCTCGTCGAGGCTTACGTTGATGATATAGTTCTTAAAACCAAGGAAGCTCATACCCTTGTTGACAATCTGGGACGCACTTTTGCAGCCCTTAACACATTCCAGTGGAAATTAAACCCAAAGAAGTGCATCTTTGGTGTTCCTTCTGGCATACTCCTCGGCAACGTCGTCAGTCGCGATGGCATACGCCCTAACCCAGAAAAAGTCAAAGCTATTTTGGACATGAAGCCACCCAAGAAGGTGAAGGATGTTTAGAAGCTTACCGGATGCATGGCTGCTCTCAGCCATTTCATATCAAGATTAGGCGAAAAAGGATTACCATTCTTTAAACTACTCAAAGCGTCCAAAAAGTTTGAGTGGTCGGAGGAAGCAGACGTTGCCTTCACATAGCTGAAACAATACGTTACGTCACCTCCGGTACTCACTGCTCCAAGAGAAGACGAAACACTCCTGCTATACATTGCGGCTACTAATCGAGTGGTCTCCACGACCATGGTGGTCGAGCGAGACGAGCCCGGCCACGTCTACAAGGTACAACGGCCAATCTATTTCATTAGTGAGGTACTCAACGAGTCCAAGACCAGGTACCCATAGATTTAGAAGTTGATCTATGCCATACTGATAACATCCCGAAAGTTGAAACACTACTTTGACGGATATCGTGTGGTGGTCGTGACTGAGTACCCTCTGCGAGACATCATTAGCAACAGGGATGCGAACGGGCGCATCGTCAAATGGGCAATGGAGCTATGCCCCTTTTCCTTGGAATTTGCAAGCCGCACTACAATCAAGTCTCAGGCACTTGTTGATTTCATCATCGAGTGGACAGACTTAAGCACGCCTGCCTCTCTCGGATCCAACGAATATTGGATGATGTACTTCGACGGCTCTCTCAACATTGGCGGTGTGGGAGCAGGAGTCCTTTTTATATCACCATCCAAGGAGCAGCTCCGATACGTCCTCAGGATTTGTTTCCCAGCATCTAATAATGCCGCCGAGTACGAAGCATGCCTACATGGTTTGCACATTGCGGTTGAGCTTGGCGTTAAACGTCTCTACGTCTATGGAGACTCTACTCTGGTCATCAACCAACTCAACAAGGACTGGGACACAACCAACAAAAAGATGGAAGCATACTGCAATTTGATCAGAAAGCTGGAAGGCAGGTTCTATGGCATCAAGTACATACATGTGGTCCAGGACAAGAATCAAGCAGCGGATGCACTGTCAAAGTTAGGATCATCCCGAGCAAAAATCCCACATGGCATATTCGTCCAAGACCTGCTCACGCCGTCCATCGAAGAGAAAGATTCCACGGCAGACAAGCCTCCAGACCAGCAATTGGTGGCTACGGTTCCGGCGTCAAGCACCGCCGAGCCCCTCCGACCACTCATGAGCTTTGACCGGAGAATACCTTTCATCAAGTACCTAACAAGATGGCAGCGGTTACACTAATCGGACGGAGAACGAGCGCCTGATGCGTCGTAGTAAGCCATACACCTTCTCGTTGATGGCAAGCTATGGCGTAAGAACGCAAAAGAGGAAATCTTGATGAAGTGCATAACCCAGGAGGATGGCGAACGTCTCTGGACCAAATCCACTATGGCTCTGCGGGCAACCATGCGGCCTCAAGAACGCTGGTCGGCAAGGCTTTCCGGCGAGGTTCTATTGGCCGTCGGCCATATCCGACGTAGAAAGGCTAGTCCGCCACTTTGAGGGTTGTCGATTCTTCGCCAAGAGAATCCACGTACTAGCACATGAGATCCGGACAATACCGACCTCCACGGCCCTTCGCATCTTGAGGGACCGGATATGATCGGGCCCTTCAAACCGGCTCGGGGGAAATTTACATGCGTCTTCGTCTTGATCGACAAATTTTCTAAGTGGATAGAATACATGCCTTTGGTACGAGCATCCTCGAGAAAAAGTCATCACGTTCCTCGACTAGGTCATCCACCATTTCGGCATATCTTGAATAGCATCATAACCGATCTGGGTACTCGGTTCACCGGGAACGCTTTTGGGACTTCTGCGATGAAAGGAGCATAGTAGTAAAATACGTCTCGGTGGCGCACCCTAGAGCTAATGGACAGGTCGAGCGGGCAAATGGCATGATCTTGGACGCGTTGAAGAAGAGGGTGTATAGAGAAAATGACAAGGCTCCCGGAAGATGGCTCAAAGAGTTACCAGCCATGGTCTGGGGACTCAGAACTCAGCCTAGCCGTAACACCGGCGTCTCGCCATACTTTATGGTTTACGGCACTGAGGCGGTCCTCCCTGCAGATATAGCTTTCAGATCAGCATGGGTAGAGAACTTCAATGAAGGCAAGGCCAATGAAGTACGGGAGCTAGAAGTGAATAGCGCAGAAGAGAAGTGGCTCGATTCTTGTGTATGTACGGCCAAATACCTTGCTATTTTGCGCAGGTACTACAACAAGAACGTTAAAGAGCGGTTTTTTGTGGTCGGGGACCTGGTCTTGAAGTGGAAGATGAACCAGGCTGGTGTCCATAAACTTGCAACCCCATGGGAGGGGCCCTTCATGATCAAGGAGGTCACACGACCAACGTCTTACAGGTTAGCTCACCTGGACGGTACGGACGTACCAAACTCGTGGCACATCGACAAGCTTAGATGATTCTATGCTTAACTACTGAGATATGTACCCCCTTTTGTATTTTCGATTTACTTCAATAAAGCTATTATTATTTCTCTGACCACTCTAATGTGTCACTTCGACTTATATGGTTATTCTAACTTAGCCAGTAAAAGCCGACTACCACTCCTTCTACGGTTTTCGGAGCAGGACTTGTGTCCGGTTCCCCCCAACACATGCATGGGATCCGCTCTCTATGTTGCGGGTGATTGGCAGGTTCCCCTTGGTTTGACTTGTCCGCGTCTGCGTGTGCATAGGTCACGCACCTCACACTCCGACCACATGGCAAACTAGGGCCGCACAAAATTTTCAGGATGATTTGTTGGGTAAAATGGTACAACTAAACAGAACGTTATTATGTTCTCACTTAGTTCCACCAACATAAGTTTCAAGCTTAAATACGCTTTATACAAAGCAACCAAGCTTATAATGATATACAGTTACGTTATTACAAGCTTGCCTGAAGAGGCCCAAGTTTACAATAACACAACTATGTCCTCCTTCTATAGCTCTAAGCCTATTACATTGGCTGGTCGGGGTGCGCGGCACCTACTGCTCGCTGCTTCCGATATTCTACTCGAGTCTTGGGGACTCTTGTGCTAGCCGAGCTGAAGGGGATGGCCCCATCGATGCCTGGCTGGTTGAGACCGCAGGCTTCATCGGTTGGCTAGCAACAGATGGCATTTCCAGCTGACTTGTCGATGGCATACCTTGTACAGGTGCTGTCCCACCTCCACACAGATTAATGTCGCCAATTATCTTTGACGATAGATCTAGCTAGGCCACCCGAAGCTCCTCCGCCTTGTCTGGGTCTACTTCCTTCGGGTATCCAGCTTCCAGGCGCTTGAGATCGATCAGAGGGTAGTGGGCACACACCATGCTTAGCACATGGGCGCCCGTATACTCACCCACCTCCTTAATGAACTCCTGGAACCATCCCCATGCTTGTCTGCATCTCTCGACCAGTCCGAGCTGGGGGGTCCTTGGCTCTTCCTCTGTGAGCACCGGGTCGACAAGGTCGAGGATGGGCAAAATGCCAGTTGCCACTTCCTAGAACCGGTTCTTCCATGTGTCCCGATCCTCGGTGGCCTCGAGGCATTGTGCTTTCCAGCTGTCACGCTCTTTCATCACAGCTTCTAGATGCCTCTTGGCATTGGCTTTTAAAACTGCACATCGTACAAGACATCAAATGTAAAGGCACGACAAGGCGGGCAACAGAATGAGAATGGTGGCCTGGACTACTTACTCTTTAGTTCCTCCTTGATTTTGGTGGTGTGGTCCTAGAGTTGAGACTGGCTGCGCGCCAGTTTCTCGTTGTCCTCCTTCAGGTGACCACACTCTGCGGTCACGTGGCTATTCTCCTCTTGGAGGCGGGTTACCTCAGCTTCTAAGCCTGCATTACAGCTGTCATTACCAACAATACAACAACACGTGTCATACGCTCTTTGTCATTGAGCTGGCCGACCAGTTTCTGGTTCTGTGTTTCTTGCTCTGTCCTCTCCTGGTCGGCGGCTTCAAATTGGCGGCGCAAGCGTTCCACCTCGGCCGCCAGTTCTCTATTGCTCGCCGTGATTCCCTCAATCTGGTCGAAGCACTTCTTTTGGTACTTCGCGGTCTTCATCAAGTCCTGCATATAAGCAAGCTAAGTCAGATAGTTTGACTACATTACAGGGTCAAGTGGTCAAGCCAAACATACCTAGACTTCTGTCACCAAATGCTTTGCCGCTCGTTCAACTTTTTGGGTCTCTTCGATCTCGAGGATTTCTTCGTACATAACCCACTCGTCGTTCCGCCTGCGCGATACATATACATGTTGTCGTTTGTCTTTGGGACGGCCTAGGATCTCTTCGACTTCGTCCTCTTCGGCCTCTTGTTCAGGGGGCGGCGCTGGGCCGGAGATAGTGGTCTCTGCGACCACTATGGCTTTCCCACGAGCCGTAGCATCGGCAAGCGTATTCTGTGCCAACTCCGGTTGCTGCTCCTCGGCTCGGTCTGGTTCCCTTGGCGCCAAGGTATTTGCCTCAGCAGGGCTAGTGCTCAGAGCATTTGTACTTTGCTCGGCTGTCTTCTCGACCAGCTGCTCGGAGACTGACGTTGGGCTGCTCGTGTGCTGCGGTTCCTATGGAATTTCTTCTATAGGTGGCCCCGCAGTTAGCTGCCGAGTAGTTCTTTCCGCTAGTACTGGCGAAGCCGTGCCACAACCGGCTATCTGGTCGGGATTTTCGGTGGACGCCGACCTAATATACCAGAGAAAGTTCAGAAGACAATAGTATTCAATACAAATTATAATATTATATCAAGGTTATAGATACTTACAGCTTGGAAGCATGGAATAACGTAGTGAAGGAACGTCTCTTTGACCGCGCCTGCTCCACGTGCTCGGCGGGTTCCACCGGGTCTTTTTCCACCACCGGTACTGGTGTTGGGGTCTGGTGCTTGACACTTCCCCCGCTTGTTTTCTGTGTCGTAGTGGTCGGTGGTGCGATCACTGCTGGCACAGAGGAGCTACCCTGCTCTATTGACCCCATTTGCCTTCTCCTCTTTCGAGGAATGAGTCGGAAGATGTCCGCATCCTCTGTTTCATCATCTAAAAGGGGAAGATGGCCTGGCGACGTTTGTTGGCTTCTGGCCGCTTGCTAGCAGCCTTGGCCGTTACATCCTCCCCAACTCCGAGTACTGCCCAGTCGACGCCTTCGGTACTGGCACTAGTCTGGGCGGTTGAGCCGGCAATTTGCGGCCAATCCACGCTAGGGGGCGGAGACATGAATATTGCTGCTCGGTCATGACCATTACTCTGGGAAACATAAAGGAGACAACAGTCAAATTGTTTGTTGCAACATAAATCTACAGGCACAAGGAGGCATCATTTACCTTTGGGGGAGGTCAGGCCAGCTTGAAGGCATGCTCGATGTCGTTCAACCTGACATAATTGGGGTCGGCTAGATTGAATAGCTCGCCAATTCTGGCTTTGATTTCTACCTTGTCGAGCGCCTCTTTTCTGGTCCTCGTCGGATCTGCGCTACCCTGGTACTCGAAGCCAGGATGTACCCTCTTTTGGCAGGGCTGGATCCTTCGGCTGATGAAGTTCCCGACCACGCTTGGACCATCCAGTTTTCCCCACAGGATCAACCCGAGCAGTTCTGTGATCTATTCCAAGTGCTCGGGCTTCTCCGACCAGCTGTTCTTCTTCTCCGGAATCAACCCCACGTCACACAAAGTGATCGTGTTCGGCTCTTCGCGGATGTAGAACCATTTCTTGTACCATTCATCCAGTGAAGTGTTCCATGGGCAGTGTCAGGTACTAGGCCTTCATACCGTCACGCAGATTGAGGTATACGCCTCCGGCTATCTTCGAGCCTCCGCTCCCTTTCTTCCGCAGATAGAACAGATGGCGAAAGAGGTCGAAATGGGGCTGGAAGCCACCATAAGCTTCACAAAGATGGATGAAGGTGGAGACAAGAAGAATCGAGTTGGGGTGCAGATTGCAAATCCCAATCTCATAATATAAGCAGAGCCCCTGAAGGAAAGGGTGCACTAGAACCCCAAAACCCCGCTTGAAGAAATCCTCGAAAACCACAATCTCACCTGGTTGTGGATCGGGGAAGCTTTCTCCTTCTGGCGCACGCCATCCCGTGAGTGCCTTGTTGTGGAGCACTCCCATGGCGACAAGGTCTTCGATGGTCTACTCATTGCTCTTTGATTTCCACCACTCCTTCGCCATGACTCCGCCTTTCTTCTGGGCGTTTCTCTTCGCCATTGATCTGCCCTTGTTAAGAGGGTGGATGCGGTGGAGGAGGGATTGGTGGTGATTTTTGGAGGAGTAGGGTTTGGTGAGAGGAAGAAGAAGGTTGCGGCGGTGAATGACAATGGGGATCGGTAAAAAGTAACTTACTAGCTCTATATTATAAATAACCAAGGGCTCCATCGTTTTGCCCGCCCGAGATTCTTGGGGGGCGTGCGCACGCACCGCAGACGGTTGTTTTCACAACCTCGAGATCTACGCCAGCAAACGTGCCCCTTCGTTTCCAGTGTACGCGCCTCTTCATTGATAATGTGAGAGGGCCCACACTGACGCACCTCCATATAGGCGCCAAGCATCTGTTTGTCAGAAAGAGTAAGAAGGCAGAGTGATATGTTATATCGGTCTGTTTTTTTTTACCAGACGTGGCAGATTAGACTTGACAGAGTAAGGAGATAAATAAATACACCAAATAATAATACAATCGACGTTCTTTTCTTTTGGCTGCATATCTTGAGCTCAATGATGGACCAGACCACTGCCATGCTCGGGGACTGCCCAGACAACTGCCGTGCTCGAGGACTGCCCGGACCACTGCCGTGCTCGGGGACTGCCCAGACCACTACCGTGCTTGGGCACCGCTCAGGCCACTGCCATGCTTGGGGACTGCTCCAGCTACTGATGTGCTCGGGGACTGTCTGTGGCAGAACCTCCTAAATTATCGGGCCCACATGCACCTGTCACTGTCCAACGACCATTGACATTTATGCATATGTTACCGATAACTTAAGAAGACTGTCGGGTGTCCGCGGGGAACCCCGAATCATCCACGATTTCCGAGGAGGATCACATTACTGAGTCATTGCGATATTACAACATTTATCCAAATATCTACACGAGAGTAAATCAGCGGAAGTCTTACAATAACTTAGTTTACAAAACATTTATTTCAAACCTTACAAACTAAGTTCGATTATTATTACAAAAGCGTAGTAGTGGAGTGGCATTATAATATATACAAAACACACAAATATCAACGCTTCGCCTTAAGGGCGCACATTACTTATCATCATCGCCTTCAACAACGGTCATATGCAAAGACGATCCAAAACAGATCGCTCATGAGCCTCACACTGCAAATAAGGGTCAATCGAACCACGAGTACAAAAAGTACTCAACAAGACTTAACCGAAATGAAAACTGATAAGACTCAGGAATGCAGGCTCAGGGATTCAAGGTATGGCTTTAGCAATAATCAAAGTTCTTTTGCTTAAAAGCACTTTAACAAAATTCTTTGTATCAATATTCAAAATCTCATATGATCATATACAAAGCTGACACGATCCGTATTAAGATCATGAAACTTCATATCCAACACTTTCTCAAACCATTCTCGAGATCCAGTTATTAATACTACGATGATGAACAGTGAGTTGAGTCTCCATAACCGAGGAGCAACGACGATTCGAACCGATTATAAACCCAGCTGGGACTTCCAGACCACACGACATATGCAGGTCCCTGACCTACATATACCAACCTACCCTTGGATCCTCTGAAACAAGAACGGGTCCGCGCCACCCGAGAGCACAGCACACCTCAAATCCGGCCACATTCCAGCCACGAGGGTACACGCTACTCCCGCCATCTCTCCACTCCCAGTGCGCGAGTAGCCATTCTCGTAATAGAATCGCCAAGTTTAGGCTTACCGGAGTATGTGGTTAGTACTACAAATTCTCACCTCATGCAATTCAACAACGGACGTGCCTTAATCGACACAGGCGGAAAGAACCCGCTCACAAGACCTCCATGTCTTGTGGCTCACACACACCGAGTCCGCCCGGTCTAGATTTATTACTCCACATTCCCATATCACATGCTAACATAATTAACCAATGTTCCATTTAAAACTTGCAGGTGACAGGTAATCACCCAACTCTGATCGATCTAAGCAGAGCTAAGCATAACTAGGCATATATGATTTTAAACGGGTAACAAGGTAGATATGGAACAACAAGGTTGATAATGCAACAATTAGGTTTCCACTTGACTTCTAATCACTTAATGCAGTATTGAAAAGCAAAAGCGAAATCAATTTGTAAAATACAAGGTAGGGTTATATGCATCCGGGGCTTGCCTTCGTTGACGGAAAAGTCTGGCTCCTGCGACGTTTCACAAGTCTTCGATCCGACTTCAACAGACAGATCAACCTCCTCCGCAACTTGATTAACTACCACGCGTTCACCTTCGTTTACTACACGTAGTAACAATGCCATGCTTAACATGATGTGGAATATGAAACATGATGCTCGATGATGGACGCAAAAATTAATAAATTGGATACAATTTTTCTTCGCAGTACAGTTACAAACCAAACTAACCAAACCATATCCGTAACTGATGTGACCACGCTAGCACCGATCACTTTGGTGAACTATCCGACCACTATGTTGAGCTATCCGACCACTATGGTGAGCTATCCGACCACTACGGTGAGCGAGCTATCCGACCACTACGGTGAGCTATCCGACCACTATGGTGAACCATCCGACCACTATGGTGAACCATCCGACCACTATGGTGAGCTATCCGACCACTACGGTGAAATATGCGAAGCAAAGATCGTCGGTGAGGGAGAACCGGCGACTGCAGCGATCAAAATGAGTAAACAACAACTGACTAAAGACTACAGCATCGAAACGCAACCGTAAGTACACTGATTACAGACAACGGCTCACCGAAAAGCTCGCATGCGATGACACGCCCATGCGGTGAAGTTGCTTGACCTCGAGGAAGAAAAACGTGGACAATGAGTTCTCGGCAATTTCGAAGATCAAGGCTAGGTAATTTGGATTCGCAAGGAAAAGACGGAACTAGGACGGCCTTTACCGAGATGGCAACAGCGCTAGGGAGACGATGCGAGCTTGTTGGAGCGACGACTACGGCGGTGGTGAAAACAAAGGAAGAAAAAACGACGATGACGACGTCTTGGTACTTATAGCGCGGCGCAGAAGCTCAAGGAAGCCACGACGGAGCTATTTCCGTGCCCGGTAGCGACATCAAAGACGGCCACGACACGCTGGAACGCCAAGAAGGAACAGCGGCAATGTAGCTTAGGCGGTGAACACTGTTCACAAAAATTACAAAATTGCCATACGCCAAAATTCACAATTTACTCTCAAATTTTTCATAACAACTCAAAAATCTCCAAAAACAAAAGTTGTTCAAAAATCGAAAGTTCTACAACTTTGCTTCTATAACCATCTCCTATTCGGCCTACATTTTGAAATGCACATTTGAATTCAAAAGCGGGGACATTTAAAAATTACGCCTTTTCAAATTACTTCAAATTTTACCAAACAAACTTTGAATTTAAGTCAAACAATACAATTCAACACATACCACCACGAATATAAACTTGTTTTAGTGTATGCATCACAAAGTTTGCACCAAATGCCAAATGCTTTGCAATGCATATGATGACATGTCGATTTTAGTATTTTAAACACCCGAGTGTTACAATCCTTCCTCCTAAAAGAAATCTCTACTTGAGATTCAAAGCCATAGAGTAAAGTAATGGAAAAAGGAAATGTGTTAATCCAAAAACATCCAGAACTCTTCCATAAAACAACTGAGGTTCTTTTACCAAACACAATTTGTAGTAACCGAGCTCAACTAACATTATTCTATTCTATATTGACGCTAGAAACTCTGGAAATTTTTCTAACAAGTAATCTTCTGATTCCCAGGTAGCTTCCTCTTCTGAATGTTGATTCCATTGTATTTTATAGAACTTGATTGTCCGTCTTCGAGTAACACGATCTTTCTGATCTAACACTCGGATAGGATATTCGGAATAAGTTAAATCCGGTTCTAATTCTACTCCTTCAACTTCAACATTCTGTGCAGGCACTCGAAGACACTTCTTCAATTGAGAAACATGGAACACATCATGCACAGCTGTGAGATGTTCAGGTAATTTCAAGCGATATGCCACTTTTCCATACCTCTCCAAAATTTGATATGGTCCAATGTATCGGGGTGCCAACTTTCCTTTAACACCAAAACGGTTAACTCCCTTCATTGGTGATACTTTTAGATATACAAAATCTCCTTTGTTGAATACCAATGTTCTCCGTCGTCTATCCGCATAACTCTTTTGGCGGGACTGAGCTATCTTCAGATTACTCTGTATTTGCCTAACCTTGTCTTCTGTTTCTTTCACAAGGTCAACTCCAAAGAACCTTCTCTCTCCTGGCTCAGACCAACTTAACGATGTTCTGCATCTACGACCATAGAGTGCTTCAAATGGAGCCATTCTAATGCTTTCCTGATAACTATTGTTGTATGAGAACTCGGCCAAAGGCAAGCACTCATCCCACTTATTGGAATAGTTAAGGACACAACACCTTAACATGTCTTCAAGTACTTGATTGACTCTTTCGATCACCCCCATCGATCTGGGATGATAAGCTATACTATACGAAGTTTAGTACCCAATGAAGCATGTAAGTGTTTCCAAAAGTCGGAGACAAACTGCGTACCCTATATCGACACTATAGTTTTTGGTACCCCATGCAAACTCATGATTCTTGCTAAGTACATCTTGGCATATTGGATCGTAGGATATATGGTCTTGATTTGGAAGAAAATGTCTTGACTTAGTGAGTCGATCTACAATAACCCATACTGAGTCAAATCCCTTTGATGTCTTGGGTAGACCAATAATAAAGTCCATACTTATGTCCTCCCACTTCCAAGATGGAATAGGTAATGGTTGTAATTCACCAGCAGACCTCAAATGTATAGCTTTCACCTTTTGACAAGTATCACACTTTGCTGTATATCTAGCAATCTCTATTTTCATTTTAGTCCACCAGAATCTTTGCTTCAAATCATGGTACATCTTGTTGCTTCCCGGATGGATAGATAACCTAGTAGCATGTGCCTCATCTAGAATTGATTGCCAGTAACTTCGGGAACTTTTGGTACCACCAAAGCGATCCTTGAACCATAAACATCTTCATCATCTATGTTAAAGCATTCCGCTTTTCCATTCTTGACTTTTTCCTTGATATGGGCTATACCCTTATTTTCCTTCCGAGCGAAAGAATAACTTGATCTCGAATAGCGGCTTCAACAATTATGTTGGTCAAACTTCCTTGTTGAATTACCTCCACCTTCAACTTCTCCATCTCTTGACATAAGGTCAAACCCATTGTTCTTACTTTCGAGCAATTGCAATAACTTTTTGCGACTTAGAGCATCTGCAACCACATTTGCTTTTCCAGGATGATAATGCACTTCTAAGTTATAATCTTTAATCAGCTCTAACCATCTTCTTTGTCGCATATTCAATTACGACCGAGTAAAGATATACTTTAAGCTCTTATAGTGCAGATATATATGGCATGTATTACCAAGTAGGTAATGCCGCCAAATCTTCAAAGAATGGACCACATTTGCTAACTCCAAATCATGAGTCGGATAGTGCTCTTCATGTTGCTTAAGTTGTCTGGATGCATAAGCAATGACTCGGCCTTCTTGCATCAACACACATCCAATACCAATACCCGACGCATCACAATAGACGTCAAAAGACTTCTCGATGTCGTTTGGGCTAATCTTCGGTGCGATGGTCAACAATCTCTTCAAAGTCCGAAAAGCCTTTTCACGGTCGAGACGACCAAACAAACTTGACTTGGTTCTTCAACAACTCAGTAATGGACTTTGACACTTTAGAAAAATATGGAATAAACCGACGGTAATACCCGCCAATCCCGAAAACTCCTAACTTCATGAACTGTGGTTGGTGGTTTCCAATCAAGAACATCCTTCACTTTGCTTGGATCAATGAAAACTCCTTCCACGACAAGACATGTCCAAGAAATTGTACTTCCTTAAGCCAAAACTCACACTTGCTTTGAACTTTGCATATAGTTGATGTTCTCTCAAACGAGTCGAAATAATTTTTAGATGTTCCGCATGTTCTTCCTTACTCTTGGAATATACTAGAATGTCATCAATAAACACCACTACGAATTTGTCTAGCTCGGGGCATGAATACTTTGAATTCATCAAATACATGAAATGAGCTGGAGCATTGGTCAAACCAAAAGACATGACCAAATATTCATATAATCCATATCTTGTGGTAAATGCCGTTTTGGGAATATCTTCAGCTTTATCTTGATTTGGTGATATCCTCGACCTCAAATCTATCTTGGAGAAAACTTTGGCTCGGCCAGTTGATCAAAAAAAGCAAATCTATCCGAGGTAATGGATACTTATTCTTGATGGTCACTTCATTCAATGGACGGTGAGTCGACACATAACCTCAAGGTCTCATCTTTCTTTTTCACAAAATTGCTTTGGACATCCCCAAGGTGATGAACTAGGTTGGATAAATCCTTATCAATCAATTCTTGCAACTCGAGTCTTCAACTCGGCTAACTCCTTAGGTGGCATCCTATAAGCTCTCCGAGAAATCGGAGCTGTTCGAGTTTCAATTCTATGTTAAATCGGACATCTCTATCTCGTGGTAGACCGGTAATTCTTGAAACACATCGGAAAATTCACATACTACCGGGATATCTCTAATCTCTTTGACGGTTGCTTGCACAAACTTTGCCCACCGATCTTCTTAAGGTTGGAAGTTGGATAAGAAGTTGAGAAGCACTAGGCGGCAAACTTACCCTTATAGTTCTATTCAAAGCATTTATAATAGCCTTTGATCTTGATACATCCAATTCATTCCCAAAATTACATCTATATCCCGGTCCTTTAGGATAATCATGGTAGTGGGAAAAATATACCCACCCAGGTTTATGGGTACCGTATACCATTTCCTTAGTACCTGAGGCGTCCCCGAGGCATTGTATAAAAGAAATTTTCCTTTGTTGTCCCAATTGAAATTTCATACTTCACAACAAATGCTCTATTGATGAAGGAATGCGATGCGCCGAATCAAAAAGTATAATCTACAGGATGATTGGCAACAGAAACATACCCATCATCATCGGCTCTCCTTCCGAATTTCCCGGCTTGAATATAGAAAACCCTTCCTGTCTTCCTCTCACCTTTGCCCTTCGAGCATTACATTTGTGGTTCTTGTTTGGCGCTTGACCACATTGTTGATTGGCAGGGGCCTTCTGATAATTTTGATTAGCCTGCCTAGGATATGGACATTCCTTAGAGAAATGACCAGTCCTTCCACAATTGTAACACGGAAAGTTGTGACCCTGTGATGTTGGAGCATTACCACTAGGAACATTGGTTGACTGTGAGTTCGGATAGGTTATAGCAGATTTTACATTTGATTGCTGTTCGCTTGGAACTGCGGCGGACGATAAGGAGGACGATAATGGTTTACTGGATGATAAATCACTCTCTGCCTCTTTTGGTTTCCACCAAAAGGTCCAGACGGCACATTCTTTTTCTTCTTGAGCTCCTTATGCTGCCGATACTTTGCCTCTGAAGCAAGTGCAATATTTACTGCCTCATGATAAGTGATATTGGTACAGGCTGTCATCATTGTCTGCAGTTTGGTATTCAGACCTCTCATGAACCATTTCTTTTTCTTGGCATCCGTATTGACATGTTCGGATGCATATTGGGACAGATGATTAAATCTTCCCACATCTTGGCATCACGGTTTGATCTCCTTGCTTCAAGGCAAGGAACTCTTCTAACTTCATAGCCATCACTCCTTCAGGATATAATGGGATCTAAAAGCAGTGACAAAACTCTATCCAAGTTAATGGAACACTGCGGGTTGCATGGCCATAAGGTTTGCATACCAAGCACCGGCTGCACCTCTAAGTTGCTGGGCGGCAAACACCGCTTCAAATTCCGTGCAATGAATAAGATCAAATTTACATTCCATGGTCCTAAGCCAGTCATCAGCCTCCAATGGTTCATCAGCCTTAGTGAACACTGGGGGTTTTGTATCTGTGAAGTCAACATATGTAGCCTCATGCCCGTTAGGATTGCGTCCACGATTTCTATGCATCTGATTTTGATTACTTTGAGCCATGTCATGAAGCAAACGAGAATTTTCCACAGTCACATTGACTAATGCAGTGATAGCATCAGCCAAATTGGTCGGCATTGGTGGCGGGTTGGGGATATCATCATCATCTTGTGAAGTACCAGGAATATGCGATCCTCACACGTCTGACGATCTGCTCATAACAAACCAAACTTTATTCAAAAGCCTTTATTCAAAGATCCTAAAGCTTACTACAACGCATTACATCGGTGCCACTTATTTAAACACAAGACCACATCTAAACAAGACTACTTAACTTAACTAGAAGTAATTATTTCACAACTCTACTCCTTTTCAAGGATTACATCAAACTTGAGGCTCGGTATCCATTCCGAATTATTACCGCCTTCACTATCACTTTCATCAATCATTACTAATTCTTCGGGATCTTCTTCTTCTTCTGATTCACTTTCATCGGCAAGGATGACACCGGGATCCAATGCATCAACTTGGGGTTCATGATTTGGATCTAGGAGATTGCTTAGCCTATGAACTTCCTCATCTTGAGATATGTATTATGCTCTTCTAAGTCTTCTACATAAAATTCTAACTCATGAGTTCTAACTCTAGCTACATTTTCCCTATGCCAAGCTTCATTCCTTCCTTCCACTGCATTTAACTAACATACGCTCAGTTCAGCTCCTGTGAGCTGTGGTAAGACGCCTTAATTGTTCTGTAATCTACCCACACGAATGGCGTCCATAGCCCTATCTCTAGTAGCTTGGGCTAACTCTACCGAAATCCTCTCAGTATTTACGCTCGGAGATCGTGCCTAGAATCATCATCGCTAGCACCATCATTCCTAGGGGCAAGTTGGTGACGAGGAACTCCTTTGGGTCCAAAGGACTTACACAGGCGTCATCTTGGCACGAGCCATACCAGAGGAAACCAATTTAATCTAAGTAAGACCACTTGATCAAAGTCTAAAGAGCAGCTATGATGGATTACATTCCTCAAATCGGACTTCACTACTCAACTCCGCACTAAGAGGTGAAGGAAGTAACGAGTGAATTATGCATGATGCATGAATCGTTCTTCTGAACAAAAACATCAAAGTTTATAATGCACATAAACAACATTTATTTTTATATAGGGCATAGTAAGATTACTACTCCACCACACAAGACCCTTTTAATCAAATAAGGAATGGTGAGAAAGAAATAAGATAAGTCGAGAAGCAATTTGGACCAAACTATCAAGTTAAATTTAGTCATCCAAATCATTTTGAAGTTTTTGTAAAACAATACAACAAAAACCTTGTAACGATCGCTCGATACCATTACATGGCGGGACCTCCTAAATTATCGGGCCCACATGCACCTCGCCATGTCCAACGACCATTGACATTTATGCATATGTTACCGATAACTTAAGAAGACTGCTGTCGGTGTCCGCGGGAACCCCGAATCATCCACGATTTCCGAAAGCGGGATCACATTACGAGTCATTGCGAGATACAACATTATCCAAATATCTACACCAGAGTAAATCAGCGGAAGTCTTACAATAACTTAGTTTACAAAACATTTATTTCAAACCTTACAAACTAAGTTCGATTATTATTACAAAACGTAGTAGTGGAGTGGCATTATAATATATACAAAACACACAAAATATCACCGCTTCGCCCAAGGGCCGCACATTACTTATCATCATCATCGAACAACAATAAATATGCAAAGACGATCCAAAAACAGATCGCTCATGAGCCTCACCGCAACAAGGGTCAATCGAA
Source organism: Miscanthus lutarioriparius (assembly GCA_904845875.1). Lineage (NCBI taxonomy): Eukaryota > Viridiplantae > Streptophyta > Magnoliopsida > Poales > Poaceae > Miscanthus > Miscanthus lutarioriparius. Next base: position 27,625,940 of record CAJGYO010000019.1, on the reverse strand, counting down.
CCCCCGAGTACAAAAGTACTCAACAAGACTTAACCGAAATGAAAACCGATAAGACTCGTGAATGCGGTGCTCGAGGATTCAAGGTATGGCTTTAGCAATAATCAAAGTTCTTTTGCTTAAAAGCACTTTAACAAAATTCTTTGTATTAATATTCAAAATCTCATATGATCATATACAAAGTGACACGATCCGTATTAAGATCATGAAACTTCATATCCAACACTTTTCTCAAACCATTCTCGAGATCCGATTATTAATACTACGATGATGAATAAAGAGTTGAGTCTCCATAACCGAGGAGCAACGACGATTGAACCGATTATAAACCCAAATTGGACTTCCAGACCACCACCATACATATGCAGGTCCCCGACCTACATATACCAACCTACCCTTGGATCCTCTGAAACAAGAATGGGTCCACGCCACCCGAGAGCACAAGACACACCTCAAATCCGGCCACATTCCAAATGCACGAGGGTACACGCTACTCCCGCCATCTCTCCACTCCCGGTCTGCGAGTAGCCATTCTCGTAATAGAATCGCCAAGTTTAGGCTTACCGGAGTATGTGGTTAGTACTACAAATTCTCACCTCATGCAATTCAACAACGGACGTGCCTTAATCGACACAAAGTGAAGAACCCGCTCACAAGACCTCCATGTCTTGTGGCTCACACACACCGAGTCCGCCCTGGGTCTAGATTTATTACTCCACATTCCCATATCACATGCTAACATAATTAACCAATGTTCCATTTAAAACTTGCGGTGACGTAATCACCCAACTCGATCGATCTAAGCGAGCTAAGCATAACTAGGCATATATGATTTTAAACGGGTAACAAGGTAGACATGGAACAACAAGGTTGATAATGCAACAATTAGGTTTCCACTTGACTTCTAATCACTTAATGCGTATTGAAAAGCAAAAGCGAAATCAATTTGTAAAATACAAGGTAGGGTTATATGCATCCGGGCTTGCCTTCGTTGACGGAAAATCCGGCTCTGCGACGCGTTTCACAAGTCTTCGATCCGACTTCAGCAGACATGATCAACCTCCTCCGCAACTTGATTAACTACCACGCGTTCACCTTCGTTTACTACACGTAGTAACAATGCCATGCTTAACATGATGTGGAATATGAAACATGATGCTCGATGATGGACGCAAAAATTAATAAATTGGATACAATTTTTCTTCGCAGTACAGTTACAAACCAAACTAACCAAACCATATCCGTAACTGATGTGACCACGCTAGCACCGATCACTTTGGTGAACTATCCGACCACTATGTTGAGCTATCCGACCACTATGGTGAGCTATCCAACCACTACGGTGAGCTATCCGACCACTACGGTGAGCTATCCGACCACTACGGTGAGCTATCCGACCACTATGGTGAACCATCCGACCACTATGGTGAACCATCCGACCACTATGGTGAGCTATCCGACCACTACGGTGAAATATGCGAAGCAAAGATCGTCGGTGAGGGAGAACCGGCGACTGCAGCGATCAAAATGAGTAAACAACAACTGACTAAAGACTACAGCATCGAAACGCAACCGTAAGTACACTGATTACAGACAACGGCTCACCGAAAAGCTCTGGCCACGATGACACGCCCGCAGCGGTGAAGTTGCTGACCTCGAGGAAGAAAAAACGTGGACGGCGAGTTCTCGGCAATTTCAAAGCGATCAAGGCTAGTCGGCTGGATTCGCAAGGAAAAAGACGGAACTAGGGCGGCCTTTTTACCGAGATGGCAACAACGCTAGGGAGACGATGCGAGCTTGTTGGAGCGACGACTACGGCGGTGGTGAAAACAAAGGAAGAAAAAACGACGATGACGACGTCTTGGTACTTATAGCGCGGCGCAGAAGCTCAAGGAAGCCACGACGGAGCTATTTCCGTGCCAGCGCGACATCAAAGACGGCCACGACACGCCTGGAACGCCGAAGAAGGAACGACGGCAATGTAGCTTAGGCGGTGAACACTGTTCACAAAAATTACAAAATTGCCATACGCCAAAATTCACAATTTACTCTCAAATTTTTCATAACAACTCAAAAATCTCCAAAAACAAAAGTTGTTCAAAAATCGAAAGTTCTACAACTTTGCTTCTATAACCATCTCCTATTCGGCCTACATTTTGAAATGCACATTTGAATTCAAAACGGGGACATTTAAAGAATTACGCCTTTTCAAATTACTTCAAATTTTACCAAACAAACTTTGAATTTAAGTCAAACAATACAATTCAACACATACCACACGAATATAAACTTGTTTTAGTGTATGCATCACAAAGTTTGCACCAAATGCCAAATGCTTTGCAATGCATATGATGACATGTCAGATTTTAGTATTTTAAACACCCGAGGTGTTACACTGTCCCGACCACTGCTCGGAGATTGTTTTTTTTGGCTACATGTTTTTCGTACTCACATACAGTTGAGAGACGTTTATTTAGACCTTGCTACAAGGCTCATACCTCGCCTTCCAGCAAGCTCGGGGACTACATCGGTACGATGCACCTGCCGGTGCATCTCGTATCGCCTGTACGACGATTGGATTCTCAACTTAACTGGGAATTCTTTTTAGACCCTGGCACCACGTGCCTACGTCACCTACTACCAGGCTCAGGGACTAAGTGGGCACACTTCACCTTGTGGTGAATGTGTTTGTTTTTCGACCCCTACACCTCTGATGATCAAGGACGCTACGTTTCAAGACGCACTTACATTTCTTTTCAGAAATACAAGTGGGCACACTTCACAGGACGAAAATCTTTTTCTTTTTTCTGAAGAGCACCATATATTCTTCGGACAACCGACTTCTCCGGTGACAACGGTGGTCAGAGACGTCAAGGGCTCAAGCCTTACTTATCGGAGAAGGTTAAAATGGCGTGTCGCATCATAATACATGGTGCTCGGGGACTAGCTGTGGGGGTATTAACCCCTATACCCTTATGGCTAAGCTTGGGCCGGCCCGGATCGATGGGTTCGGTCCACCAAAAGACGACGTGCGGCCCGGTTAACCTGATCGGAGTCCCACGCAAGGAGTTAAGGCGGATCTGGCGATCAATCAAGATCCTAGTCGGTTAGAATAGGAATCCTTATCCGGCCACATATGGCAATTGTAACTAGCTAGGATTAGTTTCCAGATCTGTAACCCTGCCCCCCGAACTATATAAGGCGGGCAGGGGACCCCTCTAAAAAACATCTCTCATTAACATACAACAATACAAATCAAACGCAGGACGTAGGTATTACGCCTTCTTGGCGGCCGAACCTGGATAAAACCTTGTGTTTTTCTTGCGTCACCGTCTTGTTTGTGGCTTGCGCATCTATCTGCCGACAATCTACTACCTTGGGTATACCCCTAGGTAGACTGCCGACCATATTTCGTCGACAGTATGAAAGAAATATTCCTATCTTAAGATAACTTGGACTCTAATCTTTCCCTTTTTGTAGAGTCCAATATGTATCTTTTTCACGCCAATCATATCCCATCACCGTCATCTGCTGACGTCATTCGGAAAGAATCGATCCAGTGTCACATTCGATCCAGCAGATATCAACCTTTACTCCATCGACTCCTTGATTGGCATAATTCTGGAAGCCTGTGAGTTCCTATGCTCTTCTCCCAAATTTTGGTGTAAACACATGCCCCCCCAATTTTGGAATAAAATGATTTTATCCCGAAATTCTGGTTCACTGGTTTACCACACCGCAACTGCACTATCCGAGATATACGCGTGACTCCTGACTCCCCGGCCCGAGATCTATATAACATCTCAATAGTATCTTTTGCAATCCACATGGCCTGTTTGCTTTCTCCTTCTTCCTGAACCAACTCCAACAGCCGACACCGTCATCACCAAGGCCTCAAACCCTAGCAAATCCGCCGTTCCATCGAGCCATCTTTCAAGCTACCTTTGTTAGATTCAAACCTGCTCCGATCGTAATGGCGACCAACGACTACATTCCTGAGGTATGTTTCCAAATTTCCACTCTCCAAGTGCCGGCCATTACCCTGTATTCCTTCTCCTCATGAACTTACTTTATTCGATTTCTAGGAAATGAGGAACGAGACCTTGATTCCATCAGCTGTTGTCCCTAATGCTTATTTTCTCGGGCATATGGGTGATCCTAATCCATCTGATTTTATCCGCCAAGAAACCAACCAGATCCCCTTTAAACAGTCGGCAGTAGATTCATCTTCCTAGAATAAAACTCCCTTCAGAAACTGGCCCAAAGCGCCTAAGGGATGGAGAAATTGGTTTTGCAGGGTATCCGCGAAAAAGGGCGGAGACTGGGAGCTTTATAATCTGAACTAGTGCTTAACACTTTCGTTGTCTGAGATGGAGAGGAATGATTCACTCTTGATCTCTGCTTGTTATTTCTGGTCTAATGCTCTGAATGCTTTTGTTTTTGGCCACGGCCCAATGACCATTACTCTGGCTGATGTGTATACGTTGACCGGCCTTAGAATCACTGGACCAGTACAACCTTATGAGTACTTGTGTGCCAGCTCCAAAAGATTGGCCAAGATAGCAGACTACACTGGATGGGCAAGTTACATTCTGAATCAGGTTGAAGACGAATCATCTGTCAGCGATCGTGAATACGTGGCCTTTCTAAATATGTGGTTGGAGAGATTCGTCTTTTGTGGGTCATCTTGTGGTCCGACTTACAATCACAAACTTATAGCAGAGCACCTAGCATTAGGCAAGGGTATCCCTCTCAGAAAATATTTGCTAGGAGCTGCCTATCATCTGATGTACTAGGTGACTGCCCAATTACTGAAGAATGAACCAATGCAGGCTATCAGCGGCCCTTGGTGGCTGATACAGTTGTGGCTCAATTTGTACATGCACAAGATTGTAAGGCCTGATCTCAGAGACTTGAGCTTTCCTTCCTCTACTTTTGATGAAGAATATAGAGGCGAAGGAGGAAGAACTCGACAATGTACGAGCTATGGTGAGGCTGCATTGTCCATAATCATTGACTTCGATGTTGGCCACCTCTTCAAAAAGTTTTACAGAGGATTTGATGCGGCCGTCCTGACTTGGCTACCTTATAATGAGGATGATGAATTGACTTTTCCATTCACATTCTAATTTGGATCCGGCTGAACAGACGAGACAGCGGCTGCTATCTTCAATTCCTTCATCAAGCCCTGTGTTCTTCCAGCCGAATTTCGTCATGGTCGTGGCAAGATGATTAAAGGTTCCTCCATCCTAGGCAATCCTCCAACCTATGAGTTTTACAACCCTTCTTTTGTGGCCTGCCAGTTTGGTCTCGGTCAACTTCCTCCTCGCCTGTTCTTTAAGAACAATCTAAAGCCGAGAGAAGATATCAGCGATGTGCTGGAAGCTTCCAGAGTCTTTCAATTGGGATTAGACCTTCCTTCCTTTTCCTTGCATGACTGGGTCAGGGTCAGCTTTTCTTCCAGTCTCTTTGATTCCTGGTGGCAAGATTGGCATTCCCATCTCTTTTGTGGATCAGTCCACCCTCTGTGCATAGCTCTGGACGGGGAATTCGCTTCTGACAGTGAGGTAACCTTTCATTCCCTTTTTCGAGAGATCATTTTGGTGAATTCTCTTGCCAATTGCTCTAAACGACCCTTTCAGGACATGGAATTCGATCCTCCAAGCCTGGATAGGAGAGGGCGTTCTATAGATTACCAACCGCCATGTCCAGTTTCAAGGATGGGGTCAACCGCACCTTCCCTGAAGAAATTGATAAGAACCCATGCTGCTCCCACGATCATGACATGTCAATCCCCAAAGTGCATCAATCCCCAAAATGCAAGGCGGTTCTAGGGGCAACCCAGAAAACTACCACTGGGAAAAGACTTCGTAGAACAAGACCATCAGCTGCTCAGGTAAACAATTCATCTTCTTCTCAAGAATGAGATTCAATTACTGATTTTGTTCTTTCTCAGCTATCGAGCATTGTGTCCCAACCTGCCCTGGGTGCGGAACTGCTGTCTCAGGCGTTCGACTCAGCACTAGCTGAACCTCCATCGGCTGATCCATGAAAGGAGCCAATCTCGGTTGAAACAACCGATACTTCCATAACAGTAGAAAACGTGAGATCTATCCTTGACACTCAACTTCTTGATTTACTCAGTTTTCCACTCTTTATTCGACTATTCATCATGCCAGATACTCTCTGAGGAAACACCTGTGCAAGAACAAGAACTTAGCAGTTCACCTACCAACAATGATCTTGCTGATGCTAGGAACAACTCTGTCGTTGATACCCACATTGCCGATTCTTTGATTCGACATGCACTTGATGGTGAAGAAACTATATGCTTTGTCCATTTCTCTGCAGCGAGCATAAATTAAAATCCTTCCAATGTTGCAAATACCGACGTTGAGATTTCTTAGTCGATTCAACCAAATATTACTGGTGTATCGTTAGCTACTCCCCTTCTTCTGATAGAGGCTACTACAGAGAAGGTATTGTACCTTTTCACCATTCATTCTGCAACAAGCCGATTCAAATCTCTTAATCAAGATTTCCCCTATCCATAGGCACTCGATCCTCCGGCCCAGAGTTGTTCTTTCAATCTCGAGGAGTATTTTGATGAAGATGAAATCAGATCATCGGCCATTTCCTCTGCTGAATCTTTGTCAGAGGAGACTAGAAATCGGCTGAAAGATATACTGCCCATATTTGCGAAGAACATAGCCGATTTGGTCCAAGACACTGAATCAATACAGAAAGTCTTCTTGACCATTAAGGGTGATCCATCTCCAGCTCTCTCCAAGGTCTTGTCATATTTTCCCATTTTCGAAGATCAGGCCTTGAAGGTGAAAACGATCCAAAGGAACCTGTCCAATCGCGAAGCCTTGCTGGCCAGAAGGGACTCCAACAGGCAAGAAGTTAAAGAGCTGACACAGTCGATCGATGCTTTGAAGAACTCTTCCCTCAGGACCGATCCAGAGTTGTCCCAACTAGAAGTCAAGCGTGCAGAGCTTGAGAGGGAGCTGAACAATGTGAAGGCTGCCATAGATCATCGCAAGTCCATTCTGGTCCAAATACCCAATGCCATCAGACAGAAGAAGCAGGAACTGTTGGCCAAAGTAAAAGAGAGTAGAACCATCTGTGGTAGCCTTGAGAACGCTTCTAGAACAGCCGAAGAATACGAGCACAGGGTTGCAGAAGCTAATGCTATTCGGCTTGCAATTTTAAAAGTCATTCAGGATATTCTGGGCTTGTAATTTGTAGGTTAACATACATGTCTTGTGTACGATAACCACACTTGTCTCGTTGTATTTTCTCTTTTTGGCTGAAGAGCCGATTGAAAACAGCGGATCTCAGATTTGCGACCCAATTAATCTCAAAAAACGTGGCTCAAGAGAGCCCCTTGATCTTCTGCCTTCAATCGCCCAACGCCGCATTTTCTTTGGTATTAGCGAAGTGGCGCTCCGCCTTCTATTAATTGCGCCCTTTGCACTTTCCCGAGGCATCCACCTCTTTGCTTCATGGCTTCAAATACCGACTGAGGGCTCTGGCCTCGAACACATCTATACTTGCAACCGCTCCTGTTCCTTTGCACTTCTCTACCTTCAAGCCCGTGTAGCAGTTTTCTCCCCTTCCTATAGATCCAATCGATTCCATGGCCGGCGAGGATAACCGCGGTAGGCGTGCGGCGGGGGAGACCCTAGAGGAGAACATGCTGGTGAGCCAGCGCCTCTAACGCATGAGGTGAGATTGACGTCTTCTGCTTATGGCAACAATCTGTGACTTTCTGTTCATAGGGATGAACTCTTGTTTCTAGGTTTGTTGTGAACGACAGACTTCGTCCTCTTCCCAAGGCTGGTGAATCCTTTGATGCTATGTCTTTCGCACTAGCCTCATCATCGGATTCCTCCATTCGTATAATGGCGATGATGCCCGGCACTTCCTCCGAGAGTGGAGGCGGCCTAGAACCGCTACTCCGAGGCGACCCGAGAGAACGGCCAGCTCGAGATTCATCTCGGGGCTTCTCAAGCCTCTTTTCATATGACCGAGGAGGAGGCCAGCGCTGTTCGAGCATGGCTGGTCGAATCTGACACCGCGGTGACAGGTAAGACGGGCTTTAGGGATATCTTTATTCTGAGTTCAACAATCTTTATCTTGATAGTTCCCCCGTTTCCGTGATCATCAGCTTTAATGATGCAGTTGGAGTCTCTCCAACTTGCGGCAAACGTGGCTGTTGATGCCATCAATGCCCGTGGCTGTCTCATCGATGCTCGCCTCCACGATGTTCCGGCCCACGTTTTGGAGATCGCCCTCCACGGTGTTCGTCATGGCGCAGCGGTGGCACCGACCGCGGCGCAAGTTTAGACCGGGCATGAGCTCCATGCCATGGAAACTGGTTTCCTAATGGGCGATGGCCCTGAAGAACATGAAGACTTGCTCGAAGAGTTCGTCATGGCAGTGGAGGCCATAGTGGACATCACATCCACCCAAGATGTGGTGAACAAGGTCTTCGATTAGTTTGTATTTAGGACAAACCAATGAATGAAGACTCCTGTTCTTTTATGACTGTGAATGTGTCTTGATCTTTTTGTTTTTTGCTCTATAGGTGACACATATCGTATCGGCTATTACTGCCTTTGAAGATGCTTACTTTTTGAACTAGAGATGATACCCTCCTGGTACCGGCTATTAGAGCCGAGAACGAATCGGCTATCAAATTCAGATCTTCGGATAACATCTCTTCCAGCATTTTTCATTCCAAAGATAAAACGATCGATCAATCCAAGTCAAGCATCCTATTAAGTGAAACCAAACTTCTCTTAAGAAATCCATTAACTCTGAATCGCACTTACACTTTAACTCAGCATTCACGTACGTCGATCTAAACCCATCTCCGAGACTCAATGCTTATTTTTCCTTAACTCAATGACCGACGCAACGCTATGACTATTGATCAAAACAAACTCTCAGAGCCGATTGCTTGAACCGGCTGTTGCCCTTCATTATTAATCCTGATGAAGCCTCCTTCCCATGTTTTGCTAGAAAGGCATTCAAAGTCTCCTAGCTCCCAAAACACTGGACTGGCTGTCGCAATACTCATAGACTCATCAGCGTGAACCACCTCGACATCATCTCCATGCCATTGAATCACACACTGATGCATGGTCGATGGCACACAATAGTTTGTGTGAATCCAGTCACGACCGAGGAGCAAACTGTATGATCCTTTCCCATCAATGACAAAGAATGTGGTGAGCAGAGTTTTACTACCTATTGTCAGTTCAACGTTTATTGCCCCCCGGGTCTTGGATGTATTTCCGCCAAACTCTCTAAGCATCATGTCGGTCTCGAGCAGATCTCCTAGTCCCTTGCCAAGTTTACAAAAAGCAGTGTAAGGCATAAGATTGACAGAAGCACCTCCATCCACCAACATCCTGTTCATAGGCTTCCCATCAACAAAACCTTTCACATATAAGGCCTTTAAGTGCCGATGCTTGACTGGCTTATCAAATATTGCTTGCTACACAACCGTTAACTTGGCAACTATCTCTTCATATTCTGATTCATCAAAGTCTGAATAAACTTCTTGATCTGCCGAAGCTCTAAATTCTGATGGCAACAGAAAAGCCATTTGGATATTAGCCGATGGTTGCTTACTATCGGCTGTTCGCTTGGTATGCCATGCTTGAGTTTTACCGAATGGCTAAGCCTGTTCCATTTCTTTATTCCTTAGGTGCTACACCCTTCTTTTCTGGCTTCTTGTCAATCCTCCGAGGCACCATTGGCCTTCTTGCCAAATGTATTCTTTCTTGTTGCTTCCTTCTTCATGATCAGCCTAGTCTTGGTCGACAACTCTTTTTCCCAACCGATCATGAATACTTTTATTTTTTAAGCGCCGATCCATGTTACTATGATGATGTGAATCCTGGACATGGATAGACCGGCGGTTGATTTGAGATTGCCTAAATCCCCAATACTGATTACTGCATTCTGGACAGTCATGTATGATAAGCAACTTCAAACCTTCATTCCAGCGGTATCTAAAGAAAGAACAATTGCAGTGCGATTCGGCTTGCCTCCTTTCATACCTCTCTTCTTCTAGTTGACGCTGGTATTCTTGATCCTCTAACCAGCGCTGATAATCCTTTTCCTTTCGCCGCTACCACTTATTCAACAAGATTCGAGATGTAACTCGCGGCTTTGTCGCTCCATCCTTTGACGCTTCCCCTGTTCATATCGGCTCTTTTGCTTATCATGATGTTTTTCTAATCTCTCTTTATTCATCAGCCGATATTTGCATCTTGGGATCAACTGTTCTAGCTTCTCTTGATTTGGGCGATGTTAGAACCTTAGTTTTTCCTTTGAATAGACCGACATCAACCATATTTTGATCTCCTGGGAAAGGATTATCATCCACCTTCATCTTCTGACATGTATCAAACTTGAGCCTCCCTTGCTGAATAGCCCTCTGTATATGCTGCCGGAAAATTCTGCACTCATTAGTGGAATGAGAAGTAGCATTATGAAACTTGCAGAACTTCTTATTCTTCAATTGTTTAGGGGGCGACATAACATGATTGTCCGACAATTTGATCTGGCATTTCTCAAGTAAGAAGTCAAAGAGCTTGTCCGATTTTGTGATATCAAAGTCATAGCTCTCCTCGACACCTCTTCCCCAAGGATTTGGCACCATTACTGTCTTCTTGCCCCAATTCTATTCAGCTGCAGCAACCTCTTCCTCTTCATCTTCATAGCCGTCACCAATCGAATATGGATTATAAGCTTCGGCTACTATGGTACTCTTCTGGAATCGGGTATCCCTGCACATACTCTGGAATTGGCTATTGAGCGCTATCACTCGTTGAGCTAACTGACCCAAGTTGTCAAACTCTTGCCCTAGCAACTTTTCTTTCCACATTGGCAGCATTCCTTGGACAGCTAAAGCAGCTAGCTGATCATCGGCCAAGTTCAATGAGAAGCACAAGTTACTAGTCTCTCGGAATCTCTGAAGAAACTCAATGCCCGATTCACTAGTCATCTGTCTCATGGTTGTCAAATCGGTTATCTTCTTCTCTCCAGTCCCAGTATAAAAATATGTATGAAACTTATTCTCTAGGTCAGCCCAATTGGCAATGGAGTTGACTGGTAGTGACGAAAATCAAGTGAAAGCTAGCCTTGACAGGGATAAGGAGAAGAAACGAACTCGATGGGCATCCTCAACTGATGCTTTGCCCAATTGTGTAAGATACCGACTGACATGTTCTATTGTGCTTGTACTGTCTTGACCAGTGAACTTGGCGAACTCTGGAAGCCTGTAATTTGTAGGAAGAGCGACCAAATCATACCACTCTGGATATGGGCGTTTGTACAAAAAGGTCAGCCCTTTTGGCTTCAGACCGAACTAATTCTTCATCATCTCGGTCACCTTCAGCAGCAACTCATTAGCTTGCGGATTTGGATTTCTCGGTATTTGCTGACCCATCTATGGATTGAAATCCCGTGTGCCTTGATATCCTGGATTCGGTATCATATGGAGAGTGTTATTGTAACACCTCGGGTGTTAGCCTTGCATAACTTGACTTGCATAACATAAGCATGAGCATCAAGCATTCATAAATCATCATTTACAATTGAAACATTCGATCGAAACATATGAAACATTGCTTGTTATCTCGTATTTCTTGGAACATATGCATATGATCATGTGCAAATAAATGCTAGTGTGTAATGTTGGTCACTATAACACTTTAGCTACACTTAGGTTAACAAAAGAAACATTGTTCATGAAGGCCACATTTCATGATCAAGCACTTAAGTGATTTCGTGTGTTGACCTGAATAGCTATATGAGTGACTACTACATGAAATGCTTAAATGACCTTGCAAATTGTTTAAACATGCTTAGGATATCATTAGGAACAACTTTGGTATTTAGTGCTAAGGCTAGTTTGGTCATTTAGCCATGGTTTGTGTATGTATCATGATTTCAAAGTGACATGTTTGACTAAAGTTGAACTAGGTGTTAGAGACCTTGCATGGAGGAGTTCACTAAAGCAAAGTTGTAGTGTTTGACATAAGGAACAACTTTTATTTTTGGGTCATCACATGGTTCAGCTCCTAACATGTTTGAAATTGGATCACAAGAATCATCAAAATCCGATTTCAACACTTAACGAAATTTGCTAAGTCGTGAAACCCCGACACCCCGACAAGTCGACCTTCGTGGCATTATAACTTGAGTTCGGTGAGAATTAGAATGCGATCCTTGAACAACATTTGAAGCTGGTACATGGGTCTACAAATTCTATTCAAAGTAAGTTTGCACGAAGGAGCCACCGATTAGCCGGTAAATCAAGTTGAAAACGCTACCGTCAGCTCGGCCATCGTGTTTCGATGAAACCGAACGACGCGCGTTCGATGGCCGACCGACGGCAGAGTTCGCGGCACAGCGTCCCCCCCGGCGACGGCCAAGACGTCGCCAGTATCTTCGACCACAGCAGCGACGCCGCGCTTCCGAAGCCCAGCTTAACGTCGCCAAATACCTTGCGCCGAGCCATTCCGCTGCTCCCATTTCGCTCCGGCACCTTCTCTTCCTCACAAAGAAGCAATGCGCCGAAGCGCCCACCGCCTCGCTGCCGTCGCCATAGCAGCCGCCAGCAGCTTCGTGCTCGCCACTCCTGCACCACCGTGATAGCTCCACCGCCTCCCCAAGACCCCATTGTTTCTCCCGTGCCCACCGACAAAGCCCGGTAAGCCACCGCAGCAGCGTGTGGCTCATGGGAGTTCCGCCAGGAGCCCCCGCCGCCGTGGGCCACGCCGCCACAGATTCTCCCGCCTCCCAGTAGCTAGCGCGCTAGGTCCCCAGCGCTCATAGATGCTTGTCCACGCGTTGATTTGAACCACCGTAGCCCACACCGGCGTTTCACCGTCGACCCGCACCTCCACCCCGCCATGGCCAGCCGCCAGTAGCCGCTAGCTCAAGCGAGAAAGCCACCCAAGTAGCTCAATCGATGCAAGTCGAGTAGATCATCGTGTGATGATGTCACCGCCATGAAGTTCGCTGTCGGCGAAGCTCTGGCACGCCAGACACTGCAGCGCGCCGCTGCCCCTGCTCCAGTCATCGACGCGTGGGGTCCCCTGACCAGCGGGTCCCACCTGTCAAATGATGTAAGTAGTGTAGGCTAACTCATTTTGAATCCAGCTTTTGATTTGTTTTGTGAAATTTGTATCTTCAGTTTGGTAGCTCCAAAATTGTGAAATAAATATGGTTGTGTTCCTTAGGAAATGTAGTTTTTAAGAAAAATATGTTCTTGGGTTCAACAGTAGAATTTTCTGGAGATTTAAATAGGGATTTGAAATGTGCTTTTGAATACATTCAAATTTGTTTATTTTATATCTAGAGTTCCTGTGCTCCAAAAATTATGAAATTTTTGTGGTGAACTAATCTTAGCATGTGTGAACTCTGGTAAAAATTTGAGGACCAGTGCATGGGTAGATTTAAAGTTATAGATTTTTCTTTTATTACTAGTTAATCCTTGCATGAATTTTCATAAATTAAGTATGAGTCCAAAATTCATGAAATTTGTTGGAGGTAATCCTAGTACCATATGGATGCTAAGAAAAATATGAAATCTGTTGCTTGACACTTTTCAATAGGATTTTCCATTTATGCTATTTCAAGCCTTGCTTTGCCTTGTCATTTTGTATAGAATGTTCTACTTGGTAAAATGACATGAAATTTTTACAGTAGTCTCTTGATAGCATTAGTAAAGCTCTGTAAATTGTTGAGAATTTATTAAGCACATCTGATATATATTTATTATTTAACCTAGATATCTAAATAAAATAATAAAGGCAATTTAATAAATAGTTTGGGCTTTACCATTATATCATCTTAACTGTATTTGGTATGCTTAAACTATTGGTAGGTTCTAGGTTGTCAAATTTTGAATGATTACCTGAAGTAGAAGTATTCTTACTTTATGTTGCATGTCAAGTCATTTCCGGACTGATTCTAGAATGTGAGGATTTGCATGTTGAAACTGATGTGTACTGTAAAAATGGTTAATAACAAAGTTATAGAGAATTGGATAAGCTTTCCAGAAAGTCCTAGATCACTAGATTTGGAATTGTAGAACTCCGGTTATGAGTGAAACAAGTATCTACAGTTTGTGGCATAGTCGATGCATTATAGAAGTAGTTAAGTAATAATTGAGAAGAGATATGCACCTACTCAAACAATGTGATGCACTTGTTAACATATATGCATTCGTAATACTTATACCATACTCATGCATCTAGGATCGGAGGAAGAGATCACGTTGTTGGAATTCAAGAAGCGAGAAGGGAACCCGCAGGAGGATCCGCAAGCCGCAGCCTCCGAAGGCATGGAGCGAGAACCTCAAGAGCTTCCGAGTGCCCCGACCATCGCCTCTACTTCCTTTCTGCGAGGCAAGCCCTTAGCATTATAAGTCTCCCATAATTTATAAATGTTTATTTAAGTCTTATGATTGCTGCATTAGGTTATAAGAGTTGAATGAAACCACTTGATGCATGTACATTCCTTGTCCGGATATTACACCTTTAACCTAAGTATAGGTCCGAGGATCGAATATATGCTTAGCCATGCTTAGACCGGTAGAAGTCGGGTGATTTCTGTCACCGCGAGATATAGGTGGGTGCCGAAGCACGGTTGGTTATAATTGCTATCGTGGAAAAGAACCATGGTTAATGTAAATGGAGACCGGGCGGGATGTCGATAGAAAAGCAACAAGGCATGGAGGTCTTGGGTGTGGATCTATCCCGTCTGTGTTTATCAAGGACCGTACTGTTGTTGGAACTTCCGACAAGATTGAACGCATGCCTCTCACTTAGTCGGCTGGATAATTCGTTCCGACCATGAAGCCGAGTAATTCAACTCGGGCCGGGAATCGTTTCATAGCGCCTTCCGGGAACGATCGACCGAGCCCAAGGGCGGCTTGGCTGAGCATCCCGGCATCCGGTGTTCCAGATTGTGCGGCGCAGCAGATCTGGACCCGCCGAATGTGTGTACCGGAGTTGTACCAAAGGTGACCTAAGGTGACCGTTGATCCGGTCTGCCTGGGTTTGTGTTAGGAATAAATTCACCGGTGGTTGAAATCGATTCAATCGCCGTCTCTCCCTGATAGTGAGAAACTTGGCTAGCTCCAACATCGTAGTAATCGTATTATGGAACATGATGGTTCGGATGAAAATGGAATTTCAATACCTGCTATGGTTACTATTGTATGCTTCTAAATGATACCACATGTTTGGCACAGATAGTTGCTAATCTAGAAATGGATAGTTATAATTAACTTGGTAAAGGAATCATAATTGTACAACGAATCAATTGCCTCTTTCGCAAAAATGTTGTCAAGTTACGTCCACTTATACAGCCTTGCATACTCCTTGGAGTCATTTTATTTCTGGTTCATGACGGGGTAAGTCTAGCCGAGTACCTTCTCGTACTCGGGGGTTTATTTTCCCATTGTTGCGTATGGCAATTTGTGTATCATGGTTATTGCAAGAGTTGCTTCTATCCCATTGTGGATGAGGAGTAAGCCTTGGGCGTGCTTCTTTAGTAATTCCTATCCTTGCTTTTGTGGACCGTGATCTAGCTTGGCAATCGTATCAAACTATGTTGGAAACTTTATCTTGAACTTATTTGCTTCCGCTTTATTTATCAAACTCGGTTTGTAATAACTTTTATTCGTACTCGATGATGAAAAGTATCCGTGAACTTTATGTAATATGTGGCATGTATGTTGAATCTCGTATGATCTTGGTTGTTGTAAATCGTTTATCGAGACTCGTCGTGGTACTCGACGGACTACCGGGTTTATATGGGTTCAAGTATGACAGTGCGACCGCTTGCGGATTGCCATTGTACTTGTATTCTTATAAATTGGTCGGTTCTGCGACAGTTATAATCTGTGCCATAGTGATACCCTTGTGGGATCTCAATCTGCTGGGTCCTCTGCTGGCTTGCTGCTTGAAGTCTCTGATTATAGACGTAAGGATCTATATCACTATGGATTTTTGAATTGGTGGTGCTATTTTTTGAGCCGACAATGGTATGTGGCCTGATGTGCCAAAATTGATCATCTTGTTCTGACTCTGCCTCGCCGGCTGTTGCACATGCTGTATTGACGGTCCCGGATTGTATTGTATCTGATTCGTAGTAGTACCTGGAGTTTGTTCAGATGAACCTTGAAGTGCCTGGACGTCACCATTACCTGCTGGTGCTGCTTCTTGATGGCTGGTGCAGACTTGATTAGTCCCTTGGGTCAATAGATCTAGAATGTTGTAACAAGTCGATCCAACCTGACCAACTGGAATTCCATGAATCGCCTCTTTCATGGCGTTGTGAAATGCGTCAACGAAAGCTTCATTGCGGCTTGATATGGCATCACGAACAGATTTATCTATGGCTTCCGTAAAGAAATGCATGTCTTTAGCTTTGACTGTGTCTGTCTATCCATGTAGTATAACTCTTGGTAGTGGAAATTTCTGAATAATTGTGCTGTCATGTGTTTTGGTGTAGGACAGCAAACACTTCTTCTAAAATTCTTCTGTAGCTTTGTTGATGGTATCCTTATGTTCATCAGATAGGTCTTCATAATGTACCATAAGGATGTTGTCGTTGTTGTGAACCGTCATGACAATTGTGGGGTCCCACCGGGCGTGCCAGAAACATGTTTCGACACAGAATTTTCGTCTCCATGCCGAGGACACACGCAGCAAGTCGGAAGGGTCCGCTCAATGGAGCAGATACACCTAGCTTCAGTGCAAGGGTGGTCGATCCTGCGCAATCCTCCCAAGACGTGCCAATCAATTTGACCCTACAATTGATAAGGAGAGAAAGCTTATCAGTAATTAAGGGCAGAACATGCTGGTGTTACCAGACAGTCCCGAATGTGCGGCTCTGAGAGCCGATATGAGAGGAGATCGACTAAATAGTCGATTCCAGCATATTCATAAGAATAAATCGATTAAAGCTCATGGGGTTGTGTAAGAAGAATCGGTTATCAACCAAGATAAATATAATTCGAGCAATAATTTAATCAATGGCAATAAGATATCAATGATGATCGGTTTAAACTGAGCCAATGATTACAAAAGTGATAGATTTCAGTACGATACATAAATTAATACTTGAATCTACTACGGTGAACTAAGCAACTTGCCAATGAACAAACCAAGAACTAAGGTAAGTATAAAATAGGTGAAACAAGAACAGGAAGCACATTTCTTCCTCAAAGGTATGAAATCTTCCATCATCTTTGTTGGAACCCTGGCCATTTCTTCAATCTGTGGCATAGTCTCTTTCTCCTCCTACAGATGTTCTTCATTTGTTGTAACATTGCCCTCCGCCTTCAGCTCCCAAATCTTGTTACATAAATCCAAAATCAAAGTGCTCAAAAATTTTCCATATGGGGGATCGTGCCACTTAAAGAACTCGTAATCTAAGTCGGGCTATGGAAAAAACCAAATTACCATAAGTACAGCGGGATTTCATCATTTGCATTGCAAAAACAGAATGAACAAGAAAGAAATCGA
Source organism: Miscanthus lutarioriparius (assembly GCA_904845875.1). Taxonomy (NCBI): domain Eukaryota; kingdom Viridiplantae; phylum Streptophyta; class Magnoliopsida; order Poales; family Poaceae; genus Miscanthus; species Miscanthus lutarioriparius. Next base: position 27,608,376 of record CAJGYO010000019.1, on the reverse strand, counting down.
GTTACATTATTTGCCCTACAGCATCTGTGGTACCGACGTCCTGGGTTTCCATCACTCCACGAAATCGACCGAGGCGTCTTCAAGCCACAGCGACACAAAAGTGGTGGCTTGTGTGCATAGAGGTGGTTGTCGATACGGCACGGGATGGGCGGCCCCCTCCTGTTATAGCCTCCTCCGCTGGAAGCCAGTGTTCTTCTCGTGACTGTGCCCTAGGATGGTGCCAACTACTAGGAGGAGCAGGAACTAGATGAAACCATGGAGCAGTCAGGGTTCAAAGTGTTGCACACTCTGAGTGAAGAGGTCAGCCTAGGTCTTTTGTCTATGCTTTTGCCTCCCGCTAAGGTGCCAAAACATCCTTCAAAACCCTTGCACTCCTACCAAGATGAAATGTTGTCACCGGTGGCTCAGGGTACTATTTGCCTATAGAAGAAGGCGTGTTTTGGATCCTCTGTGCTTACATAGAGGTGTACACATGGACCACAACCAAGACTAATTGATTGAATTAGCAGTTCAACTGAAGTAATAGTTCAATGATTATGCAATACTCATATATACTAATCTAGAGGTTTTATCAGTACATATAAACTTCATTAACATAAAAGTTTCACAAATTCTAAGACTTAATGTCGGATGGGTAGGCAGTTTCTAATGTACTCAATTGGTTGATGTGGTCCCAAAAGCCAGAGGTAGTGAACCATAGCAAAGATGACATCATCTCTATCCACGGACACATTATATCTATAAAGTATGTCTACTTCTTGTCCAGTCCTACAAAACACAAAAATCTCTCCATAAATAGGGTCTTGAACAATTCTTGTCAAATTTTGTGGTCTGAGAAAGTGACGAACATCGGCTTCAACAATCAACAGTCGGTCCGGGTGAATGCTCCGTCCTCAAGTAGCAAACATCATCATCTAGGATCCTAGCGCCACCCCTAACCACCAAAATGCAAGGTTGCTTACATTGAAATGGCTTCTTCTGAAATAAGACATCTGTTGCAATGAAGAAATTTCTAATATGAACAAAATTGATATCGAACCTAAAACCCATTGGAACCAAATGCAAACAGGGGGTGACCAAATGCATCTAACCTTCACAGGGCATCGTCCACGATGACAATGCAATGTGCTCGAGGCAGGGCAAGTACAGGCAATGGGTTAAAATGAAGATGAAGCAATGGGTGGGGAGAATGAAGATGAAGCAACAACAGCTGGGGAGAACTAATGGATTCGTATTGGGGTTTTTTAGTTGGTCAAACCACCGCCAAGGCACCGACAGGACCCGAGGGAAGTTTGGAATAGGCCAGGCGCTTCTAGGTTTGTTGCCAAATGGACAGTCCAGATTGATCGACAGTGAGAACAGACAGCACGGGATAAGTTAAACAGTGTCCATATTAAGCCGATCTATCGACACAGAATTTTTGTCTCCGTGCCGAGGACGCACGCAGCAAGCCGGAAGGGTCCACTAGATGGAGTAGATCCGCCTAGCTTCAGCGCAAGGGTGGTCAATCCTGCGCAATCCTCCCGAGACATGCCAATCAATTTGACCCTACAATTGACAAGGAGAGAAAGCTTATCAGTAATTAAGGGCGGAACATGCCGGTGTTACCAAACAGTCCCGAATGTGCGGCTCTGAGAGCCGATATGAGAGGAGATCGACTAAATAGTCGATTCTAGCATATTCATAAGAATAAATCGATTAAAGCTCATGGGGTTGTGTAAGAAGAATCGATTATCATCCAAGATAAATATAATTCGAGCAATAATTTAATCAATGGCAATAAGATATCAATTATGATCGGTTTAAACTAAGCCAATGATTACAAGTAACCAAACCCATTTTTATATAAAGAAACAATTCAACACCACTTAACCATTTAATAAAGATAAATCTAATGAACATGTTAGATCTCATCTATCGCCATGACCAGTGGGGCATGAGGCAGAATCATGCAGGCCGTAGAAATAACAATAGACTCGACGACCCTAACTCATTACTAATATCAGTGGGGCATGAGGCAGAATCATGCAGGCCATAATACAATAATAAGATCATGGGGCTAACATATCTTTCAAATTATCTCTACTTCAATGGTCTCGTAATGTGAACTGTTCGTGAAAGCGCTCGATATCGGCTAAACAGCCGATTCAGGCATAACGCACAGTTAAGGTCATGCCTTCTCAGGAACGGATCTACCAGCTAACGATCCCCATTCCACGGTGCTAACAGTGGGGTGAGAGGCAGAATCCCACAGGTCGTGATAACGGGCCATGAAACGGTTCTCGCTAACCAATAGATCTACTCAAGATCAAACATGCCTTAACCACATGCTATGCACGATTAAGATTGATATGAAACAGCCGATAAAACATAACTTATCGTTTAAGGTGTAGATTAGATCAGTTTTAGATTAGCAAACGATGGGTTAAATAAGATATAAGGCCGATCCATATCAATCTCAATCGGGTAGAGGGATATTGCTGTAATTAGATGAACAATGAAAGCAATAACAATATCGGTAACTTAATGAATCTACCAAAGACTGTCATTCTAAGGTAGAGCCGATAACTTGACCTTGATCTAATTCAAGCAGTGGGGTGTGAGGCAGAATCACACAGGCCATACTTGAATTACACAAGAGTCGATAACTAGCCTATACCAGAGTCACAGTGGGGGTCGACCGGATAGATGCAGCCATACTCGCTGAAGAACTCACCGAGATCTACTCTACTCCTACTCCTAAGGGGTGGCCGAAGCCGAAAAAAGTAAATTGACTTGTATTTGATTGGTTGATGTCTTTACAATAGCCGGGGTTTGATATTTATACCCGGAGTCTAAACCTGAATCCTACTTGAGCACGATTTGTTACAATCTTTGGTATGAAAGAAATATTCCTATCTTAAGATAACTTGGACTCTAATCTTTCCCTTTTTGTAGAGTCCGATATGTATCTTTTTGATGCCAATCATATCCCATCACCATCATCTACTGATGTCATTTGGAAAGAATCGATCCAGTGTCACATTCGATCCAGCAGATATCAACCTTTACTCCATCGACTCCTTGATTGGCATAATTCTAGAAGCCTGCGAGTTCCCGCGCTCTTCTCCCAAATTTTGGTGTAAACACGATCATTTCCATGCTTGTTGACACAAAAATGTGGTAATGCGCCTGACACACAGCAAGCTAGAATGATCTGAGCGAGGTCAACCCGTAGGTCTTGCTTGGCTTCACAATAGGACCAGTCGATCCTAAAAATCCTGAAAGGCATGCCAGTCAATTTGACCCGCAATTGACAAGGAGAGGAAATTTTATTGGTTTTTTAGGGTGGAACATGCCGATTTTGTCCAGACAGTTCCAAGTGTGCTGCTTCGAGAGCAGCCAAACAGGAGAATCGACTAAATAGCCAATACAAGGAGAAATCGACTGTTAAGGACTGTGATGTTCGTGGGTCATGATTGATTTATGTTAACAAGTACAATGCACCCAGATATAAGTAACATCATCGGCTAGATAGATATAACCAGTGTAAAGCATTGAGCCAATAAGTTTAACGAGGAAAGATATAACATGCGAACAAATCGACTGTCTAGTACAAATGAATCTACAAATGCTCTGAATCTAACTAGTTACCATTAACAGTGAGGTTCGACCGGATCGATGTAGCTATGATAATAATAACAAACTAAAGCCAAAGAATCCATAAAACCATCTATATATTGATAGGTTCATGAAAAAACATGCTATGTGTGTGAAGGCACAGGCGAATCGGCTAAAATAGCCGATGCATGCATACCAAACAAATAGAGTACATATCTCGATCATGAACAAAACCACTAATCGATAATCTCTAATCTAAAGTCTTACCAGTGAGGTTTGACCGGATCGATGCAGCTATGGTGGTGTCATTAGATTAGATCTCATTAACTAGTGAGTTCATCCAAGATCGAAAACATGTCTTTGAATGCATACTATGCTTGATTGGAATAGAGGTAAAAAAACCAATCTAGCATAATTAAGCCATCAATTATGAGATTCAAAGTGTGACTAGACTAGAAGACAACCAATTATGATGATATGATGCCGATCTATCTCTATCTCAATCAGATGATTTGTTATGATTAATAAAACATTAATTATAACAAGATCAATAACTTGTGAATCAACCAAGATCAGCCAGGAAAATCTTACTAATCTTAGAAGATTCGATAACTGGTGATATTGTATTAAACAACAAGTTATTTAACACAAGATCGATAACTTTGATCTATATTATGATCCATAAGAGATCAATCAGTTGATGCAGCCTTACAAATAATGATACAGATCGATAACTAACTTATACTATACTCGTAAAAGATCAATCGGTTGATGTAGCTTTACAAGCATAATATAAGTCATGACAGTACTCACAGACAAGCCGGAGGTCGATCAGTCGATGCAGCCCTACTTGTTGAAGAACTCATTGAGATCTACAGTACTTCTACTCCTAAGGGTTGGCGTGAAGCCAAAAAAAGTAATTGTATTGATTGGTTGTTCGTGTCTTTACAATAACCGGGGTCCAATATTTATACCCAGAACCTAAACATGAATCCTACTCAAATACGACTCATTACAATTCTTGGAACAAAATAAAACATTCCTAACTTAAAATTAACTTGGACTCTAGTCTTTTCCTTTTTTAGAGTCTGACATATTTTCCCCCGACACCATCCGTACGTAGTCCATCGACGTCGTCTGCTGACGTCATCTATAAAATAGTCGATTCCGACACTGCATCAAACCAACCAATATTGATTCACATCTAATCGATTCCTTGATATAATCTTAGAAGCTTCGAGTTCCCGCTTTCTTCTCTCTAGATTTTGGTGTAAACACATGCCCCCAATTTTGGGATAAAATGGTTTTATTCCAAAATTTTTATTTACCTGCTCACCGTGTTGCAACCGTTTATTCTGAAATATACACGCAACTCTTGATTTCTTAGTCCGAATTTTATATAATACCCCAAATATATCATTTCCAACTCATTCAGCCTATTCGCTTTCCCCTTCTTTTTGAGCAAGCCTCAACAACCAAAGCCGCTATCGCCAAATGCCTTAACCCTAGAAAATCCTCTGCTCCATCAAGCTGTTATTCAAGTAATCTTCCTCAGATTTAGATCCATCTTGGCTACAATGGCGACCAGCGACCACATCCCTGAGGTATGCTTTCAAGTTCTCGTCTTCCAAATATTAGCCGGTACCCTGTATTTCCTTTCTTCTCAAATTTATTCTATCTGGTTCCTAGGAAATAAGGAATGAAATCTTGATTCCATCGGATGTTGTTCCCAATGTCTATTATCTTAGGCCTATGGGTGACCCTGATTCATCTAACTTTATTAGACAAGAAACCAACCGAATCCCCTTCAAACAATCTATAGTAGATTTATCCTCCTAGAACACCAAAATTCCCTTTAGAAACTAGCTCAAAATGCCTAAGGGATGGAGAGATTGGTTTCGTAGAGTATCGGAGGAAAAAGCTAGAGATTGAAAGATTTATGACTTCAATCAATGCTTGACACTCTCACTGTCTGGAATGGAGAGGAATGATTCACTTCTAATTTCTGCATCTTACTTCTGGTCCAACACCTTAAATGCTTTCATTTTCTATCACGGCCCAATGACCATCACTTTGGCTGATATTTATATGTTTACCGGCCTTAGAATAACAGGATTAATGCAATCTTATGACTTCTTAAGTGCTGGATCCAAGAAATTAGCCAAAATATCAGACTACACAGGATGGGCAAGCTACATTCTGAACCATATTGGAGACGGATCAACTGTGGTCGAAAAGGAATATGTGGCTTTCTTGAACATGTGGTTGGAAAGATTCATCTTTTATGGATCATCTTGTGGTCCAACTTTCAATCATAAATAGCTAGCAGAGCATCTAGCAGCTGGCAATGAAATCCCTCTTGGAAAATACCTACTAGGATCTGCTATCATCTAATGCATCAGGTAGCTGTCCAATTACTGAAGAATGAACCAGTGCATACCATTAGTGGCCCTTGGTGGTTGATACAACTATGGCTGAACCTATATATGCACAAGATTGTAAGACCTGATCTTAGAAAATTAGGCTTTCCTTCTTCCAACTTTGTTGAAGATTACAAAGGAAAAGAAGGAAGAACTCGATAGTGCATGAATTCTGGTGAGGCTGCATCAGTCATAACAATTGTTGTAGATGTAGGCCATCTCTTTAAGAATTTCTATAGAGGATTTGATGCAAACATCTTGACTTGGCTGCCTTATGATGAAGATGAAGACAATGAATTAGTTATGCCAGTCAAATTTTGGTTTGAATCAGGCTGCTTAGATGAAACAGCTGCAGCAATTTTCAGTTGCATCATCAAACCCTATGTATTGCCAGATGAATTTCGCCATGGTCGTGGCAAAATGGCTACCGGTTCTTTTCTTCCAAAAAATCTTCCAACTTACGAATTCTACAATCCTTGTTTCATGGCCCATCAATTTGGCCTTGGTCAGCTGCCTCCTCAACTATTCTTCAAGAACACACTGAAGCCAAGAGAAGGTATCAGTGAAGTAATGGAAGCCTCTAGAGTCTTTCAACTAGGATCAGATCTTCCTTCCTTTTTGATAGGACAAAAGTCACCTTCTCTTCCAACCTTTTTGACTCCTAGTGGCAAGAATGGCACTCCCATCTCATCTGTGGGTCAGTCCATCCTAACTGCATAGCTCTAGAGGAAGATTTCGCTTCTGACAGTGAGGTAACTTACCATTCCTTTTTAGAAAAATTATTCAATAAATTCCCCTGCCAACTGTTCTAACAAACTTTTCTAAGACACTGAATTCGATCCCCCAAGCATGGACAGGAAAGGGCATCCCATAGAATACTATCCACCATGTCCAGCCTCAAGAATGAGATCCACAGCACCCATCCTAAAGAAGTTGATGAAGACCCTAGCTGCTCCAGCAATACTTACATACCCGTCTTCCAAATGCAAGGCAACCATAGATGTAACTCAGAAAACCACCACTGGGAAAAGACTCTGCAGAACCAAACCATCAGCTACTCAGGTAAATCAACTGATATCTTTTCTCACATTAATATTTAATGTCTGATCCAATCCTCTTTTGCAGCCATCAAGTATTGTATCCTAGTCTATTTTGGGTGCTAAACTACTATCCCAGGCACTTGAATCAGTATCCACCAACATCTCATCGGCTGTTCCCCCTAAAGAGCCGATTATAGTTGAAACAACTAATGTTTCTAACAAACTTCAGGTGACAGAACATGAGCATCTCTCTAATTCACCACCTGATGCTACCAAGGTAATTGTCGGTGCAGAAAGTGACCAACATGTAAATATTTGTAGTTTTGCCATATGTTGTGATCGGATGTGGCCTAGCACTCAATGACACAAGGTTTATACTGGTTCAGGCAACATGCCCTACGTCCAGTTTGAGTCGGTCGGTGACTTTATTCCTGAGCCTAGGTGCTCGAAGTTTGCGATGGGGTTACAAATGGAAGGGAGTAAGATGGGGGTGCAAGAGGCCCGGTCGGACTTTGGTCTGAAGGGCCAAGAGTGACGGGAGCTCCGCTATGTGCTAAGTGTTAGAAGATCTGTTGTTCATTGGAATCCTTGGTTGTTTGGATCATTGGAGCATGTTTTAGTTGTCATTTGATCGATCCTCTCTGTTGGGAGAGCGCATCCACTTTTATAGATGAAGGGGATGGCCTTTACAAGAGAGAGAGAGTACGTATGCTACTAAGTCTTATTGCTCACGCCGTTGGGTACAAGATGATGGTAGGCGCCCATAACACTGTTTGTGTCAAACGCATGTGGGAGGTATTACCATATTCACCATGCATGGCACAACATTATAGGGCAAATCGTCGGTGCCCACAACACTGCTTGGGTTCTGACATGCCTGGAAGGTTGCAGGGAACCCTTCTGACATGTATTGTCGGTACTGTCCTACAGGTGTACAGGGTACGGTCCTTAGTTTTGCGATTGACTTGAGCGTCCCTCTTTACTTGTTCCACCCATTTCCTGGTCCTCACCGAGCGGGCGTCCCTAGTTGGTTGGTCCTAGTCGGCTCCAACTGTGCTAGTCGGAGAAGAGATGTAAGCAGAGGTTTGGTGCATCCCCGGTCGGAGACACGGGTCGGAGTCGGAAGGGAGCGTCGTTCCTCCTTAGCCAGGCCTTCCGGTCAGAGAGGCAGGCCGAAGTCAGAAGCGAGGCCTTCTGGTTGGAGGGCGGGCCGGAGTTGAAGGTGAATGAGCGTCGTTCCTCCTCAACCAGGCCTTCCGGTCGGAGACTGGATCGCCCTTCTGGCCTGTTGTTAGGTTTTTGGGCTAGCCTAGGAGTTGTGTGTCGTTCACAACATTGTCTGATGGGCCGAGCCTTTGCTGGGAAGCAGGTCCATTAGAGACCCTAGGTTTATGAACCCAACAGGAGCCCCTGAGCCCTTGGGTGATTTTAGGTAGAATCGTCTGGGGATTTTTGTCTTGATAGCGAGTGCGCGCGAGCGCGCCCGCGGGTGTAGCCCCTGAGCCCTCGGGCGATTCGGGTAGAATCGTCTGGGGGTTTTTTGGTGTTGCCAGCGGTGGAATTTTTTGTTTCGACAGCGGGTGCGCGCGCACCCGTGGGTGTAGCCCCCGAGCCCCTGGGTGATTCATGCTGAATCGCCTAAGGGGGTTTTCTCAGTGGGCGTGAGTGTGTGCACCTTGGTGGGCATGAGGCACTGGGCGCAATGAGGGATTGAGCAAGATAGAGTTGCGGATCCGGATGTCGAACGTGCCGAGGCGGTTTGGACGTGTCGAGGGATCGAGCGGGTCGGAGTTCTGGATCTAGGCGCTGGGTGGAATGAGGGATCGGGCCAGTCATAGTCGCAGATACAGGCGTCGGACGTGCCTATGTGTTTTGGACATGTCGAGGGATCGGGCGCATTAGAGTCGTGGATCCAGGCCCTATGCGCAACGAGGGATCAGGCGAGTCGGAGTCACGGATCTAGGTGTCGGACGTGCCAAGGCATTTTGGACGTGTCGAGGGATCGGATGGATCGGAGTCGTGGATCCAGGCATTGGGCACAACTAGGGATCGGGTGATGCAAAGTCACAGATCTAGGCATCAGACTTCCCAGGCATTTTGGATGTGTCTAGGGATCGGGTGGATCAGAGTCGTGGATCTAGGCACTGGGCGCAATGAGGGATCAGGCGAGTCGAAGTTGTGGATCCAGGCGTCGGACGTGCCGAGGCGTTTTGGACATGTCGAGGGATCGGGCGTGTCAAAGTCCCATCCAGGCGCAGGGCGCAACGAGGGATCGGGCATGTCAAAGTCACGGATCTAGGCGTCGGACGTGTCGAGGGATCGGGTGAGTTCGAGTCGTGGATCCAGGAGCTAAGTGCAATGAGGGATCGGGCGAATCGGAGTCATGGATCCAGGTGTCGGACGTGCTGAGGCATTTTGGCGTCCTAAGCCCCTGAGCCCCGTTGGGCCCAGTAGGGGTCGTTTTGAGTTTTTGTGCATTACCCCGTCCATGATTTTCGCAATAGGAGGGGCTGAGCTAATGTCGCTTGCCTCGATGGTTCGAGTGACGTGCTCGGTGAGCTCACCAACGGGCACGTTCGAGTGAAATCTGGGTCCGTCGTTCGTGACGGTGTCGGCATAGCCCTCATGTGGTATTCCACTGCTCCTTAACCCACGTCCCGATAGATGCCTGGGTCCTTCTAGAGACCGACCCGAGTGGCCTGCTGGCCTGCCCTCGATGGAGATTCTGTGGGCATGGATCGAGGTTAGCATTGAACGAGACGGTTGAGAAGACCCTGTCTGGATCAGGGCAGAGTGGGCAAGGGCCGCTTGGGGCTCATCTGCGTTTTCTCCCCTAGCTTTGTTTGATGCGGGGTGGCCTCGAGCGTTCATGGGTTGGCCTTCGAACCCCGGTCGGTCATTGCTCATGTTGAATGAGGCAACTGCTGCTTCGTGATGCAACACGGAGCGTTGTGATGCATTTAACTGCATATGCGATGCTTTGGATGTATGGGATGAATGAATGATTTGTATGAATGAATGTGTGAATGCGTGTATGAATGTATGAATGACAGCAGATGAATGAATGGCCATATAAAGAAATAGTGGGGGTTGGTAATGTTACCTTGATGACTCGAGTGACGGGGGTTGAGGAGCTCCTATCGGACATGTCCGACCAGGATTCGCGCTCGTCGTTCGTGATGGAGTCGGCATGGCCCACACGGGGCGTCCCTCTGCTCCTTACCTATCTCTCGGCGCTCGCCTGAGCCAGCCGATTAACTCAGGAAGCCCGTTGGTCTCTCCTAGGCGGAGATCCCATAGTTGGGCCTTTCCAAGTCCTACCTAGGAAGGCGGAGAGCTACCTACGCATAGTTGCGCGTTGTTTTTCACGCCCGGCATGCGGTAGTGGTGGGCCATACCTAGGCCACATCCCGCCTGACCAGGCACCATCTCGTCGGGCCAAGCACGTCCCGTCTTATCCCGTCCAATTGAATGGGGGAAGGGAGAGGTTTTTTTGCCCCAATCCCTCGCATTTCCCCAACTGCTGCACCTTCTCCTTTAAATAGGGGAAAGGAGAGGACTTCCGTTCCATTCCTTTGCCTATTCCTCATCTGCCGCCTCTTCTCCTTCTTCCTTCTCGCCAAGAGTGTTTGAGTGCCACGGCAGTTCCTAGGAGAGAAAAGGGGAGAGCGAGGGGGAGGAGAAAACTCATAGATTCATTCGTGAATCCGGAGCGCAATGTCGAGCTGGAGGTCATCCATTGTGTGGGAGTTGGTGTTGGCCGCCTTCGCCGAGAAGGGGGTGCGGCAGCTGAAGGAGGTAGCGCACTAGAGCGCTCCTGCGGGGGAGGATTTCCCATGACCTCAGGATGATGAGGTTGTCTCCTTCCTCGCCTTCCATGAGTGCAGGTTAGGATACCCCACGCACTAGTTCCTATGTGGATTCCTCAATGAGTGGGGCCTGGAGCTGCAACACCTCATCCGACTGGGGTGCTGCACATCATCGGATTCATCACTATGTGCGAGGCCTTCCTTGGGATGGAGCCGCACGTGGATTTCTTTCGACAGATGTTCTCTGGGCGAGCATTGTCAGAGGGGAAGCCGCTTAGGGTCACGCTGGTGGGGGGCTTCACACTGCAGAATAAGCCGAGCGCGTTGGGCTCGTACCCCACGTACACCCCCTGTGATTCTAATCGGGGGTGGCACAAGGAATGGTTCTACATTAGGAACCCGGTGGAGGCGCCATTCCCACCTTTTACTGGCAAGAGGCCAGAGAGGCAGGAGAGCTGGTCGTGGGGCCCCGCCAGCTGGTAGAACAAGAAGCTGGAGATTATCGGGGCAGAGCTTCAGAAGCTGGTGTGGCAGGGACTTGACAGAGTGCGGGTGTTCCACACCTTCTTCCACCGTTGGGTCACCACGCTGGTGGAGAGGATGTGGCCAATGTGGATGTTCAATGACCCGACAGGACCCTAACCGTGCGTCACCGGAGGAGCTGCCGAACAACGAGGTCTAGAGTCACCTTGACTAGGTGTTGCAGCTAAGGGCCAAAGAGACCCTTGATGGAAAGCCCGGACCTCTTCACACCATGAAGCTATCCAAACTGGTATGCTCCCCTTCCCTTCGTGTTCTTTTCCCCTTTCGCTCTCCTATATCTTGACTTTGAGTCACCTGATTCGTAGGGACTCAGAGTCTACAAGTCCTGGCTGCATCTTTCGACGGGGCCGGAGGGCATGGCCCGGCAGTCCACCCTGAAGGAGGCGGCAGTTGAGCGGAAGAGGAAAGCCGAGAAGGCTCAACGGAATCATGAGAAGGAGATGGAGATCGCCCGGCGTGTGCGGCGGGGGAAAATAGGAGCGACGTCGAGTCGGAGGTTCCCACGGAGATGGGTGATGACGTGATCTCCTCCAAGGACAAGAGGGGCCGGGAGGTCATCGCGACATCGGTGGAGCGTCGCGAGCCTACGGCCGAGTCCACCAATGGCAAGTGGGAGGTGGAGAGGTGCGGTGACATTCCCTTGCCGAGGAAGCGCGCTAGGAGCTCGGATGCCATTGGCGAGCGGGAGGCGAAGCGAATGCGGTCACCACGCCCTTCGGAGGTGTCACCGGCCTCATCCCCACCTGCCCCGGGCGCGGTGGGGCAGGCCAGGCAATCAGAGGAGCGGGCTCGCACCCACGCATCATCGGGGCCGGCGCCGGGGCGTGACCCACAATGGGGGATGCCCCGCTAGCCTTACCAATCGGCGTGCCTCGAGCCGGTGGTCGTGGCGATGCACGGGCCGAGCGGGTGCCGACCGGGTCGACTCCCCCACCGGTCGAAGTTAGGGGGCTTGGGACATGGCCTGTGAGCAGTCCTCACCCGGTGGGCCCATTGCCACTGGGTCGGGGCTTCAGCCCTACCGCTTATGTCCCGGTATGCACTGTTTTGATTTCATAGTTTGAGTTTTCTTGGAGTGCGACTGACCTGTATTTTTTCGATAGTGGCCAGTGTTGCCGGGTTGAGCATTGCCCCACCTCTTGTGTGGGAGGAGTGGAGGCCCACCTTGCATCATGTCACAACAAGTAGCGGGGAGAGCAGGGTGGTGGTGGTGTGACCTTCCCTTCTGGGGGCGGCGCCCCCCGGGTCGGTAGCCAGTACGGCGGTGGCGGTGGTGTTGGCGGTGATCCCGGTGGTGACGGCGAAGGCCGCATCGGAGGTGACCCTTGCGACTCCTCCTAGACCGGCTGCGGCAGAAGAGGGGAGGGAGACCGAGCTCCCTGCCTCGTCCAGCAGAGGGCCACACGGCTCACCCTCCCGGTTGGAGCCAGAGGTGTTGAGGGGGGATGTGGCCAGGCCAGAGGTGGAGCATCCGCCGGCGGGCCACGAGATCAAGGTAGTGGAGGTCTCCTCCAACGATGAAGCAGGTGATGGGGTGGAGCCATCGGCGCCGTCGTGAGCTGGTAGTGGTCCAATCATCGGTTGGGCCTTCTAGCAGGCTAGGGCGATCGACCTAGTGTGGCCCTGCCCCGAGGACCCGAGGAAGGTTTGGTTTATCCTTTAGGATGAGCAGGACTGTCATCTCTAGGATGTGTTGGGGGGAGAGGACTTGTGATGGAGTCCGATCTCGCCCAAACCAGGGTGAAGCTGGTGGAGGCCATAGAGCGGGTCAAGTTTGTCCAGCAGGCGGTCATGGTTGATCGGCCCTATGTCGTAGAGGTGAGTTTTCTGCGTTCGTCCTTGATTCCTTGGTCTTTTGTTGGTTGCCTCAGCATGCTTGCTTCTTGTTTTGTAGGGTCTAGAGGAGATGTCGAGCCGTAACTCTCGTTTTCTCCGGATGGAGCATGCCCGGGAGGCCAAGATGTCATGGCGGGTCATCGAGCTCGAGCATGAGCTAGAGTCCGCCCACCATGAGTCCTAAGACCAGGCGGCGGAGGTGACCTAGGCGTGGGCGGTGGAGCTGTTCACGGCAGAGCAGGCGATCGCCACCGAGCGGGGGATTGAGGCGGTGAAGGTCCACCAGGCGGAGATCAAGGCGGCGCTGTAGAAGTCCCTAGCGGAGACCGAGGTGGTGCTCCAAAGTACCTTGGAGACCCTGGAGGTGGAGCAGAAGGCCTTGGAGTTACAGCGGAAGGCCCGGTCGGAGGTTGACCAGGAAGTGCTCGCGCTCTAGGGCCAGGTGCTTGGGACTGAGGAGTTGAACGCCCAGTTGCGTGAGCAGGTGACTCGGCAGGAGGAGGGACTCTCCATCCTCAAGAATACCCACCTTGGTATGTATCCATTCTGCTTTTGATGTCTTGTTTTTTCCTTTAGCCTGCTTCTAAGCTTGTCATCCTTCTTCTAGAGCTGGGCAGAAAGGTTGGGTTGCTGGAGCAGGACCTGGAGACAGCCAGGGCGACAATTGGTCGGAATGCGGAGGCACTAGCCAAGTCCCTTGAAGAGCGATGTGCTCTCGAGGGGGAGCTCAACCAGCTTCGCAATGTCGCCCAGGTCATCATCTCGGAGGTCTTTGGGTCGGTGTCGAGCACTAGCATGCCCGCCGTCCGACTGGCGGAGGTCCCGGATGAAGTGTGGGCACTCATCACTGGCAGGATGTTCTACAGAACGTCGAGGGTGCTGACATCGGTGGCGACGCACCACCTAGAGCTAGACTTCGCCGCCATATGTAGCGGGTATGCCGACGGCTGGAGCCCGGAGGCCATCCATGTGCTTGGGGAAAGCTTGCTGCCACACGCACAGTTGGTGGCCGAGCAAGTCTCCACGTAGTGGGTGATGGATGCCCGCCGTGCAAACACGACCGAAGGCGCGCACCAGGCAGACGTCGCCGAGCCTACGAATGGCATGGAGCCTAGCTTAGAACCAAACGTTGTCCTGCCGGAGGATGAGCAGCCCCTACTTTCGCCGGTCGTGCCGACAGCCGATGCCGTCAGGCAGCCATAATTAGCATGAAAAAGTAGAAACAAGTAATTTGTGTAAGGGATAAGTTCATGGGAGAGCTCCCATGTGAATAGTTCGTATTCATGAATACATCCATTTTGTTTTGTGATGAATCACTTTGTTCGGGGAAGCTTGTCCCATCCATTCCTTATTTTTACCTTAGCATAATTTTGTTTTTTATTCTTTTTTTTCACCTGTCTGTTCATCCCATAGGCTGCAACCTTAAGAGCCTAGGCATGGCCCACGAGGCTCAGCTGCTCATAACCGTAGGTAGAGGCAGGGTGTGATCGGTCAGAATATTTAGAGTAAAGTTATGTAAGGTAATTAAAGGAACAGACTACCCTTTCGTTCGGGAAGAAAGGTATTTACCATATGATAGTAAACAAAAAAGAGAGGTGGTACCGCACCTCCTTAGAGCCCCCGAGCGACCCGGGTCAAAAGTGTTTGGGTCGGGGTGCTCTGTAGGAGCGAACGTTTGAATGGAAAAAATGGTAAGACCGAATTTTTTTTAAGGGAAGAAACGACGTAACTGTTCAATGTTCCAAGTGTTCGTGAGAACGTCGCCGTTGTCATCCTTCAGTCGGTAGGTGTCCGGTCAGATCACTTTGGTCACCATATAGGGTTGATCCCCACCGCCTTAGTTTCCTCGAGTAGATGGAAGGCAGTCGAAGGGGTTGGCTTGTTGCAGTCTGGGACTGCTGGGGTCGACAACTCCTCAAGCCACAGAAACTCGGAAGAGTTGATGACAGCGGTGGTGAGCTCGTCATTCTCGTGGTTGCACATGAAGGCGTGTGAGAAGGTGCTACCCATAGTGATGATGTCATTTGGTCCCAGCATCTTCAGCTTCAAGTAGGTGTAGTTGGGGACCACCATGAACTTGGCGTAGCATGGCTGCCCCAAGATGGCATGGTAAGACCCCGGTAAGTACACCACCTCGAAGGTGAGCACCTCAGCGGAAGTTGGCTCAGTCGCCAAACGTGACGGGTAGGTCAATCTGCCCGAGCAGGTATGCCTGCGCTCCCGGGATCACGCCGTGGAAGGAGAGCTTGCCGGTCGGAGCTCCGACTGGGGGATGCGCATGGCATCGAGGGTGTCGACGTAGAGGATGTTGAGGCCGCTGCCTCCGTCCATCAGCGCCTTGGTGAGGCACTTCTTGCAGATAATGGAGTCGATGATGAGTGGGCAGCGTCCCGGTCTAGCGACATGGGATGGATGGTCCCTCTGATCAAAAGTGATCGGAGATTCTTACCAGCAAAGGAAGGTGGGGACAGCCGTTTTGGCGACGCATGCCTCTCGGTAGCGCACTTTGTGCTGGAGCTTGGAGTAGACAGCATCAGATCCCCAAAGATCATGATGCATTCCTTGGGGTCGGGGAAGCTATCCCCATCCTTGCCCACCGCACCTCCTTTTTGGTTCTGCCTCCTTGTCCTTTCATTCTTTCTGCCCGCCGGCCTATCGCAGGAAACGCTTGAGGAGCTCACAGTCCTTGTAGAGGTGCTTGACGGGGAAAGCATGGTTGGTGCATGGGCTATCCATGAGCTTGTTGAAGTGGTTAGGCAGGCCCTGCTAGGGCTGCTTGCCCACACAATCAGCTACGGCGACCAACGCGGAGTTGGTCGTTCGGCGCCGATCCTTCTTGTTCTTCTTGCCCCTATGCATGGAGGGGCCCTCGTCTCGGTCCTCGCACTTTGCCTTGCTCTTGTCCTGGCCTCCGTTGAAGACCACTCCAACCGCCTCCTCGCCGGAGGCGTGGTTCGTGGCGACATCGAGCAAGTCGTAGGTGGTACGGGGCTTCAGGCAACCAAGCTTGTGGATCAGGGACTTGCAGGTCATCCAGGAGAGGAATGCGCTGATGACGTCCGCGTCGATGACATCAAGAAGGGAGTTGCACCACTTTGAGAACCTGTGGATGTAATCTCATAGGGACTTGTTGGGCTCCTGCTGGCAGCTCTTGAGGTCCCAAGAGTTCCCAGGGCGGACATATGTCCCCTGGAAGTTCCCGACAAAGACCCTCTTGAGGTCCACCCAGTCGTAGATTGTAACACCCCGGGTGTTTAAGTATTAAAAACTGGACATATCATCATATGCATTGCAAGGCATTGGTCATATTGCAAACTTTGATATGCATTCACTAAAACAAGTTTACATTTATGTTATAAGTGTTGCTTGGTATTGTTTGAATCAAGTTTGAAATCTTTATATTGATTTGAAATTCCGAAAACCCTGATTTTCAATATTTAAACCCTACCTTGAAAACCAATTTCAAAATCGAAGCACATTTTGGGGTTGAGCCTTAAAGCAAAATTGTAGGGCTTGTCGAGTTGTACAAAGTTTGTTTTTGGAGTTTTCCAAGTTGTTTAGTAAAATTTGAAGTTATTTGAAAAGGTGAAATTCCTTAAATGTCCCCTATTTGAATTCAAAAGTTCATTTCAAAATGTAGACCGAATTAGGGGTTGGTTATAAAAGCAAAGTTGTAGAACTTTTGATTTTGAACAACTTTTGTTTTTGGAGATTTTTGGGTTGTTACAAAAATTTGGGAGTAATTTGAGTTTCAAACTGTATGGCAATTCTGTAATTTTGATGAACAGTGTTCACCACTCTTGCTACATTGCCGGCGACCTTCGGTTCGGTTCCAGGCGCGTGCGTGGACGTCCTCGGCTTTGCGCTGGCGCGATAATCTCCTGTGTGGCTTCCTTGCGCTTCTGAGCCACGCTATTTAGCCTTGGTCATCACCGTTTGTCCCCGCTCCCTTGCTCTGTTTTCTTTCCGTCGCCTTGTTCATCTCTGGTGAGCTCCCACCGTCGAACCAGCGCCTATGCCGTCACAGCGTAGCACTCAATAGTTTCTCTAATCCTTGCGCACATAGCCAGCTAGCTCTGGTCGATTGATGTCGCCATGAGTTCGCCGTTCGTCGCTTTCTTCCTCGCGACCGGTCACCTCACCCGAGATTCCGTTTCTCCGCGGCCAGCATCCTCCGGTGTGCCGTTGTCCGTGATCGGTGTACCTATGGCTTCATCTCAATGTTGTGGTGCTTAATCCTTTGTTGCTTGCTCGTTTTGATCACTGCAGTCACCGGTTCTCCCTCACCGATGATCTTTGCTCCACCGTGATCACCATGGTCGTCGTCACGCCTCTCCGTTGCTTCTCCAACCTCGCTCCTTGCTTCAACGCATTCGGGGTGAGCTACTGGTGCTTCCTGGATCCTTTGTTTAAGCTCTACTGGTTTCACGTCGCCGGCGTAGCGCTACCGTGCCACCGCGTCCGCCATGGCCGGTGTCAGCCTTGAATCGTGTCGGGATTGAGTTAGCTAGTGTCTCCAATCGATGTGCCATGTTGTTGTGAGTATTTTGGTACTTTGGCCGTCACCGTTGGACTCACCGTCGGCAAGTTAGCGCCGGTCAGCGCCGTCGCCGTCGCGATCAAAGCCGGAGGTTGGGGATGACAGGTGGGACCCGGGTGTCAGCGACTATGTAGTTCAAAGTGGATTTTTCTATTTTCAGCAATGAATGAATAGTATATGTTTTTGTTATTTTTGTGTAGATTTATTTAGAGCTCCAAAAATTATGAACATTTTTGTGTGACCTCTCTGTGATGTATATTATTTAGGAAAAATATGAAATGTTGTTTTTCAGTACTTTTGAAGGTGATAAAAATTGCTCAATTAATTAATAAATGAGTTTTCAGGATTTTTTTAGGCTTATTTATGTATCCAAAAATTATGAAAATTGATTTGTCACTTAGTGATCATGTGATGAACATTTACAAAAATTTTGAGGCCAATTGGAACAAGTTGATTTATTTCATAATTCTTAATTAATTAATTAATTTATAAAAGCAAATAGTAACCTTTAGTGATTTAGGTTTTGTTTGAGTTTTTGATTGAGTGATGTCCTTGGGTCATTAGTTGGTGATGATCCTTGGCAATTGATGTGAGTGTTGTGAAAATGGTTTAGTTAGTTTAACTTGTAACTGTACCGCGAAGGAAAGTTGTATTCAAGTTGTTAATTTTGCATCCATCATCGAGCATCGTGTTTCGTATTCCGCATCATGTTAAACATGGCATTGTTGCTACATGTAGTGAACGAAGGTGAACACGTGGTAGTTAATCAAGTAGTTGAGGAGGTTGATCCGTCTATAGAGGTTGGTGTTGATATCGGTGGAACGACTCTGGACCCGGACTTTTCCATCAACGAAGGCAAGCCCCGGATGCATACAACCCTACCTTGTATTTTACAAATTGATTTCGCTTTTGCTTCTTTTTACTGCATTCAGTGACTAGGAGTCAAGTGAAAACTGAATTGGTACATTACCAACCTTGTTATTCCATATTTACCATATTACCAGTTTTAAATTCGTATATGCCTAGTGTTGCTTAGCTATGCTTAGAACGATGAAAGTCGGGTGATTACCTGTCACCTGTGAACTTTAAATGGAACTTTGGTTAATTATGTTAACATGTGATATGGGAATGTGGAGTAATAAATCAAGACCGGGCAAACTCGGTGTGTGTGAGCCACAAGACATGGAGGTCTTGTGAGCGGGTTCTTTCCGCCTGTGTCGATTAAGGTCCGTCCGTTGTTGAATTGCATGAGGTGAGACTTTGTAGTACTAACCACATACTCCGGTAAGCCTTAACTTGGCTATTCTATTACGAGAATGGCTACTCACGCACTGGGAGTGGAGAGATGGCGGGAATAGCGTGTACCCACGTGGCAATGGCTGGATTGGTGGAGTACTGTATTCTCGGGTGGCGCGGACCCATTCTTGTTTAGAGGATCTGAGGGTAGGTTGGTATATGTAGGTCGGGGACCTGCATATGTCGTGTGGTCTGCAATTCCCAGCTGGGTTTTTAATCGGTTCGAATCGTCGTTGCTCCTCGGTTATGGAGACTCAACTCACTGTTCATCATCATAGTGTTAATAACTGGAACTTGAGGATGGTTTGAGAAAGTGTTGGATACGAAGTTTCATGATCTCAATACGGATCGTGTCAGCTTTGTATATGATCTTATGAAGTTTTAAATGTTGATGTAAAGAATTTTATTGAAAAGTTTTTACGCAAAAGAACTTTGATTATTGCTAAAGCCATACCTTGAATCCCTGAGCCTGCATTCCTAAGTTCTATCAAATTTTTATTTTTGGTTAAGTCTTGTTGAGTACTTTTGTACTCAGGGTTCGTTGAACCTTGTTGCAGGTGAGGCTCATGAGTCGATCTGTTTTGGATCGTGCTGCACGACGGTTGTTCCTTGTGATGACGATAAGTAGATGTGTGGCTCTTGGGCAGGGCAGCCTATTTGTGTGTTCTGTAATATGTTATAATGCCACTCCACTACTTTGGTTTGTATTATTTTTTGAACTTAGTTGTATGGTCTAAAAAAACAAATGGTTTGTAAACTATGTTATTATAAGACTTCCGCTGTTTTGACTCTGGTGTGTCTATTTGAATAAACTATTGTGATACTGCAATGACTCTGTAATGTGATCCTACTCGGAAATCGTGGATGATTCGGGGTTCCCCGAGGACACCCGACAGTCTTCTTAAGTTACCGGGAACATATGCATGGGTGTCAAAGGTCGTTGGACAGTGACAGGTGCATGTGGGCCCTATAATTTAGGAGGTTCTACCACAGAATGGTATCAAAGCGATCGTTACAAAGTTTTTATTGTATTGGTTTACGAAAACTTTAAAATGATTTGGGATGACTAAATTTAACTTGATTAATTTGGTCCAAATTGCTTCTGACTTATCTTATTTCTTTCTCACCATTCCTTATTTGATTAAAAAGGTTTTGTGTGGTGGAGTAGTAATCTTACTATGCCCTATATAAAAACAAATGTTGTTTATGTTCGTTTTAAGCTTTGGTGGTTTTGTTTGTAAGAACAATTCATGCATCATAATTAATTCACGTGTTACTTCCTTCGTCTCTGAGTCTGGGTGAGTAGTGTGTATGGGTTGAGTTGTGTAGTCCATCCTTACTGCTCTCGAGACTGTTGTCAGATTGTTTTACTTGGATTAATCCTGCTTGTACAGTATGGCTCGTACCAAGAAGACACCCTGTAAGTCCACCGGACCCAAAGGAGTTCCTCGTCACCAACTAGCCCCTAGGAATGACAGTGCTAGCAGTAGCAGCTCTAGGCCTGATCCTCAGGCGGAGATATAGAGGATTTCTGCAAAGTTAGCCCAAGCTACTAGATATAGGGCTATGGACGCCATCCAGGTGGGCAGATTACAGGAGCAATTAAAACGTCTCACCACCGCTCACAGGAACTGCTAACGTATGTTAGTTCGTACGGTAGAAGGAAGAAATGAAGCTTGGCATAGAGAGAACGTAGCTAGAGCTAGAACTCATGAATTAGAATTTTATGTAGAAGATTTAGAAGAGCATAATACCTATCTGCATGAGGAAGTTCATAGGCTAAGCAATCTACTGGATCCTAATCATGAACCCCAAGCTGATGCAATGGATCCCGGTGTTATCCTTGCCGATGGTAGTGAATCGGATAGATTTGCTTTTTGATCAACTAGCCGGAGCCAAAGTTTTCTCCAAGATAGATTTGAGGTCAGGATATCACCAAATCAAGATAAAGCCTGAAGATATTCCCAAAACGGCATTTACCATAAGATATGGATTACATGAATACTTGGTAATGTCTTTTGGTTTGACAAATGCTCCAGCTCATTTCATGTATTTGATGAATTCAGTATTCATGCCTGAGCTAGACAAATTTGTAGTGGTGTTTATTGATGACATTCTAGTATATTCCAAGAATAAGGAAGAACATGCGAAACACCTCAGAATTGTTCTAACTCGCTTGAGAGAACATCAACTATATGCCAAGTTCAGCAAGTGTGATTTTTGGCTTAAGGAAGTACAATTTCTTGGACATGTCTTGTCAGCGGAAGGAGTTGCTGTTGATCCAAGCAAAGTGAAGGATGTGCTTGATTGGAAACCGCCAACCACAGTTCATCAAGTTCGGAGTTTTCTGGGATTGGCGGGGTATTACCGTCGGTTTATTCTAGATTTCTCTAAAGTATCAAAGTCCATAACTGAGTTACTGAAGAACCAAGTCAAGTTTGTCTGGTCATCTAATTGTGAAGAGGCTTTTCAGACTTTGAAGAGACTGTTGACCACTGCACCAGTATTAGCCCAACCTGATATCGAGAAGCCGTTTGATGTTTATTGTGATGCTTCAGGTGTTGGTATTGGATGTGTGTTGATGCAAGAAGGCCGAGTCATTGCTTATGCATCCAGGCAACTTAAGTAACATGAAGAACACTATCCGACTCATGATCTGGAGTTAGCAGCTGTGGTCCATGCTCTAAAGATTTGGCGGCATTACCTACTTGGTAATACGTGCCATATTTATACAGACCACAAAAGCATAAAGTATATCTTTACTCAGTCAGAATTGAATATGCGACAAAGAAGATGGTTAGAGCTGATTAAAGATTATGACTTGGAAGTACATTATCACCCTGGTAAAGCAAATGTGGTGGTAGATGCCCTTAGTCACAAAAGTTATTGCAATTGCCTGACAGTAAGAACAATGGGTCTGACCTTATGTCAAGAGATGGAGAAATTGAATGTAGAGGTAATTCAACAAGGTAGTTTGACCAACATAATTGTTGAAGCCACTATTCGAGATCAAGTTATTGCTGCTCAGAAGGAAAACAAGGGTGTAGCCCATATCAAGGAAAGAGTCAGGAATGGAAAGGCGGAATGTTTCAGCATAGATAATGAAGGTGTGCTATGGTTCAAGAATCGCCTGGTGGTACCAAAAGTTCTTGAGTTGCGGTAGTCAATTCTTGAAGAAGCACATGCTACTAGGTTATCTATCCATCCGGGGAGTAACAAGATGTGCCATGACTTAAAACAAAGGTTTTGGTGGACCAAAATGAAGATAGAAATTGCGAGATATATAGCAAAGTGTGATACTTGTCAGAAAGTGAAAGCTATACATTTGAGGTCTGCTGGAGAATTACAACCATTGCCTATTCCAGCTTGGAAGTAGGAGGACATAAGTATGGACTTTATTGTTGGTCTACCCAAGACATCCAAGGGATTTGACTCAATATGGGTTATTGTAGATCGACTCACTAAGTCCGCACATTTTCTTCCTGTCAAGACTATATACCCCACTATCCAATATGCCAAGATATATTTAGCAAGAATTATGAGTCTCTATGGAATACCAAAGACCATAGTGTCTGATAGGGGTATACAGTTTGTCCCTAGTTTTTGGAAACAATTGCATTCTTCATTGGGTACCAAGCTCCTATATAGTACAGCTTATCATCCGCAGACTGATGGACAGACTGAAAGAGTCAATCAAGTGCTTGAAGATATGTTAAGGTGTTGTATCCTTAATTATTCCAACAAGTGGGACGAATGCTTACCTTTGGCCGAGTTCTCATATAACAATAGTTATCGGGAAAGCATTAGAATGGCTCCATTTGAAGCACTCTATGGTCATAGATGCAGAACATCGTTGAGTTGGTCTGAGCCCGAAGAAAGAAGATTCTTTGGAGTTGACCTTGTGAAAGAAACAGAAGACAAGGTTAGGCAAATACAGAGTAATTTGAAGATAGCTTAGTCCCACCAAAAGAGTTATGCGGATAGACAACGGAGACCATTGGTGTTTAGCAAAGGAGATTTTGTATATCTGAAAGTATCACCAATGAAGGGAGTTACCCGTTTTGGTGTTAAAGACAAGTTGGCACCTCGATATATTGGACCATTTCAAATTCTGGAGATATATGGAAAAGTGGCCCATCGCTTGAAATTACCAGAACATTTATCAGTTGTACATGATGTGTTCCATGTGTCTCAGTTGAAGAAGTGTCTCCGAGTGCCTGAGCGGAATGTTGAAGTTGAAGGAGTGTAACTTGAACCAGATCTGACTTATTCAGAATATCCTATCCGAGTGTTAGATCAGAAAGATCGTGTTACTCGAAGGAGGACAATAAAATTCTACAAGATACAATGGAATCAACATTCAGAAGAGGAAGCTACTTGGGAATCAGAAGATTACTTGTTAGAAAAGTTTCTAGAGTTTCTTGCGTCATTATAGAATAGAGTAATGTTAGTTGAGCTCGGATGTTACAAATTGTGTTTTGTAAAGGAACCTCAGCTGTTTTATGGATAATAATTGGATGTTTTTGGATTGACACATTTCCTTTTCCATTACTTACCCTATGGCTTTGAATCTCGGGGCGAGATTTCTTTTAGGGGGAAGGATTGTAACACCCCGGGTGTTTAAGTATTAAAAACTGGACATATCATCATATGCATTGCAAGGCATTGGTCATATTGCAAACTATGATATGCATTCACTAAAACAAGTTTACATTTATGTTATAAGTGTTGCTTGGTATTGTTTGAATCAAGTTTGAAATCTTTATATTGATTTGAAATTCCGAAAACCCTGATTTTCAATATTTAAACCCTACCTTGAAAACCCATTTCAAAATCGAAGCACATTTTGGGGTTGACCCTTAAACCAAAATTGTAGGGCTTGTTGAGTTGTACAAAGTTTGTTTTTGGAGTTTTCCAAGTTGTTTAGTAAAATTTGAAGTTATTTGAAAAGGCGAAATTCCTTAAATGTCCTCTATTTGAATTCAAAAGTTCATTTCAAAATGTAGACCGAATTAGGGGTTGGTTATAAAAGCAAAGTTGTAGAACTTTTGATTTTGAACAACTTTTTTTGGAGATTTTTTAGTTGTTACAAAAATTTGGGAGTAATTTGAGTTTCAAACTGGATGGCAATTCTGTAATTTCGATGAACAGTGTTCACCGCTCTTGCTACATTGCCGACAACCTTCGGTTCGGTTCCAGGCACCCGCGTGGACGTCCTTGGCTTCGCGCTGGCGTGGAGAAGTCTCCTGCGTGGTGTAATAGAACCGCCCAATTTATACAAGATCAAGTACGACTGTCCCCGCTAACACGTTGACATACGCATACTTTCACTCAGATAAACCCGGTAGTCCGCCGAGTGTCCCGAAAGACCTCGGTAAATCAACATCACAACCAAGATCGCGGGATTAAGCAAATACACATCACATATACAGGGTTGCAGCGGAAATAATATTACAAATGAGTTCACAATTAAAAGTACAAGTTTGGGTTTCAAAATCGATTAGTGAAAACAACATAGCTTTCAAAAGATTACATTAATATATGTTCCAAATACATTGCTAGCATAAGTGACATCACCCGACAAAAGCATATAGATGAGAAGTAACTATAGAATCATCGAGCCATCGGCGGTTAACCACCATCTTCAACATGCCAAGAACTTCACCTGCAACATGGTGGGATAAACCCTGAGTACGAGAAGGTACTCAGCTAGACTTACCCGTCAAAACCAGAAATAAAGGACACCAAGGATCATGCAAGGCTTATGAGGTGGGCTAGCTGGACACAGTTGCATAAAAGAGCTTATGAGCATAGTAACCAATTTAAACTTAGCATCAAGCTTATCATCATTTACCTATCCACTAGATTAGCACCTATACTAGAGCACTCACTTATTAGGAGCAAACAATATTAACCATAGCAGGTATAATAAGGCTGTCATCATCATATCATCATTTCTAAACCATTATGTTACTTAGTGCATCTACATTGGAGATAAGCCCGTCAAGTTCTCACTAACTGGGAGAGACGGCGATTCGAATCGAATTACAACTCAGCTGAGGGGGTATTCCTAACTCTCACCCTGGCATACTTTGCAAGGGTAGCCGTGGGTCACCTTTGGAACAACTCAGAAACCAAATTCGTGGGTTCGATCAGCGCCAGCACTCTTAGGGATTTACCCTTCTGCCAGGACGATCAGGGCTTTTAAATCACCTGCCCTTGGACTCACGCCTACGGCTCCCTTCCGAGGCGCACTTTATACTTATCGACTCCCGGCCTGAGGTGAGCTACTCGGCTTCGCGGTCGGTCATCGGACATGGCCAACTAAGAGAGAGGCATGCGCTCAACATGAACAGGAAAGGCTACAAGATTCAGTCCTTAATCGACACAGACGGAGTCACTGCAAACCGGCACGCCTCCGTCCGGTCTTCATTTCAAATTAAGACTGGTTCTTTTCCACGATAGCAAATATAGCCAACCGTGCCATATGTATCTTCCTATATCTCGCAGGTGACAGGAAATCACCTGACTTCTACCATGTTAAGGCAGGGCTAAGCACTACATGAGCCTGAGCTACATAGGATTCAGGGTATCAATATCTGGACAAGGATTGGATAACCAATGCAGCAAGTGTTTGCATCCAACACCTAAACTTAATGCAACAATATATATATGTAACAATAATACTGTAACTGCATTTCGGAAATTAGGAGGCTTAATATGCTCCGGGGCTTGCCTGGGATCCGACACAAGTCAGTTCAGTTAGGTTGCACCGTCCTGGTGACATCTCAGGTCCTAGCACTTGCTTAGTCCTTCCATCTTCGGGATAGATCCATCAAACGAGGTCTTCGGGTTTGGCTCCAACATCCCATCCTTCACGTGGTGCATCTAGCGTACCTAGATGAGATGCAATATGCAAGTGCATAAATATGAAGAATAGTACCATGAGACGCATCACAAAATAGCAAGCAAGACAAGCATAGTTTACACTAACACACTTAAGTACTTTGCCATGCTTAACTTAAACATCACACAATCTATCATGCTAAGATGGCAAAGAAGATGACAACACCAAGCATGACACAAGTTTCCCAAGATCTCAGGTGCTCTAACTCAGTCATCATTCAAGGCATAAGTCACACTTAACAATATCCAAGCAAACACTATAATTGGAATCTGCCAATTTCTGGACATGCAAACAGCAGCTACAAGATTTAGCTATAACTGGAGTTATACAAATCCAAATGACTTGCAAGAAGACATTTTGGAAAGCTTATAAAATTATCTACATTTAATATGTAACCATCATAGCATGATTTACAAGTTAAGTAGGTCGAAATTATACATTTACAGAAACTGGTCCACAATTGACAGAGAGCAGCCATTTCTGAAACCCAACTTTAAACAGGCATAACTCACAAACTACTTGTCCAAATGACACAAATTTTAACAGAAGCTAGATACATGAATTATCTACAACTTTTGTATAAACAATTTTCACAACAAAGCATATTGTCATGAAGAACTTTGCAAAGTTCTCAGATCTGTCCATAAACCACATCGGCAAGAAAATAATTATTAACTTATGTTGAAACACATAATTAGGCAAAACCAACTTTACCAACATGGCACACATGACTAAAGAACACCAGAAAACCTAGTGTCCATGACCAAATAAATTCTTTTAATGCATTTCTTAATTTATTTTAGACATCAAGGTGTATTTATGAACATATACCAAAAATGCACAATAAATTCTACAAAAATTACAGTAGCTCACATATCCTCTCAATAGTCTACTGTACAAATTTCACTCCATTTTAATATGTATAGCAAGCTCTATGAAAAAGACAAGTTGCTAAAGCAAGAAATCATGTGAGAGCAAGATAAACCAATAACTCACTCATACTTCATCCAATACTCATGAAATTTTTACCACACATCAACTATCACATGATTAGCATGCCACAAAAATTTCACTTCACTTGGAGCCCTAGATCTACAGTTATGAAAAAGACAAATACCACTAGCATTACAAACCTAGCTGCATAAATATATTTTTACAGATAAAACTTTAAAGTAAAACATGTAATATTATAGATCTAATGCATAGAGAATTTCACAAGGATTCCAAAAAGTCCACATTTACTATTTTATGAATTTTCTACGATTTACTATGAATTTCCAAAGTTCCTGCAAAATAATTACAAACCAGTCCTTATGGCACTATTCACATGAGTCACTGACTTCGCAGTTAGGCCCCTTCACTTTGTCGAATTCAAGCACGGGGTCCCTGACGCGAATCACAGCAGGGAGGTCATCGGGGATTCGGCTGGTGGCGGCCGGAGAAGGCTCGCCGGCGGTGGCGAGTGGCGGGGAATGGCCAGGGGAGTCGTGCGCACCCACCGAGCTACACATCTCGGTCGGAGACGGTCCAAGGCGGCCCGGCCACGCGCTGAGGCGGCGCTGCTCATGGCTGCTCCGTCGGCGGAGCCAGCCGGCGGCAGACAAGACTGGGAAAGGGTGCGGTAAGGTTCAGGAAGGGTCAAGGAGGGTTCGGTGGTGGCGGCGGGCTATGCGCTGAGCTGTAGTGAAGGAACGAGCGGTGGCCACGGAGCTTCCACGGCGGCCATGGCCGCAGCTCTGAGCGAGAGGGAGAGGCAGCGCGAGAGAGTGCCAGAGGGAGTGAGGGCGAGTGGGAGAGAAGCTCAGCGAGTGCTCTGGTGCTCCACTACGCCGAGCAAGGCACAGGGGCGTGTGGCAGCAGGGCAAGCAATGGTGGGGCGCGAACTGCTGCATGGCGACCACGTTGGCGTTCCGTCGAACAGGTGGCAGGCGCCGGAGTGGGTGAGGTGGACGCCGGATTGGGCCAAATCTGGGCTGATTTAGACCTCGGGCCCAAAACAAAATTTGAAGCCCGTGAACTGCTCTACATTTTCTATTTAAAGTGTACAGTCATTAGAGTTGTAGATTAGCGGTTAATCAAGTCCAAAGTTGACACTATCAACGTGTTGACAGCGGTTAAGTAAACACAAAAATTGATCGTCCAACCAAAGTCAAACCGGTGCTACCTTTTTGCATGCTCTTCTCCACAATGTATACTCCAACTTTTATCTTTGGACCAAATCGAGTTGCTTAACGAATACATGAGAACGTGGAATGCCAATGGCGACGATGATGAATTCCAGACTTAGAAAAATTCTAAGTCTGAAAACAGCCGCTGATTCAATTTTCGAGCCTCTGTTTGACTTAGTTCCAAGTTGATCTGGCTCTTGTTCCAAAAACAAAGTTTGTTCTACATGATATGGACTACAACTTTCATTTAAGGTCCAACCTCAAAACTAGTATAGAACCTACTATTCTACTTTGACCAAAGTAGGATCACGATGAAGCTTAAATTATCCTTTTTGATCCATTGGAGCATTTTCTGGCCACCTGCTCAACATGAACCCTTCATAACTTTTGTTCATGAGTGCAAGTAGAGTTGTTTGAGCAAGGTACCAAGGTTTGGTTGACTTCATAGGTTTCCATCCACTTGATAAAGCAATTCATGCAAAGATATGACTTATCATTTCATGTGACTTTTTGATTCCAAACTTCATGAAACTTTTCCACGGGTCTAGATGGATGCATGGGGATGTAATGTACATGGAATAAGCATGTTTAACATTAATCTTGCATAATCTTAACATGGGTCCATATGTAAGCAATTGTGCGTGGCCCAAGTTTAAGTTGGAGCTCCATCATGTAGATTTGATCTTGACACCTTGATTACCACTCGACATGTCATGTTTGAGCTCAAACCCATTGCTTAACTGGTGATAAACACCTAGGGTGTTACACGTGGCTTCCTTGCGCTTCTGAGCCATGCTATTTAGCCTTGGTCGTCGCCGTTTGTCCCCGCTCCCTTGCTCTGTTTTCTTTCCGTCGCCTTGTTCATCTCCGGTGAGCTCCCACCATCGAACTAGCGCCTGTGCCGTCGCAGCATAGCGCTCAATAGTTTCACCTACTCCTTGCGCACCTAGCTAGCTAGCTCTGGTCGATTGATTTCACCGTGAGTTTGCCATTCGTCGCTTTCTTCCTCGTGGCCGGTCACCTCACTCGAGATTCCGTTTCTCCACGGCCAGCATCCTCCGGTGAGTCGTTGTCCGTGATCGGTGTACCTACGGCTTCATCTCGATGCTATGGTGCTTAATCCTTTGTTGCTTGCTCGTTTTGATCATTGCGGTCACCGGTTCTCCCTCACCGACGATCTTTGCTCCACCGTGATCACCGTGGTCGTCGTCACGCCTCTCCGTTGCTTCTCTGACCTCGCTCCTTGCTTCAACACGTTCGGGGTGAGCTACTGGTGCTTCCTGGATCCTTTGTTTAAGCTCTACTGGTTTCACGTCGCCTGCGTAGCACTGCCGTGCCACCGCGTCCGCCATGGCCGGTGTTAGCCTTGAATCGTGCCGTGATTGAGTTAGCTAGTGTCTCCAATCGATGTGCCATGTTGTTGTGAGTGTTTTGGTACTTTGGCCGTCGCCGTTGGACTCATCGTCGGCAAGTTAGCGCCATTGCCATCGCGGTCAAAGCCGGAGGATGGGGATGACATGTGGGACCCGGGTGTCAGCGACTATGTAGTTCAAAGTGGATTGTTCTATTTTCAGCAATGAATGAATAGTATCTGTTTTTGTTATTTTTGTGTAGATTTATTTAGAGCTCCAAAAATTATGAAAATGTTTGTGTGACCTCTCTGTGATGTATATTATTTAGGAAAAATATGAAATGTTGTTTTTCAGAACTTTTGAATGTGATAAAAATTGCTCAATTAATTAATAAATGAGTTTCCAGGATTTTTTAGGCTTATTTATGTATCCAAAAATTATGAAAATTGTTTTGTCACTTAGTGATCATGTGATGAACATTTACAAAAATTTTGAGGCCAATTGGAACAAGTTGATTTATTTCATAATTCTTAATTAATTAATTAATTCATAAAAGCAAATAGTAACCTTTAGTGATTTAGGTTTTGTTTGAGTTTTTGATTGAGTGATGTCCTTGGATCATTAGTTGGTGATGATCCTTGGCAATTGATGTGAGTGTTGCGGAATGGTTTAGTTTGTTTAACTTGTAACCATACCGCGAAGGAAAGTTGTATTCAAGTTGTTAATTTTGCATCCATCATCGAGCATCATGTTTCGTATTCCGCATCATGTTAAACATGGCATTGTTACTACGTGTAGTGAACGAAGGTGAACACGTGGTAGTTAATCAAGTAGTTGAGGAGGTTGATCCGTCTGTGGAGGTTGGTGTTGATATCGGTGGAACGACTCCGGACCCAGACTTTTCCGTCAATGAAGGCAAGCCCCGGATGCATACAACCCTACCTTGTATTTTACAAATTGATTTCGCTTTTGCTTCTTTTTACTGCATTCAGTGACTAGGAGTCAAGTGAAAACCGAATTGGTACATTACCAACCTTGTTATTCCATATTTACCATATTACCAGTTTTAAATTCGTATATGTCTAGTGTTGCTTAGCTATGCTTAGAACGATGAAAGTCGGGTGATTACCTGTCACCTGCAAACTTTAAATGGAACTTTGGTTAATTATGTTAACATGTGATATGGGAATGTGGAGTAATAAATCTAGACCGGGCGGACTCGGTGTGTGTGAGCCACAAGACATGGAGGTCTTGTGAGCGGGTTCTTTCCGCCTGTGTCGATTAAGGTCCATCCGTTGTTGAATTGCATGAGGTGAGACTTTGTAGTACTAACCACATACTTCGGTAAGCCTTAACTTGGCTATTCTATTACGAGAATGGCTACTCGCGCACTGGGAGTGGAGAGATGGCGGGAATAGCGTGTACCCACGTGGCAATGGGCTGGATTGGTGGAGTACTGTATTCTCGGGTGGCGTGGACCCGTTCTTGTTTAGAGGATCTGAGGGTAGGTTGGTATATGTAGGTCGGGGACCTGCATATGTCGTATGGTCTGGAATTCCCAGCTGGGTTTTTAATCGGTTTGAATCGTCGTTGCTCCTCGGTTATGGAGACTCAACTCACTGTTCATCATTGTAGTGTTAATAACTAGAACTTGAGGATGGTTTGAGAAAGTGTTGGATACGAAGTTTCATGATCTCAATACGGATCGTGTCAGCTTTGTATATGATCTTATGAAGTTTTAAATGTTGATGTAAAGAATTTTATTGAAAAGCTTTTACGCAAAAGAACTTTGATTATTGCTAAAGCCATACCTTGAATCCCTGAGCCTGCATTCCTAAGTTCTATCAAATTTTTATTTTCGGTTAAGTCTTGTTGAGTACTTTTGTACTCAGGGTTCGTTGAACCTTGTTGCAGGTGAGGCTCAAGAGCAAATCTATTTTGGATTGTGCTGCATGATGGTTGTTCCTTGTGATGACGATAAGTAGATGTGTGGCTCTTGGGCAGGGCAGCCTATTTGTGTGTTCTGTATTATGTTATAATGCCACTCCACTACTTTGGTTTGTATTATTTTTCAAACTTAGTTGTATGGTTTAAAAAAACAAATGGTTTGTAAACTATGTTATTATAAGACTTCCGCTGTTTTTACTCTGGTGTGTCTATTTGAATAAACTGTTGTGATACTGCAATGACTCTGTAATGTGATCCTACTCAGAAATCGTGGATGATTCAGGGTTCCCCAAGGACACCCGACAGTCTTCTTAAGTTACCGGGAACATGCATGGGTGTCAAAGGTCGTTGGACAGTGACAGGTGCATGTGGGCCCTATAATTTAGGAGGTTCTGCCACATAGATGCTGTCGTGCGGGAGGAATTCGAGCCATGCTCAAACATGTTCCACCATGCAGATGGGGAGGTACTGACTGATGAAGTGATCATCATCCACTCCCCCGGCTCGGCAGGCGAGCCGGAAGTCTTCGAGCCATATACTAGGATTCGTCTCCCCGGTATATTTGGCGACGTTGGTCGACGGTCGGAAGCGCTGCGGTAACGGTGCTCTCTGGATGCGCCGGCCAAAGGCCCATGGTCCTAGGCCATCTAGGCTAGGACTCCGTTGTCCGATCAGCGACCATGCCTCGGTGCGTCTCCTCGGTCTCCTCGATGGTCTGGTCGGAGCCCGTGTCGTCTGCTCTCACTGCAGCCTGATGGACGTCATCATCATGCCAGGCACAACGCCAGTTGCTGATGATGCTGCGAGCGTCTTGGTTTGGCTCGAGGAGTTTGTGCACATGCGGTTGTTGTGGAGCGAGTGCTGGGTCAGGCTATGGCACAGTTGTGCCCTCCTGTGCCGTGCTCGGTGGCTATAGCTGTGAGCGGATGGAGCGATTCGTCTGGTGTGTCCCCACTCCCCTGGTGGGGAGAGAGGCCGTGAGTCAGTGTCCCGAAGTGGAGCTCTCCGCTTGTTGAACAGCGGCGGTTTCCACCAGTGCCCAGAGGTTTCGGTGGATCGCCTGTTCCTGGGGGTTGTTTGGCTCAGGAAGGCCACGCAAAAGCATCGCCACTGCGGTGATGTTCTGGCTAGCCCGAAGCGAACTATGGGGGATCATTCCCTCCGTCCATGATGTTGCGCTGGACCTACCGGGTGCGACCCCGGGCGCCTCTTGCTAGGTTACGCGCATGGGCCGTGTCGTGGTGCGCTGAGCGCGCTGGCGCAGGTGGCGGCCGGTTCTGCCGCCTTTGTCGTAGCTCCTCGCCGTGCGCCTAGGCACATGCGAGGGCATCCACGCGAGGGTCCAGAGGGGTGTGGGTCTGAAGAGACTCCACTACCACCGGCGGCTGTCCTGGGGCGTCTGCCATAGCGCACTCCCAGGATAGAGGCCGTCGCTCTCAACATCGTCATCTAGGAGGTCATGAAAAGAGGCGGGAGCGTAGCTCGCCATCCCCACGAATTTGGATGTGAGAGGAGACAACGCCAGCATCCTTCGGAGCACCCGGGTGTACGCGTCCATGGGCGACACGAGGCCATAGGGGGGCCGGCTGCATGGCGGTCATGGCAGGGACAACGGGGTCCCTCTAGAGAATCGGTGAAAGATAGTAAATAGCGAGTAAATAACAAAGCGTACATTACTCATAGTGGGGTTTGAGCAGAGCGTATGCTCGGAACAAAGCGCAGGCGCCTCACCATTGAAGTCATCGGGTGTCCTAGAGCCAATGGAGGACGCGCCTCCTCTAACAGGCTCTGGAACAAGTGCCTCCTCGTGGAGGTGCAGCACGCTGAGCCGGTCGGTGACGAAGTCCAGGCTTCCGAAGAGGAAGGCCTGGGACAGCTCGAAGACGGGTGGAACCCACATCCCAATAGGTGGGAGTGCGGGAAACTCTAGTGAGCCAAAGCGAGTCATATCGCTTGAGCCCGCCATGGCGAAGATGGTGGAAAGGTGGGCCATCCAATGACCAAAAGCGTGAATGTACAACGTCTTCCCCACGGACGGCACCAACTGTCGGTATAGAAAGTGACCAACAGGTAAATATTTGTAGTTTTGCCATATATTGTGATTGGATGTGGCCTAGCACTCAATGACACAGGGCTTATACTAGTTCAGGCAACGTGCCCTACGTCCAGTTTGAGTCGGTCGGTGACTTTATTCCTGAGCCTAGGTGCTCGAAGTTTGCTATGGGGTTACAAACGGAAGGGAGTAAGATGGGGGGTGCAAGAGGCCTGATCAGACTCTAGTCTAAAGGGCCGAGAGTGATGGGAGCTCTGTTATGTGCTAAGTGTTAGAACATCTGTTGTTCATTGGAATCCTTGGCCGTTCAGATCGTTGGAGCGTGTTTCAATTGTCGTTTGATCGATCCTCCTCTGTTGGGAGAGCGCATCCCCTTTTATAGATAAAGGGGACGGCCTTTACAAGAGAGAGAGAGAGAGTACATATGCTACTAAGTCTTGTTGCCCACGCCGTCGGATACAAGATGACGGTAGGCGCCCATAACACTGTTTGTGTCAGACGCATGTGGGAGGTTTTACCATATTCATCATGTATGGCAAACGACGGCGCCCACAACTGTCGATGCCTGGAGGCATGTGGGGGTTTTTACCGTGTTTGCCTGGTATGGGAATTGATGGCGCCCACAACATTGTAGGGCAAATCGTCGGTGCCCACAACACTGCTTGGGTTCTGACATGCCTAGAAGGTTGCAGGGCACCCTTCTGACATGTCCTGTTGGTACTGTCCTGCAGGTGTACAGGGTACGGTCCTTGGTTTTGCGGTTGACTTGAGCATCCTGCTTTACTTGTTCCGCTCGTTTCCTGGTCCTCACCGAGCGAACGTCCCTGGTTGGTTGGTCCCAGTCGGCTCTGACTACGCCAGTCGGAGAAGAGATGTAAGCAGAGGTTCGGTGCATCCCCGGTTAGAGACGCGGGTCGGATTTGGAAGCGAGCGTCATTCCTCCTTGGCCAGGCCTTCCGGTCAGAGAGGTGGGCCGGAGTCGGAAGCGAGGCCTTCCGGTCGGAGGGTGGGCCAGAGTTGAAGGCGAGCGAGCGTCGTTCCTCCTCTGCCAGTCTTCCGGTCGGAGACTGGATCGCCCTTCTAGCCTATCGTTAGGTTTTTGGGCCAGCCCAGGAGTTGCGCATCGTTCGCAACATCGTTTGCTAGGCCAAGCCTTTGCTGGGAAGCAGGTCCATGAGGGACCCTAGGTTTATGAACCCAACAGTAATATCCATGCAAGAATAGAAAATCGACCATCCATCAGTCAAAGACAACCCTATTAACGTTGACACCCAGGCTATCAATTCCTAGTTCAACAAACAATTGATGGTAAGAAAATCATATATTTATTTTATCCTTCCACAACAGACATGAATTGAAAAATTTTCCTTGATGTTTACAGATACTATTGTTGAAAGTTCAGAGCCGATTCAACCAGATACCATTGGTGCATCATCAGTTGTTCCTTCTCTTCAACTAGAGCCTCCTCCAGAAAAGGTAATGTGTTCACCATTTATCTTGTTATCAACTGATTTGATCCTCCTAATAAGATTTCCTTTGCTCATATATAGACACTTAATTCTCTAGCTCTGAGCTATTCCTTCAACTTTGAAGAATACATAGATGAAGGTGAGATTAGCTCATCAGTCACCTCCCTCCAAGAGACTTTATCAGAAGAGACCAGAAATCAGCTAAGGGACATATTGCTAATGCTTGAGAAGGATATAACCGATTTGGTCCAGGATGCAGATTCAGTCAGAAGAACTTTCCTAGCCATTAAGGGTAACTTGCCTTCGAATCTTGCTGAAGCTCTGACACATTTGTCCAACATTGAGGATCAAGCTCCAAGAGTGAAAAGGGCTCAGAGAAACCTAGCTGATCGTGAAGCTTTATTGGCCAAGAAGAACTCCAACAAACAAGAGGCCAAAGAGCTAGCACAGCTAATCGATAACTTGAAGAACTCCTCCCTTAGGATTGAACCAGAGCTAAACCAACTAAAAGCCAAGCGTGCAGAACTCAAGAAAGAACTAGAGAATGTGCAGGCTGCCAATGATCGTCATGAGTCCAACCTAGCTCAAATACCTGATGTCATCAAGCATAAGAAATAAGAGATGCTGACCAACGTCAAAGAAGGCAAGGTCATTCGCAGTAGCCTTGAGAACATTCCTGGATTAACCGAAGAAGACAAACACCAAATTGTAGAAGTCGATGCTATCTGGCTAAAAGCATTGAAAGTAATCTAGGATGTTCTAAACTTGTAATCTGCATACCAACATTTGTAATATATATCTAGTGTGGAGCCAATGACAACCATATTTTCTGCTGATCTATTGTATCTCTTATCTCGGCTAGAGAGCCAATTTGAAAATAGCCAATTCTAGGCCTTTGACCTTAATCCAATTAAGTCTAAAAACATGGCCTCTACTAAGAAAACTCCTCAATCTTATGTCCTCAGTTATCAACGCTGCATTTTCTTTGGCATTATTGCGGCGATGCTTCACCTTCTATTAATTGCGGTTGCCTTTTGCACGTCCCGAGATATCTACTACCTCGCTTCATGACTATAAATATCAGCTAAGGGCTCTTGCCTCAAACACATCTACACTTGTAACTATTTCTGTTTTCTCTACCTTCACAAACCCTATAGCAGTTCCCTTCTCCTTCCACAATCTAAACCAGCACCCAATGGTAGGAGAGGATCACCGCGGCAAGTGCGTAGTGGAAGATCTCCCGGAGGAGGAGGTCTCGGTCGGCCAGCAACTCCGCCGTATGAGGTAAGACCAAACACTCCCATCCATAGCAAGAATCATCCACTAATGCATCTGTGGGTTCGTCCTCAATGATAGAATTCCTAGTCCTCCTAGGGCCGGTGAGCCTTCTGCCGCCGCATCTGCTGCTGCCGCACCAAATTCATCGTCTGACTCCTATAACGGCGACGACGCTCAGCATTTCCTCCGGGAGTGGAGGGTGGCTCAGGACCGTTACTCCGAGGCAACTCAGGAGAATGGTCAGCTTGAGATCCACCTCGGGGCCTCTCAAGCCGCCCTCCTCGCAGCCGAGGAAGAGGCCAGCACTACTCGGGCGTGGTTGGCCGAGTTCGATGCCATGGTGGCGGGTAAGATGAACTCCAAGAAAACTCTTATTTCAATTTCCACTGTCCTTGTCTTGATGGCCCTTTTGTTTCTATAATTACTAGCCCTCCAACTGGCGGCGAATGCAGCTATGGCGGCCGTCAATGCCCAGGGCCCTCTCCTCAACAACCGTCTGCACGATGTCCCAACGCGTGTCTAGGAGATTGCCCTCCATGGCGTTCACCGTAGCGCTGTAGTGGCCCTAGCCGCGGTGCAAGTCCAGACCGGGCATGATCTCTGCACCATGGAGCCAGGCTTCCCGATGGCCGACGACCCTAACATGCATGAGGATTTGATCGAGGACTTCGACTACATGGCGGAAGCCATCGTGGACATCATATCCGCCCACGATGTGATAAATAATGCCTTTGATTAGTTTGTACTTAGGGGCAAACTAATAAATAAACAAAACTTCTATTTTTATGAATGTGTCTCTGTGAATGCACCGTTATATGAATGTGTTCGTGTGTTTTTTGCTCTATAGGCAATACATATTGTATCAGCTTTCACCCCTTTGTGTTAATTTTTTGAACTAAGGTGATACCCTTTTGGTATCGGCTATTAAAGCCGATGACTGAACAAATCGACTGTCAAGCATCAACCCAGATGCTAGGATAATACTTCTTTAGATATTTTCCATTGATTACTCTATTAAATTCTTCTCTTCCTTCTAGCGTTTCCATAATGTAAACATTGTCAAGCGCACAACGACTAATCCGATAAGGACCTTCCCAATTAGGTGACCATTTGCCAAATTTGTTGTCCTTAGACCCAATCAGCAATTTTACTTTCTAGACTAATTCTCCTTCACCAAACTGCTGGTTCTTGACCTTTTTGTTATAATACCTTGCAACCCTTAACTTATTGTCTTCAATATTCTCAAGAGCACGCAGCTTATGACAACTTAAGTCCTCTAAATCATCCATCATTAGATTCTTGTAGACTTCGATTATCAAATCATTCTGTAATGTAACACGTCTTGATCTAGTTTGGATTTCCCAAGGAAGAACCGCATTATGCCCATATACTAACTCATTAGGTGATGATTTAATCGATCCATGGCATGCCATCCTATATGCCCACAATGCCTCATTGAGTGTTAAATACCACTTCCTTGGTTGCTCCTCAATTTTCTTCTTAGTCAATTTAATCATAATTTGATTAGACATCTCTGCCTGACCATTAGCCTGACCATAGTAAGGAGAAGAATTTAATAACTTAATTCCCATACTGGCAGCAAAATCTCTGAACTCTTTGGATGTGAACATTGTTCCCTGATCAGTAGTAATAGTTTGAGGAATTCCAAAATGATACATAATATGTTCCTTGACAAAATCAACCATATTCTTTGAGGTTATCGTCTTCAAAGAAATTGCCTCAACCCATTTGGTAAAGTAATCTGTTGCTACCAATATAAACTTATCCTTTACTTGAAGGTGGAAAATTTTGACCAATTAAATCAATTCCCCAACATCGAAATGGCCATGGTTTAATTATTGGATTCATAGCTGATGCAGGCGATTTCCGAATATTACCAAAACGTTGATAATCCTAACACCCCTTGTAATATTCAAAACAATCTTCTAGTATTGTTTGCTAGAAATATCCAGACCTACGAATAATCCATTTCATCTTATAAGCCGATTGATGAGCTCCACATATCCCTTCATGTATTTCACCCATCAACACTTTAGCTTCCTCTTGATTTAAGCATTTAAGCAACACCACATCGAATGTCTTGTAATATAGCTTATCATCCAACAAAACATACTTAGTCGATTTATACCTTAGTTTCCTGGAAACCTTCTGTGATGGATTCTTAAGGTATTCGGCTATTTCAACTCTCCAAACATTAGTCAAGGTTTCACTACTTAAAATCTCTTAAAACACTCGATAACCTGACGCACTCTAAGCTAACCAATTAGCCTCTTGATTCTATGCTCTTGGAATATGTTGAAAAGAAATATGGGGAAACTCTTTGAGTAACCTCTGGCATTCATCATAGTATCCCCTCATAATATAATCTTTACATTCATATAGGACAATCAACTGATTAATAACTAACTGTGAATCTCTAAATACTTCAATTGACTCGACCTTCACTTCATGTAGTTGAAGTCCCTTAAGAATAGCTTCATATTCTGCTTGATTGTTGGTAGTCATTGGTTTAATTTGAAAAGCAAACTCAAAACTTGCCCCTCGAGGTGAAACAATAACAATACCAATACCACCACCCTACTTGCATGATGATCCATCAAAGAATAATGCCCAAGGTATTAGTTCTACATAGCCAATACTTGGTTTATGATGCTAAATAATAAAATCAACTATTACTTGCCCCTTGACTGCTTTAGCCGATTCGTATCTCAAGTCAAATTCTGATAATGCAAGAATCCACTTTTCCATTCTCCCATTTAATATTGGCATTGATAACATGTGCTTGATCACATCAGCCTTAGACACAACCGTACACTCAGCCAATAACAAGTAATGTCCCAATTTAGTACAAGAGAAATATAAACATAAGCATAACTTTTCAATAGGAGAATATCTTATTTTTAGATCCAAAAGCCTTCTACTTAAATACAAAACAACTCATTCTTTTCCTTCAAACTCTTGCATTAAGGCCGATCCAATTGTTTGGCTATCGGCCGACATGTACAACTTAAAAGGTTTACCTTGCTGAGGAGGGACCAGCACAGGTGGACACTTCATATATTCTTTTATCTCCTCAAACACCTTTTGTTGTATGTCACTCCATTTAAATTCTTGATCATTTTTCAACTTCAACAAAGGAGAAAATGGCAGAACCCTTTCTGACAAATTTGAAATAAACCTTCTGATAAAATTAATCTTACCAAGCAACGATTATAATTCTGTTTTAGTAGTCGGGGATACTGCCTCATCAATTGCTTTCATACTTTTTTGACCAATTTCAATTCCTCTCTCATGGACCATAAAACCCAAAAATTATCCAGCTGATACTACAAAGGCACACTTATTAGGATTCATCTTTAAACCATATTTTCTCATGCACTCCAAAGTCTCCCGCAAATCAGCTAGATGTTCTTTGTACCCTTTGGATTTCTCCACCACATCATCAATGTAGATTTCAATAATCTTGCCGATCAACTTATGAAAAATATAATTCAATGCCCTCTGATTAGTTGCACCAGTATTCTTCAAACTAAAAGTCATCACAACCCATTCAAATAAGTCGATTATGCCGGGGTACCTAAAAGATGTTTTTGCTATGTTTTCATCAGCCATAAAAATTTGATTATATCATGCATTGCCGTCCATAAAACTAATAACCTTGTGCCCGGCTGCTGCATCTACCAACATGTCAGCTATTGGCATCGGATAACCATCCATGGGTGTAGCCTTGTTCAGATCTCTGAAATCAATGCAAACTCTTAACTTCCCATTTTTCTTATACATAGGAACAACACTCGATATCCACTCTACATAACAGCACAGTCGGATAAATTTTGCTTCTAATAATCTTTTAGTCTCCTTTTTTATATCATCAAGAACATTTGGGTTAAATCTCCTCGGAGCTTGTTTAAATGGCCAATATCCAGGTTTGATTAGCAACCGATGTTCAACAATTGATCGATCGAGACCAGGCATCTCATAATATTCCTAAGTAAAACAATCTTTAAAATCCTTTAATAAATCTATCAACTCTCGCTTATACTCAGGATTCAACTTAGCACTTACATACATCGGCCTAGGCCTATCTCTAGGACCAATATCTATCTCCTCTAATTCATCGATCGACGTAAAGCCATGTCTTAGTTTACCATCCATATCATCTATTGGATTATCTATTAAAACAAACTCTCAGAGCCGATTGCTTGGATCGGTTATTGGCTTTCATCATTGATCTTAATAAAGCCTCCTTCCCATTGCTTGCCAAAAAAACACTCGAAATCTTCCAGTTCCCAATACATTGGGTCAGTTGTTGCTATACTCATAGAATCATCAACATGAACCAGCTCAACATCATCTCCATGACACTGAATCAAGCATTGATGCATAGTTGATGGTACACAACAATTTGCATGAACCAATCACGACCAAGGAGTAAACTATATGAACCCTTTCCATCAATGATAAAGAATGTAGTGAGCAAAGTCTTACTTCCATTTGTCAATTCAATGTTTATTGCCCCCTGGTCTTGGATGCATTACCCCCAAAATCCTTAATCACCATGTCAATCTCAATCAAATCTCCTGGTCCCTTACCAAGCTTGTGAAAAGTAGTATAAGGCATAAGATTAACAGAAGCACCTCCATCCACCAATATTTTATCTATCGGCTTCCCATCAACTAAACCTTTTACATATAAAGCCTTCAAGTGCCGATGCTTGACTGGCTTATCAAATATATCTTGCTGTATCACTGTCAATTTGGCAACCATCTCCTCATATTCCGATTTATCAAAATCTGAATAGACTTCTTGATCTGCTCGAGCTCTAAATTCTGACGTCAAAAGAAAAGTCATTTGAATATTAGCCGATGGTTGACCCTTATCGGTTGTTTGTTTAACACGCCATACTTGATGTTTACCAGATTTTCTGAGCATGTTCTCGCTCTCTATTCCTTAGGTGTTGTACCCTTCTTTTCTGACTTCTTGTTAAACCTCCTAGACACCATTGCCCTTCTTGCCAAACATACACTTCCTCATCACCTTCTTATTCATAATCAGCCCAATTTTGATCAACAACTCGCTTCCCAAGCCGATCATGAACACTTCTAATTTTTAAGCGCCGATCCATATTATCATGATCATACCCAATTCGAGCATGGATAGACCGACAGTTGGCTTGAGATTGCCTAAATTCCCAATATTGTTCACTACATTGTGGACAATTATTTTTAGTAGACAATTTCAAACCTTCATTCCAACAATGTCTGAAAAAGGACAATTCCAATGTCATTTAGCTTGTTCTCTTTCATACCTCTCCTCTTCTTGTTGACGCTGATATTCTTTCTCTTCTAACCAATGCTGATAATCCTTCTCTTTCTGCCGTTGTCATTTATTCAACAAAATTTGAGATGTAACATGTGGCCTCATTGCCTCATTTCTTGATGTCTCTCCCTGCTCATATCGACTTTTCTATTGGTCACGGCGCCTTTTAATTTCTTTATATTCATCAGCCGATATTTGCATCTCTGGATCAATTATTCCAGTTTCTTTTGCCCTAGTTGATGTTAGAACTTTAGTCTTCCCTTTGAGCAACTTAGCATCAACCATATTTTGATCTTTTGGGAAAGGATTATCATCAACTTTAGTCTTCCGAGGTGTATCAAATTTAAGCTTCCCTTGCTGAATAGCCCTATGTATATGTTGCAGGAAAATTCTGCACTCATTAGTAGAATGAGTAGTGTTATGAAATTTATAAAACTTCTTATTCTTCAACTGATCAGGGGGTAATATGACATGATTGGTGGGCGATTTAAT
The DNA here is from genome assembly GCA_904845875.1 of Miscanthus lutarioriparius. Lineage (NCBI taxonomy): Eukaryota > Viridiplantae > Streptophyta > Magnoliopsida > Poales > Poaceae > Miscanthus > Miscanthus lutarioriparius. The sequence goes on along the minus strand of CAJGYO010000019.1, from coordinate 27,566,286 downwards.
CTGTCCCTTCTCAAGCAAGAAATCAAAGAGCTTGTCTGATTTTGTAACATCAAAATCATAACTTTCTTCAACTCCTTTTCCCCAAGGATTTGGAACCATCACCATCTTCTTACCCCAATTCCATTCAGCCATAGCAATCTCCTCTTCTTCATCATCCTTACCATCATCATCAGCTAAATATGGATTATAAGCTTCAGCAATTGCGGCATTTTTCTGGAATCGGGTATCTCTGCGCATATTCGAATTGGCTATTAAGTGCTGCCACTCATTGAGCCAACTGACCTAAATTGTCAAACTCTTGCCCAAGTAGTTTTTCTCTCCATGTTGGTAACATTCATTGAATAGCCAAAGCAGCTAGCTGATCATTAGTCAGATTCAATGAAAAGCACAAATTTCTTGTTTCCTGAAACCTCTGAAGAAACTCAGCACCCGATTCATTATTTCTTTGTCTTATGGTTGTCAAATCTATGATTTTCTTTTCTCCTGTCCAAGTATAAAAATATGTATGAAATTTCTTCTCTAGGTCAGTCCAATTGGCAAAAGAATTAACTGGTAATGATGAAAACTAGGTGAAAGCTGGTCTTGACAGGGATAAAGAAAAGAAACGAACTCGATGAGCTTCTTCAATGGATGCTTCACCCAACTAAGTAAGATACCGACTGACATGTTCTATTGCAATTGTACTATCTTGACCAGTGAACTTAGCAAATTCTGGAAGCCTGTAATTTGTAGGAAGAGCAACCAAATCATACAACTTTGGATATGGATGTTTGTACTAAAAGGTCTGCCATTTTGGTTTTAAACCAAACTGATTCTTCATCATTTCGGTTACTCTGAGCAACAACTCATCATCATTCGAATTTGGATTTCCTTGCAATTACTGACCCATCTACGGATTAAAATTTTGGGTACCTTGATACCCTGGATTTGGAATCATATGAAGGGTATTATAATCCGTGCCACAATGATATCCTTGTAGAATCTATGTCTGTTGAGTCCTTTGCTGACTTGCTGCTTGAAGTCTCTGATTGTAAATGTTAGGATCTGTATCTCTATGAATCCTTTGAACTGATGGTGCTATTTTTTGAGCCGACGACGGTATTTGGCCTGATGTGCCAAAATTAACCATTTGATTCTGAACTTGCCCTATCGGCTGTTGCACATGTTGTACTGATGATCTAGGATTATACCGTATTTGATTAGTAGTAGTACCCTGAACTTGCTCAGATGAGTTCTGAACTGCCTGGACATCATCATTGTCAGCTAGTGCTACATCTTGATGACCAGTACCGGCTTGATTAGTCCCCTGAGTCGACGGATGTGGAATATTGTAATAAGTCGGTCCAATATGATCAATTGGATATCCATGAAACACCTCCTTCATGGTGTTGTGGAATATGTTCAAGAAAGTTGTATTATGATTCAACATGGCATCATGAACAGATTTGTTGACAGCATCTACAAAGAAACATCTATCATCGGCTTCATCTGTATCTGACTGCCCATGTATCAAAACTCTTGGTAGTGGATATTTCCGAACAACTTTATTGTCATGTGTCTTGGTGTAGGACAACAAACACTTGTTCTGAAACTCTTCTATAGCTTTACCAATGACATCTTTATCCTCATCAGGTAAGTCTTCATAAGGTACTATAAGAATGTCCCTGTTGTTGTGAGCTGCCATGACGATTGTGGTCCCACCGGGAGTGCCAAAACATGTGTTGACGCAAAAATATGGTGATGCGCCTGACACAAAGCAAGCCAGAACGATCTGAGTGAGGTCAATCCGTAGATCTTGCTTGGCTTCACAATAGGGCCAGTCGATCCTGAAAATCCTGAAAGGCATGCCAGTCAATTTGACCTGCAATTGATAAGGAGAGGAAATTTTATCAGTAGTTTACCGGTTTTGTCCAGATAGTTCCAAGTGTGCTACTTCGAGAGCAGCCAAATAGGAGAATCGACTAAATAGCCGATACGAGGAGAAATCAACTGTTAAGGACTGTGATGTTCATGGGTCATGATTAATTTATGATAACAAGTACAATGCACCCAAATATAAGTAACATCATCGGCTAGATAGATATAACTAGTGTAAAGCATTGAGCCGATAAGTTTAACGAGGAAAGATATAACATGCGAACAAATCGACTGTCTAGTACAAACAAATCTATAAACGCTCTGAATCTAACCTGTTACCATTAACAGTGAGGTTCGACCGGATAGATGCAGCTATGATAATGATAACAAACTAAAGCCAAAGAATCCATAAAACCATCTATATATTGACAGGTTCATGAAAAAACATGCTATATGTGTGAAGGCACAGGCGAATCGGCTAAAATAGTCGATGCATGCATAGCAAACAAACAGAGTACATATCTCGATCATGAACAAAACCACTAATCGATAATCTCTAATCTAAAGTCTTACCAGTGAGGTTCGACCGGATCGATGCAGCTATGGTGGTGTCATTAGATTAGATCTCATTAACTAGTGAGTTCATCCAAGATCGAAAACATGTCTTTGAATGCATACTATGCTTGATTGGAATAGAGGTAAAACAGCCGATCTAGTAGAATTAAGCCATCAATTATGAGATTCAAAGTGTGACCAGACTAGAAGACAACCAATTATGATGATATGATGCCAATCTATCTCTATCTCAATCAGATGATTTGTTATGATTAATGAAAAATTAATTATAACAAGATCGATAACTGGTGAATCAACCAAGAATAGCCAGAAAAATCTTACTAATCTTAGAAGATTCGATAACTGGTGATATTGTATTAAACAACAAGTTATTTAACACAAGATCGATAACTTTGATCTATATTATGATCCGTAAGAGATCAATCCGCTGATGCAGCCGTACGAATAATGATACAGATCGATAACTAACTTATACTATACTCGTAAAAGATCAATCGGCTGATGCAGCATTACAAGCATAATATAAGTCATGACGGTACTCACAGACAAGCCAGAGGTCGATCAGTCGATGCAGTCCTACTTATTGAAGAACTCATTGAGATCTACAGTACTCCTACTCCTAAGGGTTGGCGTGAAGCCGAAAAAAGTAATTGTATTGATTGGTTGTTCGTGACTTTACAATAATCGGGGTCCAATATTTATACCCAGAACCTAAACATGAATCCTACTCAAATACGACTCGTTACAATTCTTGGAACAAAAGAAAAATTTCCTAACTTAAAAATAACTTGGACTCTAATCTTTTTCTTTTTGTAGAGTCCTACATATTTTTCTCTGACGCCATCCGTATGTAGTCTATTGATGTCGTCTACTGACGTCATCTATAAAATAGCCGATTCTGACACTGCATCAAACTAGTCGATATTGATTCACATCTGATCGATTCCTTGATGATACAATCTTAGAAGCTTCGAGTTTCCGCTTTCTTCTCTCTAGATTTTGGTGTAAACAACGCTAATCCAACGCTATAATACAGCGATTGTCAGCGGTTAAACTGCTTTTAGATTCTCCTGGAAACAACTACAACCTTACATGACAGTTTTTTCCATTTTCATTCACAAATATATAGAAAAAATAAAAAAACATTCATCGAGAGATCAAATCTATGCACTGGCATTTGGAAGCAGTATTAGAAAGAACTTGTTTTGCATTTCATATAAAAAAGGTGGCATTGAAGAGATCAAATCTGCGTGAATAGAATTTTTTTTTTTGATTGATTATATATAACTAACATATATAGATATAATTTGGACGAGTATATGATTGTACTTGTGCGGAAGCATAATAACTAACCTAAACTATTAAAACTACTTATACTAACTATAAACTACTTAATCTAAATATTGCTCGCCTCGCTAGCTTGGGAGGAGGCGAGACAAAGTCGAGTCGAGTCGGAGTCATCAGAGTCATCATTGGAGTCATCGTCATCGTCTTCGGCGTCGGCATCGGCGTCGTGCTCGTCCTCCTCGTCCTCCTTCTCTGGGTCTTCCTTCTCGGAGCTCCACGGAGGACTATAATCAGACATCCCATCATCGGAGGAGACATTCTCCTTGGAGGAGTGGTGGGAAGGCAATTTGTCCTCGCTAGACAATGGGCTGCTTGGAAACTTGATGGGGCTGTCCGACATTTTCTTGTAGATTGGAAGAGAAGGGGATGATGGATGAAGAAGAGAGGTCGTTTCAGAGGGCACCGGGCCTAAAGTATATGTAGAGTAGTGGGTATATGGCTCTTAGGCTTGAGGTGGCGGAAGTAATGGTGATTTGATAGCCTTAGAAGTTGAGGCAACTCAACACTCACGCTGAATTTACCGCCAGTTGACCAAACGCTACTTTAGGGTCGACGGGCAAAATGTGTACCCAGTCGGCCCGACTTTTCATGCGATGGAGGAAATACAACCCCAATACCATTGCTACATCTATCGTTAACCCGTCAGTGGTAGAATTCTGAACTACCAGTTTTAGTCCAAGGAGGCCTCGCTATCGTTCCAACCGACGGTGCAAGTATCACACTGTCGCTTCTATCGCTACAACAGTGAAAGTGGCGACAGTGATAAATCAATCTGTAGTAGTGATTATTCGCCCTAAGTGATCCCTAGGCATTAGGATCACTGGCTCTAGGAGCCTCATTGACCGCTCGGTTAGTATGATTTTAGTACGACCACTTACATAACCTGAGGTAAAACTAACCCATCGGGTCAGGTGGGGGCCCAAAAAATGCAAGAATGGTTCGGCTAAACGGAAAAATGCCAAACACCCAAAACAAATTGAGAGACAGATAATAGTGTTCAAAATCAACAAAATACATTCTTTTTTATTAACTATGTTACACTTTTCACTCACCAAGCGTACAATAAAAAGGAACTACCACGGTTATGATAACAAAAGCCTTGTGAGCGCAGGTTTATCCCCATAATCGGGGATGGACATCTCATGAAGTAAAGAAATTGGTGAAAGGCATATCTAAACCATCAACGCGCCTCCAGATCTTTGCCACGAGCAGGAACGATGCCCGGAAGAAGCCTAGGGAAGCACCACCTCACGGAACTTCCTCTAACGTCTGAAAGGATGAGGAGCCCCGCGAGGAGCCCTGCCTACGCTGCCTTCTTCAACATCAGGGAGGAACGCTTGGTGAAGAGTCAAGGTTCCAAGCCGCTGAATTGATACGCAAGGGGCTCCAGGTCAAGATCTATGGGCGCAAAGGCTTCCCTGCAATAGCAAGCTATAGGACACGTTTTCCCTCTAGGATTTCCTTTAGATATTCTCACCTAGAGACCCCAAGCACGCCGACCATGTACGAGTCCAGCCGATGATCTGGGCTACTGATTGTATTGTTCCTCCCCATCTTTGTGGAACTTCCTCTAACACCCAAGACGAACGGCCATCAGCAGGCTGCTACAGAACCCAATCTTGAAAGCTTTCTCCTAGCAGCGGTGGAGTCACTGAGAAGTGCCATGAACCATGACGAATGAAAGGTTTCGCCACTCCCTCACTCTATCAAATGATAAGGGATTTGGGGCAGGGGTGAGACTCAGTGGCCTCCCTCCCCTTGGCTTAAATAAGCGCCCTGAAGATGGTAGTGGGAGAGATGGTGGTTGGCATTAAAGCCAGCCACAATCATCTAGACGGTTCCATGAATAAAAGCATGAGAAGTGGAGCGGTTTAGGTTCGTAGGCACCACGATCCTTATTTTCAACAGATTCAATGACGCGCAACAGTCATCCGTGTGTTCAAACCGGGAGAAGAATTCCACCCACAACTCTCGGAACCCAAGAAGGCATCACTGCCAATGAGTGCAACACTCAAAGTCGTCCCAAAACACCTCGGCACCCGAGGAATGCTCATCAGGACCTACAACACCCAAAGGTTGTAGGGATCTACTATACCTGAAGGATTACGTAGCCTTACAAGCTTGTCATTAAATCCTACAGGGGTTACTATGGAATATATTGTCACGGAACCGACCAATTTATAAGAGTACAAGTACGAAAACAATCGCCGAAACGATCAAATTCTCGAACTTGCGCCCATATAAACCCGGTAGTCAACTGAAATCACGACGGATTTCAAACCAACTTGCATACAACCAAGATCACAGTAATTCAACATAACATATCGTACGTTACAACATTTCGCAGACGTTCGCAAATAGATTACATAACACAGAGTCATCGTTATTACAAAACAAGTCTTGTAACATAGCGGAAGCAAATAGTTTAACTCACACACACGAGTTCAATACCGAGTACCAGCTCTTGATCACATCCCACAAAAGCATTCAGATAAGATAACGAGAGATCATGCCCGTGATCTAGTCTTCGTCACCGTAGGGTGGAGACAATACTTACGTAATCCCCGATAGAGAAGGTCATCTCAAACAAGAGGGAATAAACCACGAGTGCGGGAATGTACTCATTAGACTTACCCGACGAAAACCAAAATAAAAGACACCAAGGATCATGCATAGCTTTATTTAGTGGATCTGGTGACACTTTCATTTGCGAAAAGCATATATAATAATGATTAACTTTTATCCCGAACTAGCGGTGACTTTAAGCCATTAACTTTGTCATCTATATTAGCACCTGTACTAATCAACCACTTGATTAATATGCAAACATTAATAACCATAGCAGGTATAATTCTCGGCAACATTATCATCATCATCATCATTATCCATTTAACCATATCGTTAAATTAATTGAATCTACGTTCTTGCATTGCTCAAGTCAAGTTCTCACTATCCGGGAGAGACGGCGATTCAATCGATTCCTATCCAAATGGAGGGTATTCCTAACACAAACCCCGCTTCCCCGTCGAGGTCGCAAACAAGTCACCTTTGGTACAACTCAGAGAAAAGTAAAAGAAAAGACGCGGGTCCGGGCCGCCTGCATTCTCGAGAGAACCACTCTGCCGGAAGTGCGGGATCTTAAACCTCGACTCCCCTTGGACTTATGCCAATGGCTCTCCGCACATCCTTACTACCTCCGGAATGCATCCAACCCCACGGTTCCCGGCACCGAGTTGAGCTACTCGGCCCGCGGTCGGAACGACTTATCCGGCCAGCTAAGTGTTAGGCTGCGTTCAACATGACATGAGGACGTCTGACAGATCGGTCCTTAAACGACACGCGACGGAGTCACTATGTTCAAACCTACACAAGACTCACCGGCTTAATTCATTATTCACATGGTTCTTTTCCACGATAGCAAATATAGCCAACCGTGATCCACCTCATCCTAAATCTCGCAGTGACAGAAATCACCGACTTCTACCGCACTAAGCATGGCTAAGCATTTAACCCGTTCTGAACTTAAATAGGATTCGGTCACGATATCTGGACAAGGAGGGATATATAATGCAGCAATTGGTTCCAACCAATTCCTATACTTAATGCATCATCAACAATAAAGATACTCAATATATTTGTAAAGACATGGGAGACTTATAATGCTCCGGGCTTGCCTTTTCGGAAAGAGGAAGGTCAGTGATCGGGGCACTCGGGCAACTCCTCGACGGCCGCTTCTTCGACTTCCTGCACCTCGGGCTCCTCCTCCTGGTTGGCTCCCTCGAACTCCAGCAACGTCACTCCTCCGCACACCTATTGCATGAATGCGCAAGATAAGTATCATGGATGCACATGTACGAATGTCGGGGATGCTCGGGGAATGCACATGTTATTGTGGTTTGCATATTTCAACTTAAGCCCTATTCAAATCACTTTACTTACCAAGTTTATACAACCTAATGTATAATTGCTCATCTTCAGTTAATGACCTAGCACCTGCACCTAAGCATATTCTCAAGTTAGGCTAACCCCAAAACAATTAACGATTACGTTGCAACACATTCAATCAAGCATGTGTATTTCAGCAAATGAAGACTATATATATCGGTACATTAAACTAGCCATAACTGGAGATGTATAATTCCAAATGACATGAAACAAGACAATCTGGAAAGCTTATGAAATTGTCTACAATTCATTTTAGACCTCAAAGCATGATTCAAACCTTTACCAGGTCGAATTCATCAATCAACAGAAGTCTATCCACACAAGGCAGAGAATCAGCAAAACTGCAACCTAACTTTAAACAGCTGTAGTTTCTAAACTACTGGGCCAAATGCCCTCAAATTTTGACAGGAGCTAGATACATAAGTTACCTACAACTTTTGTATTCAACACAAGCACAGAAAACCACATTATCATGGGGAACTTTCCAAAGTCCCCAGATCTGTCCAGAGGGACATAATGCCAACAAATAATTAGCAACTTATGATGTAAACATATAATTAGACAAAACCAACTTTACTATCTTATCACACATATCCTAAGAACACCAGAAAGTAGGATGTCCATTACCAAAACATTTCTTTTAATACCTTTCTTAATTTATTTAATTAATTAGGGGAAATAGTAAACCTATATGAAAACTGCCCCATTAATTCTACAAAAATTACAGTAGACACTACATACTCTAAGTAGACTACCATAAAAAATTTCACACCATTTGAGCAAGTATAAAAGCCTACACAAAAAATGACAAGGCATAATGGCTTAAAATGGCATAATTAGGAAACCCTAACGAAAAGTGTCAAGCAACAGATTTCATATTTTTCCTAGCATCCTTAGGGCACTAGGATACTACCTACCAAGTTTCATGGCCATTGGATTCATAGATTATTTACTAAAATTTACACAAGAATCATCCAATGATAAAAGGAAAATCTATAACTCAAAAACTACACATGCAATGACTCTCAAATTTTAACCAGAGCTTCTACTATACAAGACTAGCTCACCCACAAAATTTCATAATTTTTGGATCACAGAAACTCAAGATATGTTTTAAACAAGTTTGCATGCATTCAAAAACACTTTTCAAGTTCCTATTTAATTCACCCAAAATTTCTACATAATATGCTCAAGATATATTTTTCTTAAATACTAGACCTAACAGTGAGTCTAACAAAATTGGAATCACTCAATTTGGATCTACCAATTAGGAGTTACAAAAATCACAAATCAGTATTCAAAACTGAAAATTTGAACTAGCCTTAAGATCGCTCGACCAATCGACACGCGGGACCCGATGTCGACGACCCCACCCGTCAGTGAGCCAAAAGCGAGGAGGCGCTTGACGGCGCGGCACACGGCGAAGCTTCGGCGGCGGCTCTCTCCGCGAAATCAAGGACACCGGCGTGACCTCCGTGCCAAGGGGTTCGATTGGTGCTACTAGCTAGCGCTTCGACCTAGCGTAAGGAGCTTGCCGCCCGGTGATGGCGGCACGGCAGAAGGCTCGGCGAGAGAGCTGCCGGCGACAGCAAGCCTCGGTTGACTCCACGAGCTCGATGCACGAGCTCCACGGACACGCTGGGAAACTCAAGGAAGCAACTATCGAGAATGAAATGGCTCCTAGCTAGCCCGACCACGGCGGCCTCGGCTCCCGGCGAGAGCGCCGTCATGGTGGCGGTGGTGGAAAACGACATCAAGCCTTTACCGAGACCCAAACGTCGCGGCTAACAGGTGGAGGAGGTAGAGTAAGCTACGGTGAAGTGATGGTGGAGCTTTGGGTGGTTCGAATCGAGCGGAGACGCGACGACGACGAGACGCGAGCTCGGCGTAGCCGCGGTGACGATGGCGTCGCCCTCAGCTCGCCTCGGCAAGCACTGCACGGTGTGAAGAAGAGAAATGAAAGTGGAGTGAGCTGGTGGCGTCGTCCATTTCAATCCGCCAGCACACGCAGCGCGGTCAGGCCAATTCGAAGCGTGGCGGCATGCCACGCTGCGGCCGTCCTCTGTCGCTGGTCGGCCATGACCGGTCGGTCAGAACGGCCATCAGGCCTGATGAAGCCGACTGACAGGCGATATTTGGTGGTGATTAACTTCTAAACCGTGATGATCTAGCTCATGAGGTAATTAACAAAGATGGAGATCTACATGTGGTCTACAACTTTCACAATTGGATCTCGAGCTGGTTCGGCTTGGTTTGCAGTGCTCTGAGCTCTCAACTAGGGTACATGAAACCGAAATTGCACTTAGGACTTAGAAATAATTTCAAGTGTTGAATCCACCTTCAAAGCTGACTTGTGGGACCTTTTTGGGCATGTTGTGCACATTTTCACGAGTTGGTCACAAAATAACTTTTGTTCCACATATAATTCTCTACAACTTTGCTTTAAGGTTGCTCAGACATGCAAACATCCTAAGCTACACTTTTAAACAGTCAAACACAGGAGCTTTAGGGGTCCAAATTGGTCAACCATGACTTGAAAACCCTAATTAGGCAAAATGATCAACATGAACATTGTTCCTAATGACATTCTAAGTGTAACTAAGTTACTTACAAGCATTTCTAGCCACACCATGCATTGGTCACACAAGAATCAATCAAGGTATACACCTTGAACGATGAAAAACACAAGAAATGTTGCAAATGTTTCATAGTCATGTTTCACATATTTCATGATCTTGTTGCATCGTATTAACTAATCTTGTTTCACTAAGTGAGTGGCACAGGTTGCACTTAAGTGTTGGACACTTTACATTTCATAAAGAACAACACACATGAAATATACAACACGTTGCTATGTTTGAAATTATGTTTCATGTGCTATAAGTTCACAAAGGGATGCATGATGCTCATGTTCATGAAATGTAGTGCAAATGTGGAAGCCAAACACACAGGGGTGTTACAGCCCTCCCTCGTTATAAAAATCTCGTCCCGAGATTTGAAAAGCGTATCATTGTTGATAGAATTCCTTATAACCATCCTCAAATAATCTTCCCTTTCCCATGTTGCATCGCGTTCACTACCCCGATTACTCCACATGACCTTGTAGAACTTGACTACCCGACTACGAGTCACTCGCTCACGAGTGTCAATCACTCGAATCGGCTTTTCTTCAAAAGTCAAATCAGATTCTAACGCGATATCCCCATGGAACACGCTCTTGAGGACACGAAGACATTTCTTCAAGCTGTGATACGTGAAAGACGTTGAAGATAGCACTCATCTCGGGGGTAATTGAATCTTGTATGCTACCTTTCCACTTTGTCCAATGATTTGAAATGGGCCGACATATCTCTAAGCATAAGCTTTCGCTTCACACGAAGCGTTGGACACTTTTCATAGGTGAAACCTTCGGATAAACGAAGTCTCCAACTTCGAACTCAATAGGTTTTCCGTCGATCAAGCATAACTTTTCTCGCCTTAGCTTGTGCGGCGGCCATGTGAGTTTGGATAGTACGGACTTGTTCTTCGCTTCTTGAACAAACTCAATTCCATAATATCTCCTTTCACCGGCTTCTACCCAGCCTCAACGGGGTTCTACACTTCCGCCATACAAAGCTTCAAATGGTGCCATCTTGATGCTTTCTTGATAACTATTATTGTACGAGAATTCAGCTAGGGGCAACCATTTTCCCATGAACCCTTCATTTGAGATGACACAGCTCTCAACATATCTTCTAAGATTTGATTCACCCGCTCGGTTTGTCCATTGGTTTGCGGATGATAGGCGAACTTCTTACTAGCTTAGTTCCTAATAATCCATGTAAGTGCTCCCAAAAGCGGCGATGAACTGTGGTCCTCTATCGATATACAATAGTACGAGGGATTCCATGAAGACGGACTATCTCGATTGAAGTACAACTCAAAGATAATCAATGGACGGAAATCAATGCGGACAGAAATGAAGTGTGCGTACTTAGTCGACGGTCTACAATCACCCAAATAGAGTTAAAATTCCTCCGAGTAGTAGGGAGTCCAACAATAAAATCCATACTTATCTCCTCCCATTTCCAACCCGGAATAGATAGTGGTGAAGTAATCCGCCCTTCATGTGTACAGCTTTAACTCGACAACAAGTGTCACACCTAGCCACATAAGCGGCGATCTCTTTCTTCATTTTGGTCCACCAATAACGAGGCTTCAAATCATGATACATTTTACTACTTTGCGGATGAATAGATAATTTAGCGGAATGTGCTTCGATATGATTTGATCTCTAAGCTCTCTATCCTTCGGAACCACTAACCTATCCTTGAACCATAACACGTCATTTTCATCTACCCGAAAATGTTTGGTTTCTTGTTCTTTCATCTTAAGCTTGATGTGGAATACACCGGATCGGTCTTTTGTAGCTCAAAATTCTACTTTGCAGAGTACAACCGACAAAGTGATGTTGTGAAGGATTGCAGGAATGCAGGAGCCGTGACAAATGACAATCACCTTCAATCAAAGAGTGACAATGCGATTTCCTGCTCAAGGCATCCGCAACGACGTTTGCCTTGCCAGGATGATAGTGCACTTGGAGATTATAATCCTTGATCAACTCGAGCCATCTTCGTTGACGCATATTCAACTCAAGTTGAGTGAAGATGTACTTAAGACTTTTGTGATCGGTGTAGATGTTGCACACATTACCAAGCAAATAATGTCTCCGAAGCCAAAGCATGAACAACTACAATGAGTTCTAAGTCATGCGTGGGATAATTCACCTCATGCTTCCGAAGTTGGCGAGAGGTATAAGCAATGACCCTACCCTCCTGCATAAGAACACCTCCTAAGCCAATGCCTGATGCATCACAATACACATCAAAAGGTTTCTCAATATCCGGTTGTGCCAAAACCGGAGCCGATGTTAGAAGAGTTCGCAGGTATGGAAAGCCGCATCACACTCGAGAGTCGGACAAACTTCATGTCTTTTTGCGAAAGAATCGAGTCATAGGCTTGGCTATTTTAGAGAAATCCGGGATGAAGCGACGATAATAGCTCCGCCAAACCCGTAAAACTCCGAACCTCATGCACCGAGCCGGGAGCCTTCCATCTAACACTTCTTGCACCTTGGTGGGATCCACCATAATTCCACCATCGGACAACACATGCCCGAAATGGTACTTTCTGAAGCCAAAATTCACATTTGCTAAACTTTGCATAAAGCTTGTGTTCACGCAGATCTAGTGAGAACCACTGCAAATGTTCAACATGATCTTCTTCATTCTCGAGAATAGACCAAGATATCATCTATAAATACCACCACAAATTTGTCCAACTCGGGCATAAACACCGAATTCATTAGATACATGAAATGTGCGGGGCATTGGTCAATCCGAACGACATAACCAGATACTCATATGCACCATATCTTGTAGAGAATGCGGTTTTTGAGACATCCTCGGCCGAATTTTGATTTGATGATAACCGGACCTCAAATCAATCTTGGAAAAGACTTTTGCTTTAGACAACTGATCAAACAAGATGTCTATCCGTGGCGGAGGGTACTTGTTCTTAATTGTGACGCATTCAAAGGCCTATAATCTACACACATGCGTAGTGACCGATCCTTCTTCTTCACAAAGATAGTGGACACCCCAGTATGCGATGAACTAGGACGGATAAGGCCTTTCAGAAAGTTCACTTAATCGGATCTTAAGTTCAGCTAGTTCATTGGGAGGCATTCTATAAGGTCTTCTAGATATGGGTCTTTGTGCAGGTAGCAACTCTATCTTGAACTCTACGTCCCGATCCGGAGGTAATCCAGCAAATCCTCGGAAAAACATCCGGAAAGTCACACACTACCGGATATTTGCCATAGCCTTTGCTTGCACCGCATTAGTCGCACAAGAAAGATTGATGTCCCTAGGTAGTTGCACCGAAAACCTTCCCGATTCATCGGGATCTCTCGAGCATGACTACTCTAGTCGATGTATCAATAAGCACCCCCCGCTTGCTCATCCAATTCATTCCCAATATCACATCGATACCCAAATTTCGGAAACTACCGGATCAACTTGATAACTTCGTCCCTCTATCTCAAGTTGTACGCCCCTACTACGAGCTTGGTGGGGATGGTACCACTGGCAGCCCTAATACAATAACCCTCACCCTCAACAGTGTATGTTTTCTGCACAAACTTGGATGCAAATGCTGGACTAATAAAAGAATGTGAAGCACCCGAATCAAATAGTACAATCAAGGGGTGTTGATCAACCGAAACTTACCGACAATGGATGCCTTCCTCAAAGGAATATCAACATTTGTATAGTTCACCGCCACCTTGATTGAAATTCTTCTTAGGGTAAGGACACTTCCTCGCCCAATGGCGGTCTTGTTGCAATTCCAAAGACGGGCATATTGCTTGGCGGAACATTGAGCTTCCTTGATTGGTAGTGCCCTTTGGAAGAGCAACCGTAAAAGCCTTGCAAAATCCAGTCCTCCTCCCGATTCTTCTTCTCGCGGTGGGCGAAACTTAGCGGTATGACGCCGTGGACGGAATGGAGCCTTATGTGTGACGGAGCCTTGGATTGTGAGGCACTCGCCTCATAGGATCTCTTACGACTCTTTGAAGCAAAGACACACAACATTGTTGTTCTCTTGGGATAGAGCATCACTAACAAACTCATTGAAATGCGCACACTTGCAATTTCCCATGGTCTTCATAAGTTTGGGGCTCAGGTCCCGCTTGAAACTTCGCGATTTTCTTGGCATCGGTGTCCACAAACTCCGTGGCGTACCTTGCAAGGTTATTGAAAGCCCTGCAGTATTCGTTCAAGCTCTTGTTCCTTGGGTTAACTTCATAAACTCTGTATGCTTGATCGCCATGAGACCGGAGGAATATAATTTCCCTGAAAGCGACTTGAACCGATCCCAAGTAATTTGGGCATTAGCGGGCATAGTGGACCGATGATGGCTCCACCAAATACCAAATGGCCCATGCAACCGGTGAGATGCGTACTCGATCTTGAAACCTCGAGTCAAGCGGAGGCGGTGGAACTTCTGCTCAAGAGTATTCAACCACTCATCAGCCTTGCAGAGGCTCCTCGGCCTCCTTGAAGATCGGGGGTTTCGTGTCAAGGAAAGCCTTGAAATCACTGTATTGATTTGGTTCTGGTCCTTGGCGGACATTCCGATCCTCACGGTTTGCCATCTGGCGCATAGCCTCAGCTAGCATGCGCTGACTTTCAACGATCGTGCTGCATTAGCTCACCGGTGTGGGTGGTGGTGGAGGAGGTGTTTGCTCCTCATCTCCATGGTTACGACCATGACGAAGATTGTAAGCCATCTCAGCAAAATGTATAGCCAATGAGCACTGATGATGTGGAAATTTGTAGATGAATTGTATAATTATGCCACACTGACTCCAATGGAGGAAATGAACTTATACTATCACAGAGGCACAATCATTCATCACAATCACACAACTTCTCAAGCGCATCAATTGACACATTAAGGCGATGAACTTAACCAAAGAATGAGATAGATAGCCCGCACGCACGGAACTTGGCAAAGGCTCAAATATGCGAGCATAACATGTTCAATAGGTTACATCAAAGCCGAGGGGTTCCAAACGACAAAGAAAGATAACTTAAGGTTCGATATTACATCCCAACGATTAACTTATTACAAAGCTACTCGTTCATGCCCGAGGATCAACAAAGACTAGCTCCAGCGTATTAGCTAAGTAGTAAGCTAACTACGCGCGTCCTCGGAGTCGATGTCAAGATCTCTCCTCCATCTTCATCACTAGCAGAGCTCTAACTCCTCATCTTCCTCCTCGTCATGTGGAACGTTTTCAGTCCATTAATCTCAACGTCATCACCTTCAGACCATGATGACACCGTAACCCATCTCATCCTCCTCGGTGGCGGGGAGAGGTGAAGCCGATTAATGTGTAACAGAAACCTCCTCATGAAGATTGTCATTGTACCCTTCTGCAGCCGCCAACTGCCGCTCGAGTTCTACCTGCTCGTGCTCTCAAAGACATTCTCCTCGTGCAAGCTTCATTCCGTTGGTTCAAATGATGTGAACCAACATATACGCCACAGATTCGCGGTGAGCAATCACAACCTCTCTGAACCTCCGTGTTCTCTTGATCCTGTTCTGCGTGACTTGCTCCAAACGCTGAGCTATGCAGTCCTCTCAGCCATCCACCCGGCTAGCTCGCCTCGGCCTTTCCTCCTCGGTGGGCTCGGGGCGGGGCTCACGAGGAGCTAAACGGTGACGAGGTGCCCCGCCTCCAATGGACTTGCGGCCGGTGCGTTTTGCGTGCGCCCATCTCAGTAAGCAAAAAGTTACAACGTAAGGGGAGAATCATTTAAGGGATACGAAATTTAATTATTCGAGACCATCAATTTTAAAGGAGGGAGTAATGCAAGAAATGCCATGTATGATTGAACATGATGCATGCACGATCCAATGCGTCCTCACAAACCTAAAATAAAATTTAAAGGCTAGCGAAATATACGGTGGCATACATACGCTTCTCTCGTGATCACGGTAGCTAGTCGATCTACAACGATACGTTGTTAGTGTACCTGCAGAAAATTTCATTTCAGCCCAGTAATTCCCTAAAAAGGCATAAAAGCAAGCATTAAACTAAATACTTTCATACATACATCCCCGGATGTATATACTCTAGTATCACAGCTACCCGACAGAGATACCCATAATTAAGTACTCTCATAGATACATGATTAAACCTGTAGGTATGCGAGCAACCACAACTACTCTCCCCTAGACCGACGGTTGGACGGTCATGCTCTCACAACTCACCCTTACACAGGCGTGAGGCAAATGATCCAAACATTACCATTCAAGCGAATGGCACCCATGCAATAACACGCCGCATACGGACAACGAAACTAGAAACAATCATTTCCCAAAGTTAGTAATTATATAAGCCACCTAAAATCCTTAAGTGGGCTACAAAGGATGTGATCAACGGTACACTATATAAATTTTCAGATTTTTGAACACTTACATATAACTATAAGTTATAAACCAGTTTTCGCAACAAAAGCTTTTGTTTTAAATACCCGTATGACATGTTTAATGTTGAATCTAGCTCGATGCCACCATCACGGAACCGACCAATTTATAAGAGTACAAGTACGAAAACAATCGCCGAAACGATCAAATTCTCGAACTTGCGCCCATATAAACCCGATAGTCAACTGAAATCACGACGGATTTCAAACCAACTTGCATACAACCAAGATCACAGTAATTCAACATAACATATCGTACGTTACAACATTTCGCAGACGTTCGCAAATAGATTACATCAACACAGAGTCATCGTTATTACAAAACAAGTCTTGTAACATAAGCGGAAGCAAATAGTTTAACTCACACACACGAGTTCAATACCAAAGTATTTAGGTTCTTGATCACATCCCACAAAAGCATTCGGATAAGATAACAGGAGATCATGCCCGTGATCTAGTCTTCGTCACCCACCGGGTGGAGACAATACTTACGAGAATCCCGATAGAGAAGGTCATCCGCAACAAGAGGGAATAAACCACGAGTGCGGGAATGTACTCACTAGACTTACCCGACGGAAACCAAAATAAAAGACACCAAGGATCATGCATAGCTTTATTTAGTGGATCCGGTGACACTTTCATTTGCGTAAAAGCATATATAATAATGATTAACTTTTATCTGAACTAGCGGTGACTTTAAGCCATTAACTTTGTCATCTATATTAGCACCGTACTAATCAACCACTTGATTAATATGCAAACATTAATAACCATAGCAGGTATAATTCTCGGCAACATTATCATCATCATCATCATTATCCATTTAACCATATCGTTAAATTAATTGAATCTACGTTGTCATTTGCTCAAGTCAAGTTCTCACTATCCGGGAGAGCGGCGATTGAATCGATTCCTATCCAAATGGAGGGTATTCCTAACACAAACCCTGCTTCCCCGTCCGTGGTCGCAAAACAAGTCACCTTTGGTACAACTCAGAGAAAAGTAAAAGAAAAGACGCGGGTCCGGGCACCACCATTCTCTCGAGAACCACTCTGCCAGAAGTGCGGGATCTTAAACCCTCGACTCCCCTTGGACTTATGCCAATGGCTCTCCGCACATCCTTACTACCTCCGAATGCATCCAACCCCACGGTTCCCGGCCCGAGTTGAGCTACTCGGGCATGGGTCGGAACGACTTATCCGGCCAGACTAAGTGTTAGGTCTGCGTTCAACATGACATGAGGACGTCATAAATGTCGGTCCTTAACGACACTGACGGTCACTATGTTTCAAACCTACACAAGACTCCCCCGATCTTAATTCATTATTCACATGGTTCTTTTCCACGATAGCAAATATAGCCAACCGTGATCCACCTCATCCTAAATCTCGCAGTGACAGAAAATCACCGACTTCTACCGCACTAAGCATGGCTAAGCATTTAACCCGTTCCTGAACTTAAATAGGATTCGATCATATATCTGGACAAGGAGGATATATAATGCAGCAATTGGTTCCAACCAATTCCTATACTTAATGCATCATCAACAATAAAGATACTCAATATATTTGTAAAGACATGGGAGACTTATAATGCTCCGGGCTTGCCTTTTCGAGAAAGAGGAAGGTGGTGATCGTGGCACTCGGGCAACTCCTCGGCGACGGCCGCTTCTTCGACTTCCTGCACCTCGGCTCTCCTCCTCCTGGTTGGCTCCCTCGAACTCCAGCAACGCTACTCCTCCGCACACACCTATTGCATGAATGCGCAAGATAAGTATCATGGATGCACATGTACGAATGTCGTGGATGCTCGGGAATGCACATGTTCGTTTGTAGTTTGCATATTTCAACTTAAGCCCTATTCAAATCACTTTACTTACCAAGTTTATACAACCTAATGTATAATTGCTCATCTTCAGTTAATGACCTAGCACCTGCACCTAAGCATATTCTCAAGTTAGGCTAACCCCAAACAATTAACGATTACGTTGCAACACATTCAATCAAGCATGTGTATTTCAGCAAATGAAGACTATATATATCGGTACATTAAACTAGCCATAACTGGAGATGTATAATTCCAAATGACATGAAACAAGACAATCTGGAAAGCTTATGAAATTGTCTACAATTCATTTTAGACCTCAAAGCATGATTCAAAGCTTTACCAGGTCGAATTCATCAATCAACAGAAGTCTATCCACACAAGGCAGAGAATCAGCAAAACTGCAACCTAACTTTAAACAGCTGTAGTTTCTAAACTACTAGGCCAAATGCCCTCAAATTTTGACAGGAGCTAGATACATAAGTTACCTACAACTTTTGTATTCAACACAAGCACAGAAAACCACATTATCATGGGGGAACTTTCCAAAGTCCCCAGATCTGTCCAGAGGGACATAATGCCAACAAATAATTAGCAACTTATGATGTAAACATATAATTAGACAAAACCAACTTTACTATCTTATCACACATATCCTAAGAACACCAGAAAGTAGGATGTCCATTACCAAAACATTTCTTTTAATACCTTTCTTAATTTATTTAATTAATTAGGGGAAATAGTAAACCTATATGAAAACTGCCCCATTAATTCTACAAAAATTACAGTAGACACTACATACTCTAAGTAGACTACCATAAAAATTTCACACCATTTGAGCAAGTATAAAAGCCTACACAAAAATGACAAGGCATAATGGCTTAAAATGGCATAATTAGGAAACCCTAACGAAAAGTGTCAAGCAACAGATTTCATATTTTTCCTAGCATCCTTAGGGAACTAGGATACTACCTACCAAGTTTCATGGCCATTGGATTCATAGATTATTTACTAAAATTTACACAAGAATCATCCAATGATAAAAGGAAAATCTATAACTCAAAAACTACACATGCAATGACTCTCAAATTTTAACCAGAGCTTCTACTATACAAGACTAGCTCACCCACAAAATTTCATAATTTTTGGATCACAGAAACTCAAGATATGTTTTAAACAAGTTTGCATGCATTCAAAAACACTTTTCAAGTTCCTATTTAATTCACCCAAAATTTCTACATAATATGCTCAAGATATATTTTTCTTAAATACTAGACCTAACAGTGAGTCTAACAAAATTGGAATCACTCAATTTGGATCTACCAATTAGGAGTTACAAAAATCACAAATCAGTATTCAAAACTGAAAATTTGAACTAGCCCTAAGACTGCTCAGCCACTGACACGCGGGACCCGATGTCAGTCGACCCCACCCGTCAGTGAGCCAAAAGCAGAGGAGGCGCTTGACGGCGCGGCACACGCAGTGGCTTCGCCGGCGGCGGCTCCTCCGGCGAAATCAAGGACACCGCGTGACCTCCGTGCCAAGGGGTTCGATTGGTGCTACTAGCTAGCGCTTCGACCTAGCGTGAGGAGCTTGCCACCGGTGATGGCGGCACGCAGGCAAGGCTCGCAAGAGAGCTGCCGGCGACGGCAAGCCTCGGTTGACTCCACGAGCTCGGTGCGAGCTCCACGGACACGAGGGGAAACTCAAGGAAGCAACTATCGAGAATGAAATGGCTCCTAGCTAGCCCGACCACGGCGGCCTCAGCTCCGGCGAGAGCGCTGTCATGGTGGCGGTGGTGGAAAACGGCACTGCGCCCTTACCGAGACCCAAACGTCGCGGCTAACAGGTGGAGGAGGTAGAGTAAGCTACGGTGAAGTGATGGTGGAGCTTTGGGTGGTTCGAATCGAGCGGAGACGCGACGACGACGAGACGAGCTCGGCGTAGCGTGCCGCGTGACGATGGCGTCGCCCCTCACCTTCGCCTCGGCAAGCACGGTGAAGAAGAGAAATGAAAGTGGAGTGAGCTGGTGGCGTCGTCCATTTCAATCCGCCAGCACACACGGCGCGCGGTCAGGCCAATTCGAGCGTGGCGGCCACCCGGCGGGCCGCCCTCTCCTCTGTCATTGGTCGGCCATGACCGGTCGGTCGAACGGCCATCGAGCCCGATGAAGCCGGTGACAAAGCGATATTTGGTGGTGATTAACTTCTAAACCGTGATGATCTAGCTCATGAGGTAATTAACAAAGATGGAGATCTACATGTGGTCTACAACTTTCACAATTGGAGCTCGAGCTGGTTCGGCTTGGTTTGCAGGCTACAGAGCTCTCAACTAGGGTACATGAAACTGAAATTGCACTTAGGACTTAGAAATAATTTCAAGTGTTGAATCCACCTTCAAAGCTGACTTGTGGGACCTTTTTGGGCATGTTGTGCACATTTTCACGAGTTGGTCACAAAATAACTTTTGTTCCACATATAATTCTCTACAACTTTGCTTTAGGTTGCTCAGACATGCAAACATCCTAAGCTACACTTTTAAACAGTCAAACACAGGGAGCTTTAGGGGTCCAAATTGGTCAACCATGACTTGAAAACCTAATTAGGCAAAATGATCAACATGAACATTGTTCCTAATGACATTCTAAGTGTAACTAAGTTACTTACAAGCATTTCTAGCCACACCATGCATTGGTCACACAAGAATCAATCAAGGTATACACTGAAACGATGAAAAACACAAGAAATGTTGCAAATGTTTCATAGTCATGTTTCACATATTTCATGATCTTGTTGCATCGTATTAACTAATCTTGTTTCACTAAGTGAGTGGCACAGGTTGCACTTAAGTGTTGGACACTTTACATTTCATAAAGAACAACACACATGAAATATACAACACGTTGCTATGTTTCAAAATTATGTTTCATGTGCTATAAGTTCACAAAGGGATGCATGATGCTCATGTTCATGAAATGTAGTGCAAATGTGGAAGCCAAACACCTGGGGTGTTACATATATGGGCCTAGGGTACCCTCATCGACCATATATCTTGCCTGTTGGGTGGAGGACATCAAAGGATGTAGCCCATGAAGACCAGGCAAATCTACTAGCTTGGAGATCATGACAGATCGAGGATATTCGGTGCCATCATGTCAATGGTAGGATAGAATTGATCTGTTGTGAAAAAACTAGGAATCCAATCTGCTAAGCCGATCGCCCTCATTGTAACCCTATCCTCTCTGCCTATATAAAGGAGGGTAGGGATCTCACGAACAGGATCCTATCCATCTCATTCCAATCTACTATGTAGCTAGTAGCGACAACCCTTGTAACCGAGCATACGAATACAAGAAGAGCAGCAACACCAACTGAACTAGGGTTTTATGCGCCACCGCGGCCTAAACTAGTATAAATCCTTCTGTCTCGTGTGTTACCATCTGATTCCTCTTACATGATCATGTTGCTAGGCATTGTTGGAGCTAAATCATCCATCACCATGTCTCTTAATCTTATCCACCTAGCCACATGACACCATGTCATGTCTCATATGCAATGAGCTCTTTTATCATAACTAGTTCACCACTATCAACATGAACAAGCCACTTCTCCACTTGGCTTTAAGTGTTGCTCACACTAGTGTACCTGTGTATTAATCCCTATGTCTCTCACAACATGAACACATGTTAGTCCACCTAGGCTACCACTCAATTACCAAAACCAAACTAGGGTCTTTCAGTGAGCACCGAAAGTCCACACCAGATCCCCCAATGGCTAGTTTCTAACGGCTATAAAACTAGTCATTTGGCTTGTCAGACGTCCGGTGTGTGATACATCCAGTGTGTGTAAGTGCTTGAGGTATCCCAAAACATAGCCATTGGAACCCTAGTCCAATGCGACATCTGGTGCCTTCACCAAATATGTCCGGTGAGGACTTTTAAACTATGCACGCTTGGCTAGAACCATTGTTCACATCCAGTGCGTACACATCCGGTGCACACAGGACTCCTCTATGCTTTGCTAAAAAACTAGCTAAATCTAGGCTCCAACCGGCGCATCCAGTGCCACGTCCGGTGGTCCACCAGACACGTGGTGCCTGCTAAACAACAACACCGATAGCACTCTCAACTCTTTCACAAGTGTGCCAACTCTCAAATGTTTTGCTAAACATGTTAGACGAGAGTTAGCATTTTTTCAAAGTGTTTTCACAAACATTTTTGGCTTGCTCTCCGACATGTCACTTAGGCCAAAATGCAAATGCGTAGATCAAACACCTAGTAGCACTAGATGACCAAAGATTGCTAATTAGAGCTCCCCTCTAAATAGTACAGCCATCTATCCTAAACCCGAGCACACACTCTATTGCGTCTTGACCGGCAAAATAAAATCCCTATTTATACCTTTGCCTTCACAACTTGCATTTTGTTTTTTCTTTCTTCTTTTATCAAGTGAGAGACTGCTCCAATTGGATTGATCACCCTTCATCCATCTCCAAGTCTTGCTCTCCATCTTGGTGTTGACCTAACCTAGCTTAACAAACACTTAGCAAAAGGTTTGTCCATTAGTTGTCTAATTACTAAAACAAAACATAGGGCTTTCACCCTAGCAGAAAAACCTAGGGCTAGCAAGAAGGGCTATGGTTTCCCCACCACACGCGTGGGCATGCAGTGGCACTTGACTATTCACTGTCGGGTGTGCACTGATCCGGTAGTGGTGTCATAAGTGCCATTATCGCGTCATGGCCTAAACCGGCAGTAACACTCACCATATCACTAACGGTTGATGATCAATCCAGTAGTGATAGTCATCAATATCACTATCGAATTCTTCTCTGGCCGGATAGTGTTGTGCCTATTATCACTACTCGGTCGCCTACCCAGCGGTGATAGGCCACCCTATCATCGCCGATTAATCTCTGCTAGCATGGATTCTGGTAGTAACTGGGGCTTCCAACCCAACAGTGATTATCAGATTTGGTTTAGTGTTTGCTTCCTTTTTCATCTATGAACCTATGCTAGCACACTGGATTCTGATTACTTACAGCTCATAAGCACCACCTATACACTAGCTAACATGTTTTGATCTTCTGCATTTATTTGTTGCCTTTTTTGAGTATATGAATCTATGCTAGAACACTGGTTTCCGATTAGTGGCTGGCTGGCGGATGACCCCTGCCAAGTCTGCATCGCTGAACACAGTGAGTTGCAGCCTACTCTCGCCGGTCTTTGGGAAGATGATCCCATGATCTACCGTCCCCTTGACGTAGCACAGTAGCCGTTTCACCACAACCCAGTGATCCTCTCTGGGATCCTCCATGAAGCGACTGACATAGCCCATGGTGAACGCAATGTCTAGCCTCATGTGGACTAGGTAGCCTAGACCGCTGACGATGCTCCGGTAGAGTGTCGCATCCACCTTCGCCGCGGTACTGGCCTTCATCAACTTCAGCCGCTCCTCCATCGGAGTCACACATGACTTGCACTCAGCCATGCCGCTCCTCTCCAACAGCTTGGAGGCATACGCGCACTAACCGAGTGTGAGTTCCTCCTTCCCCTGTATCACCTCGATGTCGAGGTAGTAGGAGAGTGTGCCAAGATCGCTCATTCGAAAATGAGCCGCCATCTCGCGCTTGAAGCTATTGATATTCTCCGTGCGTGCGTCGGTGACGATTAAGTCATCCACATACACGCTGATGATGAGCTCCTCCTTCACCCATCGTCGCGTGTAGAGCGCGGGCTCGGTTGCGCACCGTTGAAACCCAAACTCGCCCAACGTGGTGTCAAGCTTGGCGTTCCATGCTCGAGGGGCCTGCCACAGCCCGTAGAGCGCCTTGCGCAGTTAGAGAACCCTGTGCTCCTCTCCCTTGACAGCGAAACCTGGAGGTTGCCTAACAAAGACCGTTTCTGCCAGCTCATCGTTGAGGAAGGCCGATTTAACGTCCAAGTGATGGACGCGCCAGTCCTTTGCTGCTACCAAAGCAAGTAGCAAACGAACCGACTCCATGTGTGCTACAGGCGTAAAGACCTCCTCAAAGTCTATGCCCTCGCACTGAACAAAGCCTCAGGCGATGAGGCACGCCTTGTGCTTGACAATGGCGTCGAGCTCGTCCCGCTTCACCTTTGTCGGTGTTTCAAACAAACACCGGCTAGTAAATTTATACTTGATGCGCGTTAGGCACGGATGGTGCACTAATAGACACAAGGTTTATACTGGTTCGGGCCAAATGTCCCTACGTCCTGATCTGTTGCTACTCGTGTTATTAGCACCGAATGAGGTTCGTAGTATGGGGCACAAACGGTTGGGAGAGGGAGAGATCCCAAGCCCCTGAAGGAGTAGTCGAAACAATGCCAAGAGCTCTGTTGCTGTTAGATTGTATGGTGCGTGTGCGCGTGCTTGCCCATCCCCCTAAGTGGGTAGCCCCGCCCTCCCTTTTATAGACAAAGGGGGGGGACGCAGGCATTTACAGATAGGGGAAAGGAGAAAATACTAAGAGCGCAGAAGGTCCTTTGAGAGACCCAAGTCTTCCTTCTTCCCCACGCCTGCCCTGCCTATCACGGCAGACTGTGTCAGAAGTAGCGTATCCGTCGATCTTCGTGGGCCATGCCCCGGCCTTTTTTAGCAAGTGGGGAGTCCCATCCCACCCCCGCGAGCGGCGGGTCGGATAGAATTGTTGAGCCCCGACCCCGTGGGGGTCGGACGGCGTGATGACTGTTGGTTGGCCCTTGGGACATCGTGGTTGTCATATGTCCATGTTGGGTCCTTTGTCCGGAGGCTAAGGGCGGCGCCTATGATACTGTAGGGTGGAGAGCAGGCGCCCGCAACACTATTCAGCTCTGCCATGCCTAGGGGGAGGTCCCAGCACTTGTCCTGTCACATCCTGATGGTACTTGCTTACAGGGGTGCAGGGCACGGCGTCTGACACTATGGTGCAGGGCATGGTGTCTGACGCTGTGGTTGACCCGAACGTCTTGTCTTACCCTTTAGCCGTCATCATGAGGGTTCGCAGGACATGGTTTGTCAGGTGAGATGGAGTCAGCCTCTAAATATCGGGTGAGGCGAGATCCGTCATCGGTCGTTTGGATGAGGTAAAGGCGGCCCTCGGGCGTTTGGGCGAGGCCAAGCCCAGCCCTTGGGGGTTGGGCGAGGCGAGAGTGTATCCCTTGGGGGTCGAGTGAGTCATCCTCTAGCCATCGGGCGAGGTGGAGTCGTCCTCCAGCTGTCGAGTAAGGTGGAGCGGATCCACAGGCGTTCGAGCGAGGCGGAACAAAAAAGTCCCATCGTTCGGGCAAGAAGTGCAGCCGTGCTCTTGTCCATCGGGAGCTTTTAACGTTCGATGGTTATTAGTTCCACCTCCTTGGGTACCCCAGTATTAGGTCCATGACAGTAGTCCCCGAGCCCTTGGGCGATTTGGGTAGAATTGCCCTGGGGCTTTTTTCTTTTCGATCTCGTCGGAGTTATCTTTCCAGAGGGTGCGCGCGAGCGCACCTGGTGGGTGTAGTCCCCAAGCCATCGGGCGATTCGAGTAGAATCGCCCGGGGGCTTTTTTTCTTTCGATCTCATCGGAGTTATCTTTCTAGAGGGTGCGCGCAAGCGCACCTGGTGGGTGTAGTCCCCAAGCCCTCAGGTGATTAGTATTGGGCCCTCCGCGGGTGAGTCCGTAAGATTTAGGTTTCTTGTCAGCTGGATATTTTTCCGTGGGGTCGTGGTATCCCGGTCTTGGGGATCTCATTCAGGGCTAACGTGACTGGGGCTTTACTGTGGATCGAGACCCTAGTAATGCTTGCACCCTTGATTTCAGATCGTTCGTGGACCCGGCCTCAGCTGGGCTAGCTACCAAGCTTCTAGGCCCTAGGTGGGCCAAAGAGAAAAAATCTTTGCGACTTGCATCCCCTAGGTGGGAATAGAGTCTGGATTCGCCTGGGGAAGGCGAACCGTCCATCATGATTTTTGGCGGGAGAGGATAGGGACTGCGGGCGCGTGTCCCGCGATGGCGCGCATGGCAGGCCCGGGGATCAAGGCGGGCGGTTGCACTTCTCGCATCCGTCGCCCCTATAAAACCACGGATTCGCCCCCAGGGTCCTATATTCTGCCTTCTCATCTTTGTGTCTGGAACCTCCGTCGATAGTTGCCTTTAGCCTCCTGCGCCCGCACTACCACTATCGACCGGCTTGCATCCGTGCTGCAGCCGCCGTCAAGCTTGCGCCCGCCTCGTAGCCATCGTTGAGCTCGTACCCACCCACCTTTCTCCCCAATCGCTTCAATGGAGTTGTGGGGTAGATTTGGCATCACCTCTCGGCGTTTGGAGGGCCTCGTCCGCCGTGGCCTTCTCCGTCCACTGTCTGCCGTCCAGGAGTGGCTGCTGCCTAGTGACGAGGATGAGCCAGCGCCGCCTGAAGGGTATGTCGTGTCTTTTGCCATCTTCCATGAGCGGGGATTTGCCGTACCCGCGCATAGATTCCTTCGGGGGCTGCTGGATTATTATGAGGTGGAGCTGCAGCATCTAACTCCCAATGGGATTCAACATATGGCGGCGTTTGTTGCTCTGTGCGAGGGTTTCCTGGGGATCGATCCCCATTTTGATCTGTGGCGATACTTCTTCACCGTCAGTTTGTCAAAGAGGCGGATCAGGGGGAAGGAGGTGAATGTGCTGATGGGATGTGCCAGCGTTCATTTGCGCCATACCCGGTCGAGGGGTTACCTGTTAATGCGTCTATCGACCTCTAACAAGGGATGGCACTCGCAGTGGTTTTATGTTAGGAATGACCTGAGTGCCGCCCTACCGAGGTACACCGGGCGCCTTATTGAAGAGGCTCCGGAGTCGTGGACTTGGGGCGTCCAGCTCAAGGACAAGAAGCACCTTACCGACCTTCTCTCCGCCCCCCAAGCTCTGAAGGAACGGGGCGTAAAGGGGGCAGGGATCATCGGCACCTACCATGCCAGGACGGTGGTGCCGCTGATGGTGCGCGTGCTTCCCCTACATCGGATGGTGCCCGGGATGTCGTTCGAGGGGACGGTGATTGTCGACGAGGCGCTCCCTTTCTCCGAAGTGGCACAGCACATTAAGGAGGCGACGGAGCCAACGAAGGATTCCGCGGGCGGCGTCCTCGACATTGTGTATCCGGTGCCTGGACATCCCCCAATGCGGCCGAAACCTGGGTTCTTCGAATTCATAAGCCTTCTTTTCCCGTGCTCTTCCTTTTTCCTGAATTTCCATATTTTTGATACTCATTTTTGCAACATTGGGACCAGCCGGGGGGGCTAGCCTTCAAGGACAGTCTAGTTCCGCTGCCAAAGAACAAGGCCCTAGTGGCGACGAATCGCCTCGCGGCCGAGCGGGACAAGAAGGCGAGGGAACAGATGAAGAAGGAGAGACGACTAAAGCAGGAAGCACGGGACCGGGGAGAGGATGTGAGCAGCGATGATGATGACGACGATGATGATGATGATGATGAGGTAGCCATCGACGTGGATTGGGGTGTCCTGGAGGATGAGGACGTGCTGACGAGTGCCCACCCGTCCATGCAGGGACCCTTCCCGTTCCACGTGGAGGGAAGTGAGTTGGCGAGGTCGGTGGGAGCCAGAGAGTCCACCGCTTCGCACGGCGTGCTGGCCGAGGATTGGTGGATGGGGGGAGGCGGGCCTGCCATCACTGACCCCGAGGTGATGGTGGAGAGGAGCGGCTCTGGTGCCACGCCCCATGAGATGGGGCAGGGGAGCGGCTCTGGTGCCGCGCCCCATGAGGTAAAGGAGACGAGCCCCCCTGCCTCGGAGCAGGGGCAGGCTCGAAACGGTCTCGCCCAGATGAGTCAGGGCAGGGATCCGGGGATCCGTCCCGAAAATGCTTCCACCGGCCGAAGGCGTCAGCATAAGCCGCTGATTCCCCTATTTTTTCTCCGTTTTCCTTTTCTATTTTGACCTGATGCCTTTTACCTTTGTGTAGGTTCTTACGGACGGGCCACCCCCGGGGGCTGGCGCCCAAGAAGAGCCTCGCCATTCAGGTGGGACGAATGGTGCTACCCAGTGTTGGGGCCATGTTGGCCGATCCAACAGCGCCTGTGGTGGCGCCCGCGCCCTCGGTGGTTGCCGAGCAGGCGGCATCTTCCGTGGCGGGCGCGGTGCAGCCGGCCGATAGTCTAGTAGCGCCGACAGAGGTGGTGCCTGAGGACGCAGTGCAGTCCGTGCCACCAGAGACCCAGGTGGAAGTGGCCGCGACGGCGCCAAGCCCGGTGGAGCTAGATGTTGTTGTGATGGCGTCCGATGGGGTGGCGCAATCGATGCCACCGGCGGCCTCGGCCGTGGCGGACGAGGCGGATCGGATGAAGGCGGACGTGGCCGGAGGGTCGTCGGGCGTGGTGGTGGTGCAGCGTAGGATCAGGAGGGAGCCACCCCTAGCCCCTTTATCGGGAGGCAGTCGCTCCCCCGTGCGGGGGGAGCCGCCGCTTCAGTGGATGGCCGCTCAGGATCCGACGTCGGCACTTTTCTCGCTCGACGATCATGCCGAGAGTATGGAGCGGGAGGGTCTTGACGTCGGGATCTCGACCATGCTAGAGGCTCTGGACCAAGCCAGAGGAGCCCTGCGTGAGATCGTTGTTCCTACTACCCAGGTATTCACTTGGTTTTCCTTTTTCTTCGCGTGTTTTTGTGTTTTCGTATTTCTGATACCGGTCTTCTTCTTCTTTAGATTCTCGTTGCTCGTAGTCGGAATAAATCCTGATTCCTCCGCGAGCAGAAGGCGGAGTGGGATCTCCTCTCTGAGGAGGCCTGGCTACGAGCGGGTATGGCCGCGCATCTTGCGGCCTTCCAGGAGCGGGAGGCCGAGGCGCGCCAGGACACGGAGGATATTCATGGGATGTTCGCGGACCTGTCGGCGAAGGTGAAGCTGGAAGAGGAAGAGGCCACCAGGATTCTAAAGGAGCGGGATGAGCTGCTCGAGAAGAATGCCCAGGCCAGTAAGCGGGCTACCGAGGTCCTCAAAGAGCTGGAGACGGAGCGGGATCTCAGGCAGAAGGCTGAGAGTAGGGCCGCGGCCCTTCAGCAGAAGGCGGATGAGGATGTCGAGGTGGTCCGCTCCCTCCGGGCGGATCTTAGTGATGCGGTGAGCCGACGGTTGAGCGCCGAGAACGTCTCTGTCAAGCTGCAAAAGGAGCTCGCCCATGTGCGAAGGACCCTTCAGACTGAGAGCGACGAGCACGACCTTCTGTAAGCTACGGTCGGGGTGGTCCTTGATGCCCTGAAGGTGGTGGAGCCGATGGAGACCAGCCCACTTGCGACTCGCGCCGCAGGTATCATGGCGCGGGTGGGCCAACTCTAGAAAGACGCCTTTCGCGTCGGGATCATCCAAACCTTTGCTGTCGCCCATTCTCATTATGATTGAGAGATCAATTTGAAGGTGATGAGCTAAGGCTTCGCGCCTGTGTATGAAGATCCTGACCTGGACGAGATGGAGAAGGCGGTGACACCTCTAGCACGGGACCTGGTGGACAGATTGAAAGAAGCGGTTCTCCCTTCGCAGAAGTAGTTTAGCTACAAAAATTTGATGAACCCTTTTATGTAATACGTGAACAAGTGTTGGTGCTTTTGCGTGCTGAAAATAGTTTCCTGGATTTGTCTGGTGGTTTTTCGTTTCGTTTGTTTCTTCTTCCATTTTTGCAATGAAAAGAAGTTTGCAAAGTCCGACCCTTTCCCCTTGTTAAGACCGTACGGCCTAAGGTGCTTTTTAGAGGAACAAACATACCGTCGTTACCTGGCCGTGAGCTTTCTATGGTTGGAGGGATTGGGGCGGCGTCATTTGCCTTGGTGGCTCGAACGACGTGCCCGGTGAGCTCACTAATGGGGGTATTCAGACGAAAACCCGATTCGGTTGTTTTGCGACGGGGTCGGCAAAGTCCCCGGGTGGGGTTTCGTTAGTCCTTGACCTGCCTTCCAATAGATTCCCCCTCAATGGGGATTCTATGGGCTCGGCAAGGGGTTGGATTGAATTTTTTAGAAGATTGAGATGACCCCGTCCGCCCTGATGCGGGATGGGCGAAGGCTGTTGAGGCTCATCTGTGTTTTCTCCCTTGGCTCTTGTTTGACACAAGGCGGCCTCGTACCTTTTGTAGGTCGGCCTTCGAACTTCGGTCTCTCGATGTCGGATTGATCGGCTTGAGTCCCTGAGCCCTGTTAGGGTCTGATAGGGGTCGGCCATGTTTCGCGTGTTACCCCGTCCTCGGTTTTCACGACCGGAGGGGCCGAGCTGGCGACACTTGCCTCGACGGCAGCGAGCGTCGTGCTCAATGAGCTCGCTAACGGGTGCGTTCGCGTGAAATCCGTGTCCATCATTTGTTGACGGGGTCGGTAGAGCCCTCTGGTGGCATTTCACTACTTCCTAACCCGCCTCCCGGCAGATGCCCGAACCGTTTCGATAGGCTTAGGGGGCCGTTGGCCTCTCCTCGATGGAGATTCTATGGGTTTGGCCTAGGGTTAGAATCGAACGAGAAAAGGTCGAGATGCCCCTGTCCGCTTCTAAGCCGGGTCATGCAAGGCTGCTAGGGCTCGTCTCGGTTATTTCTCCCTGGCTCTGTTTGACGCGAGGCGGCCTCGGACCCTTCGCGGGCCAGCCTACGAACCTCGGTCATTTGTCGTTCGTGTCGAATGAGGCGACTGCCACTTCATGACACGATACGAAGTGTTTGGATGCAGTGGTTGCATAAGTTTAGTATATGGTAAGCTTGAAAGCGGGGTTCGGTAATGTTACCTTGGTGGTGTGAGTGAAGGGAAGCTCCTACCGAACATGTCCGCGTGGGGCTCGAGTCCGATGGAGTGGCCTGCATGAGCATCGCGAATTTTCGTTTGTGTCTCTCGGTGGCGATTTGAGCCGTCCGATTGACTTTTAAGCGAGTGAACCCCTCCAAACCTCTTTCGAGAAGGTGGGAGCTAAGGCTCGTGGTGTGAGGAACTATGAAACCTAATTACGCTGGTGAATAAAAGATACCATAGCCATCGGGGCATAGGGTTTGAGGGTTCAGCCAGTTGTAATCAGCGTTTTATCCCCACGCGATGAGCTCCTACTTCTTAAACGTAAGGACAGGTCGGGCGAGGAGAATGTCTAAACTGGTAGACATTCTCGAAAGCCCCCGAGGGATGTCCGTGCCCCTGTCATTGCTGGGGTTGGATGCTCGGTAATGGATTTACCGCGTAAAGTGAGAGGGGAGAGGTGCTTATCTTTGCGCGGTTTTTGTCCGTTCGTCGTTTTACCTAGGCCGACCGATTGGCCCAGGAGGCCAGCTTGGCTTCCTTTGGACGGAGGGTCCATCGTTGGGTCGTTCCACAGTCCTGCCCGGTAAAGCGGAGAGTCGCGTGTGCGGGTGTGCCCTGGCTCTCGCACCCGGTGGGTGGTGGCGGCCCATGCCTGCCTGATCAGGCGGTGTCTCATCAACCAGGCTACGTCCCATCAGTTCAGGCATGTCCCCTTGGGTTCCTGTCAGCATTGATTTGCTGCGTGCATTGAATAGGAGGGGGAGGCAGAGAGTTTTTCGCCCCCACCTTTCGTCCTTCCATATCCGCCACGCCTCTTCCTTAAATAGGGAGGGGGGGGGGTGTTCTTGGCCTATTGCACACCCTGCCTCTAAGCTGCTACCTCTTCTCCCTTTTCCTCTCCACCGAAAATACTCGTGCGTCGTGGCGGATCCTGAGTGAGAGAGAGAGTGATGCCAGAGAGAGAGACTCACAGATCCACTCGTGAATCCGGGGCGTGATGTCGAGCTGGAGGTCATCCAACGTAGATGAGGTGGTGTGGGCCGCCTTTGCCGAGAAGAGCTCACTGCCACCGAAGGAGGAGGAGTACTGGAGGGTGCCGGGCATCGTTAGCCTTGCCATCATTCGTTGCGGCCTCCCTATGGTGGGAGGCGCCTCCCGTTCGGGCGCCGTTGTTGGGGTTGCGGCTGGATAATGATGGCGTAGTCCCTGGATGCCATGGCGGAGGGGTACCATAGTCACCGGCGTGGTGCTCGACGTTGCAGATGATGGCGCCTTCAAAGGTCTACAGAGCGGTAGGGCATCACCGATGGGGAGCATGACGTGGCGGCCGTAGTAGGTGAACTGGCCCGTGTACATGCCCTTGGCGGCGACAAAGAGCTCCTTCTGGTGCTTGTGCCTGAAGAGGTTGGCACTGCGACCATAGTAGCAGTTATAGTTGAGCTAGGTAGAGATTGTAATCGAAAAAGTTTTGTGGGGGAGCCCCCGAGTGGCTAGTCTTTTTAAGAGTACATTAGCCCTTTTCGTGATGAGATTTGTTTTGTAAGAGGTGAATCTGTGCAAAAATGAACAAATCTTTGTCTTTTGTTGTGGCAAACCATTTTTTAGTTTCCTCTTCTTCGGAAGAGGTTTTTGGTGCCTTCGATTCTTCTCATGGTCTAGCTCGCAAAGACTTGGGGTACGGGCGAAACGATTTTGATCACGCTGGTGAGCGAGGAGGCCGTAGCCGCTAGGGCGTGGGTTTCCCGTAGTCCTACCAGTCATACTCAGAATCGGTTCCCAAAGTCCTAGTTT
The DNA here is from genome assembly GCA_904845875.1 of Miscanthus lutarioriparius. NCBI lineage: Eukaryota > Viridiplantae > Streptophyta > Magnoliopsida > Poales > Poaceae > Miscanthus > Miscanthus lutarioriparius. Next base: position 27,533,174 of record CAJGYO010000019.1, on the reverse strand, counting down.
TTGGGAGACGTTTATGAGAAAAAATGGAGAACTTAGAGAGAGTTTTGATACATGGGGTATTTGCAAGGTAAACATACTTATATCGTTTGTTCCAGCCCCCGAGCGAGGTCTGACCCCTTGCATTTTGCTGGGGTCGGATGTCGCTAAAGATCGGGGATTTGTAAAGACAAAAAACTGATAAGGACCAAGTATGCATTTATTTAGGGGTAGAAGCGACGTAGCTGTTCGATGTTCCAGGCATTGGTGAAGACCTCGCCGTTGATGGTTTTCAACTTGTAGGCACCTGGCCAAAGTACTTCCGCGACGACATACGGCCCTTCCCAGGGCGGTGAGAGCTTGTGACGGTCCTTGTTGCTCTGCACGAGGCGGAGGACGAGGTCCCCGACGCTGAAGGTTCGGTCGCGTACCCGTCGTCCGTGGTACCATCATAGCGCCTATTGGTACTTGGCCGAATGGAGGAGGGCGATGTTGCAGGCTTCGTCTAGCTGGTCCACGGCGTCTTGGTGGGATGCCTTGGCTCCCCCCTCGTTGTATGCTCTGACCCTTGGTGCTCCATAGTCAAGGTCTGTCAGAAGTACGGCCTCGGCTCCGTAGACCATGAAGAAAGGCGTGTAGCCGGTGGCCCGGCTGGGAGTTGTTCTTAGGCTCTAGAGTACCGCGGGGAGCTCAGCAACCCAGCGTGTGCCAAACTTGTTCAAATGGTTGAAGATCCTAGGCTTGAGGCCCTGTAGGAGCATGCCATTAGCGCGCTCGACCTGCCCGTTCGTCCGGGGGTGTGCGACGGCTGCCCAATCGATTCGGATGTGTTGTTCATCGTAGAATCGAATGAATTTCCTACCAGTGAATTGCGTGTCGTTGTCTGTGATGATGGAGTTTGGGACTCCAAAATGATGGATGATGTCGAGGAAAAATAGCACAGCCTGTTCAGACTTGATCGTGGAGATCGGCCGAGCTTTGATCCATTTCATAAACTTGCCTATGGTGACAAGTAGGTGGGTGAAGCCCCCGGCCTTTTTGAATGGCCCGACCAGGTCGAGCCCCCAGACCGCGAAGGGCCACATGATGGGGATCATCTGGAGTGCTTGGGCCAGGAGGCGAGTTTGCCATGCGTAGTACTGACACCCTTCGCAGGTGCGTACGATTTGCTCGACGTCGGCTACTGCGGTGGGCCAGTAGAAGCCCTATCGGAATGCGTTCCCAACCAAGGTTCTTAGCGCGGCATGGTGACCGCAGACCCCACCGTGGATGTCGCTCAGCATGAGTTTTCCCAGTTCATCAGGGATACAGAGCTGCAAGATCCTAGTGTGGCTCCATTTGTAGAGTTCGCCCTCTACAAGAACAAAGGACTTGGCGCGGTGTGTGAGCCATCAAGCTTCTGCCTTATCCATTGGCAGAGTGTCGTGGAGGAGGTAGTCGAGGTAGAGTGTTCTCTAGTCGTTCGGAGGGTCGGGCGTTGGGCCTTCTTCAAGCTCCATGACCTCGAGGTCGGACGGAGCCGTTGGTCGGTCAGCCCCTGGGGCTAGATCGGATGAGCCGTTGTTGGCCCGCTCCGACCCTTCATAGCGTACCGAGGGTTTGTGCTAGTCGTTGGCGAAAACTCCCGTGGGTATCGGCTCTCGGCCAGACGCTACTTTTGCAAGCGCGTCGGCTGCTTCGTTGAGGCGCCTTGGGACGTGACTGAGTTCTAGGCCATCGAACCTGTCCTCCAGCCGTCGGACCTCTTGGTAGTACGCGGCCATCTTGGTGTCATGGTAGCTCGACTCCTTCATGACTTGATTGACATTAGCTAGGAGTCGCCCCGAATGTCGAGGCGTCGGATGCCCAGCTCGATAGCGATTCATAGGCCGTTGACGAGCGCTTCATACTCAGCCACATTATTTGACGAGGGGAAATGGAGATGAATCATATACCTCATTCGGACCTCGAGGGGTGATACGAAGACCAGCCCCGCGTAGGTGCCCCTATTCATCAGCGACCCATCAAAGTACATTGTCTAGTACTCTTGATCGACGACCACCGGTGGTGTTTGGATTTTGGTCCACTCCGCGATGAAGTCCGCCAACGCCTGGGACTTGATCGCCGTTCGGGAGGCATATGTGATGCCTTGATCCATCAGCTCGAGTGCCCACTTCGCGGTTCTTCCTGTGGCGTCTTGGCTCTGGACGACCTCGCCGAGGGGAAACGATGTTATGACTATCACGGGGTGTGACTCGAAGTAGTGACGTAGCTTCCTTTTGGTGATGAGGACGGCGTACAGGAGCTTCTAGATCTGGGAGTAGCGGGTTTTGGAGTTGGATAGTACCTCATTGATGAAGTATACGGAGTGCTGCACCTTGAGTGCGTGCTCCTCTTCTTTCCGTTCTACTATCAGGGCGGCGCTAACCACCTGTGTGGTGGCCGATATGTATAGCAGGAGTGCCTCTTTGTCGTTTGGGGGGACTAGGATCGGGGCCTTCGTTAGAAGCAGCTTGAGCATGTCAAGTGCCTCCTGGGCCTCGGGTGTCCACTCGAAGCGGTCGGCCTTTTTCAGAAGGCGGTAAAAGGGGAGACCTCGTTCGCCGAGGTGTGAGACGAATCGGCTGAGAGCGGCAAGGCACCCTGTGATCCGCTGGACCCCCTTTATGTTCTGGATTGGGCCCATCTTCGTGATGGCTAAGATTTTGTCCAGGTTGGCTTCAATGCCGTGCTCGGAGATGATGAAGCCAAGCAGCATGCCCCTCGGGACCCCGAAAACACACTTCTCGGGGTTGAGTTTGATACCATTTGCCCAGAGTTTCGCAAAGGTTTGCTCGAGATCAGCAATGAGGAGGTCAGCCCGCTTGGTCTTTACTACGATGTCGTCGATGTAGGCCTCAACGGTTCGCCCGATGAGGTCTCCAAAACATCTGAGCATACATTGCTGGTATGTTGCCCCAGCGTTTTTTAAACCGAACGACATTGAAATATAGCAGAACGATCCGAAGGGAGTGATGAAAGAGGTCGCGAGTTGGTCGGACTCCTTCATCACAATTTGATGGTAGCCGGAGTATGCATCGAGGAAGCAGAGGGTTTCGCACCCTGCGGTGGAGTCGACTATTTGATCTATGCGCGGCAACGGAAATGGATCCTTCGGGCATGCTTTGTTGAGACCGGTATAGTCAACACACATCCTCCATTTCCCGCTTTTCTTCCATACAAGAACGGGGTTTGCCAGCCACTCTGGGTGGTGTACCTCCATGATGAATCCGACGGCCAATAGTTTGGCTATCTCTTCGTCGATGGCCCTGTGCTTCTCCTCGTCGAAGCGGCGCAGGCGTTGTTTCACCGGTTTGGAGCCTGGATGGATTTTTAGGGTGTGCTCGGCGACCTCCCTTGGAATGCCTGGCACATCCAAGGGTTTCCACGCAGAGATGTTTTTGTTGTCGTGGAGAAAGTTGACAAGCGCGCTTTCCTATTCGGGGGAGAGCGTGGTGCCAATGCGCACCGTTTTTCCCTCGGAGCTGCTGGGGTCTATGATGACCTCTTTGGAGCCCTCTGCCGATTTGAATGACCCGGTCGACCTTTCAGCGTCGGGCGCCTCTTCGGTGACCTTTTCCCTAAGGGTGGCGAGCTCCCCGGAGGCAACGATTGTCGTGGCATGGCCGCAGCACTCAACCTCGCATTTGTAGGCCCGCTGGAAGGAGGTGCCGACGGTGATGACCCCGTGGGGTCCTGGCAGCTTCAGTTTGAGGTATGTATAGTTGGGAACGGCCATGAACTTCGCGTAGCATGGTCGTCCTAAGATGGCATGGAAAGTTCCGGGGAACCCTACCACGTCGAAAGTGAGGGTCTTAGTCCTGTAATTGGACCGATCCCCAAAAGTGACGGGCATATCGATCTGCCCGAGCGGTACGGCCTGTTTGCCAGGCACGACGCCATGAAAAGGCGCTCAGATGGGGCGGAGGTTCGTCCAGTCGACACCCATCTCGTCGAGCGTTCTGGCGTACATGAAGTTGAGGCCGCTGCCCCCGTCCATCAGTACTTTCGTGAGTCGCTTTGGGCCGATGATCGAATCGACAACAAGCGGGTACCTTCCCGGGTGTGGGACGGCATCCGGATGGTCGGTCCGGTCGAAGGTTATGGCGGATTCTGACCACTGGAGGAAGGCAGGTGTGGCCGGTCCGGCTGTATAGACCTCGCGGCGCGTGACCTTCTGACATCGCTTGGAGTCGTAGGCCGTCGATCCTCCGAAGATCATAAGGGCGCCGTTCGGTGTCGGGAAGGCTTCGTCCTTCTCCTCCTCCTCATCTGTGGTGGGGGCAAGTGCCTTTCCCTGCTCCCCTTTGTTGGCGCTCCCGAGTAAGAACTTGCGCATGAGACCGCAGTCTTTGAGCAGGTGTTTCATAGGGAAGGCATGGTTCGGGCACAGCCCCTCGAGCAATTTTTTGAAATGATTTGGAGTGCCCTCCGTGGGCTTCTGACCACCCTTGCGATCGGCAGCGGCTGCAAGCGAGTCGTCGCGCTGTTCCTTCTTATTCTTCTTCTTGGCAGGACGGTTGGAGGCGCCCTCACCGGCACCCTTGTCCCATTTCATCTTGCCTCCGAGACGATTGAAGATTGCTCCGACCGCCTCCTCTCCTAAGGCGTGGCTGGTGGCGATGTCCAGGAGTTCCTTGGTGGTCCATGGGCTCTTGCGTCCCAGTTTGTGAACCAAAGACTCGTAGGTCGTCCCGGATAGGAAAGCTCCTATCATGTCAGCGTCGGTGACGTTAGGGAGCTCGTTGCATTGCCGCGAGAAGCGTCGGATGTACTCGTGGAGAGTTTCGTCGGCCTTCTGGCGGCAGTTCTTGAGGCCCCATGGGTTTCCAAGGCGTTTGTATGTGCCTTGGAAGTTGCCCATAAAGATTTCCCTTAAATCCGCCCAACTTTGGATGGCGTTGGACGGTAGGTGCTCCAACCATGCTCATGCTGAATCGGTCAAGAACAGTGGGAGATTGCGAATAATAAAATCGTCATCATTCGCGCCACTGGCTTGACAGGCAAGCCGATAGTCCCCGAGCCAAAGCTCGGGGTTTGTTTCCCCAGAATATTTTGGAATGTTGGTAGGCGGTCGGTACCTTGGTGGGAAAGCGGCATTGAGGACGTGCCGATCGAAGGCCTGGGGGCCCGGCAGGCCGAGGCTCGGGCTTCGGTCCTCGCTGCTGTCGTAGCGTCCGCCGCATCGAGGGTGGTAGTCGTGTCTGGCTCCTTCTCTTGAGTCATTGTAGGCGCATCTGTGGGCGTGGATGGTGCTGCGCTCATCGCGGTTGTGACCGAGGCGTTCATGCACCGGGACAGCAGTGAGCTGCCTGCCACCTGGTGGTGTCTGGTGGACTGACGCATCCTTGGCGGGATGCATCGGAGGCATGCGCTGGCTGGTGTTGAGTTCACTTCGCCGAGACATCGAGCTCTCCGCCTGCTGCGTCGCGGCATGTTCGAGCAACGTGCGGATTTCTCGGCGGGCTCGGCGATCCTCGGACGTCGCGGCCTCTGGAAGGCCATGAAGTAAAGCTGTCGCGGCGGCGATGTTTTGGCTTGCCCAGGCAACGTGAGGGAGGGTCCCATCGTCGGTGAGGATCCTTTGGTGTACATCACGGGCAGTGGCGTGCGCGCGCCCGCTGCTTCGGCAGCGTTCGATCGCGCGGTTGATCTCCGCGTACTCACGCACGAGCCCTTGTCTGGCCTCATCGATCTCTCGCTTCCGGGCTTTTAGCTGCTCCATCCTTAAGCAAGATGGGGCCGTTGTCTCCTCTTCGGGCCCGTCATCGGGGTTGCCTGCCGGGGTGGTTTCCTCCTCGGAGACGCTTTCGACGTGCCCCTCGGGGGTTTCCGCCATGAAGCATCCCCAGGAAGGGTGATGGCTCCCCCTGCTGGAGTCAGAGCTGGAGGACGATTCGGGCCCCTTAGTGAGGAGCTTGTGGAGAGACTCCATGTCGTGTTCAATTACCCCCATGAACTCGTTGTCCGCGGGCGGTTGAACCATGCGTAGCGCCATAAGGTTGCTAGAGGTTGCCGCGGTGTTGTGGAGACCGAACGGAAACGCTGTCGGGGCGCTCCGCACATGGCGTTCCAGAGAGAGGTGTCTCTCCCCGGAAGGTCGCGCCATGCTGTCGTCGTTGGCGAGGGCGAGGCGATGTTGGTTCTCCCTGGACTACCGTGGTCCAAGGGAGGCACCGGCGCCCAAGCCTCTCATGGTCAAGGTCGTTGGGGGAAGAGATCGGATGGCGGTGTGCGCCCGTACCAACTCTCCTCCCATCGTGATGATGAAATCCAGGTTCCCAAAATGCACGTGCGCCTGGGACCCAGCTGATATTGTGGTTATCCATCCGTGGCCTAGTTTGGAACGCGCAAAGGCCCCTACCTGGCGCGCCAACTGTCGGTGTTTCGAACAAACACCAGCTAGTAAATTTATACTTGATGCGCTTTAGGCACGGATGGTGCACTAATGGACACAAGGTTTATACTGGTTCGGGCCGAATGTCTCTACATCCAGTCTATTGCTGCTCGTGTTATTAGCACCGAATGAGGTTTGTAGTAGGGGGTACAAATGGTTGGGAGAGGGAGAGATCCCAAGTCCCTGATGGAGTAGTCGAAAGAACGCCAAGAGCTCTATTGCTGTTAGATTGTATGGTGCATGTGCGCGTGCTCGCCCGTCCCCCTTAGTGGGGAGCCCCACCCTCCCTTTTATAAACAAAGGGGGGGACGCAGGCATTTACAGATGGGGGAAAGGAGAAAATACTAAGAGCGCAGAAGGTCCTTTGAGAGACCCGAGTCTTCCTTCTTCCCCACGCCTGCCCTGCCTATCATGGCAGACTGTGTCAGAAGTAGTGTATCCATCGATCTTCGTGGGCCATGCCCTAGCCTTTTTTAGCAAGTGGGGCGTCCCATCCCGCCCCCACGGGCGGCGGGTCAGATAGAATTGTCGAGCCCCGACCCCGTGGGGGTCGGACGGCGTGATGACTGTTGGTTGGCCCTTGGGACGTCGTGGTTGTCCTATGTCCGTGTCGGGTCCTTCGTTCGGAGGCTGAGGGTGGCGCCTATGATACTATAGGGCAGAGAGCAGGTGCCCGCAACACTGTTTAGGCTCTGCCACGCCTGGGGGGAGGTCCCAGCGCTTGTCCTGTCACATCCTGACAGTACTTCCATACAGGGGTGCAGGGCACGGTGTCTGACGCTGTGGTGTAGGGCATGGCTTCTGACGCTGTGGTTGACCCGAATGTCTTGTCTTACCCTATAGCCGTCATCATGAGGGTTCGTAGGACATGGTTTGTTAGGTGAGACGGAGTCAGCCTCCGAATATCGGGTGAGGCGAGATCCGTCATCGGTCGTTTGGATGAGGTAAAGGCGGCCCTTGGGCGTTTGGGTGAGGCCGAGCATAGCCCTTGGGGGTCGAGCAAGGCGGAGTGTATCCCTTGGGGTCGGGTGAGTTGTCCTCCAGCCGTCGGGCGAGGCAGAGTTGTCCTCCAGCCGTCGGGTAAGGTGGAGCGGGTCCACGGGCGTTCGGGCGAGGCGGAACAAAAACTCCCGTCGTTCGGGCAAGAAGTGCAGCCGTGCTCTTGTCCGTCGGGAGCTTTTAACGTTCGATGGTTATTAGTTCCACCTCCTTGGGTACCCCAGTATTAGGTCCCCGACAACCTTGTACACCCACTTTAGGCTGATCGGACGGCATCCTGGAGGTGGATCGATGAGCTGCCAAGTCTCGTTTTCCTCGATCGCCTTCATCTTCTCCAGCATTGCCCGTCCCCAATTTCCATCGTGCTCAGCAAGTGCGAACATGGGTGGTTCCTCTGCACTAATGAGTAGCAGCTCTACGTCATTGAGCAGCCTACCCGCTAGACCTAAGGGACCTGTGCCGCCGATGATGTTGTCTAGCCTACGGAACCGCACCTCCTCACCTTCGTGGAAGGCATCCATGAACTCAGTGATGTCACTTGGAGGTGAGGCGAACTCGATCGGCGTTGATGGAGTTCCCTGTTCCACCGGAGTGCTTCGCACAGCACCTTGAGTGCTCGGCACTACTTTTGGATAGCTCATCATAACTCCTGTAGTGTTCGGCCACACTGTAGGAGTGCCCTGCCTTAGTCTTGGAGTGGTCTACACCACTGTAAGACATCTTGGCTCCGCCACGGGAGTGCTCGGCACCCATCCTGGAGTGGTCGCCACCACTGCAGAACCTCCTGGCACCACTCCTGGCGTGCTCGGCATCCCTCCAGAAGTGCTCGGCACTCCTCCCGGAGTGCTCGGTATCCCTCCCGAAGTGCTCGGCACTGCCCTAGGAGTGCTCGGCTCTACCACCGGAGTGCTCGGCACTCCTCCTGGAGTGCTTGGCACCTCTTCCCTAGCATCTCCACCACCATGGATGACCAAGTGCTTGACGACGAAGGTGTTGGTGAAGCTGTCAGCTTCCCCCGTGCTCGGACTACTCCAGTCCCAAGCCGCCTCCTTATCGAACACAACATCGCGCGAGACAAGCACCTTATCTCCGCGTGGGTCGTAGAGCCGGTATACCTTGGTACCCTCCGCATAGCCTAGGAACACCATGGGTGTGCTCCTGTCCTCCAGCTTGGTGAGGTTCGGCTTTGTCTTCCTGACGTGGCCGATGCAGCCGAATGTCTAGAGGAAGGACACGCTCGGCTTGCGCCCATACCAAGCTTCGAACGGCGTCTTGCCCGTTAGGGCCTTGGTCGGAGCGCGGTTGAGGATGAACACCACCGTGGTCACCATCTCCCCTTAGAACCTTGCCGGCATGCCTTTGGCCTTCATCATGGATCGAGCCATGCCGACCACCGTCTGGTTCCGTCGCTCCACCACGCCATTTTGTTGTGGCAAGTACGGCGCGGTGTGGTGTTGCCCCACACCCTGATCCGCACAGTACGCAGCGAACTCCACCGAAGTGAATTCGTCGCCGCGATCAGTCCTCAGCACACGGAGCTTCTTGCTACTCTCGATCTCTATGCACGTCTTGAACTTCTTGATCGCCGCCGCTGATGAGGACATCAACACCAACGATACATCCACGCTGACACGAGTACTAGTTGGTCCTATTACTCGTGCCCGTGCTCGTCACATTAATCATCAAGTAAGTTCACTCTTGAGTTCCTGTCCATCATATTTAGACCACGGAGACACGTGCACTCTTGTTTTGGTTAGGAACCAGGGAGAGGACTAAAAGGGACAAGGATTCATGGAGGCTGAATTCAGACTCTAGGACAGCTCCAACTTGTGATGGTCACCACGGTCGCATACGGACTCGGATTGGGGCGTTCAAGTACTTCATGGAATCCTTATGAAGTCTATTTTCATATGGATCTAGAATCAAGTCCATATCTATTTTGAGGCAGCCGCAATGACTGAATTACGACTGAGAGCTTATTTGTCCAAAGGTGCTGCGTCACCTTAGTTTGGTCCAATGGGCCGTGTATCAAGTTGGGTCCATTAGGGACGCGTCCTAGGGTTGGAGAACGACCCCAACACCCGGGTGGTCGTCCTTCCACCTTCATATACTCCTTAGCCGCCACCAAGAATAGTTGGGTTTTGTTTAGATCAAGTTTAGCTCTCGCTACTTGCTTGTAAGCGCACGTGCTGGATCAGCCGCCCGTCTTCTTGTCTTCGGAACCCCACCTTAATTGAGATTTAGTTTGAAACTTTCATCTACATCTAGTAATTCAGTACTTGCTATACTTGTTCTTGCTAGTTCTTCGATTGCTTGCAGGACGAGTTCCCTAGTGGCTGGTGACGCGCTCCACAAGATCGCGGCACTGTTGGAGGTGGTGTATCGGTTGCTAAGGCGCAGCTTGGAAGGCTGTAGTCGGGCCGTGAACGTCATCTCCACCCATCAATCGAGTTATCCCACACCTCTCATCGAAAGATCGGGAACAAACTCTAGTGGGATCATATCAGTTGGTAATCAGAGCAAGGTTTATCGATGAGAGACTTTGAATCCTTCACTGTTTTTAATTTTTCCTATAGTCCAGAAAAGCCAAAAAAATAGTAGATTAGTTTATCCACAATCCTATAAACCCTTTGAGCCTTTGCTAGCACTGCTTAGTTAGGGCTTGTTGAGTTTTTGGTTGCATCGGTTGTGTCGAGTTCTTTGGTCTTAGTTTTAGTCCTTTAGAGTTTTGAGTTCTTGTCACGTTCTAGTCACAACCATGTGCTACCATATAAACCTTCTCTGTTGGTGAATCCGAATACATCCTTGTGTTCAAGTCTGAGTAGGAATCTGAGTTTGTTTTGAGACTGAATCCCACGTGGTGTTGAAGTTCAAGTTGGAATCGGTTTTGAGTCCGAATTGATAGCTGTCTTGTTGATGTTTTGAGTCCAAATCTGAGTACATCTTTGTGCAGCAGTAGTTCATATCTATACTCAACTTCTCCACGTCCAACATATCCATATTAGCTCAGCTCACTCTAGAGTTCTAATCTTGTTAAAGACAGAGTTGGAATCATTGTGGACTCTGAATTGGTTGTTGCGCCGTGTTATTAAATCTTGTTGCTTTTTGCACTTGTGCTACATATATTGAAGTGTTCCAGAAAGGTAGCAAAAGTCCATACCGGTACTCGACTCCTCCACATTGTGCATACATATTGGCTTGGTTTTACTCCAGAGAGAGAGAGATAAAAGAAAAGAAAGAAAAAAAAAAAAAAAAAGGGGCTGTTCGTTGTGAGAGAGAGAGAAAAGAAAAGAAAAGAAAAGGAAGAAAAGGGGTTGTTCGTTGTGCTTCTCCATTGTTTTTGGTGGTGTGTTGTGACTTCCTTTGTGTCCAGGCTCATGCCTCTAGCACGGTCTAGGCTAGGACCAGCACAGTACCGTCGTTAAATGATTATTCAGCTTGCTTTTGTGACTAACGTGGTGCTAGTACTTCCTTGCTTCAGCCACCTATAGCTCCACATATTTCGACTATAGCTTGATAGGTGTTGTTGTTGCGGCACCGATACACTTCATTCCATGGTTGCAGACTTGTTGGTTGTTGTCCCCTCCTGTTGAGCAAGGTAAGAATTGGTAAGAGCTTTTGTAACAGGTTGAGAGTGAGCGCCTTGTAGTAGCTACATCCTAATAGCTGTAGGGCTTTTATTTCTTCACCTGTTTTCTTGTTGCCCTTGTCTTTTAAACCATGTCAGGATCAGAGGATGTTAACAAGAGGCCACAATCTCCTTGCACCAAGGGCATCATTCAACATTTTGCAAGGCAAGTGCAGCTGCATACAGAAGGACTTGAGCAAGATTTACAGGTGACCAATGATAAGATTGGGCAACTGGAGGCCACCCAACTTGCCACCACCACCAAGCTTACAGGATTGGAGGCATCTGTTGCCCGTATGGATAGAAGCCTTGCTGCTCTTCTAAAGCGTTTTGATGACTTCCACACGAAAGATAAAGAGCAGCATAATGAAGACAACAAGGACGAAGAGCGACTCGAAGATAATTATGATGATGATTATACTGCTGATACTGAACATGATGCTCATGACACTCGTGACCGGCGTCGCCTACGCCATAATCGTAGAGGTATGGGTGGTCACCGTCGACGTGAGGTACCTAATAATAATGATGCTTTCAGTAAGATAAAATTTAAGATACCTCCTTTTGATGGTAAATATGATCCTGATGCATACATTACATGGGAAATTGCTGTTGATCAAAAGTTTGCATGTCATGAATTTCCTGAGAATACACATGTTAGGGCTGCTACTAGTGAGTTTACTGATTTTACTACTGTTTGGTGGATACAATATGGCAAGAGAAATCCTAATAACATACCATGAACTTGGAATGCTTTGAAATGAATCATGAGGGCCAGATTTGTTCCTTCTTACTATGCACATGATTTGTTAAATAAATTGCAACAACTGAGATAGGGTGCTAAAAGTGTAGAAGAATATTATCAAGAATTGCAAATGGGTATGTTGTGTTGTAATTTAGATGAGGATGAGGAACCTGCTATGGCAAGATTTTTGGGTGGGTTAAATCGTGAAATTCAAGACATCCTTGCGTATAAAGAATACACTAACGTAACCCGTTTGTTTCATCTTGCTTGTAAAGCTGAAAGGGAAGTGCAAGGGCGACGTGCCAGTGCCAAGAATAATATTTCTGCAGGGAAAACTAACTCATGGCAGCCCCGCACGACTACTACTCCAACTACATGTGCTCCTATGCCATCATCCAGCGACAAACCTCGTGCTACTTCGCAAATTCGATGGGCGAAGACGACCCGAAGCTTCTTTGTGAGTGCTTCATCCATGGCATCTACAGGTAGAACAAGAGACGTTCAGTGTCACCGGTGCAAGGGATATGGACATGTGATGCATGACTGTCCAAGCAAGCGTGTTATGGTCGTCAAAGATGATGGTGAGTATTCCTCTGCTAGTGATTTTGATGAAGATACACTTGCTTTGCTTGTCACTTGACCATGTAGGAAGTGAGGAACAACCAAAAGCGATTGGTGCGGAGGATGCAGATCATTATGAGAGCCTCATTGTGCAACGTGTGCTTAGCGCACAAATGGAGAAGGTGGAGCAAAATCAGTGGCATACACTTGCTTCCAAACAAAGTATGTCATTAAAGAGCGTTCGTGCTGTTTGATAATTGATGGAGGTAGTCAACAACAACTTAGCTAGCAAATGATATGGTAGAGAAAGCTTGCACTTACAACCAAACCGCACCCACATCCATATCACATTCGATGGCTCAACAATAGTGGTAAGGTCAAGGTAATGAGATTGGTACGAATTCATTTTGCTATTGAATCATATCATGATGTTGTTGAGTGTGATGTTTTGCCTATGAAAGCTTGTCATATTCTGCTAGGTAGACCATGGCAATTTGATACGAATTGTATGCATCATGGTAGATCAAATATGTATTCTCTCATACACCATGATAAGAAAATTGTTTTGCTTCCTATGTCTCCTAAAGCTATTGTGCGTGACGATGTTGCTAAAGCTAAGAAAACTAAATCTGAGATCGATAAAAATGTCAAATCTGTTAGTAGTAACAAAGATGAGATAAGATTGAAAGAACATTGCTTGCTTGCTACTAAATCTGATATTAATGAATTGGTTGCTTCCACTTCTGTTGCCTATGCTTTGGTATGCAAGGGTGCTTTGATTTCAGTTCATGATATGCAGCATTCTTTGCCCCTGCTATTGCTAACATTTTGCAGGAGTTTTCGGATGTTTTTCCAAGTGAGATACCAGTGGGGCTGCCACCAATACGAGGGATTGAGCACCAAATTGATCTTATTCCTAGTGCATCTTTGCCAAACCATGCGCCATATAGGACTAACCTGGAAGAAACGAAGGAAATTCAGCGACAAGTGCAAGAACTACTCGACAAGGGTTATGTGCGTGAGTCCCTTAGTTCTTGTGTTGTTCCTGTCATTTTAGTGCCTAAGAAAGATGGAACATGGCGTATGTGTGTTGATTGTAGAGCTATTAATAATATCACCATTCGATATCGACACCCTATTCCATGATTGGATGATATGCTTGATGAACTGAGTGGTGCTATTGTGTTTTCCAAAGTTGATTTGCGAAGTGGGTACCACCAGATTCGTATGAAATTGGGAGATGAATGGACAACTGCTTTCAAAACTAAATTTGGTTTATATGAGTGGTTAGTCATGCCTTTTGGGTTAACTAATGCACCTAGTACCTTCATGAGGTTAATGAACGAGGTTCTGCGTGCTTTCATTGGAAAATTTGTTGTAGTCTACTTTGATGATATATTGATTTACAACAAATCTATGGATGAACATCTTGATCACTTACGTGCTGTTTTTAATGCTTTACGAGATGCACGTTTATTTGGTAACCTTGAGAAGTGCACCTTTTGCACGGATCGAGTGTCTTTTCTTGGCTATGTTGTGACTCCACAGGGAATTGAGGTTGATCAAGCCAAGGTAGAAGCTATCTGAGGATGGCTTTGTAAAAGACTATCACACAAGTGAAGAGTTTCCTAGGACTTGCTTGGTTTCTATCGCCGATTTGTGAAGGACTTCATTACCATTCTTTGCACCTTTGAATGAGCTTACAAAGAAGGGAGTGCCTTTTGGTTGGGGCAAAGTACAAGAGAACTCCTTCAATATGCTTGAAAGATAAGTTGACACATGCACCTCTCCTCCAACTTCCTGATTTTAATAAGACTTTTGAGCTTGAATGTGATGCTAGTGAAATTGGACTGGGTGGTGTTTTTTGTTACAAGAAGGCAAACTCATTGTATTTTTTAGTGAAAAATTGAGCGGGCTGTTCTAAATTATTCTACTTATGATAAGGAATTGTATGCTCTTGTTCACACATTAGAAACATGGCAGCATTACTTGTGGTCCCAAAGAGTTTGTTATTCATTCTGATCATGAGTCTTTGAAGCATATTCGTAGTCAAGGGAAATTGAACCGTAGACATGCTAAGTGGGTTGAATTTATTGAATCTTTTCCTTATGTTATTAAGCACAAGAAAGGGAAAGAGAATATTATTGTTGATGCTTTGTCTAGGAGATATACCTTGCTGAATCAACTTGATTACAAAATCTTTGGGTTAGAAACAATTAAGGACCAATACATTAATGATGCTAATTTTAAAGATGTGTTGCTGCATTGTAAAGATGGGAAAGGTTGGAACAAATTCATCTTTAGTGATGGGTTTATGTTTAGAGCTAACAAGCTATGCATTCCAGCTAGCTCCGTTCATTTGTTGTTGCTGCAGGAAGCGCATGGAGGTGGCTTGATGGGGCATTTTGGAGCTAAGAAAACGGAGGACATACTTGCTGGTCATTTCTTTTGGCCAAAGATGAGAAGAGATGTGGAGAGGTTTGTTGCTCGTTACACTACATGTCAAAAGGCTAAGTCACGGTTAAATCCACATGGTTTGTATTTGCCTCTACCTGTTCCTAGTGCTCCTTGGGAAGATATTTCTATGGATTTTGTGTTGGGTTTGCCAAGAACTAGAAAGGGACGTGATAGTGTGTTTGTGGTTGTTGATAGATTTTCTAAGATGGTACATTTCATACCCTGTCACAAAACGGATGATGCTACTCATATTGCTAATTTGTTCTTTCGAGAAATTGTTCGTTTGCATGGTGTGCCCAACACAATTGTTTTTGATCGTGATGTTAAATTTCTTAGTCATTTTTGGAAGACTTTATGGGTAAAACTAGGAACTAAGCTTTTGTTTTCTACTACATGTCATCCCCAAACCGATGGTCAAATTGAAGTTGTCAATAGAACTTTGTCTACTATGTTAAGGGCTGTTCTAAAGAAGAACGTCAAGATGTGGGAAGATTGTTTGCCTCATATTGAATTTGCTTATAATCGTTCGCTTTATTCTACTACAAAGATGTGCCCATTTTAGATTGTATATGGTTTCTTGCCTCGTGCTCCTATTGATTTGATGCCTTTGCCATCTTCTGAAAAACTAAATTTTGATACTACTAAGCGTGCTGAATTGATGCTAAAACTGCATGAAACAACTAAAGAAAACATAGAGCGTATAAATGCTAAATATAAGTTTGCTGGTGATAAAGGTAGAAAAGAACTATTATTTGAACCTGGAGATTTAGTTTGGTTGCATTTGAGAAAGGATAGGTTTCCTAATTTCAGAAAGTCTAAATTGATGCCTAGGGCTGATGGACCATTTAAAGTGTTAGAGAAAATTAATGATAATGCATATAAACTCGATCTGCTTGCAGAATTTGGGGTTAGTCCCACATTTAACATTGCAGATTTGAAGCCATATTTGGGAGAAGAAGACGAGCTTGAGTCGAGGACGCCTCAAATGCAAGAAGGGGAGGATGATGAGGACATCAACACCAACGATACATCCACGCCGACACGAGTACCAGTTGGTCCTATTACTCGTGCCCGTGCTCGTCACATTAATCATCAAGTAAGTTCACTCTTGAGTTCCTGTCCATCATATTTAGACCATGGAGACACGTGCACTCTTGTTTTGGTTAGGAACCAGGGAGAGGAGCGAAAGGGACAAGGATTCGCGGAGGCTGAATTCGGACTCTAGGACAGCTCCAACTTGTAATGGTCACCACGGTCGCATACGGACTCGGATTGGGGCGTTCAAGTACTTCAAGGAATCCTTATGAAGTCTATTTTCATATGGATCTAGAATCAAGTCCATATCTATTTTGAGGCGGCCGCAATGACTGAATTACGACTGAGAGCTTGTCTGTCCAAAGGTGCTGCGTCACCTTAGTTTGGTCCAATGGGCCGTGTATCAAGTTGGGTCCATTAGGGATGCTTCCTAGGGTTGGAGAACGACCCCAACACCCTGGTGGTCGTCCTTCCACCTTCATATACTCCTTAGCCGTCACCAAGAATAGTTGGGTTTTATTTAGATCAAGTTTAGCTCTCGCTACTTGCTTATAAGCGCGCGTGCTGGATCAGCCGCCCGTCTTCTTGTCTTTGGAACTCCACCTTAATTGAGATTGAGTTTGAAACTTTCATCTACATCTAGTAATTCAGTACTTGCTATACTTGTTCTTGCTAGTTCTTCGATTGCTTGCAAGACGAGTGCCCTAGTGGCCGGTGACGCGCTCCATAAGATCGCGACAGCTGTTGGAGGTGGTGTATCGGTTGCTAAGACGCAGCTTGGAAGGCTGTAGTCGGGCCGTGAACGTCATCTCCACCCATCAATCGAGTTATCCCACACCTCTCATCGAAAGATCGGGAACAAACTCTAGTGGGATCATATCAGCCGCCGCTTCATCCTTGCTTGTTAGGAGTTGCAACCACATGTAGCGACTGCAATCATCCATGAGCAGGAGGAAGTACCGTTGACCACCGTTTGTAGCAGGCGTGATCGGCCCGCAGAGGTCATTGTGAATGAGCTCGAGAGCGTCCTTCGCACGATACTTGGCCGCCTTTGGGAAAGATTGCCTCCTCTGCTTCTTGGCCAGGCAGCTGTCACATAGCTCACCTTCGTGCTTGATGTGGGGTAGCCCTCGGACCATCTTCTCCAGCTGACCAAGTGCGTCAAAGCTGAGATGTCCGAACCAGGCATGCCACATCCACGGTTTCTCGGTGTGCCTTGCTGTCAGGCACACCGGCTGCTCTACCTTCAGGTTGAGCAGGTACAACTGATTCAGGGACCTCTTCACCTTGGCAAGAAGTCGCTGCTCCCGGTCCCTGATCCTAAGGACTCCATCCTTGATCAGTACCTCGCTACCGCGCTCATCCAGCTGACCAATGCTAATGATGCTGGAACGTAGCTGCGGGATGTAATATACATCCGTTAGCGTACGGTGCTCCCCGTTCTGACACCTGAAGATAATGGTGCCGCGCCCTTGGATAGCCACCCTTGAGCCGTCACCAAACTTCACCGTACCGGTAACATCACCGTCGAGCTCGAAGATGGATGCCTTGGAGCCCGTCATGTGGTTGCTGGCACCAGAGTCCAGATACCACCGTTGCTCCTAGTCGGCGCCCTCACGTCCGAGATGGACTTGGGCGCGTGGTTCGTCGAGGTTGACAGTCTTCAGGGCCTTCCCAGGTCCTCCCACCATCGCCGCCTCTTCCCTCTCCTCGGCCTCGACGTCGTGCAGTGCACAGAACGTCGCCATCAGGATAGTGGCCTCATCCTCATCATCGGCTTGCGCCAAGTGAGCCTGAGCCTTCTTCTCCTGCTTGCGGTTTGGGCACTCCCGTGTCCAATGGCCCATCTTCCCGCAACGCCGGCAGGCGTTGGGGTCGACCTGCTTCTTCTCCGAAGAAGTCTTGCTGCGGCGCTTGCCATCGCCACCGCGGCTAGAGGAGGCTGCCTTCCCGGAGTTCCTCCGAGCAGCCCACTCCTCTTCTGTCAGCAGGAGTTTCTCGCGGTCCTTCGTTGATGTTGCCTGCTCCAGGCGTTCGTCCACCGCCCGCAGATGGCATGTCACATCCTCAATGGTGAGGGTGGACAAGTCTAGCATCGTCTCTATGGAGTGGAGGTACTTGGAGACTGCCTTCTCTTCGTCGATGGTGACGCCGTGGCTCTTCATCTTGCTGATGAGCGTCTGTAGGCGGAGAGAGAAGTCCTCCACCGTTTCACCATCCTTAAACTTGAGGTTGGCATACTCCTACTTCAGAAGCTGGGTCGTTGCCTTCTTTGCGTGGTCAGAACCGACGCGCATCGCCACAATAGCCTCTCACGCCTCCTTAGCCGAGCTCTTCGCCCCCAATGGCTCCCTATACTCCGCCGGTACAGTAGTGAGGATAGCCTCCAGAGCTGACATGTCATCTTCTTTATTGTTGGTGCCCTTGTCAACAGCATTCCAGAGCCATCGGCCTCTGAGCTTAACTTTCATGGTCACCGACCACTCTCCATAGTTGGTGCGAGTCAGCGTCGGCCAACTAGTGCTGCTGACCTCCCGCATCGTGCGAATAACGACCTCCGATCGTGGCTGGGCAGCCACAGCAGTGCCACTGCTGTCGCCCATCTCCGAACCGCCTGTCATCACCAGCGGTTAGTCTGGCGATGGTGCTTGTACGGCTCTGATACCACTTGTTGGCCCACAGGATCACCCGCTCAGGTGAGTGAACCACTCACCGGTCTTGCCGAGCACCCGCTAGTGTTGCCGAGCACCCACTAGCCGTGCCGACCATGAACAAGCATTGTCCGTCCCCACACACTATGGGTGGAACTAAAAGAAGAAGAGAGAACAGAGCAAGCATACACAATACAAGACACCAGCGTTGGCCGAAACCCAGTCTGTGAGATGGCAAATCTAAACTCTCTTTACTGAGTTACCGTGGTAGTCTATTTATACAACTCTATCCATCTAGTCCCAGTACAGCTGCTCTGCTGCAACAGTGACTAGATAACATACAGGGCTGACTCTGCGTCAGCCACTGCATGTGCCTACAATGCTATAGGTGAGCCATGTGACGCCTACATCTACAGCGGCTACAGTATCATAGCAAGGAGCCTTTAGACGTCGCTTTCCTTTACTATGTTCACATAGGGTATCAGTAGATTATCTACCTCTCCCGTTCGCCGCTTTCCACATCTCATGGGCTCACACTTCTCCAGCTGCCTCTGCCCAAATTAATAAATCTGATTTCCAGGACGCATCACCAACTAAACCAGCCGTAGCCACCAACCTTCCGTTTCGGACCTCCGATCGAACCAGTCATGTGAGCGATAAAAAGCTACCTCCCATTCCTGATTCCATACGCCCACAGTATAGCTAGTACTCACCGGTGCCACCTCCATCTCTAAAGGTTCGCTAGGTTTGTGGTCCTTGCTGCCATCACGCCGTGTCGATCCCCTCAAGCTACACCTAAACAAAGCATGGCCTCTGGTTCCAGATCCCATGGCTGCAGATCCCGCGACCGAGGTAGCTGCTGAGCCTGCACCGAAGCTCCTTCGGCGGACAACACTCTCGTCGCCCCCCAGCTCAACCCCACGTTTGAGGCTATGACGGCCGCGGAACTCATCGCCCACCTGAATCACTCTCGCCGCCACATCCGACTTTGCTGACGCGGCGCTTGTGTTCGCCGCACGCGAGCACAGGCTCAACGAGACTGAGGCCCTTATCCACGCGAGCAACGAGCGTGTGGACAAGCTAAAGGGTGAGATCAAGGTGCATGAGTACAGCACCCTCGAGGCGAAGGCTTAGATCCACCGGACTGCCAAGACGGAGATGGGGCTGCGGGCCGAGATCCGTCTTGCCTGCAGACTCGTGGCAGCCGACGCCGAGGCGTGTGCATGGCATGCCTCCGCATCGGCGGTGTGTAGGCTCACGCAGCAGGTCGGGTCATGGTCTTAGCAACATCAAGGAGTCATATGGAGAAGAAGTGGATCATGACGTTTCAGAAGATGCCCTCGGAGCAAGGTACCAAATCTCCTGCTATTATTTGTACTCAGGTTGAGTTTTGTTGTTTCAGCCCGCTATAGCTTATATATGCCGTGACTGTCAATGCGCGTCGCGTCGCCGCCTCCGCCTCGCCCCCACCCATGCCTCCTCCCCGCCACCCCACCCGGATGTTGCCTTGCCGCCACCACCGCCCACCTCCTCCGCCCCTCCCCCGCCTTCACTAACCACAGGGCGGCTACCTGGCATTGTCCTCATCCTCGCCCCTTGACCTCTGCCCACCCCTAATCCCGAGGCGGGGCATCGCTGAGCTCACCACGATGCCCTCGCCGCCAGACCCTAACCCACCTTCCCCCCACCTGCCCGGTGGCAGGCGCCTGCCACATTGTGTCACCCGCCTCTACAAGCCATGTCGCGGCCACCGCCCCCAAAACCCCCAAATAAAAGTGATATCACTTTGGCATCATTTCATTATCACTATTGCTATGTACAATGCTATTTTAAATTTCCATTTCTTGTCTCCTTTAAAATTAACTATAGATAATATACTTCATCCTTTAGTTTTTCTATATTTATCCCATCTTGTTATGTCTCATGAGACCTCATGTGTGTCTTTGTTTTTATCTTTTCATTTTGTATCCCCTCTAAATATTATAGGTACAAATAATATATGTTTCATCCTTTATTTTGCATTTTTTTCATCCCATCTTGTTGTGTCCTTTGAGATACGCCATGAAATGGAATGCAAATCGATAGCTATGTAGAGTATTGTGTCCCCTTTACAAAGTATGCACTCCAACATTAGTTGTGTATCATGGAGATTAGCCAGATCAGTGATTACAGATTGGTTTGTAGTTCGCCCAACATTAATATTAGAAGATGGTTACATTTAAAATTATTTTGTATTTCATTTGAACTTCTATATCGTAATTTGTCATAGTTTTTAGCTTAATCTTTGAATTTCAAGCTTATTGTGTTATTTCTGCATGTGGTTTTACCGAAATAGAATATTGTTTACCGAATTGAAAATGGTTTTCCAGAATTGCACAAGAAAATTTTTTGTATGGCATACCCTATGCTCGAATCCTAGCACTGTCACTGACTATTTGTTACACTTGCCTCACAGAATCAATCCTAGAGGGTCACTGACTAAGGTTCCAAATGAGGCCGCAATGAGGAGGCACAGGGAGAAGACGTGGCAGCGAGTCATCATAGACGTTGGCAAGGGGAACAGCCTGCAAGAGCCACCAAGAAGGCTTGCAGGCAGAAAGGGCCATCCTTCGATAAACTGGTTTTCGACGCCCTCAAGGAGAAACAGTAGCTTCTCCTAAAAAAGGAGAATGAGAAGGCCGCCAGGGAAGCTACTGCCACTGCATCCAAGCAGCTGGAATGCAGGTGCTAGTGGTCGGATTCTAATGACGGACTGAATGATTCTTAATGGTATGATGCATTATATTGTTTTTCCTATTATTATTTTAAAGCAAGGACTTATTATCTAGTGCAAATCTTTTGCATTAGCACTGCTTTCTTTCTCCTATACTCCGCATTAGCACTGCTTTCTTTCTCCGCAAAAAAAAAAAACATTAAGTATATGTTAGGATTATTACTTAATGTTTTTTATTTTTTGAAAATTGAATATATATCTTAAAAGTAAAGCAAGGATTTAGTTCAACATGTATATTTTATCTTTTTCTAGAAATACATATATGTTAATGCTCTAAGGCAAGAGATCCAACGTCGTTAGAATTAATGCAGTATGACATTGCCTACGTACCCCACGCGGCTATCAAATCACAGGCACCTACTCAACACATATATTTTTAAGACTCAATTTAAATTATGAACTTCCAATTTGAAAAGCTGGAACCCTGTTGTCAAATAAACTATAGCCAGATATATTATCCTAAGCGATGTTCTTTACTACAGCTGTTTATTTTCTACAATCAAAAGAATCATTTGGCATATCATATTGTTCTCGCTTTATGTGTTGTTCACATTTTTACTCTTATCAAACCGGTCGAGTTTGTCTGTAAGTTAGGCCGTCCACGACATCAAAAAAATATTACTACGTTTGATCTTCTTTTAACGATCTTGATTTACTCCGGCATCGGTTACTGTACGCAGCCCACGTGTCCCTGTTCGTTTGGTTCCGAACAAAATATCTCGCCCGCACCCTCGCATACACAGTAAAAACAAGGGTTAAACAGGTCGAGTTTGTCTGTAAGTTAGGTTTAACGATCTTGATTTACTCCGGCATCGGTTACTGTAGGCAGCCCACGTGTCCCTGTTCGTTTGGTTCCGAACAAAATATCTCGCCCGCACCCTCGCATACACCGTAAAAACAAGGGTTACTTTGATGCAGGCCATTGCAATTTTTCGAGTTCTCAGAAACGCTATTATAATTCACCTATTCGGAGATTTACCATTATAATTTCATCTCTTCCACATCCATGCCATTTCCAACGTCTACCAGGTACAAGGCCCACTACCAGGCACGTATGCCTACGGCAAGACATACGGACATCAAGTCCACGTCTCCTCCGTCAGATCAAAGCGCCATGGCGGGCGGCAATCGCACCTGCAGCGTGCTGGCCAGCTGCGGGGGGGAGCCAGCTTCGCCCATGATCCCAAAGACGCCGATGTGGCGACCACCCCTGCCGGCGACCTCCATCTCCCGCTCCACCGTCCACAGCACCATCACCACCTCCCCCGTGACGAACTTCTCCTCGCTGCTATGGCTCACCTCGGCCGGCGGCGGCGCCTTGAAGTTCATGGACGAGACGAGTGCGCCCTCGAGGAGGAGATCGACCGGCACAATCTTGACACGGGCGGTGCGGCACCGCTTCCCACGGCAAGGCGGTGACTATCGTGGTGGTTGCGGCTAGGCGGCGGTGCCCACTCTCGCCTTCGCCCATACGGGTGGCCATGGCGGCGCGCGCCGGGGCTCAGAGCTTGTGCCCTTTAGCCCATGAGTTTGCGTGAGCCAGCGACCAAGGTGGAGAAGACCGGCACCGCCGAGATCCCACTCAACGGAGTCGCGTGCAACGGCGTGGCAGGCGCAGGAGGCCATCGTGAAGGACTTGGAGTTCGCCGCCGCCGTGGTTCGTGGAGGGCACGTCCAGGCCTGTGGAGCTCCCTGTTTGTGCCTGTGGAGCTGGTGGCGTGCTGGCACCTCCGAGCGAGGCGCGTCCTTCGCGCAGCACAACTCTCGGCAGCCCCCGGTCTCGCGAGGCGAGCCGCGTCGAGATCGGGTAAGCCGCGAAGCGAAGCGCCGTCTCGCGTCGTGCCGCCGCCGGCGGCGGCGCGCCACTCCGCATCCCGCACGGAAGTCGTGCGCGACGCACTCTGCGGGGTCGACGGTCGAGAAGAAGAACGACGCACGCGAACAGCAGGGCTGCCAGGACGCCTCCCACGCCGGACCCCGCTGCTGCGTCGAAGAAGTCCGCGAGCCGCGTCGCTGCAGTGCGGCCTCCTGGCACACTAGCTAAAATCCTCGACGCGCGGCTGTAGCACCACCGGTAGCCCAGCAGACCACCCAGCTCGTCTACTGCCTCCGCGATGGTCGCCGGTGGGGGAGGGGCAGGGGCCACCGTCACCGTGCACGAGATGCACCTCAGCCAGGGGGACGTCGCTCGCGTGGGGCAAGCTGCGCTGCCGTCGGGGCCTCCCGTCCATGTGAGGTCGGAGATGGAGAGACTGGGGGGCCGTCCTCAGTGCGGGATTCATCGCCGCCCAGGGCTCCATCCTCCGGGTGCGAGACGCACCGCCACCGAGGGGCGGGATGGCCCATGGCGGCCTGCTGCCTGCGGAGGTCGCGACCATCTATGGAGCTTGCGTGCGCCTCGCCCTGGAGCTGCTGGGTTTGGGGACAGGGATGCGGATGGGATTGGGGGAGGGGGACGACGCCGGTGTGTGCCGCGGGCAGGGGAAGGAGGGCGCGTGCCGCCGGTGTGCCACGGGCCGGGGAAGGAGGGCGCGTGCCGTCGGTGTGCCGCGAGCTCAGTCGGAGGAGACGGGACATCCGTATGCCTTCCGTAGGCATACATGCCTGACAGTGGGACTTGTGCGCGACAGCCGTAGAAAATGGTATGGATGCGGGAGAGATGAAATTATAATAACAAATCTCCGAATAGATGAATTATATTAGTGTTTCTCAAAAGTCGAAGAATTGTAATAGCTTACATGAAAATAACCCTAAAAACAACTCCGCCTTTCTCCCTCGCGCCGCACTTCGACCGCTCCGCCTCCACCGCGCGCCGTCGTCGTCCGCCTCCGCCTATCCCCACGGCCTCCAACACCGGGTCCCCCACGAACTCCTTCCTGCCCTCCATGGGTGGCTCCTCTTCAAGAACCGGCCGAATGCTGCATCTCCGCCTCCACCTCCGACCTCCCTTGTGCGAGCCCTTCGCCTCGCGCCAGTGCCTCTCCCTCGCACCGTCCTCGGCCTCCTCCCCACGCCCTCCGCCTCTCCCTCTAGCAGCCTGTGTGCGCCGTGCCCTAGGGTCCGGCACGGCCGCTACCGCGACGTGCCCTCGGGCTCATCGGCCACACCACTGCTGGTAATGCGAGGTGCCCTACAACTTCCTTGCCACTCTGATTTAGTGCTTGCTTTTTTATTTGGTACATTCAAAGTTCGATTTCATGTATGAATTTCAATTATGGAAGTTAGCTTTATCTGTATCTCTGTCCATTCTATCTCCTGTCATCATCTTCGTTGGAGCAT
Organism: Miscanthus lutarioriparius; assembly: GCA_904845875.1. Classification (NCBI taxonomy): domain Eukaryota; kingdom Viridiplantae; phylum Streptophyta; class Magnoliopsida; order Poales; family Poaceae; genus Miscanthus; species Miscanthus lutarioriparius. Next base: position 27,508,655 of record CAJGYO010000019.1, on the reverse strand, counting down.
AGTGGGTTAGCTATGTGTGTGCCTATATATGTCTGTGCCTTCTCCTGGATTACTATTCCAAATGTTCAGTGCCTTTTATTTTGATTTGATCTAATTTTCGTATCTTCATTTGTCTTTACACGGTGATTCAACGGAGATGTGTTGGTTGTTTATTTTTTTATGGAACAACTAATGCTGCTTTGCCTTCATTTTGATTATGTATGTTATGAGCGGAGCGGAATGTGCAGATGGTACAGGCTCCTTTTGCTTCCATAAATACTGGCCCTTTGGTAATTGGTACTCAATAAACATAGGCACCCTGGTGAGTTTCTTTTGTACCACTTTCTTTGGTTACCAAATGTTTTTCACTTTGATAATTGGCGTCTAGCAAACATAGGTACCTGCTATGGATTGCACACTTTCCTTACTTCGCCACTATCTAATTGAAATGATTGGGGGTATCGTGAGAGTCACATTGTCTGACTTCTTGTCTGGATTTGAGCATTAAGGTGTGTTCATATGTGCTGTTCAATACATTGATCCACAATTTCATTTATCTGTTTACTTTTTTTTTCTTTACTTGATTGTGTCTACAGATAGGAAGTTCACAATTGTGGGCTGTAGCTTAGGTGCATATTGATCGCTTTTGCAAATTGACTGATAGGGATGTATTATTTTCGACGAAAAAACTTACATGTTAATTTCAAAGTCAAGGCATTTTAATAAATTTTTAATGGATGGAAAAAACCAGTTCCTAGGGGAGAGCGAGATTACTGCTTAGTCATCGTTGCATTGTGATTCTTAAATTTCCAGTTAGATTGCTCGGCTGGCTGCTTTTCCATGACACTCACTGGATATCGCTACAACAATTTTGGTAGGGGCCCTTCGTGTGCTCTTTCAGATATCGCTACAATAATTTTAGCACATGATTAGACTCAAATGGTAATTCTATAGGCTTTTTCATGTCTACATTTCCAGCTGATTCGCTGTTATTGACTTTGAGTCGCCAAGTTTGCCTCTGTCTGTTCCAGCACAAATTAATATGGATTTATTTATTGTGCCTGGTCTATCTGACTGTTGTAGTTGTGTTTTGCACTTTTTTTAATGTAACCTCAGTTTGTGGTAAACCTCCTTCCTTAGCTATCCTACAAAAGACCTGATGAATTTGTGATGCCAGGGCTGATTGTATTTAGTATATGTCATGTGCCATTACTACTTAGAAAAAATGTTTTGCCTACGAAAAGATTGGACATTGCAGCTTCAGTTTTTTGTAATGCGTTTTAGTTTTTGTAAATAGAGCTAATGGTGGAAAAAAAACTGGGATTAGATAGACCTCATTGAAGTGTTTCAGCCCTATATTTATGGCTGTTGCAGCTGCTTGCTACCTAACACCTGCTTGCGTAGCCCTAATTTTAATTTCCTCTCTGTCCTAGCTTGTTATTGATCAAGTTCCAGAGCTTCATTTAAGGAGAACATTTGTATTCACAATTTTGTGCCTTCACCTTGTTGTGCCAACTTCTCATGTCTGGTAATCTTTTTCTGAGCTTCAAGACTAAGGCCCTGTTTGGTTTCCAGTGACTAAACTTTAGTCACTTTTAGTCCCTAGAATGCCAAACGGGGTGACTAAAAGGTGATTAAAGTAGTTTAGTCCCCTCTAGTCCCCAAGGGGTGGCTAAAGGTGACTAAAATAGTTTAGTCCCTAAAGTTTTGTCACCCCCAAACCAAACACCCCCTAATTACTGCTGTTTGATAATAAGTCTCCATTTGCAGGTACCTGTATTTGACCAAGTTAGTTACAGCCGGTGGGGCATCAGGTGCCATTGCTCTTGGCATATACATGTTCAGGTCTGTATTTTTCCTTCCCCACCTGATAGGTAATTTACTTTATGGTCGGCACTTAGAGGTGTTGCCTGCAGGTTCCATGGCATGAGCAGATTATGAGGCTTCTCTTCCTTCCTCTTTGTTGTGGCATGAGTGAGCTCTCCACGCTTGTGTGCGCTGGGAAAGACCTTTTCCTCCTGTGCCTGCTCTCCTTGCCATCGCCGGGGCCGGGTACGTGTGTGGATCTGGCTCGCTGCCCTTCATCACTGGAGGAGTCCCACACTGACGCATCTACCCTGTTGTGCATGGTGGAGGTGCACTCTCTCCCCTTGTCCTCCTCCCCTTCCCTCAGCTCTCTCTCCTCACAGCGAGGATCTTGGCCCCCTCCCCTAGGAGGCCGTCGGCTGCTGCCGTTTTCTTGTTTTTCAATGTGCCGATCATGTGCAGAGCTGATATCCTTCGTTGTACAGTGATGATTAGTTGTTTCATTCTTCATGTTATCTACTAAGGTTTTGGGATTGTGCAATGATGAACTTTTTTAAACTGAGACAATGGAATTGTGCACAATGTTTTCAAGGCGTCGCTTTGTCGTCGCTTAATCGCCAAGGCGCTCCACGCGGGACGCCACAACAGACGACTCGCCTTAGATTCGTATGGCGTCCGCCTTACGACCGTGACGTCCAGAAATCGTCGCTTTGGCGTCTGATTCGCGCCAAATCGTGCGTGGCGGGCGCCATACACGGGTCTAATTCTGGCCGGCAAACAGGAGTGCGCAGAGAGAGCTGGCGCGCAGGAGAAATTGGCACGCGCGCAGAGAGAGACGCGCGGAGAAATACAGCGCAGAGAGAGGAGCATGCGGGAGATCTTGAAGGGGAGACGGCGGCGGCTGTTGATCTGAGAGCACTGACCAGAGAGGAAGGGAAGCAGAGGGGCGGAGGGAAGAGCAGAGCAGCCACTCGTGCGGTCGTGCCGTCGTGTGGAGGCGGAATAGCAGTGGGGAGCGGCGGCGCTGATGGGGGTCGGGAACTCGGGATAGGGACTTCGATGAAGCTACACGCCAGGAGGGGAAGGAGCACATGGTCTGCCTAGTGGGCTGGGCGAGCCCACTTCTTACTCGGCTCCTTTCTTTTTCTTTTTTTCCTTTCCTTTTTTCTTCATCTACTGCTCTAAGCTGCTGTTTTCATTTTTTAATTAATTTCTTAAGGCGTCGCCTCACCTCACGCTTTAGTTGCTTAAGCGTAAGGCGGTAGTCAGTCGCCTCGCCTCGCCTTACCGCCTTGAAAACATTGATTGTGCAATGATGATTAACTATTTCGTTCTTCCATGATTCTTGCTATTTGCATCAGTTTTGTGATGACAATGTCATTATGTTTAGCAATTCTCTTTTCCATGTGTTGTTTTGTTTTTATTAGTTGCTACATTTTGTGCATTTGTTACTGACCATAAGTCCATTGTCAATGATGTCTTTAATTCACATAATTTGTTGGTTGTTATATTACTGAGCACACCCCATTGCCAATGATGTATTTACTCAGCACAGATTCATAGTTGGTTGGCTGCAATGAGTGCCTCTGTTTCGGTTTGCTACTGATCTACCCTCTTTGTTTTTTCCTTACATGTTTTGGTCCTCTCCTTCTGGTCCATCACTTAATACATTTAAGCTTAAGCTACATTTTCCCTGCTGGTCAGTACAATTTGGAGGTTAGTATATATTGTGCCCTTTCTGCTACATTTTCCATTGTTTTTGCTTAAATTTGCTTCACCCATTTTTTGTTGTTATTGTTTGTTCTAGATGCAGGATACAGTGCTGGAATTGGAATTTCCAAGCATAAAAAACAATTTACTATGCTCTAGGTGAAGCATTCTCTCTTTTTTAAGTCTTGCTAACACCCTTGCTGTAGGTTCCATTTTGCATAAAGAGGTTGATAGTGTGTGGTTTTCTAGAAAGGTGTGCTCTGGATTGGTAAGCTTCTCTGTGTAAGCCAACGCAGCATTAGCAAAGGTAAGCTTCTTTGTGTGACCCAAGGAAATATTAGCCAATGTAAGCTTCGTCTCCATATTTGGTTCTCCTGACCCCTTGTCCTTTTTCTTTCTCAGGACAGCAAGATATGAACAACAGCTTCATATGGTGGAGGGAGACGAGTTAGGAGAAGCAGCGAATCAATTTGGTGATAGAGACAAAAAAATTTATCTAGAAGGTATTTGCTTCATGTCCATCCCTTGAGTGTTGTTTCATTCTTTGTCGAAAGCTTTCTTTTGACCTGTAGGCTGCTTGCTAAGAATAATCCATCAGAGGATAAAGGGTGAATCTCAAAGCATTGCATTAAAAATAAATATACAGCTAGTCAATATGGAACTGCCAACAGTTTCTACTTTCTAGAATTTGTATGGATAGTTCATTACTTTGCGGTGCATGCTATTTTCCTCTAATTTGTGGACAAAATCAGTTGCCTTTTGGGACTCATGCAATGTCGTAATAAGCGAGTAAGAATGCAGCAATGTTAAAAAACATGTGCTACAAGAATACTGCAAACTGTAGACATGGTTATGGATTCCTATATAACAAGTGTGAACTATGTATTGAAACAAAGCTTCTACAGCTACATAAGTAAAATAACTCTTACACCAACAGTTGCCAGGAATTCAATGGTGAGCCAAATAATTTCCTTTTTATTCTGATTTGTTAGTCTAATTGATATGCTGCAAACTGTAAGTGTCTCCGTATGAAATCATGGGCCCATGACTTACCTGCCATATGATGTGTAAAGTGTGAGATTATCCTTCATTTATTTAAGATACAGAGTGATGTTTACCAAACTGTAAATGTTTTGTTAGCTGGGTATACCTTAAGGTAGAGACATTTGAGCTGCCATATTTTTCTAGGGTGCTACACAAGCGTGGTTAGTACAAGTAACGACTTTTACAGAAGCTCAGCTGCCAAATAAGATAGTTCATATCTTTCCTTCCAACATGCATCTGTAAACTGTAGCTCATGCTTATTTTGAGTCAGCTCAGGTTAAATATTCTAGCTATACTTCTTGTAGGTAACTTGGTTGTCCAAAGCCGTAGACAGCATTTCTGCTTCTTGTGTTGTTAGTACGATGTAGATACTGAAAAACTCGCCTATGAGGTATCGTGTTCTTATTAAGATTGCCAAACTAAATTATTCTTTGTTGCAAGCAATGGCCTTACTGCTTTCTGCCTCATGGCCTCTTTCTTTAGTTTTTTCAGTTCTTGATCTACCACACAGCATGTCAACTATGATATTAGCTTTGTAATGTTCGTCGTCTTCAGATTTAGATGATGAAAAATATAGAAGCATTTAAGTTGCAAGGCATCTCTGTGTGTGCTTTTCCCTTTTTTCTCTTTTATTATCTTCAACTGAATTTTGTCCTCACCATAGTTCCTACGTATGCCTCACAAATTTGTCAATTCCATATATGATGATGCCTAATAGTTTCAAAAGAAAGGGGTTGGAGCATGGAGGGCCTCCCCTGCATGTATAGTTGGCCCCACTTCTTCGGTTGGTTAATTTTTGTTAGACCATTTTGAAGTCCCAGACATTCTATTTGTCCTGGAATATGTACGTTACTATCTTATAATGTTCATCGTATTTTTTTGGGAGCAGACAACTGGTGTGTTATATACTACATAGGCACTGTGCTGTACCTAAATCTTTTGGTGGGTGACCCATAGATTAATGTTTCCCTGATGCAGCAAGAGCATGTGTATGCATTTGGAATTTCTGAAATTTTAGCCTTGAAGATGAAAAACGCCTCACCGTTCTGCATTGATTTAGTGCCTCCTTTCGTTAATTCATTTTCTCTGTTCTTTGGTTTCATTTTCTTTCTGCATGTAAGCCTTCCCACGAAAGACTCATTATATTCTTTATTATATTGAACAAAAACATACCAGAGTGTCCAAGTGATTCCCACGCTGGTCGATCTAGCAGCGCATTCTTTCATGCAGATGATACCTATGCTATTGATCCATATGCTACTCCCTGCAAATTGCGCCCGAGGTTTGGTCCTGAATCTAGGCTGTTAGGTAGAGGTCTCTAGAATATCCTAGGTAAAGTTCACATGGTGCCTCTTGATTTTTCTACATCTTCAGTACTACTATACTATTCTCTTAAGTCGAAGCTACCGCCTACAGGTTTAGAACCTCCTCCTACGTATTCCTATGTTCATCTTTTTTGGGTGCTCAGAAGGGATTATTGCTTACCATTAGTTGGTCAGTCGCACCGTTGTTTGTTTACACAAAGTGTTCTCATAAGATAGGCAAATTCTTTTACTTTACTGCAGGAACTATTGTTTACCATAAGTTGATCCGTCGCACTGCTGTTTATATACCCAAAGTGTTTTCATAAGATAGGCAGGTTCTTTTACTTTACTACAGGAACTATTGGTTACCGTTAATTGATCAGTCGCACTGCTGTTTGTTTACCCAAAGAGTTTCCATCAGATAGACAAGTTCTTTTACTTTACTGCAGCTTCCCAGCAGATTCTTCCCTCATGTGTGCTGCTGGAACTATAGATTAGTTTTTGTTCTTTCCATCCAACCTGGTGGAGTGCGTCTGTTTCATGTCCTTACCTTTTGTTACTTTGCAAACAATTTCATACTATGTTGTTATATGCTACCTAGGTTAATATAGGACTCAAAATATGGAACCACTATTTACATGTGCATACATCCTTTTTATTGAGTTGCCATTAGTTGTTAGAGTATATGTAAAGATCGCCGATAGCAGCTATTCAGTAAATTTAGGCTTTGATGATAGTGCATATTATAAAATCATTGACCAACAAAAGCTACTCATTTGTGCAAACTGATCCTATTTTTTTGCTTTAAAAGGACACAGCTATGTGAGTTTGTACTTACTACCTCAGGTTGCTGCCATGTAATATGCTTACTGGGTTGGGACCAACACCGGCGTGCTGTCGCCTGTCGGTGATTTGCAAGCAGGATGACACCCCGGACCCTGTGATATGTTCGGTTGTGCGCTACTCCTGCACCTTCAACTGTGGTGTGCCTGTCTGGTGTCAAATAACTACGTTTGTTATACGCATCTTAACTAATTTTAGTTCTTACTTTATGTGAACTCTGGATGGTGCTTGTCTTGACCCAAGCCGCTCCAGAAATCATGCCGATCCCCTGAAGACTTTCCAATATCTGAGAATGGCCTCTGCCATTTGCCAACCCATACATTTGTGCAATATATATTACCTACTTGCCACAGTTATTTTGCAATTCCTAAGTTAGACATATGTTTGTCTACAGCCTTTGCCAGCTGCTAACCTACGCGCGCAGCCTAATGTGATATAATTAAGTCAGAACCACCATTGCTGCTTATCATGCAGCCTAATGTATAGATCCAGCAGATGTCCACTATTATAGTACGTGTAAAACACCACCCTATGCTACTGGCTTGGAACATTGCTGCACTTATGGAATCTCTCTATGTAATATATACAGACTTATCATCCTCATATTACAATGCCAGATATTTATCGTGTCCATGCTCCGATCTTGAAAAAATATATACACGCTAAGATCTACGATTCCATTTCCAACTGACTGACATGCGCCCCATTTCCAACTGACTGCGCGACGCTGATGGACTATTATAGGTAACATGCTACAAGAAGGAGAGAACCAGGGACCTGTTGGACTCGCTATGATAATCTCTTGGTGTGTCAATTGGTATGCTGCTGTTGTAACCGTGTAACAGCAAGCCTGCTACTGACCTGCTGTTGTTTATTTTCTCAGTCTAGTTGCTCATTTATTTTGCTCCATTCTAGAAAACTGTATGGGTGAATGGAATCGTTCAATGGATGATGTTGTAAGCTGTGTATGAGTTTGACTGTATCATGGTCATGGACTCATGGTCGTGGTGGCTGGACAAAAACTCGAGTTCAGTAGTGGATCAATCAATGGATTATATTCTCCATCGTTAAATTTATATGTACCGTGTTTATTTCATTCTATAAGTATGCAAGTGATGTATCATGGCCGCCATGTACTGTATTTTTGTGCTTTGGCTCGAGAGGAGAACGAGCTAGCTCGAGCTTGCTAGTGAGCCGAGTCGAGCTAGTCTGCTGGCTCATTTGTATAACGAGCCAATCCGTGCCAATACATTAATGAGTGAGCCAAGCTGGCTCAATGTCTAGCCCAACCTGTTGATGGCCCAAATTAATCTTATATTTTAATCTTGCAGTGTTTATTATATTCCTCTTAAATTAAGTTTAGTATTTTATATATACTTCTTTATAACTACTCCATCCTGAAAGGATTAAGATGCCCAAGAGGGGGTGAATTGGGATAATTCAAAATTTTTTGCAATAATTAAATCCTATGGTTAGCCCAATTAACCCATCGTGTCTAGAAAAGAGTTTCTAATAAACTAACGCACAACGGACTAGCAACCTATGTTCTAAACTTACTCTAGCATGGTAATTCTATGAATGTAAAGACAAGTATTGAATTGCTCAAAGTAAATGCTCAAAGTAAATGGAGAGAGAGGAACGCGACGATGTTTTGTCGAGGTATCAGAGAGTCGTCACTCCCCACTAGTTCTCGTTGGAGCATCCGCACAAGGGTGTAGCTCCCCCTTGATCCGCGCAAGGATCAAGTGCTCTCTACGGGTTGATTCTTCGACACTCCGTTGCGGCGAATCACCCAAAGCCGCTCACAACTTGAGTTGGGTCACCCACAAGCTCCACCGGGTAATCACCAAGCTCCCAATCACCACCAAGCCGTCTAGGTGATGGCGATCACCAAGAGTAACAAGCACGAACTCTCACTTGACAACGCGAAGCCTAATGAGAAGATGGATGCACACTTGACTACTCTTGATTCATTAATGAGGCTACTCTTTTGGATTCTCAAATCTCAATCATCTTACTAGGACCTTGCTCTTCTTGGCATTCACAAACGTGTTTCTCAGCTGCTGGAATGAGCAAAAGTCACTCCACACACGAGTGGAGATTCTATTTATAAGGCAGCTTGAAAAATGAACCGTTATGTGTCTCTGCGGGGTGACCGGACACTCCGGTCAGTTCAACCCGCGAACCAGTGAAAATGAGTTGACCGGACGCTGACAGAGTCCGGTCATCACTGACCAGACGCGTCCGGTCACAATAAAACCTTACTGGAACCTTACTGTACTCGACCGGACGCTGAACCCCTAGGGTCCGGTCAGTACTTACCGGACGTGTCCGGTCGCAGATTCTCTTCTCTGGAACCTTACTGGAGTCGACCGGACGCTGCCTTTCAGCGTCCGGTCACTTGACCACTCCAGCGTCCGGTCGCACCGAACGCAGTCCCTTGATCAAATGAACTGACCGGACCCTGCAGCCAACGTCCGGTCAGTATTTGACCCTCCATTCACCTTCAACTCTCGATCATGTGTGAATGAAGTTTGCTCCATTGGATCTTAGGCATATGTAGGAGCTACCTAGAGCTAGTTTAAACAAGTGTGCACCACACCTAACTCACTAGACTCATCTAGGTCAAGCTACCCGTCCATACCCCCCTTAATAGTACGGCAAAAGGAAAAACAAAGTCCTAAACTACTCCAAGTGTCACTCCAACTCCAATCGACACTTAGAACTAGTCATCCTTAACCTTGTCGTCCATCCTTTGAAAACCGAAACGATTTCCATCGTAGGGGCATGACCACCTCGATTGCTCAATCGATCACCATTACCATGACCTAACTTAATTGCCTCTGCAAAATACACGTTAGTCATAGTAATCTTGTATTGTCATTAATCACCGAAACCCAACAAGGGGCCTAGATGCTTTCAATCTTCCTCTTTTTGGTGATTGATGACAATACCACCTCGAGTATGTGAAAGAGTGAGGTTTTTGACGGACTTGGTTCATATAAGCTTTTGTCGATAAGAACAAAAGTGTTAGTCAAGCTTATATGATCCAAGCCAACACAATGTACTCAAAAGATATGAAGTATGCATGAGTACAAGAAACAAAACTCATTTGCATCGAAGTATAAACGCGGAAGCAAAGGAAAATGAGCATAGCACAAGTGATATGACATATAAATAATGTAAAGTAGAGAGCACATATGTCATACATCACAATTACGTAGATATCACTATCACATAGATATAATAATATGCATGAAAGTAAACACACGAATGCATAATAGTAAAAGTGTATCACACATAAAAACTCCAAATGCAATAATACAATTATATAAAGCTAATAATAATCTAAGCTCCCCCTAAAAAGACGCTCCCCCTGAATCTACATACTCGTCCCTCTCCCCCTTTGGCGTCAAACACCAAAACTAAGGGTCGGTTGGTGGGGCTACAACGGATGAGTCGGGCGCTGAAGTACGTATAGCAATGTGGAACTGGGCCCCATCATCATCTGACCCTGAGCTCTGAACTGACTGATCCTCTGAAGCAGGAAGTGTTGCTGAAGCAGTCTGGGTCTGAGCTGGGGCTGGTGCTGCCTGTGAAGCTGCTGGTACATCTGTCGTAGGATCTGAGGAAGCAACTGAGCTGGGAAGCCTCTGTGTCGTCACGGCGACTGGAGCTGTAGTAGAAGGACCCGGGGCATGCATATGTGGCGGTGTAGGCATCCCCGTCAACTCGCTGAAGGATGCTCCAAGACTCCTGGAGACTGACGTGTCAGGCACAAAAAGCGAGGGTGACTGCTCCGGAGTGAAGCCTGTCTGTAATGGAGTGAACTGCGGGGCTACCACAGGTGAAGACAACCACTGGGACACCTGAACTAGAGATGAAGCAAACTGCATTGGAGGCTGTCCCTAACTCTGAAGCCCACTGGGCTGTACAGCTGGAGTCGTCGTAGTGGTGGCAGGCTGAGCAAGCTGGGGCGAAGGCTGTGGCTGTGGAGCCCCAAGAGCTGTCACTACATGCTGCATGAATCCCATGAGCTGCTGCTGCATAAGTAATTGCTGCTGATGCATCTGCTGCTGCTGCTGCTGCCTCTGGAACTCATCTTGACGAGCCTAGAACTGTGCAAAGTTTGCAGCAGTCTCCTGTGCCTGTCGTGCCTGATCCTATTGTGTCCGCTCAAGAATGGCAATCAATGCAGGGTCCGTCTGCGGTGCTGGTGGAGCTGAGCTAGAACTGCCGGCCTCTGCATCATGTCTGCGTGGAGGCATCTGAGGAATCGGCAGATAGTCATCATCCGAACTATCACTGGACTCGATCATCCCCTGTTGTGCCTCAAGCTGCTCCTCCTCTATAGCGGCTATGCCTCTAATGATCTCGTCCTGCTGAGCTGCTGACTCTGGAATATCTGGACGACGACGGGGCTGAGCGGGTGCCTGTGGAGTGCTGTGTCTGATCCTCTGTGTCATGTTATATGCGGGAAACTCTGTGGTGGTAGCCTTGTACTCTGCAACCATCTCAGGGGTCCTGACCTACACAGACTTTAGCATCAAGAATGTGACCCAATGAGCATAAGGAAGCTGTCTGCGACCCTAAGCCCTCAGCAATAGTATCCTCCATCTCTGATAGAAGGAGGTCCCAAATGTCGAACACGGTCTGCTGCATCAGGGCATTAAGGAGCCAGAGCTGTAGGCGAGTCAGACCCTCTCTGTATCCCAACCTGGGAAGTAGTGTCCTCCTGATAATGGCCTCTAGCACTTGAGCTGTAGGTGTCAGGTCACTGGGGTTCCTCCTCGACCCCTCACCAAAGGGCTCCTTAAAGCAATGGCGCACAAGATCAGTAGGGGGCACCAACCCTCCATGAGGATGCCTGGGAGGCTCCTGCTGTCCATAACACACCTCATGCAATTTGACAAGCTGATCCTGTAGCCTCAGTATCTCCTGGGCTCTGAAACTCATCACCCTGTAATCTCTGCCATTGAATGCAAAGTGAATGAAGTTGTGATGCGGATCAACGTAGAGTGAAGCAAAAAACTGCCGAACCCAAGATGGTACATATACTCCTATCCGGCCAATCAGATCTGCGAGCCTCGACAAATATGACAAGTAGGGGCGGATGTGCTCTCCAGCTGCTGCCACAATAGACTCTAAACGGCAGATTCTCTGAGATTTGAACACTGCCCCACTGTTGAGATAGGCATTATAGAAATCCTCCTAGAGTGGCGTGTAGAACCCCTCTGCTGCTCTCTCATCCCTCCTCGGAGGAAACCACACATCGAACTCAACAAACCTCAACTGGCGAACCTGTTTGGCTATGGCGGCCCTCAAGTCAAGGTGTACCATTGGAGGCGGACCCTGTGGTCTAGGCGGTGGGCGTGAACCCCTGTGCTGAGTAGCTGGCCTCGGTGGTACTGTAGCATGGGTACGACCAGAGCGGCGAAGCTGGGGTTGTGGTGCCTACTCTGTCTCCTCTGCCTCCTTGGCCTGATGGCCCTCCTGAGTCTCCTGAGCTGGCTGAGGCTCTGCTGGTGGGGGCTGCTGCTGTGAAGTCCCTTGAGGCTGACCCTCACCAATAGTATACTGCCCTCCTTCAATAGTGACAGTCCCTGGTGGACTACCAAGAAGGCGCTGAACTCTCGCTGTCACAGTCCTTGTATCTGATGAAACTGGCGGATCTGCAATCACAACTCCGCTGCGAGCACCTCCTCGCTCGGCACGTTCTGCGGCCTCTGCAACTGCTGCTGCTCTGGCGGTCTCAGCATCTGGATACTTGCGCTTCTTGGATACAACCTTCTTTGTTGCCTTGCCTTTTGCATCTGTGGGCAGGCAAGGCGGGGGCCTCCGATCATCATCACCTGGACCACCACCAACATTCTTGGTGCGAGCCATCTGATCTGACAAGAGGATGAACTGTCGCTGGCAAGATCAACTGCCACTGACACTTTCGAGGCTTGGCCTCGATCCGTACTCGCGAGCTTGGCTCCGAGTCGCTGACAACTGCCACAGGAACCTCAACGACACCGACTCGCTGCACGATAGAATGGATGGATATACACATAAATACAATATATCTAATAGATGCGAAAGACCTAGGAAGCAAGCAATGTAGGTGCGAGATTGAGATGATGGGCAAGCTACCTGACAAACCGGCGATCCGAGAGAAGGAGAGAAGCATCACGCGGGGGAAACCACGGAACCGGGGCTAGGGTTTGAGTTGCGAAACACTTCGAAGAACCGGCGGCCCTGGAACCAGTTGAAAACAAAGCTTTGAAATTGATCTAGGTTGCTGGCAAAGTTCAGTCGATGCTAGGGCACGGCCTTACCGGAGAAGCTAGGGCACGGTGAAGTAGGGCGGTGGAACTTGGCGTGGTGGCGAGCGAGGCAAGCGAATTTGGTGGCGCGAGGGGCTCGGCACGAGGCTGAGGCGGCGCGGCGAGCTGGCGGCGGCTAGGGCTAGGGCCTGCTGCTGCGGTGGCGTGGAGCAGGGGAGGCGCGGTGGCGTGCGAGGCTGGCGCAAGGTGCTCGGCTGCGGGCTCGACTGCGGCGGCGCGGTGGCTTGGGCGCGGGAGAGCTACGGCGGCGACGACGGCTCGAGCAGGGACTAGGTTACGGTGGAATAGGTACGGCCGATGGATTTAAAAGGATCCCCCAACGCGACAAATAAGGAAAAAGAGAGAGTCCTGATGCCGCGCGAAAACCACTGACCGGACGCTCCGGTGGTAGCGACCGGACGCTACCACCCAGCATCCGGTCGATTCTAGATAGGTCCAAAACCTCTGGAATCGCGATCGGACGCGTCCGGTTGTCCATGACCGGACGCAAGAAGGGTCCGGTCAGTACAGCCTGTTTTTCCTCCAATCGACCGGACGCTGGATCCCTTCCTGACCGGACGCACAAACGCAGCGTCCGGTCACTCCTTCAGCAGCAGTTCACCTCCTGTGAACTGACCGGACGTTGGACAGCAGCGTCCGGTGCACCTTTTCTAGCAAATCTTCAAAGTTCCTTCGCGCTGCCTGTTCCCAATCGAGTCCCAACATGAATAAGATCCAAATAAACACCAATTGGGACTGATGTGAGTGACCTCTCTCAAACCCTCATATTTTTCAAAATATTTTGCCTTAGGCTATAATTCTTTTTAAGAAAGTAGACAATAAGAGGGCAAATGGAACAAAACGACAAAACAACATCCATGTATATGCAATGCTATGTAAGTAAATCTAGTTGCTTGTCAAGTTTGATCCAAGGTTAAGCTTCTTCACACGCTTTTCGGCAGTTATTTTAACCATGTTAGACAAGACCTATATGCATTGCAAAAAGTTAAACATATTGTATATAATAATGAATGCAAGGGACAACACAAGCTCAATTTTTAGTGAAGTTGCTAAAATCAAGTACATTGAGCTCATTTCGCAATCTACAAAAGGTTGCCTCATCTAGCGGTTTAGTAAAGATATCCGCTAATTGATCTTCGGTCCTTACACCTTCTAGTGATATATCATTTTTGGCAACATGATCTCTTAGAAAGTGATGGCGGATATCTATGTGCTTGGTGCGAAAGTGTTGAATCGGGTTATTTGCAAGTTTTACGGCGCTTTCATTGTCGCACAAAAGAGGTACTTTTTCTAGAACTATACCATAGTCTAGCAAAGTTTGTTTCATGTATAATATTTGTGCACAACAAGCACCCGCGGCAATGTATTCCGCTTCGGCGGTGGACAAAGCCACACTATTTTGTTTCTTGGAGGACCAAGACACAAGTGATCTACCAAGCAAATGGCACCCTCCGGATGTGCTTTTTCTATTAACTTTGCAACCGGCATAATCCGAATCGGAATAGCCCACTAATTCAAATATAGCTCCTTTGGGATACCAAAGGCCAATGCTTGGTGTGTACTTGAGATACCTAAGGATTCTTTTTACGGCAATTAAATGTGTTTCCTTAGGATTAGCTTAGAATCTAGCACACAAACACACACTAAACATGATGTCGGGCCTAGATGCGGTTAAGTATAACAAGCTACCAATCATAGAACGGTAGAGAGTTTGATCAATCGGGTTACCTCCCTCATCTAGGTCGAGATGTCCATTGGTAGGCATTGGTGTCTTGATTGGCTTACATTCATCCATCTTGAATCTCTTGAGAAGATCTTTTGTGTATTTCTCTTGAGAGATGAAGATGCCTTCTTTTATTTGCTTGACTTGAAAACCAAGAAAGAATGTAAGCTCACCAATCATGGACATCTCGAACTCCTTCGACATCAATTCACCAAATTCTTTGCATGAGTCTTCATTTGATGATCCAAAGATAATATCATCAACATATACTTGACAAATGAAGATGTGCCCATCAAGCTTCTTGGTGAATAGTGTGGTGTCGACCTTCCCAATGGTGAAGCCCTTCTCAATGAGGAAGTCCCGGAGGCGCTCATACCAAGTTCTTGGGGCTTGTTTAAGCCCATATAGTGCCTTGGACAACCTATAAACATGATTAGGATATCTAGGGTTTTCAAACCCGGGATGTTAATCAACATAGACTAGTTCATTAATAAAACCATTTAAAATGCACTTTTCATATCCATTTGATATAGTTTTATTTCATGATGAGATGCATATGCAAGTAGGATATGGATGGCTTCTAATCTTGCAACCGGTGCAAAGGTCTTTCCAAAATCCAAACCTTCAACTTGAGGGAACCCCTTTGCCACTAGTCTTGCCTTGTTCCTTACAACAACACCTTGATCATCTTGCTTGTTGCAGAACATCCACTTTGTTCCAATGACTCTTGCACCTTTTGGTCGCTCTTCAAGAGTCCAAACTTTATTGCGAGTAAAGTTGTTCAACTCTTCATGCATGGCATTGATCCAATTCAGATCTTTAAGAGCTTCTTCTATCTTGGTAGGCTCATAGCAAGAGACAAAAGAGTGATGAGCAATAAATGAAGCAAGTTTTTGAGATCTAGTCATCACTCCCTTTGATGGACTCCCTATGATGAGATCTTGTGGATGATCTTGTAGGAGAGGTGTATTTCTTCTATTGACCACTTGAGGAGGAGGTTGTGGAGCATCAACATCTTGTGCTTATACCACCATTTGCTCATGGGAGATATGAGTATCTTCATTTTCTACTCTCCCATCTTTTTCACCATCTTGTGGCACACTTGATGAAAAAGGTTGATCAATGACTTGTACATCATCTTTAGGCTTGATGTCTCCCACCGGAATATTCTTCATGGCCTCCCTCAATGGTTCATCACCTACATCATCAAGATTCTCATGTGCTCCTTGGGAGCCGTTAGATTCATCAAATTTCATATCATATGTTTCTTCAACCAAGCCGGTGGCATGATTAAATACTCTATATGCTTTGGACTTTGATGAGTAACCAACAAGAAAACCAATATCACAACACCTTTGAAACTTCCCTAGGTGTTGCCGCTTCTTGTAGATATAGCATTTGCAACCAAACACCCTAAAGAAAGAGACGTCCGGCTTCTTCCCATTGAGCAACTCATAAGGTGTCTTGCTAAGAAACTTTTGAAGGAATAGACGGTTAGATGCATAGCATGCGGTATTGATTGCTTCCGCCCATAGAGCTTCGGGTGTGTTGTACTCATCTAGCATTGTCCTTGCAAGAGTGATCAAAGTCCAGTTCTTTCTCTCAACTACACCATTTTGTTGAGGAGTATAAGTTGCGGAGACTTCATGCTTGATCCCAACTTCATCACAATAAGCCTCAATGTTTGTGTTGTCAAATTCTTTTCCGTTGTCACTTCTTATCTTCTTGAGCTTCACTTCAAATTCATTTTGAGCTCTCTTGGCAAACTTCTTGAAGCAAGATGCAACTTCGGATTTGTCATGAAGAAAGAATACCCATTTATACCTTGAATAGTCATCAACAATCATAAGACAATAGAGATTCCCTCCCAAACTCTTGTATGTTGTTGGTCCAAATAAATCCATATGAAGGAGTTTTAGCACTCTTGTGGTTGACATGAAAGCTTTGGTTGGATGAGTATTTGCAACTTGCTTGCCGGCTTGACATGCACTACAAAGCTTGTCCTTTTCAAACTTCACATCCTTCAACCCTCTCACCAAATCATTCTTCATAAGCTTCTTGAGTGAGCTCATCCCGACATGAGCAAGTATTCTATGCCATAGCCACCCAAGTGTTGTTTTGGTGAATAGACAAGTCTTCAAATTTGCATCTTCGGAGGTGAAGTCCACTAGATATAAGTTGTTGTATCTAAATCCATTGAATATCACTTGATTGTCATCTACCTTGGATACAACAACCTCCTTCTCGGTGAACAAGCATTGGAAGCCAAGATCACACAATTGTCCGACGGATAGCAAGTTGAAACTCAATGAAGCAACATAAAGCACATTAGAGATGGAATGGTCATTTGATATTGCCACTTTGTCCAATCCTTTAACCTTGCCCTTTGAGTTATCTCCAAATGTAATTTTCTCTTGTCCATCTACCTCTTCATCTAGTGAGGTGAACATACGAGGATCACCGGTCATATGTTGAGTGCAACCACTATCAATAACCCAATGACTTACACCGGTCTTGTAGTTCACCTACACACAAGAGATTCAAGCTTTAGGAACCCAAACTTGTTGAGGGCCCTCCACCTTCTCAACAAGTGACTTAGCCACCTAAATCTTCTTAGGTCTATTCTTGTTCGGGGGTCCTAAGAACATGACTTTCATCTTTCCATTAGAATCCTTTCTAAGCATGTAGTGAGCATTGAAGGCAAAGGGTCTAGCATGCTTGGGCAAGGATTGTGGAGGTGGAGTTTGGCATTCATGAACAAAGTGACCTTCTTGTCCACACTCAAAGCATCTCTTTGGCTTTGGCTTTGATTGTTGTTGTTGAACTTGAGCCTTCTTCTTCTCTACATGTGCCACATATCCAATGCCACTTCTATCCATCTTCATAACGGTGTTCATTAGAAGCTCACTTTGAAGATGCTTGCCTCTTGCAAACTTGCTCAATCCAACCTTGAGATGTTCTTTCTCCATCTTGAGCTTTTTGTTCTCTTCCTTGAGAACATCATTGTTCTTCTCTTCCTTTAGCCTCTTGTTCTCTTCTTTGAGCTTCTCATTCTCAAGGATCAACTCTTCATCATGATCAAGGGTTTCTAGCACAATGATGTTGTGGCTCTTTATCTCTTCAAGATCTTTCATGAGCTTCTCATTTGTGTTCTTGAGCTTGACATATTCATCAGTCATTGCACACAACCACTTGCTTGCCTTTGCCACTAGATCCTTGCTCAATGCTCTCATCAAACAAATCATCACATGATGTAGCTATATCAATCTTAACAACATGGTTAGTAGCATCATGTGGCTTATTTGGTAGGAATTCTTGAGCAATGACAAGGGTATCATGATTGATCTTAAGAGTTGTATACTCATCTTTTAGTTTGTTGTGACTAGTGATGAGCTCATTGTGCACCCACTCAAGTTTATCATGTTTATCTTTAAGCTCTTTCTTAGAAGATTTTAGCTCCTTGAGTTTGGATGATATAACATCATTAGTTTCTCTAAGCTCATCATTAGCCTTTTCCAATGTATCGCACTTAGCTAAGAGTGAATCATTTTTAGCATCAAGTTTTTCATTTGTAGCTCTACTCTTTCTAATGATCTTAGTGTAGTTTCTTAGTATTTTGACAAGATCATCATATGTAGATGAATCATCATCATCGTTATTGCTATCATCATCACTGGCTTGCTCATCATCACTACTATCATCATTCTTAGTTACCTTGCGTTCACCCTTGGCCATAAGACATAGGTGTGTAGAGGATGATGGCGATGGTGGCGGTGAAGATGCAAGATCAATAGCAATGGCGGCCACCTTCTCATTGTCACTATCATCATCGGATGATCCACTTGATGAATCAATGTCCGTGAGCCAATCACCGACAATGTAGGCCTTTCCACTCTTCTTCTTCTTGTAGAAGTCCCTCTTTTTGCCATCTCTCTTCTTGTATGGCTTGTTCTTTTTCTTCTCATCTTCATCTTCATTGCTTGAGTCATCTTTCTTGCCCTTGTTCTTGTTCTTGAACTTGTCTTTCTTGGGCTTTGTGCATTGATGAGCTAGATGGCTAAGTTCACCACAATTATAGCAATCCATCTCGGAGATTGGCTTTCTTCTTGAGCTAGTGAAGAACTTCTTCTTGTTGTCAAACTTGATACCACTCTTGTTTAGCTTCTTTAGCATCTTGGCGGTCTTCTTCACCATGAGAGCAAGACTTTCTTCATCAACTTCATCTTCACTTGAGCTTTCATACTCAAGTCTTGCCTTGCCCTTCTCTTGGCTAGCTTTGAATGCTAAGTCTTTATCTTTCTTCTTGTTAGAGGTTGAGCCATCTTGTGGGGTGATGTGCATGTATATCTCATGAGCATTGATCTTTCCCAAGATTTGTGTCGATGTAGCGGTGGAAAGATCACCTTGGTGTAACACGGTCTCAATATGCCCATATTTTTCAATGGGGAGAACACTCAAGATCTTTCTCACAACATTGGATGGTGACATTTGAGTGAGTCCAAGCCCATTGACTTCCTCTACAAGAACATTCAAACATGAATACATCTCATTAGCATATTCTTTGGGAAGTATCTCAAATGAATTTAGCTTTTTAATCACAAGATGATAGCGTTCTTCACGCTCACTCTTAGTTCCCTCATGGAGCGCACAAACGTCCGACCATAGAGCATGGGCGTCTTTGTGGTTCCTTACGCGATTGAACACATCTTTGCAAAGGCCTCTAAAGATGGTGTTGCGAGCCTTTGCATTCCATTTTTCATAATTAACCTCATTGCCTTGAAGATTAGTAGCATCCCGAGGTTTTGGGAAGCCTTGCGAGGCGGCTCTAAGAATACCAACGTCTAGAGCCTCTAAGTACGCCTCCATGAGGATTTTCCAATATGGAAAGTCATCTCCCTCAAAGATAGGAGGAGGTCCATCCTCGTGAGACATCTTGCTCTAAGCGGTTAAGCTTAAAAGAGTGAGCACGAGGCTCTGATACCAATTGAAAGGATCAAGATGCCCAAGAGGGGGGTGAATTGGGCTAATTCTAAATTTTTTGCAATAATTAAATCCTATGGTTAGCCCAATTAACCCATCGTGCCTAGAAAAGAGTTTCTAATAAACTAACGCACAACGAACTAGCAACCTATGTTCCAAACTTACTCTAGCATGGCAATTCTATGAATGTAAAGACAAGTATTGAAATGCTCAAAGTAAATGGAGAGAGAGAGGAACGCGGCGATGTTTTGCCGACGTATCGGAGAGTCGCCACTCCCCACTAGTCCTCGTTGGAGCACCCGCACAAGGGTGTAGCTACCCCTTGATCCGTGCAAGGATCAAGTGCTCTCTACGGATTGATTCTTCGACACTCCGTCGCGGCGAATCACCCAAAGCCGCTCACAACTTGAGTTGGGCCACCCACAAGCTCCACCGGGTAATCACCAAGCTCCCAATCACCACCAAGCCGTCTAGGTGATGGCGATCACCAAGAGTAACAAGCACGAACTCTCACTTGACCACGCGAAGCCTAATGAGAAGATGGATGCACACTTGACTACTCTTGATTCACTAATGAGGCTACTCTCTTGGATTCTCAAATCTCAATCACCTCACTAGAACCTTGCTCTTCTTGGCATTTACAAACGTGTTTCTCAGCTGCTGGAATGAGCAAAAGTCACTCCACACACGAGTGGAGCTTCTATTTATAAGGCAGCCTGAAAAACGAACCATTATGTGCCTCTGCGGGGTGACCGGACGCTTCGGTCATGTTGACCGGACGCTCCGGTCAGTTCAACCCGCGAACCAGTGAAAATGAGTTGACCGGACGCTGACAGAGTCCGGTCACCACTGACCGGACGCGTCCGATCACATTAAAACCTTACTGGAACCTTACTGTACTCGACCGGACGCTGAACCCCCAGGGTCCGGTCAGTACTTACCGGACACGTCCGGTCGCAGATTCTCTTCTCTAGAACCTTACTGGAGTCGACCGGACGCTGCCTTTCAGCGTCTGGTCGCACCGAACGCAGTCCCTTGATCAAATGAACTGACCGAACCCTGCGGCCAGCGTCTGGTCGCACCGGGGCCAGCATCCGGTCAGTATTTGACCCTCCATTCACCTTCAACTCTCGATCATGTGTGAATGAAGTTTGCTCCATTGGATCTTAGGCATATGTAGGAGCTACCTAGAGCTAGTTTAAACAAGTGTGCACCACACCTAACTCACTAGACTCATCTAGGTCAAGCTACCCGTCCATACCCCCCTTAATAGTACGGCAAAAGGAAAAACAAAGTCCTAAACTACTCCAAGTGTCACTCCAACTCCAATCGACACTTAGAACTAGTCATCCTTAACCTTGTCGTCCATCCTTTGAAAACCGAAACGATTTCCATCGTAGGGGCATGACCACCTCGATTGCTCAATCGATCACCATTACCATGACCTAACTTAATTGCCTCTGCAAAACACACGTTAGTCATAGTAATCTTGTATTGTCATTAATCATCGAAACCCAACAAGGGGCCTAGATGCTTTCACATCCATTTTGATACGGAATACACAAAGTATGACGACTTCTAAAATATGTAAATAAAGCATTCTATATGGTGTTCATGCTTAAAATAGAAAAGTTTGTTAAAAATGAAACCATAATTGAAGAAAAAAACTCCTTAATTGGGTATAATTCATGGGTACTGTCATGGGTTTGATCCCATGGCAGTGATTAATGATCTGATCGATGGGTTGATGCATTTAGCACTCAAGGCACAAAAGATATATCCTGGTTCGAGTGTCTAAGCCTTACGTCCAGAGACAATTTCTTCGTGTTAAAATGCTCAATCGAGTTCTTACAATAGTTGAGAGATGGTAGGAGAGCGCTAGCTAAGTGATCTAGGGTTTCTCAGATGATCTGGGGTTTGATCTATTAATCGAGCCCCTTAAAGGAGCCTCCGGTGGGCGAAGGGAGTACATGGAGACATCTGATTTGAAGGTTTCCTTGCGCCCAAGGGGATTCTAAGGTTTTGTGTCCTAATCATCGGTCGATGGCGGCGCCAAGCGTCATAGCTCATTGTTGGTCGTGGCCAACAACGCTGTACCACTTCTGACATCCTCTGCCAGAACTTGGAGCTCGGGCCAAAGGAGCCGCCCGAGTGCGTCGTGGGGCCCTTTGTCACTGGGCGAGGTGGGTTTCCACATTCGACCCACCTGTGAGTGCGAAAATTGAGGGGATTGTGGGGAAAGAATGGGTATCTCCAGCGAGGGTACGCAGTGTTCGATACAACTCCAGTCGCTTAATCCTAGGTGCCAAGACCTTCGTCGCTTCCTTTTTAGCTCCGCCACTATCTGTGCTACACTACCCGTTCATCACATCCTTTTATCATCGTGTATAAACATGTAACAGACATCAATCAGTGAAGCAACCGGTTGATTCTAGCATTCTTGTTTAATCTGTCTAAGTACATTAGACTAACAGTTTTCAACCAGTCACATATTGCTTGGCACTCTGCTTTTGGTACAGCCTGTTGTGAAACGACACCTATACGCGAACGGACGTCTACAGACGAACAAACGTCTCTTCACGAGTGATCTCATCCATCAAGCATAGGATTAGTGGATAGGATTAGACAGTTAATTTTAGTTTCAAAGGGCATATCTTTTGGGAACAGTCGTGTCCCTTCGTGACACCCCTCCACTTATATAAATATATTTCTGAGATCAATGAAAGCGGAGAGTTCTTCTACATCTTGTTCATTTACATTCACTTCTAACACGTTATCAGCGCTTTGCTCTGCGAACAAGAGGAAGAACAGAGGCACGCATGCCTCTCGACCATCACCGTTCCCTCAGAGTTCGCCGAGAACAAACAATAATTTTATTTGCTTGTAAATTTAAAAATTTACGTTGAACCGAGGGCTCAGAAGCAAACAAAACTTATCACTTATGCAAATTTTTTTTAATACTTAAGGCTCCAAAAAATATATTTGCACGAGGCAAATAAAGCATAGTGAAATATTGTACACTGGTGTCGAGAATAGGCTGTGTGATTAATGTTGTAACCTTTGGCTATAACACAAAGGCACGAAACATAATTATCTAGAAGGATAATTATTTAATTTATAGAAAATGTAAGGTCAATTTGAACAAGCACTTTGAACATGTAATATTATTATCACGACCTTTGCATTGCAACTACTTTGTTATTTGCAATTTTCATTTCATGTTAAGCCCATTCATGCTTTATTTAAGGCCCATACCGCTTCCATTTTTTTAATGCAAAATCGATTAAGTGTATTACCTCATTATTTGTATAACACAAATGTTCCATATTATATGTTGGCCATACACAAGGTAGCGTCATAGTTGTTACTGTGGGATCTACACTAAATTCTTAGTGACTATTCTCAATGTGCACACCCAATATCACAAATTGAAACATACGGTCTACATCTTTTCACAAGATGACTATCATTAATTAGCATTCCTATTGGCCATACACAAGGTAGCACCATAGTTGCTACTGCGGGATCTACACTAAGTCCACAACTTAGTGACTATCCTCAACGTGCGTACCCAATTCGTTTGCGGATTAACTAAGGTCTACATCAATCTTTTGATGATTACCTTAAAATGTGTTTATACAAATTGCATACACCACTTGGCATCTACTGTTTAAAAGACTATGTCCATATTATTAGAGGTCTACATCTTTATGATGACTACCTCTAATGTGTTAGCATAAATGAGGTTTACACTATTAGTGAGATAGATCTTGTCGCCTATTTATTTTGCATTAATTAATACAACATCATCATAGCAATTTTAAATTTACCCTTAGCGTAAATTCAGAAAATCTATGGTTTAAACCTTGTTAGAATAATAGCCAGGAAAGAGTTTGATCTCTCGCTCTTGATGGTCACTATTATCTAACATGGTTAATGGACGCAAAGTTAAATTTGTCGTTCTATGTATTCATATCAATACTTGATGCTCCTCATAAGAGAGCATCTCCTATTCTGATCAATTTAACTATGATGTTTTATTTAAATACAACACCATAAACATCCAGATCATAAGATATGTGCATCTAAATGGATATAAATCGATGCACTATATGGCTAGCTCTCACATAGTGATATGAACAACATATGTCAATAATTTTGTCCAAATGTCAATTATGATTGGTCACAATTTTATCTCTAGGACTTTATATCCACCTACGAATAGAATTATGTTGTTCCCCAAATATCCTCCATATTGTCTTTTTGCGATTGCTCGCAACTTACCATAGGTATTCTGAATTAATTCCAAAATTACTTCAGGTCTAAGTGTATGATAAACTCTTATTGAGGAATCATTATTAGCATCATAGTGATGCTCTATCATCTGAAGTACATTGAATTTTCAGAATCATAACAAGTTCGATGCCATGTAATAATGCCATCCATAGAACTTTAATGGTAAGATTTAACGCAAAAAGAAGTAGCATCCCCGTGCATTCTTTAGGGTCAAGGCATTTTCAAAATATGACAGAACCATATTTTGTCCTAATTGTGTATATTACAGCCACACAACTTGAAAATATCATGCCTTGAAATATTTAATTGATCGGTATTACAAATCCACTGGACATAAATATCCGACTCAACAATAAAGACATGAAGCACGCTTCTATCTTCAACCTGACACCACCAGGAAGGCCAGTTATTCACAACAACTTTCATGAAAAAACCAAATAGCAACCAAACACTTAATTAATAAGTGGGTCTTATGAGCATGGAGAGCACGATCATCGAATTTACTTCGCTTGATCCATTTTGGAGACCAAATTTGTCTTCCATTTATAAAGATATCTAGTATCTAAATGTTATCATCAATTTTATTTGAATATCACAATAATGTGCTATCATATTTGATATTCTATTAATTAACTTGTATGTAATCTATATATTTGCAAAGAATGTTATTATATTCTTCATGCTATATATAGACCTATACGGGAGTCAATACAAATGCAAAGAGGAATTTTGCTTAGTAGATAGTTGCATCACAAACTCTATACATAGGGAAGCAAAATATTCCTAAACTCTTACATAGAGACAAGAAAATATTTTGTTAATCGCTTGACGCGATGTCATGATAGTGGGCTTTGGTCGTCCTACTATCATACTCTCTATTGGTGCTTAAATAATAATCATGAATTTATTCTTGTATTCTGATTCCATAATGTACCCAATTAAAATTATAGAGATATCCGTCAATGTGGTTTTCATATGGAAACCCCAAGATGACAACTAAGAGGAGTATTTTTCTCTTAACAACGGATATGGCAATACTTAAACAAAATTTTCTCAATTGGATTTGACTACATTTACATAACATGTATCAAATGTTGCGTACAAATAATTCTCTCTCTTGATGTCAACCAGACTTGGCACATTTGCCTTAGTTATTCAACTATAGAGATAACCTGAGAATTATTGTCAATTCTATCGGTCATAACATCAATATGAGCCACTAAATTTCTTGAAGAAATTCAAGAACATACATGTGACTCTATTTACCATTTTATGGACCATAAAGATACTATGTAATGCACATTTATGCATCCATAATATAGTCCCAAGTGTGTCTCTTAGTCATGAGAACCATCACTATACTAAACTCATTGCTCGAAAACTTTAATTTAGAGCAAATTATCCTAGATGCGGGATCAAATCCATTTTATATGGAACAGTTTGGTTTTTGGGTACTACAAATCAAGTACTTTATGTCCATACCAATAATAGTTTTATTGTGTCTCTTATTGAGAATCAAATTGCATGACATATTAAAATAGAATTGTACTTTACCAGAACTAAGTTATTTTTATGTGGCCTTACACACCGCATCATTAATTCAAATTCATCAAGCTGCACTTATACAACTCCCTCCGTTGTAGTATGTACGTGAAACTTTGGCCGCAGCCAAACATTTCCCATCTGCGCATCGAGTATGTTTTCACATACCCATATCACCACCCCAACATACCGATGGGCATTAGGGATCCCAAGAGGTAACTCTGCAGGGGATTTATAAATTGCCCGTATGTTGGTCACATTTGAGGATAATCCCAGGCATTAGGAGGAGATTTATACCACATTAAGAATGCCAGGAATCAAAAGAGCAATCCTCACATCCACGTACCGAAAATTCTAAGAGACTTTTCCCTGTGTGCCATTATAAAAGATCGTAATCCCTTGTGTGCCTCTAAAAAAATTCAGCGGTCTTCAACGCCACTACTCTAACTTTTTCGGGTTCTCCATGCCACTTCCGTCAGTTTAGTCTTTAACGCCGTCAAACCACAGGTGTGAAAAGACGAAAATGCCCTTAAGTTCAAATATGTTATTAATTTTTTTTGAGCATCTTAACGACTTCAAATGAAAAAACTCAAAACTAGAAAGTTGTAGATCTCGTAGAGATCTATAATTTTCATATAAAATTTATTTTCTTTTAATTTCACAAAAAAAATATGATGATTTTTCTAAGATATATTAATCATATCAAATCATATTTTTTTGTGGAATTAAATGAAAATAATTTTTATATGAAAATTATAGATCTCGACGAGATCTACAACTTTCTAGTTTTGAGTTTTTTCATTTGAAGTCGTTAAGATGCTCAAAAAAATTAATAACATATTTGAACTTAAGGGAATTTTCGTCTTTTCACACCTACTGTTTGACGGCGTTAGAGCCTGAACTGACGGAAGTGGCATGGAGGACCCGAAAAAGTTGGAGTAGTGGCGCTGAAGACCACTGAATTTTTCCAGGAGCACACAAGGGATTGCGATCTTTTATAATGGCACACAGAGAAATATCTCAAATTCTAAACCTAATCATTTAGAATATCTTATATTTGCATCATATTGCAAAGAATCTGCCAGAAACATTTACTGATAATAAGGGTGTCACAAAATCCTCTTATCCTACTTATAATGCGCCCAAAAGAATGAAGGTACCAATTAAAACCATTCAACTCCCACTTCCAAAGAAGAGGGGGAGAAGTACGGCCTCTCCTAAGGATAATACTCCAAGTAAACATCCGAGGATACTGAGGACAATATCCTCCAAATCAGTAAATCTAAGCCAACCTTAAGTTGGTAGACACACAAAATGGATGAGCATCCAAAACCCGGATCAAAATCCACCCGGATCAACGGTGCACCCAAATTCTGATCCTAGGACATTGGAACACCGTGACTCTATATGGGAAATGACTCGGAGTCCAAAAGGGTTAATATTTTCACATGCTATATTGATTTCAAGAACCGAATCAATCATTTAAAGACTACAAATTGTCGCGGTATATACTCCTCAAAGATTGGCTTTTTACCTTACTGGATCCAGATCAAAAGTCCTAGGCAGAGTGTCTTCACACTCAAATTTGGTCAAACTAAAAAGTGGCAATTAAGGAGATTGCTCTTGTTCATGAGAAGTATTACCATAGTAATATCTTCCCTCACAGAGTTTCGTTTCAGAAGCAAGGTGGTGAACAATGAGAGCTTGTAGCATATGGTTTCACACAGAGACCCAGCATAGCATACCCCATGGTATGTGTGAAAATAAGGTTTTCCAAATTCAATAATTGGCATATCAAATGAATTTGATAGATTCGGACATATAAGTCCCAATGGACTTCATATTCTGAATCCAAATACAAATCGCAACATACATTGTGTATAATTAAGCATGATTGTGTATATTGGTTATTTTGATATCATCATGATATAGAAATAATTATGCAATCATTTGAGATACAATTTCCATCATGTGGATTCGAGATAGAGGATTTGGGTAAGACCAAATATTGCCTAGGCTTACAACTTGAGCACCGTCCTTCAGGGATTTTAGTGCATCAATCAGCCTATATCCAGAAAATATTGAAGAAATTCAATATAGACAAATCATATCATAACAAAACCCCGATGGTTGTTCGTTCTTTAGAAATAGAGAAAGATCCATTTAGACCACGAAATATTGGAGAAAAGATATTGGGACCAAGGTTTCATATCTTAGTGTCATTGGAACACTTATGTATCTTGCAAATTGCACTAGGCCTGATATCGCATTTGCAGTGAACATACTAGTTAGACATAGTGCAAATCCAACTCACTGTCATTAGACGGGAGCGAAGCATATCCTCAGATATCTTAGTGGCACAAAGGATCTTGGTTTATTCTTTAAGAGAAATCATGATCCTAATATGATTGATACTCGAATGCTGGTTACTTATCTGGTCCCTATCCCAAACTGGATTTGTATTCTTACATGGAGGTACATCTATTTCATGAAGTCTTCTAAATAGACTCTGACGACGACTTCTACTAATCATTCTGAAATTATTGCTCTATATGAGGCATCACATGATACAACAGGCATGTGGTATTGGTTCGATTAAATCACCTACAATTATCTATGAAGATAATTTCGCTTATGTTACATAGATGCAAGCAGGTTACATAAAGAGTAATGTCGCTAAGGACATTGCCCCTAAGCTGTTTTATCCCCATAAGTTACAAGAAAGCGGAGAAATAAACATCTTGTAAATCACCGCATGCGATAATCTCGCTGAACTATTTACTAAGTCCTTACCAACTTCTATGTTTCAAAAAATTTCTACATAAGATTGGTATGCGACGACTTTGAAATTTGCAAGAATCAGGGGGGAGACATCTCATAAATGCTAACATGTACCAGTATTATATATACTCTTTTCTTTCACAAGTTTTACTCATAAGGTTTTTTTTTAAAGTTTTTAATAAGGTAATATTAACATAAGCATGTGTCATATTTTCTATTTTTTCCATCAGGGTTTTTGTGGGAAATATCAAAGACATATTGCCCTCACAATTCATTGATGGTTTTCCCTATAAAGGTTTTTCATGTGAGTTATCCGAGAGGCAATACCAATAATATGTCGTCACATTTTCTCCTAATTTTTCCACTGGATTTTTACAGGAGTTTTAGCAGCATATCACTTTATATTAGTCCTCGTATTCTTCCCGAAAGGTTTTTGGGGGAATTATCTTTATGTCGTATCTCCAATATTTTTCCCCATTGGGGTTTTTAATGGGATACCAATGACGTAGTGGTTTATTTAAATCACAAATAAATGTTATTTTCTCCTTATTTTCAATAAAATTTAAAGAAGTTTTTATGACATCATATATTCCTCAGATTTTTTCCATATGATTTTTCAAGAAATTTCAGCTTACAGCTGCATTGATCTTAAGAAAGATTCGATCAAAGGGGTGTTGTGAAACGATACCTATACGCAAACGGACGTCTATAGACAAACAGACGTCGAGTGATCTCATCCATCAAGTACAAGATTAGTGGATAGAATTAGATAATTAATTTTAGTTTCAAAGGACATGTCTTTTAAAAACAATCATATCGTGTCCCTTCGTGACACCCCTCCATTTATATAAATATATTTTAGAGATCAATAAAAGTGAAGAGTTCTTTCACATCTGTTCATTTACATTCACGTCTAACACAGCCAAAGAATTACCGATGACGATTTGGACGTTTAAATAAAGCAAAATACCCCAACAGTTTCTCCAAGATGCCCCTGCCTCACATTGTATCAATGGACAATGTCTACAACATATCAAATTCAGTTTCCTTGGATAAAACGATAACACCAATAAGCATTAATACAAAGTTCGTTTTTCTTTTTCAGGTGCCCTCATTTATGAAATGTGATGTTCCTTGATGCTTACAGTAAGCCTCAGCTGCCGAGTTCATTCTTGATAATTCCAGTAAAAAAAAACAAGAATCGAAATGCAGCTCCTTATAACATAATGGTACAAACAGGTAACCAGAAAAATGGTAGTGAACCAAGTTATAAGTAAAGAAAATAGTTTATCATAACTGACTTCTCGACGGTCATTGCATAGTTAACTAAGGGGCTGACACGGGCCAAGCAGTGCCAGATTACAGGTCAGCTATCTTCACAAGCTTTGGATAGATTATGCGATTGTCCCTTGCAGAATTGCTCTCAACAAGAGCAATTTGAGCCAAGTCCTGCAGATGGCAAACAGCGCGCCACTGTTACAGTCATTACAAATTAATCATATGTTGAGCAACAAGCAGAATCATAATAAATGCTTTGTTGAGCACCCCATTGTTAGACAGTCATTACAAACTGAGGATATGCTAAGCAACAAATAGAACCATCCTAAATGCTTGTCAAGAAGAATCTATGTTTGGCAACTGTCAACAGACTAAGCTTTCAACAACCCCCTTAAACTACTGTTTGATTTACTCCCTATTTCAGTTGATCCAATTTACCCCTTAAGAAGATTTGTCTTTTTGTTTCTCCAAGTACAAGTAGAGTTCTAATTTCAAATATTGTAAGATGATAAACATCACATTTTATGCTAGGAATGATTACGATTTTTTCATCATGTTACAATTCTGTATCACTAGTGTTAATTTATTATTGCATTTCCTAACCTATCAAAATAGTGACGAAAAGTTTGTGATGTATTTGGAACGTAAATTATAATGTCCAACACCTCACAAGATTTGAAATTAAAACTCAACTTTTACATAGATAGAGAAACCAAAATAACACATCTTCCTTAGTAAATCGAACTACTGAAATAGTTGGAGAAGCAGGGGGATGAGTAAATCGATCCAAACATCAGTTTAGGGGATATATCTATAGCCAAAACTGGGGTGGGTGGGTGGGGGGGTCATTTAGACTATTTCCAATCAAATATCTCACCTTCACGTCCCTGCTTGATAAAAACTTCCCCAAGTTGTGAAGAATACATTTTAAATCGTCCACCTACAGTTGTGAAATAATGATAGTCAGTGACCACACGGATCGAAATAGTGGGATTGATTTTGAAATAATAGGTCATGCTCGCGTAATATACCTTGAGATATCCTGCTCTATTTATGTCAAAGTACCTAAAGGCCTATAAGATCAAGACATTATTAACTGTCAGACCACAAACCAAATACACCCTTAACGCTTCCCATGCATCAGAGAAAACAAACATTACCTGCAATAGGTCCTTGTCGACCACCTCATCTTTTGCTGGCTTAACCTCCTTACTGAAAACCTTTTCTCCACCTTCCACCGAATCTCCTTTCTCTGCCACGGACTGCTTTTCCTCTATTGAAGCAGCTCTTTCATGGATATTAGTAATATTTTCTACCTCAGGCTGTGTTGTACTTTTGTTATTTCCACCATCTGCTGTCGCTACTTCTTCTGGCTTCACCTCTCTGTCGTTTGTGTTCTCATTCTGTGCCACAAGAAAATGAGGTGCCACGGATAGATTAGGCATGGTTAGCTCTATGGAACTAGCTTTGTGTATCTCTTGCATAAAGTTGAAACTCAAACATAAAAATAGTGAGATGATATTATATGTGAAACCACACAATATGACAATGCTACTTAGAAAAAACTAAAATGTAAGATTGGTGAAAGGCAGTCTCAAGCACTATAGGGAGGAAGTAGGCTACTGGCCCAGATGACCTTGACAGTGTAGGTGATTGCCACTATATAAGCCCAAGACTTGATTAGAACAGCATGGTTAACTTCCATATGTCAAGGAAAAGAAACTTAGAGTGGAATTTTAAGAAAACACAAGGTAATAAATGACAAGTCGGTTCAAATAATGAAGAACTGAATCAACTAGGTCAAAAAAAATGCTGGAAAATAACCTGCTCTGCAATCTGTTCTTCAGCATGAGCATCATCCATGTCCTCATCATCTTCATATATTTCTATTTCTTCAGGATCTTCCTCATATTCAGGATCTTCCTCCTCCATATTTGCATCAGCTGCAGGTTTATCAAGAACAGACTCTGAATGATCAGTGCTCGTATTTTCATCGCCCTCTTTTGCTGGTTCACCATGGTTAGCAATTGGATGATCGGTACCAAGTTTTATCTGACCCTCTTTTGACAGTTCAGCATGGACATTTGCTGATTGATCTGTGCTCATCTTTTCTTCACCCTCTTTTGTTATTTTAACACTGCCTCCTGGATTATCAACACTTTCAGTTATAGTCTCATGATTAGTCTTGGATCGCTTCTCGGAGGATTTCTTCTCTTCTTTCTTTAGATCTTCCTCTCTTTGGCGTTTACGTTGATTCCTCTTCACAACATAATGCCTGTACAGTTTCTGCGAAGGAAAAAGAACATGTGTTGAAACATATCAACGTGCCAAAAGGCCCAAAACATGGTCACAATACAGCCCTTAACAGGGCACGCTTGCACGCGCGTCCGGGGGGGCATGAAATAGTGACAAAACCAGTGTATCTTGGGTCCTAAAAACCTTCACCATATTAGACACACCACACCCAATTCATATTGCAAGAGATATTCAATAAGTCCAAAATGTTTGCAGATTTGACTCATACTGAAATAGTTTTAGGAGTCGCTGTCTTCAAAAAGAGCACCTTCAGTCTCACTTGTAGTGGCAAAGCACAGAATACTTAACCCATGAACAAAGAATCAGAGAGCAGCCACTGAATTATCAAATACTAGTGAGCAGCTGATCATTCAGAAACAAAGCATAGAACCATTAGGTATAGAAGGAATGCATGAAGAGGCTGAAGGGGACCACAGAACTGATGAATAACCACAGTACAATTAAGTTACTGAGACAAGTCACTAGAATAATTACAAGAGGAGAGAATTATTTGAAGCTTAGCCAAAATCATTTGCAAAGCACAAAGAATGTACCTCAAGAAAAGACAGGATAACACAACCCATTCTGTGTTGAAGCATTTCACCGAATGACTCAGCAAACAAAGAAAGCTGAAAAAGGAAAACAAGAACAGATCAGTGTACATCTACATGAGCTCTCAAACAGAAGAGATTTCATTGCTGCGCCATGCTCAATTGCACCAACTAGGTAGAAGCAAAAGATATAAATAAGTGGTAGTCTCTTTTGATATACTAACAAAAAGTAATTACAGAACACAGACCTCAAAAACTGACTCCTCTATATCCTTGGCAGTATAGTCTAGGAGGCCATCCAACGAAAGGGATGTTGAACGGAGCTGCAAAACAGAATTCCTTAGATAAGATATCATGGACAATTCATCCGAGTATGTTTGGATAATAGGATTATATATATATAAGGTTAAGTATGTAGCATGTTACCCATACTTTAGATTCTTTATTCCTTTTTGACTGAAGAATGAATCCTGGATATTTTGGAGGTTCATCAGACCTCTTCTTTTCTTTTGTGTCATTGAGTGGCTTTTGCTTTGGATCCATCTTGAGGTCTCTATTCTTCTTCTCTTTATCGTCCTTTGTTTTATCCTTTCCATCCTTTTTCGTATCTTTTTGTTCCATAGCTTCCTTGTGATTGCCCTTATCCTCATTTGAACTGCGATCAGTCAATGGGTGTTCCTTTTCCTCTGGCTTCTCTTCTTTCTTCTGATTTGAGATATCCTCTCCAGATGGAATTTTTGACCCTTCTTGCAGCTTAGTCTGAGGATTTCCAACATCGGTTGAGCTCTCAACATTTTTATCTGGCTGAACTTCTGTTTCTTGCTTACTAGTTTCAGCAGGTGTAGCAGGGGCAGTCAACTGAGAACCTGAACCAGAAACTTTCCTTTTAACAATCCTTCGAATTATTTTCTTCTTTCCAGTTTTCTTCGCTTCGGGCTGTTGACTTATGCCAGCTCCCTCTTGTTCTTTTCCAGCATCCTCATTCTTTTGTTGACTCTGCCCCCCTTCTGCAGTTTTGTTTGCAGATTCTGCTACAGCATTCTTGTCCTCAGAAGATTTATCAGCTGAAGGTCCAGTTGTTTTTTTCCGAACAACTTTCACAACCTTTTTTATTATTTTCTTTTTTGTGGGCTTTTTATCCCCAGCTGCATGGTCAATAGAGGAGTCACCCATAGTTTTTCCTTCAACATCCCCACCCATCTTCTGAACAGGTTCCTCAACTTTAACCTTACCCTCTCCATCATTATCTTGTTGTTTCATATCAGCA
This sequence comes from Miscanthus lutarioriparius, assembly GCA_904845875.1. NCBI lineage: Eukaryota > Viridiplantae > Streptophyta > Magnoliopsida > Poales > Poaceae > Miscanthus > Miscanthus lutarioriparius. The sequence continues at coordinate 27,474,927 of CAJGYO010000019.1, read as the reverse complement.
TCACCTTTCTCATTTTTCATATCACTGCAACCAAGATCACCCTCTTTTAATTGATCAGCATCTAAACTTTTACCCTTGTTCAGCTCCCCTGAAATTGTTAACAAATGTCTTCAGTTTTTCTCTAATAACACAGGTAAAAAAAGAATTCCGTGAGATGCAACATGGAAATATTCCAAACCTTGCATCTGCTCTTTTGAATCACCAGGGCTCTAAAACAAGCAACAAGGATAAACAAAAAAAAAAAAAAAAAAAAACTTTAGTGAGAACTCCAGAGAAAGAAAAAAAAGTTATTCACCAAATCAAAAGGCCATAATAGCGCAAAGTAACCTTTTCCTTTTTAACAGTGAGCTGCTCCCTTTCTGCCTTTGATTTTTTGTACAGAATCCAGTTATTCTTCCATACATCCACTGAAGGCAGGCATTCCGACAAGTTTGGCACAAACAGAACAGTAATTTCTTTATGACTGAAGAGTCCATCTTTGCCTATTCTATTGTAATGTACCTGCATGTTTAATGATGCATTCAGTTAATATTCCATCAACATGCAGTGAGAAGTGGAGGGACTACCAGATACATACAAGTAATATACAGATGTACAATATCCCAACCAGTTGTAACCCGCAGGCTACCAATTGTACTGAAATATGGATAGTGTGCCTATGTTACAGCTGAACTTCAGCAAAACTCTCAAGAATTTGATATCAGGGATAGACCGAAGCAAAACTTCGAAAGAATATTGAATAGATCAAAAAATGCAAATTGGCTCAAATGTTAAGGCATGATTTGACTTGGCATGGCTTTGTAAGTTGATTTGACCAAAGATTTCTCGTGATATTAGTCCCAACTAGAAAATAATGATTATAAGTGCACAATGAAATAAAATTCCTATTACTAAATCTTTATCTATACGTAATCTGATTGTTGGTCTAAACTTATACAAAGTTTCAAACTTGATATGCATCCACACCTCACAAATTTGATATACGGAGTAAAGTGTTGGTAATTGTATTGGCCAGTTTGTTGTACTAGCAATAGTTTTCTCAATCCTGAATATAATGCAGTGAGGAACATTTCATAAACATTCTTTTGGGTTAGACATTGTAATCGAACTGGCAACATTACAAAAGGCAGAAACATCATAAATAGGCTTGTTTCTCTTACTAAACAAAGGAACATACATTTCTTAAATTGAAAGAGATGGACAACAAAAAAGGGTAGCAGTGTCGGTACAGGATATTTTCCATGAAAGATAGCATCCAGTACATATAAAGTTGTACATATAAAGTTTTTTTAAAGTGCTGAGAAATATTCACAAGTACCTCAACAAAACGGTTCCAGTGGGTGCAACTAGATAGATCAACCTGAACCATTTCCTTAACGCATCTGTCCAAGTAGGATAATATCAGTACAACTGAAAGTTTGTCATCATACCCTGTTTGATAACAGCATACCTGATGGCAGTTCGAATCAAGCAAGAACAGTCAACTGATGGGTCACCACCATCTATTGCTGCATTCCAAGGGCCTCCAATTGCAAAAAGGAAACGATCCTTCTTGAATACAGCAAATTTTAAGATATTGTTCAAGTGCACAACTCGTTCCTCGGTACTTCTCAGTGAAGTCATGTCAGCAAAGGCACCTTTGCTCATGCCACTCATCAATAGTACCTGCACACCATCACATTTATAGGCAGCACTGCAACAGGATAATAACTTGGAAATGATTTCTATACTTCAAAAGTCATATAACAAAATTTGGTATTCCATATGGTGGTTATCATCCGAAAGTGAGATAAGCACAAGTAAGCATATCAATGCCAAAAAAAGAATAGTATTTTAATGCCCTTGGGTAACTTAAGGCAGCACACAAAGTTATGCACTAATCTATTTGCATGCTGTATTGTTCTCAATCTCTACAAATATGAGTAGCAATACTGCAGTTTTCTCAAAACCATAAAATACTGCTGCAGTTTTCAAATACTGTGGTCTTTCAAATACAACATCCAAACAGGCCTGAAACTATATGCCATATATTTCCTTCAGATTCACTTATACCATGTACGACAGTATAATGAGTTACTCCAGATCAGCAATTTATCTACTGACCACAAGAGCTACAACTTGAAACACATACAAAAAAATTCCTAAATTGAAGCAAATACAAAATTGTAGATAGAGAGAGACCTTTGCATTCCAAATGGTGGCTGGAATATTGAAGCTTGATGTTTTCTCAGTAGAGACAATTGCTCCTTCATCAGTACCATCATCTGAATCAAGGATATCATGCTCCAAACTGTTTCACAGCAATTGTGACAGTGCAAATTGTAAATTGAAAACATGAAAACTCCAAGAAGGAACACATGTATAACAGTATTTATGCATAGTAATGTGTTCCCAAAAAAAGGCATACCTCACTGGCGTATGCAGAGGAAGATTTAAGTTTTCTTTAGCCCAGTTCAAGACAATCTGTGCAACAGCAAATTATTATACAAATTAGAGTGACAGAATGTCAAAAGCCATGTTGAATATTAATCAGAAGCAAAAGGTCAATGGACAGGATGCCCAACCTTAGAAAATTCTGGAGTAATTGCAAGTCTGGGATACCGTTTTGTCAAGGACAGATAATCCCTCTCATCATCCACGAAGCGAAATGGCAAAACCTGCAAATAACATCATAGTTAGCATTAAGTTCACAGCAGGATGCAAAATGAAACAACCCCATAACTGTACATAGAAAAGTGTCTTGGTGAAACATTAAATATAAAGGGAAGAGAGAACGGAAAAAGGAAGACAATCATTCATGGCTGCTCAATCATATACTCTTGTGCAATCAAAGATTAAGGCAAGGCGTGAACGCTTTTCAAATTTCGGTGGAGTAATGACATTCAATATCACAAGAAAAAGATAGCAAAGATTCTGTACCAGGGAGAGAGAAGCCTAATAGAATGGCAAAAGGAAGAACAGATGAAGATGGAAGATGGACCAGAACCAAGGAACCTTAAGATCAGAATGCATCAAGGAGGCTAGTGAAGAACTAACAATGTCAACTGATTTCAGCAATAACACTGACAGACACAGGTTTCTATTTACCTTGCAAATATATTCTCTCTTTATTTCTTTAACAGGTGAACGATGCCTTCAGCACAACAAATGAAAATGTTAGTTTAAAAAGCTGCACGAAAGACGAAGCAGCAACCTATTTCATCCACAAAACTGCATAAGAAACATGGAAGTCCACCTATGCACAGCATCACGTCGAGGGGAAATTCGCCGCACAGGCTTCTCAGATCTAACAGAAGAAGAGCGCCGCCGATCACCAGGGCCTCTAGGTGAAGTGAGTTCCCGCCTTGGATCAGCTCCGTGCTTCCTATCCCGCTCTCTCTCCTTCTCCCGGCGCTCACGAAGGCGTTCTCTTTCACGCTCTCTTTCACGTTCGTGTTCCCTTTCTCTTTCGCGTTCTCTTAGTAGTCTTTCATGATCCCTTTCCCTTTCACGCTCTCTTTCTCTTTCTCTTTCACGGTCTCGAAAGTCCCGTAACTCGCGCTCCCGCTCCCGTTCGCGTTCCCATTCAAGCTCCTTTTCTCGTTCCAGCAGTAGGTCCCTTCTACGTTCTTCATCTCTTAGATCCAGTTCACGACGATAACCAATCCGATCAACTCTACGATCATCAACCATTGAGACGCCTGGATGTACACGGGGTAAGATGCTATCTCGGTAATCAGGATCTGAAGATGGATGGAGGAGGCCTTTCCCCGAGGCATAATCACGTCCAGGAGGAAGACCTGCGCCATAACCAGTGCTTGATGAACCTTGTCCATAGAGGTTGTCAATGTTTGTCCTTGGAGCTCCTTCCAACAATGAGGCTGCTTGCTGTCTTCCATATGGAGCAGTCCCAAGAATGGACATGTTGCGATTATCAGCTTCAACTCTTCCATATACACCAATTTCCTGGGATGCTTGATGGACTGGAGCAGACCTTCCTGCAAAGTAATCGGCTTGTCTGCCAGAAATGCATACTATACTCAGTGCATGCGCTATGTTCTATTGCAGTGATAAACACACAAATGATTGCTACTGATTTCTTCCAAGAAAATCAATGAGAAGTACCAAGACAACTAACGGAAACAAAGACTACGGCGGAAATTGTTTAGCAAACACATGGTCATTCAATTGATGCACTGTTATATCATGTGTGACAGAATTCTAACAATAATCAACAACATTCTAGATTCATTGCATATAACCTGACTGACATAGTGTACCTCGTATCAGATCCAGGCTGCAGCTGACCTTTCAGGAGCTGCTGGTGGCGCATCGATGAACCCTAGGAAATTAACAGGATTCAACAGACAACATGTTATTAGAAAGAACAAAACAGCATTCTGTAAGTAGGGAAACAAAAATCTACCTGCTCCATATGATCATGAACCTGAGAAAAAACAAAAGGGTTACAACAGTGCACTGATTATTTACAATCTAGAGAAAGGCAAAAAGAAAAACAGAGAAAGAAACCTGATGACCAGTGGCTATCTGATCGGTGTATCTTCTATCCAAATCACTGAGACCATCTCTCCTACCAAGATTGGCTGAGTGTTCACCATACATCCTTCTCTCTAGTGGATAATCAGTGCCATATTGGTCTAGCTTCTGTGCATAACCACGCACAGCCATATAGTCATCATTTGGTCTTGCCAGGCCAGACCCCACAGGTGCAGATGAGAACTTGGATGACTCAGCGAGCGAAGTTGGACGAGTTGGCAAGCTAGGAAGACTTGAAGAAGCTGGACCTTTGCCACCAATTCCACCAACCTGTTGAAAAGAATGAGGATGTTAAGTTGAGATACTTGGCAACAAAATTGTGGGAACCACATGCAACTGCAACACTACAAGTTAAAGGTCATGAGAAGTGAACTCTAACCATAAGAGGAAGTGACTGAAACAGCTGAAACATGTGATTGGTAGGGATTGACATGAGCAAAAGGTTGCTTGAGTAACTAAAACAGGGGCTAAACACAGCTCAAATAACAGAAGTGTACATGAATGGTTGGCACAAAGGGCGTGTTTGGTTCCCGCCTGAGCCACTGCCGCCGCAAGTGTGGCCACGCCGTGAGTGCGGCGGACAAAACGGCCGCCTGACTATTGGCGAACTGGGGCGCGCGTTTTGAACTGCAGGCTGCGGCGTGCACCAAACCTGCAGCAAAGTGTGGCGGCAGCGTTTGGCTCCCGCGGCGTGCCGCATGTGCGGCGCGGCGGCCTGCGTGGTTTGGAAGCCATCCAAACACGCCCAAATTCCTTCATAGGCTCATAGCAGACACTACTCATGGTACGAACTTAGTATTATATGCTTTTAAATAGCCAGTTATATAGATGTAAAATGCAAAATGCAAAAAGCTTAGCAGTTTGGGAGTCTATAACTGGACGTAAAATGCTAGCTGGAGGTAATGACATAGCTTAGCATGTTTTGTACAGGGGAACCTAATAAATGGATTTTTTGTTAACCAACTTCTCTTTCTGCAAGTATTTCTTGTTACAAAAAGTGTAGGATCTGATACACATTTTTTTGCTTAAATTGTTGCACAAACTGTTCTAAAATTATCGGTTAGTGGAATTGATGGACAGTTGTTTTGCATAATCCGAACAGAAGATGACCTTTCCACCTACTCCCTCCGTCTTAATATACAAGGGGCAACTCCCCTATACACGCAGACCAAGGAATGAAGTTAATCCAAACACCACGTCAATTAATCAAAGCACTAAATGATGCGGCACCGGTGTATATAGAGTACTACAGTGCAGGGGCAGGCCAAAATAGAGCTGAGCATTAAATTTTGCACGGGTACATGGGCACCAAAGGAGTCAGAAGGACGCCGTGCCCTCTATTATGGGACTTCAAATAAAAACAGTTACACCCTATATATTGAGACAGAGGGAGTAACTTCCAAAAAAGAAAAATTCATTAAGCCCTTTATTCTTGTGTTTCAATTGCAACTTTAAACGATAAGATGAGCATATATTAGGAATATAAATCGAGCTTTTATAATTCAGATTAGCAAGAAGGATAGCCAAGCACACATAGAAATTCTGCCAGCAATACTTCACAAATATTTAATTGACTAGACTGGAATCAGCAATTCTATCCCAAATGTCCACGTTAATCCATCAGATTTTCTAGTGCCAAAAACAATGCAACTTTGTAACATTTTGACCCTATGACTACAAACAAAAGTATCGGACTAGCAGGTACTCCCTCCATTACAAATTATAAGACGTTTTGGCTTTTCTAGATACATTGCTTTTACTATGTATCTAGACACCGTGTGCGTAGCAAAAATTATGTATCTAGAAAAGCTAAAACGCCTTATAATTTGGAATTGAGGGAGTAATAAACTTCAATAGTTTCCTTGAATCAAGGTTCCTCACTGATACACACAACACAAAAAAAACTCACAAAAAACAAGCTACACGACATGTGCGCCAATCATATTAATGTTTGAGGATCAACACCAACGGATAATAAATTGCGTGCTGGATTGCAGATTTCATCTAGAAAAGAACAAAGCAGTTATAGTTAACCACCTGTTGCGTGCCATACACTGATGCATAAGGCCCTCCATACTGCGCAGCAGCCCCTTGTCCTGCACGCGCGCCAAACCGACCACCATCAGTGCCACCTGCCGCTGTCGGGGCTGCAAATCCAGTGCTACTAGGCTGAAATAGAGAAAACATTCCAGCCAAAGTGGCGGGAACGCAAATGATTATTCATAACGAATCTGCGCCCAGCAACAAAAGAAAGCAGCCAGATCCTTCACAGAGCCTTACGATTTGGCCGTACGGCTGCTGCCCGCCATAAGGCGGCTGCTGGCCATAGTGATTGGGCCCTTTGGGAGGAAACATGGCGGTCGCGCCCACCTAGGGGCTCCTGCACGGGCACGAGACCCGGACGAAACAATCCACGCGCACGAACAAGCGCCTGAGAGGAAAGAAGGAAACCCTAGATGTTTTAGCACCAAAAAGAAACGAGACTACAACGAGTCCAACCCAATACAGCCACCGTATCTGCAGATTCGATCCACTGCCCGATGCATGGGCTAGGGTTTACCCGCGAGATGGAAGTGGAGGCCAGATGGCGTCGGATGGAAGTGAATCCCCCGTAGGCCACGGCTTCAGGACAGTGCCGGGCCGGCGGCCGGAACCCGGAGGCAACGGTTGGCAGCGGAAGAGCGGCGAGGGTTGGCGGCGGGCGGCGGGCGGCGGGAGGGTTTCGGCCAGGGGTTCGGAGAGCGCGAGATAGGGGTGTAGCCTGTTGCGCCTGTACGACCAGGATGCTCCGTTATTATTTTGCTCGATTTTGCAAAAGCTACGTATATATTGTAAATTCGACAATTCTGTGCCCCTTGATGGGCTCATCATGGGCCTCGCATACTCCTATTTTACCGTAGATCAACTCCATTAGTCTAAATATGCAACCTATGCTCAATTTGAGCTGTGGAGGCTAAAAAAACAAACTCTAGCAACTACATATTAGACTACCTAAATTTGTTGGTCCAATAAATTTCTCCTCTCCCTATCTACGCTCAACAAATCAGGCTACCTATTTTTCTCCCGCCCACGCGCACCTTTCTCTCCTCACCCCGCTCGCTTGCATGGGCTCCCCGGTGGCACCCGCACCCTCCTTGCGCGCAGGTCTACTGGTTTAGTATTATGCATGCTACCAAACACTCTCCTCAACGCGCTCACTCGCACAGGCTCCGGGTGGCACCCGTCCCCGTCGTGCACCCTCCGTGCCGCGCAAGTCTACCGGCTTAGGATTATGCATGCTACCAAACACTAGAAATGAGAAATGTTTCCCTATATATATGCAATCCAATTTCCAATACAAGCCAACCAAACACCACTTTCATTGTATTAGGCTACGCTGGATTAGGTTAATCTCCAATAGACATTATGCAAGATAGATCAATACAGACAACCAATTAGACTCACAGTGTCTTCAGAGTAGTTGATTTATTTAATATCCAAGTGCTCACCAAGAAGGGTAAAGAAAAAATCAGTTTGTTACAGCAGCACTGTCAAGTAAGTTTTGCATCACTCCACCACTGTAGTCTGTAGTACCAAACATCTCACACCTAGTAACAGCTTGCTTTGTCAGCCGGATTATCAAAGTCCAACAAAATAAGGTGGATGCCACCCACCGAAGTTCTATAATTGGGTACAGGCAGAATATGACAAATTGCTCAATCCAACTCAGATCTGTTCTGCTGAGCGCATCAACGAGAACTGATGCATACAACCAGAGCTGACACCACAACATACCACCAACCATATGATAAAAAACCGCTAACAAAAGGGAGGCTTCTGCAACAATTGACTGCCATCTGAACTTACTTAGAAGGCCGCAATGGTTCGCCAATCTTACTTACAACCTGATAAAAAATGGAAATGTTGAGGCCCTAACTTTTGGCAACAACTCATCTTCCCTTATTATTTCTTATCTCTTCAACAAATAATCTGTGACAATTTACAACTGTTTTAAGGCTACAAATCAATGGAATCGACCCCCCACCCAACCCTGACCCTACTAACCTCTTGTCTATGTACATCGCGGAAACAACAGCTATGTCAACTTCACCACAAAAAAATCAAGGGATGCGCATCAGTTCCTACGCCTGCTCATCATCTGTTCCTATGCTTTGAGGTTGACTCGCGTCTTGATTGGCTTTAGCTTAACCCCCATGCTCTCAGGAGAGAGGAGCTCCGGTGATATGCAAAACGGATTCAGAGGGCTGCGAGGGCTACAGTTTATCTGGCTTGGCCTGTACAGGCCATATCCCATGAGGAAGTACTCCATTGGTATCAGCATTGCATGAGGTTGCTCCTCTGTCACAACCGAACCACAAGCCTGTACCTGTAGAAACACCAAACTTGGTATGTAAAACCCTAAAATCAATGGTAAAAAAATCTGTGTGCAAATTGATACCTCCACAAGAGCGCTATATCGCCTATCAAGCTTTGCAGTCATGTGAACAGCTTCAGCATGGAACTGGGAATTCTCACCAACAAAAATTAGTGTTCTGCACTGTAGTTGCTTCAGGTTCTCTGTCAAGTCTTTTCTCCTGTATAAAGCATGGCAAAATATTTGGTTCCACTCATCCACTGACTCAGGTATGACCATATGAGTTGATCATATAAGCTTTAGAGATAAAAAGGACATACTCATTGATAGTTTGGATAAATCTCCACACATTCATGCACTGCCGTTGATCAAGAAACTTCATTGAATAAAAGGAGGGTTAAACATCATAAACAAATACATCGTAACTGATAATGAATGAAAGTCTTAGCGCATACGCTTCTACAAGCCTGCACAATATCTGATTCGGGTTCAGTTGAGCCTCCACGTACTCCCTAGGGATCATAAAATTCAAACAAAAGCTTTAAACAGCTACGCAAATATCACATCACATGACATAGCCTAAGCCATTTAGTTACCTTTCCAAAGTAGCGCTGCAACAAAATATCCTTCACGACATTGCACATGCCATAATAATATAGTAAATTTGACATTACCTAAGGAAAAAAATTGTCAGTACAGAATCATTATTCTGAAGGTAGGTTCTAAGAAGCTTAATATCGAATAACTACCTTATTATAAAACCACTCAGACCATGAGGGAGCTTTACATAGAGGTGAAACGAGAATAAGTCCTAGTACTCGCTCTCTATACTTTGTCTGCAATAAAGAAAAATTACTAAGCAGTTGTGCAAGAAGTACCGAACACACTAGTTTAGAAGAAATCCATACTGCAAATAGAGTAAGAATGTATGCGCCTGCAGTGACACCTAAGCACATAACTGAATCCAGTCTGGAAATACACAAAAAATGAACGAAGTTACTTCACAAATGTCGAGAGAAATTCTGAGAACTAACACTTTATTAATAATGTGCAAATATCTTACCCAAAAAAATCAAGTACGTCTGCGATTTGATCCGCTAAGTCATCAACAGATGCCACAGGTGTGCTCCGCAAAATCGGAGCAGCTCCTAACTGCATGATTTTTCCAAAGATCAGTAAACCATACAACCATGAAAATGTTGATTGAGAATCACCAAATGCATCATGCTAAGATAAACACAGAAAGAATACACTTCACTGTAACAGCAAACTGCACTGACCTCATGTCCTGGGGGGCTGATATGGTAAATGCAAAAATTATGAAGCAGCAATGAAGCTGCTTCAGGACAGAAGAGTAATCCTTGGAAGCAAGACATATCTGATCAACAATAAGGACTTAAGTCAAAGTGCTGTGGAATTCTTAAATGGACTAGCATAGGGTAAGCACGACTGTAAAACTTACGGTTCAAAGCAATATCTGGGTAAGTAATAAGAGCAGGCTTATCATGGTCACCATATATGGCAACAGATACAGATCCATGGTTGGTTTGTATATGATGTTCCTGAGGAAAACAAGAGGAAATTGTCAACACTTGGAAGAAAAGATGGCAATAACAATTACTAATCCACCAAGTTGTACTTCACACCAGATAAAATCTAAATGAAAATGATTCCCGTGGGTGGGGTGGGTGGGTGCAGAAGGTGGGCAGATGAGTGGAACTGTGAAACCTATTAGATTCATGTGCATTCCCTGCGCTTAAATCTATACCTCTATGGGGTGCTCAATTGTAAGTTAATGATCTGCAGAGCCATTTCTTTCTCCAAATGAAAGAGAAAAACCAGTAGTACCTAAAGATTATTGAAAGGAAGGGTTTGTAACCAAACCAAAGCAAAGTTTGTAAATCATGACTTGAGGTTATCTGATTCCTGCATGTTACACTAAGAAAAAAGCATAACAGCTCCATTATAACGTGGCGTGTCACGGTAATGGTTTCTAGACCACATCTCCTAAGAAAAAGGGGGAAATATAGCACTAAGTGCCAATAATAAGAGATTTCTCACCAAGCAAATAGTTAAAAATATAAATAGCAAGAAAAGCATATGCTAGGAAAAATACAACTAGCTGTACTTTTCCATCACAGGAAGGATATGTATGACAACAAGTGGCAACAACAACATCATAGCCATCCTAACCTGTCAGGAAAGAGACCAGTACACTTAATTATCATTCCTAATAATAGAGCTAAAAATATGTTTGAGTAATCCCGAGTGCAATTCCAATCCAAACCATTGGATCATAAATCCTACAGTTACCATGTAGGCCGCCAGGATCATAATGTGGACCTGGCTAAGAGAAGTCCAGTTAGCAGAGAAGAGGCTGCTACAGACATATCTGTGAGTGTGAGATGCAATCAAGTATAGAATTTTCTCTACTAATCAGTGGGTCTCACACTCCATATTTTGATATAGATTACTTAGCCAACTACACTGATTCTTAGACAGCCTTTTTGGCCCCTCTGCACTAACCTACTGATTTTCTCCCTACTTCCTTTTCACTGGTATTGCCAAGAATTATTTCCATACAAGCTAATGACGAGTGGTTTATCTTAAAAAGTGATACCGCAGTTCTGTAGCTATATGAAAGATCAAATTCAACAGCATCAGATTTCACATACAGAGTACATATTCCGCATTCCCCCACCGATGGATGAACAAAGCTAGAACAGCATCCACTCACAAAAAAGGGGCTCTCAATCCATCAGACCTTACTCCAAATCAATTTGCAGGCATGCCTAGAGTTTAAGCTTCTTCCACATAGCCAGGAAGGATTTAGTGCGTGGAACTTGGCTAGAAAGCCCAGCTAAAGCGCTAAAAGATAACAATTAATTAAAAAGAAATAAAGGGGGCCGAATTCTGATTCAACAAACAACACAGGTGAAATCCTACAAGAAAACAAGGCTTAAATCTGAAACCAATACTACAATGCACCCAAAACAAGCAAGCACAGCTAGTGAAAATAAAGAAATGCCGCTCCCCTTGCAACTCCTAACCTTACCACGCAAAGAACTAACTCGAAACCGAACTAAACCCCAGCACCATCAACTTCGCATCTTCCGGCCGTCCAATCCAAGCCTGTCAATCCGCGATACCCTGCCCGCCGTCTCCCTTCCCTTCCCTCCCCTCCCGAAGAACAGAAATCAACCGTAGCAGCGAAAAAAGCAAGGGAGAGTAGGGGGCTGCCCAAACCTTGCCGCCGAAGGAGATGCGCTCGACGTCCACCGACACAACGGAGCCGCCAGAGTCGCCCATACCCGCCGCCGCCGCCGCAGCCGCAGCCGAGCGCACGGGCTTTGCTGTCAAGCTGGCGTGGCCTCTCCTCTCGCTCCCTCTCCCTCTCCCTCTCCTGCCGCCTCCGGTTTCACCTACTACCACCCTTTCTTCCTCTCTCCAGGATGCTCCGGCCGCCGCTTGCTTGCTTCCCCACCTTCGCATCTTGGAGTTCTTGGCCTTTCGCTTATAAACCGAGAGTCTTCAGCGGCGCAGCGCTACCTGCGTTTTAGCCCTAGCAAGTTTCCGATTATTACGATCCAGTCCAGCTAACGGGGAAAGACGAAAGAGGAAACCGACAAGCCAAGAGACCATCGTGTATCTACCGCCGGTCAAGACTCAAGAGCACATTTTCCGCTGTACTCCTTCCACCCAAAATAAACGTGCTATCTCGTTTTTTCAATTAAAGTTGGTTTTCGAAAAAAAACTTATTAAAGTTTAACCAAATTTATAAAAATATATTAATATTTATCATGTATAATAAGTATCATTAGATTTAGTATTTACTCCTCGGTCTATTTTATTTGGCGTAAGCTATAATGATACTATCTCCTAGACTACACTTTGATCATTCATTTGCTTTTATATTATATTATTTATGCTTATAAATTTATAATCATTAGATAGTATAATTCTTTACAAATCTAATCATATAAAGTTTGTATTATAATAATTAAAAATTATTAGCCTAATTATTGGTCAAAGTTTTTAAAGTTTGAATCTTGATATGCTTATATGCTAGATAAAGTGGACAGGAGAGAGTAGTATACTTCTGTGATACATTTATTTATTAGAGATACAAATGTTAATACTATTTTCTATATTTTTAGTTAAACTTAAATATACTCCTTGGGAAGCGAAATGTGCATTTATTCTGGAACAGATAGAGTATACTGTTTTGACAATGGCTTTGAGTATACTTCTATGTAAATAAATACCATACATCTTTTTCGGACTCAGCTTTTAGCATATTTGTTTTAAGGTATATTTTGATTTCTAAGTATTGTTTGGGAACATGTAATTGTATGCCTATATTAGAAGACATATAAACATTTTTCCTAATTTATTATTTTAAATTCACTATTTACTAATTATATTAGGTATGGGACGTGCTTGGTAGATTTGCCTCCTTGCCTATTGTTGGGAACATGTAAGTGTATGCCTATATTAGAAGACATATAAACATTTTTCCTAATTTATTATTTTAAATTCACTGTTTACTAACTATATTAGATATGGGGTGTGCTTGGCAGATTTGCCTTCTTGCCTATTTTTGGGAACATGTAAGTGTATGCCTATATTAGAAGACATATAAACATTTTTCCTATTTTATTATTTTAAATTCACTATTTACTAACTATATTAGATAGGGGACTTGCTTGGTAGTTTTGCCTCCTTGCCTAACCTTGCCTGCTTGGGCAAGATTTGTCATGCCCAGTCAGATGAGCCAATTTGGCTCTCCTGCTTCAACAAGGATAATCTTGCCTGCACAAGAATCGAGGTAATCTTGCTCAACAACCAAGCAGGCTAGCTACTCAACTCCCAAGCTCAGCAAGGCAATATATCAGCCTGTTCGCTTGCTCGTAAACGATCGTAAATTTCCAGTCAGGGATAATGTTTTTCTCTCACATCAAACCAGCCAGCAGTAAATAATCCACGATACGATACGGCCTCCCGAACAGGCTGATAGTGTCGGGCAAAGAAACCAAGCATGCCCATAGGCACTTGCAATATAATTTAGAACTATGACTAAACATGTTTTAGTTTTTTTCTCTTTTTGCGCTATCCATCATAGTCGTTCCTGAGTCATTGCCGCGCCCCCCCCCCCATTTTCTCATGATTGTATTCATTTTTATTCCCAATAACAATGTTCTATTTTTCTTTTCTTTGGCTGAGAAATTCCTTTGTTTAGGATTGGATGAGCAACTTTTTTTAAATAACAGAGCACTTAATTCTTTCCGTATTACCATTTGATTATGACATTTGGCTTAGGTGAGATATGATGCATGACCTTGTATGATATGCACTCCTTGGTTTACTTTAGACCGTTAAATTACTCTAAAAATCTAATGGTGTATATTCCTTTTCTTTTTCTGATAATCTAATATTTCAGACTTTTGGCGAGCGTGATGCTCCTTTTAACATTGTTGTATATATATAATAGACATATTTCAAATTTTCTAGAGGCAATTATTGCCAACAATAAGTCGACTGAAAGCCAACTTGGAGATTAAGGAACATGAAACATACTCCTAGATTCCAAAGGCACACAATATTGTATTCCTTGCGCCTTTCTTGAGGACATCAGCAAGCGAAACGAGAAACTTGTGAGCTAGAGTTCCAGGGAATCACTGTCAAATCATTCTTGATGGGCATTTGACTCATCACTTGTATGATATTTATTTTGTAACTTTTTTCAATTCATATGTAGCTTTCTCTCATCATGGAGGGCTTAGATCCAACATCTTACCAAACTGCCAGTACGCGCTAGAAATATTGGTTGCGTCCAGAGATGTGTGTTCTCCGCTGTGGTGCTGTGGTAATCCTGGTTGCTCAGACGTCTCTTCGCTGGATAAATATTACAGTATATATTAGAAATGCATATTTAGAGTTGATGCAGCTTTCATGTACTGGGGGCATAGAAATTGTTTAGTTTTCTGGTTTGGACTGCTTGCTTGCATTACTGGCTCTTCAATCTTGGCATTCAAATCTACACAGCAAAATTAAAGGCAACCCATAGAGGAATTGTTTATTTTTTCACAAAAAGTTTGGAACATGAAGAAATATGAACTTCGAATCTTGATGAAACATGCGTGCGCATGGAGCAGTGCGAGGATAATCATGTCCAATTTGCAGTAGCTTGTACGATTTTGTGACTTAGTTATTGACAATATCTGATCTATTTGCAGTAGAATGACACTTATTGTTCAAATCGTACTTTGGGTCCCAAAATAGAAGATGAATAAATCATCATAAGTATTGAGATTTCAACCACATGAATTAGCAATCAGCTGGAGTGATATATACTTCTCTTCCTATAGCTAACTCCTAGCTCATCTAGAAAATAACCTTGGCAACGTGCAAATTCAAATCCGCCTGTGTGTGTGGCCACCAGTACTGAGATGTGTACGCCCCCGTTCCCTCAATTTTTTGTCGCGCGTTTCCAAGGTCCTAAAACATTTCTGACATGCATGTAGGACACGCTGCCTGCGGACACGAATTTTCAGCAAAATTAAAAGCAGATCGTGCACGTGACATCGAGAGGAATGCACGCAGCCACCAAAAGAGACGCGTGTGCTCTTGGTTAGGGTAGGCAACGCACAGATGCGATGCGAGTTCCAGGCACCGAGGCACGGGGGCAAGGGACTCAGGAAGGAAACATGCCCGGCAGGCACTGGCGCACTGCCAGGAATCCGACGACAAAGGATTTAAAAACTCCATCGTTTCGTCTCATCCTGCTGTTCATCGTTTGGACGTCGCTTTTGCGCATTGTTCAAAGTCACAAGTTTGTTTAAATGCAGGATCTAAAGTATCTAGGAAGTCCCGTGTCACACATCAAGATATCACGTGAGAGTGTTCGAATATTAATAATAAAATAAATTATATAAGTCCTTATTACTCCGCGAGACGAATTTATAAAACCTAATTAATCCGTTATTAGCACATATTTACTGTAGCATCACATTGTCAAATCATGAATTAATTAGGCTTAAAAAATTCGTGTCGTAAATTAGCCGCAATCTGTAGAATTAATTATTTTTTAGTCTATATTTAATACTCTATACATGTATCTAAATATCCGATAGAATATGAGCTAAACTTCAATGGAATGAACTAATCAGGTCGAAATTTGGGCGCGTGCAGTCATTACTTTCCAACCCACGACCCTCAGACCTCGTAGCTGCCCTGCCTACTAATTAACAAAGTCAACTGTGAGTTATAACTAAAGGACATAAATATTCTCCTCGTATTTATTTCACTTGATTTTGAAATGGTTATTCAGAATTCTAAATGAATTCAAATGAAAAAAATTGTAAAACTATATATATCGTCGAGTACTCCAACTTTGTATGGTCATTTCTCCATAGGTTGCTTGAAAAAATTTGAATTTCAAATGTAAAAAATTCAAACATAATTTTTTAGATAAATGATTTCAAATAAAAAAGTTGTCAATAGAAGATAGGAGTGAGGACCTTGCAAATCATAGGTCCGTTTTAGAGGTACTATGGAAAATATGGCAGTGGAACTATGGAGGATTTGGTCTTATAGGAATGATGTTAATGCTGGCGAGATAATGCAAGCCCTTCTAATATGGCAGGCCCTATAGGCCCCGTTCGGATGGTGCTATAAGTGCACTGTTCATGGCTGGTTTTTACTGTGCGTGGCTAATTTCCTCTCACAAATTCCTGCAGATTCCTCCAAGCGAACGGGGCCATAGCGAGACACTCCATCTGTCCAGGAAAGAATGGAATTCTAGCACAGTATTATAGTCTAGTATCTTAAGTTTGATTAATTATAGATAAAAAAAGTATCAATATTTATGATATCAAATAAATATTATTAGATTAGTTACAAAATGTATTTTCATAATAAATTATTTTGGAGTCGTGAATGTGAATAATATTCACTAGAAATTTGGTCAAACATGAACTATTTTTTATGGCACGCAACTTGTAGTTGTTCTTTCCTGGACAGAGGAAATACTATACAGAGTTCATTGATGACTATGATCTATGGAGTCTCCAATACAGTCACCGAACCATCGCCCGGATGGAAATCACCATTGGCAGATTATTTGAAACTAATGGTTCATTCCACAAACAACAAAGATCGAGAGGCTGGGGATTCTTTATTTGGGACGGACACGGAAGTGTGATTGGCTCTGGTGCTGGTAAAATTGATCACTGCAATGACGCGCTCCAAACTGAAGCTATGGCGGCCTTGCATGGTCTCTTGTTTGCTATAGATGCTGACATCTCAATGATGGAGATTGAGACTGATGCTTATATTCTGAAGACGACACTTACATCTTCTTTTGATATGGTGGTAAATGATGCCTTCTTTTGGGATATCAAGTTCTTAATGTATACCGAATTTGTGTCCGTGAAGGTGTTAAATATCCCCAGGTCATGTAACCTTGTAGCAGATGCTTTAGCTAAGATGGGTGCGTGCTTGGGGTCAGGCGCAGTTAATCTCTGGCCAGAGTGTAATCCTGCTGCTGTAAACTTTTTGGCGCCGCTGATCAGGTGTTTAGGAGCTGTATTCCTTTGGATTAGATAGATATACTCCGTATTGCTTTAGGAACAGATTTGATTGCTTTTTCTTCAGGTGCAATTCAGTTCAAACATGTCTTGTCTCTGTTGCACGATTTCTCTGCACCTGCGGCAGCTCGGCGGCAGTGCAGCAGCAGCCACAGACGTTTTTGTTTTTCAGATTAACAACAGCTTCTACTCGACTGAATTTCTTGCAGCTTTGAGCCGGGGAGCAAGGTACTGATACTGACGGCGTTTGGCACAATTTCTGGTGTGTGATGTGCACCTGAAAAGACACAGTGTTTTTGTTTCAGTGCCAAGCAATTCAAATTGTACCATTTTCAGTATTTTTTTACCATATATTGCTTGAATTACTTCTCGAATGGCACATGTAGTGTCGAGTAGTATATTACAACTACCAGGATACCATTTGTAATCGATCTGATCTGATTTGACAAAGTAAGATTGTTTCAAATTTAACTGTGTCGAAGACTAAATTCAAAGAAAAATCTTTTTACCTGTAACATGGACGGTGATTATGAATGAAAGGATCTTCTAAATTCAGAAGCAGCCTGGTACTTGCACCTTATACTTGTGAGTTATCAACCGTACTACCCCAGTTGAATTCATCAACATTATTTGCATGGGCTTCTCATTTAGCTAGGCCATGCTACTTATCTCCCCACTACATTGTTTGTCCATCGAGAAAGATCGGGCCATCCTATATTAAAAGCAAAATTTGGTAACTATATTATATAGTTTTTTTGAGAATTCATATATTATATAGTTGATATGAACTGAGCATAGATCAGTTGGTTAGGTTCCTTATGGTGAAACCTGCCCAGCCGGGTTTAAATCCTCGATTTGTCACGGGTACTCACATTTTCCTGGATTTATTTCAAGATTTAACGGCGCTATGCTTTCAGTGGTAGGCGATGTCCCTGTCGACAGCGAGGCGCCAGTGGTGACTTCGTGAATCTCGAGATCTGCCGGCTCAGTCTTCGGAGATGCTCATAAGGGTATAGTTTGCGTATGTATTCAGAGGGGTGAGTGTGCGTGCGTGTTCTGAGCGTCTGCGTTATACTCTGTAATTCTCAAAAAAAATATTATATAGTTGATTGACAAAATAGAATTATAGTAAATAAATTATATAACGTATCCAATTGCACAGTGTAATGTATGTCCATATGCATTCCAGTTAGGGCCTGTTTGGAATGCGGGATTTTTTCCCTATTCCTACGTTTTTCCTGTGAAATTGAACTGATTCCTGTGAAATTCCTGTGTGATTCCTGTGAAATTCCTGCTTCCAAACAGGCCCTTAATAGTGGCCACTCCTAGTGATGCTAGCTAGCAATTTATGATACGCCGTGGCTAGCGTTTGGACGGACGTGCGTGTTCGAAACCGCACAGCTCACCCCAGTCCGCTATCATTCCACCCTCGTCTGGATTCGCCCCGTCCCATGCGCGCACACCGCCCCAGTATCTACGTTCGCCGGTCATTGCTCAGGCCTGTTCCTCTCTCTCCGCGCGGACGACACTCAAGAGCCGAGACCCGGCGTGCCCCCGACCGGAGCACCCGTCTACCCACCCCAAGTGCCCCCGTCTGTAGCCCCCCCCGACGCACCGCGCACAGCGTCCTCCTGCCCCTGGCTCGCCCCCGACCGAACAACATAAAACACTTACAACATAAAAAAAATTTTGAATGCAACATACGAAAATAGATGAAACACTTAGAATATGCACTTGCAACATGTGTGTGGAACACATGAAATATCCAAAAAAATAACACTTGCAACTTTAAACCACTTGCTGCAACATAAGACTAAAACAACTGAAACATTTTGGAACATACTGTTGCAACATATGTGTGAAATATATGCAATATCCAGATAAAAAATGATTACAACATATGTCTGGAAACAGATGAAATATTCTGGAACATACTGTTGCAACATATGTATGAAACATATGCAGCATCTAAATAAAAAATGATTGCAACATACGTCTGAAACAGATAAAACGTTTTAAACAAACGCTTATGGTATCCATCTGAAAGACTTGCAACACATGCAACATCCCTCGATCTACTTTTGCAACAACAAATAGAACAATTGCAATATACATCTGAAACTTTTAAAACAATTAAAACATACATATACAACATAGGGGAGGGAAAGGCCGGGGCCAGTCCATTCCAGCCGCCGGGGTCGGAGCTAGCAGCAAAAAGGCGGCGCACGAGCACCACCGCCACCAACAGCGGGCTTGGCTCGGCTGGACGGGCGTACTAGCACCAGCAAGCGCGCACACACAACCACCACCAGCATCAGTCTTGGCTCGGTCGGGCGGGCGGCGCGCGCGACGGGTGGAGCAAGCACCACCAGCACCAGCGCGTGCAACGGGAGGGGTCGAGAAGCGCTCATGACGGGGGCAAGCGAGTGACGCCGGACGTGTCACACGGCAGCAACGGGGCAGAGTGGCATCCGCGTTTGAGATAGAACAGATGGAGTGGTAGCCTAAAAGCTCTAGTTTGGTTTTGGATAATTGATAAAACCCTAAGTACTAACCTTTGACTCTAAGTGAATATGAGACAGGTTGGTACACACCAAGTTGAAAGCATCTAGGCCCCTAGTTGGGTTTCGGTGATTAATGACAATACGTGATTACTATGACTAACGTGTGTTTTGCAGAGGCAATTAAGTTAGGTCACGGTAACAGAGATTTATTGGGCAATCATGGTGGTCATGCCCCTACGATGGAAATCGTTTTGGTTTTCAAAGGATGGACGACAAGGTTAAGGATATACTAGTTCTAAGTGTCGTTTGATGTTGAAGAGACACTTAGAGTAGTTTATGACTTTATTTTTCCTTTGGCCGTACTATTAAGGGGGGTATGGACGGGTAGCTTGAACTAGATGAGTCTAGTGAGTTAGGTGTGGTGCACACTTGCTAAATCTAGCACTAGGTAGCTCCAAAATATCCCTTAGATCCATTGGAGCAAACTTTATTCACGCATGATTGAGAGTTAGAAGTGAATGGAGGGTCAAATACTGACCGGACGCTGGCTTCGGTGTGACCGGACGCTGGCGCAGAGTCCGGTCAGTTCATTTGATCAAGGTGAAGTCATCTGAAAGTGACCGGACGCTAAGAGGTGAGTGACCGGACGCTGAGAGACATGTTCGGTTAGTGCTGACCGGACGCTGTCCAGCGTCTGGTCACCATTTGATCACTAGAATTCGGGGTGAACTGACCAGAGCGTCCGATCAACATGACCGGAGCGTCCGGTCACCCCGCAGAGGCACATAACGGTTCGTTTTTCAGTCGGTGTTATAAATACTTCCTCCATTCGTGTGTGGAGGTACTTTTGCTCATTCCAACAACTGAGAAACACCTTTGAGAGTGCCAAAAAGAGCAAGATCCTAGTGAGGTGATTGAGATTTGAGAATCCCAAAGAGAGCCCTCATTAGTGAGATTAAAAGTAGCAAAGTGTGCATCCACCCTTCTCATTAGGCTTGTCGTGGTCAAGTGAGAGTTCGTGCTTGTTACTATTGGTGGTCACCATCACCTAGACGGCTTGGTGGTGATTGGGACCTTGGTGATCATCCGGTAGAGCTTGTGGATGACCCAACTCAAGTTGTGAGCGGTTGTGGGTGATTCACCACGATGAAGAGTCAAAGAATCAACCCGTAGAGAGCACTTGATCCTTGCGCGGATCAAGGGGGAGCTATACCCTTGCGTGGGTGCTCCAACGAGGACTAGTGGGGAGTGGCGACTCTCTGATACCTCAGCAAAACATCGTTGCGTTCCTCCTTCTCTCTTTACTTTGAGCAATTCAATTTTTGTCATTTACATTCTTAGAATTGCCATGCTAGAGTAGGATTAGAACATAGGTTGCTAAACTTTTGTGCGTTAGATCAATAGAAAAACTTTCTAGGCACAATGGGTTAATTGGGCTAACAATTGGACTTAATTAGTGCAAAGAAATTTAGAATTAGCCCAATTCACCCTCCCTCTTGGGCATCTTGATCCTTTCAATTGGTATCAGAGCCTCGTGCTCACGTATTTAGGCTTAACCGCCTAGTGAAATATGTCTCACGGGGATGGACCTCCTCCTATCTTTTAGGGGGATTATTTTCCATATTGGAAAATTATCATAGAGGCGTATCTAGAAGCTCTAGATGTTGAAATACTTAGAGCCGCCTCACAAGGTTTCCTAAAACCTCGGGATGCCGCACACCCACAAGGCGATGAGTTGAATTACGAAAAATGGAATGCAAAGGCTAGAAACACCATATTTAGAGGCCTTTGTAAAGATATGTTCAACCGGGTGAGGAACCACAAAGACACCCATGCACTATAGTCGGACGTTTGTGCGCTCCATGAGGAAACAAAGAGTGAGCGTGAGGAACGCTATCATCTTGTCAAGAAAAAGCTTAACTCTTTTGAGATACTTCCTAAAGAATATATTAATGAAATGTACTCACGCTTGAATGCTCTTGTAGAGGAAGTCAATGGGCTTGGACTCACTCAAATGCAACCATTTGATGTTGTAAGAAAGATCATGAGTGTCCTCCCTATTGACAAATATGGACATATTATTACCGTGCTTCATCAAGGTGATCTTTCCACCGCTACACCAACACAAATCTTAGGAAAGATCAATGCTCATGAGATGTACATGCACATCACACCTCAAGATTGCTCATCCTCTTACAAGAAGAAAGACAAAGACTTGGTATTCAAGGCTAGCCAAGAGAAGGGCAAAGCAAGACTTGAGTACGAGAGCTCAAGTGATGATAAAGTTGATGATGCAAGTCTTGCCCTCATGGTGAGAAAAACCGCCAAGATGCTAAAGAAGCTAAACAAGAGTGGCATCAAGTTCGATGGTAAGGAGAAGAAGTTCTTCACTAGCTCTAGAAGGAAGCCAATCTCCAAGATGGATTGCTACAATTGTGGAGAACTTGGTCATCTAGCACACCAATGCACCAAGCCCAAGAAAGACAAGTTCAAGAACAAGTACAAGGGCAAGAAAGATGACTCAAGTAATGAAGAAGAAGATGGGAAGAAGAAAAACAAGTCATACAAGAAGAGAGATGGCAAGAAGAAGGACTTCCACAAGAAGAAGAAGAGTGGAAAGGCATACATCGTCGGTGATTGGCTCACAGACATTGATTCATCTAGTGGCTCATCCGATGATGATAGTGATAATGAGAAGGTGACCGCCATTGTTATTGACTCTTCATCATCTTCACCGCCACCACTGCCATCATCCTCTACACACCTATGCCTTATGGCCAAGGGTGAACGCAAGGTATCAAATGATGATGATAGTAGTGGTGATAAACATGCTAGTAATGATGATAGCGATAGTGATGATGATGAATATAAATCACCTTCTTATGATGATCTTGCTAGATTGCTAAAATGATACACTAAGATCATTATAAAGACTAGAGCTAAAAATAAAAAGCTAGAAGCTAAGAATGATTTACTTTTAGCAAAATGTGATATAGCGGAAAAGGCTAGTGTTGAGCTTAGAGAAGCAAATGATGCTATATCATCCAAACTCAAGGAGCTTAAATCTTCTAAGAAAGAGCTTAAAGATAAACATGATAAACTTAAGAGGATACACAATGAACTCATCACTAGCCATAACAAGCTAAAAGAAGAATATACAACTCTAAAGATCAATCATGATAATCTTGTTATTGCTCAAGAATTCTTATCCAATGAGCCACATGATGCTACTAACGATGTTGTTAAGATTGATATAGCTACATCATGTGATGATTTGATCATTGAGAGCATTGAGCAAAGTTCTAGTAGCAAGGGCAAGCAAGTGGTTGAGGCCGATGATTATAATGAGTTTGTCAAGCTCAAGAATGACAATAAAAAGCTCAAGAAAGATCTTGAAGAAATCAAAAGCCACAACACTATTGTGCTAAAAACTCTTGATCATGATGATGATTTGATGCTTGAGAATGATAAGCTAAAAGAAGAGAACAAGAAGCTCAAGGAAGAGAAAAACAATGATGCTCTCAAGGAAGAAAACAAGAAGCTTAAGTTAGAGAATGAACATCTCAAGATTGGATTGAGCAAGTTCACAAGAGGCAAGCATCTTCAAAGTGAGCTACTTATAAACACCGTCATGAAGATGGATAGAAGTGACATTGGGTACTTGGCAAGCCAAGAGAAGAAGGCTCAAGCTCAACAACAACACAAATCAAAGCCGAAGCCAAAGAGATGCTTTGAGTGTGGACAAGAAGGTCACTTTGCCCATGAGTGCCAAACTCCACCACCACAACCCTTGTCCAAGCATGCTAGACCTTTTGCCTTCAATGCTCATTACATGCTTAGAAAGGACTCTAGTGGAAAGATAAAAGTCATGTTCTTAGGACCTCCCAACAAGAATAGGCCTAAGAAAATTTGGGTAGCAATGTCACTTGTTGAGAAGGTGAAGGGCCCTCAACAAGTTTAGGTTCCTAAAGCTTGATCTCTTGTGTGTAGGTGAACTACAAGACCGGTGGAAGTCATTGGGTTATTGATAGTGGTTGCACACAACATATGACCGGTGATCCTCGTATGTTCACCTCACTAGATGAAGAAGTAGATGGATAAGAAAGAATCACATTTGGAGATAATTCAAAGGGCAAGGTTAAAGGATTAGTAAAGTGGCAATATCAAATGATCATTCTATCTCAAATGTGCTATATGTTGCTTCATTGAGCTTCAACTTGCTATCCATTGGACAATTGTGTGATCTTGGCTTTCAATGCTTGTTTACCGAGAAGGAAGTTGTTGTATCAAAGAAGGATGATGATCAAGTGATATTCAAAGAATTTAGATACAACAACCTATATCTATTGGACTTCACCTCCGAAGATGCAAATTTGAAGACTTGCCTATTCACCAAAACAACACTTGGGTGGCTATGGCATAGAAGACTTGCTCATGTTGGGATGAGCTTACTCAAGAAGCTAATGAAGAATGATTTGGTGAGAGAGTTGAAGGATGTGAAGTTTTAGAAGGACAAGCTTTGTAGTGCATGTCAAACCGGCAAGCAAGTTGCAAATACTCATCCAATAAAAGCTTTCATGTCAACCACAAGAGTGATAGAACTCCTTCATATGGATTTATTTGGACCAACAACATACAAGAGTTTGGGAGGAAATCTTTATTGTCTTGTGATTGTTGATGACTATTCAAGATACACATGGGTATTCTTCCTTCATGACAAATTCAAAGTTGCATCTTACTTCAAGAAGTTTGCCAAGAGAGTACAAAATGAGTTTGAAGTGAAGCTTAAGAAGATTAGAAGCGACAATGGGAAAGAATTTGACAACACCAACATTGAAGCCTATTGTGATGAAGTTGGGATCAAGCATGAGGTCTCCGCAATATATACTCCTCAACAAAATGGTGTAGTTGAGAGAAAGAACCAAACATTGATCACTCTTGCAAGAACAATGCTAGATGAGTACAACACCCTTGAAGTTCTATGGGCAGAAGCTATCAACACCGCATGCTATGCATCAAACCACCTATTCCTTCAAAAGTTTCTTGACAAGACACCTTATGAGTTGCTCAATGGGAAGAAGCCGGACGTCTCCTTCTTTAGGGTGTTTGGTTGCAAATGCTACATCTACAAGAAGCGGCAACACCTAGGGAAGTTCCAAAGACGTTGTGATATTGGTTTCCTTGTTGGTTACTCATCAAAGTCCAAAGCATATAGAGTATTTAATCATGCCACCGGCTTGGTTGAAGAAACATATGATGTGGAATTTGATGAATCTAACGGCTCCCAAGGAACACATGAGAATCTTGATGATGTAGGTGATGAACCATTGAGGGAGGTTATGAAGAACATTCCGGTTGGAGACATCAAGCCCAAAGATGATGAAGATGATGTACAAGTGATTGATCCACCTTCTTCATCAAGTGTGCCACAAGATGGTGAAAAAGATGGGAGAGTAGAAAATGAAGATACTCATGTCTCCCATGAGCAAATGGTGGTACAAGCACAAGATGTTGATGCTCCACAACCTCCCCCTCAAGTGGTCAATAGAAGAAATACACCTCTACTACAAGATCATCCACAAGATCTCATCATAGGGAGTCAATCAAATGGTGTAATGACTCGTTCACAAAGGCTTGCTTCATTTATTGCACATCACTCTTTTGTCTCTTGTTTTGAGCCTACTAAGGTAGAAGAAGCTCTTCAAGATCCAGATTGGATAAATGACATGCATGAAGAGTTGAACAATTTCACTCGCAATAAAGTTTGGACTCTTGAAGAGCGACCAAAAGATGCAAGAGTCATTGGAATAAAATGGGTGTTCGGAAACAAGCAAGATGATCAAGGCGTTGTTGTGAGGAACAAGGCAAGGCTAGTAGCAAAGGGGTTCTCTTAAGTTGAAGGTTTGGATTTTGGAGAGACCTTTGCACCGGTTGCAAGACCAGAAGCCATTCGTATCCTCCTTGCATATGAATCACATCATAAAATGAAATTATATCAAATGGATGTGAAAAGTGCATTTTAAATGGATTTATTAATGAACTAGTCTATGTTGATCAACCTCCCGGGTTTGAAGACCCTAGATATCCTAATCATATTTATAGGTTGTCCAAGACATTATATGAGTTTAAGCAAGTCCCAAGAGCTTGGTATGAGCGCCTTCAGTACTTCCTCATTGAGAAGGGCTTCACCATTGGGAAGGTCAACACCACACTATTCACCAAGAAGCTTGATGGGCATATCTTCATTTGTCAAGTGTATATTGATGATGTCATCTTTGGATCATCAAATGAAGATTCTTGTAAAGAGTATGGTGAATTGATGTCAAAGGAGTTCGAGATGTCAATGATTGATGAGCTAACATTCTTTTTTGGTTTTCAAGTCAAGTAAATGAGAGAAGGGACTTTCATCTCTCAAGAGAAATATACAAATGATCTTCTCAAGAGATTCAAGATAGATGAATGTAAGCCAATCAAGACACCAATGCCAACTAATGGACATCTCGACCTAGATGAGGGAGGTAACACGGTTGATCAAACTATCTACCGCTCTATGATTGGTAGCTTGTTATATTTAACCGCATCTAGGCCTGACATCATGTTTAGTGTGTGTATGTGTGCTAGATTTCAAGCTAATCCTAAGGAAACTCATTTGATTGCTGTTAAAATAATCCTTAGGTATCTTAAGCACACACCAAGCATTGGCCTTTGGTATCCCAAAGGAGCTAGATTTGAATTAATTGGCTATTCCGATTTGGATTATACCGGGTGCAAAGTTGATAGAAAAAGCACATCCGGAGGGTGCCATTTGCTTGGTAGATCACTTGTGTCTTGGTCCTCCAAAAAACAAAATAGTGTGGCCTTGTCCACCACCGAAGCGGAATACATTGCCGCGGGTGCTTGTTGTGCACAAATACTTTATATGAAACAAACTTTGCTAGACTATGGTGTAGTTCTAGAAAAAGTACCTCTTTTGTGCGACAATGAAAGTGCGGTAAAACTTGCAATTAATCCGGTTCAACACTCTTGCACCAAGCACATAGATATCCGTCATCACTTTCTTAGAGATCATGTTGCAAAGAATGATATTTCACTAGAAGGTGTAAGAACCGAGGATCAATTGACGGATATCTTCACTAAACCGCTAGATGAGGCAACATTTTGTAGATTGCAGAATGAGCTCAATGTTCTTGATTTTAGCAACTTCTCTAGAAAATGAGTTTGTGTTGTCCCTTGCATTGCATTGTAATATACAACATGTTTACTTTATGGCAATGCATTTAGGACTTGTCTAACATGGTTAAGATAACCGCCGTAAAGCGTGTGAAGAAGCTTAACCTTGGATCAAACTTGACAAGCAACTAGATTTACTTTCAAGTATTGCATTACATATGCATGAATATTGCTTTGTCGTTTATCTTCAATTGCCCTCTTATTGCCTATTTTCTTAAAAAAGAACTATAGCCTAAGGCAAAATATTTTTGAAAAATTTAAGGGTTTGAGAGAGGTCACTCACATCAGTCCCAATTGGTGTTTATTTGGATCTTATTGAAGTTGGGACTTGATTGGGAACAGGCAGCTCGAAGGACTTTGAAGATTTGCTGGAAAAAGAGTGACCAAACGCTGCACCGGACTCTGATGTCCAGCGTCCGATCAGTTCACAGGAGGTGAAACTGCTGCGAAGGAGTGACCGGACTCTGCTGTTCAGCGTCCGGTGAGATGGCGATTCAGCGTTCGGTCGATCAAAGACGAAGGAGACAGCTTGCACCAGACTCTGGCTGCGTCTGGTCGGGGTTCACCGGACACATCTGGTCGTGATTCTAGGGGTTTTGGACCTCTCTCGAATCAACCGGACGTTGGGTGGTAGCATCCGATCGCTGCCACCGGAGCGTTCGGTCAGTAGAAAACGTGCGGGATTCCAACTCTTCTCTATTTCTTTTCCCGTCACGATTGGGGGCCACCATAAATTGCGCCGTACCTTGACCTAATCATCTCATCGTGCCAATATCGTCGTTCCCAAGCCTCGACGCCGTGCCAAAGCTCGCCCATGCCCTAACCCTAGCGTCGCCGAGCTCACCTCCACCGCCGTGCTGACAGCCCGCACCGCCACGCCCTGCCTACGCCGTCGCACCCGAGCTGAGCCGCCGCGTCGCCATGCTCGCCCTGCTCCCACGCCAGCGCCACCTCCCTGCATCAGCACTACCGTGGCCCTGCCCTGCTTCAGCGCCGCAAACCCTAGTCGTCGATTCACTGCGCATCGCGAACCCTAGCTTCACAGTGCCTTCCGGTGGTTCCTCGATTGTCATCCCTCTTCTTTTCGGATCACCAGTTCGTCAGGTAGCAAGCCCTCGGTTCTAATTTCATACCTAATTGCTTGCTTTCTTAGGGTTTCACATCTTTAGATATATTGTAATTATTTATAAATCCGATCTTTTCTAATGTGCAGCAAGTCGGTGTTTTTGAGGTCTCAATGGCAGTTGTCAGTCAACTCGGGGCCAAGCTCGCGAGTACGGATCGAGGCCAATCCTCAGAAGTGACAGTTGGCAGTTGATCTTCATCAGCGATAGTTATTCTTTTTAGATCCATCAGATGGCTCGTGTCAAGAATGTCAGAGGTGGTCCCTATGATGAGGATCCGAGGCCCCCACCTCGCCAGCCTGCAGATACAAAAGGCAAGGCAACGAAGAAGCTAGCAACAAGGAAGCGCAAGTATCTAGATGCAGATACAGCTAGAGTAGCCGTAGTTGTAGCAGCAGCAGAGCGTGCAGAGGCAGAAGGTGCTAGGAGTGGAGTCCAGATCATAGATCAGCTCTCTGCATCTACGAGGGCTGCACTAGAGCAGGTTGAGCACCGTCATGGTGGTCCAGCTTGGACTATCATGGTTGTGGGACGGCGAGTTGTCTTGGATGAGAGTCATCCTCAGGTGGAGTCATAGCAGGAGCCACAGCTAGCAGAGCAGACTTAGGAGGGAGAGCAGGCCGAGGAGATAGAGTAGGCACCTTAGCCATAGTTACGCCGCTCTGGTCGTACCCATGCTCCAGTCACACCGAGGCCAGAGACACAGCGAAGGGGTTCTCGTCCGCCTCCTAGACCACAGGGTCCACCGCTATGGCCAAGTAGGTGCAGCAGCTCAGATTTGTGGACTTTATCAGTGGTTTCCGCCGAGGCCGGATGAGCGTGCATCAAAGGGTTTCTACACACCACTGCAGGAAGACTTCTATAATGCATATCTTAACAATGGGGCACTATTCAGGTCACAGAGGGTGTGCAACATTGAGTCCATAGTAGCAGCAACTAGAGAGCATATTCGCCCCTACCTAGCATATCTACCAGGGCTGACATATGTACTTGGACAGATAGGATTATATGTTTCATCTTGGGTCTGTCAGTTCTATGCTACACTTTGGATTGACCCACTGCACAGATTCATTCACTTTGCTTTCAGAGGCAGAGACTACAGGCTGATGAACACTAGGGTCAGAGAGATTCTCAGGCTTCAGGAGCAGCCCATCATGCTACATGAGGTTTGCTATGGACAGACAGCACCTCCTAGACGCCCTCATGGCGGTATGGTACCTCCTACATGTAACAGAACCGCCCAATTTATACAAGATCAAGTACGGTTGTCCCCGCTAACACGTTGACACGCGCATACTTTCACTCATATAAACCCGGTAGTCCGCCGAGTGTCCCGAAAGACCTCGGTAAATCAACATCACAACCAAGATCGCGTGATTAAGCAAATACACATCACATACACAGGGTTGCAGCGGAAATAATATTACAAATGAATTCACAAATAATAATATAAGTTTGGGTTTCACAACTGATTAGTGAAAACAACATAGCTTTCAAAAGATTACATTAATATATGTTCCAAATACATTGCTAGCATAAGTGACATCATCCGACAAAAGCATATAGATGAGAAGTAACTATAGAATCACCGAGCCCATCGGCGGTTAGCCACCATCTTCACAGGCCAAGAACTTCACCTGCAACATGGTGGGATAAACCCTGAGTACGAGAAGGTACTCAGCTAGACTTACCCGTCAAAACCAGAAATAAAGGACACCAAGGGTCATGCAAGGCTTATGAGGTGGGCTAGCTGGACACAGTCGCATAAAAGAGCTTATGAGCATAGTAACCAATTTAAACTTAGCATCAAGCTTATCATCATTTACCTGTCCACTAGATTAGCACCTGTACTAGAGCACTCACTTATTAGGAGCAAACAATATTAACCATAGCAGGTATAATAAGGCTGTCATCATCATATCATCAATTCTAAACCATTATGTTATTTAGTGTATCTACATTGGAGATAAGCCCGTCAAGTTCTCACTAACCGGGAGAGACGGCGACTCGAATCGAATTACAACTCAGCTGAGGGGGTATTCCTAACTCTCACCCTGGCATACTTTGCAAGGGTAGCCGTGGGTCACCTTTGGAACATCTCAGGAACCAAATTCGTGGGTTCGATCAGCGCCAGCACTCTCAGGGATTACCCTTCTGCCAGGACGATCAGGACTTTTAAATCACCTGCCCTTGGACTCACGCCTACGGCTCCCTTCCGAGGCGCACTTTATACTTATCGACTCCCGGCCTGAGATGAGCTACTTGGCTTCGCGGTCGGTCATCGGACACGGCCAACTAAGAGAGAGGCATGTGTTCAACATGAACAGGAAAGGCTCCAAGATTCAGTCCTTAATCGACACAGACGGAGTCACTGCAAACCGGCAAGCCTCCGCCCGGTCTTCATTTCAAATTAAGACTGGTTCTTTTCCACGATAGCAAATATAGCCAACCGTGCCATATGTATCTTCCTATATCTCGCAGGTGACAGAAAATCACCTGACTTCTACCGTGTTAAAGCAGGGCTAAGCACTACACGAGCCTGAGCTACATAGGATTCAGGGTATCAATATCTGGACAAGGATTGGGTAACCAATGCAGCAAGTGTTTGCATCCAACACCTAAACTTAATGCAACAATATATATATGTAACAATAATACTGTAACTGCATTTCGAAAATTAGGAGGCTTAATGTGCTCCGGGGCTTGCCTGGGATCCGACACAAGTCAGTGTTAGGTAGACGACACTCGCTAAGTGAGCATCTCCCGTCCTAGCACTTGTCCAGTCCTTCCACCTTCGGGATAGGTCCACCATACACCGTCTTCGGGTTCGGCTCCAACATCGCATCCTTCACGTGGTGCATCTAGCGTACCTAGATGAGATGCAATATGCAAGTGTATGAATACATGGAAGTGCAATAGACAATGCATCGCATGCAGTAAGTAAGACAAGCACAAGGTTACATTAACATGCACAAGCACTTCGCATTGCCTACTTTAAATATCGCACAATTTATCGTCCCACGATAGCAAAGAAGACGACAACACCAAGCATGACACAAGTTTCCCAAGATCTCAGGTACTCTAACTCAACCATCATCAAAGGTATGAGCCACACTTAGCAATATACAAGCAAACAACTATAATTGGAATATGTCAATTTCTGGACATGCAAACAGCAGCTACAAGATTTAGCTATAACTGGAGTTACACAAATCCAATTGACTTACAAGAAGACATTCTGGAAAGCTTATGGAATTTTCTACAACTTTGTTATTATCACCAAAAGCTCATTCAAATCATAACTAGATCAAACACTAGCATCTTTCAGATCTGCTCAGAATACAATTAAAACCTGACCAAATACTTAAAAGTCATGTAACTCCTACACTATCTGGCCTATGACCTCAAAATTTGAACACAAGCAAGATCATGAAATTTGCTACAACCTTTGTATTCACTACAATCATAGTAAACATCATTTACACCACGAATATAATTGCACAAGCAAAACTGCAATTGCAACCCAACAGCAGTGGTACAGAAAACTGATAAGAACTTTAGAGAAGCACAACTAGAGTTCTAGACCTCCAACAAACATGAACCATGACTTTTTGAAAAGCCTAGGAAGTTACCTACAACTTTATTATTCTCATATTAAGATGATTCTACAATTAGGAGGGTCAATTAATTCAATAATTGCATCTCTGTCCAAAACATAGATAGAAACTGACATGCCACTTTAAACAGCTATAACTGGAGTTATACATGTCCAATAAATGTGGTTCTAGACTTTTTATAAATCTTATCAAATTCTAAACAACTTTGTTGTAAACACCTAAAGCTAATTCTACTATTAAGAAGGCCCCACAATACCAACAAGGTAACCCTGTCAGAGTTTGGGTAGAAACAGCCACTGATATTTAAGCAAGTATAACTCAAGACCTACTTAACCAAAAATCATGATATTTAGCTTTTTGAAAATCTTAATAAAAGTACTACAACTCATGTATTATCATCAAGTCATGATTCATAACTTAACTAAGCCAATTAATTCAATCATGAAGGACTATTCAGAGTTGGAGCAAAGCAATACAGTACATTTGTTATTTTTATAACTCTAAAAATATAAATCCTACACTTCTGAAATTTTTACCAGACAACAACAATCACCTTATGAGCACTCCATAAAAATTTCACATTTATTTGAGCAAAATAACTACAGTTATGAAAAAGACAAATACAACTAGCATTAAAAACCTAACTGCCTAAATATATTTTTACAGCAAACTATTTAAACTTAAACATATAATATTATAGATCTAGTACATAGAAAATTTCACAAGGATTCCAAAAAGTCATCATTTACTATTTTACGATTTTTCTACAAATTACTACGAATTTTCAAAGTGGAGCATTCAAATCTGTAAAAACCAGAGAAAAGGAATTGAAATCTTGCATCGGGGTCCCTGCGGAAAACACAAATTAAATACGAACACATTGATCCTTTTCGGCACTGTTCACAGGAGTCACTAGTCTTCACAAATCCCCCTGCCTTTTCCCTTATTGCCGCGCGAGGTCCATCTTCTTCTCCAACACACAGACGGACGCAGAGCACGCTCTGTTGCCGGCCAGAGGCCAACTTCAACTACCATTTGGAAGGCGTCAGCTGGCCCGTAGGGCGTCTTTGGGGCTTGGCCGTGGACCGCCATGGCCGCGCCTAGCCCTGACCTTGGTTGGTCAGAGCGCAGCAAGAAGCCAAGAATGAGAGCCTCGCCGGGCCGGCGTTAACACAGCAACAACCGTCGTCGACGAGCGAGCACACACGGTGGTCATGGCTCGGCCTAGGGCTTGGGGAGTCGGTCGCGGAGCCGTAGGCATTCACGGAGGCGACGCAGGAGGGCTGCAGGAGAAGGAACAATGCGCGCAAGGGAGTTCAACCATGACGACGGCCATGGCGGCCACGCCGCCGCGCACGCGAAGCGCGCGCGCGATCGGAGAGAGAGGGTAACGGAAGGCGAGAGAATGAGTCTTGAGCAGCTTCGGGCGCTCGATTTGGAAGAAGCGAGGGCATGAGGCAGTAGCGTGGCGCGGTGCTTGGCCTTGCGCGTCGACCATGGCGGGAGTGCTCAGGCATGGCGGCGGCCACGCCACAGACACGCCACCGCCCATTGGGGCATTTAACCGAGCACGTGGCGGGCGAGAGACGTGGGCAAGGTGGAACGCCGTTTTGGGCCGCCTCCAAGCCGAATTAGACATTGGGCCATAAACGAAGTTTTACACCTCGGCCTGCTCTACGTTTCTTATTTAAGGTGCCCGGCCATTTGAGCTTCGTAACAAGTGGATAATTAAGCTCCAAAATGATAGTGTCAATATGTTAACAATGATCATCACGGAAACTCGCTTTGGAGGTCGAAACTTCGGTCAAACTCAGTGCAACTTTTTGTATGCTCTTCTCCATAATATAACCTTCAACTTTTATTTTGGACCAACTCAAGTTGCTTAGCAAAATTTGGAGAACGCGGGATGTCAATGTCGATGTCGTTGAATTCCGGATCGCAAACACCGCTCGACCGATTTCAGCTTTTCTATTAGACTTTGAGCCTTGTTTTGATCCATTTCAAAACCGAATCATGACTTGGTCTTTTAACAAAGTTTGTTATAATCAAACTTTTATTCAACTTTCATTTTTGGTCAAACCTCATATCTGGTCCAGAAGTCAACTTTATTTCTCGGTCAACGCAAAGCCCTTTTTGCTATGGAATCTAGGGTTTCCATGATTTTCGGATATTTTCTCCATCTTTGCTCAACACGAACCCTTCATAACTTTTGTTGTAGAGTTCAATTAGAGTTGTTAGAGCAAGGTGGCAAGGTTTGGTTGATGACCTATATTTCCATTCACTCAATAGTGCAATTCAAGCACTTAGTAAAGTCATTCCAATAAGGATATAACTTATCATTTCATGTGATTTTTTGATTCCAAACTTCATGAAACTTTTCCAGTGATCCATATAGATGGGTATTGATGTGAGACACATGAAGATATTTCAATAACACCAGCCAAGCATATATCTTTAAAAGGGCCTATATGTAAAGCAAGGGTGCAACATCTGAGTTTAGGTTGGGGCTCATTCCCATAGGTTTGACCTTGACATCTCCATCACCACTTATCATGCCATGGTTGAGTTTAAACTCATTGCTTAACTGGTGATAAACACCTAGGGTGTTACACTACAGATCTAGTCCGCCACTGCTTCAAAGAGCCTTTTGGTGAGGGGTCGAGCAGGACTCCAAGTGATCTCACTCCTATAGCTAGAGTGCTAGATGCTATTATGAGGAGGACCCTAATTCCGAGGATTGGGTATCACGAGGGCTTGACTCGCATTCAGTTATGGCTTCTAAACTCTCTGATGTAGCAGACTGTGTGTTGACATTTGGGATCTCCTTCTATCAGAGATGGAGGATACTATTGTTGAGGGGTTCAGAGGTCATCGTCAGTTGCCCTATGCTCACTGGATCACATTTCTTATTCATAGGGCAGTTACAGTGAGGCCGCCTGAGATGCTAGCTAAGTACAGTGGTGCTACTATAGAGTTCCCTGCATACAACCTGACTTAGATGATCCGCCATAGTACACCGAGTGCACCTAGCCAGCCACGCCGTCGTCCAGAGGTGCCAGAGACTGCAGCTTAGTAGGATGATATTATCAGGGGCATAGCAACTGCTGAGGAGCAGTTA
This sequence comes from Miscanthus lutarioriparius, assembly GCA_904845875.1. Classification (NCBI taxonomy): domain Eukaryota; kingdom Viridiplantae; phylum Streptophyta; class Magnoliopsida; order Poales; family Poaceae; genus Miscanthus; species Miscanthus lutarioriparius. The sequence continues at coordinate 27,439,856 of CAJGYO010000019.1, read as the reverse complement.
GATGCTCAGTAGGAGGGGATAGTCGAGAGTGACCCCAGTGACAGCTCAGATGAGGACTACCGGGACATTCCTCATATGCCTCCACGTCGACATGACCATGAGGCTGGTAGCTCTAGTTCAGCTCCACCTGCACCACAGACAGACCCCGCTCTACTTGCCATACTTGAGCGGAAGAGGTAGGATCAAGCACGCCAGGCTCAGGAGACTGCTGCTACATTTGCATAATTCCAAACTCGGTAGGATGAGTTTCAGCGGCAGCAGCAACAACAGGCCATGCATCAGCAGCAGCTTCTCATGCAGCAGCAGCTACTTGGGTTTTTGCAGCATGTTGTGACAGCTATTGGGGTTCCACCACCACATCCTTCACCCCAGCTTGGTCAGACTGCCACCGCTTCTATGACTCCAGCTTTATAGCCTAGTGGGCTTCAGAGTTAGGGACAACCACCAGCATAGTTTGCTTCACCTACAGAGCAGGTGTCCTAGTGGTTTGCCTCACCACTGCTAGCCCCACAGTTCACACCTCTTCAGACGGGCTTCACACCGGCTCAGACTTCCTTGCTGCTTGTGCCAGAGACTACAGTGTCTAGAAGCCTTGGTGCTTCCTTTAGTGAGTTGACAGGGTAGCCTACTCCGCCATATCTACATGTCCTAGGTCCTTCTATAGTTGCACCTATTATTGGAACTACAGAGATGCTCCCTTCTTCTGTTCCATCATCAGAGCAGGCTGCTACAGTCATACCTGCACAGTCTACAGCAGCTCCAGTTGTTGATCAGACCCATACCTCTTCAATGTCGCTTCTAGCTACAGAGGGTCATACAGCTCAGAGCTCAGGGTCAGATGATGATGGCACATAGTTTTAGCTCGCTCCTCGTACCTCAGTGCCCGGCTCATCCGCTGCAGCTCTGCCGACCGACCCTTATATTTTGGTGTTTGACGCCAAACGGGGAGAGGGATCGAGTATGTTAGTCTTAGGGGGAGCGACATATCTAGGGGGAGCTTAGTTTATCTATTAGATTATCTATTACATTTGGAGTTTTATGTGTGATACACTATTATGCATTCGTGTGTTTACTTTTATGCATCAAACTATATTTATGTGATAGTGATGTCTACATGATCATGATATATGACATATGTGTTCTCTACTTTGAATTATTTATATGTCATATCACTTGTGCTATGCTCATTTGCTTTGCTTTCGCATTTTACTCCGATACAAATGAGCTTTATTACTTGTACTCATGCTTATTTCATATCTTTTGAGTACATTATGTTGGCTTGGGTCATATAAGCTTGCCTAACTCTTTTGTTCTTATTGTCAAAAGCTTATATGAACCAAGCATGTTAAAAACCTCATCTCTTTCACATACTCGAGGTGGTATTGTCATCAATCACCAAAAAGGGGGAGATTGAAAGCATCTAGGCCCCTAGTTGGGTTTCGGTGATTAATGACAATATGTGATTACTGTGACTAACGTGTGTTTTGCAGAGGCAATTAAGTTAGGTCACGATAATGGAGATCGATTGGGCAATCATGGTGGTCATGCCCCTACGATGGAAATCATTTCAGTTTTCAAAGGATGGACGACAAGGTTAAGGATGGACTAGTTCTAAGTGTCGTTTGGTGTTGAAGAGACACTTAGAGTAGTTTAGGACTTTGTTTTTCCTTTGGCCGTACTATTAAGGGGGGTATGGATGGGTAGCTTGACCTAGGTGAGTCTAGTCAGTTAGGTGTGGTGCACACTTGCTAAATCTAGCACTAGGTAGCTCTAAAATAGCCCTTAGATCCATTGGAGCAAACTTCATTCACGCATGATTGAGAGTTGGAAGTGAATGGAGGGTCAAATACTGACCGGACGCTGGCTTTGGTGTGACCAGACACTGGCGCAGAGTCTGGTCAGTTCATTTGATCAAGGTGAAGTCATCTTGAAGTGACCGGACGCTGAGGGCCAGCGTCCGATCGACTCCAGTAAGGTTCCAGAGAGGGAAAATCACGACCGGACGTGTCCAGTCCGTGCTGACCGAACGCTGTCCAGCGTTCGGTCACCATTTGATCACTGGAATTTGGGGTGAACTGACCAGAGCGTTCGGTCAACATGACCGGAGCGTCCGGTCACCCCATAGAGGCACATAACGGTTCGTTTTTTAGCCGGTGTTATAAATACTTCCTCCATTCGTGTGTGGGGGTACTTTTGCTCATTCCAACAGCTGAGAAACACCTTTGAGAGTGCCAAGAAGAGCAAGGTCCTAGTGAGGTGATTGAGATTTGAGAATCTCAAAGAGAGCCCTCATTAGTGAGATGAAGAGTAGCAAAGTGTGCATCCACCCTTCTCATTAGGCTTGTCGTGGTCAAGTGAGAGTTCGTGCTTGTTACTCTTTGGTGACCGCCATCACCTAGATGGATTGGTGGTGATTGGGAGCTTGGTGATCATCTGGCGGAGCTTGTGGATGACCCAACTCAATTTGTGAGCGGTTGTGGGTGATTCATCGCGACAGAGAGTTAAAGAATCAACCCATAGAGAGCACTTGATCCTTGCGTGGATCAAGGGGGAGTTACACCTTTGCACGGGTGCTCCAACGAGGACTAGTGGGGAGTGGCGACTCTCCAATACCTCAGCAAAATATCGCCGTGTTCCTCCTTCTCTCTTTACTTTGAGCATTTACTTTGAGCAATTCAATTCTTGTCATTTACATTCTAAAAGGAGGATCAAATCCTAGATGACTTTATAAAAGGATGACTTGATACCTTTGAAGCCAACTCTCATTTATTGGAAGGAATCAAGTCAAATGCTCAAGATGGCTATGCTCTAGGAGAAAATCAAATTGACATGATTGTCACCCGCACTTGTCGAAGATTGAAAGCTATGGCATTCGGTTCCAAGGATTTCAACTCAAGCGCTTCTAACTCCGCTTTCTTTTAATCTTGAGTTGATAGGTATGTCGTACTATTAAGAGGGATGCATCATGTTGATAGATGACTATTCATAAGTGCTCAAGCCAACCCATGTGAGGTTTGAGTGTTTGAGAGACAAGGAGCTAACTTGTTTTTGCTGGTTTGGCAATACCGGGTATTGATACCAGACGTGTCCGGTATTTGCCCTGTCACAGTAAATTCCTGTTGTTCTTGGTTTGGCTCATCAGGCGTTCCAACATGAGTCAGGAGTTCTAGGGGTCGGGAGTTTCGACGTCTCGTGTGACACTGACATAGTGACCATTGGGGCTATATGGCCAATACGGTATTGATACCGGATGTGTCCGGTATTCGCCAATGGCTAGTTTTTCAAAGGGGCTATAAATACCCCTTAGCCTCCACCTTTGGAGGTTGCTAATTCTGCTGACACTCTCACACGTTTTTGAGCCTTGAGAGCACTCTCGAACCCTCTCTTAGTGTGTGATTGATTCAAACGTGCAAAATCCATCTTGTGGGTTGAGTGAGATTCAAACTTGAGAGCAAGCCACCCTTGAGCACTTGTGCATATTTGTCGATCTCATGATTTGCATTTGTTACTCTTGGACTCTTTGGTCCTAGATAGCTAGGCATCGCCGGAGAGCACCCAAGAGATGTGGTGTGCCTCAGAAAGTTTGTAATGATTCGATTACACCGCCGCAAGGGAAGGAATCAATTAGTGGAAGGAGGAAAAGGAGTTGGAAAAGACTCCGGCTAGAGTGGCCTTCGTGGTCCTCTAGAGCTGACCTTTGTTGGGTCGCTCGTAGCCCCTCAACGGAGAGTAGGTCTCGACGGAGGCTAAACTTTGGTAAGCTTAGGTGGCTTTGTGCTTTTGCTTTCTAAATTGTGTAGGAGCGCCCTCGATTGTTTGAAGTACTAATCAAACCATGTTGGTCATATTGAAGTGGAGGATCAAATCCTATATGACTTTATAAAAGGATGACTTGATATCTTTGAAGCCAACTCTCATTTATTGGAAGGAATCAAGTCAAATGCTCAAGATGGCTATGCTCAAGGAGAAAATCAAATTGACATGATTATCACCCGCACTTGTCGAAGATTGAAAGCTATGGCATTCGGTTCCAAGGATTTCAACTCAAGCACTTCCAACTCTGCTTTCTTTTAATCTTGAGTTGATAGGTATGTCGTACTATTAAGAGGGGTACATCATGTTGATAGATGACTATTCATAAGTGCTCAAGCCAACCCATGTGAGGTTTGAGTGTTTGAGAGACAAGGAGCTAACTTGTTTTTGCTGGTTTGGCAATACCGGGTATTGATACCAGACGTGTCCGGTATTTGCCCTGTCACAGTAAATTCCTGTTGTTCTTGGTTTGGCTCATCAGGCGTTCCAACATGAGTCAGGAGTTCTAGGGGTCGGGAGTTTCGACGTCTCGTGTGACACTGACATAGTGACCATTGGGGCTATATGGCCAATACGGTATTGATACCGGATGTGTCCGGTATTCGCCAATGGCTAGTTTTTCAAAGGGGCTATAAATACCCCTTAGCCTCCACCTTTGGAGGTTGCTAATTCTGCTGACACTCTCACACGTTTTTGAGCCTTGAGAGCACTCTCGAACCCTCTCTTAGTGTGTGATTGATTCAAACGTGCAAAATCCATCTTGTGGGTTGAGTGAGATTCAAACTTGAGAGCAAGCCACCCTTGAGCACTTGTGCATATTTGTCGATCTCATGATTTGCATTTGTTACTCTTGGACTCTTTGGTCCTAGATAGCTAGGCATCGCCGGAGAGCACCCAAGAGATGTGGTGTGCCTCAGAAAGTTTGTAATGATTCGATTACACCGCCGCAAGAGAAGGAATCAATTAGTGGAAGGAGGAAAAGGAGTTGGAAAAGACTCCGGCTAGAGTGGCCTTCGTGGTCCTCTAGAGCTGACCTTTGTTGGGTCGCTCGTAGCCCCTCAACGAGAGTAGGTCTCGACGGAGGCTAAACTTTGGTAAGCTTAGGTGGCTTTGTGCTTTTGCTTTCTAAATTGTGTAGGAGCGCCCTCGATTGTTTGAAGTACTAATCAAACCATGTTGGTCATATTGAAGTGGAGGATCAAATCCTATATGACTTTATAAAAGGATGACTTGATATCTTTGAAGCCAACTCTCATTTATTGGAAGGAATCAAGTCAAATGCTCAAGATGGCTATGCTCTAGGAGAAAATCAAATTGACATGATTGTCACCCGCACTTGTCGAAGATTGAAAGCTATGGCATTCGGTTCCAAGGATTTCAACTCAAGCGCTTCTAACTCCGCTTTCTTTTAATCTTGAGTTGATAGGTATGTCGTACTATTAAGAGGGATGCATCATGTTGATAGATGACTATTCATAAGTGCTCAAGCCAACCCATGTGAGGTTTGAGTGTTTGAGAGACAAGGAGCTAACTTGTTTTTGCTGGTTTGGCAATACCGGGTATTGATACCAGACGTGTCCGGTATTTGCCCTGTCACAGTAAATTCCTGTTGTTCTTGGTTTGGCTCATCAGGCGTTCCAACATGAGTCAGGAGTTCTAGGGGTCGGGAGTTTCGACGTCTCGTGTGACACTGACATAGTGACCATTGGGGCTATATGGCCAATACGGTATTGATACCGGATGTGTCCGGTATTCGCCAATGGCTAGTTTTTCAAAGGGGCTATAAATACCCCTTAGCCTCCACCTTTGGAGGTTGCTAATTCTGCTGACACTCTCACACGTTTTTGAGCCTTGAGAGCACTCTCGAACCCTCTCTTAGTGTGTGATTGATTCAAACGTGCAAAATCCATCTTGTGGGTTGAGTGAGATTCAAACTTGAGAGCAAGCCACCCTTGAGCACTTGTGCATATTTGTCGATCTCATGATTTGCATTTGTTACTCTTGGACTCTTTGGTCCTAGATAGCTAGGCATCGCCGGAGAGCACCCAAGAGATGTGGTGTGCCTCAGAAAGTTTGTAATGATTCGATTACACCGCCGCAAGGGAAGGAATCAATTAGTGGAAGGAGGAAAAGGAGTTGGAAAAGACTCCGGCTAGAGTGGCCTTCGTGGTCCTCTAGAGCTGACCTTTGTTGGGTCGCTCGTAGCCCCTCAACGAAGAGTAGGTCTCGACGGAGGCTAAACTTTGGTAAGCTTAGGTGGCTTTGTGCTTTTGCTTTCTAAATTGTGTAGGAGCGCCCTCGATTGTTTGAAGTACTAATCAAACCATGTTGGTCATATTGAAGTGGAGGATCAAATCCTATATGACTTTATAAAAGGATGACTTGATATCTTTGAAGCCAACTCTCATTTATTGGAAGGAATCAAGTCAAATGCTCAAGATGGCTATGCTCAAGGAGAAAATCAAATTGACATGATTATCACCCGCACTTGTCGAAGATTGAAAGCTATGGCATTCGGTTCCAAGGATTTCAACTCAAGCACTTCCAACTCTGCTTTCTTTTAATCTTGAGTTGATAGGTATGTCGTACTATTAAGAGGGGTACATCATGTTGATAGATGACTATTCATAAGTGCTCAAGCCAACCCATGTGAGGTTTGAGTGTTTGAGAGACAAAGGAGCTAACTTGCTTTTGCTGGTCTGGCAATACTGGGTATTGATACAGGACGTGTCCGGTATTTGCCCTGCCACAGTAAATTCCTATTGTTCTCGGTTTGGCTCGTCAGGAGTTCCGACATGAGTTAGGAGTTCCAGGGGTCAAGAGTTTCAGCCATTGTCGGGAGTTCCGATGTCTTGCATGACACTAACATAGTGATTGTTGGGGCTGTACGACCAATACGGTATTGATACTGGACGTGTCTGGTATTCGCCAACCCATAACGGCTAGTTTTTCAAAGGGGCTATAAATACCCTTAGCCTCCACCTTTGGAGGCTGCTGATTCTGTTGACACTCTCACATGTTTTTGAGCCTTGAGAACACTCTCCAACCCTCCCTTAGTGTGTGATTGATTCAAACATGCAAAATCCATCTTGTGGGTTGAGTTCGATTCTACCGCCACAAGGGAAAGAATCAACTAGTGGAAGGAGGAAAAGGAGTTGGAAAAGACTCTGGCTAGAGTGGCCTTCATGGTCCTCTAGAGCTAACCTTTGTTGGGTCGCTCGCAGCCCCTCAACGGAGAGTAGGTCTCGACGGAGGCTGAACTTTGGTAAAACATATCGCGCGTCTCGATCTCCCTCTTTGCATTTGATATTTATGATCCTGTGTGTTGCTTGAGCTTATAAACAGGTTACCTAAAGGCATCAACAACTAAGTGAAAAGGAGAGATCAAAAGGGAAGAAGAGGGGAGCTCATTTGCATAGCCCGTGTATACGGGACACATCCGGTATTTCCCACATGCGCTGAATTTATTCATTGTTCATTCTAATCTTTGTGTTGCAGGATTGTAGCTCCCAGATATACTTTATATACCTTGTTTACTTTGTTGGCTAACTCGTGAGGGGTTTATTTCTCTGATTAGGAGTTTCCAACCACTCTAATCATTTCCGCATTTTGAAGGGTTAAATTTTTAGAAACGCCTATTCACCCCCTCTAGGCGGCATCCTCGATCCTTTTAATTGGTATCGGAGCAAGGACTCACTAAAAGCTTCACCGCCATGAGAAAAGGATATCGACGCCTAATGAGTCAGAGCTGGTGCTTCTCCAAAATGATGGTTCAAACTTTCTACCTTGGTCAATTCATGTACTCGATGCTTTTAGAGCTATTGGTCCTCTTGTTAAGCGTATTGTGGATACAAGCATCCCTCTTCCGGTAGTTGATTGGAGCAACTACAAAAAAATTCCAAAAGAGGAAGAGATATGCATGCAACTCAGTGCTCAAGCAATTAATGTCATGTTGAGTACATTGAATGCAGAGGTTCTAGATGAGGCAATCTTCAATGGGCAAACACCTCCAGAGAGTGCTCATCTCATTTGGACTAGACTTGTTGATTTATACAAAAAGTCCAAATGTGATGAGGCTCATGAGTTGAATGGAAGACATGTCCATTGAGTCTTCATGCAGTGGAGAAACATCAAGGAACCAGCAAAGCATCGAGCTAGAGCAAGACACGCAAGCCACAGATGCAGTGTTGCCTAGCTACACATACTGGACGTGTCCAATATCACTACCGGACATGTCCGGTATTGGTGAAGCAGTAAGATAGCAAGTTGGCGTCTGTGACAATGATCAAGCTCAATGGCAGCCAAGTGATGAGTCAATCTCAGTATCTAATGATACTCATCACTTGTGTCTCATGGCCAAGAAAAGCAAGAAGAAGAGTAACAAGAAAGATCAAGAAAAGGAGAAAGCACAAGTGGATGATCAAGATAAGAGTGATGTTGAAGTTGAAGACAACTATAACCTTGATCATCTCAACCGCAAAGACAAGTTCATCATCAGGAAGATAGTTGAAAAGAATAATGAGCTTGAAGAAGAGAATGAGAAACAAGAACAATCATTTCAAAAGTAAGAAAAGTTTCTCATCTCCAAGTTGGAAGAACGAAAGGCATTGAATGAAAGGTATGAAAATTTGTCAATTGAGCATGCCTTAGTTACTAACTCCTCTTCTAGTGTGTCACAACTAGAAAAGGACAACATTGAGATCAAGGCAAGACTAGATGAACTATCAAGCAAATACAATGTACTTCAAGCTAACTATGTTCATCTCAAGTGCGCACATGAAAAGTTAGTGGAATCACATTTCATGCTTGAGGTAGCTCATGAGGTTGTGATCTTATCGGTAAAATCATCTCAACCTTCCACTCACACACTCACTTGTACACCATCTAAATTAAATATTCCTTGTACTAATGAGTGTGCTTCTCAAGCAAGCCAATCTTTGATTGAGCAAAATCTCTTAGAAAGTAATGAGCTCAAAGAAGAAGTAGAAAGGCTAAGAAATGATGTGATTCAGTTGAAGGGTAAGGAGGAAGCACAACCTTCTCAAGATAACCGTGAAAACATGGTGAAAAAGCTTAAGAAGGGTTCAAGCCATGCTCCCTCCAAAATCCTACAAAAGAATCACAACTCAAGCAAAGTCAAAGCAACCAAGAGCAAGAAACATGGAAAAAATTGTGCTATGGTTGTGGATGGTATGGGCATGAGTGGGCTATGTGTCCACACAAGAGTTGGGTTGACAAGGTTGAAGCCACCGATCAAAAGGCTTCTACCAAGGTGGCCAAGCAAATGAAGAGTGATGAACCAAGTGCTTGTCTCATATGCAAGAAGTTGGGCCATCCTACCAAGAATTACCCCCTGTACAAATTGGCAAGAAAGAAGGCACAAGTTACAACAAGAAGATGCTATGGATGCAATGAGATGGGGCACATGGTTGATAAGTGTCCCAACAAGCAAAACAAGCATAGAGCAAATCAAGGTCGTCTATGCTATGCTTATAGAAGAAAAGGGCATCTAAGCTATGATTGTCCAAATGGTAACATTCCTAAGCCTAACACATTTGGTTATGATAATATGCTTAGGAAGGCTACAAATGAAGTTAGCACTAGCAAGGTGATGTGTTCACCATAAACTAGTACTAAGGCTATTTGGGTGCCTAAGCACTTGTTGACTAACTCAAAAGGACCCAACAAGAGTTGGGTACCAAAGTGTGCTTAGGATGTTGATGTAGGTACTTAGTGGTGAGATGAAGTCTTCGGGGTGGTTGAGCAATCATATTGAAAATATTCACTCAATCTATCAACCAATTCTTACCATAACCTCTTATATGGTTAACCCAAAGAACAATAATGGTCAATTTATTTACTTCATCTTCACTATTGGTAACAAGTACTTAAACCTTGTAGGATAGCCACTTTAAGTTTAACTTGCTCAATAACTCACAAATAGGCATATTTGTGAAATATTAAAAGTAGCTAATTAGATTCAAATTGATCATTTGTTGCTTGCCATATGGTGCTTTTAATGGCTCTCTAGTAGAGCAATTCACTTGTTGAGATGCAGACATATAAGAAATGAAAGAGCGAGAATCAAGAATCACAAGCTGTGAATTGTCAGGTTCTGTCCTGCACGTACGCATATGGCAGGGGGCATAACCTCAAATGTGATTGTTGCTGAGTAATGATCATTGTGACTTCATATATTCTTAGATGACTCAGAAGCTTAGTGATTTATTATATCTAAGTGGTTGTAAGCATCTCTTGAACTCACTTAAAATGGCAAACTATGTGTTGGTCAAAATGGAAAGTTGACTCTCTCATATTCATAATTGAGTAAAGTGCTTGTGGCAAGTTATTCAAATTACTTGTAGCACTTATTGAGGGGGAGTTCACTCTTCTATTTTGTGCCATTGTGGACTAACAATCTCTTTTAGTGATCTTGTAGTCCTAGGTATGAAAATTGGATCCTTGTGATGGCATGACAAGTAGAGTAGTGATACAAGCATAATGACTATCATGCCGTGTATTGTCTTAGTGGACTCAAGGCAAAGATATGGATTTACATTCATGCATTGTAAGTGCATCTAAGGCCTCTTATATGCTAGAGTGTGCATTTGTGTGACATAGGATAGATGTTTTTCAAAAATCTCTAACTAGCATCTATAGGTGGGGTGAATTTGAAAAACCATTCGATTCTTGGTCTTTGTCTAAGTCATGCCAATTGTGATTATTGTTATCTTTGATTGTTTGATTCGCTAATCACAAGTGGTATGACTCCCTCTTAAGTCCACAAATCTACTTTGTCTCACTAAATCTATCTCAAGTAAGCAAAAGTTATATGCCAAATATTTGGAAAAGAGAAGAGCAACTATTGGCATTTGGATAAGAAAAAATGAGTATACTTTGTTTTGGATCAAGGATAGACATGTTTTTGGATTAAGAAGTGATAGAGAGGGTTTTGGATTTGAGAGACGAAAATTTGGAGCATCTGGGCGGTACCCGCAAATACCGGACGTGGGTATCCGTGGGGGATATATATTCCTGTACCCATTCAGCCCAAGTCCAAGGCCCATTCTTTCTTTCTCAGTCTCTTCACCCAGCAGCACCATCGCTCGCCCCACTCTCGTCCTCGCACCATGCTCGTCGTGGCTTGGCCTTTCCACGCCGTTGGTCGTGCCTCTTCTTGCTCTCTTTTGCCTCCATGCCGCTTCCTCCATCCTATCGCTCGTCCTCACCAGCAGCCACAGCAGCATCGAGCCTAGAGCCCTAGTAGCCGCATTTGCCTCCTCGGACCGTGGCCAAGTGAGGAGAAGGGAGAAGGATTGGAGGGTTCTCACAGCAAGAATCAAGGATCTCCACCGTGGATTTGGAAACAATTTTAAGTCTCCCATTCTAGGTATTCAAATCCTAGACCTCTTCCGATCTACTCATTGATGCTTCAAATACAAATTTCTTTGGTAAAAGTACTACATTGGTGATGGAGAAGTTGCCCTCAAAGTTTGGATTGGAATGATTGAGATTGAGGATAGGACCCTTGTTAGGGCTTGCTGTGTGTCCATACTGAACGTGTCCGGTATGCATATCGGATGCGAGCCAGCAGTGCAGGATAATCTATAGCCATGACTCAATTTTTTATCAATGTTGTCTCTATATTTATGATTGTTTGTCTAAATTAGTCTTGCGAACCTTGACCATGGTTGGGATAGGTGATTGCGAGATTATGGATAAATGATTGTATGTATATAGACAATGATATAAGAAATATTGATTGGGCATGTATCTGAGATGCTTTGCAAACCTTTTTGGATATAGGGCAGCAAGTATGGGGAGACACAAGGATGGCAGGCTCGAGCATCGGTCTAAGGCTTAGCACGATAGACCTGTTTCTAAGAAATACAAGAAGACAAGACAGGACATGCATCCCAAGTTTAGTTAGCAGGAGTAGGCTAGTAGCAGGAGACCCTCTAGAGCTACTAGGGGTGCTCCACAGTACAAAGAGGGTGGAGATGGTAGCAGCCCCTCTTCTGATGATGATGAGACTGAAGACTACATAGTTGAGTATAGGAAGAGAAAGAGCACTGACAGAGACTCAGATGTTGACAGTCCAGATTATGATGAGGAGATTGAGGAGGATGAGGAGGCACCTCCAGTTCAACACCCGCCTTAGGGAGGATTGCCAGCTCACAACATACACTTTGGTATGCTTAAGGTACATCATACTGCTATATCTGATTATGTTGCTATAGTTAATTACAAGGGAATGGATATGACTGAGAGAGCTAGAGAGCTGAGGAGGATTGATCCTAGGAGTCAGCCAGAGAGTTACCCTTATGATCATAGGTTTTGCACTATGTTTTAGCTTTATTATTAAACTAGTGTGATCCTCTCTAGAAACTCAGTAGTAGCAAAATCTTAGTGGATTGACCGAAAGCATATTAAAGAGTTGAAGAAGCCCTCTCTTAATGAAGCAATTGCTATTTGTGAGAGCAAAGGGATTTATGGGCTCATGGAATTTCAGTAGGATTGGAACTCTGAAGTAATAGCTTAGTTCTATGCTATCATGTTTGTTGAGGATGAGCCTAAGCGTATGCATTGGATGCTGGAAGGTTAGTGGTACAATGTTGACTATAATGACTTTGGAGCCTTACTTGGATGTTCAGAGGAGGATCTTCAGTAGGAGAAGATACACTCTGAGGGGATCTACCCACCTGAGAGACTTGCCTATATATATAGGGGTGGATCAGTGAGGAAGGTAAATAGCCTTCACCCCACCTACAGGTACCTGGATAGAATGTTTAGGAATACCATTGATTGCAAAGGAGGAGACAAGGGAAACATTGCTGATTATTTTAGAAACTTGCTCCACAGGATGTCACCTGGTGCACAGTCCTTTAGTTTCTTTGATTTTATTTGGTCAGAGATAGGAGTGTTGGTGAGAGGCTCCTCAAGGGCTATGGATTTGCACCCTACATCTTGTTTATGATTGAGAAGGTGACAGGACACATATTTGAGTATGACAAGAAGTACAAAGTCCTAAAGATAGTGGATGACTTGACAGAGGTCGAAGCTCCCCTACCTGGCCCGGGGGGAGCAGCAATAGCAGAGGCAGATGCACCTAAGGGTGGTGAAGCAGTAGGAGAAGCTTCTCCTCCACCATATACTCCTCCATGTTCATCTTCATGACGCTATAGCCCTCTGTCTCCTATTCGTAAGATGTTCAGCGCTATATTTGGGATGTGCATAGATATCCAGACTAGACAACAGAGAGAGAGGGAGGCTAGGAGGAAGGACACCCGGACTCTCAAGCAGATAGAACTTGGAGCTTAATCCTCCTAGGTCTCTGATTTCATATGTGGATCTCAGTGAACCAGAGATAGAGGAGCAGCGATAGGTTTGGTATGATAGGGAGTTTGCTTAGTTTCTTTAGAGACAAGAGCAATAGTATGCTCAGTAGGCTCAGCAACAATAGGAGCAGGCACTAAGCACCCTAACACCTTGCCACTATAGGCTCGTGTGTCTACTCATGCTCAACCACGTCCTAGTTCAATAGATGAGTATGCTTCAGACTAGTTGGGTGACCTCACTGGTGGATATAGCCACTATGGGTATGATGGTTATGACCCATCTAGTGAAGGTGGTTCACGCCTAGCTAGGGCTCCATGTTTAGATGATGAGGCTGATGGTAGAGAAGATGATGATGATTATGATGATGATGAGTGATCACTACTTTCAGAGACAGCTTGCAGCCCCTTTGTGCTTTGTTTGATCTTTTGGCGACCTTTTGTGGTGATAGATGACAAAGGGGGAGAGAGACTGATTAAAGCTTTAGGATGTTTGTTTCATTTCTTATCTTTGTACCTGGAGATATGTACTGCAACTATAGTTTGTGAGCTTTATTGATGTATCTTGAGTTTGAGATAGATTGTATCATGTTGAGATGAGACTATGCTTCATGGATGTATCGTTTGAGACTGAAAGTCCTAGTTTAGTTTTGGATAATTGATGAAACCTAAGCACTAACCTTTGTCATGAGTGATGATATGAGCTAGGTTGGTGCAATCCAAGTGAGGAGCATGGTGGCACTCAAATGGTGATGTTGATCACATGAAATGATGAGATGGCCACATGTGATGATGATCAAGTGCTCAACTTGGAAAAGAAGAAAGAGAAAAACAAAACCCTATGGAGATCAAGACAAATATATAATTAGGGATTTTGTTTTAGCGATCAAGACACTATAGAGAGTGTGATCATATTTAGGATAGATGGCCGCACTATTAAGAGGGGTTCTTAACTAGACAATTCGGTCATCTAGTGCCACTAGGTGTTGGACTTCATGCATTGCATTTAGGCCTAGTGCACATCGAAGAGCAAGCGAAAATATTTATGGAAAATGTTTTGAGAAATGTTAACTTGGCTCTAACATGTTTTTGAGAAAATACTTTGAGAGTTAGCATCGCTTGCAAAGTAGTGTTAGACTGCTTATGGATTGAATTTAGAATCGAAAACGCAGCTAACGGAGTTTTTTGCCTCGGGGTGGTCACCGCCATCGGTGCAGCGGTGCACTGCCCTGGCCTGTCCGGTGAGCGGCTGGCCGAGGCTGAGAGTAGCTGGTTCGGCGTGGTCACCACCCTAGGTGTGGTGGTACACCGCCCTGGCCTATCCGGTGATAGGCTGGACATGGCAGAGAGCAGCAGCGCTAGGGTCGTCAACGGACGTGATTGTGTGCACCACCCGTGGCATGGCGGTGCACCATCACTGCCTCTTCGGTGCCATCGCCGCTTTTTAACCAAGGCTAGGACTTGCTAGAGTTAGGGCCGAGAGGGCACTGCCCTGGTCACCGCCATCGGGTGGCGGTGCACCGCCCTAATTTTCTAGAGAGGGGTGTTTTTGGGGCTCAGCCAGGGTGGCATCGCCACCCCCTGTCCGGTGCCACCGTCACCCCTGTCCGATGACCAACTAGCCATTGGTCGATCGTTGGAATTCGACCGTTGGGGCACCATCACCCCCTGTCCGGTGATCGCACCGCCCTGTCCAGTGCCCTCATAGAAAGCAGCTCCAAGGGGTATAACGGCTCTATTTGCTTATGTGGCTATAAATACCAGGTGTGGCCGGCCTTGGCCACTCTCTTGTCACCTCATACACTTGTGCACACCCTTTGGAAGCTGAGCAACACACTCCACTCACTTGTTCACTTGATTTCATCATCTTGAGTGAGATTGGAGGGCCTCTAGTGCATTGCATTAAGTTGCATCATCTTTTGGCACTAGTTGGGAGATTTGGGCTGGTTGTGAGCTTGTTACTATTGGTGTTTGCCAACACCTAGATGGCCGAGTGATTGGAGGATCGTTGAGCAGAGTTGGTGATTGTCTCCGGCCTCGATCAGTTGCTTGTGAGGGGTCTTATGCCTTCCCCGATGGAGCGTCAAAGGCAACTCTAGTACATTGCTAGTGTCATTGAACTACCTCACTTGTGGGTAGGTTCTTGCGGTGTCCAATTGTGTGGATAAGGTTCATGCAACACCTCTTAGTTGCTGAACCACCAAGTATTGGTCGACTCAATGGGGACTAGCGTGCCGGCAAGCACATGAACCTCGGGAGAAAAATCCTGTGTCTCTTGTGTGATTGGATTTCTCCCGATGATTTGTTGTCTCCACATTGTGATTGGTTCATTCCTCTACGCGGCGGTATAATCACCCTACTCACTCATTTACTTTCCCATAAACTAGTTGTAGCAAGCTCTTTAGTGTAGCTAGAATTGAGAGCTTGCTTTGTTGCATAAGTTCATCTAGTGGAGCTCTTTAGTGTAGCAAGTGTGAGAGCTCTTAGTAAGTAGTGACTTAGCCAATTGTGGGCCTAGTGATTATAGTGACTAGAATTGTTGGATAGGTGGCTTGCAACCCTTGTAGAGCTAGAGCAAGTTTGCATTTTGCTATTTGTCATACTAATTAAATTGCTCTAGTGATCTTGTAGATTTTTAAATAGGCTATTCACCCCCTCTAGCCATATTAGGACCTTTCAAGTGATATCAGAGCCATGGTCATAGTTTGATTAAAGGCTTAACAACCTTGGTGCTAAATTATGGCTCAAGTTGTGTTCAACCATGTGGGGAGCAAACCACCGTTCTTTGATGGCACATGCTATGATTATTGGAAGAGAAAAATGAAGATGTATCTTGGTTCAATCAATGATCAATTGTGGGATGTGACCGAGAGTGACTGTGATTCTTGATCCAGACAATCTCACCAACACCAATAAGGCCAACAAGCAATGCAACACAATGGCTCTCAACACCAACTATAATGCCATTGATTCCAAGGTATTTGAGCAAATCAAGGATTATGAGAGAGCTAGTGAAGTGTGGAAAAGGTTAGAGGAGACCTATGAGGGCACACCAATGGTGAATAGTGCCAAGCTATACATCCTCAAGGACAAGTTGACAAGCTTCAAGATGAAGGATGATGAGAGCATTCTGGAGATGTTCCATAGATTACAAGTAATTGTCAATGACTTGAAGGCTTTGGGAGAGAAGATCAATGATGATGATGTTTCTCATCAGTTCTTGATGTGCTTACCTTCTAGATTTGAGACATTGAGACTGATCATCATTAGAGAAGGATTGAAGTAACTCACCCCTAACCAAGTACTAGGTGATGTCATGACACAAGAGACATACCGTGTGAAAAGGGAAGGGGTTGACAAGGATGAGAAGGAAGATGAAGACAAGAAGAAGAAGAGTGTAGCATTCAAGGCTAGCTCATCATCCAAGAACAAGGGCAAGTCTAAGAAAGAAGAATCAAGTGATGATGAAGATGCTAGTGACATTGATGATGAAGCCATGGCTCTCTTTGTGCGCAAGTTTGGAAGATTCATGAAGAAGAAGGGCTATGGTTCAAGAAAGAGAAGAGACAACAACAAGAGAAAAGATTATGTGAGAAGATGCTACAATTGCAAGAGCCCTAATCACATTGTAGCGGATTGTCCCTACAATAGTGACAATGATGAGGATGAGAAGAAGAAGCATAAGAAGGAGAAGAAAGAAAAGAAAGAAAAGAAGATGGCCTTCCAAAAGAAGAAGAAGGGTGGAGGCTATGTGGTCACTCGAGATAGTGATGGCTCTTCGGATAGTGATGACTCTAGTGATGATGACAAGAAATCTATCAAGAAAGCACTAGCAAGCATCGCCATCAACATTAAGCCTTCCATCTTCGACACTCCATCGACTTGCCTCATGGCAAAGCCTACCAAGGTAAAATATGATGTGAGTGATGATAATACTTGTAAAAGTGATGATTGTAGGAGTGATGATGATGATGAGGAGTACACCAAGGAGGAGCTCATGGACATGTGTGAGTAAGTGCACACTTGCTTTGAGATGAAGAGAAAATAGTGCAAAGATTGCACAAGAAGATCAAATCTCTTAAGTAATCCTTTGATAAACTTAAAGCCTCTCATGAGAGTCTAAGGGAAGACCATGAGAAGCTTGGTGAAGGTCACTCTAAGCTTGAAAAGTCTCACTCCTCTCTTATCGAGCAAGTCAAGAAAGATGAAGCCAAGAAGGAGCAAGTGATTGTGTCATGTGATGTGGGACTAATATGTGATATTATTGATGAATCTTTTTATAAGCCCATTGTTGTTGCTCCCACTAACCCTTCTTGTAGCACTACCACTTCTACTTCATCTTTGAGTGATGGTTTCACTTGTGATGCCTCACTAATGGCGGAAAATGAGACCCTTAAGAAGGAGGTGAATGAGCTTACTCATGCCTTAGGTAATGCCTATGGTGGAGATGCCCGCTTGCTAAAATGCTTGGGTAGTCAAAGGTTTTCTCTCAACAAAGCAGGATTAGGCTATACCCCAAGAAAGGCAAGGCGACCTTTGTCACTCTCAAAGCTAGCTTTGTGAAGGGCAATTGTTGGGTTCATAAACCTGGGGTCCCTCATGGACTGGCTTCCCAACAAAGGCTCGGCCCAGCAGGCAACATTACAAACAAACACACAACTCATGGGCCGGCCCAAATTACCTAAACGACAGGCTAGAAGGGTGATCCAATCACCGACCGAAAGGTCTGGCCGAAGAGGAACGGGGCCCGTTTCTAAACTCCGGCCCACCTCTCCGACCGGAGCGCTCGCTTCGGTCTCCACCCCGCCTCCAGACGGCCTCTCTGACCGGAAGGTCTGGCCAAAATACTACTTCCGACTCTGACCCGCGTCTCCAACTGGGGATACACCAAACCTCTGCTCACTGCTCTTCTCCAACTGGTACATTTAGAGCCAACTGGGACTAACTGACCGGGGACGCCCGCTCAGTAAGGACCAGGGAACGGATGGAGAAAGTAAGGCAGGACGCACAAGTCAAACTGCAATACTAGAGACCGTACCCTGCGCACCTGCCAGGCAGTACCCTACGACCCTCCTGGCATGATAGAGCCCAAGCAGTGTTGTAGGCGCCGACATTTTCCCCTATAGTATTGTGGGCGCCATTAACTCCCACACGGTAAGGCTCCCCCATGTGCCTCTAGGCGTCGACAGTGTTGTGGGCACCGGCATTTATCGTACTAGGCGAACATGGTAAAACCCCTTGCATGCCTCCAAGTATCAACAGTGTGGCAGGCGCCGACGTCTGCCATACCTGAAGAAGACAACATAACCGCCCATGTGCATCTGACATCCAACAGTGTTGTGGGCGTCTACCATCATCTTGTACCCGCCAGCATGGGAAGCAAGACTTAGCAGCAAACATACTCCTTCGCTCTCACTTGTAAGGCCATCCCCTTCATCTATAAAATGGGATGCGCTATCTTCCAACAAATAGGTGGATTTAGATTCATTAGATCGATTAAGTTCACTAGTACACAATAGCAGAACCACCAGGTTCAAACCACGAGCATATGCTCGAACACTTAGCTCATAGCGGAGCTCTCGTCGCTCTCGGCCCTTCCGACCAGAGTCCGACCGGACCTCCTGTACCCTCCATCTTTCTCCTTCTCGTTTGTAACCCCATTGCAAACTTCGAGCACCTAGGCTCAGGAATAAAGTCACCGACCGACTCAAACTGGACATAGGGCACGTTGCTTGAACCAGTATAAACCCTGTGTCATTGAGTTCTAGGCCACCTCCGATCACAATGTACGGCAAAACTACAAATATTTACGTGTTGGTCACTTTTTGCACCGACAGTTGGCGCCGTCCGTGGGAAAGACGTTGTACGTTCAACACTTTTTGGTCATCGGATGGCCCACTTTTCTGCCACCTTCGCCATGGCGGGCTCAGGTGATACAACTCGCTTCGGCTCACTGGAATTTCCCGTACTCCCACCTGTTGGGATGTGGGTTCCACCCGTCTCTGAGCCATCCCAGGCCTCCCTCTTTGGAAGCCTAGACTTCATCGCCGACCGGCTCAGCGTACTACACCTCCGCGAGGAGGCACTCGTTCTGGCGCCCGTCGGAGGGGCACCCTCCATCGGCTCCGGGACGCATGACGACTTCAATGACGAGGCATCTGCGCTTCATTCCAAGCAAACTCTCTGCTCAAACCCCGATGTGAGTAATGTATATACTATTATTTACTTGCTATTCTCTATCTTCCGCCAATTATCCGGAGGGACCCCGTTGTCCCCGCCGCAACCGCCATGCAACCGGTTCCCCTACGGCCTCACGTCTCCCACAAACATGTACGCCCAGGGGCTCCAAAGCATGCCGGCGCCGCCCCCTCTCATGTCCGAATTCGTGGGGATGGTGAGATATGCTCCCACTTATTTCCATGACCTCATGGATGACGATGTTGAGAGTGATGGCTCCAGCATCGGCGATGTGGCGCCTAGCCACCGTCCATCCTAGGAGTGCGCTATGGCGGATGCTCTAGGACAGCCACCGTGGTAATAGAGTCCTTGCAGACTCACCCCTCTGGACCCTCGTGCAGAGACCCCCACGCTCACATGGGAGCACGGCAAGGAGCTACGACAACAGCGGCTGAACCAGCCGCCGACTGCGCCAGCGCGCTCGGCGCCCCACACTGCGCTCCGTGCACATAAACCGGTGAGCGACACATGGGGTCACGCCCATCAGGTCCAGCGCAACACCATGGACAGGGGAAACGACCTCCCATAGTTCGCTCGGGCCAATCAAAACATCGCCGCTGCGGCAATGCTTTTGCGCGGCCTTCCCGAGCCAAACGACCCCCATGAACAGGCGATGCACTAGAACCTCTAGGCACTAGTGGAGACAGCCACCGTTCAACAGGTGGAGAGCTCCGCATCGCGACACCAACACGCAGCCTCTCTCCCCACCAGGGGAGTGGGGATGCACTAGACGAATTGCTCCACCCACTCACCGCTACAGTCGCTGAGTGCAGCACAGGAGGCCACATCTGCGCCTTGTCTTGACTTGGCGACCGCTCCGCTTCGACCGCTTGTACACAAGTGGCTCGAGCCAAACCAAGACGCTCGCAGCGTCATCAGCACACAGAGTCCCATCCCAGATGGCCTAGGACCACGAGCCTTTGTCCGACGCATCCAGAGAGCGCCGCTCCCGCAGTGCTCCAACGAAGGCCAAGGCAAAGGCAAGGCCAAGCACCAGGATCAGATGATGAGGGCCCCTCCACGCAGAGGGGGAAAAAGAACAGAAAAGATCGCCGCCGACCAGCCAACTCCGTGTTGGTCGCCATGGCAGATCACACGGGCTAGCAGCCCTAGCAGGACCTTCTGGGCCACTTCCATGAGCTCATGGAGAGCCTGTGCACCAACCACACCTACCCCGTCAAACACCTCTACAAGGACTGCGTGCTCCTCAAGCGCCTTCTGTGATAGGCCGGCGGCCCAAAGGAAGAAAAAGGCATAGAAGCAGCGGCCAAGAAAGGGGGCGTAGCGGGCAAGGAACCAGATGACTGAAGGTCGAGGTGATCCAACCGGACGCCTACTGACTAAAGGACGACAATGACAACATTCTCACCAGCGCTTGGAACAGCTATGCCATTTCTTCCCCTAAAATTCAGTCTTACCATTGTTTACTTAACGTTTGCTCCTATAAAAGCACCCCAACCCAAACACTTTCGGCCCGGGTCGCTCGGGGGCTCCATGGGGGTGCACTACTACCTCTCTTTTCGTTTACTATCATATGGTGAAACTCCTTCCTACCCAAACAAAAGGGTAGTTCATTCCTTTAAATTGTATTACGTAGCTTTGCTTTAAAATATTCTGACCGATCGCACCCTGACTCTACCTATGGTTATGAGCAGCTGAGCCTCGCGGGCCATGCCTGGGCTCCTAAGGTTGCATCCTATGTGACCAAAAGGATCAAGATGCCCAAGAAGGGGGGTGAATTGGGCTAATTCTAAATTTCTATGCAATAATTAAATCCTACGGTTAGCCCAATTAACCCCTTGTGCCTAAGAAGTGTTTCTAGTTGTTCTACCGCACAAAAGACTTGCAACCTAAGTTCCAATCCTACTCTAACATGACAATTCTATGAATTGTAAAGATAAGAATTGAATTGCTCAATGTAAATACTCAAAGTAATTACTCAAAGGAAATACTCAAAGTAAATGCTCAAAGTAAATAGAGAAGGAGGAACGCGGCGATGTTTTGCCGAGGTATCGGAGAGTCACCACTCCCCACTAGTCCTCGTTGGAGCACCCGCGCAAGGGTGTAGCTCCCCCTTGATCTGTGCAAGGATCAAGTGCTCTCTACGGGTTGATTCTTCGACACTCCGTCGTGGTGAATCACCCACAACCGCTCACAACATGAGTTGGGTCATCCACAAGCTCTCCGAATGATCACCAAGCTCTCCAATCACCACCAAGCTGTCTAGGTGATGGCGATCACCAAGAGTAACAAGCACGAACTCTCACTTGACCACAACAAGCCTAGGGAGAATGGTGGATGCACACTTTGCTACTCTTGATCTCACTAATGAGGGCTCTCTTTGGGAATCTCAAATCCCAATCACCTCACTAGGACCTTGCTCTTCTTGGCACTCTCTAAGGTGTGTTTCAGCTGTTGGAATGAGCAAAAGTGACTCCACACACGAGTGGAGCTTCTATTTATAACAAGGGCTGAAAAACGAACCGTTATGTGCCTCTGCGGGGTGACCGGACGCTCCGGTCATGTTGACCGGACGCTCCGGTCAGTACACCCCGAACTCCAGTGTTTACAGTGTGACCGGACGCTGCCAGCGTCAGGTCAGCACTGACCGGACACGTCCGGTCACGATTTTCCCTCTCTGGAACCTTACTGGAGTCGACCGGACGCTGGCTCTCAGCGTCCGGTCACTTGACCTTCCAGCATCCGATCACACCAAACGATTTCACCTCAGTCAAATGAACTGACCGAACCCTACGCCAGCGTCCGGTCACACCGAAGCCTGCGTCCGGTCAGTATTTGACCCTCCATTCACTTCCAACTCTCGATCATACGTGAATGAAGTTTGCTCCATTGGATCTTAGGCATATGTAGGAGCTACCTAGCGCTAGTTTTGACAAGTGTGCACCACACCTAACTCACTAGACTCACCTAGGTCAAGCTACCCATCCATACCCCCCTTAATAGTAAGGCCAAAGGAAAAATAAAGTCCTAAACTACTCTAAGTGTCTCTCCAACTCCAATCGACACTTAGAACTAGTCATCCTTAACCTTGTCGTCCATCCTTTGAAAACCGAAATGATTTCTATCATAGGGGCATGACCACCATGATTGCCCAATCGATCTCCATTACCATGACCTAACTTAATTGCCTCTGCAAAACACACGTTAGTCATAGTAATCTTGTATTGTCATTAATCACTGAAACCCAACTAGGGGCCTAGATGCTTTCAATCTCCCCCTTTTTGGTGATTGATGACAATACCACCTCGAGTATGTGAAAGAGTTGAGGTTTTTAACATGCTTGGATCATATAAGCTTTTGTCAATAAGAACAAGGGTGTTAGTCAAGCTTTTATGAACCAAGCCAACATGATGTACTCAAAAGATATGAAATAAGCATGAGTACAAGTAATAAAGCTCATTTGTATCGGAGTAAAACGTGGAATCAAAGGCAAATGAGCATAACACAAGTGATATGACATATAAATAATTCAAGGTAGAGAGCACACATATCATATATCACGGTCACGTAGATATCACTATCACATATATATAGTTCAATGCATGAAAGTAAACACACGATGAATGCATAATAGTGTATCACACATAAAAACTCCAAATGTAATATATAAGCTAATAAGATAACTAAGCTCCCCCTAAATACGTCGCTCCCCCTAAATCTATCATACTCGATCCCTCTCCCCCTTTGGCGTCAAACACCAAAACCTAAGGGTCGGTCGGCGGGGCTGTAGCGGACGAGCTGGGCGCCGAGGTACGAGGAGCAAGCTAGAACTAGGCACCATCATCATCTGATCCAGAGCTCTGAGCTGTATGACCCACTATAGCTATAATCGGTGCTATAGCAGTCTGGGTTGGATCAGGAACTGGAGCTGCTGTAGACTGAGCTGGTAGGACTATAGTAGGCTCTGATAATGCCACTGAGGAAGGGAGCATCTCTGTAGTCCCGGTAATAGGTGCAATAGTAGAAGGACCTAGGACATGTAGATATGGAGGAGTAGGCATCCCTGTCAACTCACTAAAGGAAGCACCAAGGCTCTTGGACACTATGATCTCTGGCACTAGCAGCGAGGGCGTCTCATCTGGTGTGAAGCCCGTCTGAAGCGGTGTGAACTGTGGAGCTAGCAGTGACATAGCAAAATACTAGGACACCTGCTCTGTAGGAGAAGCAAACTGTGCTAGTGGCTGTCCCTGACTCTGAAGCCCACTGGGCTATAATGCTAGAGTCATCAAGGTAGTGGCAGTCTGACCAAGCTGGGGCGAAGGCTGTGACGGTGGAGCCCCAATAGCAGTCACAACATGCTGCATAAAACCAAGGAGCTGCTGCTGCATGAGGATCTGTTGCTGATGCATGGCCTGCTGCTGCTGCTGTAGAGCCTACGTCTACTGATGTATAGCTAGCTGCTACTGCTGGATCTATTGTTGCTGGCGCTAGAACTCATCCTGCCGAGTCTAGAACTGAGCAAATGTAGCAGCTGTCTCCTAATCCTGTCATGCCTGGTCCTACCTCATCTGCTCAAGTATAGCAAGGAGAGTAGGGTCGGTCTGTGGGGCAGGTGGCGCTGAGCTGGAGCTACCGGCCTCATGATCATGTCGCTGAGGAGGCATCCAAGGGATGGGCTGATAGTCATCATCAGAACTGTCACTAGGGTCGCTCACGACCATCCCCTCCTGCTGAGCAAGCTCCTCCTCCTCTGTAGCTGCAATGCCCCTGATGATATCATCCTACTGGGCTACAGACTCTGGCACATCGGGACGATGACGCGGCTGACAAGGTGCCTGTGGAGTGCTATGACATATCATCTGTGTCATGTTATAGGTAGGGAACTCAGTCGTAGCACCACTATACTCTGCAAGCATCACTGGTGGCCTCACTGTGACTATTCTGTGAATAAGCCAGGTGATCCAGTGAGCATAGGGCAACTGCCTGCGACCTCTGAAGCCCTCAACTATAGTATCCTCCATCTCTAACAGAAGAAGATCCCAAATATCAAAAACTGTTTGCTGCATCAGAGAGTTGATAAGCCACAACTGTATCCGAGTCAAGCCCTCTTTGTATCCCATCCTGGGAAGCAGTGTCCTCCTCATAATAGCCTCAAGCACATGAGTAGTGGGGTTAAGGTCACTAGGGTTCCTCCTCGACCCTTCGCCAAAAGGCTCCTTGAAACAGTGACGGACCAAGTCAGTAGGGGGCACGTTGCCACCATGCGGGCGTTTGGGAGGTGCAGTCTGTCCATAGCAAACCTCATGAAGTCTGACAGGCTGCTCCTGAAGTCTAAGTATCTCCCTGGCTCTAGTACTCGTCATCCGATAGTCTCTCCCTCTGAATGCAAAGTGTATGAAGTTATGGTGCGGGTCAATAAAGAGAGAAGCATAGAACTAACGAACCCAAGATGAAACATATAATCCTGTCCGTCCAATCAGATCTGTCAGCCTCGACAGATATGCAAGATAGGGGTGAATGTGCTCTCCAGCTGCTGCAACAATAGAGTCAATGTGACACACTCTCTAAGATATGAAAATTGCTCCACTGTTGAGATAGGCATTGTAGAAGTCCTCCTGCAGTGGAGTGTAGAAACCTTCTGATGCTCTCTCATCCCTCCTCAGGGGAAACCACACCTTAAAATCAACAAATCTCAGCTGCTGAACCTGCTTGGCCGTGGCGGCCCTCAAGTCAAGATGGGTCACTGGAGGCAGACCCTGTGGTCTGGGCGGTGGACGAGAACCCCTCCGCTGTGTGTCAGCCCTCGGCGTGACTGGGGCATGAGTATGACTAGAGCGGCGAAGCTATGACTGAGGTGCCTGCTCTATCTCCTCTGCCTGCTCTCCCTCCTGAGGCTGCTCTATCGGCTCTACTGGCTGGGGTTGCTGCTGTGGCTCCTGCTGGGACTTCCCCTGAGGCTGAGGCTCCTCAATAGCCAGACGTCATCCTGCCATCATGACAGTCCCAGGTGGACCACCATGAAGACACTCAATACGCTCAAGTCGACCCTACGCCTCTGGAGACAGATGATCTGCAATAACAACTCCACTGTGAGCACCTCCTCTCTCGGCACGCTCTATGGCCTTAGCGACTGCAGCTGCTCTGGCTATATCTGCATTAGGGTACTTGCGCTTCTTTGATGCAACCTTCTTCGTCACCTTGCCTTTAGGATCTGCAGGCAAGCGAGGTTGACGCCTCGGATCCTCATCTCCTGGACCACCACCGACATTCTTCGTGCGAGCCATCTGATGAATCTAAAGAGAATCAACTACCGCTGACAAGAAATAACTGCCTCTGACACTTTCGAGGCTTAGCCTCATTCCGTACTCGTGAGCTTGGCTCCGAGTTAACTGACAACTGCCACTGACACCTCAACGACACCGACTCGCTGCACGATGGAATAGATAGGGTATACAAATAAATACAATATACCTAATAGATGCGAAACCCTAGGAAGCAAGCAATTTAGGTACGAAATTGAAACGCGGGCATGCTACCTGACGAACCGGCGATCTAAAAAGAAGAGAAGCAATCCGCGGGAAACCACTGAATCTAGGGTTAGGGTTGCGGTGAAGCGATGGCCCTGAATGCAATTGAGAACAATGCTTTGAAATCGATTTAGGTTACAGACAAAGCAATGTGGGTTAGGGTACGATGGCGATAGGACAAGGCCTTACCGGCGCTGGACGGCTGAGGGGTGGCTCTGGACCACGGTGGCGCAGGCCATGGCGCGGGAGAGGCAGCTTGGTGCCGCACGGGCTCAGGATGGCACGGCACGGCGGTGCTGGTGCGGGAGCAGGTGAGCTATGGCGACGCAGACAGGTGGCTTGGGAGCACGGGGAAGCACGGCGCGGTGGCGCTCGGGACCGTGGAGCACGACACTGGACTGCGGCGGCGAAGGCGAGCTCGGTGGCTGGGCAGAGGCGAGCGCGGGCAGGGGCTATGGCGGTGATGACGGTGGATAAAATAGGTCAAAGCCCCATCACTTTGATTAAATAAGGTGGCCCCCAGTGGATCAGAAAAGGAAACGAAGAAAGAGTTCTAAAGCCGCATGAAAACTACTGACCGGACGCTCCGGTGGTAGCGATCGGAAGCTACCGCCCAGCGTCCGGTCAATTCCAGAGAGGTCCAATTCCTCTGGAATTGCGACCATACGCGTTCGGTGGACACCGACCAGACGTAGCCAGAGTCCGGTCTCCTAGCCTTGATGTCTTCATGATCGACCGGACGCTGAAGCTCCTTCTGACCGGATCTTTGGGAAAACACTGCTTTGAAATTCCAGGTCACTCCTTTGCAAAGAAAGTTCACCCCACAGAACTTACTTCTGGACGCTAGACATCGACTCGGTGCAGTCATGTCCAGGCCACTCTTTTTCCAAAGAAGTCTTCACGGTCCTTCGTCTCAGCATGCATTCTCAATCAAGTCCCAACTCAAATAAGATCCAAATAAACACCAATTGGGATCGATGTGAGTGACCTCTCTCAAAAACCTTGAAGTTTTTCAAAATATTTTGCCTTAGGCTATAATTTTTTTTAAGAAAAATAGGCAAACAAGAGGGCAAATTAAGATAAACGACAAAACAACATTCATGCATGCGCAATACTTGAATGTAAATCTAGTTGCTTGTCAAGTTTGATCCAAGGTTAAACTTCTTCACACGCTTTTCGGCGGTTATCTTAACCATGTTAGACAAGCCCTATGTGCATTGCCACAAAATAAACATGTAATATATTACAATGCAATGCAAGGGACAACACAAGCTCATCTTTTAGTGAGGTTACTAAAATCAAGCACATTGAGCTCATTCCGCAAACGACAAAACATTGCCTCATCTAGCGGCTTAGTGAAGATATCTGCCAATTGATCCTCGATCCTTACACCTTCTAGTGATATATCATTTTTAGCAACATGATCTCTAAGAAAGTGATGACGGATATCTATGTGCTTGGTGCGTGAGTGTTGAACCGGATTATTTGCAAGTTTTACCGCACTTTCATTGTCGCACAAAAGAGGTACTTTCTCTAGAACTACACCATAGTCTAGCAAAGTTTATTTCATGTAAAGTATTTGTGCACAACAAGCACCCGCGGCAATGTATTCCGCTTCAGCGGTGGACAAAGCCACACTATTTTGTTTCTTGGAGGACCAAGACACAAGTGATCTACCAAGCAAATGGCACCCTCCAGATGTGCTTTTTCTATCAACATTGCAAACCGGCATAATCCAAATCGGAATAGCCAATTAATTCAAATCTAGCTCCTTTGGGATACTAAAGGCCAATGCTTGGTGTGTGCTTAAGATACCTAAGAATTCTTTTTACGGCAATTAAATGAGTTTCCTTAGGATTAGCTTGAAATCTAGGACACATACACACACTACACATGATGTCGGGCCTAGATGCGGTTAAATACAACAAGCTACCAATCATAGAACGGTAGAGAGTTTGATCAACCTTGTTACCTCCCTCATCTAGGTCGAGATATCCATTGGTAGGCATTGGTGTCTTGATTGGCTTACATTCATCCATCTTGAATCTCTTGAGAAGATCATTTGTATATTTCTCTTGAGAGATGAAAATTTCTTCTCTCATTTGCTTGACTTGAAAACCAAGAAAGAATGTAAGCTCTCCAATCATTGACATCTCAAACTCCTTCGACCTCAATTCTCCAAATTCTTTGCAAAAATCTTCATTTGATGATCCAAAGATGATATCATCAACATACACTTGACAAATGAAGATATGCCCATCAAGCTTCTTGGTGAATAGTGTGGTGTCGACCTTCCTAATGGTGAAGCCCTTCTCAATGAGGAAGTCCCGAAGATGCTCATACCAAGCTCTTGGGGCTTGCTTAAGCCCATATAACGCCTTGGACAACCTATAAACATGATTAGGATATCTAGGGTCTTCAAACCCAGGAGGTTGATCAACATAGACTAGTTCATTAATAAAGCCATTTAAAAATTCCCTTTTCACATCCATTTGATATAATTTCATTTCATGATGCGATGCATATGCAAGGAGGATATGAATGGCTTCTAGCCTTGCAACTGGTGCAAAGGTCTCTCCAAAATCCAAACCTTCAACTTGAGAGAACCCCTTTGCAACTAGTCTTGCCTTGTTCCTCACAACACCACCTTGATCATCTTGCTTGTTTCGGAACACCCACTTTGTTCCAATGACTCTTGCACCTTTTGGTCGCTCTTCAAGAGTCCAAACTTCATTGCGGGTGAAGTTGTTCAACTCTTCATGCATGTCATTGATCCAATCCGGATCTTGAAGAGCTTCTTCTACCTTGGTAGGCTCAAAGCAAGAGACAAAAGAGTGATGAGCAATAAATGAAGTAAGTTTTTCTGAGCGTGTCATCACTCCCTTTGATGGACTCCCTATGATGAGATCTTATGGATGATCTTGTAGTAGAGGTGTGTTTCTCCTATTGACCACTTGAGGAGGAGGTTGTGGAGCATCAACATCTTGTGCTTGTACCACCATTTGCTCATGAGAGACATGAGTATCTTCATTTTCTAGTCTCCCATAGTTTTCACCATCTTGTGGCACATTTGATGAAGAGGGTGGATCAATCACTTGTACATCATCTTCATCATCTTTGGGCTTGATGTCTCCAACCGGAATGTTCTTCATAGCCTCCCTCAATGGTTCATCACCTACATCATCAAGATTTTCATGTGTTCCTTGGGAGCCGTTAGATTCATCAAATTCCACATCATATGTTTCTTCAACCAAGCCGGTGGTATGATTAAATACTCTATATGCTTTGAACTTTGATGAGTAACCAACAAGAAAACCAATATCATAATGTCTTTGGAACTTCCCTAGGTGTTGCTGCTTCTTGTAGATGTAGTATTTGCAACCAAACACCCTAAAGAAGGAGATGTCTAGCTTCTTCCCATTGAGCAACTCATAAAGTGTCTTGCCAAGGAACTTTTGAAGGAATAGGCAGTTGGATGCATAGCATGTGGTGTTGATTGCTTCCGCCCATATAGCTTTGGGGGTGTTGTACTCATCAAGCATAGTTCTTGCAAGAGTGATCAATGTCCGGTTCTTTCTCTCAACTACACCATTTTGTTGAGGAGTATATGTTGTGGAGACTTCATGTTTGATTCCAACTTCATCACAATAGGCTTCTATGTTTGTGTTGTCAAATTCTTTGCCGTTGTCACTTCTAATCTTTTTGAGTTTCACTTCAAATTTATTTTTGAGCTCTCTTGGCAAACTTCTTGAAGCAAGATGCAACTTCGGATTTGTCATGAAGAAATAATACTCATGTATACCTTAAATAATCATCAACTATCACAAGACAATAAAGATTTCCTACCAAACTCTTGTATGTTGTTGGTTCAAATAAATCCATGTGAAGGAGTTCCAGCACTCTTGTGGTTGACATGAAAGCTTTGGTTGGATGAGTATTTGCAACTTGCTTGCCGGCTTGACATGCACTACAAAGCTTGTCCTTCTCAAACTTCACATCCTTCAACCCTCTCACCAAATCATTCTTCATTAGCTTCATGAGTGAGCTCATCCCAACATGGGCAAGTCTTCTATGCCATAGCCACCCAAGTGTTGTTTTGGTGAATAGGCAAGTCTTTAAGTTTGCATCTTCAGAGGTGAAGTCCACTAGATATAGGTTGTTGTATCTAAATCCTTTGAATATCACTTGTTCATCATCCTTCTTAGATACAACAACTTCCTTCTCGGTAAACAAGCATTGGAAGCCAAGATCATACAATTGCCCAATGGATAGCAAGTTGAAACTCAATGAAGCAACATATAGCACATTGGAGATTGAATGATCATTAGATATTGCCACTTTGCCCAATCCTTTAACCTTGCCCTTTGAATTATCTCCAAATATGATTCTTTCTTGTCCATCTACTTCTTCATCTAGTGAGGTGAACATACGAGGATCACCGATCATATGTTGTGTGCAACCACTATTAATAACCCAATGACTTCCACCGGTCTTATAGTTCACCTATACACAAGAGATCAAGCTTTAGGAACCCAAACTTGTTGAGGGTCCTTCACCTTCTCAACAAGTGACTTTGTAACCCAAATTTTCTTAGGCCTATTCTTATTGGGAGGTCCTAAGAACAACACTTTCATCTTTCCACTAGAATCCTTTCTAAGCATGTAGTGAGCATTGAAGGCAAAGGGTCTAGCATGCTTGGGCAAGGGTTGTGGTGGTGGAGTTTGGCATTTCTGAGCAAAGTGGCCTTCTTGTCCACACTCAAAGCATCTCTTTGGCTTTGGCTTTGACTTTGATTGTTGTTGTTGAGCTTGAGCCTTCTTCTTCTCTTGATTTGCCATGTACCCAATGCCACTTCTATCCATCTTCATGACGGTATTCATTAGGAGCTCACTTTGAAGATACTTGCCTCTAGTGAACTTGCTCAATCCAATTTTGAGATGCTCTTTTTCCAACTTGAGCTTCTTGTTCTCTTCCTTAAGAGCATCATTGTTCTTCTCTTTCTTGAGCTTCTTGTTTTCTTCTTTGAGCTTCTCATTCTCAAGTATTAAGTCACCATCATGATCAAGAGTTTCTAGCACAATAGTGTTGTGGCTTTTGATTTCAAGATCTTTCTTGAGCTTTGCATTGTCATTCTTGAGCTTGACAAACTCATCATAATCATCGGCCTCAACCACTTGCTTGCCCTTGCTACTAGAACCTTGCTCAATGCTCTCAATGATCAAGTCATCACATGATGTAGCTATATCAATCTTAACAACATGGTTAGTAGCATCATGTGGCTCATTGGATAAAAATTCTTGAGCAATAACAAGATTATCATGATTAATCTTAAGAGTAGTATATTCATCTTTTAGCTTGTTGTGGCTAGTGATGAGCTCATTGTGCACCCACTCAAGTTTATCATGTTTATCTTTAAGCTCTTTCTTAAAAGATTTGAGCTCCTTGAGTTTGGATGACATAGCATCATTTGCTTCTCTAAGCTCAACATTAGCCTTTTCCGCTACATCACATTTAGCTAAAAGAGAATCATTCTTAATCTCAAGCTTTTTATTTTTAGCTCTAGTCTTTATAATGATCTTAGTGTATTTCTTTAGCAATTTAGCAAGATCATCATAAGAAGGTGATTCATATTCATCATCATCGCTATCACTATCACTATCACTATCATCATTATGAGCATGATCATCACCACTACTATCATCATCATGTGATACCTTTCGTTCACCTTTGGCCATAAGGCATAGGTGTGTAGAGGATGATGGCGGTGGTGGTGGTGAAGATGATAAAGAATCAATAACAATAGCGGCCACCTTCTCATCGTCACTATCATCATCGGATGATCCACTAGATGAATCAATGTCCGTGAGCCAATCACCGACGATATAAGCCTTTCCACTCTTCTTCTTGTGGAAGTCCTTCTTCTTGCCATCTCTCTTCTTGTATGGCTTGCTCTTTTTCTTCTAATCTTCATCTTCATTGCTTGAGTCATCTTTCTTGCCCTTGTTCTTGTTCTTGAACTTGTCTTTCTTGGGCTTTGTGCATTGGTGAGCTAGATGACCAAGTTCGCCACAATTGTAGCAATCCATCTCGGAGATTGGCTTTCTTCTTGAGCTTGTGAAGAACTTCTTCTTGCCATCAAACTTGATGCCACTCTTGTTGAGCTTCTTTAGCATCTTGGCGGTTTTCTTCACCATGAGAGCAAGGCTTTCATCATAAAATTTATCATCATTTGAGCTCTCATACTCAAGCCTTGCTTTGCCCTTCTCTTGGCTAGCTTTGAATGCTAAGTCTTTTTCTTTCTTCTTTGTAGAGGATGAGCCATCTTGAGGTGTGATGTGCATGTACATCTCATGAGCATTGATCTTCCCCAAGATTTGTGTCGGTGTAGCGGTGGAAAGATCACCTTGATGTAGCACGGTCACAATATGCCCATATTTGTCAATGGGGAGGACACTCAAAATCTTTCTTACAACATCGGATGGTTGCATTTGAGTGAGTCCAAGCCCATTGACTTTCTCTACAAGAACATTTAAATGTGAATACATTTCATTAGCACATTCTTTAGGAAGCATTTCAAAAGAGTTGAGCTTTTTCATGACAAGATGATAGCGTTCCTCATGCTCACTCTTTGTTCCCTCATGGAGCGCACAAACGTCCGACCATAGTGCATGGGCGTCTTTGTGGTTCCTCACCCGGTTGAACACATCTTTACAAAGGCCTCTAAATATGGTGTTTCTAGCCTTTGCATTCCATTTTTCATAGTTCAACTCATCGCGTTGCGGGTGTGCGGCATCCCGAGGTTTTGGGAAACCTTGTGAGGTGACTCTAAGTATTCCAACATCTAGAGCTTCTAGATACGCCTCCATGCGAATTTTCTAATATGGAAAATCGTCCCCCTCAAAGATAGGAGGAGGTCCATCCCCGTGAGATATCTTTCACTAGGCGGTAAAGCCTAAATATGTGAGCACGAGGCTCTGATACCAATTGAAAGGATCAAGATGCCCAAGAGGGGGGGTGAATTGGGCTAATTCTAAATTTCTATGCAATAATTAAATCCTACGGTTAGCCCAATTAACCCCTTGTTCCTAAGAAGTGTTTCTAGTTATTCTACCACACAAAAGACTTACAACCTAAGTTCCAATCCTACTCTAGCATGGCAATTCTATGAATTGTAAAGACAAGAATTGAATTGCTCAATGTAAATACTCAAAGTAATTACTCAAAGGAAATACTCAAAGTAAATGCTCAAAGTAAATAGAGAAGGAGGAACGCGGCGATGTTATACCGAGGTATCGGAGAGTCGCCACTCCCCACTAGTCCTCGTTGGAGCACCCGCGCAAGGGTGTAGCTCCCCCTTGATCCGTGCAAGGATCAAGTGCTCTCTATGGGTTGATTCTTCGACACTCCGTCGCGATGAATCACCCACAACCGCTCACAACTTGAGTTGGGTCATCCACAAGCTCTCCGGATGATCACCAAGCTCTCCAATCACCACCAAGCTGTCTAGGTGATGGCGATCACCAAGAGTAACAAGCACAAACTCTCACTTGACCACAACAAGCCTAGGGAGAAGGGTGGATGCACACTTTGCTACTCTTGATCTCACTAATGAGGGCTCTCTTTAGGAATCTCAAATCCCAATCACCTCACTAGGACCTTGCTCTTTTTGGCACTCTCTAAGGTGTGTTTTAGCTGTTGGAATGAGCAAAAGTGACTCCACACACGAGTGGAGCTTCTATTTATAACAAGGGCTGAAAAACAAACCGTTATGTGCCTCTGCGGGGTGACCGGACGCTCCAGTCATGTTGACCAGACGCTCCGGTCGGTACACCCCGAACTCCAGTGTTTACAGTGTGACCGGACGCTGCCAGCGTCTGGTCAGCACTGACCGGACACGTCTGGTCACGATTTTCCCTCTCCAGAACCTTACTGGAGTCGACCGGACGCTGGCTCTCAACGTCCGATCACTTGACCTTCCTGCGTCCGGTCTCAACAAACGATTTCACCTTAGTCAAATGAACTGACCGGACCTTGCGCCAGCGTCCGGTCACACGGAAGCTAGCGTTCGGTCAGTATTTGACCCTCCATTCACTTCCAACTCTCGATCATACGTGAATGAAGTTTGCTCCATTCGATCTTAGGCATATGTAGGAGCTACCTAGCGCTAGTTTTGACAAGTGTGCACCACACCTAACTCACTAGACTCACCTAGGTCAAGCTACCCGTCCATACCCCCTTAATAGTATGGCCAAAGGAAAAACAAAGTCCTAAACTACTCTAAGTGTCTCTCCAACTCCAATCGACACTTAGAACTAGTCATCCTTAACCTTGTCGTCCATCCTTTGAAAACTAAAATGATTTCTACCATAGGGGCATGACCACCATGATTGCCCAATCGATCTCCATTACCATGACCTAACTTAATTACCTCTGCAAAACACACGTTAGTCATAGTAATCTTGTATTGTCATTAATCACCGAAACCCAACTAGGAGCCCAGATGCTTTCAGTGACGAATGGGTAAGTACGAAAAAGAAAGAATAAAAAACAAAATTATGCTAAGGTAAAACTAAGGAACGGAAGGGACAAGCTTCCCCGAACGGAGTGACTCCATCACAAAAAACAAAACCGATTGTAGTCGTTGAGTACACAAGAACGTTTACATGGGGGCTCCCCCACGAACTTAAACTTTTTTCATCTACTAAACTACTTATACTTTACAAGCTATTAGGGCGGCCCGATGGCATCTGCTGTCGGTGCGACCGGCGAAGGCATGGGCTGCTCACTCCCCGGCGGGACAACATTTGGCTCGGTTGAAGGTGGGGCAATGTCCACTTCTGACCCAGGCTCCATGCCATCCGCAGGCTGGGTGACGTCCCCCCGACGCACGCTTCGGGCCATGTCCTCACGGTGGGCATCCATCACCCACTGCGTAGAGACTTGCTATGCCACCAACCTTGCGTGCGGCAGCAAGCTTTCCCCGAGCGATCGAATGTCCTCCGTGCTCAAGCCATCGGCATACCCGCTACAGATAGTGGTAAAGTCTAGGTTCGGGTGGTACATCGCCACCGAAGTTAACACCCTTGATGCTCCATAGAACAGCCCATGTGATGAGGGCCCGGACCTCATCCGGGACCTCCGCCAGCTGGATGGAGGGCGCGATAGTACTTGGCGCCGACCCGAAGACCTCCGAGACAACGAGCTGGGCAACATTGTGGATCTGGTCAAGTTCCCCCTCGAGAGCACGTCGCTCCTCAAGGGACTTGGCCAGTGCCTCCACATTCCAGCCAAACATCGCCTTGACCGTCTCCAGGTCCCGGTCCAACGACTTCACCTTTCCGCCCAGCTCTGGAAGAAGGGCGACAAGCTCAGAAACAAGCTAAAGGAAGAAACCAACATGACAGAAAAGGTATGTACCGAGGCGGAAGTTCTCGAGGACAGAGAGTCCCTTCGCCTACCGGGCCACCTGCTTGCATAGCCGGGTGTTCGCCTCCTCTGTCCCCATCACCCAGTCCCAAAGCACGAGCGCTTCCTGGTCTACCTCCGATTGAGCCTTTCGCTCTGACTCCCGGGCCTTTCGTGCCGACTCCAGGGCGTTCCACTCCGACTCTAGGGCGTTTCGCTCTGACTCAAGGGTCTCTAGGGATTTTTGGAGCGCCGCCTTGGTGTCCGCTAGGGATTTCCGTAGCCCTACCTCGGTCTCTGCCTGGCGGGCCGTCGTAACCTCAAGCCCCCGCTCAGCGGTGGTCGCCCGCTCTACCGCACTCTGCTCCTCCACCCACACCATGGTCACCTCGGCCACCCGGTCCTGGGACTCATGGCGGGCGGACTCCAGCTGATGCTCAAGCTCGGCCATCCAGGCATGCTCCATCCGAAGGAAACAGGACCTGTGGGACGACATCTCCTACAGACCCTACAAAAATGAGAAGCAAGCATGCTGAGGCAACCAACAAGAGACCAAGAGGTCAAGGACAAACATGGGAAACTCACCTCCATGGTGAGCTGTAGGTTGACCTTGACCAACAACTGGGCAGACTTAACCCGCTCCTAGGCATCCTTAAGCTTCATCGATAGCTTGGCGAGATCGGACTCCATGGCAAGCCCTTTCCCCCCAAGGATATCCCAGAGCTAACACTCCTGGGAATCCCGAAGGATGAGCTGCACCTTTGACAGGTCCTCGGGGTAGGGCCACTCTAGGTCACCCTCCGACAGCCCACCGAAGGGCCTAGCCTCTGACCGAACCACTGCTAGCTCCCACGATGGCACCGGCAGCTCCACCATGTCATCCGATTCGTCGTCGGATGGGATCTCCACCACCTCAGTTGTGCGGGCCGCCGACAGGCATTCTGACTTCGTCCTAGCCATGTCTCCTCCTGGTGCCTTCAGCTCTGACCGTGAGGGTGAGCCGTGTAGCCCTCCGCCCCGCGAGGCAGGGAGCTCGGTCTCCTTCTCCTCTTCTACCGTAGCTGGTGGAGGAGGGGCCATGAGGGACACCACCGGCGAAGCCTCCACCGTCGCCACCGGGTCACCGCCAGCACCATCGTCGCCGCTGCCGCCATACTAGCAACCGACCCAGGGAGCACCACCCCTGGAAAGGAAGGACTTACCACCACCACCCTGTTCCCCTCGCTGCTCCCCGTGGCGCGCTGCAGGGTGGGCCTCCAAACCTCCTGCATGGGAGTTGGGGCAATGCTCAACCCCGTCACTGTCCGGCCGCTGACAAAAGTATAGGTCAGTCATACTCCAAAAAAGACTCAACAGCAAGATCGAAAAGAAACAAAGAAAAACATACCGGGAGATAAGCGACACGACTCTGAAACCAAAACCCGATATCGACGGGCCCATAGGGCAAGGACCACTCTCAGGCTGCGACCCATGCCCCCTCACTTCAGCCGGGGTCGGAGTCATCCCAATCAGCTCCTGCCTAGCCTGTGGGTCACCGCGACCTTCGGCTCGAGACGCGCCGATCGGAGCAGCAGGTGGCGCATCCTCCCGCTGTGAGTCGCGCACTGGCACCGGTCCCGACGACACGCTAGTGCAAGTCTGCTCCTCTGACCGCCTGGCTTGCTCGGCCACTCCCGGGGCAGGCGGGGATGAGACTGGCGACGCCACTGAGGAGTGCGGTGACCGCGTCCGCTTCACCTCCCATTCGCCGATGGTGTCCGCGCTCGCAGCACGCTTCCTCGGCATGGGAACCTCAGCGTGCCTCTCTGCCTCCTACTCATTGCCAACAGACATCGCCGTAGGGTCGTGACGCTCCACTGAGGTCACAACGACCTCCCAACTTTCCTCCTCCTCGGAGAAAATCATGTCATCCACCTTTGTGGGATCCTCTGACTCGAGCTCTGACTCGATGTCGCTCCTTCTTTCCCTGGCCTTCACATGCGGGGCGACTTCCTTCTCCTTCTCATGCTTCCACCAAGCCTCCTCAATTTTCTACTTCTTCCTGGCATCTGCCGCCTCCTTCTGGGCGGCCTGCCAAGCCGCGCCCTCCAGCCCCTTCGGGAGGTGCGGCCGGGACTTATAAGCATCAAGTCCCTACAAAATAGGCGACTCAAAATCAAAAAAGTAGGAAAGCAAAGGGGAAAAGAATATGGAGTAAGGAAAAGGGGGCATACCAGTTTGGACACCACCGAGGCATTGAGAGGTCCGGACTTTCCATCGAACTTCTCTTTGGGCTTCCGCTGTAGCACCCGGTCAAGGCGACTCCAGACCTCATCATTCGGTAGCTTCTCCAATGACGCACGATCAGGGTCAAACAGGCCACCGTACCTCCACATCAGCCATGCCCTCTTCGCCAATGGAGCAACCCGGCGGCGATAGAGGGTGTGGAACACCCGCGCCCCATCAAGGCTGTGCTGCACGAGCTTCTGGAGCTCCTCCTCAATGATCTCCACCTTCTTCTCCTGATGAGAAGGGCCCCACGACCAACTATCCCGCCTCTCTGGCCTCCCACCGATGAACGTCGGGAACAACGCCTCCACCGGGTTCCTGATATAAAACCACTCCCCATGCCACCCCTGGTTGGAGTCACAGGGGATGTACGCGGGATACGAGCCCCCCATGCTCGATTTTCTCTACAGGGCAAAGCCCCCACCGGCGTGACCTCAGGTGGATTCCCCACCGGTAAAGCTCACCTAGAGAACAGCCGCCGGAAGAAGTCCGCGTGCTTCTCCATCCCGAGAAAGGCCTCGTAGACGGTGATGAAGCCGGGGATATGCAGCACCCCCATTAGATTGAGGTGCTGTACCTCCAGACCCCACTCATTGAGCCCACACAGGAACTAGTGCGTGGGGTATCCTAACCCACGCTCATGGAAGGCGAAAAAGGAAACCACCTCGTCGAGCCGAGGTTGCAGGAACTCCTCCCTCCCAGGAGCCCTCCAGTGCGCCACCTCCTTCGGTGGAAGAAACCCCTTCATGGCGAAGGCCTTCTGCACCAACTCCCTCACAGTAGATGACCTCTAGTCCGACATTTCGCTCCTGGTTCATGAAAGGATTTGTGAGTTGTTTCTTCTCCCTCGCTCTCTCCCTTTTCTTTCCTAGGAACCGCCGTGGCTCTCAAAACGCTCTCGGCAAGAAGGAAAATGAGAGGAGGCGGTAGATGAGGAATAGGCGAAGGAACAGGGTGAAAACCTTCTCCCTTCTCCTACTTAAGGAAAAGGGTGTAGCAGTTGGGGAAGGTGCGCCGATCGGGAGAGTTGAAATGATGGAGCGAAAAAACCCTCTCCCTTCCCCATTTAATGCAGATGGGATACGATGGGACGCGCCCTGACCGATGAGATGCGCCCTGCCCGATGGAACGACACCTAGCCAAACAGGACATGGCTTGGGTATGGCCCACCACTACCACACGCTAGGCACAAGAAGCAAAGCGCCACCGCACGCAGGCGGCTCTCCGCTTCCCCAGGCGGGACTTGGAAAAACCCAAACAACGGGATCTCCGCCAGGAGAGACCATCGGGCTTCCTAAAGTCAATCGAATGGCTCAAGAAAAATACCATGAGACAGGTAAGGAGCAAAGGGACGCCCCATGTAGGCCATGCCGACTCTGTCACGAATGACGAGCACGGGTCCCGGTCGGACATTTCCGACTAGAGCTCCTTAAACCCCGTCACTCGAGTCATCAAGGTAACACTACCGACCCTAGCTATTTCTTTATATAATCATTCATAAATTCATACATTCATACACGCATTCATTCCATACGCCCGTGCCCTCTGAACGATTCGGGCCCTGAATCGCCCAGGGGCTCAGGAACTAAAGCATCGCACATGAAGTGAAATGCATCACAACGCTCCGTGTTGCGTCACAAAGCGGTAGTTGCCTCATTCGACATGAGCAATGACCGACCAAGGTTCAAAGGCCGGCCCATGAAGGGCTCGAGGCCGCCCCACATCAAATAGAGCTAGGGAAGAAAATGCAGATGAGCCCCGTGCGGGCCTCGCCCAGTCTGCCCCAAAGCAGATAGGGTCATCTCAACCTTCTCGTTCGATCCTAAACCTCTGCTAAGCCCACAGAATCTCCATCAAGGGGAGACCAGCAGGCCACCCAGGTCGGTCTTCGGAACGACCCAGGCATCTACAGGGTTGCAGGTAAAGGAGCAGTGGAATGTCACAAGAGGGCTATGCCGACCCCGTCATGAACAACGGACCTGGATTTCACTCGATCATACCCATTAGCAAGCTCACCGAGTGCGTCACTCAAGCCTGAGTGATCGAGGCAAGCGACAAAGCTCAGCCCCTCCGGTTGTGAGAAACCGAGGACGAGGTAACGCACACAACTCAAAACCGACCCCTACCAAAGCCCAATGGGGCTCGGGGGCTCAAGACACCAAAAACACCTAGGTCTACGACCCCAAACTCGCCCCATCCCTCGACTATGCTTTGACTGCACACCAAATGCCTGGGTCTGTGACCCCAAACTCGCCCCATCCCTCGGCTATGCCTTGACAGTGCACCAAAACGCCTAGGTCTGCGACCCCGAACTCGCCTCATCAGGATCCGCGAGCTCTGCCTCTCCTGATCCCTAAACTAACTGACTAACTGCCTTGGCTACATGGGCTGCACCGAGGCCGGATCCATGACTTCGACTCGCCTGATCCCACGGCGTGCACTGACTCTAGGATCCACGAGCTCTGTCTCGTCCAATAGCTAAAACTAATTGCCTCAATCCCATGGCGCGCACCAACGCCAGGATCCGTGAGCTCCGTCTAGTCCGATCCCTAAACTAAGTGCCTCGATCCCATGGCATGCACCGACGTTAGGATCCGCGAGCTCTATCTCGTCCGATCCCTAAACTAAGTGCCTCGATCCCATGGTGCGCACCGACGCCAGGATCCACGACTCCAAACTCGCCCGATCCCATGGCGCACACCGACGTCTTGGTTGACGACTCCGTCTCGACTAAAAAACACGCACACATGCCCGCTGACAAACCCCCCCAAATGATTCTGTCTGAATCGCCCGGGGGCTCGGGGGCTACACCTGCGGGTGCGCTCGCGTGCACCCGCTGATGAAATGAAACTTCCCCCGCTAGCAACATGAACCCCCCCAAATGATTCTATCCAAATCGCCCGGGGCTCGGGGGCTACACCGGTGGGTGCGCTCGTGCGCACCCGCCGTCAAGACAAAAATCCCCTAGACGATTCTACCCGAATTGCCTGGGGGCTTGGGGGCTCCTGTCGGGTTCATAAACCCAGGGTCCCTCACGGACCGGCTTCCCAACAAAGGCTTGGCCTAGCAGGCAATGTTGCAAACAAACACGCAACTCATGGGCCGGCCCAAATTACCTAAACGATAGGCCATAAGGGCGATCCAATCACCGACCGGAAGGTATGGACGAGGAGGAACGGCGCCCGTTTCTAAACTCCAGCCCACCTCTCCGACCGGAGCACTCGCTTCGGTCTCTAGCCCACCTCCGGACGGCCTCTCCGACCGGAAGGCCTGGCCAAAATACTACTTCTGTCGACACAGAATTTTTGTCCCATGCCGAGGACACACGTAGCAAGCCAGAAGGGTCTACTCGATGGAGCTATAGATCTGCCTAGCTTCAGCGCAGGGATGGTCGATCCTGCGCACTCTTCCCAAGACGTGCCAGTCAATTTGACCCTGTAATTGACAAGGAGAGAAAGTTTATCAGTAATTAAGGGCGGAACATGCCGGTGTTGCCAGACAATCCCAAATATGCGGCTCTAAGAGCCGATATGAAAGGAGATCGACTAAACAGTCGATTCCAGCATATTTGTGAGAATAAATCGGTCAAAGCTCATTGGGTTGTATAAGAAGAATCGGTTATCATTCAGGATAAATGTCGTTGTTTGAATAAATATTAATCAATGGCAATAAGATGTCAACAATGATTGGTTTATGCTAAGCCAATGATTACAAGTAACTGAACCCCTTTCTATATAAAGAAACAATTCAATACCATTTAACCGTTTAATAAAGATAAATCTAATGAACATGTTAGATCTCATCTATCTCTATGACCAGTGGGGCATGAGGCAGAATCATGCAAGCCATAGAAATAATAATAGACTCGATGACCCTAACTCATTACTAATATCAGTGGGGCATGAGGCAGAATCATGCAGGCCATAATATAATAATAAGATCATGGGGCTAACACATCTTTCAACCTATCTTTACTTCAACAGTCTCGTGATGCGAACTGTTCGTGGAAGCACTCGATATCGGCTAAAACAGCCGATTCAGACATAGCGCACAGTTAAAGTCATGCCTTATCAGGAATAGATCTACCAAATAACGATCCCCACTCCACGGTGTTAACAGTGGGGTGTGAGGCAGAATCACATAGGCCGTGATAACGAGCCATGGAACGGTTTTCACTAGCCAATAAATCTACTCAAGACACAACAAGCTTTAACCGCATGCTATGCACGATCAAGATTGATGTAAAACCGCCGATAAAACGTAACTCATCGTTTAATATATAGATTAGATCGGTTTTAGATTAACAAACGATGGGCCAAACAAGATATAAGGCTGATCTAGATCAATCCCAATCGGGCAGAGTGATATTGTTGTAATTAGATAAATAATGAAAGCAATAAGCAACATCGGTAACTTAATAAATCTACCAAAGACTGTCATTCTAAGGTAGAGCCGATAACTTGACCTTGATCTAGTTCATACAGTTGGGGTCGACCGGATTGATGCAGCCATACTTGAACTAGGCAAGAATCGATAACTAACTTATACCAGAGTCACAGTGGAGGTCGACCGGATCGATGCAGCCGTACGAACAAAGGTATAAGCCATGACAGTACTTACAACAAGCAGTGGAGGTCGATCGGATCGATGCAGCCGTACTTGCTGAAGAACTCGTCGAGATCTACTCTACTCCTACTCCTAAGGGGTGGTCGGAGCCAAAAAAGTAAATGACTTGTATATTGTATTGATTGTGTGTTTTTACAATAGCCGGGCTTTGATATTTATACATGGGACCTACGTCTGTCTCCTATCTAGGCACGACTGATCACAATCTTTGGCACTAAGAGAAAACATTCCTAATTTAAGATAACTTGGACTCTAATCTTTCCCCTTTTGTAGAGTCCATCGTGTCTCGTCCTGGCACCGATCGTAGCCTTTATCATTATCTGCCGACGCTGCCTAAAGAAAGCCAATTCTAGTGCTGCATTTGAATTAGCTAATTCCAATCCGCACGCAATTGATTCCTTGGTGACATGATCTTGGGAGCTTTTGAGTCCCTGCGACTCTCCTTCTGAATTTTGGTGTAAACAACTTCCGACTCCGACCCACATCTCCGACTGGGGATACACCAAACCCCTGCTCACTGCTCTTCTCCAACTGGCGCATTCAGAGCCGACTGGGACTAACCGACCGGGGACGCCCGCTCGGTAAGGACCAGGGAACAGATGGAGAAAGTAAGGCAGGGCGCACAAGTCAAACCGCGATACCAGGGACCGTACCCTGCACACCTGCCAGGCAGTACCATGCGACCCTCCTGGCATGACAGAGCCCAAGCAGTGTTGTAGGCGCCGACATTTTCCCCTACAGTATTGTGGGCATCATTAACTCTCATATGGTAAGACTCCCCCACGTGCCTCTAGGCATCGATAGTGTTGTGGGCACCAGCATTTACTGTACTAGGCGAACATGGTAAAACCTCTTACATGCCTCCAAGTATCAACAGTGTGGCAGGCGCCGATGTCTGCCATACCCAAAGAAGACAACATAACCTCCCACGTGCATCTGACATCCAATAGTGTTGTGGACGCCTACCATCATCTTGTACCCACCGGCATGGGAAGCAAGACTTAGCAGCAAACATACTCCTTCCCTCTCACTTGTAAGGCCATCCCCTTCATCTATAAAAGGGGATGCGCTCTCTTCCAATAGACAGGTGGATTCAAATTCATTAGATCGATCAAGTTTACTAGTACACAACAGCAGAACCACTAGGTTCAAACCACGAGCATACACTCGAACACTTAGCTCATAGCGGAGCTCCCGTCGCTCTTAGCCCTTTCGACCGGAGTCCAACCGGACCTCTTGTATTCCTCATCTTTCTCCTTCTCGTTTGTAACCCCACTGCAAACTTCGAGCACCTGGGCTCAGGAATAAAGTCACCGACTGACTCAAACTGGACGTTGGGCACATTGC
Organism: Miscanthus lutarioriparius; assembly: GCA_904845875.1. Lineage (NCBI taxonomy): Eukaryota > Viridiplantae > Streptophyta > Magnoliopsida > Poales > Poaceae > Miscanthus > Miscanthus lutarioriparius. The sequence goes on along the minus strand of CAJGYO010000019.1, from coordinate 27,396,337 downwards.
CTAAACCAGTATAAACCCTGTGTGATTGAGTGCTAGGCCACCTCCGATCACAACGTACGTCAAAACTACAAATATTTACGCGTTGGTCACTTTCTGCACCGACAGCAATGGTCGGTTTTACAATAGATGCAAGCAAGTTGGGCATATAGAGCAATATTGCAAGATTAACAAGAACAAGCAACCTAATGTATCCTCAATTAGATTTGATTCTTGTTATATGCTTATTCAGGGTGCCAATGGTGTGAAGGCTAAGTTCATTGGTACACCAATTATGGGGCCCAAAGAAGAAGGCCATTTGGGTACCAAAGACCTTGGTAACTAACCTTAAAGGACTCAAGCAAGTTTGGGTACCTAAAAAATTGATCTTCTTTTGTAGGTCAATTATAAAGCCAAAGAAGGCATTAGGTGCTTAATAGTGGGTGCACACAACACATGACCGGTGATTCAAGAATGTTCAATTCAATCAATGAGAATGAGAGCAATGGGATTGATTGTATCACATTTGGTGACAATGGCAAAGGCAAGGTCAAAGGTCTTGGTAAGATTGCAGTATCCAATGACTTGAGCATTTACAATGTGCTACTAGTAGAGAGGTTAAACTTCAACCTATTGTCGGTAGCTCAACTTTGTGATATTAGGTTCAAGTGCATATTTGGTGTGGATGATGTAGAGATCATAAGTGTAGATGGCTCTAACTTGATATTCAAAGGATTTAGATATGAGAATCAATACTTGGTTGATTTCAATGCTAGATAAGCTCAATTACCAACATGTTTGCTCACTAAGTCTAGCATGGGTTGGTTATGGCATAGAAGGCTTGGTCATGTTGAAATAAAACAATTAAACAAGTTGATCAAGTATGACTTAGTTAGAGGCTTGAAAGATGTCACATTTGAGAAGGATAAGCTATGTAGTGCATGTCAAGATGGGAAGCAAGTTGGTGACACACATCCTAAGTAGAGCATGATGAGCACATCTAAGGCATTTCAGTTGTTGCACATGGATTTATTTGGACCAACCACATACACTAGCATTGGTGGAAACAAATATGGATTTGTGATTGTGGATGATTTCACTAGATATACATGGGTGTTCTTTCTTGTTGACTAGAGTGATGTGTTTGCAACTTTCAAGACATTCATCAAGAGAATTCATAATGAGTTTAAGACCACCATCAAGAAAGTGAGAAGTAACAATGGAAGTGAATTCAAGAACACAAGAGTTGATGATTTGTGTGATAAATTTGGGATTAGGCATCAATTTTCGGCAAAGTACACTTCTCAATCAAATGGCCTAGTTGAGAGGAAGAATAGAACTTTGATTGACATGGCAAGATCAATGTTGAGTGAGTACAATGTGAGTCATTCATTTTGGGCCAAAGCAATTAACATGGCTTGCTACTATAGCAACCGACTCTATTGTCATCCATTGAAGGAGAAGACACCTTATGAGCTCTTGAATGATAGAAAGCCCAATATTGCATACTTTTTGGGTTTTTGGTTGCAAATGCTACATATTGAAGAAAGGCACTAGATTGAGCAAGTTTGAGAAAAAATATGATGAAGGTTTCTTGCTTAGTTACTCTACTACTAGCAAGGCTTATAGAGTTTGGAATTTGGCTAGTGGTACTCTTGAGGAGGTTCATGATGTGGAATTTGATGAAACCAATGGTTTTCAAGAAGAAGATGAGAATCTAGATAATGTGAGAGGTACTCAATTGGTCAATGAAATGAAGAACATGGACATTGATGACATAAGGCCTAGAGAGGTGATCAATGTTGAAGATGACAAAGATCAAGTGCTCTCTAACTCAAATGTGCAAGCTAGTGGTTCTCATGATCAAGTTGAAGAAAGTGCTAGTGATGACAAAGTGCAAGATCAACAACAAGTGGCTAGTTCATCATCTCAACCAAGTGATCAATCAAATGCAACCAATCAAGTGCAAGTGCTCCAACCAACCAATGTTGCAAGAGATCATCCATTGGACTCTATAATTGGTGATATCTCTAGAGGTGTGCAAACAAGATCAAGATTGGTATCATTTTGTGAACACTTCTCATTTGTCTCATCCATTGAACCAAAGAAGATAGATGAAGCTTTGAAGGATGTTGATTAGGTAAATGCTATGCATGAAGAGCTAAACAACTTCACAAGAAATCAAGTATGAGAGTTAGTTGAGAGGTCTAAGGATCATAATATGATTGGAACAAAATGGGTCTTTCAGAACAAGGAAGATCAAGATAGGATAGTTGTAAGGAACAAAGAAAGATTAGTGGCTTAAGGTTACACTCAAGTTGAAGGTCTTGACTATGAAGAAACATATGCCCATGACATCAAGTTGTACCAAATGGATGTGAAGAGTGCATTTCTCAATGGGTACATCAATGAGCTTGTGTATGTTGAGCAACCTCCTGGTTTTGAAGATAAGAAGAAGCCCAACCATGTCTATAAGTTGAAAAAGGCTTTGTATGGATTGAAACAAGCACCTAGAGCATGGTATGAGAGATTGAGGGATTTCCTACTCTCTAAGGGGTTCAAGATGGGAAAGGTTGACACCACTCTCTTCACTAAGAAGCTTGGCAATGACTTGTTTGTGTTGTAATTCTATGTTGATGATATCATATTTGGATCAACCAATCAAATTTTTTGTGAGGAGTTTGGAAAGATGATGGCAAGTGAGTTTGAGATGTTCATGATTGGAGAGCTTAGTTACTTCCTTGGTCTTTAAATCAAGCAAATAAAGAATGACACATTTGTGAGTAAAGGCAAGTACATCAAAGACATGCTCAAGAAGTTTAGAATGGATGATGCTAAAGCAATTAGTACACTAATGGGGACAAATAGAAACTTGGATAGTGATGCTAGTGGCAACATGGTGGATCAAAAGATGTATCGGTCTATGATTGGAAGCCTACTCTATGTGACCGCATCAAGACCTGATGTAATATTTAGTGTATCCATGTGTGCTAGATTTCAAGCCTCACCAAGAGAGTCATTTGAAGGCAACAAAGAGAATATTGAGGTACTTGAAGCATACAAAAAATGTTGGATTGTGGTATCCCAAAGGAGCAAGATTTTAGTTGATTGGATATTTGGACTCCGATTATGAGGGATGCAAAGTTGAGAGAAAGAGCACATCGGGCATATGTCAACTATTGGGAAGGTCACTTGTGTTTTGGTCATCAAAGAAGCAAAATATTGTAGCACTTTCAACCGTCGAAGCGGAGTACATTTCGGCTGATAGTTGTTGTGCACAATTACTATGGATGAAGGCTACTTTGAGTTATTTTAGAATCAAGTTGAAGCAAGTGCCATTGCTATGTGACAATGAGAGTGCAATTAAGCTCACCAACAATCCAGTTCAACATGCAAGAACAAAGCACATTGATGTCTGCCACTATTTCATAAGAGATCACCAATAAAAAGGGGATATTTGCATTGGGAGTGTGGAAACTGATGATCAACTTGCCGGTATCTTCACCAAGCCACTTGATCAAAAGAGGTTTTGCAAGCTAAGGAATGAATTGAACATACTTGACTTCTCAAATATGTGTTGATGCACCCCATTATATGACATGTCTCTCCTTTGAGCAAAAGCAAGGTAAAGTTGATTGACATGTCATTCATCCATTGCTAAGGACTTGTTTAGTGCATCTAGTCATTCCTCACATGTCTTAGGCTCATTCATAAAAATCAAATGAATTTGATGCTTGTATGGTACCACTATTGCTTGTATGCTTGAAATGATCTAGTGGTAGCATATGACATGTTTGTGGGCTTTTAAACCTAGTGATTAATCTAGAAAATGAGCTTTAAGTGTTTAACTCAACATGGTGCATGATAACCCTTATTTGGAGGTGTGAAGAAGCTTGCCCTTGGATCAAACCAAGTTAAATATCTTTTGCAAGTGATCTAGATTGAACCAAATTAGGAAAATGATCATCACTTCACATGGTTTCACCTCAACCTATCTAAAATTTGAGCTCACCTTTTGCGCTAATTGTTGACAAAGGGGGAGAGAAATTCAGAAAGATGGTAAAGATAGGGGCAGCAAATAAATGAAATGACATTATAAGGGGTTCAATTAAAATTTGAAGCACACAAGTAGGGGGAGCAAGCTCATAAACTTGTATGTCGCATTTGTATGTGCATTTACATATGTTTGCTTGCATGGCACAAGTTTTAAATTCTATATCCATGCTTGTGTGATGTATGCTAGATCATAGAAAATGATTGATGAAATGAAAACTAGCATGCATAGGAAGAGTAACTAGACTTGTGCTTATCATGTAAAAACTAGACCCTTTCATATAATGTTGATCTCATGGAGTTTTCTAGTTTTTGTGAATATCTAGTTACTAATGGTACTAAGGATGGTGTATATTGGCAACTCCAATTGGTATCACGCTTCAAATGTCCATTCTTTACACCTTAGCATCATTTGATAGCTATTACTCTCCCAAACCTCTAATCCATGCATATATGCAAGCTTTCAAATCCAAACTCTTAGCACATATGTAGGGGAAGCTAATACTACCAATTTTGGGTTTATGAAACTTGTCCATAATCTTTTACACATGGTAATATGCTTGGACAAGCAACATGAATCCAAAAAGATTTCATTAAATATCTTTGTAAATAGGTTGTCATCAATTACCAAAAAGGAAGAGATTGAAAGCCCTAGTTTGGTTTTGGATAATTGATGAAACCTAAGCACTAACCTTTGTCATGAGTGATGATATGAGCTAGGTTGGTGCAATCCAAGTGAGGAGCATGGTGGCACTCAAATGGTGATGTTGATCACATGAAATGATAAGATGGCCACATGTGATGATGATCAAGTGCTCAACTTGAAAAAGAAGAAAGAGAAAAACAAAACCCTATGGAGATCAAGGCAAAGGTATAATTAGGGATTTTGTTTTAGTGGTCAAGACACTATAGAGAGTGTGATCACATTTAGGATAGATGGTCGTACTATTAAGAGGGGTTCTTAACTAGACAATTCGGTCATCTAGTGCCACTAGGTGTTGGACTTCATGCATTGCATTTAGGCCTAGTGCACATCAGAGAGCAAGTGAAAATATTTATGGAAAATGTTTTGATAAATCCTAACTTGGCTCTAACATGTTTTTGAGAAAACACTTTGAGAGTTAGCATCGCTTGCAAAGTAGTGTTAGACTGCTTGTGGATCGAATCGAGAATCAAAAAACGCAGCTAACGAAGGTTTTTGCCTCGGGGTGGTCACCGCCATCGGTGCGGTGGTGCACAGCCCTGGCCTGCCCGGTGACCGACTGGTCGAGGCCGAGAGCAGCTGGTTTGGGGTGGTCACCGCCCTGGCCTGTCCAGTGACCGGCTGGCAAAGGCTAAGAGCAGCTGGTTTGGGGTGGTCACCGCCCTGGCCTATCTGGTGATAGGCTGGACAAGGCAGAGAGTAGCAGCGCTAGGGTGGTCACCGGACATGACTGTGTGCATCACCCCTAGCACGTCGGTGCACCGTCACTGGCTGTCCGGTGCCACCGCCGCTTTTTAATCGAGCTTGGGACTTCCTAGAGTTAGGGTCGAGAGGGCACTGCCCTGGTCACCGCCATGAGGTGGCGGTGCACCACCCTAATTATCCAGAGAGGGGTGTTTTTGGGGCTTGGCCAGGGTGGCACCGCCACCCCCTGTTCGGTGCCACTGTCACCCCTGTCCACTGACCAACTAGCCATTGGTTGACCATTTTAATTCGAACGTTGCGGCACCGTCACCCCCTATCCGGTGACCACACCACCCTGTCCGGTGCCCTCGCAGAAAGCAACTCCAAGGGGTATAACGACTCTATTTACTTATGTGGCTATAAATAGGGGGTGTGGCCGGCCTTGGCCACTCTCTTGGCACCTCATACACTTGTGCACACCCTTTGGAAGCTGTGCAACACACTCCACTCACTTGTTCACTTGATTTCATCATCTTGAGTGAGATTGGAGAGCCTCTAGTGCATTTGCATTGAGTTGCATCATCTTGTGGCACTAGTTGGGTGATTTTGGTTGGTTGTGAGCTTGTTACTCTTGGTGTTTGCCGACACCTAGACGGCCCGGTGATTGGAGGATCATTGAGCGGAGTTGGTGATTGTCTCTAGTCTTGATCGGTTGCTTGTGAGGGGTCTTGTGCCTTCCCTGACGGAGCGCCAAAGGCAACTCTAGTACATTGCTCGTGTCATTAAGCTACCTCACTTGTGGGTAGATTCTTGTGGTGTCCAATTGTGTTGATGAGGTTGGTGCAACACCTCTTAGCCGCCGAACCACCAAGTGTTGGTCGACACAATGGGGACTAGCGTGCCGGCAAGCACGTGAACCTCGGGAGAAAAATCTTGTGTCTCTTGTGTGATTGGATTTCTCCTGGTGATTGGTTGTCTCCACATTGTGATTGGTTCATTCCTCTATGCAGTGGTATAATCACTCTACTCACTCATTTACTTTCCCACAAACTAGTTGTAGCAAGCTCTTTAGTGTAGCTATAATTGAGAGCTTGCTTTGTTGCTTAAGTTCATCTAGTGGAGCTCTTTAGTGTAGCAAGTGTTAGAGCTCTTAGTGAGTAGTGACTTAGCCAATTGTGTGCCTAGTGATTATAGTGGCTAGAATTGTTGGATAGGTGGCTTACAACCCTTGTAGAGCTAGAGCAAGTTTGCATTTCGCTATTTATCAAACTAATCAAATTGCTCTATTGATCTTGTAGATTTTTAAATAGGCTATTCACCCCCCACTAGCCATATTAGGACCTTTTAGAGACTCATGTGACATGATCCTTATCTTATAATATAATCTATCCCAGTGGTTTATGGACTTGAGAAAATGTGTAATGAGTGCTATGTGTGACATACATGTGTTGTTTTTATTTTCATAAGGACCATGCATGCTAGAATAAAAATGTTTGATGTGATGCTTTTATATTTATTCTTGTGTGATATATCTTGTCATATGCATCACAGTTTTACTTTGTCACACACACTTGCATCCCACGGATGCAATGATTTAGGGGGAGTCTCCTATATGTTTTAGTATGCGCAATTGACATTTGAGATCATTTTGTGAATTCTATTTATAAGCACATATTAAGGGGGAGCCTCTCATAAATCATTGAACCCAAAAGCTTAAATATTTATATTCTTTTGTAAGCTTTAATCAAGTTGTCATCAATCATCAAAAAGGAGGAGATTGAAAGTGCATCTAGCCCTTTAGTGGGTTTTGAATGATTGAATGACAACGTATTAAAGGTCTAACCCATTTACTAAGTGTGGACCGATATTAGGTTGTCTCACAGGTATATTAGGTTACATTGTGCTTGTGTAGTTGCTCTTGTGACTAGTTTAGCTTTGGTAGCTCGTGAGTTGCCTTCTTGCTTGTGTAGCATAAGAAGTAGCTCCCTTGAGTTAGTAATTTGGTTTTAGTAACCTTGTTAGTCACATTGCTTAGTTTGTGTAGCTAAGTAATTTGCGCTCTCTAATTTGGCTTGTGTAGCCTTATTATTGAGCATTGCTAGTAAGCTTAGGTGGCTTTGTGCTTTTGCTTACTAGATTGTGTAGGAGCACCCTTGGTTGTTTGAAGTACTAGTTGCATAGGTTTGTATGACCTTGCAAGCTAGATTGGTTAGGTGAGCTCTAGCTAGCCCGGTACCTTAGTTGCTTATTTAGGATCTTTTCAAGGTGTTTGATAACTTAGATAGAGGGGTGTAGTCTTGGCTTGACCGATAGTTTTAGTTCCGTACTTGTATTGGTTAGCCGGCGCAATTAAGTTTTAGAAAGGACTATTCACCCCCCTCTAATCTACCATCTCGACTCTACACCTAGCTAGGGTGAAGAAGGAAGTACTTGCATTTAGTCAAGGCACCGATCAAACCATGTTGGTCATATTGAAGTGGAGGATCAAATCCTAGATGACTTGATACCTTTGAAGCCAACTCTCATTTATTGGAAGGAATCAAGTCAAATGCTCAAGATGGCTATGCTCAAGAAGAAAATCAAATTGACATGATTGTCACCCGCACTTGTCGAAGATTGAAAGCTATGGCATTCGGTTCCAAGGATTTCAACTCAAGCGCTTCCAACTCCGCTTTCTTTTAATCTTGAGTTGATAGGTATGTCGTACTATTAAGAGGGATGCATCATGTTGATAGATGACTATTTATAAGTGTTCAAGCCAACCCATGTGAGGTTTGAGTGTTTGAGAGATAAAGGGGCTAACTTGTTTTTGCTGGTCGGGCAATACCGGGTATTGATACCGGACGTGTCCTGTATTTGCCCTGTCACGGTAAATTCCTGTTGTTCTCGGTTTGGCTCGTCAGGCGTTCCGACATGAGTCAGGAGTTCTGGGGGTCAAGAGTTTCGACGTCTCGTGCGACACTGACATAGTGACCATTGTGGTTGTATGGCCAATACGGTGTTGATACCGGATGTGTCCGGTATTCGCCAATGGCTACATAATGGCTAGTTTTTCAAAGGGGCTATAAATACCCCTTAGCCTCCACCTTTAGAGGTTGTTGATTCTGCTGACACTCTCACACGTTTTTGAGCCTTGAGAACACTCTCCAACCCTCTCTTAGTGTGTGATTGATTCAAACTTGCAAAATCCATCTTGTGGGTTGAGTGAGATTCAAACTTGAGAGCAAGCCACCCTTGAGCACTTGTGCATATTTGTCGATCTCGTGATTTGCATTTGTTACTCTTGGACTCTTTGGTCCTAGATAGTTAGGCATCGCCGGAGAGCACCCAAGAGATGTGGTGTGCCTCAGAAAGTTTGTAACGATTCGATTACACCGCCGCAAGGGAAGGAATCAATTAGTGGAAGGAGAAAAAGGAGTTGGAAAAGACTCCAGCTAGAGTGGCCTTCGTGGTCCTCTAGAGCTGACCTTTGTTGGGTCGCTCGTAGCCCCTCAATGGAGAGTAGGTCTTGACAGAGGCCGAACTTTGGTAAAACATATCACGCGTCTCGATCTCCCTCTTTACATTTGATATTTATGATCTTGTGTGTTGCTTGAGCTTGTAAACAGGTTACCTAAAGACATCAGCATCTAAGTGAAAAGGAGAGATCGAAAGGGAAGAAGAGGGGAGCTAATTTGCACAGCCCGTGTATACCGGACACGTCCAGTATTGATACTGGACACATCCAATATTTCCCACCTACGCTGGATTTATTTATTCTTCATTCTAATCTTTGTGTTGTAGGATTGTAGCTCCTAGATATACTTTATATACCTTGTTTACTTTGTTGGCTAACTCGTGAGGGGTTTATTTCTTTGATTAGAAGTTTCCGCATTTTGAAGGGTTGAATTTTTAAAAACACCTATTCACCCCCCCTCTAGGCGGCATCCTCGATCCTTTCACAACTATATATATGGGTCGATGAAAATACACTCTCGCATGCCTTATGGAGTTTGTACAAGGTTCTTACTAGCGTGAAGCAGTGGATAGTACATCCGGTAGCTGGTCGTGATACCTATGAGGGTATGTCACAAATATTGCAAGGGTCTTTTTCTATCTAAAGTATATGTGGAGTTTGGAATTGAAGGCACACAAAGAGAAATATATTTGTATTTGGCACACAAGTCAAAAACAGATAGTACTCCATCCGTTTCAAATTATAAGTCGCTTTGACTTTCTTGGTACATCAATTTTACTTTGTATCAAGATATAACATATGTCTAGATACATAACAAAATCTATGTACCAAAAAAGTTATAGCGACTTATAATTTGGAACAAATGGAGTAGTATCGAATAAATGTCTAGAGAACTTGTCCTAGATGCTGGCGTATACATGTTCCTAGCACCAATTGTGACAAATAATGGAGTGAAACAAGTATGCAAGATAGAAACGAAAACACAGACAAGGCAAAAGGCACTACAAACAATAGAGCTATTGGGTATTTGCTTGTGTGATCCTCTTCTCTTTTCTTTTCTTTAACTATTTTTCCTTTCCCTTCTTTTGTCAAACTTTTTTCTCTTACTCTTATTTTTTATACTTTTTCTCAACAAGGAGCATACAAGAACAAAACACAAAAAAAATTAAGCTCAATTGGATAAAAGATGTGACCTATAGAAAATCTAAATTGTGATATGAAAAGCATGTCTAAACTTGTGGCTCAAAAACTCAATCTTGCTGACCAAATTTCGCAAATATAATTTTTGCGGATCCAGCCTTGCTGGGAGAAACAAATCTAATTTTTAGCATTCTCCATAGATACAAAATTTGCTCTATGTTTGAGGTAAGGATGCAAAAGTTATGACTGTTCTAAGAAAGACACTCAAATAATGATTTTATGTGGACACAAGATGCCGATTTTTTTTTCTGACGGCTAGGGTTGATGACGAATCAACCATGTTCAGAAAGTTAATCAGATGGATCACACAAATGGGATTCAAACACGATCTAAACCAGAAACAAGACCTGGACCTAGGACACAAACTCAATATTATGGACTCTAAAACTAAATTATGCAAAGGCTATATATAGCATGGAACGTTCTAGGGCACGAAAATAAATATGGCGATGGACAATAGGACGAAGGCAAAAACAAGTGAACTAGAGTAAAATGTGAACCTCACGGTATGACATGAAGATCTGATTACCACTTAATAAGGACGATGTTCCCGATCTTCCATCAGGTGGAGGTAACTATCGATTTGGTGTGGATGCGACACAACGATCCAACTTTAGATCAAAAGATATGAACACTGCAACCTTAGCACCACGTCTCCTCTAGTCATTAACTGTGTCACAATCCCGTTGACCTCGTTGAGAAGGTTAATCCCTGCCTGCAAATCGAAAAACACAAACAAGAACTCGAAAGAACGCGATTCAATTGAAGTGACAATTATAGATGAATGATTAAGCTCTCGAAAGTGGGGGTTTTACAACCAATGATGGCGACTACTCGAAGACAAATTGAAATCATAACTTAGACAACAACTAATGAATATATAGTCTAAGGGGCAGAGAAGGACCCCCTATTCGCGTCCCTAGGGAGCCTCAACATGTTCCTGCCAACGACTGGGACCTCCTACATCAATGTTCATAGCAGCACCTACAAGGGATGCAGTGGGGGTGGCTTCTGTTGATGTAGGTGGAGCGATCCCCATCCAACGAGGAGGTTGAGGAGGGCGTGGGTGCAGAGGCCCGATGGTAACAAACCCTTCTTCGTCTTGTGGCTCACTGATGACCTTCTTCTTTAGGACGAAGCAAGGAACAGTCCAGGAACAACCTTTCTTGAGGAGCCCTGCATTAACCTTGACAGAGTCTAGGATCTTTGCATCATCATTGAGGTAAACTTTGACAACAACTCTAGCCAGGTTATCAGTCTCATGCCAATCTACCATAATGCCAAAACCAGAGACTGCCTTAGCTATGGTCGGGAAGCACCTCAGATCCTCTAGGAAACCTACAAGCATCACCCATGCCTCTCAATCCAGATCAAACGTATGTGCATTAGCAGCTTCATCATGTTTAACGACTGACATGGAGTAATCATCGAAACTGAACACAGGGCCAAGAAAGTGTTCCCTCTCAAAGGTAGAACTAAATCGAACAAAAGTAGTACCCAGAGGGTAGGGATGAACCTCAGTGACATGGACCTGGTGGATGTCCTCGAAGAAGGAGCGGAGGGCTACAACCAAGCTTGTGAAGTCATCCATGTGAACTTGCGGCTCCAGCTTCACGATCGCAAGGTCCTCATTGGAGAGGGTGTAGCAGCCCGTCATGAACACTTCGTAGCAGAGAGGAGGATGGGCACTGGGTCTTCCAGCTTGAAGCCTTTGGGGACGAAAGGCACCAGGTCGACCGCCTAGTTCACCATGGCCATCGGTGAACTAGGGTTTTTTACTATTGGTGGGGGAACAGAGAGGACGGATTCACCGAGAGCGAGGGTGGGCGATTGATAAATATGCGATGTAGAGCATGGCGTTTTGCCTTCTAGAACAGTCATGGGCCGAAATTGGCGTTGATTGCGGGCCTTGGAGAGGTAGGAGGAGGATATGCGTCCATAGTTGAAACAGGATTTGCATCTTACCTACTAGTGCAGTCCTTCCTCAAGTGACCATGGCCCAAGCACCTGAGGCAGACACGGGCCTGCGAGATTTGGTCCGAAACAACCGGCTTAACTGGGGAGAGGGCCCTCGGAGGCTTTAAATTTGAAAATAAGGGAGCTGGGATAGGCGCAGATAGCACCGCCTGATGGGCCACCCCCGAATTCACTTGAGATCTCGCACTGGGCTGAGTTTTAGGGACCCAACAAGATACTAGCCTACGATTCCTCATCTCGGGAGGATTCAAATTTGAATTTGTCTTTGAAGGCGGGGAAGGAAGAACAGGGGCTGAATCCGAGTAATTCAAGTGTTAATCAGTTGGGAAATTCAGACGAACAAAGACCAATTTTTTAGAGGCAGCAGAGGAATGAACGATATTAGCATAGCTCTTTTTCTTGCCTTTCGATCCAACTAAAGTCCATTCGACCTCTTGTTTGGCAGACCAAAGATCAAATTCTTTGCGCCAGTTTGGACCTCCTCCACTCCAAAGGAATAAAAAGATGGCAAAAGTTTTGCAAGAAAAAGCTTTTCAACTTATGAACCATGAAACCCACGTTCTTGTAAGAGACAATAAAGCTATACATCCATCCAGAAAGATGAAAAACGTTGTAATCCTTAGCAATGCCACCAAGGCATGCATGCAAGATGAGCCCGACTGAATCTTCATTAAGGCGGAGAGAAGAACGACCGAAGCTTGCGACAAGATGAAAGCCTGAAGGGGAGAAGGGAGTGGCAGGACTCACCGAACATCCGAAACATTGGTGGACTAGCTCGGCAAATTGGATCCCCGGATCATAGCAGAGGTCTGAGAGCCCAGCCATGGAGGGCGACGAGGATCACAGGAGGCCGCCATGGATGAAGAGGGTGGAGGGGGGAGGGTGGAGCGCGGAGGTGGAGGGAGTAAGTAATGCTTTTCAGAAGCTCTATGCTTTAAAGAAATTAAGTGATATGGTTAGTCATCTGGAAAGTTCCTTTCAAATGATCTATTTCACCTCCATTCCTTGAGGCCAATGTAAGTTGAAGGTGGAACTGAAGCTTGTACTATTGCCACACGTTCAGATTATTTGTTTTTTCTGAAGTCCAAAGGAGATGTTTGTGATGACTATAATGTTTCTATAATGCGTATTAGTTAATATTTATTTATTTTTTTCAAGCATCCAGGTCTATAGTGCCCATCTAATCTTGCATGTTTTTCCCACATTGTACCTACATGAATCGAACCGATGCATTGCTCTAACATCTTGAATCTTATGAATTGAAAAACTATAAGCAACTATAAATCAAATGTTTGGATGGAGCATAGAAAAACACAGAAGTTTGATGAGAGAGATATTGACACAAGGAACTTTTCATGAGGTTCAACATCCAGTAGATTACTCTAAAATTCCTATGAAACAAAATTTCATACAGGATTTATAATGACCCAATTCTTTGTTCTTAATGACTTCATAGCAAATTTACGTATAAGATTCTGATCGTCTAGAATTCCTCCACTTCTCCTTCGTTGCAAAGGGGCTGAATCACTTTCGTCTTGTTTCTTTGACACAAGTTGTATTCCACACTTATATTGTATTGCCACAATTAATTAATTAACATGTTGAAAATTAGAGATGGCAGGACCGAATGATGGCTAGAGTTAGCATGATAATATGATTCTATTACACACACTCTGAATGAATAATAGTAGTCTGAATTTTTCACATTCCCTGTGTAAGAAAAATATTTTGTTGTTTGGCAAGGGTCCACATGTAAAAGCCCCACCACGTCAATTCACGAGAGAGAAATATGTGCGAGCTCGCACAAACACAAGCACAACAGGGTAGAGAGAGAGAGAGACGCACAAAGAGACAGAGGAGGGAGACCTCGGCCTCGGCCTCCCCTCCCCTCCCCCCACGTCACTTCGCCTCTCTCGTCGCATCCCACCCCACCCCTCCCCACTCTCCCTCCTCCGCTCGATCTCCCATTCTTCCTCGTCTCCGCCGCCGCCTGCCCCCACCTCCAATCAACGCCCAACGCCCAGTATTCCAGAACCTTCTCCTCCCCGGGAACCTTCGCTCCCCTCCCCGATCCGGGGCGTCCCTGATGCGGTGCCCGCGCGGCTCGATCGCGTGACGGACGGCCGCCATGGATCCCCCAGGCCCCGGCGACGAAGACGAGGCGACGCAGCCGCAGCCGCAGGAGTGGCGGTTCGCCCAGGTCTTCGGCGAGCGTGCCGCGGGCGAGGACGTCCAGGAAGGTACACACGTGCGCATGAGCTCGAGATCCGCTTGATTTGTGGAGGCTCTTTGCTTGGCTGCCCCGATTGGATGCCCTGAAGTGGTGGGAATCAATAGGGCTAGTGTTGGGATTGGAGTTGTGCGGGTTTGAGAGATTTGGTCTTGTAGGAAATGCGCGGCAATGATGGCGCGACCCCCTTAATATTACCTGTCAGAAAAGGCATGGCTTTGGATTGTGTTGGTGTATGTAGGACTACCACGGTGCGTGTAGAATGGATTCGGTCATTCGGAGGGTTAGTTTGATGCTCTACTGGCAGAGTGCGCCTTGTGAGAAGCGTGAAGCTCAATTTCCTGCCCTTTGAGAGTTTGTTTGGCTGCAAATGGAATCCTTTTTAGCCTTAGGGTGGCTTAATCGCGCAGGTACCAGGCCGACTGGGGTTTGAGTAATGTGGTCACAGATAGTTGTCTTGGCTTTGTGTTTTAAAGAATGAAGAAAGGTGGTAAGAAGCTCTGGAACTTGTGAACTCATCTGGCTTCAATTTTGTGGGACATGTTTTGCTTGAGGGGTTTGTTCGGCATACAATATCATAGTGCAAACTTGAACTGAACTTAAGAGGTTGGTTGATCTCATGAATTGAAAAACTGGACGAGTTTATAGGTGTCTATAAGAAGTAATGCTGTGTTTCTTGTCTGGTTGTGGTTCAGCATCTGCTTTTGGCTTGTGGCCTTGTAGGAAATTTGCAGTCTAAAGTTCTGCAAGGATGATTTTCCATTGGCACATGGTGCTTATTCTCTTTTAATTGTTTTAGATGTATGTTTATCTGGATGGACACACGAAATGAGGTCCATCTGTGAAATTCCTTTTATCACCGTGCCACATTGGTCCAGTTGTGTTTGTTTGATGATCTCTTTTAGAGAAAATAATAGCTTTCAATGGGTGAAACCGCTGACCGATGCTTCTTAGTATGGAAACTTTCGCTTCAGAATAGTCTGCTGGGAAGAGAGGTTATGATGACAGCAGTGAATGTCTTTGCCTTTTGTTTTATATTCCTTTGTTGTTTTATTTAGAGGTTAACAGAATGCTATATATGACATTGGGATTTTGTTGTATCCTGAGGATTTACGTCATGAATTGGGCTTATTGATCATTCAATAAATAACCTTTTTTTTATTCAGGACTTGAAGGATGTCTACTATATACCATACACTGATATTGTCATCTAAACCTAGTTTCCTTCCATACCTGCTCTGCTCTTTGATAAGCGAGGAATTTCACTTTAGTGTGAGTGAAGAATGTTGCCTTGCATGTTGATTTAACACTCTTCTTTGTTTTCAGTTGACATCATCTCTGCAATTGAATTTGATAAATCTGGTGATCATCTTGCCACTGGGGATAAAGGAGGACGCGTGGTTTTATTTGAAAGGACAGATGCACGGGATGTAAGCATGGCATGTTGAACTTATCTTGGTTTTGAGTTCAATATTTTGCCCTAATAAGTTCTTATACCAGCAGAATGCCAGCCGGAGAGAACTGGAGAGACAAGATGTTCCAGTTACTAGACACCCAGAGTTCCGCTACAAAACAGAATTTCAGAGTCATGAACCTGAGGCATGTTATTAATAAGCAGGCTTTCTGTCATTTTCTTTAGAAGTTTCTCTATTGCCATATAGTTGTATTGACACAAGAAAGTTGAGAAGTTGGTGTTGGAAATAACAATTCCAAGGGAAAAATAACTTTTATTTTGCATAGGCCCTGGTACTATGTTTATGTTTCATAATTGTAGTATGCACTTCTGATCATAAAAATAAAGCATTGTTGTATGCCAGTACCATGTGCTATTCTTGTTTCCTTTCGGAAATTAATGGTAGATTGAAGTTATATCAGGGTTCTTATTTTTATGTGATTCTTGTAGTTTGACTACCTGAAAAGTTTGGAAATAGAGGAAAAGATCAACAAGATTAAGTGGTGCCAGACAGCCAACAATGCTCTATCCCTTTTGTCTACAAATGATAAAACAATAAAATACTGGAAGGTATGGATGCAAGCTACTTCTAGAAGTGCTTTTCAATTTTTCTAACCGCTTCAATTTTTTAATCCTAATTACGTACTTAAATGTTTACTGTAAATCTAGAGCGGATGTAATGTAACTGCATGTAAGTTGTTGGGTATTAGCATCCCTATTTTTCTCATCGCTGGTAGTGCCGTAGAGGCTTGTGTTGAACTAAGTCTTTGCATTTCTGAAAAAGAATTATTGAAATCTATGCCAAAATTGACTTGTTAAATACATAAATTTGATTGCGATGCCAATCATATCATTTATTATTACCTTTTGAATTTTGTGGACACAAAAAAGTGTACAATCTGTTATTTTGTTTTTATTATATGTGGCACCACTGCATTCCATTTTTTATAATTGTTTCTTCTATCAATTTCAATTGCAGTTTTTTTTTTTTTTTTTTTTTTTTTTTTTGCTTTCTCATTGCTTTAATTACTGTCCAGGTTCAAGAGAAGAAAGTAAAACGAGTTGCAGTAATGAATTTGGACAGTTCCCAAAATGTAGGAAGTAGTACCACTGCTATTGCAAGTACCAGTAGTTCTAAGGCACCTCTTCCAAATGGTGGATGCTCTGATAAGTTTGATTGCGTGAATAATGATCTCTCCTTTCCACCTGGAGGCTACCCATCACTGCGTTTGCCAGTGGTAAGTTATACTCGACATCTTATACATTATCTGCTCTAGCATTTGAAATTGTAGTTATATAAGTTATAAGTGGAAGGTATGCAAAACTGCAGCTATTTAGTCCAACTCACTTCGCTTTCAACCATATGCAGGTTACCAGTCTAGAAGCAAACCCTGTTGCTAGATGTCGACGTGTATTTGCTCACGCACACGATTACCATATAAATTCTATTTCAAATAATAGGTCAGTCATTTCAGACGTTGAATTTTATCTTTTCACTGGGATCCCTTTTGCGCTCTTTCTTTATGCATCTCTTCCAGTTTTCCTTATGTTTGGTTTTCCTTGCTCTCGAGCAGAAAATAGGCTAAACTAACATATATTGTTGAAGAGTTAGTATTTAGTGTCTGTCTCAGTGTTTTTAAGGCGTCGCCTAGGCGACGAGGCGCTCGCAGGGAGTAAGGCGTCCCCGACGCCTAGCCAAAGTAGCAAGATATCCATGGAGACTGGAGGCAAAACAGAGGAAAACGAAAAGGAAAGGCCATGCAGCTGCCTCCTTGCTCACCCCCACCAAATCCAGCATCGCCTGGGTCATCTGCGGCGGAGGCGGCGGCTGTTCAAGATGGGGATCTGAGGGAGCAGCAGCAAGGGGTCGGGAAGGAGCAGAGGGGGGCAGGCTGAGCGTGCGCAGCCAAGAGCAGCGCGAGGGAGGGAGGGCGGCGCTGCACCTGCCTGAACCATGAGGGAGGAGATGTGGCGGTGCTGCACCTGCGTGGAGGGAGAAGCAGAGAGCCCCCAGGCGGCGTGTGTGCATCCATGTCTCCGTGAGATGACCTGAGAAGGGATAAGTACAAGAGGGCACTCGTGGGCTGCCTAGTGGGCTGGGCCAAGCACTTCTCTTTTCATTTGCCCTTTTCTGTTTTCTCTTTCCTTTTTTCTCTTTTTCTTGCCTATTCTCTGCTGCTATTTTCCTATTTCTTAGAATGGTAAGGCGTCGCCTCACCTCGCCTTATGAACGCCTAGGCGTCCCCTAGGCATTGTGAGGGGGGATAGGTTGCCATGCCTCGCCGTACCGCCTTAAAAACCATGGTCCGTCTTATCAGCTAAGCCTTGCAGGTTGTTCTTGAATTAGTTTTCTTGGTATTATGTTTCATTAACTGAAACTTAATAATCAGTTTCAATACTTGTCTTGCTAGTACGTCAAATCTTTAGGTCTTTGCAGGTACTTGCATTCTTCACTGGTTGAATTTGAAACCCTAGTGTTGTCAGTTTCAATACTTGTCTTGCTAGTACGTCAAATCTTTAGGTCTTTGCAGGTACTTGCATTCTTCACTGGTTGAAACCCTAGTGTTGCTAGTGCTTCAAATCTTTAGCTATTTGCTGGTACTTGCATTCTTTTCATCTTCTATGTACTGAACTCGATCTGTGTGGGGTAAGACAGCCCCTGGGCATTTTGCTAAGAATAAGACCTCACGCAGGTCGAGAAAACCTCTGAATCCCTGCCCCACCCATACACAGCAGCACTGTAGCCTATGTGAGAACGACCATGACCTAGTCCGGACCTTAGACCTGTGCCTTAGTGTGGGACAAACGAGGGGATCTTTTTAACTCGAGCCTGAAATTTGCTCCCATAGGGAGTCGAACCCAAGACCTGAGGAAGTGAGGAGTGCTACTAGAGCCACATAACCAACTCAGCTAGAAGCCCATTCGCCTATGTACTGAACTTAGATAGGGCAAACTGAATCTATGCCGTGTTATAATGAAGCACTAGTATCATGCAAGAGTAGCTTTTATGCCTTTTGTAATAGGGCATTGGTCACACAGTCACATGTCTACTCTTGATCGGTTTTGTTTGCTATGTAGAATCAGCATAGTTCTCTGGTGGTCATATTCCTGCAGGGTGCAGATTCCAAATACTTCATCAACGATAATATCTGTGGGCATTGTATTGATACATATTCTTGTATTGTTTGTTAATCCACAGTGATGGTGAGACATTCATATCAGCAGATGATCTCCGAATAAATTTATGGAACTTGGAAATAAACAGCCAGAGCTTTAACATTGTTGATGTGAAGCCTACAAACATGGAAGATCTAACAGGTAATTCCACTTAGTCATATTTTTTTACATCACCCCCCACAAAAATGTTGCAAATTTACCTGAGGAAGTTTTACCTTTCCATCTAGCAAAAAAAAAGCAATATTCCTGGTGTGACATGTTGACATACCAAAATGTGCTGGCTACAAAACATGTCTTTCTTGGTAATGGCTGAAAAGAATTTTAGTGATTGTGACTTTGTTGTTCTTCTCAGATAATAAGTAAGTAATGTTTGTTTCTCTAGGGGATTTGAATAAGAATAGGATTTAATAGTTGTTTCATTGTTTTGGTTGCTAGCTTTTCCAAGATAGGAAGACTTTTTGTTGCTAGCTTTGGTTCATCACCATTTTGTAGTTTCCCGTTATTTAGCCCTGACCCCACTGTTGGGAACTTGTGATCTTTCCAAAACTTGAAGCAAGTGATGCTTTGTTGTGTTATAACTTTGCTCACTTGGCTTGCGTACATGGATGCATCTACTTATTTCTGCAAATTTCTATTAATTTAAGATATGAACAGAAACATCCTGATAGTCTTTTCTTGATTTGGCCTTCATTCTCTTAGGCTCCCTATTGATGGAGCATCTGTAGACTGTAGAATAGCATATTGTCAATTGGCAACATAATCATTTATGAATTTTGACAAGGATATTATCATGGTTTCGCTATCTTTAAGTCGTGGCATGGTATCTCTGTTCAGCTCTAGTGTGTTATTAGAAATAATGGTAAGATCACCTACCAAAAAGGAAGTTACAAATAGAGTTCCAGTTGTAGTTTGCATTGACTAATTAATGCAATGAAATGAGAAGTTCACATAAGCATTCTCTTCACCCCCATCCCCCTCTTTTTGGTATGTAAACAGTGTTCTCGTTTTCTTAAACAAGTGGGATGCATAGAACAGAAACTCCTTGTTCTATTCTGTTACCTTAACTTGGCATTGGCACATGACACATTCAATCCTAGTAATAAGTGGCAATCTATAAATACAGAGCACATGGGCTTGGAAAAATGTTGTAACTTGATGTTGATGTAACTTGTGGCCTTGTGGGCTACTACTGTATTATGCTAGAGATACTAAGTAACGCCAATTTATGTTCAATCCTAGTAATAAGTGGCATTCTATAAATACAGAGCACGGCCTTGGAAAAATGTTGTAACTTGATGTTGATGTAACTTGTGGGCTACTGTATTGTGCTAGAGATACTAAGTAACGCCAATTTATGTTCAATCCTAGAATAAGTGGCAATCTATAAATACAGAGCACATGGGCTTGGAAAAATGTTGTAACTTGATGTTGATGTAATGTAACTTGTGGGCTACTGTATTGTGCTAGAGTTACTAAGTAACGCCAATTTATGTTCAATGCTAGTAATAAGTGGCAATCTATAAATACAGAGCACATGGGCTTGGAAAAATGTTGTAACTTAATGTTGATGTAACTTGTGGGCTACTGTATTGTGCTAGAGATACTAAGTAATGGCAATTTATGTTCTATTTGAATTTTGTGATTTTTTTTTTCATTTGGAATCTGATTTTGATGGAATTTTGCTAATTAAATCATAGAAGCATAGCACTACAGATGTAATTTGTGGATAAATTTTGACCATATTAAACATTGATATAGACGACATTCTTCATTTGTGAAATAGGTTGTAAATTAAGGGATTGTAGCTTTCATAAAGTAGCTACCCAACTGGGATGAAAAACCATCCAATCTGGGCATCTGGCACATGATATTTTATCTATTTATTGATATAAGCATGGTATTATCCCTTTGCCATTTTGAGGATTATTAGAAATCTGGTAGGCTCATTTTCCTATAATTACTACAAGTCTTATTGCTATTCTTGCTTTGCATATGCACTTCCTGATTTGTTCACATTCATATTTCAGAGGTGATTACATGTGCGGAGTTCCATCCATCCCATTGTAATACACTGGCCTATAGTAGTTCAAAGGGTTCTATCCGCCTTATTGATCTACGTCAATCAGCACTGTGTGACAACCATTCCAAAATGTTAGTTACTCACCCTGTACTTCTCTCCATAACATTGTATCCTTCTGTACTGGCAACGTTGGCGACTTGTATGAAGGATTGGGAACATGTACAGTTATTTATATTGCATAAGTTATTTTTTTTATGAGTTAACAAAAGGCCTCTAAACAGATTTGAGGAACATGAAGCACCTGGATCAAGATCCTTCTTTACGGAAATTATTGCATCAATTTCTGATTTAAAGTTTTCAAGGAATGGTAGATATATTCTTAGCCGTGATTATATGACTCTCAAGGTGTGTAGTAGCTTCTCATGTTTCTATCTCATTGCTTTTGGCTGTCATACACCCATTTTTTCAGGTCCAGAGTACTTAAATGAATTTTGTCACTCTTAGTACATACTCCCTCCATTCTTTTTTACATGTCATATTAACTTGTCCTAAGTCAAACATTTCTATCTTTGACTATCAATTTCAAAAAATTTATATAGGTTAAGAACATAAAGTCTATGTTTTTAGATTCACTATGAGAAACTTTCATAATACATGATTCACATCTTGTGAAACTATGGTAATGTTTGACTTAGGACAAACTTAATACGTCATGTAAAAAAAATGGAGTAACATTTTCATTGATTTACAACTTCTCAAAGTCAAAAGCTAGTTGGTGTCTTACTGTTTGAGGAAAGAAACAGCTGGTTTACCACTTCTTTGAAGCACTGAATGCCTGTATAAAAATGAATCTACTGTCAAGCATACTGCCCTAAACGTGGTCCAATGGAAACTTATCTGTTGACACTTGACACCAATATGCATGATTAGGAACTGTTCTATTGTTTGAGCTATGCTTAGTACTCCCTCCGTTCCAAAATATAAGACATTTTGGCTTTTCTAGATATATTGCCTTTACTATGTATCTGGACAGAGTGTATATCTAAATGCATAGCAAAAACTATGTATCTAGAAAAGCCAAAATGTCTTACAATTTGGAATGGAGGGAGTAACTAGCAGAAAGAGCCTAATGTTTTTGCTCCATATTCAGCTATGGGATCTAAACATGAATTCAGGCCCTGTTTCAACATTCCAAGTCCATGAACATTTGAGACCTAAGGTGAAATTCTCTCAACTGAATGATTAAGAAAAGAAGCCATTTGATGAACAAAATTAATGTAATTTTATGCTATCACTACTTTCAGCTCTGCGATCTGTATGAGAGTGACTCAATTTTCGACAAGTTTGAGTGTTGTCTTAGTGGGGATGGACTTCGTGTTGCAACTGGTTCTTATGGGTATTTCTTTCACCCATTATTGACTGCATGTGTCATTTTACAGAAATCTTGTCTATTAACACTTCCATTTCCTGTGTCTTCAACTGCAGTAATATATTTCGTGTTTTTGGTTGTACTCCTGGAAGCATGGAGGCAACAACTTTGGAAGCAAGTAGGAATCCAATGAGGTATATTTTACATGTGCCTTTTAATTTTAGTCATAATTTCTTCACTGTTGTGCCATGGCCTTGGTTTGGTCTGTGCCTTAACCTCTACCTATCCATTACTGGGGACAGGGACACAATTCCATTTATTTAATCAATTGTGTAAGATCTTTAATGTTCATTAGTTCATAATATTGAACGCATGTGACCCTAGTTATAGGGGACAACCCTAGCCATCCTATTTGGGAACAGAGTGTCACTGTTAGGTGAGTGGTTTATGAAACAAAACACCAAACGGGAGCTAATGATTCTCTTCTGTCTTAAAGCTGTTGCATAAAGTCTCTTTCAGCAGTATTATCTGCACCAATGATCTCTTCTATAAACATAGGTGTCCACTGCTCCACTATATTGAATCTAGTTAGATGTTCAAACTTCAAAAGTTTGTAGAGTACCATTTTACTGTTGCTATTTTTTTTTCACATTTTAATTGCCATATTAATTAAGTTTCATAACTGCTCTTTATGCAATTATAATACTAAGCTTATTCTTGTTGGATTTGGGTGCGATTAGGCGTCAGATTGAAAATCCAGCAAGGCCCACACGGACACTAACTTCTTTTACCCGTGGTGTCCGGAGAGGTGACTTGTTCTCGTCAACATTGACTTAAGTACTCCTGCAACAGTATCAATTATTTTGCCCACGCAACCATCACCGACCTAATGTAATTTCAGGTGGAGAAAATCAAGGCGTTGATGCTAATGGGAATTCATTTGACTTCTCAACAAAGCTGCTCCACCTCGCATGGCACCCGACCGAGAATTCCATTGCATGTGCTGCTGCAAATAGCTTGTATATGTATTATGCGTAGAGAATGTCCTACAGATTTTTTTTTTTTTTTTTTTTGGCTTGCTCTCGGTGAAGGCGCAGGGCCCTTCAACTGCAACCAGAGAGATAGTGCAGGACATTGTCGTCAGTTCCACCCGATGGGGCCAGAAGCTGCTGATGTCCACAAGATCACCCATTGCTGTGCTAACGGACTGCGGCCTGTTGATTCTTTAGTACATGTGTAAATTATAATTCTAAACATGGAAAGTTTTGATCCAAATATTCAATCGTAGCAATTGTATTGGGAGTCGGTGGAAAGGACATATCGAAGGTAAAATTCTGCATTGGACTTAGGACCTGCATTGCAATGGCTGTAGTATGGTTGACAATCCTTAGCATGTAATGCCCACTTAGACAGGGCTAATGTTGTTTTGGGACTTGAATTTCAGAAAGATAGATATTACCTAGTTATTATTGTAGCTATTCATCTTAGTTACCGTTCCATTCGTTGGACTGTTAAAATAAGGCGGCACCGGTATAATTGTACTCTTGTTTCTTTCGTCTGAATGGCCTTTTGTACACTGAAGCATTTGCAAGAACGGAATTCACTGAATTAAAGCATGGCTAGGCTCAAGATATGATTACGTTTCAAGATTGTCGGTTCATGTAAGGCTGGCCATGTGTCAGGTAGTCTTCTTTTTTATATAGTTGTGCGTCATTATGCTTTTTAATTGAATGTAATATTGGCATGTACTCCAACTAGTTTCAAAATTTCTTTATGGGAAATTCTATAAATTTTGCTGTATTTTTGTGGAGGTAGGGTAATTTTGTTGAATGCTTAGTAAAAAGATCACATTTCAATGCCTTACGTTGTCAGACTTAAATATGCCTGTTTTTTTTTATACAAATGCCTTACGTTAAAAGGGGTAGATCTAGTACCGGAGGCTCCCACGTGAGTGGGATTTGGGGAAGGAAAAAACCAAGGTAAGCATTTTTTTCGTAAAATCTATGGAGAAGCTGCTTCGAACTCATGACCTAGTAACTTAGTGAGACAGCTTTCACCACTGCACCAGGCCTGCCCTTCGTACAAATGCCTTACGTTGTCAGGCTGAAATCGTTGTCAGACTGAAATTGTTTCTTCACTCAAATCTTCATCCAACTCCGGTGAGATTGCCAACAACTTAAGCCGAGCTTATTGGCAGCACCTGGGCATCCAATGGAATTTTGCAAGTGATTTCTTTCAGATGTTGATACAAGCCAAGCAACAGTTTACGAATCCCTACTTTATGAAGATATTCATCATTGCGGCTTGGCAGATTTGGAAACAAAGAAATAACTTTATCTTTGATAGGGGCCGTCCTTAGATTCTTGGAAGTTCAGCTTTAGTGAGGAAGCTCGACTTCAGGCCCATAGTATCTGTGATGCTAAGCGTCCTGCCCTCTCTTGCTGATGGTTGTTTGCTTGTACAGCTTTGTGTGTCTTGTGTAGCTTCTTTTTTTATAAATATAAAAGCTTATAGTGGGGGCTTCCCCTGCCGTATTATTTCAAAAAAAAGGATTGGTATCATGCTCCATAATTATCAAGTTCAAGCCTCTCCATCAGGACATGGGAATGGGAAGGGGAGGGATTGGGTGCATGCTCCTATGGGCTCCTTTTTGTCCCCCCCCCCCTCCTATCTTTGTTTTCTAGGATGTGATAGCTCCGTTGTCTGAGGAGGGATGTGACCTACTCGTTTCTTTTTAGTTTGGGGATATCAAAAATAGGATTAGCCACTTGACAAGCTAGGCCCACTTGTCATTCTCTTTTTTTTCTTTCTTCTTCCTCCTATGTTTCCTCTTTGTGCCTCGCAACGTGGCTACAAGAACCCACCCGCAACCTGAGGGGTATATTCGCTAGTGAGACATCCTTGTCGCTGGCTATCCCATAACCAAACACCATTCTGAGGTAGGTATCCCACTTGGGATATCCCTGACTCTGAACCAAACACTACCTAATAATTGGTGGCTAGAGTGAAGTGAAGTGACTCCAATAGAAGGCGACTCTACTTTGATATTGATTATACTTTGGGGTGGTTGTCCATCTTAAAAGGAAGATTATGGTGTTTACTTGGTTAAGTTGAATAGTTTCAAATTTCTACCCAGCCACAAATATTCTAGAAAAGATTTGTGGTACTTATCTATACCTAATATTAAAGAGCCAAAATTTTATTCTATTTTTTTTTTCCGTCCACCTCCTCATA
Organism: Miscanthus lutarioriparius; assembly: GCA_904845875.1. Taxonomy (NCBI): domain Eukaryota; kingdom Viridiplantae; phylum Streptophyta; class Magnoliopsida; order Poales; family Poaceae; genus Miscanthus; species Miscanthus lutarioriparius. The sequence continues at coordinate 27,370,804 of CAJGYO010000019.1, read as the reverse complement.
ACTAACTGAACAATGGAAAGTTTCTGCCATCCCACTTTTTTACTTGACTCGAACTTATGACATATACCCATGTGCGAGTTAGAACATCTCGCGTCTATCGATGATGGATACAAGTCCGATTCTAAAAGTTAGAACAACCTCTGTGTAGCGATGATACATAATCTGATTCTTATATGTATTGGATTTTGTCGCAATGTAGGGGATTGCTAGTAAGTATGGTTTGTCACACACTTCATTGTAGAGCTAGCTAGCCATATGTCAAGCTTTTTATTACCGGTGGCCTTTTGTCACCAGGACGAGGCATGAGTGCTTTAGAATGCATACTAGTAATAAATACTTCACCGTAGTATTCCCTCAGTCCCTAAAATAATAGATTTTAAGAATAAAAATTGTTCTAAAATAAATCAATTTCTAGACCCTCATCATCAATTAGACCCATTTATTTTCTCGGAGTTTTCAACAATGTTTTTTAGGCCCTAGGCGGTTTCTAGGCGGTGACCCATCGCCTAGTGCCTAGGCGCGCCTAGGCAGGCCTAGGCGTTTTCTAGGCGTTTTGACATTTTTTTTGTATCTCGGCATATATAGATAAATAAATTATATAAATATAGTAGCCGAGTGAATTTTATAAAAAGAGAAAAGGTCCAATAGACATACCTTAGTTGATAGAAAAGCGATGTTCCTGCTTAGTTCATAGTTGATAGTTGATACAATACAAATGTGATGTCCTGCAGCAATACAAGTGGAGAACAGACCATTCAGTAGTTAAATATAAATAGACAGCAGGCCATATGAACAATACAAGTTATACAAAAATAGGAAAGAGCAGGTTAGGTACTTATCTCAATGATCTTAGCCCTTTCCTATCCATCAGACATTATCAAGCAGACAAATGATAGCCATTTGAAACCACAAACATGTAGGGATAACAGTAGCAGCAAAGAAAATTAAATGGTACAGAACAACACATAATTCAGTTCTTAAAATACAGAACACAGGCACACAGACTGCAGGAGTTCTAAGTTCATAAGTTAAAGATACAATTAAAAGATAAACATGACATGATAAAGCCCCACTGCCATATCTTCTTCAATAGGGTTCCATATATTCATCCTCATCAGTGCTCAGTTGGTAGAGCCTCGAGCTTAGACTTGAGCGGACGCCCAAAAGGGCTGCAACCCAGTTAACTACTAGTACTACGAGCACAGCAGTACAACACAGCCGAGCAGAGGAGAGAGGAGCAGGGGGCGGGCGGACCTCACGTCCTCACCTTACCTTGGGGTTCCCGAGCGGCGGGACCAGGGGTAGCGAGAAGGTCACCACCGGTGGCGGCCCGACGAGAAGGGGCCGCACGGGAGCTCCAGGGGCAGCGGCGGGCCGGCGGACGGGGCCGGCGGCTGGCGGCCGGCGGGGAGGCCTGCACGAACGGAGAAGATGGCCGGCGAGCGAGCTCGGGTCGGAGGCAAGGGGTCGACGAGCTCGGGTCGGAGGCAAGGGGCCGGCGAGCGAGCTCGGGTCTTGACTCTCTCACTGTGTGTATCTCTCTCTCTCTCTCTCTAATCCTCTCTACCACCCGTGCTCTTTTCTTCCCGCGCGGGCGCTTCCTTTCCCGCGCACCCGGCTTCTCGCACGCGCGCTCCCGCCCGCCAAAACGCGCGCGCGCTCCCGCCACCTAGGCGCCGCCTCCTCCGCCTACTCGCCGCCCAGGCGCCGCGGAGACGCCGCGGAACTCCGCGGAGGCGCGCCCAACGCCTAGAGGTGCGCCTCACCCCCTAGACCCCGCAGGAAGGCTCCGCCTTGCGCCTGGGCGCGCCTAGGCGAGCGTGGAAACGCGCCTTGTCATTCATTGGTTTTCAATAACGTACCTGTAACTTAGGAATCAGGATGGATGTCGAAAAAGGAAGAGAAATGAAGTTGCGTGCTCATGCCAGCCAAAAAGTCTGGCAATTCAACAGCTGCAGGGCAGGATTAAAGAAAAACAGAGATCACTTGTTAGAGGGACTTGGGATCGAAGTGTGGGGGTTTGGTTTTTCTGACAGAGTGATAATTTTATCGTCGGCGCGCGATCCAATCCGGCAAGTTGTGATTCGTGTCGTCCCGTTCCTTTTCGCTCAAACACTAGCGGCTACCGGAGCTGATAAAAACCGTTGCTGATCCGCGTGATTCCTTCGAGAGGAAAAGGAGAAAAGCCATGGGTGAAGCGTGAACCTGAGACGGTGTACCCTTGAAGGCTCAAAGGCTGCAAGTTGCAATCACCCGGGGAATCCGATGGTGACAGATGAATAGACGATGGTGACCCTCGCCTCTGGTTGCTGCCATCCGAATATTATCTTGCCAAATGCCCAAATCGCATCTTTGGTTGCTTGTTGAAACCGTGGACGGCATGCCTAATACATGTCCTGCTGGATAGATGCTCAAGACTTTCTTTTTCTTTTTTTTTCTTGATGAAGAATATTTCTCGTGTATTTTCCCATTAAAATTAATATGCGTATCAGTAAAGAATAGGATAATTCCACATGGAAACCTACAAAGGGAAGCATTTTGTTAATAATTACTACAGTACATATGCCAAATGCTGATGTATATACACGCACGCTCAAAATGTCACATTATCGACAGACACGTCCCTTATACCTCTAAAAGAATAGCATTATTAAATTATAGAATAAATTTAGAAATATAAATACCTGTTTTTTTAATGAAAAACTGTGGGGCGAGATCCTCACAACACGATTTTTTTTAATCGAGGCCTTTTCATTACTCCTCTGTCACAGCCAATTCGCTGGACACCAAACCCTCGAGGTGATGAGGTACACAATCCCAAGCGGCTCAATCACCACTGGGCATTTTACAGCCTACTATAGAGGCAAGTTCATGAGCTAAATTAAACATAAGGCACAAGTTTAGAAAATATTTTTGAATACACAAAAGATTTGCGTATCATTATATTAAATATAAGAGTTTAAACAAACATACAACGCGCTTCTATCGAGCGTCGAAGGAGGTCGACTTAACACAATTGAAGCTGAACCATCCTAGCAAAAAAACCTTTTGTTTCGATATTACATAGAAGGAAACAACCAATACCGATACAGCTTTGCGACCTAGGAGGTGGTCTTGCGTCTTCGCGGCTGCCTGGACGAGCCCTTTTCAACGGCCGGGAAGAGCGCGTCCAGCGCCTCGGCATTGGACGCAGTCAGGTTGCCGTCGAAGAGCTTGTCAAATGCCTTTAGCTCCGACGCGGATGGCGCTGATGGACCTTTGGTGTAGCCCATACGCTGCATGATCAACACCTCACCTCGCTTGAAAGCTGGTACTCGGGAGAGACTCTGAGCCGCCAACCGCCTGCTCCGCCACGACAGCACCGTCTTAGCAGGAGGTTGCTTGGGAGGCTCACAAATCAGCGGAGAATCCCTCTTACGCGTGACTTCGCTGATGAAGCTGTCGAGGCGGCATTTGGCGGAGTCGTTGTTCTTCGGCGAGTCTACTGCCCATTGAATGGGACGCGGGGGTGGTGTCTACAGCTCACAGAAGACCACCGCTGGGTCCTCAACCTCTAGCTGGGGGGCCACCACCGCCGGGGCCTCATCTTGTAGCTGGGGGGAGAGCGCCGTAGGTGATGACATGCGCTCAAGGGAAGGCCACACGATGATCTGACTGCCAACGAGCGAGGCTGCGAACTCCTCTAACACCGGGTCCTTCGTGATGTCACGGTCATGCGTGGCGTCCGGGTACAACATCAGCGTCAACGGGTCAGGCTCGACGATGCCCGTCTCGTTGGTCAGTTAACCGTGCCCCACCTGAGCACCAGCAGCGACCGAGGTAAAAGTCCGGTGCCGTCTAGGCGGCCCCTGCCGACTGACCGTGACTGTCGGTGGCGACACTCGTTGCCGCAGCGGTGTCGCCCCCCTTCAGTCGTCGTCGGCGTCTCTGATGTCTCCGACGTCTGTCGTCGCGCGTAGTTGGACCTGGCATAGCTACAACCAAGCCTGGCACAGCACCAGCCGAGCTCGGCGTGTCACCCTGAGTACGCGGTCGGGTGCCCAAGGTACGCTCCTGGACAGGTCGTCGTGGGCGGCCTTCTGTGGCACCAGATAAGCCGGAGCTAGAAGGAGGTACCATCCGCCGCCGCTTATAGTCCCGTGCGAGGTGTCGAAACCCCCTGCATCGGAGGCAGCGTGGAGGTAGCTTGCAGGTTGTCACCCTGTGCACGGTGGAGATAGTTGAAGCACTTCCTGTGTAGGTCCGTCAGATAGCGGCTAGCAGGCCACTGGTTCGCTAATGTAGCGTGGGCGGGACGTGCCCCGCCGGTGCCACATGACGACCCTTGCGACAGGACCTCACGCCAGCTATCAGCGTCCGGAGCGGAGATCCGTTGGCGGGTGTCGCAGCGTGGGCCCCCATCGAGGTTGGGAGCGGAGACCCGTACGCAATGTCCGAGACATTGGCTAAAACATCCTCAATTTTCCACGAAGGGAAAATTCCACAGAATGAATTATAATATGATGAAACCAAGAACTGAGTCCATCATATTACCATATTTCAGTCTATGTCACAGTCATACATCGTAAGATTACAAGAATACAAGATATTACATCACTGGGGAACACACCTATTACAGAGTTAATCTAGCGAAAGACTATCGAGTGAAAGTTAATCTAGCGGAAGACTATCTAGTGAAGGCTCCTCCTTCACGGGCATCATCAAAGTTGGCGTAGTGCAGCATAGATTCCATCTCCGAACCAAACTTGAGCGTAGGCACGAGACCTCCTAATCCTTCTAAAGTCAGCATCTCTGAGTAGCAGGAAATCTGCACACCGCCAGATGTGTGCAGGCCATGGTCAGCACCGATGAGCTTTAGTGGAAAAAGATAAACAAGGGATCTGGCGATCCTAATATTTGGCTGTGGTTTGCATTCTTAGCGCATGAGAAGTAAATAACAATTGTATATTAATAATATCTAATTTTTAACACATTCACCACCACACCATCCATATCCATCCACCAACCATCCATCCCAATCCATCTCCACACCACCTCACCTTATCTCATCTCACACACTCAGGTCGACAGGGCCAACTCCCTCTCAGCCTTGCCTCAACGGCCCGTAGCCCCAAGGCTCACGACCGGAAAATACCCAACCCAGGAGGGAGAAAAGAAGGACTCATCTCCTATCTAGTTTAAGCGAAACTCAGGAAAGGTCCATAGCCGACAAGTCGGCATATGTATCGATCGATCAACCTTACACTCTGCAGAGGTTTCACATACCCACAAGATAGCCATCCTCGACGGTGCCCCGTCTAGGTAGATTCCGGCCGCTTGCTAGCCTAGAACGATGCCACCCTACCTCTCAGCCCTGGAACATCCCAAGTCTAGTCTGGGATGGCTGATACTGTGAGTCATAGATAGAGCCAGGGCCCACCAGATGTCAAGAGCCGGTCCACAAGGCCTCCTGAAGTCTCGGAAGGGTGTGGGGGGGAAAACCGCGCACCCCGTACCTCCTTGCACACGTTCGCCTAGCAGTAGTGGCATCGCTCTACCAAGTAGTCCGACCGTCCCGCACCATTTAGGGAGAGTGGGATGTAAAGGATTTCCGGTGAATCTGAGTACTAGTAAGTCCTTAGGGGTGACCAAGCCAGAATGTCTTCATCAGGGTTTCCATTTACCATGCCACCACAGCACCTCTACCCTGGGCTCCACCTCTCCGAGGTTCTCACCCAAGGCCACCTCCAATTACCATTTACCCGCCATAGGTATTCCATATCCAAGTGCCCAGGTAGCACCACATGGCAAGACTCGCCCCAGGCTCATCGTTATTCCAGCTCGGTCGACACAACCCTCACTCTCCACGCACCCAAGACACACGCAGCACGCTCACACACCACCAAGTCCAGCACCCATAGCCAAACCATTCCCAGGGGGTGCACCACCAGCATCACACCCCCGATATAATGTGAAGTGGAGTTAATAATAAGTATAGTGGTGTAATATGCAAGTAAGCAGGCAAGTAAGCATATATAAGCGAGCGAATGTGCAAAGCAGGGTGACGTGGTAGAGTGGGTTGCATCAAGGTAATAATGGCTCGGGTAGTAGCATACATCAAAGTTCTAGCAAAGGAATAATTATAAGGCGCTAGCAGTTCTAGATATTATGCAATGTCTAATAGGATTCTCTAAAAGAGGGTGCTGCCATGTAGGGATGAAAACGGATCGGATACGGACGGATATCACCGATATTACATTTGTTTTCATATTTCTATCTGGATTCGGATTCGAATACGGATAGTGTCAACTATGTCGGATAGGATACGATTGGATATCGACATCATAAATATGCGATTTGAGTATTCGGATACGGATACGGTATCGGATGTTAGATATCCGGACTCAGATACGGACAGATCTCAACCCCTCCAAACGGATTCGGTTTCGAATACGGTCAAAAAATATCCGTACCATTTTCATCCCTGCTGCCATGACACCTGCGATGTAGAGGTAGTAGTGGTACAATTCTCCATTCGTTGGCATTCCATTAGCGGGGTCTCCTCCTCCTGTGTTGATTCCATTCCGCGGTCCTTGTCGTCGTCCACGTTCTCTTGGTCCGATCGTCAGCTACTCCACGAAGCGACACGCAAGGCAAGAGAGCACTCAACACTCAAAAAGATGATGAGACACAGGAAATCCAATAACGCCATCGAGACAATAAGAGATACACGGCTTAGCCCTCTCGGCGGTTGTCCGATTTCCTCAGGCCAAAGAAACAAGAGTGGTGGTTTGCTATGCACAAGCTTAAGTCATGGCCAAGCCGGAACGGCTGTAGGATAATTGGTTTAAGCCACCAAGGCTTATCCATAGCATCACCACGGCTCACGGTCTTTCGATTCGGGCGTCATGGAGTTGACGAGAATCGGAGGACAGGCTCAACGAAGGAAGAACGGCGGGGTTCGGCTCTTACAGTCTTATCCCGTAAGTCACTATTGGATACAAGAACCAGACAAGAACGAATGACACTATTGTGACTTGGCTGCAATGTACTTCGGCTCGCCCGCTATGGTAGAAAGCGGTAGCGCAAAGAGATTGGACATCAACGGTTCCCCTCGATCCACACGACATAATAATGTCGGGAGCCGAGAAGAGAGTCGCTCAACACGGCAAAAGATGCGGGGGTTAGCTAGGCACATCCATGTTATGTTCTCAGACACATCTTCGGGAAAGATGGTTTTAGACGGTCGATCGGGTCGACGCGCATGGGTTCGAAGTACGACATAGACCATAGCTTCGCTAACCCAAAGGGAATAGTCTGGTCTTTGATCCAATCGTCATGGGCAAGACGGAATCGAACAAAGCGGGCTAGCGGTGCAACAAGAGCAAGAACAACAAGGAACAAGGTCTACTTCTTCCAACACTCGCGCCACGACGAAAGACGGGGCATTGGGAGGAAGCGACAAACACCAAGTGCACAGACCACTCGTAGGGTACCCGACCTAGGTGCACTGGCACTGAGATATCTCTCGGATTTGAAGCGGTGCGGTTGTCACTGCGAGAATCAGAGAAACATGATGGTTAAACAGGGTACATGCATACAAGGGCTTGAGCACAAAGAAGCAACTAAAAGCGAAAGAGAGGCATAGCTCCATGGTCATGGCGAGGTGAACTCGTGGCCACAAGCTATGCCTACGAGTTGGCATTCATCGTTCCACGATTGTTTACTCCCAGGTTTTCTCCCATAGAACTTGGTCATGGAAGGCTCAAGGCGTGCGGGTGATATCCGCATCGATGTTAGTATTGACATCGAATCCATCACGACCATGTTCTAGGGCCAAAGGCAGGAGCTAACACTCGTGGTACTATGAAGTCAACTAAAAGGCGAGGGGTCAAGTCACACTCGGCATCACGGTCATGGCGAGACGGATCCCGCGATCGTAATGTCCAAACAAGGTATGATCCCTCAGCCGGCTCAAAGGCTCGGCTCACAGGCAACAACACCAACAACCAGCGATAAGAACCAAACACGACCGAAAGACGTAACAATTCGACACGACTATGGAGTAGCACATTCCATAGTTGGGTGATAGGTGAATTCCTGTAAGACAGTCATGGACAGATAGGTTGTAAGAATAGGGCCCAACAGGATAGATATGCGTATATGGAAAGATGCAAGATGGGGCTTTCCATGGTCTCGGTAAGTCATACGACTAGGGTTCATGGTCCAGAGGGTACGACTTGCGGTAGACGGGGTCATGGTGGTCTCGGCAAGCGAGTCCATGGTGGTCTCGGCCAGCGAGGCCATGTGGTCTCGGCAACGGTGGTCTCGGCAACGGTGGTCTCGGCAACGGTCTCGGCAATGGTGGTCTCGGCAATGGTGGTCTCGGCAACGGTGGTCTCGGCAATGGTGGTCTCGGCAACGGTGGTCTCGGCAATGGTGGTCTCGGCAACGGTGGTCTCGGCAATGGTGGTCTCGGCGACGGTGATCTCGGCGACGGTGGTCTTGCCAACGGTGGTCTCGGCGATGGTGGTCTCGGCAACAGTGGTCTCGATAGATCTCGACGGCATGTTCTCATAACTCGAGGTAGCCGGAACAGTGGTGAAACACGGACACAGGGTTCCACGGAACCGTCAGGGCAACCAAAGAAAGGAAACCTGCAGTCCATGATGCGGCGATCAATGCCACGTGGCCCAATTACGGCTTCGGGGCTCACGATGAGGTTATAGTAACTCTTCGCCGCGGCATGGCTAAGAGCATCGAGTCAGTGGCTTGGTCATAGATCATGGCCGAGGGGTGCTTGAAACCATATGGTGGCATTCCAGGGCATCGTACATGTCTTGTGCGAATGGTGTGAGCGCAAGCAAAGACTGGGCTCTTCAATTTTGAGGGGTCGAAAGTACTTAAGGGTTGGTCCACATCGTAGGGCTCGATTTTAGAAAAATTATGAAACTGGTTTCATAATTTTTCGACAACGTATGAATTTCGAGTTTAAATCCATTCCTGAAAAAGAAAAGGGGGCCAAGGTTTCTACTGGGCCACCACTGGGCTGCTGCCGGGCTTGGCTTACGCAAAGAAGGAAAGGCAGGCCGGCCTATTTGTCGGCCCAAACTGCAAGGATGAGAGAGAGGGCCAACACAGGACCACTGGGCCGATGTTGCAGCTGCTGCCGTCGGCCCAAGAGAGAAGAGAGGAAGCTGGTGTTGGGCATTGGGCCAGCTGGCCTTGGTGCTTTCCCGCAAGCCGCTCAGCAAGGCGGGGTCTGGGGCTGGGGCTGCTCGCGACGCGCGCGTCCGCGGCCAGGCGGAGGTGCGCAGGGCAACGTGCGTGTGCGTCCAAGCGGTGGCCATGGTTGTGAGTGTGAGTGTAGGGTTGTGCGGCCAGGAGGCTCTGGGCTCATGCGGGTACAAGGAGCATGGCGTCCACGGTGTTCTACGGCCGGCGGCTAAGGGCTGCAGGCGATAGCCGTGACCGTGAGGGCAAGGCCTTGGGTCGACTAAGGCGAAGAACGCCTGTGCGTGCATGTGTCCAGGCTAAGGTCAGGGCTGTGAGCGCGACGGAGGGATCAGAGGCCCGATGGTGGTGTGGAGATGTCGCAGTGCTGCAGCTGGCACCGCATCGTGGCATCGTGCAGGGTCACGACGAGGTCCGCTAGCGGCGTGACACCGAGGCGAGGCGGAGCCTTGACCGGTGAAGGCAGGGGCCGTGCGGTGCGTGTGCGGTGGGCTGGCGGCGGCGAGCATGACCGGCCAGTGCTCGCATCCGTGCCTTCATGTGGTGGCTAGGTGAAGCGGAAGCCGCGGCGTGTGCGGGACGTGGTGGTACCGAGGGCTTGGCCTCGCGTCTCCCCTGGTGTGGGGAACGTGGCAGCACGAGCATGGCGACTCCATGCACTGCGGACATGGGAGGAGGCTGGGGAAGCTCACTAGAGGTGCCGGTGAGGTTAGGCTGGTGGTGCGGTGGTGATTCAGTGCCATGTCGAGTTGACGCAGCGCCGTGCCGAACAGCAACGGAGAAGAAGGCATGCTTCATCTTCGTCTTCGGTGGCCATGATGGCTTGGTGGCATCGGGGCTCATGGCGCTGGTCACGGGCTTGGCGGTGTGGCCTTCGTCATCATGGCCGCCAGCGTCATGGACGCGCCCGTGCTTGGTGATGAGGTGGCTCCCTGAGGCGGCGATTGTATGACGGTGTGGTCGGGGTCCTCCGTTCGGCGCTGAGGGTGGAGCATGAGCTCGCGACGGCCTGCGGCGAGGACATGGACGTCGTCGTGGTTCAGCGCGAGGTCATTGACATCGTGGCCGAGCGGCTCGTGGGTGTCGTGCTGGTGGCGCGGCTCGGGGGCGGGGCACGTGGTCGTGCAGCAGAGGAGGATCATGGCGTCGGGGAAGGGTGGTGATGGTTCGAGGCTTGGTCCGTGGAGAGGGTGTTGGTGTCATTGGTTTGGGCGGCGTTGTGGTTGGCGCTACGGCCATGGTTCTAGGTACGGCTGCCCAGGGAGCGTAGCACGCGCAGGCGACGTCGCGGGGGCATGCAGAGGGATCTTGGTCGGCGTCGCCATGGCCAGGGGCTCCGGCGAGTAGTGGAGGGCCACGGCCAGCGACGGCTGACCGGCGTGCCTGTGTAGTAGGGCAGGGCGAGCAAGGAGGGAGGGAGAGGGATGGAGCGGCGGCGGCTACAGGGGGGAAGCTCCAGAGCGGGCGGCGTCGGGGGTACTTATAGCGCGCCAGCTAGGGCTCCAGTGCTATGGACGGCGATCCTTGGCTTCCGTGCGGAGAAGGGGCATGCGGCGCGCATCAAACGGCATGGACGCCGAGAGGGAGCAGGTGAGGGCGCTGGTGCAGAGGCGGCTCCCGGTTTGCCTTTGTGGCGCGGCGGCGGCTGCTGGGAGCGTCTGCTCCCGCTAGGGCTTGGGGTTGGGCAGCTTGTGGCTACTGGGCAGGCACTGGTGGGCCGCACGGCTGGGCCAATAGGCCACGAGCTACCGTGCCGGTTGGGCCAAGGCGCTGGCGGGGCGGGCCGAAGAGAGGAGCGAGGGCAGGCCAGGGCCACGGCTTGGTAAGGAGAGAGGGGGGCTCGGTTGGGCTCCTGCCGCTGGCTGGGCCGGTGCAGGGAGAAGGGGAAGGAAACACTGGGCCGGGCCAAGGCGTGAGGGGAGAGAAGAGAGAAGGGAATAGATTTTCCAATTTATGTTTAAATGGTTTGAACTTGGATTTGAGAAGAATTCACCACATCTTGGGAAGGGTTTCGAAGGTGAAATATAAGGCGGTGTTTGAGGAATCTTTCGGAGGGATCCATATAAACTCAAGACGAAATTTCCACGAGTGTTCGGATGGGAATTTTCTAGGGGATATTCGGAAAGACTCGAAGGGGGAATTTGAGGGAAATTTGGGGAATCTGCATGAAGTTTGAATAGGAATTTCAAGAGGGGTATTGATGGTACTTGAGATGTGAGCTCCAAGAGGGGCTCGAGATGATTTCCACTAGCGACTAGAGGAGAGTGTCCTTTCCTTTGTTCTCCTACTCCTAGGTCTTATATGTGCATACCCGCATGTATTAACAACATGCTTACTCATCGTGGTGGTCTTCTAGGGGTCTTAGGGTTTAGGGATTCCGGTCCAATGGTCGGCACAAATATAAATGGCAAGTCTAGGTTCTAGTGGGGTTCAGGATTATAGAGAGAGATTCACGGAAGACTCGAAATAATCCCGCGAGGATCACAAGGAGGTTGCTATGGGTTGTGCTCTCCAACAATAATCAAGACTCAATCATAGGACAACTCGAAAACTCCGGCAATCACCTACAAACCATCTACATGTATGCAACGTCTTGTTAGCAAGTTGGACTCGTGTTTGACCTAGCAATTACATGTTTCACACATTGTAGGAAAATTTTTAAAAAGTTCGTATTTTTGGCTTCTCCAAAAACCCGGGTTGTTACATTGGCAGGCGGGGACGGGGATCTTCTGACCCTGCGCGTGCAGACTTGGGTCACGATGAGGCTCAACCGAGGCGGCCGCAGGTCCCGTCTCCTGTCGAGGAAGGATCTCACGCCACCCATCGGGGTTGGGGGCGGAGACCCGTCCATGTCCATAGCGACCAAGGCATTGGCGAGTAGGGACGCGACCATCCACTGGCTGATGAGGCAGGCCGCACAACAGCTATGGGCGCGGCCGGCTACGCTTCCTCCGTCTCCGGCCAGGTCCCTTCCGGTTAGGATCAGCTCCACGATGGACAAAAGCAGCGACGGGGCGAACCTGGGCGCGGCGACCACCTTCGCTAGGCAACAAGCGGCGTCCAAGAAGGTCGTGGGGTGGTCGTCGTCAGACTCATCAGCATCGTCGTCCGCCCACCAGCGGCTTTTGGTGCACCCACCTGAGACTGGGTAGAAGGGAGCCGCGTCCGGTGAAAGGAAGGAGCTAGGGGTGATCGGCGGTGACACGGTGGTTGGCTGACAGGATGGCGTCTCCGGAGGTGGCTGCACCTTCCCAGCATCCGTCACCTCCGATGTGTCGCCGTCCGGTGTAGGCGGCGGCATGGAGGGGCCGGATTGGACCCCCACGCACAACCCCGTGGCGGCTGCGGGGGCGCACCAATTCTGATGCCGCTGCTGCTGGATGTTGTCGCGGAGATGGTGGTGCCTGGTGCCTATGGAGGCACACCAGCACCAGAACCTGTAGGGGCGGCCTTGACGCTGCATCTGGTGGCAGGGGCGGCCCTCCAGCGCCAGATGCAGTGCTGCTGTGGGCGGTAGCAGCAGCGTCGGCAACTCCCGGCGATAACGGCGGCACAGGCGGGGAGGGAGCCCGCGGTGGCGCACCGACGCTAGATCCCACGCCTGCGGGGATGCCGGGGTTGGGGAGGGCAGGGGAGGGGGAGGTTGGGGCGCCGGCGGCAGCGAGGCCGGGGCCGGCTGGGTCGGGCTCCTAGGGTTTGCCCACGGTCTGGGTATGCCGGGTTTGGGGAGGGGGAGGGGGAGGGGGGAGGTTGGGGAGGGGGGCGGCGTCGTCGGAGCGGAGAGGGTCGGGGGTGGGAGAGATGCCCACCTGGTCCAACGGTTTTTTTTAGAGGCTAGTCTAGAAAAAACTTACAGAACTGGGAAAGCAACAGAGCCAGATCGAGAAAAGAAAGGAAAGAAAATTACAGGGAATTGAGCCAGAGTTGAACTAAAGGCCTAAACTCCTCCTTTACGCGGAGACCTGTAAAGTTGAAGATTAAACTTTTTTTTTGAAACTAAGTTGAAGATTAAACTTGGATGTACGTACATCTCGTGTAGACGAATGAACTAATCCATGAGGGTGAGGCCATGATTGCGTCGGCCATGCCTACTTCTCCGTATATAATTCAACAATACGACCACTCTGAAGGCAGTGTTTGTGAAAAAAAAATGGAATCAACAAAATATCAGCAAGTCATTTTCTTTTCTCCCCTCTTTTCCCCTTTTTCTTGGCCAAAGTAATACTGAGAAAGGTAGGGCTCAGCTATCCATTTGACCTATCATTCCTTTAACAAAGATGGTTCGCTTCGCTGAAAAAACAAGCCGAAACATTGTTCCGACCGATTTGTTGTGAGAGAAAAACACTATTCCAGCTGGAAAAATAAGCTGAAAAAGACGGATAATAAGAGAAGCGAACAGGGCCAATATCCGCGCTAGCTCCTTCGAGAAGGGCGCGGCATGCTTATGCCATGTTTAATCGCACCGTTCTAAATCACATGTCTCTTTTTGTCCTAAGATTTTTAACTTTTCATAAGAGTTTAAATTTTTAGCTTTAACTAAGTCTTTGGAGAAAAAGTATAATGATGTCACAAATTCAAATAAATGCACATTGGTCATTGAGAATTTAATAAAACTAATTGGATATTATAAATTTTGATGTATTTTTCTTTATACTAGTCAAAGTGTGTGATCAGTAACTTAAATGGGGGATATGTACCAAGCATCTGATTTCTCTTTTTTTTACAAAACAAGATACCCACCATGCTCATAAAGGGGGAAAAAAATCTATCCCTCAATATTCCATTGTGCCGCCTAACAGGTGTTAATAAACTAATGGCTCATTTGATTCAACCATGAGCTGTGAAAAATATGCTTTCAGCCTATTTCCCTTCTCAATCTTTAGTTTTTAGCAAGATAAGAAAAAAAACCCTCTCCAACAACTCCTAATCCATGCTCCTAAAATTTATGCACTTGGAAAATCCTCCCCCATCGCGTGTAACTTTGCGCATAGTCGCGATCGCACGGATACTGCTTCCCGGTGCGTATAGGTCGGTCAATCTAAAGATGAAAGGATGTGGGAAAAATAAGGAGTATGAAAGGGTTCCTAATGCAAATGTATGATTGAAAAAGAATCTATAAAAATGCTTATAATAATTTAGAAATAGTATATTATTCCTGATGTAAAATTGTATTCTATATTTTAGGAGTGGATTATTGAAAACTCTTGGAGATGGCCTTCTTTTTTGCTCCCAATACATTTTTAGAGTTACAAAACTATATATTTTGGGGAGAAAAAAATAGAATACTCTTGGAGATGCTCGCTGTTCGGTTGAAGCAACATAAAATATACCCCTCTATATCTCCCTTAAACAATGGTAAAACTTTTCTCTATTTCCACACATTTGAAAAAGTCGAAAGTCGAAAGTAGGATCTAAGGTGATGTGAAAATTGTACTATGCAAAAGTAGCAACTTCTGTAAAAGCAGCTTCAAGTTTCACTAGTTTGATTGATGTTCTGATTTTAGTAGCAGAAGCATTTTCAGAAACGAAATTAAAACCAAACACATCCTAAGAGTAGAGTAGACCACAATTTATATTTTTTAAAAATAGAATGCAATTTAACTTTATTAATCAAAATAGGTTTCCTTCCATAGAATATAGGTTTGTTTGGATCCCTTAAAACTAACAGTTAGTTGTTAAGAACATCTGAATCCTTATTTGGATTGTAACTAATAAGTACACCTTTAACAGTACCACCTCAGCTAGATCATAAAATGTATCATTTTTTTTACATGGAGGAGAGAGGGAGAGAAGAGAGAGAAGAGCCTTGCGTACCTCTAGATGTTTAGAGGGCCAACATTTACATCTCGTCCAAACATTTTTTTTCTTTTTTAGGGTCATATTAGCACTAAGCAACGTGTAAAAGTTACAATATTAAAGAATTAAACTTTTAAGTTATCTCTTATTGAGATTTATGTGACATACATACATAAATTAAAAGTAGTAGGTAGATCTAAGTGTTGAGTGCCTTATGACAGTAACCTTCCCGATCACTGGTTGTTAGCTAGTTCTCTATGGACAATATCTGTGGATAGTTTTATGACGTTATTTTCAAGACTGTCATGTCATATAGAACGAAACGAAACGTGGATGAAATACCCACTTTCAATGCAAAGTTTCATTATATAGTTTCATAGACATTTAATTTTATGACTCATAAAGAGTTGGTAATCGTGCCAAGCGATGAAACACATTTCTTCTCTCTCTTAAATACACAGTCATGTCATAAAAAAACATATGTGGCAACATATTTAATGCAAATAAAACTCACATAAAACTCCAATTAAGACTGGCCTAAGCTAACACAACTAATAAATAGCTCTAAATGATTGTACCACACCTTTGATTGGAGCCAACGTTTGACAAAACTAGAAAAATACCCTACGCGTTGTTGCGGAAGTATGTCACGAATAAATTTTGGTAGATAATGTGATATGCTGACATGAACAAGTAAATACATATTAGTTGATGATGTGGCTTGCTGACATAGATAACTTGAATGAATAGATAGGTGCATAATTATATGCATGGCCTAGTGCTGATATAGATGGCTTGCATATCAAGATAAAATAATTCTAGTTAGGATTAGCTTTTATAAGAGAGATAAATATGTTTCCTCGTTCAATATCATTAGTGGTTAAGGCATCAATCAATACTTTATTAAATCAAGTTGGGAGATTTTTTATATATTATAAGAACCCCACTTCTATGAAAACCTGTCCAGTCACTCTCATGGTCATTTGTACCTATGACGTTTTAATCTCTATCTCTACCTGACGTGATATAAATTTTATGTACTCCCCCCTGGTTCCTTCGTCTCAAAATATTTTTAAATAATATGAAGTTTAAATTTCATCAAATTTATATAAAATTAAGAGTTAAATGCACCGTAGGTCCATTAATTTTACGTGATGTGTCATCTAGGTCCATCAACTTTTAAACTGTATTTTTGGATCCATTAACTTTTGGTGGTGTGTCATCCAGGTCCATCAACTTTCAAATTGTATTTTTTGGTCCATTAACTTTTGATGGTGTGTTATACAGGTCCATCAACTTTTAAATTACATTTTTGGGTTCCTAAATTTTTTAACTGGTTTACCGTAGGTCCATACCCCTTCGTTTAGCGAATAGATCTGACATAGCACGTCAAAAAACAATCACCGTGGAGTACAGGACGAGATCACCATCCAGAGATAATCTTCAATACGAAGAACCTGATGGGATCACCATCTAGGGTTTCTCGAGCGGCGGCTCGACGGGAAATAAACTCCACAATAAAATCCAGTCTAATCTACCTGGTACAAGGCCGAAGGCCATAGGTATAGGCACGCAGGCCACCGGACCCAAACAAAACTCAGACTCCACAAGCTCAACTTGGATCGATTGACCCTGAGTCCCTAATTAGGCTAACATGCATATCACGTCCAAACGCAGCCACCAATTTGATTCACGTACACAGGTGCACGCATGCACTAAAAGCTAGATGCTAGATAAAAGATCGTGTATCACAACTGGATAGTAAACTAATGCATGGAAATAATAAAATACTACGGCAAGGATGCTAATCACATTGGGAAAATTCCATCGATGATCTCTACCTCTTTAGAATTAGTACTAATGTATTTTGTTGGCTTTATTTTTTCTCCTTCTTTCCACGCAATAATAAGGTACCTCTATAAAATATCTTTGATGACAGTCCAACAATTGTAAATTTCTTCATGTCCACAATATATTTATCCTTAAAAATAATAGTCTCAAATTTAAGACCAAATGATATTAACGAATTACCAGCTGCTATATTTGAATTATTGCCAGACAAGTCTCCATGAATATCTTGAGAAGCTATGGACTCATCACTACTCCACGGTGGCTGCTTATTTGGCGTGCCATGTCAGATCTGTTCGCTAAACGAAGAGATATGGACCTATGGTGAACCAATTAAAAAGTTTAGAAACCTAAAAATACAATTTAAAAGTTGATGGACCTGGATGACACACCATCAAAAGTTAATAGACCCAAATATATAGTTTAAAAGTTGATGAATCTAAATGACACATCGTCAAAAATTAATGGACCTACGGTGCATTTAACTCTAAAATTAAATTTATTATATAAAATAAGGATCGTTAGATTTATCATAAAACTATTTTAGTATAAATATTTGGAGTTATACAATACTAATAGTATTCTATAAACTTAGTTAAATTTAGAATAGTTTATTTTGAATTAGATAAATAATTATATTTTTTGGATGAAAAGTAGTAGTTCGCTCCAGTTTAATCAGACCAGCTTCATGCGGCACGGTCCTACGGGAGTAGGTTAGTCGGCCATCATTGAAGCCAACAAGTAGAAAAGTAGGTGTGCGTGTGTTAGCTTATGTTTGGTTGAGAGAGACATATTAACGTATCATCATTACTTTATGGAATCAAGTTAGTGGGAATATTTGTATATTATAAGAACTTTGTTTCTACGAAACCCTGGTCCAGTCACACTCTCATGGTCATATGTGACTACTATGGCGTCTTATTCTCTATCCCTATCTGATAAGATATTTTATACGCTACTGTTCTAGAAAATATGCGTCTTTGAGGATTCGAACTGCCATTTACATAGATGGGCGTGTTAAGATGCACATCTAGGTTCTAGAAAACAAGAAAAAAAAACTAAAAAATACAAGTCTTTGATGATTCAATGACAAGACCTTTCAACACATACAACACCTCTTTACCACTGAACCACATGCTCATTTGTAAGCACATATAAGACGCTATCTCTTTTTTTTTTATCAATATTCGTAATCTTGTATTGAATATTTTTAATACTAAATGAACTAAAATGAGACAAGTTTCAACTACAAAATGTTAAATCTTGTAGAGCACTACAATGTTGGTACATGAAGTGTCTACATATGAAATTGTTTGAAAATTTCAAAATTTTGAATCTTATAATGTGTAAGTTTAACATAAATAACTGAGACTCTAGATAACTTCAAATCAAAATATTATCAACAACAAACTTTTCGATTAGATCGGGCACTGCAACTTTGAATTAACCATGTGAACATTAAATATCGTTTAGAAATTCTACAAGTTTGAATTTCAAAATCTAAGAACTTAAAACATATATTTAGTAGGATTGTAAACAACTTCAAATAAGAAACTGTCGATGTTTGACCGCCGATAGCCTGCCACGGGGGTACCCGGGGCAGTATGTTCGGGCTTCAGCGTATGCGGAACTCGACGGTGAACGCAAGAGACAGTCGATTTATCCTGGTTCGGATCCTCAATTGCTGATCGAGTAATAGCCCTACGTCCAGTCGGCGTTAGCCTTGCGTTGGATTGATTGTCAAGGGTTGTGTTGTCTCGTAAAGTCCTACCGTCCCTAAGAACCCTGCCCTCCTTTATATAGTCAGGAGGTCAGAATTCTAGTCGGTTTACAATAAGAGTTCATAGTAAGATTACATAATACTACTACTACTAAGATTATATGGGAAGAATCCTAGTTACACTAGATCTTCTCCCTTCCTTGCGGGGTATCCCATGGGTCCCGCACCGACAAGCCCCCGAGCACTTCACGGTTGAGCTCTGGAAGCCTCGTCTTGTTCCTTCAGGTCTTGCCGAGCAGGAACAAGCGTCGTCCGAGTGCTTTCTTGAGTGAAACTGTGTAGCGCTTCGTGAGATCTTCGCGTGGTGTGTACCTTTTTGAAGAAAAAAGTACATCCATCTGAGTGTAGCCCCCGAGCCTCTTGCTTTTTGGCACAAGGAGCTAGAGGGTCTTCTCTTGAAATTGCTCTGATTCTTCGTCGAAGGGCTCCTGAATACCCGGGTTCTTTATCAAAAAGAACTCGGATATAGCTTGGTCCGGGTTCTTTTTGTCGTTAGGCCTTGAAGTGGTCTGTTTTGAAGAAGTCTTTTTTGGTGACGTGCGCTTTTTTGAAGAAAAAAGTGCACTCACTGAATGTAGCCCCCGAGCCTCTTGCTATTTGGAACAAAAAGTTTGAGGGTCTTGAATCTTATGTTGTTTGAAAACTGCTGTCTTGAAGAAGTCTTTTGAATGATGTGCGCTTTTTCGAAAAAAAGTGCACTCACTGAGTGTAGCCCCCGAGCCTCATGCTATTTGGAACAAAGAGTTGGAGGGTCTTGATTCTGAGTTGTTTAAGTTACTGAAAACCTCTTTGGTTGCAGCCCCGTCTTGAATCTGAGTTGTTCAAAAGATTGAAAGCCTTTCCTATTGCAGCCCCCGAGCATATACCTGGGTTCTTTTATTCGAAAAGAACTCGGATACAGGATCTTGGCATGTTCTCTGGTAGTCTGTTGTTGTCAGATGCAGTTGTATGGTGGTGGTTGAGAGTAAATGATGTTTGTTCACGAGTTGTACTGTGTTGGTATATTCTTCCGAATATGCTCGTTCCTGAGTACTGCTCCTTCACGCCTGAGTCTTCTTTCATTGAATTCTGTTTTTTCACTGTGTCCTTTGTTAGGTTTGTTCCATTGATGCTCCCGGTCCATGAGCACCGCTTCTTTGGTCTATAAATACCCTCCTGGTGTGCTGTTCTGATTCATCGAGCATTTTGTTGCGTGGACTGAAATCTCCGTAGTCATAAATATGATAGTTTCTGAAGTAGAGCAGCCCCCGGACGTATTTTATAGTTTTTGTGTATCTTGTCGTAGCTGGAGGGAGTCTTATGATAGAGATTAGAGGTAGACTAATCCCTCAGCGGCATTGTACTTGGAAGTACATGGCGGTAGTTGGAGGGAGTCTTGTGATGTGGGATACATTCCTTCATCCAGTAGTTCTGGGTTGATCCTCGTCGTTTGCCCTGAGACTGTCCGGTGCAGATCAACACCATATCCAGCATCACATCGGACTTGGGTAGATAGATGCCTGCTGGCTTCCCCTAATCTATGTTGTCCCGCCGTGCTGCTGATTTCCGCCTTGGATGCACTGCGTCCGTCCTTTGAAGAAAACAGTGTCGCCGAGTGCGGTTTGTTCTACCGAGTAGCAATTTGGAACACGTAGTCGTTCTAGAGCCTAGCTGTGTCCGGGTTCCTCTTTGCTACCTTGCTTGTCGTAGTACCGAGTTCATTGGGTCTTGTAAGATGTGTAATCTTCTATTTTTGAAGCCATTTGTAATTGAAAGAATCTTGTCTTCTGAATTGTCATTCTTTTTTCTGCTGAAGTTCTAGTTGTTTATGAGATCCCCAAGTTCTTTCTATAAGAACCGGGTTCTTATGTTCCTTATGAGGTAACCCTTCGTTGCTTCATGGTTGATGGGTTCTTTTTGTTGCAATATAATAACTCCGTCGTGGTGCTGGATGGATAAGTCTAAAATCTGCCTGTTGAACTGTACCATTGTGTGGATTTGTGCCGTCCGTCGTTTTAGCTGTGTCAGCAAATGGACCGTTGCGTTCTCATGCTATGTTAAAACAGGCCCGGTGGGCCGCATTTTACTGCTGTAAAATCTATTTAAAGGCATTTGTTCTTTTTCTTTACTACCTTGCTTTTGCCTTGAAACACTAGTCTTAAACACTCTGCCGCCGCCATTGTCACTGTCATCTGAGCGCCGCCGCCTGAGCATCACCTTCCCTTAGTGCTTTTATTGCTTCCGCTAGTATATGGGTAGGAAGAAGTCAGCGAGCAAGTCCTAGGCAGCCTTTGTGGACGAGGAGGCCTCGCTTTTCGTGATCGAGAATCAAGAGTTCATGGCCATGAGGGCCGCTCAGAAGATCTAGCCGGCTCCGACTACAACTGAGGATCAGCTGTGCGAGCTTGTTAGTGATGGCCTGATCCAGAGCAAGGATATTGCTGATTGGAGAGCTCCAGGCGATCATCGGGTGCCTGCTCCAGGTCCTAGTGAGATTATTCTTTTCATCTCCTTTATCCGTGCCGAACTCTGCCTCCCAGCTTCTGCTTTTCTTCATCGGTTTCTCAGCTATTTTGGGATTAGCCTAAGTCATCTTGCTCCCAATGTTGTCCTTCATCTTTCTGTCTTTGTTCATCTTTGTGAAACTTTCCTTGGAATTCCTCCTTCTCTTTCTCTCTTTTGTTACTTCTTTCGTCTGAAGCCCCAACCCTGCCGCGATGACACCAGCGTTCTTGGTGGCTGTGGGATTCAGTTTCGCCAAGGTCTTAAGAGCAAATTCTTCGACTATAACCTGGTTGATTCTGTGAGGGATTGTCATGCCGACTAGTTTTACGCCGCCAATTTGATTCCTCCTCTTGTTGTTCATTCTGGATCTGGTCCCTTGGTTAATGACCGATGGGATAAGAATCCTATGACAACGGCTGAGGTCCAGGCGATCAAGCCGTTTCTTGAGAGGATTTGTACTCTGAAACAGCAAGGCTTGACCGGTTTTGGGATTATTTCTAGTTTTCTTCGCCGCCAAGTTCAGCCTCTGAAGGAGCGGGAGCATTTTGTATTCGAGTACTGGGGGGGAGGACCCTTCTCGTATGGTCCTTGCCCTTGAGTTGACTGATGAGGAGGTGCTCGAGCGTCTTCAGAAGATGCTGAAAGGAGTAACCATCGTCCCGCTTGCTGTCCTTGAATATTGTGCTAGCAACCCGCCTCCTGCTGTAAGTTGTTTTTTCTTATGCGGGTACTTTTTGTATTTCCTTTGCTATCTCCACTTTTTTGCTTAACCTTTCTTGTCTGGTTGTTTTACTCTTTTTATAGAAATTGGGGCGTAACTTTGTTGATCCGATTCCCCTTGATGATTGCCCTATAAATGTGGAGGCTGGGGATAGTCTTGCTGGGGCATCCTTGACTAGTAAGTTTCAAAACACCACGATATTTCCTAGCGTTTTTTCTACAAACCTTGATGTATATGTAGAGTATCTTCCTAGTCCAGTTCCTCGAGCTCCTCGTACTGTCGGAAAGAGGGGGCGAGCGGATAGTTCTTCTTCTGCTTTATCTGCTGCCAAGAAGTCTCGCTAGTCGAGTACTCATCTAGGTACTCCAGTTGTAGCTAGCATGCTCTTAGGTGCAGCATATTAATACGCTCTGTCCTTTTGTTGTTTGTTTTTGTCTTTGATCGAGTACTTTTGTCCTTTTTCAGTTGGAGCTATGGTGGCCTTGGTCGAGAGTGAGGAAGAAGAGGATGATGATGTCGCCCTCGTTACTCATTGGTGAGTTGTTTTCTTGTTGTTGAACCCCTCTTTTTGTTTTGACTTTGGTCTTGTTCTCTTGTAGTAAGTGGTCGTCGGGTTCTAGTTCTTCTGGGGCTCCAGTACTGGCCGCGCCGCTCCTATCGCAGGGTGGCGGCGATGTTTTTGCTACCATAGTTTCTCCTGCAAGGTCTTCTTTTGGTTTCATGAAGAAGAAGATAGCTGAGTGAGTGATTCCTCGTTATTTTGCTTCTGTTTTTCTTCTTCCTGACTCATATTCTTATCGCTGAGCTTCCTTATTATCTTGTAGGCCTTCGCCTTCCCTTAACCCTCCGCCGACTTCTTGTCAGTCCTCTGAGGCGCCTCTGTGTGCTGAGTCTAGGGACTTGGCATGTACGGTCGGTGAGTTGGCTGTGAGGGGGATAGGGTTCCCTGATGAACCCGCTGCTGCTGACTTGGTGGCTCCGGAAGGGACCATGGCCGTGGCGGTGGGTTCTTCTGAGGAGGCAGCTGGGGCTTCCTAGGATATGGCCCTGACCTTGCCGTCTTCGCATCGGGTGGCTTCTCCTTCTGCTCCTCTTGGTGCTGGTGCTCAGCGCTTGGATGATGACGTGTTGCAGCAGTTCGATGCCACTCATCGTCTGTCAGAGCTAACTGTCGCCTTGGGGACCCTTTCGACTTCTTTTGGGTAAAAGCTCCAAGTAAGTTTTTCTGAAGTTCTTTCTTTGGGTGTTCGTCTTTGCTTTGTTCTTATGTCTTGTTTTTTTCTCTCTTTTTGCTCAGTTTTTTTCTCATAATCATACCGGCTTCTTTTTCTCGTCTAAAACCGAGAAAAAGTTGTCTTCTGAGGTGAGTACCCTAAAGGCAGAGCTTGACCTCTATCGGGCTAAGTTGGAGACCGAGCGTCAGATGCATCAGAAGGAGGAGAAGGCTCTCCGTGCCCGGGTGATTGAGGCAGAAAAGCAAAGGGATGCAGCTGCCCAGGAGGCCTTGAAGAACATGGAGGCCATGAAGAAAGAGTGCAATGGTATCGTGGGTTCTTTTTCGTTTCCTTTTGTATTCAAATTTCCCTTTCTGCTGACTTGTTTTTGTTGCCTGGTCTAGCTCTCCGAGTTGAAAAGCAGAAGCACTCAGAGGGTATCGAGGAGATGAAGACACTTGTTCACACTAACCACAACAGGGCTGAGGAGGTAATTACTCGAGCTGAAGAAGAACTCGCGCTTGCTAAGTTGATTAGGCGTGGAGCTGACAGGGATCTTGTGCATGCCCAAAAAACTGTCAAAGTCTTGACTGGCAAGTTGGCGACGGCTACTGAGAATTGGAATGCCTTGTGGAAATCTTTTCAGTCAGTAGCCGACCTTCTCCGAACTCCAGCAGATGATGGTCAACCTTGGGCTCAATTTATTCCCCAAGTTCCGACTCGTTTCCAGGAGTTCATGAAGAGGTGCGCCCGCTTATGTACCAGAAATATTCTTGCCCGGGTCCGGGTTCTTGCTCCAGAGTTCCCTTTGTCCAAGGTTGCAGAGGAAGCCGAGAGTCAAGATTATCTAGATGTTGTTGAAAAGGTGGAGCCTGAGGTCGAAGATTTAGCCAGTAGGATTGTGGATAATCTTAATATTGATGTTTCTTCTCCTGATGACAATGCTTGATGTAATTGACCTCTGTACTCCAGCTTCTGTAATGGGATATTATACTTTCTTTTGAATGAAGATTCTTTATTTTTGTTCATGTCTTCTTTGCCCTAGATGTCTTCGCCTTGCTTATTCTTTAAATGAGTTGTCCAGGTGATCGAGTAGTTGTTTGTTCTGGCTTTCATTTGTGCAAATCACTCGGTGTATGTAGATGTCGAGTGCTTGTCTTGACAAACTTTCTTGATCCGTCGAATGCTTGTCTGGCCTTCGTCTACGCCGTGTAAACAACTCGGTATAGATCGTTGTCTTGACAAACTTTCTTGATCCGTTGAGTGCTTGTCTGGCTTTCGTCTGCGCTGTGTAAACAACTCGGTATAGAACGTTGTCTTGGCAAACTTTGTGCTCTTGTTAGTTCTAAAATGACTTAGGACCGGTGATCTCAAGTATCTTCAGCTTCTTCTTTTCAGCCTTTTCACTTAACTCGAGATGTGTTCAGCATCTGTCTCTTTCCCTGGTTGCAAAAACTTCTTAGGATCGGTAAGCCCCTGAGCACTTCATGGTTGAGTTCTGGAAGCCTCGTCTTGTTCCTTCAGGTCCTACCGAGAGGTACAAGCATCGTCTGAGTGTTTTGCTAAGCGAAACCGTGTAGCGCTTCTTGGGGTCTTCGAGTGGTTTGTGCTTTTTTGAAGAAAAATTACATCCATCTGAGTGTAGCCCCCGAGCCTCTTGCTTTTTGGAACAAGGAGCTGGAGGGTCTTGTCTTAAAATTGCTCTGATTTATGCTCAGGCTTAGTTTCAGTCGTTTTGACTTTTTGGTTCGAGTGTTAGCTTATTAGCTACCCTCATCAGCGGGCTCAAGCATCTTTTCAGCTCTTTTGCTCTCGGTCGGTATGCTCAGGCGTATTTTCAGCCATTTTGCTTTTTGGTTCGGGTGTTAGCTTGTTAGCTACCCTCATCGGCGGGCTCAAGCATCTTTTCAGCTCTTTTGCTCTCGGTCGGTATGCTCATTGGAAACAACTCGAGGAAAGCCATAATAGGACATGTGTTGTTGAAAAACCATCTTTATTGATCATGAGCACTGATAAGCCATAATAATACACATGTTGTCGAGGAACACTATCTTTATTGATCATGAACATTGATCTCTTGTGGCTTGTATATATATTCTTCCTTGAGTTGTTTTCATGCGTAGAATCTTCTTAGTTGGCTGATGTGCCATGTATTGTTGACTTCTTTTCCATCTTCAGTTATCAACTTGTACGTGCCTGGTCCGGTGACTTTTGCGATAATAAAAGGACCTTCCCATGGACTGAGTAGTTTATGGCGTCCGTTAGTTTTTTGTATTCTTCTTAGTACCAGGTCTCTAACTTGTAGTGACCGAGGCTGGGTATTCTTGTTGTAGTGTCGTCTTAATCCTTGGAGGTATCTTGCTGATTGAAGGGTAGCGTTTACTCTGACTTCTTCTGTACTATCGAGCTCTAATATTTAGGTGTGTTCTGCTTCTCCTTCGTCATATTGTTCTATCCTTGGTGATGTCCAGATCAAGTTGGCAGTTAGTACGGCTTCTGACCCGTAAACTAGGAAGAAAGGCGAGTATCCGGTGGCTCTGCTTATTTGAGTTCGTAGCCCCCATACTACTTTGGGTAATTCTTCAATCCATTTGGATCCATAATCTGCTAGCTCTTCATACAGTCTTGGTTTTAATCCAGCTAGTATGAGTCCATTAGCCCTTTCTACCTATCCGTTGGCCTCTGGATGTGTGACTGATACATAATCTATGCTGAAGCCGTAGTCCTGTGCCCAACTTTGGAATTCTGTGGCTGTGAAGGGAGAACCTAAATCTGTTATGATTCGATTGGGCATGCCGAAGCGGTGCATAATGTCTTGGATGAACTTGACTGCTTTGGCTGCGCTGTATTTTGCGAGTGGCTTGTATTCAATCCACTTGGTAAACTTGTCGATTGCTACAAAGATGTACTCGAAACCGCCTTTTGCTTTCTTGAGAGGTCCTACTTGATCCAGCCCCCCACAGAAGAAAGGCCAAGCGGGTGGGATGCAGATGAGGTTGTGAGCTGGCACATGAGCTTGTCTTGTGAACATTTGACAACCCTTGCATTTTCTGATGAGTTCTTCTGCGTCTTTCAAAGCGGTTGGCCAATAGAATCCAGTGCGGAATGCTTTGCCGACTAGTGTTCTTAAGGCGGCATGATTTCCACAGCAACCTGAGTGTATTTCGTCTAAGATCTCTTTGCCCTCTTCAAATGAGACACATTTTAGGAGTACTCCTGATGACGCGGCTCTTCTATAGAGCTTGTCCCCTACTAGGACGTAGTTCTTTCTTCTACGAACAACTCGGTTAGCTTCCTCTTTATCTGCTAGCAACTTATTCTCTTTGATATAATCAATAAAAATCTGTGTCCATGAGGTGTCGATTACCAGAATCTGGTTGCCTTTGGCTGGGAGTTCTAGGGTTATCTCACCGGGTTGTTTGATAGAGGGAGTTGACAACTCCTCTATGAATACGCCGGGTGGGACCTTTGCCCTGTCTGATCTGAGCTTGGCGAGGACATCTGCTGCAATATTGGAATCGCGCAGGACATGTAGAATTTCTAACCCTTGAAAATGTTTTTCAAGCTTTCGTATTTCAGCACAGTAGGCACCCATGTTTTCTTTGGTGCAGTCCCAATCTTTGTTGACTTGGTTGATGACTACTACCGAATCGCCATATACGAGTAATCGCTTGATTTTGAGGGTAATTGCCACTCGTAGCCCGTGGATAAGGGATTCGTATTCTGCTTCATTGTTGGTAGCTTGCCATAATATCTGAAGGACATACTTGAGTTGTTTTCCGTCTGGAGAAATGAGGAGAATGCCTGCACCGGCTCCACCTAGCTTGAGTGACCCATCAAAGTACATCTTCCAATGATCAAGGATGGTATTCGACATAGGTTGTTGAATTTCTGTCCACTTGGCAACAAAATCGGCAAGGGCTTGAGATTTAATTGTGTTCCGTGGGGTGAAATCGATATTTAGAGCACCAAGTTCAACTTCCCACTTAGATATGCGCCCTGTTGCGTCTCTGTTGTGTAGGATGTCTCCGAGTGGGAAATCTATCACCACAGTAATCTTGTGGCTTTCAAAATAGTGGCGAAGCTTGCGTGAAGTGATCAGGAGAGCGTAGAGTAGTTTTTGCACATGCGGGTACCGGATCTTTGATTCCGACAGTACTTCGCTAATGTAGTATATGGGGTGTTGTACCTTATATACGCGCCCTTCTTCTTCTCTTTCTATGACTATCGCCATGCTGATCACAGTAGAAGTTGCCGCAATGTATAGCATTATGTCTTCGTCTTTCTTTGGAGGTGTGAGAACTGGTGAGGAGGTGAGGTATGCCTTAAGTCTCTTGAAAGCTTCATTGGCTTCTTCTGTCCACTCGAACTTGTCTGTCTTCTTTAGTAGTTTAAAGAAAGGTAAACCTTTTTTGCCGAGTCTTGATATGAAACGATTGAGAGCCGCCATGTAGCCTGTTAGTTTCTACACATCTTTACTACTTCAAGGAGGGCCCATTTCTGTTATGGCTCGAATTTGCTTGGCGCTTGCTCCGATTCCACGATGACTGACCAAGAATCCGAGTAGTTGTCCTGAAGGTACTCCGAATACACACTTGTTTGGGTTCAATTTCTACCTCCACCTTTTTAGGTTTTTGAAGGTTTCCTTTAAGTCTTCAATAAGTGTGTCTGGGTTCTTTGTTTTTACTACCACGTTATCCACGTATGCTTCTACATTTCCATCGATCTGATCACCAAGGCATGTTTGGATAGCTCTTTGGTAAGTGGCACCAGCATTCTTGAGTCCAAATGACATGGTCTTGTAGCAGTAGGCACCGAACGGAGTGATGAAAGATGTCTTGCTCTGGTCTTGTTCCTTTAATGCGATCTGGTGATATCCTGAATAGCAATCAAGAAAGGAAAATAGGGCAGATCCTGCTATTGAATCAACTATCTGATCAATGCGTGGTAGCTCGAACGGATCTTTCGGATAGTGTTTGTTGAGATCTGTGTAGTCGACACACATGCGCCACTCGTCCGTATTCTTTTTCTATACTAGAACTGGGTTTGCTAGCCAATCTGGGTGAAGGATTTCTCTGATGAATCCGGCTGCCATTAGCTTTGTGATTTCTTTTTTAATTGCTGCCTTCTTGTCGGATGAGAATCATCATAGTCGTTGCTTCACAGGCTTGGAGCCTTCATTGATATCAATTCTGTGCTCAGCCAACTCTCTTGGGACACCTGGCATGTCGGCCGGCTTCCAAGCGAAGATATCTTTGTTGTCTCAAAGAAAGTTGGTGAGCGCGAGTTCCTATTTTGCCGAGAGGTGGGCGCTAATGGTCGCCGTTTTGGAGGGATCACCGGTGCCTAGGTCGATTTGCTTGACGTCGGCTTCTTTTGGTGGTGCGAGGATGCTGGGTTTTTTTGCCGGTATCTCTAGATCTTCTGGGTTCATTTCTGCTACAATAGTGGCTATTTCTTTTCTACCATTGGCAGCTTGTGCTTTTGCTGTAATTTGGATTGCCTGAACGTCGCAGTTAAAAGCACGCTTCAAATCACTTCAGAGGGAAAGGACACCGTTAGGCCCTGGCATCTTAAGAAACATGTACGGATAATGTGGTATTGCCATGAATTTTGCTAGTGCTGGACGCCCGAGGATTGCGTGATATGATGAACCAAAGTCTGCAACTTCAAACTTGATGAACTCTGTATGGTAGTTTGAGGGAGTTCCAAAAGTAACCGGTAGAGTAATTTGTCCAAGTGGCATGGCTGCCTTGCCGGGTACTATGCCATAAAAAGGGTACTCGTTGGTGTAATCATCCCGGTGAGTTGTAGTCCCATCTTCCTTAGTGTTTCTGAAAAGTTGATGTTGAGTCCTTCTCCCCCATCGATTAGTAATTTTGTGACAGTCATACCGGCGATAGTTGGATCTAGAACCAGTGGGTAATGGCCTGCGTTTCCTACGCTTGTCCATTGGTCTTCTCTTGAGAACTAGATTGGATACTGTGACCAATTGAGATATCTTGGAGTAGCCGGCTCTGCTGCCATGATGGTTCGTAGAGCTAGCTTTTCTTGATGTTTGCTTCTGGAATCTGGGGCCCCGGCGAAGATCACTGCTACTGTCCCCCTGGATTTTTAGAATCCTTTGTCTTCGTGGTTGTCTTCTTTTTTTCTAACTGTCTTCTTTAGTGTTCCCCTTACTATCTTTCCTTATGTATCGTTCATTGAAGGTGTAGCAATTTCCGATGGTGTGCTTTCCATTGGGGTGCAAGATGCAATGCATGTTTTCAATGTCGTCATATCTTCTGGGTTTGGAAAACTTCCTTGATTTGTCAGTCACTGCTACGGTGTTGTCTGGTCCACGTTTCCTCTCCTGATGTCTATTGTTTCGATGATTTTGCTTGTCCGGGTTGTCTCGGTTGTTTCTATCCGGGAACCTTTCTCGTGTCTTCTCCTCTGCAGTAATCATCTTTTCTACTATTCATCTGAATTCTTCATTGTTTCTCGGGTTTTCTTTGCAGAAGTCCTAAAATTGCCACCTAACCATGATTCTGTGAGAGAAAGCTTCGATTACTTCTCGTTCGGTGATGTCATGTACTTGAGCTCGTAGTTCGCCAAATCATCGATAGTAATTTCTAAGACTTTCACCTCCTTTCTGCTTGAGTCCTTTTAACTCTGCGTGGGTGATTGGGTGTGTAATGATACCCACAAAATTTTTGCAGAAAGCTTTTTGCAAGTCCTCCCAATTTCTGATTGATCCTGGATTCAATTTGTCAAACCATTGAAGGGCATGGTTTCTAGGGCCATGGGAAAGAACAAGGTCTTGATATCATCGTCTCCACCGGCTAGTTCAATCTGAAAGGATCAAGATGCCCAAGAGGGGGGGTGAATTGGGCTAATTCTAAATTTTCTTGCAATAATTAAATCCTATTGATAGCCCAATTAACCCCTTATGCCTAGAAAGTGTTTTAATGTTCTATCGCACAAAGAGACTTGCAACCTAAGTTCCAATCCTACTCTAGCATGGCAATTCTAGGAATGTAAATGATAAGAATTGAATTGCTCAAAGTAATGCTTAAAGTAAATGCTCAAAGTAAAGAGAGGAGAGGAAACGCGGCGATGTTTTGCCAAGGTATCGGAGAGTCGCCACTCCCCACTAGTCCTCGTTGGAGCACCCGCGCAAGGGTGTAGCTCCCCCTTGATCCGCGCAAGGATCAAGTGCTCTCTATGGGTTGATTCTTCGACACTCTGTCGCGGCGAATCACCCAAAGCCGCTCACAACTTGAGTTGGGTCACCCACAAGATCCGCCGGGTGATCACCAAGCTCCCAATCACCACCAAGCCATCTAGGTGATGGCGATCACCAAGAGTAACAAGCACGAACTCTCACTTGACCACACGAAGCCTAATGAGAACGGTGGATGCACACTTTGCTACTCTTGATTCACTAATGAGGCTACTCTCTTGAATTCTCAAATCACAAACACCTCACTAGGACCTTGCTCTTCTTGGCACTCACAAATGTGTTTCTCAGCTGTTGGAATGAGCAAAAGTACCCCCTCACACGAAGGGGTGAAGTATTATAACAGCGGCTGAAAAACGAACCCTTATGAGCTTCTACGGGGTGACCGGACGCTCCGGTCGTGTTGACCGGACGCTCCGGTCGTGTTGACCAGACGCTCCGGTCAGTTCAACTCGTGGACCAGTGTTTAAGTGATGACCGGACGCTGGCAGGGTCCAGTCAGCACTGACCGGACGCGTCCGATCGCATATCTCTCTCACTGGATGCTTACTGTACTCGACTGGACGCTGAACCCCCAGGGTTCGGTCAGAACTGACCGGACGCATCTGGTCGCTGATTCACTTCTCTGGAACCTTACTAGAGTCGACCAGACGCTGCCTCTCATTATCCGGTCACTTGACCACTCCAGCGTCCGGTCGCACCGAATAATCTCTTGATCAAATGAACTGACCGGACCCTGGGGCCAGCGTCCGGTCGCACCGGAGCCAACGTCCGGTCAGTATATGACCCTCCATTCACCTTCAACTCTCGATCATGTGTGAATGAAGTTTGCTCCATTAGATCTTAGGCATATGTAGGAGCTACCTAGAGCTAGTTTAAACAAGTGTGCACCACACCTAACTCAATAGACTCATCTAGGTCAAGCTACCCGTCCATACCCCCTTAATAGTACGGCCAAAGGAAAAACAAAGTCCTAAACTACTCTAAGTGTCACTCCAACTCCAATCGACACTTAGAACTAGTCATCCTTAACCTTGTCGTCCATCCTTTGAAAACCGAAACGATTTCCATCGTAGGGGCATGACCACCTCGATTGCCCAATCGATCTCCATTACCATGACCTAACTTAATTGCTTCTGCAAAACACACGTTAGTCACAGTAATCTTATATTGTCATTAATCACCGAAACCCAATTAGGGGCCTAGATGCTTTCAATCTCCCCCTTTTTGGTGATTGATGACAATACAACCTCGAGTATGTGAAAGAGTTGAGGTTTTTAACATGCTTGGATCATATAAGCTTTTTGCAATAAGGACAAAAGAGTTAGTCAAGCTTATATAACCCAAGCCATCATGATGTACTCAAATGATATGTAATAAGCATGCGTATAATAAGAAAGGCTCATTTGCATCGAAGTAAGAACGCAGAAGCAAAAGCAAATGAGCATAGCTCAAGTGATATGACATATTAAAGAATTCAAAGTAGAGAGCACACATGTCATATATCACAATCACATAGATATCACTATCACATAGATATAATGGAATGCATGAAAGTAAACACACGAATTCATAATAGTAATAGTGTATCACACAAATAAAACTCCAAATGTATATAAAAGACTAATAGCTAACTAACTCCCCCTAAATGTCTCTCCCCCTGACTCTACATACTCGAACCCTCTCCCCCTTTGGCGTCAAACACCAAAACCTAAGGGCTGGTCGGCGGGGCTGCAGCGGATGAGTCGGGCACTGAAGAACGAGGAGTAAGCTGAAACTGGGCAACATCATCATCTGACCCAGAGCTCTGTGCTGACTGACCCTCTGTGGCTGGAAGCGTCGCTGAAGCGGTCTGGGTCTGAGCTGGGGCAGGTGCTGCCTGTGATGCTGCAGGTACATCTATCGTAGGATCTGATGATGCGACTGAAGAAGGGAGCCTCTGAGTAGTCACTGCGATAGGAGCAGCTATAGAAGGACCTGGGGCATGCATATGTGGGTAGGCATCCCTATCAACTCGCTAAAAGATGCTCCAAGACTCCTGGAGACTGACGTGTCAGGCACAAATAGCGAGGATGACTGATCCGATGTGAAGCCCATTTGAAGTGGAGTGAACTATGGGGCCACCACTGGTGATGCTAACCACTAGGACACCTATACTAGAGGTGAAGCAAACTGAGCTGGAGGCTATCCCTGACTCTGGAGCCCACTGGGCTGTACAGCTGGAGTCATCGTAGTGGTGGCAGGCTAAGCAAGCTGGGGCAAAGGCTGTGGCTATGGAGCCCCAAGAGCTGTCACTACATGCTGCATGAATCCCATGAGCTACTGCTGCATAAGTAACTACTGCTGATGCATCTGCTGCTGCTGCTGCTGCTGGAGGACCTGCTGTTGGCGCTGGAACTCATCCTGATGAGCCTGAAACTATGCAAAGTTGGCAGCAGTCTCCTGAGCCTGTCGTGCCTAATCCTGCACAAGAATAGCAATGAGAGCCGGGTCCGTCTACGGTGCAGGTGGAGCTGAGCTGGAACTACCGGCCTCTGCATCGTGTCTGCATGGAGGCATCTGAGGAATAGGCAGGTATTTGTCATCCGAACTGTCACTAGACTCGCTCCTCTCCTGCTGAGCCTCAAGCTGCTCCTCCTTAGTAGCTGCTATGCCTCTGATAATCTCGAACTGCTGAGCTACGGACTCTGGTACATCTAGGCGACGGCGAGGCTGACTGGGTGCCTGAGGAGTGCTGAGCCTGACCCTCTGTGCCATGTTATATGCTGGGAACTCTGCGGTGGCACCTCTGTACTCAGCAACCATCTCTGGTGTCCTGACTGACACTGCCTTCAGCACAAGAAATGTAATCCAATGTGCATAAGGAAGCTACCTGTGACCCTTGAAGCCCTCAGCAATAGTATCCTCCATCTCTGACAGAAGGAGGTCCCAAATATCGAAGACGGTCTGCTGCATCAGTGCATTGAGAAGCCAAAGCTGGAGGCGAGTAAATCCCTCTTTGTCCTCCTCATGATAGCTTCTACCACTCTGGCAGTAGGAGTAAGATCACTGGGGTTCCTCCTCGACCCCTCACCAAAGGGCTCCTTGAAGCAATGGTGCACAAGATCTGTAGGGGGGACCTGACCACCATGAGGATGCCTAGGAGGCTCCTGCTATCCATAACAAACCTCATGTAACTTGACAGGCTGCTCCTGTAGCCTCAATATCTCCCTGGCCCTCTGACTCATTATCCTATAGTCTCTGCCTCTGAATGCAAAGTGAATGAAGTTATGATGCGGGTCAACAAAGGGCGAAGCATAGAACTGCCGAACTCAAGATGGTACATATAATCATGTCCGGCCTATCAGATCTGTCAGCCCCCGGCAGATATGCAAGGTAAGGGCAAATATGCTCTCCGACTGCTACCACAATAGTCTCAATACTGCAGACTCTCTGAGATCAGAAGATTGCCCCACTGTTCAGATAAGCATTGTAGAAATCTTCCTGGAGCGGTGTATAGAAACCCTCTGCTGCTCTTTCATCCCTCCTGGGTGGAAACCACACCTCAAACTCCACAAAACAAAGCTGATGCACCTGTTTGGTTGTGGCAGCCCTCAAGTCAAGATGGGTCACTGGGAGAGGACCCTGTGGTCTGGGCGGTGGACACGAACCTCTCCGCTGAGTAGGTGGCCTCGGCGAGACTAGAACTCGTGAACGACCCAAGCGGCGAAGCTATGGCTGTGGTGCTTGCTCAGTCTCCTCGGCCTGCTGGCCCTCCTGTGTCTCCTAAGCTGTCTGAGGCTCTACTAGTGGGGGTGCTGCTGTGACTCCCCCTGAGGCTGAGTCTCCTCAATAGCCAAATGACGTCCAGCCATCATGACAGTCCCAGGTGGACTACCATGAAAACGCTCATCCTCCTCAACTGCTGCCCTCTGTGCTGGTGTGAGTTGCTGATCTGCAATCACAACCCCACTGCGAACACCTCCTCTCTCGGCACGCTCTGCGGCCTCTACAACTATTGCTGCATGAGCTATCTCTGCATCTGGGTACTTCCTCTTCTTGGATGCAATCTTCTTTGTCGCCTTGCCTTTTGGATCAGCAGGTAAGCGAGGTGGTGGCCTCTGATCATCATCTCTTGGACCACCCCCGACATTCTTCGTGCGAGCCATCTGAAAAGATCAATTGCTGCCAACAAGAACAACTGCCGCTATCACTTCGAGGCTTGGCCTCGATCCGTACTCGCGAGCTTGGCTCCGAGTTGACTGACAATTGCCACATGATCTCAACGACACCGACTCGCTGCACGATGGAATAGATAGATATACAAATAAATACAATATGTCTAATAGATGCGAAACCCCTAGGAAGCAAGCAATGTAGGTACGAAATTGAGGCGACGGGCTTTCTACCTGACGAACCGGCGATCCGAGAAAAGAAGAGACGTGTCACGTGGGGGAAACCTCAGAACCGGCTAGGGTTATGGTTTTGAGCGGTGAATGAATTGACAACCCTGGATGTGATTTGAAATCAATGTTATGAAATCAATCTAGGTTACGGGCAAACAATGTGGCTTAGGGCATGGCCTTACCGAAGACCCAGTCGATCAATGGAGAGCAATGGCTCGGGGAGACGCTGGCAGCCGTTAGTGAGAACTGGAGCACACACCAGCACTAGAAGAGGCGGCGGTGCAGGAGCTTGCAGAGGAACGACGACTCGGCGAGGTGGAGCAGATGCGGCTGCAAGGGCGGGCGCTCGGTGCAACGCTGGCGGAGGTGCAGGACAGCAATGGAGGAGACGGCGGCGGGGGCAGAGGCGAGCGTGGCAAGCTCTTCGGCGATTTGGGGCTTATGGCGGCTAGGGTTGAGGAAGTCGATGGGATGGATCCAGAGCAATGTGGTGATTTTGGTTAAAAAGGTTCCCCAACGCAACAGATAAGGAAACATGAGAAGAGATCTGATGCCGCATGTTTTCAACTAACCGGACGCTCCGGTGGTAGCGACTGGACGCTACCACCCAGCGTCCGGTAGATTCCAGAGAGGTCCAATTTCTCTGGAATCATGACCGGACGCGTCTGGTGGTCCATGACCGGACGCAGGCAGGGTCCGGTCAACTCTTCTTCATCTCCTTCACACGATCGGACGCTGAACATCTTCTGACCGGACACTGAAACGCAGAGTCCGGTCACTCCTTCGCAGCAAGTTCACCTCCTATGAACTGACCTGACACGGGACATCAGAGTCCGGTGCAGCGTCTGGTCACTCTTTTCCAGCAAATCTTCAAGGATCCTTCGTCGCTGCCTATTCCCAATCAAGTCCCAATAGAATAAGATCCAAATGAACACCAATTGGGACTGATGTGAGTGACCTCTCTCAAACCCTCAGGTTTTTCAAAGTATTTTGCCTTAGGCTATAATTCTTTTTATGAAAATAGGCAATAAAAGGGCAAATGGAACAAAACGACAAGCAACATTCATGCATATGCAATACTTGAAAGTAAATCTAGTTGCTTGTCAAGTTTGATCCAAGGTTAAGCTTCTTCACACGCTTTTCGGCGGTTATCTTAACCATGTTAGACAAGCCCTATATGCATTACAAAAAATTAAACATGTTGTATATAACAAAGAATGCAAGGGACAACACAAGCTCATCTTTTAGTGAAGTTACTAAAATCAAGTACATTGAGCTCGTTCCGCAATCTACAAAATGTAGCCTCATCTAGCGGTTTAGTGAAGATATCCGCTAATTGATCTTCGGTTCTTACATCTTCTAGTGATATATCATTTTTAGCAACATGATCTCTTAGAAAGTGATGTCGGATATCTATGTGCTTGGTGCGAGAGTGTTGAACCAGATTATTTGCAAGTTTTACCGCACTTTCATTGTCGCACAGAAGAGGGACTTTATCTAGAACTACACCATAGTCTGGCAAAGTTTGTTTCAAGTATAATATTTGTGCACAACAAGCACTCGCGGCAATGTATTTCACTTCGGTGGTGGACAAGGCCACACTATTTTGTTTCTTGGAAGACCAAGACACAAGTGATCTACCAAGCAAATGGCATCCTCCAGATGTGCTTTTTCTATCAACTTTGCAACCGGCATAATCCGAATCGGAATAGCCCACTAATTCAAATATAGCTCCTTTGAGATACCAAAAGCCAATGCTTGGTGTGTGCTTAAGGTACCTAAGGATTCTTTTTATAGCAATTATATGTGTTTCCTTAGGATTAGCTTGAAATCTAGCACACATACACACACTAAACATGATGTCGGGCCTAGATGCGGTTAAATACAATAAGCTACCAATCATAGAACGGTAGAGAGTTTGATCAACTTTGTTACCTCCCTCATCTAGGTCGAGATGTCCATTAGTAGGCATTGGTGTCTTGATTGGCTTACATTCATCCATCTTGAATCTTTTGAGAAGATCTTTTGTATATTTCTCTTGAGAGATGAAGATCCCTTCTCTCAATTGCTTGACTTGAAAACCAAGAAAGAATGTAAGCTCACCAATCATGGACATCTCGAACTCCTTTGACATCAATTCACCAAATTCTTTGCAAGAATTTTCATTTGATGATCCAAAGATGATATCATCAACATATACTTGACAAATGAAAATATGCCCATCATGGGAGATATGAGTATCTTCATTTTCTACTCTCCCATCTTTTTCACCATCTTGTGGTACATTTAATGAAGAAGGTTGGTCAATGACTTGTACATCATTTTCATCATCTTTAGGCTTGATGTCTCCCATCGGAATGTTCTTCATTGCCTCCCTCAATGGTTCATCACCTACATCATCAAGATTCTCATGTGCTCCTTGGGAGCCGTTAGATTCATCAAATTCCACATCATATGTTTCTTCAACCAAACCGGTGGCATGATTAAATACTCTGTATGCTTTGGACTTTGATGAGTAACCAACAAGAAAACCAATATCACAACGTCTTTGAAACTTTCTAGGTGTTGTCGTTTCTTGTAGATATAGCATTTGCAACCAAACACCCTAAAGAAGGAGACGTCCGGCTTCTTCCCATTGAGCAACTCATAAGGTGTCTTGCCAAAGAATTTTTGAAGGAATAGGCGGTTAGATGCATAGCATGCGGTGTTGATTGCTTCCGCCCAAAAAGCTTCGGGAGTGTTGTACTCATCTAGCATTGTCCTTGCAAGAGTGATCAAAGTCTGGTTCTTCCTCTCAACCACACCGTTTTGTTGAGGAGTATAAGTTGCGGAGACTTCATGTTTGATTCCAACTTCATCACAATAAGCTTCAATGTTTGTGTTGTCAAACTCTTTTCCATTATCACTTCTAATTTTTTTGAGCTTCACTTCAAATTCATTTTGTGCTCTCTTGGCAAACTTCTTGAAACAAGATGCAACTTTGGATTTGTCATGAAGGAAGAACACCCATGTATACCTTGAATAATCATCAACTATCACAAGACAATAAAGATTTCCTCCCAAACTCTTGTATGTTGTTGGTCCAAATAAATCCATATGGAGGAGTTCAAGCACTCTTGTGGTTGACATAAAAGCTTTAGTTGGATGGGTATTTGCAACTTGCTTGCTAACTTGACATGCACTACAAAGCTTGTCCTTCTCAAACTTCACATCCTTCAACCCTCTCACCAAATCATTCTTCATTAGTTTCTTGAGTGAACTCATACCAACATGAGCAAGTCTTCTATGCCATAGCCACCCAAGTGTTGTTTTGGTGAATAGGCAAGTCTTCAAGTTTGCATCTTCGGAGGTGAAGTCCACTAGATATAAGTTGTTATATCTAAAACCATTGAATATCACTTGATTATCATCCACCTTGGATACAATAACCTCCTTCTCGGTGAACAAGCATTGGAAGCCAAGATCACACAATTGTCCAACGGATAGCAAGTTGAAACTCAACGAAGCAATATAGAGCACATTTGAGATGGAATGATCATTTGATATTACCACTTTGCCCAATCCTTTAACCTTTCCCTTTGAGTTATCTCCAAATGTTATTCTCTCTTGTCCATCTACCTCTTCATCTAGTGAGGTGAACATACGAGGATCACCGGTCATATGTTGAGTGCAACCACTATCAATAACCCAATGACTTCCACCGGTCTTGTAGTTCACCTACACACAAGAGATTCAAGCTTTAGGAACCCAAACTTGTTGAGGGCCCTTCACCTTCTCAACAAGTGACTTTGCAACCCAAATCTTCTTAGGCCTATTCTTGTTAGGAGGTCATAAGAACATAACTTTTATCTTTCTACTAGAGTCCTTTCTAAGCATGTAGTGAGCATTGAAGGCAAAGGGTCTAGCATGCTTAGGCAAGGGTTGTGGTGGTGGAGTTTGGCACTCATGAGCAAAGTGGCCTTCTTGTCCACACTCAAAGCATCTTTTTGGCTTTGGCTTTGGCTTTGATTCTTGTTGTTGAACTTGAGCCTTCTTCTTCTCTACATGTGCCACATATCTAATGCCACTTCTATCTATCTTCATGACGGTGTTCATAAGAAGCTCACTTTGAAGATGCTTGCCTCTTGCAAACTTGCTCAATCCAACCTTGAGGTGTTCTTTCTCCATCTTGAGCTTTTTGTTCTCTTCCTTGAGAACATCATTGTTCTTCTCTTCCTTTAGCCTCTTGTTCTCTTCTTTGAGCTTCTCATTCTCAAGGATCAACTCTTCATCATTATCAAGGGTTTCTAGTATAATGGTGTTGTGGCTCTTTATCTCTTCAAGATCTTTCATGAGCTTTTCATTTGCATTCTTGAGCTTGATATACTCATCATAGTAATTGCACTCAACCACTTGCTTGCCTTTGCCACTAGATCCTTGCTCAATGCTCTCATCAATTAAATCATCACATGATGTAGCTATATCAATCTTAACAACATGGTTAGTAGCATCATGTAACTCATTTGGTAGAAATTCTTGAGCAATAACAAGAGTATCATAATTAATCTTTAGAGTTGTATATTCATATTTTAGCTTGTTGTGGCTAGTGATGAGCTCATTGTGCACCCACTCAAGTTTATCATGTTTATCTTTAAGTTCTTGCTTAGAAGATTTTAGCTCCTTGAGTTTGGATGTTATAGCATCATTTGTTTCTTTGAGCTCAACATTCGCCTTATCCATTGTATTACATTTTGCTAAAAGTGAATCATTCTTAGCATCTAGTTTTTCAATTTTAGCTCCTCTCTTTCTAATGATCTTAGTATATTTTCTTAGTATTTTAACAAGATCATCATAAGAAGGTGAGTCATCATCATCACTATCGCTATCACTATCATCATCACTAGCATGCTCATAACCACTACTATCATCATCATTAGATACCTTGCGTTCACCCTTGGCCATAAGACATAGGTGTGTAGAGGATGATGGCGGTGATGGCGGTGAAGATGAAAGATCAATAGCAATGGTGGCCACCTTCTCATTATCACTATCATCATCGGATGATCCATTAGATGAATCAATATCCGTGAGCCAATCACCGATGATGTAGGCCTTTCCACTTTTCTTCTTCTTGTGGAAGTCCCTCTTCTTGCCATCTCTCTTCTTGTATGGCTTGTTCTTCTTCTTCTCATCTTCTTCATTGCTTGAGTCATCTTTCTTGCCCTTGTACTTGTTCTTGTACTTGTGTTTCTTGGGCTTTGTGCATTGATGTGCTAGATGACCAAGCTCTCCACAATTGAAGCAATCCATTTCGGAGATTGACTTCCTTCTTGAGTTAGTGAAGAACTTCTTCTTCTTGCCATCAAACTTGATGCTATTCTTGTTTAGCTTCTTTAGCATCTTGGCGGTCTTCTTCACCATGAGAGCAAGACTTTCATCATCATCTTCTTCATCACTTGAGCTCTCATACTCAAGTCTTGCTTTGCCCTTCTCTTGGCTAGCTTTGAATGCTAAGTCTTTTTCTTTCTTCTTTGTAGAGGATGAACCATCTTGAGGTGTGATGTGCATGTACATCTCATGAGCATTGATCTTTCCCAAGATTTGTGTCGGTGTAGCGGTGGAAAGATCACCTTGGAGTAGCATGGTCATAATATGGCCATATTTGTCAATGGGGAGGACACTCAAGATTTTTCTCACAACATCGGATGGTGACATTTGAGTTAGTCCAAGCCCATTGACTTCCTCTACAAGAACATTCAAACATGAATACATCTCATTAGCACATTCTTTAGGAAGCATCTCAAATGAATTTAGCTTTTTAATAACAAGATGATAGCATTCCTCACGCTCACTCTTAGTTCCCTCATGGAGCGCACAAACGTCCAACCATAGTGCATGGGCGTCTTTGTGGTTCCTTACACGGTTGAACACATCTTTGCAAAGGCCTCTAAAGATGGTGTTGTGAGCCTTTGCATTCCATTTTTCATATTTCACTTCATCGCCTTGAAGTTGTGCGGGATTCCTAGGTCTTGGGAACCCATGTGAGGCAGCTCTAAGTATTCCAACGTCTAGAGCTTCTAGGTACGCCTCCATGCAAATTTTTCTAATATGGAAAATCATCCCCTCGAAGATAGGAGGAGGTCCATCCCCATGAGACATCTTGCTCTAAGCGATTAAGCTTAAAAACGTGAGCACAAGGCTCCGATATCAATTGAAAGGATCAAGATGCCCAAGAGGGGGGGTGAATTGGGCTAATTCTAAATTTTCTTGCAATAATTAAATCCTATTGATAGCCCAATTAACCCCTTATGCCTAGAAAGTGTTTTAATGTTCTATCGCACAAAGAGACTTGCAACCTAAGTTTCAATCCTACTCTAGCATGGCAATTCTAGGAATGTAAATGATAAGAATTGAATTGCTCAAAGTAATGCTTAAAGTAAATGCTCAAAGTAAAGAGAGGAGAGGAAACGCGGCGATGTTTTGCCAAGGTATCGGAGAGTCGCCACTCCCCACTAGTCCTCGTTGGAGCACCCGCGCAAGGGTGTAGCTCCCCCTTGATCCGCGCAAGGATCAAGTGCTCTCTACGGGTTGATTCTTCGACACTCTGTCGCGGCGAATCACCCAAAGCCGCTCACAACTTGAGTTGGGTCACCCACAAGATCCGCCGGGTGATCACCAAGCTCCCAATCACCACCAAGCCATCTAGGTGATGGCGATCACCAAGAGTAACAAGCACGAACTCTCACTTGACCACACGAAGCCTAATGAGAACGGTGGATGCACACTTTGCTACTCTTGATTCACTAATGAGGCTACTCTCTTGAATTCTCAAATCACAAACACCTCACTAGGACCTTGCTCTTCTTGGCACTCACAAATGTGTTTCTCAGCTGTTGGAATGAGCAAAAGTACCCCCTCACACGAAGGGGTGAAGTATTCTAACAGCGGCTGAAAAACGAACCGTTATGAGCTTCTACGGGGTGACCGGACGCTCCGGTCGTGTTGACCGGACGCTCCGGTCAGTTCAACTCGTGGACCAGTGTTTAAGTGATGACCGGACGCTGGCAGGGTCCAGTCAGCACTGACCGGACGCGTCCGATCGCATATCTCTCTCACTGGATGCTTATTGTACTCGACTGGACGCTGAACCCCCAGGGTTCGGTCAGAACTGACCGGACGCATCTGGTCGCTGATTCACTTCTCTAGAACCTTACTAGAGTCGACCAGACGCTGCCTCTCATTATCCGGTCACTTGACCACTCCAGCGTCCGGTCGCACCGAATGTAATCTCTTGATCAAATGAACTGACCGGACCCTAGGGCCAGCGTCCGGTCGCACCGGAGCCAGCGTCCGGTCAGTATATGACCCTCCATTCACCTTCAACTCTCGATCATGTGTGAATGAAGTTTGCTCCATTAGATCTTAGGCATATGTAGGAGCTACCTAGAGCTAGTTTAAACAAGTGTGCACCACACCTAACTCAATAGACTCATCTAGGTCAAGCTACCCGTCCATACCCCCTTAATAGTACGGCCAAAGGAAAAACAAAGTCCTAAACTACTCTAAGTGTCACTCCAACTCCAATCGACACTTAGAACTAGTCATCTAACTCAATCCTTAACCTTGTCATCCATCCTTGGAAAACCTTCATTGATTTCCATCGTTTAGGGCATGACCACCTCGATTGCTTGGGACACACAGCATTACCATGACCTAACTTAATTATCTTTGTTGTCTCAAACACAGTTAGTCACAGTTCCTTCTTATATTGTCATTAATCACGAAACCCAATTAGGGGCCTAGATGCTTTCAATCTCCCCTTTTGGTGATTGATGACAATACAACCTCGAGTATGTGAAAGAGTTGAGGTTTTTAACATGCTTGGATCATATATTTTTTTTGCAATAAGGACAAAAGAGTTAGTCAAATTTGGATATAACCCAAGCCATCATGATGTACTCAAATGATATGTAATAAGCATGCATTATAATAAGAAAGGCTCATTTGCATCTTAAGTAAACATGTACGGATAAAAGCAAATGATGAATAGCTCAAGTGATATGACATATTAAATGAATTCAAAGTAGAGAACTTCAAACTTCATATATCACAATCACATAGATATCACTATCACATAGATATAATGGAATGGCATGAAAGTAAACACACGAATTCATAATAGTAATAGTGTATCACACAAATAAAAGTCCAAATGTATATAAAAAGACTAATAGTTGAACTTCTCCCCATCGATTAATGTCTCTCCCACGACTCTATAGTTGGATCTAGACCCTCTCTGGCCTTTTTCCACGCTTGTCCAAAACCTCTCTTGAGAACTAGATTGGATCTTTGTGACCAATTGAGATATCTTGGATGAGTCGAACCTTTGAAGCCATGATGGTTCGTAGAGCTAGCTTTTCTTCATCATCTCGAAATCCAGCTCAGGTTGAAGATCACCTCTGTCATCGGAAGTCGGATTTTGGAATCCTTTGTCTTCATGGTTGTCTTCTTTTTTTCTAACTATCTTCTTTAGTCTTCCGTTACTATCTTTCCTTGTGATCGTTCAAGAAGGGAGGTCACGAGTAGTCAATTTCC
The DNA here is from genome assembly GCA_904845875.1 of Miscanthus lutarioriparius. Classification (NCBI taxonomy): domain Eukaryota; kingdom Viridiplantae; phylum Streptophyta; class Magnoliopsida; order Poales; family Poaceae; genus Miscanthus; species Miscanthus lutarioriparius. The sequence goes on along the minus strand of CAJGYO010000019.1, from coordinate 27,327,567 downwards.
GATGGTGTGCTTTCCATTGAAGGACAAGGGCATGCAATGCATGTTTTCAATGTCCTCATATCTTCTCGCTTGGAAAGATGCTCCAAGACTCACGGAGACGGTGTTGTCGTCCACGTGTTCGAGCACAAATAGCGAGGATGCTTGTCCGATCTCGATGTTTTTATCCGAGCCCATTTGAAGTGGAATCATCTTTTCTACTATTCGTGAACTTCATTGGGCCTCGGGTTTTGATGCTAACCACTAGGACACCTAACCATGATTCTGTGAAGCAAAGCTTGAGGCTATCCTCGACTCGGAGATGTCATGTACTTGAGTCATCGTAGTTCGCCAAATCGTCGATAGTAATTTCTAAGACTTTCACCTATGGAGCCCCAAGAGTCCTTTAACATCTGCGCATGAATCCCATGAGTAATGATACCCACAAAATTTTTGCTGATGCTTTTTGCAAGTCCTCCCAATTTCTGATTGATCCTTGTTCAATTTGTCAACTCATCTGATGGGCATGGTTTCTATGCAAAGTTGGCGAACAAGGTCTCCATCATCGTCTCCACCGCTAATTCAATAAGAATAGATCAAGATGCCCAAGAGGGGGTGAATTAGGCTAATTCTAAATTTTCTTGCAATAATTAAATCCTATTGATAGCATGGATTAACCCCTTGTGCCTAGAAAGTGTTTGTAATGTCCTAATCGCACAACTAGACTTGCAACCTAAGTTCTAATCCTACTCTAGAATGGCAATTAGGAATGTAAATGATAAGATTTGAAATCTCAAAGTAATGCTTAAAGTAAACTCAAAGTAAATCTAGGCGAGGAACGCGAGATGTTTTGCCAAGAGTATCTTTGAGAGTCGCCACTGTGCCATGTAGTCCTCGTTGGGCACTCACAAGGGGTACCTCTATCCTCAAGAACAATCTCTCTACGGTGATCTTCGACACTGACATCGCCTTCACCCAAAGCCAAGAAATGTAATCCAATCACCCACATCCGCCAGAAGCTACCAAGCTCCCACCCACCAAGCCCTAGGTGATGGTGGATGCACACTTTGCTAAGCATGAACTCTCAGCATGAACTCTCACTTGACCACGCGAAGCCTAATGAGAATAGTGGATGCACACTTTGCTACTCTTTATTCACTAATGAGGCTACTCTCTTGGATTCTCAAATCACAAACACCTCACTAGGACCTTGCTCTTCTTGGCACTCACAAATGTGTTTCTCAGCTATTGGAATGAGCAAAAGTACCCCCTCACACGAAGGGGTGAAGTATTTATAACACGCTGAAAAACGAACCGTTATGAGCTTCTACGGGGTGACCGGACGCTCCGGTCATGTTGACCGGACGCCCGGTCAGTTCAACTCGTGGACCAGTGTTTAAGTGATGACCGGACATTTGGCGGGTCCGTCCGGCCAAGATCGACCGGACGCGTCCGATCGCATATCTCTCTCACTGGATGCTTACTGTACTCGACTGGACGCTGAACCCCCAGGGTCCGGTCAGAACTGACCGGACGCATCTGGTCGCTGATTCACTTCTCTGGAACCTTACTAGAGTCGACCAGACGCTGCCTCTCATTATCCGGTCACTTGACCACTCCAGCGTCCGGTCGCACCAAATGTAATCTTTTGATCAAATGAACCGGACCGACCTCGCCCGGCGTCCGTCCGCACCGAGCCAACGTCCGTCGATTTTATGACCCTCCATTCACCTTCAACTCTCGATCATGTGTGAATGAAGTTTGCTCCATTAGATCTTAGGCATATGTAGGAGCTACCTAGAGCTAGTTTAAACAAGTGTGCACCACACCTAACTCACTAGACTCATCTAGGTCAAGCTACCCGTCCATACCCCCTTAATAGTACGGCCAAAGGAAAAACAAAGTCCTAAACTACTCTAAGTGTCACTCCAACTCCAATCGACACTTAGAACTAGTCATCCTTAACCTTGTCGTCCATCCTTTGAAAACCGAAATGATTTCCATCGTGGGGCATGACCACCTCGATTGCCCAATCGATCTCCATTACCATGACCTAACTTAATTGCTTCGCAAAAAACACACGTTAGTCACGATAATCTTATATTGTCATTAATCACCGAAACCCAATTAGGGGCCTAGATGCTTTCACAATCGATTGCGAGTAAATCCTGAGCCACTGCCTTGGTTCGGTCTTGCCATCATACTTAGAGTGGTTGGATGGCTTGAACTTGTGAGGTAGTCGTATTAAAGCAAGTATGTTTGCAAAACAGGGGAATCTATCGTGAGTTCTGGCTTCTATGTATTCTGATTCTGCACCCCCTTCTTGCCAACTGTTGTTCTGGTGGGAGTTGTTCTGCGTGGCTGTCTGAATAGGTGCTTTGCTTCTAACCTTTCTTGGTTGTTCGACTCGGTCGTTTTGACTATGATTCCTTCTACTTTCTCTATTGTGATTTCCACTTGGTCCAAGTCTCTCAAAAGCGGACATCCTTTGATTTTGATCTCCCTGCTCATGAGATGTTGATCTGGCGGGTAGTCTTGAGCGGGTCCTTCCATCGTGTATCCTTAGGACTGTTGACTGGAGAAAGTCTCGGAGCTGTTCTTGTCTTTCACTTGGATGTGAGGTCGCTCTGAGTTCTTCTAGTGCTTCTCGGATCTTATCATAGGGTGTATTCGCCGTGTGTCTTTCTTCGGCTTCTTGTTTTGATTTTCTTCTATTGTACTCGGCTAGATCTAACTTATATCTGATCCAAGCTTCTTTGCGCTGCCTAGCACGGTGTTGGCGTCCTTGTTTCAACTTGTTTTTTCTTTCTCTGGCTTGCTTTTGATTCTTGGTCTCACCCTCGTGCCCCTGGATAAAGGGAGATATGTTGGACTCAGATTCATCCGATGACCTGACATTGGGTGCTTCTGGGGGGACCAATGGTGATCGACCATGAATACTTCTCGTGCGTGAATTGTTCCGCTGTCGGCGTCGGTTTCCACACTGTCGGAGTAGTTGATAACTTTAGTAGAGGCTTCGAGATCGCAGATCGAGTCTCCTTCTTGGTAGGGTAGAATTGCTGTCGTCGTGGTGTCAACTAGTCGGGTACCGCTATCCTCAAGAACAGAACCTGGCTAGTGGACGATGCAGTCTTGAGATGTTATAGTCAGTACCAGACCTTCCTGAGCTCCTTTTAGTGGCATTCTAAGCACTGGATCGAGGAATCCTTCAGGTCGTGTCTGATAAGATGTTGCCATGTTGTGGAGCCTGAATGAAAAAGGACCCGGCTTCTTGAAAAGACTCTAAGTGTACTCCAAGTTGTATTCTTGATAAGCCAAAGTCGCGTTCTTAAGCCCCATCAGAAAAGAACTCGGTTTCCCAGAAGAACTCGGGTAAGACTAAATTTTGGATGCGGAACCTGAGTTTGAGTTGGATGCGCAAAGTCGCGATGTAACAGAACCGACCAATTATACAAAATTAAGTAAGAAACTCATCCGCCAGAGCAGACGATTTAGCACACTTAAGCCCGTATAACCCGGTAGTCCGTGAAATCACTAAGGATTTCAAACCAACTCACATACCAACCAAGATCAAAATAAGTTTAGCGGTCACCATCACATATTACATAAAATTTCGCATCTCAGATACATCAGAGTTTAAACATAGTTATTACAAAACGAGTTCAAATAGAAGTAGCGGAAGCCATTTGTTCAAAACCACACACTCACACGGAGTTCAAATACAGTGCCAGCTAATGATCATCTCCAACAAAAGCATCAGACAAGACGTAAGGAATGACCATGCCCATGGTCCTAAGCATCACCCATCGCAGGATAAAGGTTGTTGATACAGTAGCCGTAATACATCTGCCCATCTGCAACAAGTGGGAATAAAACCCTGAGTACGAGAAGGTACTCAGCTAGACTTACCCGACATAACCGAAAATAAAGTGACACCAAGGATTATGAAGGGCTTTATAGTAGGGTAGCTGACTCATTTGCAAAAAAGCGGCATTTTTAGTATTTCAAGAACCTTTCCAAAAGCATTATTGTCAAGTTAATTATTATTAACCTGTCGACTACATTTGCACCTATACTAGAGCAAACATGTGATTAAACAAATAATGATAACCAATGATCATTAACAACTTTCATAAGGTCATATTCATTATAACTGTCCAAGTGTTCCATCACATTACTACGATGAAGTCACTCAAGTCAAGTGCTCACTATCCAGGAGCGATGGCGATTCGAATCGATTTCTAACCAGCTGGTGATTTATTCCTTACACAAACCTCACTCACCCGCTAAAGTGAGGTATCGGTCACCGAGTCAACTATCCAGGAATCTCGAGTTTACTAAGAACCACATGTACCCGGGGGCCGACCGACTGCTCTTTGGTCTTATCTTTGCGCCCCCGTGTCCTACCACACCTGCTCCGGCACAGTGCGCTGCGGACAATCTACTCGGCCCAAATAATCTCCCAGCTTCGTGGTCAAAAGGTACTTTATTCGGCCAGCTAAATGTAAGGCATGCGTTCAACATGACCTGAGGCCCAACAACGATCGGTCCTTAATTGACACAGACAGAAAGCACTACAGTCCAAAACTCTGTAAGTTTCTATCCTATTTCAACTTCATTTAACACTTAGTTATACCATGACTATATAGTTCTCCAAGCAGATCCAGGTAACCACCTATAGCTCACAGGTGACAGGAAATCACCCGACTTCTACCGGTCCAAGCCAGCTAAGCATTGACTCGACTGCGGATACCAGGGTAACAAGGATATAGTATAACAAAGGTAGACAAGGTATAATGCATCAACGGTTGCAAACAACTCCTAAACGTAATGCATCAATTAAAGTAAAGCATTTAATTAATAATTGCAAACCAGGGAGAAAAATGCTCCGGGGCTTGCCTCTCTCGAAGGAGCTCGAACAGTGATCGGGGCACTCCGGAAGTTCCTCAACGTCCTCCTCGTCTGCTTCGGTCACTTCCTACGGCTGCACCTCAAGCTGCTCCTCGGGCTCCTCAGGTATGACGACTGGGCTCTCGGTTTGTGATCCCGTATGATGCATGTGCGTAAGTGCTTATGCAAAAGTGCATCGGATGAAATGAACACAATGGATATGCTTGAATGCAAGGTAGTCAACATCATCCAAGAACATATACTACAAGCACATGTCATCTACTGCATTCTCTTCTACTACTAATATGCTGAGTCAACACATCTCATTAAATGCTTCAAAGATACACCAAAGTTTCACTAATTTCTTAATCACACATAAGGCAACATTTGATTAAACCCAAATTAATAATAGGTTTGAATAGCAACATCTATTTTTATAGTTTAGAAAAATCTTAGAAAATTACCATAGCACAGTGCTACCCTAAGTAGTCTATCATCAGATTTTATGGCATTTGGATAAGTGGAATAGCCTACACAAAAAAATGACAAGCTTGGACCTAATTATGAGCATGAAAATACTTTGTATTATGAAAAGTGCCAAACAACAGATTTAGTATTTTTCCTAGGTTCTAAACAGTAAATAATCACTGTACAAAAATTATCACATGCATGTTTTATACAAATTTTGCTCTCTAGCAAAAATAACAAAAATCAGCCATTAAAGGCACTTGAACTACATCTCACAATTTTTCTACAGGACATGCATGGCATATATTTTTCCTAGGAAGTACATTACACAAGAAGAATAACACACTTGGAATCATATTTTTCTGAAACATATAGGTTTTACTACACATTTTACAAGATATCAGCAATATCAAGGATTAAATAAAGCTCTACAGAAAAGCATCTCAAAAATGACATGCAATATTTTTATCATGTAGATCTGGTGACAAGGAACCTAGCAAAATTTGTTTCAACAAATTTGGAGCCAAACTGAGTACACAAACATTTTCCAAAGTATTTCTCTTCCCAAATAATAAAAGAAAACCGAAATCCATTTTTCCTATTACTATTGGGCCGGCCCGTGGGAACAACTGGCCCACGGCCACTTTCGGCCTACGCAACCGAGCGAAGGGGAAGGGCAGCGGCCTGGCTCGGGGCTTCGGCCCAAGGCCGTCCTGGCCCAGCTCGGCCGAGGCGAGACGCCACGCCACCCCGGCGTTCCAGGCACCATGGCGGTGCGGGCGCTACCAGCGGGCCGGCGGCCGTTGCCGGCCATGTCCGGGCAAGCGGGCGTGCGTGCGGGGTCAGCAAGATGGTGGCGAACCCGAGCATGCTACACAAAGGGATGGAGAAGGGAAGGGGGAAGCTTTCCACGACGGGGTCAAGCGCGGCGGTGCCATGACCGACGGCGGCGAAACAGGCAAGACCGCTATACCTTGCTCAAATGGTGTCCCTGCAGTGAGCACCAGGTGCCGGGGAGCGAGGCGAAGCGATGTGTGCTTGATTGAGGACAATGGTGGAGCACCGGCGGCAAATTTTTGCCGGCGGGGCTGCGGTGGCGATGGCGGCACGAGCGGAGCTCGGTGCGGGGCGAGGCAGAGAGGCAGTGCGGGAGAGAAAAATGAGAAGAGCAGGGAGAAGCGGAGCTGTGGTGGCTTGAAAATGGCGAGGCGCACTTGCTTGCGGGGGCCAAGGGACGTCACTCGGCCGGCGTCGCCGGCATGCGCTCGCCACGCGGCGCGGCGTGCCTGACGCGGTCGGACGCGTACGCGCGCGGGGGAAGAAGGAAGCCAGCGCGCGAGGTGGGCTGGGCCGAGGCGAAGGCGCGGCGCGGGGTGGATCGTTGGGCCGGCTTCGGCTAGCGGGCCAGAAGTGAGGCGGCGGCCCGTGAAAGGAGAGAAACCAATTTTCAAATTCTATTTTCAAGGAATTTTCAAATACCAGTTTTCAAATACCCTTTTGAGCAAGAAAATGACTTCTTTTGAAAATGTCCCAAAAATAAAAGTTGCTTAGAATTTAATCCTCTACAACTTTGCTTTAGGGACCAACTAAAAATTTTGCATAGATTTTGAATTGGGAAGCAAAAGCTAAATAGGGAGGATTTTTGACCATTTTGAATAAAAATTTTAAATGCATACTTTGTCAAAAGTTTGAATACAAACTTTGCTCCAAAAACTGTGCTAAATAATTCTAGATGATTTACAATTATAGCCAAACATGTTTTACTAACCTAGCAAGCATAATTAGGGCAAAAACAACTCTAAACAAGTGTATGCAACATTCATGTTTCACGAGCATGTTTCATATGTTTCGAAGCATGGTTTTAGTTATTATTTACATAATTAGGCATGGATACTTAGGATGCTTGATGATGCACAATATGCATGATTTGTAGTGCCTAAATGCTGGCATAACACCGGGTGTTACAGACCCTCCCCTTATAAAAACTCTCGTCCGAGATTTGGGTTACGAACCATTTGTTATAAAAATCTTCATAAGCTTTTTTGTAGATATTCTCCGTTTCCCAAGTTGCATCTCCTCATCATGGTGATTCCACTGTATCTTATATGTTTTCACCACACTATTCTGAGTAGCACGTTCTTTAGTGTCTAACACACGGACCGGTTGCTCACGATACACCAAATCTGATTTGAGTTGGATGCCTCGAGGTTCTATTCTTTCCTCCTAACACGCAAACACTTCTTGAGATGTGATACATGGAAAAGCTGGGAAGACGGTACTCATTGTCTCGTAACTCTAACTTATAAGCTACTAGACCTCTTCTTTCCAAGATCTTGTATGATCCTACAAATCTAGCGGCAAGCTTTCTCCGAACTCCAAACCGTTTCTTCTTCATTGGCGTGACCTTCAGATAAACATAGTCACCAACTTCAAACACAAGGGGTCTCCTTCTTCTGTCTCGCATAACTTTTCTTTTCGACGCGATTGGGCCGCCTTCATATTTTGCTAGATAATATGAACTTTCTTCTCGGCCTCTTCTACAAAGTCAATGCCATAATACCTTCTATCTCCTGGCTCGACCCAATTTAGTGGTGTTCTACATTTTCTATCATACAAAGCTTTGAATGGAGCCATCTTAATGCTTTCTTGATAACTATTATTGTAAGCAAACTTAGATAATGGTAACCATGACTCCCATGATCCCCTAGAAGACAACACACAGGCTCTTAACATATCCTCTAGAACAAAGCATTCACTCATTCAATCGATCATCTGTCTCGAGGATGATAAGCGGTACTATGAATCAAACTAGTTCCTAATCCTTTGTGCAAATGCTCCCAAAAGTGAGCCATGAACTATGGCCCTCTATCAGATACTATAGTCTTTGGTATACCACGCAACCTCACAATTTCTGCAATATACTTTTCGGCATATTGAGGTGGTCGATAAGTTGTCTTGACAGGTAGGAAATGAGCGGTCTTAGTAAGATGATCCACAATCACCCAAATCAAATCATGTCCCTTTTGAGTTGTGGGCAAACCCGAGATAAAATCTATACTTATATCATCCCACTTCCAACTAGGGATGGACAAAGGTTGCAACAAACCGGCAGGTTTCATATGAATAGCTTTCACTCTACAACACGTGTCACATCTGGCAACATATGCTGTAACTTCTTTCTTCATCTTGGTCCACCAATAACGAGGCCTTAGTTCTTGATACATCTTACTACTTCCCGATGGATAGATAACTTAGAAAGGTGAGCTTCATCCATGAGTTTATTCCTAAGCTCTCGATCCTTGGGAACCACAAGACGGTCATCAAACCACAACACGTCCTGTTCATCCACTTTAAAGTGCTTAGACGGCTTTTCTTTTATTTTCTCTTTGATGCGAAATATTCCCTTGTCCGTTTTCTGGCCTTCTATTATCCTACTCTCAAAAGAGCAACTAATCTGAATACTATGTAACACAGCAGGATGCATCAGATCGAACCCATCTTCAAGTAATGGCTGCACATTCAAGCAATGTGACTTTCTACTCAAAGCATCTGCCACTACATTGGCCTTTCCAAGATGATATTGCACATTCAAGTTGTAATCTTTGATCAAATCCAACCATCTTCGCTATCTCATGTTCAGCTCTGGTTGGGCAAAGATGTACTTGAGACTCTTGTGATCTGTGAAAATATTGCACATATTACCAAGTAGATAATGTCTCTAAATTTTTAGGGCATGCACAACTGCAGCAAGTTCAATATCATGTGTTGGATAGTTGCCCTCGTGCTTTCTCAATTAACGTGAGGCATAAGCAATGACTCTTCCTTCTTACATAAGGACACAGCCCAATCCAGTTTTCGATGCGTCGCAAAACACATCAAATGGTTTCTCAATGTCCGGTTGTGCTAGAACAGGAGTAGTGGTCAACAGTTTCTGCAAGGTGTGGAAAGCTGCTTCACACTCCTCTGTCCACACGAACTTGTGATCTTTCTGTAGCAGACTTGTCATTGGCTTGGCAATCTTCGAGAAGTCCGGCATAAAACAACGGTAGTAACTAGCTAATCCTAAGAAACTTCTAATCTCAGGAACTATGGTCGGTGCCTTCCAATCCATAACCTCTTGCACCTTACTTGGATCGACTGAAACTCCATTTTCTGACAAAATGTGACCAAGGAAAGGAACTTTCTTCAACCAGAATTCATATTTGCTAAACTTAGCATACAACTTATGATCTCTAAGTCTGGTCAAGACCATTCTCAGATGCTCTTCATGATCCTTCTCGTTCTCGGAGTACACCAGAATGTCATCAATGAACACAACCACGAACTTATCCAATTCTGGCATGAAAATTGTATTCATCAAAAACATAAAGTATGCAGGAGCATTTGTCAAGCCAAAGGACATGACAAGATACTCATACAACCCATATCTGGTGGAAAATGTAGTTTTCGGTATATCTTGTGGCCTAATCTTGATCTGATGATAACCGGATCTCAAATCTATTTTTGAGAACACCTTAGCCTTGGCTAACTGGTCAAATAGAACATCAATATGAGGCAAGGGATACTTATTCTTGATGGTTACAGCGTTCAATGGCCTGTAATCCACGCACATTCTCAACGTGCCCTCTTTCTTCTTCTTCACAAATAAGGCGGGACATCCCCATTCAGACTTGCTTGGCCGGATAAACCCCTTTTTTGATAACTCTTCTAGTTGCTTCTTCATCTCAACTAATTCATCTGGAGGCATCCGATAGGGTCTCCTTGAAATCGGAGCTGTTTCAGGGATTAACTCAATTCCAAATTCAATATCCCTATCTGGCGGAAGACCAGGTAGCTCATCCGGGAATACATCCGGAAACTCACACACTACCGAAATCTGATGAATAGGAATAACTTTAGTAGCACATGTCACACTTATAAGGTCTGTTCTCTGAGGCAATGGTACTTGGAAAGTACCCTCACCTAGGGGATCCTTAAGGGTAAGTACCCGACTTCCTGTATCTAAAACTGCTCCCCAATCCTTCATCCAATTCATACCTATAATGACATCCAGAACTAGTCCAGGCATAACTATCAAGTTCACTCAAAACTTTCTTCTACCTAATTCAAGGGTTGCCCCTCGAACCATTCGGTTGGTCAAAACATCAGCCCCTGCTGAACTTATACGGTAACCATAACCCAATTCTGTGCATAGTTGTCCATGTTTCTGTGCAAATGCTTGACTCATAAAAGAATGCGATGATCCAGAATCAAATAGAACAACTGCAGGGTTTTCGTTGACAGAAAACTTACCAGCGGTTATGGGCTCTCCTCGAATCTCATCCACAGATCGTACTATGCACCCGAGCATTATAGGTCTGTTGCTTCTTCTTGGGCGGATAAGGATAGAACCTTGAGAAGTGGCCGGGTTGGTCACAATTGTAGCAGGGCCCCCTTACTATACCCGAGAGATCCCACACTCCATTGGAACGCCTGTACCTGCAGTTGCGTGCTGCCTTGTTAGACTGTACTGCCATCTTGTAAGGCTTCGGGGTCCCCAAAAATTCTGACCTCTCTGTTGTGGTGGCTCTGAACCTAGCGCCAGTGCAGATGGACGATAGGGAGGACGACCTCCGTAGGTGCTCTTGCTTGGGCGGATCGCCTTCTAGGGCTCTCTTGTGAGTCTTGGCTGCGGTCTTGGGCGTTGTTGTTTTTTTCCCTGCTTGGACAATCACTGATGAAGTCATTGAATCTGGCGTGGGTGTTGGTACCCACATGCTTCATCATCTTTGGATTGAGTCCTCTCTTGAAACTGGCGATTCTCTTAGCATCGGTGTCAACCATGTTGGGAGCATAGCGACACATGTTGTTGAAGGTATGCAAATATTGCGTCACAGTTTTGGTGCCCTGATTCAACACCAAGAACTCTCCCAACTTCATCTCGGTCAGCCCAGGTGGAATATAAACTCCACGGAAGGCCTCAGCGAACTCTCTCCACGTAATCTGAGCATTTGGAGGAAAGGTTGTGCGATGGTGCTTCCACCACATTCCCACTGGTCCTTGCAACTGATGTGCAGCATACTCAGTTTTCAATACCTCAGTCATCCTCAACACACGGAATTTATCTTCCATAGTGTTGATCCATTTTTCAGCATCGAGTGGTTCTGTTGTTTCCTTGAATATTGGTGGCCTGGTGTCCATAAAATCTTTGAAGCTGCTATACTGATTCATCCCAATGCCACCACCTTGATTGTTACCGCGCTGAACATTGTTGGCGATGGTACGCAGAAAATCCTCCATGTTCTTCTGGGATTGTTCCGTGTTGCGCTGACTCCTGAGCAACTGTGCGAGGAACACCTCTGGGGTAAACGGGGGAGGAGGTGGCAAATGCGGTTTATGGGGAGGCTCCTTGTTGTTGCTGTGGTTTTCACCACCACCACAGGTCCCAGCACCATTAGCACCAGGCTTAGCGGCCTCATACGTGGTACGGCGAGTATTTGTCATCTGCATATTTCAGCAACAAGTAATGATTGAGTGAAGCTGTAATAATTGTGAGTGAAGTAAAAATTATGCCATACTGAATTTACTGGAGAGAATAAATTCATACAATAAAACAGAGGCACAATAATCGCATCCCAATTAAAACAACGTCACTAATTAAATTACTTCAACAGCAAACATCGCGTCCAATACACTCGAATTGCCAGCATACATACACTGGACTTTTATGCGTTCAGATATCGCATTACTAGCCAAGTTTCAATCACATGCCAAGCCTCATAAGTTCGAAGCAAGATACATTAGGTTCCATGCCAACAAAAGAAAAGTCATCGCGACAGGACCTAAACACTAGCGCAAGGCAACTAGCATACTCCTCGGGGCCGTCGTCGGGGTCGGAGATGTCACCATCGCCCCTAGGTGAAACTATAGGCTCGTCCTCGTCGTCGTCGTCGATGTCCATGCTGGCGGTGTCTGGAGGAGCATATGGGCCAACCCCATTGTAGAGCGCGTGAAACTCCTCGTGCAGGTTGACGTTGTACTCCTCTAGCTCATCGACCCTCTGCAGCAGAAGGTCCCTCACGTCCCAGGCTTCATTCCTTTCCTGAACCAACTATCCAATTATGCGGTCTGCATTGTTGTTGGCTTGAGTCAACGTATGCACCCGCTGCATAGCTCTATCACCTCTCTCTACCGCCTGGTCCCGCTGTAAGCTCATATCAGCCAATTGCTCCTACAAACTAGCTATAGCACATGCCTGCTTCTTCTGCTTTCTCACCTTGAGCTTATCATGACCACGTAAGCTAGTCAAAGTCCAATAGGTACTCTCAAGACCCTCATACGCTCTGATGGCGGCGAACATAGCACTCATAGCATGGTTGTCGCTAGCCTGTCCCTCAGCTGGACCTCTGACCAAGGCACTTCCCTGAGGCTGAACCCAAATAGCATCATGAGGATCATCCCTAAGAAAGGTGCTAGCTAGAGCTGCTGCAAGCTCACTGGGAAATCTGCTCATGATGTCCCTGATGACACGGAAAGCTGCTTCCTCTGCACCCTCAACAGGAGTGCGGCCCTCAAACTCCAAGTGCCAACCATCCCACTCTAGAGCATCACCAAGAGTAGGAACTGTGATCTCTACCACTGCAAGTCCATCCTCTGCTAACTAGCTCTCATTCCAAGAGTACACCGGTTCTTGACCCTCTGGGTACCCCACATCATGGAGCACTCTCCAAAGCAAGGTCGGCATGCCAAACTCGCCCAAGAAGGTGTCCGTGGTGCGGTGCTCCCTCAGGGCCAACGGACGTCGAGGTGCTCTTCCTCCGGTGGACTTACGGGCGGTCTACTTCGTGCGGGCCATCTGTAGCAAAATTTCTTTTATTACTCTGTGGGAACATATTTTAGGTGATACAACTTTTATTAAAATGAGATAATCAATTTATAAGGGGAGGAATGCATGACATGAATGAAATGCACAAGTAATATGATGTATGTACGCCGTACGTTCTCACAAACTTATGAAATAAATAATTTCTAGCGATGAATTCGGTGGCATACAAACGATCTCTCAAATACGTATCTAATACGTTCTACCCGATAACGCTGTTATGTACCTGTAGAAGATTCATTTCAGCCCAATTCCCGATGAATGCACAAAAGCAGTAAATTTTATCTACACGCTCTACACGAATCCCTAGATATGTGTACAACGGTAGTAACTACCCGAACCATCATCCTATTGACAGCATCGCCTCAACAGACGGAATACCCATACATGAGATACCTTTGTAAAACATGCGTAGAACATGTAATTACTCCAGCATCATATAAGCATTAACCCTAGATCGGCAGTGTATCCGATCATGCTCTCACAACTCACACTTACCGAGGCGTAGAGGCAAATGATCCATACACTACCACTCAAACAAGTGGCACTCATACAATAGCACACCGTATGAGCAACGAAAGAGAAATATACTGCAAGAACCCCAAGTCAGTACTTAATTAAGCCACCTAGAGTCCTTAACTGGGCATAAAGGATATGACCACTGGCACACTTTTTAGTTTAGAAATCACATTTTTCAAATGCCTTTTTGTTTTAAATACACTTGTGAACAGTAACACACTAAACCATGCTCTGATGCCAGCTGTAACAGAACCGACCAATTATACGAAATTAAGTAAGAAAATCATCCGCCAGAGCAGACGATTTAGCAAACTTAAGCCCGTATAACCCAGTAGTCCGTGAAATCACGAAGGATTTCAAACCAACTCACATACCAGCCAAGATCGTAATAAGTTTAGCGGTCACCATCACATATTACATAAAATTTCACATCTCAGATACATCAGAGTTTAAACATAGTTATTACAAAACGAGTTCAAATAGAAGTAGCGGAAGCCATTTGTTCAAAACCACACACTCACACGGAGTTCAAATACAGTGCCAGCTAATGATCATCTCCAACAAAAGCATCAGACAAGACGTAAGGAATGACCATGCCCATGGTCCTAAGCATCACCCATCGCAGGATAAAGGCAGTTGATACAGTAGCCATAATACATCTGCCCATCTGCAACAAGTGGGAATAAAACCCTGAGTACGAGAAGGTACTCAGCTAGACTTACCCGACATAACCGAAAATAAAGTGACACCAAGGATTATGAAGGGCTTTATAGTAGGGTAGCTGACTCATTTGCAAAAAAGCGGCATTTTTAGTATTTCAAGAACCTTTCCAAAAGCATTATTGTCAAGTTAATTATTATTAACCTATCGACTACATTTGCACCTATACTAGAGCAAACATGTGATTAAACAAATAATGATAACCAATGATCATTAACAACTTTCATAAGGTCATATTCATTATAACTGTCCAAGTGTTCCATCACATTACTACGATGAAGTCACTCAAGTCAAGTGCTCACTATCCAGGAGCGATGGCGATTCGAATCGATTTCTAACCAGCTGGTGATTTATTCCTTACACAAACCTCACTCACCCGCTAAAGTGAGGTATCGGTCACCGAGTCAACTATCCAGGAATCTCGAGTTTGCCAAGAACCACATGTACCCGGGGGCCGACCGACTGCTCTTTGGTCTTATCTTCGCGCCCCCGTGTCCTACCACACCTGCTCCGGCATAGTGCGCTGCGGGCAATCTACTCGGCCCGAATAATCTCCTAGCTTCGCGGTCAAAAGGTACTTTATTCGGCCAGCTAAATGTAAGGCATGCGTTCAACATGACCTGAGGCCCAACAACGATCGGTCCTTAATCGACACAGACGGAAAGCACTATAGTCCAAAACTCTGTAAGTTTCCGTCCGGTCTCAACTTCATTTAACACTTAGTTATACCATGACTACATAGTTCTCCAAGCAGATCCAGGTAACCACCTATAGCTCGCAGGTGATAGGAAATCACCCGACTTCTACCGGTCTAAGCCAGCTAAGCATTGACTCGACTGCGGATACCAGGGTAACAAGGATATAGTATAACAAAGGTAGACAAGGTATAATGCATCAACAGTTGCAAACAACTCCTGAACATAATGCATCAATTAAAGTAAAGCATTTAATTAATAATTGCAAACCGGGGAGAAAAATGCTCCGGGGCTTGCCTCTCTCAAAGGAGCTCGGGCAGTGATCGAGGCACTCCGGAAGTTTCTCAACGTCCTCCTTGTCTGCTTCGGCCACTTCCTGCGGCTACACCTCGAGTTGCTCCTCGGGCTCCTCGGGTATGACGACTGGGCTCTCAGTTTGTGATCCTATATGATGCATGTGCGTAAGTGCTTATGCAAAAGTGCATCGGATGAAATGAACACAATGGATATGCTTGAATGCAAGGTAGTCAACATCATCCAAGAACATATACTACAAGCACATGTCATCTACTGTATTCTCTTCTACTACTAATATGCTGAGTCAACACATCTCATTAAATACTTCAAAGATACACCAAAGCTTCACTAATTTCTTAATCACACATAAGGCAACATTTGATTAAACCCAAATTAATAATAGGTTTGAATAGCAACATCTATTTTTATAGCTTAGAAAAATCTTAGAAAATTACCATAGCACAGTGCTACCCTAAGTAGTCTATCATCAGATTTTTATGGCGTTTGGATAAGTGGAATAGCCTACACAAAAAAATGACAAGCTTGGACCTAATTATGAGCATGAAAATACTTTGTATTATGAAAAGTGTCAAACAACAGATTTACTATTTTTCCTAGGTTCTAAACAGTAAATAATCACTGTACAAAAATTATCACATGTATGTTTTATACAAATTTTGCTCTCTAGCAAAAATAACAAAAATCAGTCATTAAAGGCACTTAAACTACATCTCACAATTTTTCGACAGGACATGCATGGCATATATTTTTCCTAGGAAGTACATTACACAAGAAGAATAACACACTTGGAAGCATATTTTTCTGAAACATATAGGTTTTTACACACATTTACAAGATATCAAATATCAAGGATTAAATAAAGCTCTATAGAAAAAGTATCTTAAAATGACATGCAATATTTTTATCATGTAGATCTGGTGACAAGGAACTTAGCAAAATTTGTTTCAACAAATTTGGACCCAAAATGAGTACACAAACATTTTCCAAAGTATTTCTTTTCCCAAATAATAAAAGAAAACCGAAATCTATTTTTCCTATTACTACTGGGCCGGCCCGTGGGAACAACTGGCCCACGGCCACTTTTGGCCTGCGCAACCGAGCGAAGGGGAAGGACGGCGGTCTGGCTCGAGGCTTCGGCCCAAGGCCGTCCTGGCCCAGCTCGGCCGAGGCGAGACGCCACGCCACGCCGGCGTTCCAGGCGCCACGACGGTCTTGGTGGTGCCGCTATGAGCCAGCCGTCGTACATCGCCATGTCAAAGCAAGCGGCGAGGCATCTTGCTGCTGGGTCCGCAAGAAGGTGGCGAACCCAAGCAGGCTACACAAAGGGATGGAGAAGGGACGGGGGAAGCTTTCCACGGCGGGGTCAAGCGCGGCGGTGCCATGACCGACGACGGCGAAACGCGCAAGACCGCTATACCTTGCTCAAATGGTGTCCATGTAGTGAGCACCAGGTGCCGGGGAGCGAGGCGGAGCGATGTGTGCTCGATTGAGGGCAATGGTGGAGCACTGGCGGCAAATTTTTGCCGACGGGGCTGCGGTTGCGATGGCGGCGCGAGCGGAGCTCGATGCGGGGCGAGGCAGAGAGGCAGCGCAGGAGAGAAAAATGAGAGGCGTAGGAAGAAGCGGAGCTACGGTGGCTTGAAAACGGCGAGGCGCGCTTGCTTGCGGGGGCCACGGGACGCCACCCGGTCGGCGTACCCGGCATGCGCTTCACCACCTGGGCGCGGGCGTGCTCTGACGCCATCGAATCGTGACTGTGAGGAAAGAAAGGAAGCCAGTCGCGAGGGCCGGGCAGGCGAAGGCGCCATGCTGGGTGGATCGTTGGGGCGGCTTGCTAGCTAGGCTGCAAGTGAGGCGGCGGCCCGTGAAAGGAGAGAAATCATTTTTCAAATTCTATTTTCAAGAAATTTTCAAATATCAGTTTTCAAATATCCTTTTGAGCAAGAAAATGACTTCTTTTGAAAATGTCCCAAAAAGAAAAGTTGCTTAGAATTTAATCCTCTACAACTTTGCTTTAGGGACCAACTAAAAATTTTGCATAGATTTTGAATTGGGAAGCAAAAGCTAAATAGGGAGGATTTTTGACTATTTTCAATAAAAAATTCAAATGCATACTTTGTCAAAAGTTTGAATATAAACTTTGCTCCAAAAACTGTGCTAAATAATTCTGGATGATTTACAATATATAGCCAAACATGTTTTACTAACCTAGCAAGCATAATTAGGGCAAAAACAACTCTAAACAAGTGTATGCAACATTCATGTTTCACGAGCATGTTTCATATGTTTTGAAGCATGATTTTAGTTATTATTTACATAATTAGGCATGGATACTTAGGATGCTTGATGATGCACAATATGCATGATTTGCAGTGCCTAAATGCTGGCATAACACCGGGGTGTTACACGCGAAATCTGAATCGAATCGGACATCGCGAGCTGCGCGAATCTTCCAGTGAGTTGACCTGTCGTAGTCGCCGAAATAGAATGGTCTTCATGGTGATTCGAATCTTCGAGGAGACGACTTTGGAGCTTGCCATTGTCGTCCGCCTCGCAGATCCATGAGCCGAAGATGAAAGTTGATCCCGTCGAGAAGATCATGCTGTCGAGGTCCATCGAGCTCTCGGATGCAAATTCACCGAAGGCCCCTACCTGGCGCGCCAACTGTCGATGTTTGACCACCGATAGCCTGCCATGGGGTACCTGGGGAAGTATGTTCGGGCTTCAGCGTATGCGGAACTCGACGGTGAACGCAAGAGACAGTCGATTTATCCTGGTTCGGACCCTCGATCGCTGATCGAGTAATAGCCCTACGTCCAGTCGGCATTAGCCTTGCGTTGGATTGATTGTCAAGTGTTGTGTTGTCTCGTAAAGTCCTCCCATCCCTAGGAACCTAGCCATCCTTTATATAGTCAGGAGGTCAGAATCCTAGTCGATTTACAATAAGAGTTCCTAGTAGGATTACAGAATAATATTACTACTAAGATTAAATGGGAAGAATCCTAGTTAGACTAGATCTTCTCCCTTCCTTGCGGGGTATCCTGTGGGTCCCGCACCGACAGAAAGTTTTCAACTACAAATTATAGATTGTATTGAGAACTATAACTTTGGTAAATACTTTATCAACATCCGAGATTGTTCGAAAATTTTAGATTTTAAGTTTCAAAATCTAAAATATTAAAATAATATTTTGGGACTCAAATTAGTTTCAAATAAAGAACTTCTTAATTAGAAAGTTGTAGAGATACAATTTAAATATAAAGTTCATCTTCATAAGTTCGTATGAAAAAGTTATTAATTTCAAGAGATACAATGTGCATTGCACTCAATAGTTTCTCCTTGCTAGGCATAAAAATGAGAAACGTTTCTAGTGATTCTTGAATGAAACGTTTGTCATCTAACCCGCTTGACAGTGATTCAACCGATTCTTGCAAGAACTCAAAACGTTTCTAGTTGCCAAAAGAGATCTTAGGCTGAGCTGCAACATTGGTAGCAATGCAAAAATATATTATATCAAAATTCTATGTTTTTAACAAATATGTAGAGTACTGGTGAGTCCAATGCAAAAATAAAATGGCAGAGGATACTCAAAAGACTATAGAATTAAGTATTTCGACGTGCTAGCAAACTAGCAATACACATGCATTTTAGTGATTATTACACTATATAATAAAATAATAAATATAGGTGGTGCTTACCACTGTGGATTTTCCGGAACACACAAATCTCCATCGCCAAGTTCCAAGCGGGACGAGCGCGGCTCAAGCCGAGCGCTCGATGAAACGAGACCGACAAGGCTGCCGCCTGTTGCGTCGGCTCGCCCGACCGGACCCTGCCAACCAAGACGGTGACGGAGGAGGACGCCTGGCGACCTCGCCCTTCCACGTGTTCCCTTTTCGAGGCCGCCATCTCCGCCCCGCGCTTTTGTGCGCCAGCCGCCGCACGGCCCAACACCCGCATCAAAACCCGCACCTCGGCTCCTCCCCTCCCCACCAGGCACCACCAAGGTCACCACCGCCACCGCCGCCCCCAACAAGTCTCGCGCACCCCCAAACCCCCCGCTCCCGGACCTTCTGGAACCTTCCTCGCATGGCCCCGCCCCCCTCCGTGGCCGCCGCCTCCGATCGCACCGGCCCCGGCGCCGACGCCGGCGAGCCGTCCTCCCTCCGCCTCCGCCGCGCCCCCTCAGCCGACGCCGGCGACCTTGCCGACTATTCCTCCGGAGGTCGGTGGGAGAACGGCGAGCCGCAACCGCCGCAGGAGCAGCAGCAGCAGGAGGAGATGCTATACTACCGCGCGTCGGCGCCCGCCCACCGCCACGTCAAGGAGAGCCCCCTCAGCTCCGACGCCATCTTCCGGCAGGTGAGGAGGCGCCAATGCGTAGGCTCGTCGTTTGTAAGCGATTGCTTTGATCCCCCGCACTCGTGCTTCGATCCACGCCAGTTGCAAAGTCCTGCAATTTTTTTTTTGTTGCTTCCAGTCAATTCTGCCTCTGTTTTTCCTGTGTTCAAATCACACTTTGTGCTATCGGTAGCTTATTACTTGTCGGTTGCCGTCTCGCGTGCCCGGATGTTTATTGTGGGCCTGGCCTTCGGAATCGTGGAATTGTGCGCGTGTACTCGGACGGGCGCAATTCGTTTCGTGGGGGGCATATGCTGCTGCGATTGAGGTCGGTGTTTGCTTGTTTTGGGATCAGGGGGACCAGTGCGCCGGTGCCAGATGCATGCCACGCAGAAGTTGGCATCGGCCGGCTGAAGCAGCATACAACGAGCGTAACCGTTACCACTGGAAGAGCTTTTGCTTGTTGAAACGGATGACTGGATGAGCCAATGAGTCATTGAATTCATTGTTGGTGGTACTACTATACTGATGCGAGCAGTTGTTGGGACTAATAATAAAGCCAGATGCTTTAGATTCGGAGCTGCAGTGCTCCGCAGTATCAAATGCTGACTTTTCTAACTACGATGCGTGTTACATTGTTTGTACTACTTGGCTTTCCTGCTTGGGGCATTGCTTCTTGTTGAGGACCATATAACTGTGCATCTGCATACTGCTGTATTGGACCACTTTTAAGTTTTAACTGGTTAGCCCTCCATTTTTTAATAGGCATATTATTGGACAATTTTTATTGTCATTGACTTATTATTTTTGTTTGCTACTCTAGGAGCCCTTTTCCCAGTGTAATCTTAACAGGGCTCAAATTATGCTACAAACACATGAGATGTAATTTTTTAGTGATACTTTTATTAGATTTTGTTGTTTCTGCACCTACTCTAAATCTGTTTTGAAGGTAGAGTTTTAGATGGATGCTTATTTGAATGATAAATAATCCTCTGTGAGTTGCGTGAATATTTATACATCACGCTCCTCCTACACTGTTCCTGGGATTACGCAGTGGACAACACTTTCATAATTGAGTCCATGCAGCTTGATTATAATATCAGTATTCCATATGTCATTTTATCTTATAATTCCTTTAACTGAGAGTGAATCCTTAATTTTGTAAGCCATATTTCTTGGTTGCCATGGAGAATTGAAGTCCTGAAACTAAGCAGTTCTCCTGATTGCAGAGCCATGCTGGTCTTCTGAATCTATGCATCGTTGTTCTGATTGCAGTGAACAGCGGACTCATTATTGAGAATTTAATGAAGGTTTATTACTTTTTTTTTCATTTTCCTCACCTTAATTTACAGATCCCTCAATCCATCTCCTTCAGAAATACATCTGGTCTTCTTTTTGCGCATTTGTCTAGTGTAAATATGACACATTCCATGTTTTATTTAAATTTGCTGGTGCAGTATGGCCTATTGATAAGAGCTGGATTTTGGCTTAGTGCAAGATCGCTGGGTGACTGGCCCCTTCTAATGTGCTGGTAGATATTTTTATCATTTTTTTTATTCAGATGGGTTTCAAATAAGAGCTGTAAGCCTTACAGAAGTAATCAATCTGTGAATTGCAGCCTCACTTTACCAGTTTTCCCACTTGTTGCCCTCGTGGCTGAGAAGCTGATTAGAAGAAAGCTCATTGGTGAACATGTAAGTTTGTCTCATAGGATTGTATAGTATTTTTAGAGAAGTTCTTTTGTTATTTCTTAGGTATAAGTGTTGAGGATTGAATTTGGTATAAAAGTAGACCGTCCTCTATTCTGCATCTTTCAAGTGCCGTTTTACCGTTTATGACTTCTATACACCTCTTGCAGGTGGTTATTCTACTCCATATCATTATTACAACATCTGTCATTGTCTATCCAGTTGTTGTGACTCTTAAGTAAGCATTTCTTTTCTGCTTTGCAGTTTGTTTGGATGCATCTGCTTTTGACATTCTTTGAGCTCTAGTATTTCATGGTATGGAATACATTCAATTCATCTTATTCGTAATTTGCTGTACGTTGTGGTCTGGTGGCCAACTACATTATTGTGTCTCAAACATTTAATCTTTCCCTTTAATTATGTACTATACTGTGCGAATTGGATGGATAAAAGGTGGTACATAACACTTTTATTTAATTGTATCTGGTGATTCCTCTCTATAATACAACGATATGCAGTTCTCCTGCGTATTCGAGAAAAAAAATGTTTCTGGTGATAAAATCTCTTGCAAATGTTCATTTATCTCTAGCAGAAGAAATCCTTACTGTCTTACTCTAGCTTGATCTGTTCACTAACTGCCATCTAATTGGGAAGATTTGTTAGTCCATCAATATTGATGCACATTTTATTATGCAGATATTTTGTTTCTTTCATGTAGCTTGAAACCCTTTTCTAGCGTGAAGCCGATCCTTCCATTGTACAACAAAAAATGGACATATTCGTTCACATGCTTGGAAGTTGAATAAACAAACTGTAGTATTTCTGATGTTGATGTGCAAGTAGTAGAATTTGGCTGAGTCATTTTTATTTCTCAAAAAGAGGCATTAGGAGTAAGTTACCTTTTCATCGACTATATTGTCAGTGAGAGTGAAGAATGTTGTATGATTCATGCCTTATGCCGTTTAGCTTAAGTTTGTTATGATTGCCAAGAAATGTTACTTAAAAAGATAGTGTCTCCTGAATGAATTCTGGATTATCAGTTCAGTCATATTACAAAAAAATTTCAGGTGCGACTCAGCAGTGCTATCTGGATTTGTGCTAATGTTTCTTGCGAGCATCATGTGGATGAAGCTTGTCTCTTATGCACATACAAATTATGATATAAGGGTATTGTCCAAAAGTACTGAAAAGGTAATGCATTGACATGTTAATCTGAATCAGTTCAAATATTTTGTTGCCAGGTTGCACATTTCTCAAAATTGATTTGTTGACGATCAAACTTTTCTTAAAACTCCTTTTGGTGGCCAAATCTTTCTGAAGCTAGAATATGCTCCACTTCCTGTTTAAACTTCTTTTCCAGTTTCATTTCCTGAATGTTTTATATCTAGTTTCAATTTTTGCATACGATGAAATGTGGTGCCAATCAATTTATGTTACCATCAGGAGGGTCAAACATTTTCTTAGCTTCTCATACAGTGTTTTGTTACATAGGCTGACCATATATACTCTTAGGCAACAGTAGGCATATGATTATATCCCTATATTTTCATTTTTCATGGTAACTACTATTGCTTGTTGGCAAAGACACAGGTTTGGGAATTTTTTCAATATTACTTAGCCTCACTAACCATGGCTGCTTCTTGGTTCATATATAGAACCAGAGGTCTGCTTTTACAACTGGAAAGTAAAACAAACTTGCAACAACTAAAGTAGAGATGAGATTCTAAAGTGAAGATAAGGTGCCATGACATAGGCACTAACAACTACTACTTATCCTAGAGATGGAGCTCCAAAATATCAAGAACACAAGGCTTATTCCTTCATTGCAATTCTTATTTTTAGGGTGCTGCATATGTTGCGTTGGATTTGCGGTCATACAAGAAGAGATCGAGTTCGGAACGATGATATACGTGATAGATTAGGGGTAGCACCAATTGAAGAAAAGCTTGTCCAACACCGGTTGAGATGGTTTTGACATGTCCAACGGAGACCTCCAGAGGCACCGGTGCGTAGTGGAATCCTAAGCCAGGATAGTAACGTGAAGAGAGGTAGAGGAAGACCGAAGTTGACTTGGGTAGAGGCAATAAAAGGAGACTTGAAAGGATAGAATATACCCAAAGACTTAGCCTTAGATAGGAGTGCTTGGAAAACAGCTATTCACGTGCCTGAACCTTGATTGCTTCTGCTGGGTTTCAACTCTAGCCTACCCCAACTTGTTTGGGACTTAAAGGCTTTGTTGTTGTTGTTGTTGTTGTTGTAGGGTGCTGCATATGGAAATTATGTTGATCCTGAGAGTATGAAAGATCCAACCTTTAAAAGTCTAGTGTACTTCATGTTGGCCCCAACACTTTGTTACCAGGTACTATTCTTGGACCAGTGCCCCGTCTTTGTTTTTAATGTCTACATTCTGCATTTCTTCATCACATAGTCACATCTATCTAGTTATGCCAGTGACAAAACATGAATTTCCTGATGTCACTTTGGCATGTTATGCAGCCAACTTATCCTCGAACTACATGTATTAGGAAGGGTTGGGTGACCCGACAACTTATAAAGTGCCTGGCTTTTACAGGCTTGATGGGCTTCATAATTGAGCAAGTGAGCCTTCTATATTCCTTAAGTAACTTCTATTTATACAGAACTTTGGATTAAATTATCAATTTCTTCTATTTTGCAGTATATAAACCCAATTGTGAAGAATTCCAAGCATCCACTGAAAGGGAATTTCTTGAATGCTATAGAAAGAGTCTTAAAACTCTCAGTGCCAACATTATATGTATGGCTTTGCATGTTCTATTGCTTTTTTCATTTATGGTTAGTATATCTTGCTTCAGTTCAACAGTACCTTAAATTTGTTAGATAGTGATTGGTTTATATAATAGGTCAATTGGGTTTTGACCTGCATTGGACCTTGATATTTTGTTTTCCATGGCTTTCTTGTTTGCTCTTTTGGTTTGGTTTCAGGCTGAACATTCTAGCTGAACTCCTCTGTTTCGGTGACCGTGAATTCTACAAGGACTGGTGGAATGCCAAAACTGTTGAAGAGGTGGGATGCCTGTTAAAAGCTGAGTTCGTTTCTTTCCAATTGAGAACTTTAAATAGGACTGACATTAATTATATTCTCATGCACTTTAATGCGATGGTATTTTGGGGCTTTACCTCAGTACTGGAGGATGTGGAACATGGTAATCTTCTTCTTACTTCCATCTTCAGATTGTATACCCTTTCATTTAGTTGAGAATTCCTTACTTAAAGAAGGACAGTTGTGATGTTAGTGATACTCTTTTATTTAGTGGAGACTTCCTTACTTAAATAAGGACAGTTGTGATGGTAGTGACTGATAACCGCTGTCACTGTGCTCGAGATATTTTTCTAATTAATTGATATTGATATACTCTGAGTAACTGACAACTAGTCTACTTTTTGTTAGCCTGTTCATAAGTGGATCATCAGACACATATATTTTCCATGTATAAGGAAAGGCTTTTCCAGGGTAATTGCTTCTATATCTCTACAAAACTTTACATTTGTTCTTTTTTGCTTTTGAATTCTCCAAATGCAGTTTAGTTTGAAACAATTACTCAATCCGTCTATGCAAAACAGTCCCAAAGTAATATCTTTACTTTCCACATCGATGCTAATATATCGAATTCACGATATACAAATGTTGTTCTTTAGAAAATGGGGAAGGGTTGGACAGAGTATTAGCACTCAATCATCATAATAATGATGAAGACAACTGAACAAGTGGCTGAAACTGTTGTGAGAAAATCAGAATAGTACTGGTCAAGAGTTAATTTTCATTACCAAATTGATTTACTATGCAAATAATATTTACTGGAAACAAATAGGGAATAAGTTTAGAAGACTGCTTGGATAAAGATTTTAAATAAAAAACAAAGGATATCTGGTATTGACTTAGCAACAATTTCTTCATGCTGCCTTCTGCCGACTGACTGATGTTAATTAGACAATGTGAATACATGAACATACATAAAATTTTGTGGATATTTTTCATTTTTGCAGAACTGACATGATTTTCTCAGTGCCTACTTCTCAAATTCATATTGTATCTACACTGCAGGGTGTAGCTATTCTAATCTCGTTTCTGGTTTCAGCTGTATTTCATGAGGTACTGAAGTTCTTCAGAAGTCTTATTATGTAACAGTATATACTTAGTTTATGGTCGTTTCAATTTCATTTTTCCTAAGACATGCTCTTGTTCGATTCCGCTCAGCACATTACCAACAATACATTTGACCTTTCGTATGCACGCACAATTTATTATCACCACATTCCTTTTTACATTGTGAATTCGCAGATATGTATTGCGGTGCCGTGCCACATTTTCAAATTCTGGGCATTTTCTGGGATCATGTTTCAGGTATAGAAGTAACACCAATATGAACTACTCCCTACATTCCAAATTATTAAGTCATTCTGGCTTTTATAGATACATAGTAAGAGTTACGTATCTAGAAAAGCTAGAATGACTTTTAATTTATTTGGAATTTGGAATGGAGGGAGTACTACGTATAATCCTCATATCCCTGTTTTTTCTTTTGAGTTCCATCAGTGTCTATTCCCTTACGTTTTGATATCCATCATTGCATCCATAAGAACAATACTACGTCTTGGATACAATATGCTTTCCATTGTTTTCACATAGGCTGACACCATTGATGTCTGACTCAGATACCGTTGGTATTCGTGACAAGATATCTCCAGGCCACGTTCAAGAATATAATGGTACGCTGTGTCAATTATGTCTTTTTCATTGCCTTTTCCCACTACCTAACCATCATCTTACTTGGCAGGTGGGCAACATGATATTTTGGTTCTTCTTCAGTATAGTCGGGCAGCCGATATGTGTCCTTTTATACTACCATGATGTCATGAACAGGCAGACCCAGGCAAGTAGATAGTTCGGCAGAAACATGTACTTTAACACAAATTATCAGAAGCAGACTGGAGCGATGCAGCAGGAAGCAGCAGCAGCAGCAGCCCCCTTTGCCATTGTTACCATCAGCTTGCTAGTCAGCTTGCAAATGCTCCCATTCCAGGCGGCCGTGCTGGGGATGCAGCATGTACATTACCAGCGATGCAACGTCAACGGTTATCAAGCAGTGCTTATGACATGTGGACTCTGTACACTTCAGTCTATATGTCAGCAGTGCTGTGTGCATAATGTCGTGCTAGATGTATATGTCCAATGTATGTCACGATTTGAAGTCAAAATGAGCTCCCAAATGAAAGAAGGCTCACGTCGATACACTTTCATAGAACAGACATGAAAACCTGATGAACTTGTTCTGAGCCCTGATACATGGCTTCATGTAACTTGTGATCTTGTCACGTCGTGTACTAACATTGCTTGAAGGAATAACGAATCAGCATCCCTTTTAGATGTGTGTATTTTCTTTGCGGGAGGGCATAACGAGGATCATCTAACTGTTCATGTCACACTCCTGTTTTATCCCGTGACGTGGCATCTGAATGACGGACACTGCACAGATGGATTGGGATTTAGTCCCTTTTATTTGAAATCATTTTACTGTCATGTATCTGTTTTGAGCAACCTTTATTTTAGTTCTTGCCACTAGTCAGTTATGGAAATGATAAGCCTAGTGGTTCAGTGCGTCTTAGGGAAATGATAAGTACTGCAGTACCCCTGTCCATTATGATCGTCGATTGGGTGTCTTTGCCATACTTGCATACAGTTGAAGGCATGAATCGGCCCTTACTCATGGCCTCAGTTATGGCGGCTTGGTCTTGCGCTTCGCGTGAAAAAAGTTATATCTTGTTTAAATTGTCTTAGGGCCCGTTTGGATCCCTGGAATTGAATTTATTCTAATAATTACAATTTAGACATAGATTAATTAAGCTAATATAGTCGTATATGGAATATATTTGTATATTTATTGTTAGGCATACAAGGGATATATTTATATGTTGCATTTCTATTGTAGAGAAGTGAGTTGAAAAGTGTGCTATAAGTTGAAGAGTAGAATTATATCATAGTGATTTATATAATCTATTTCTATCTCCCACCCTATGAATTTGAGATAGGCTTATTTGTGAGTTTGAAAAAGTTATGAAATATTAAATTTCAAGCCAAATAGACTAATTTATTAAGTAGATTTCAATTCCTCCAAAATGAAGGGATCCAAACGGCCCCTTAGAATAAACATTTGGAATCCTTACATTTGTGGACGTTGATACTGGGAGTTGGAGAGGGAAAAGGAACTTTCAAAACGCTCTTGGTACAGAGGACATGCAATTTGGTGGTTACAGCTTACAAATGTCTTCCGGGACAGATTTCTTGAACGAACATTTTGTACTCTCGATTTTCCTTGCTCAGATTGCCAGGAAGCTGAGGTTCCGCTCAATTATTGTGGAAGCAAGTAACTTGACAATCCAATCGATGCCGGACGCAGAACTTACATACTTCTTGCAAACAGTCCAACGAGCCCAAGACATCAGAAGGTCATGGTACTGCATTCATCCCTGACTTCTGCAAAGAGATCGGAGTTCATGTACCGCTCGCCACCACTCGGTAACATGGTGACAATCATCTTCCCCTTGTTCTCGTCCCTGCCAGCAATCTAGCAGGCAGCAGGCTCACGAAAATCAGCATGTTCATAGTACCAGAGCAGCCTGTTCAAATCCAAGAGGAGTACACCACTTGCTGAGATTCGAGCATTTTACCTTCAGGCAAGCAGGGACGTTTGCACCGGAAGATATGCCGCCAAGTAGCCCCTCCTCCTTGGCCAGCCTTCTTGCCATCACCATGGCTTCCTCTGTGCTCACCGTCACAACCTCATCGATGATTGAAGTGTCCAGGACTTCGGGTATGAAACCTGGCCCCGTGCCGTGGATCTGGTGTTTCCCTGGCGCACCACCTGCTCAGTATAACAAATGTGTTATCATGTAGTACATAGACAGAAAGTTGGGTTATTTGTGAAATTACTGCATGAACCAGTTGTTGGTTTATCTGTCCAGTTCTCTCAAGCAAGTATAGATAGCTGAAATTACAGAGAGGTCATGTGGTTACCTGAAATTACAGCACTTTCTGCAGGCTCGACGCACAATATATTTACTGATGGATTTTTCATCTTCAGGTACCTTCCTACGCCTGTCAATGCGCCTCCTGAACCAACTGACACCACAAAAACATCCACTTTGCCTGCCGTGTCCTTCCATATCTCGGGTCCTGATGTTTTCAGAAAATGACCACATCAACTGTATCAATCTATGATACCCAGGACTAGTTTCCAAGACAAAATGGATCTTAACTGAAGATAAAGTTACAGTTGTTATTGCAAAGATAGCCTTTTTTGCGTCAAAAAAGAGAGACTTTTTTCCTGATATTAGTACCAGTCCATTTGAAGTGTGCCTCTGGATTTGCTGTGTTAGTTGCTTGATTCAGAAAATATGAATTTGGTATGGTCTTAAGCAGCTCTTCCACCTTGTTGACCATTCCATCATACCCAACTGCAGGATCTGCAGCAAATGAAAGACAAGCATTACTTAGAGCTTACTACTGGAAATTTAACCTGAAAATGTTCTGTAAGAGAGAGAACAATCTATAATATAACTAGGAAAGCACAAAAAAGAGGAACAAATGTCAGGGAATTCAACAGAGAATATCATTGAAATAAAAATACTGCATGAGGCACTTCTTTCCGGGTTATTTTTATTTCTAGTAGCCTGAGATCCTACTTCTCACCTGTTAGTACTACTTCTGCGCCCAAAAATCTTAACAGCATCTGTTTGTCAAGTGAATACTTAGCCGGCATAACAGTAATGAACCTGTAGCCTTTCTGGACAGCAATGAACACTAATCCAATACCAAGGTTGCCGCTTGTTGGCTCAATCAGGGTCGTAACTCCAGGCGAGATGAGGCCCCTTTCCTCTACATCTTCAATCATTCTGCAGACAGGATCCACTCATGTGACTGTCGAGGTCATTTCTAATACCAGCAAGGCTTTTATGGTCATTGTCTATAAAATGAAAAATACTAGCATGGTCTTCACAAAATTTACAGGAAAAATAGGCCACGTATTCATTAACTATATACAGCAACATGGTTGGAGTGTATGTGGGTTTAACACACCGGAGAGCATTCCTGTCCTTAACCGAGCAAAGGGGTTGGTATGTTTCCATCTTGCCGACCAGCCGTGCTTCTATGCCCTCTCTTTTAGCAACGTTGTTCATTTCTACCAGTGGCGTCCAACCTATCAGATGAACACAAGCAAAAAAAAAAAAAAATTGCTCAATTCTGCCGCTACTTAAGAATCAGACAAACAAGGTGAGCAATTTGAGAGCACAGATAAAGGAGAGAAACTCCAGCATGCGCACAGCGCACCTGGGTGATGTTGGAGGCAATGCACTCCTCCCCGGGCTTCGAGGACAGCAGGGACGGGACGCCTTTCCTCGCATCGTCCTCCGCTACCATTGCCGCCTTCTCCGATCCTCCTGCACTGGACGGTTGCTGCTCTCTTGTCGTCGCTGCTCCTGCTGGGAGATCAGCAGTGGCGTCCTCTATTTATTATCCTGGCTCGGGAATCTGGACAAGTTCCATTGCCGGAGCCTTCGCCATCTCTCTCTCTCTCTTCTTCTTTTTTTCTTTTTTTGCGACTAGCCTTCGCCATCTCCTGACAGCACGCCTCAACATCCGATAGAAAGTGCATCAGGATACAGATTGGCTTGTGATTGTGACATCATAAATCTTCCTCTAAACGGAATGACCAAATGAAGGCACGTTGCCGAAAAAGGATACATATATGTATCCATCCACACACCGGGCTGTTCCACGAGGCTCCTAATTAATAGTGATGATTATTGACATCGTCGTGGTCCAAAGGGAATCGCAAGAGTCTTCCACGACCAACCAAAATCCCGGTGATGGCGCATTGGCACCGTTCCAGTCAACTGTACTGAGTACTTGTGCAGGCAGAGCGAGGGGCGGCGTGCACTAGTGGCGGTGGCCTCACGATCACGCAGATGCTGAGACGCAGCGTCTTGGTGGAGCGTAGCCCTCTCGTGGCGGGTGAATCACACTGACCAAAAGACTGTGACCCATCAGTCGATCCCATGATGCATATCATCTCTTCGCTGTCATTTTGTTTTTCCAATCCTTTTCTTACTCTTAATATGAACTTACCTATTTCCTCAAAAAAAAAAAAAAGAACTTACCTACGGCTAGATGTTTGTAACCAGCATCTCCAATTCAATATGGGCTCGCCAATTCACCAATCAACCAAACTGAAGGCGCAAAAAGGAAAATCTAGCTTACCAGCAGTATGTGTAACGATCTATTCAATTTAATTCATCGCATTAATTATATTCCGCTTTCAGTTTGTCAACTCACAGGGAAAACGAAAAAGTTCCTTTTTTTTCTATCTTTGGTCTATTCTCTATTCACTCTAGTAGTATCAAAAGAGTTGTTTTTTTCTATTTTTGGTCTCCTATGTGTAATCTTTGCTTATATTTAATCTTACCCATTGTATTTTAGTTGGTATTTTAATCATTAACCACAGATTTATTTACCGAGGAAATACAAACGGATAGATCCTCCCAATAAAAAATAAATTTAACATCAAAGTAGACACAATCAAGTACATTAAACGGGTCAGAATCATAGCCAAAAAAGCAAATGGTACGAGTTGCAAGGGAGAGCAGCATGTCTCCGCAGTGCGTCGAGGCTTAAACGTCATTTCACCTCTGCGTACACCCCAATGTTCAGTTTCATATTTTTTCTGTAGTGTTTAAGCATCAAATAATGTGTCCCTTCTAGCAAATAAAGAAATGAAAAAAGTTCTCTCTCTCCTATTAAGCAACTTTCCACTCGCAGACCAAAGCAGAGTGAGCCAGCGAAATGATTTTTTTTTATTGACCAGGCCTCGATGCCTATAGAGTCGTGGACGCTGGAATTTTTGGATCAAGCCTCGCTCTGCACAATGTACAAACCGATGATTATCGGTGAGAACTTGAAGCATCGTTTCGGAGGATAATAATGTGGGTGCTTTAAGGCCATATTCCCATGTGTTTCTTGTATGGGCTGAATTCGTGAGCGCAAATAGGTCGTACTAAGGCTATCTCCAACAACAACACTCAAAATACAAGATTTATTAGTCTTTTGGGTAGCGCTACAGGCAAAAGGTTCAATACATATTTGACATCTTCTCCAACAACAAGACCCAAAAGAGAATCCTTTATGCAAATAGGTTTCCAGGACAAAGGATGCTCATATTTAGATTGTGTCTCTCAGGCAACCCAAAATAGGTCTTCCGTATAGGTACTCTGTTAGAGGCTGATTTAGGATCTCTTACTATCCATTTTGGGTTTGGTTGTCCATATGAGTTCTTTGTTGGAGACAGTCTAACCTCAAGCTAGAGGCACCTCCATTGAGGTTCCCATGGCCCACCACACAACCACCATTGGCGCGGTGGAGTCGGAGGCCTGCAGCAGCCTAGGCGCAAGTAACATGGACATGGCCATCTTCATAGCATCTACTCTGATAGTGTGAGCATAGAGAGATAACGAAAGCATCGAAATTAGAAAGCTAATTACTCATAAGTATTTTGTTGAACACCTTCTGTGTATATAACAAAACAGACTCATAGTATCAATTCTTCAAACTTGATGTTGTCCAAACTTCACAATAAGAAATATACTTACAAAGATCAGCACACTAACGCATCAATCTCCATCATCAACGTATCAAAAAATCCATGTATGGCAAGATAAATACCGAATCTCAACCATACACTATGTACTTGAACAAAATGGAACCAACAACAAGCAGGATAGGAATTAATCAACAAGTACAACAAGATAAATATCAAATCAAGTATAGACGTCAAGATTTACGTGGAAACCTCTTGCGTGGAAAAACCACGAGCAGCGACGAGCAAACAATCCACTATGAAGATGAAGAATACAAGTGGTGGGAGCCAACAAGGCTGGCGAGGCTTTTAAATCCCAACAAATTTCACTTTCTAGTGGTGGATTTGTAAGATCAAAGCCTCATCCCTGTCTTTCAAACCCTAGCTCTCTTCCCCCTTAAAAGCAAATGAACAAGACATACATAGGAAGGAGAAATAAGCCTCAAATGATGTCACGAAAGCTCCAAGATCACATAGGCATCCAAATTGAAGCAATTGTTGCCCCCTCTAACCACCTGCTCCCAAAGTTAGCATAACATGTTCGTATACAGTACATAGAAAAGGCTAATGTGAATGGACAACGGAGCAACAATTTAAGTACTCACATCTGAGACAGGCCACCTTAGAGGGGAGGCAGCGCCGGAGGGATTGAAGCCAAGAACTAAGTTTGGGAATGAGTGTCGATGATCAACACAACGACACAAAGTTGATCTATGATCTAAGGAAAAATTGAGAAGGAAAAAATTAAGGAAAAAACGTTCTAAATGACTAGGAAAAGTAGTGACCGATATATGAATTCATGACACGCGAGCGGACGCTAGACCGAGTGGCTAGCCGTCTTGCGTTGTACCCTCGCGACCTAGGTTCGAGCCCATGGGGTGTGTTTTGTTGGGCGGAGGCGCAAAAAATCCCCTCACCTGCTCCATGCCAAAGCACAGGTCTAAGACCAGCCCAATCTCACGGTAGCTATGGTACCGCTGTGTATGGGTAGGAGCAAGAGTTTGGAGGTTCTCTCGACCTACGTAAGAAGATCTTCTTTTTTAGCATAATGCCGATAGGTTGCCATACCTCCTGCGGGTCGATTTTTTTTTTTGAATTGATGACACAGTACTAAATTACATGTGTGCAGCCCCGATGGAGATCAATCTCTTCAGGGGTGGCACGAGGAAGCACGGGGGAGGTGACCTAGGGGGCGCTTTCGAGTTTGCATCAACACACACACACACATATATATATATATATATATATACACACACACACTTAAGAAAACGTAAAATTACTTTGGCGGTTCGCACTAGCACTTAAAAAAATGTGTAGTTACCTTGGCAGTCTGACTTAGCACTCAAAAATATACATGAATTGCCTTTGACAGTTCGGACCAGCAGTAAAAAAAAGTGAAATTACCACGATTTGTCATAGCACTCAATAATATGCATTTTCTTAGATGTTTCATACACCCTAAAAATAATGATATATTTTTAGATGTCGTTTTCACCCCTCAAACAAATTGTATCTTGACAGTTCGGAGTAGCACTTAAAAAATATTAAATTACCATAATTTGACTTAGCACTCAAGAATATGAATTTTCTTAGAGGTTTCATACACCCTCAAAATAATGATATATTTTCAGGGTTCACTTTCGCCCTTCAAGAAAATTGCTGGCTACTAAGGATATTATATTTTCTAGTAGTATATGTGTTTTCAATAAGAAGAAAATGTACACCTAAATTTAAATTGAAGAATACACTTTCCAGACAATGAAAACCTAGATGGCTCAGTACACGAATACACTTTCCATACAATCAATTGGGTTATATACTGTCTTATTAAACATTATTTGGAAAAAAAAAGTGTGCATTGTCATGTCTCACCTGCAAAATCCAGCAGGTTCGGGAAACAGCTAGCGTCCGGATGTTCGGCGACAGGGGCGCATCTGGACGCTGCCTGTGATTCCACCCATCCGATGAAATCAGTCCGCAATATAAAAACGATTCAAGCGGCGCGTCTGTCCCTATGTAATAGAACGGAGCCTGCGTGTCACTCACTGCGGCCCGTCCCTGCCGCACCCGCCATCCCTACCGTGCTCGCGGGGATGACACATCTGAAACACTTGCACCATATGCAACATCCTAATCTTTTGCAATATTTAGATGAAACACTTGCAACATCCGATGACACATCTGAAACATTGAAAACAAACGCTTGCAACATGTGCTTTCGGCATGATGTCACCTTGTTGCTTGGACGAATGGACGCTCGTCGTTGCGCGGAGGTCAACAACGGCGCATGGAGCTCGCCGGTGCAACAACGGTGCGGCCCTCCTACGATTAACGCTGCCCGTGGCCTAGGCTCGTGCCCATGGGCTGCGGGCCTGTTGATACTACTCCAGCGCCGCTGCTCGCTCGGACGCAGTCGTCCAGCGTCGTCCGCTCGGGGGGATGGGGCGCGGAGCGACAAGCCATGGGTTGCGGCGCGGTGGGAGAAAGGCACGACACAAATGGGGACGGGAGCGCGGCCGGATGAGCAGCCTAAGCCACGACTGTGGGGATTTTTATTTTCAGAGGCCGCTCCGCTACGGACTGGGAGCCCCGCAGCATTCCCGTTTAAACTTGCACTAATTTCTAGCCGAGGAGGAAATCAGCCACCTGCTTATTTACGTACTAAAAAACTGAATTTATTCCTCCAGTCCAAACAAATACAGAATTGATGGGAAGGCCGCACACGGCCGACATGGATGATGCACGGTGAAGAACATCCATTCTGTACTTTTCTCGCAACGAATCTACGTGCCTGTTTTTTCTGAGCTTATCAGTCAGTTAATAGTGTTTTTCTCTCACAATAAATCAAAGACCGCCGGACTTATCAGCCTGAAATCGACCAGCGAGCGTAGTATACTGTACGGAGGACTATTCCGGATGTTCCGTGTGGGCACGCACGCACACGTACGGTCGATTTTCACTCCGAATAGGTGGAGCCGTGTCCCAGAGGCTGCGCCGGCGTGAGGTCGCCGCCGCCGCCGCGGAGGAAGCCGGCGTACCATCGCGCGGAGGTCCGAGCGTACATCGTCCGGTCCTCGGCGGCGAAGTCGACACCGTAGAGGCCGAAGCGGAACCTGTAGGCGAACAGATACTCGAACACGTCCATGAAGGACCACACGAAGTAGCCGCGCACGTCCGATCCATTCCTGACGGAACCGAGCGCCGCATGGATGTAGACCTGCAGGAAATGGGCCCTGAACCCGTCGTCGTACAGGAAGCCGCCGTACGGGTCCGGATCGTGCCCAGCTCCTGGTGGTGGCCGGGGGGTGGTGGCCAACAGGCCAAACCAGCTTCAGGTGAGGCGAAAGAAACTGTGCGCGACAGGTGAAATTAGGAAGAGAGGAGAGTTTGGCTGGCCTCACCGTTCTCGTGGATCATCACCGGAGGGTTCCCGTACTGAATCCGCAGGTGTTCCAACACTTTGCTCAGAGCCCATGGCGCCTCATTGTTCCGCAGCCCAAGCTGAGGCTCCTGCCTGCATTGTTTGCACGCACACCACAAGAAATTGAAATCTTTTTCAGTTGCCCGCGAGCTGAAGCGACAGGGATATGTCTGTCTGGGCAGGAGTTTGAGTGGTTTTTGTGTGAACTCACCTGGTTCCTTATTACTGTGCTCCGAAACGGTACTGCAAAGTTGTAGTGGTTGTTATACGATAAGAACGAAAGAGACTACTGAAGTCGCAAAGTTTGGGGATCAAAGCAGGAACACAACTAATAGCAAAGGCCTGAGTTGTTAATTAGTAATTACGTGTGACGAAGTTGATAGCGGCGTCGCCGTAATAGTCTCTCAGGTCCCGTTTGAGCTGGCCCAGGTCTGCTTCAACCAAGAGTGCACCGTACTGGTTGATCCCAACGAAATCAGTTGTTTTGTGGTTAGGAGTGCAACAAATTCAGTTGCCTGACCTGCTAGTGTATCTTCTGTATTCATCACTGGTTTAGAATAGGATGAGTTTCAGGAATACTCGTAGTATTTATATATAAAATTCACCATCCAATTGTGAAGTCATTTGCTCTTGCAGCTGCTTGTACATCCTCAGGTTTCTGTGTGGCCGGCTCATACCACCAGGCCAGCAATGTGAGCCCAATCCGTCCTCCTTGCTCACCCTGGTACTTGCGCCTGTAGAGGGAGACAGCCGACGCATGGGCGAGCAGGAGGTGGTGGGCGACGACGTACGGCTCCGTCGTGGAATTGCCACGGGTGCAGGGGACGCCCCCGAGTCCGAATGGGTAGGAGCAGCGGGGCGGCGGGAGGTAGCCCTGGTCGTAGCCGCCGAGGGGCTCGATGTTGGGCTCGTTCACCGTGCTCCAGCCCTTCACCCTGTCGCCGAAGCTCCTGAAGCACACGTCTGCGTATGCGGTGAAATCGTCGCTGCATATGGCATACCATTGCTTCACACGGTCAGTGAAATACTGAAATCGTCTACAGCGGTTCGTCAGTATTGGAAAAGTTCAGAGTACGTGCATGATTCTCGGACTGAGCAGGCCGTTGTATTCATCCTGGAGAGCCTGGGGAAGGTCGAAGTGATAGAAGGTCACGTGAGGCTGTATTCCTGCGATAGCGATACGTGTAATTACACGCCCAGCCGGAAACCATTCAGAATCAGGTGCCGTGTGGCGTTACCGACAGAAGAGTAGTACAGGAAATGAAGACTCTGTATGTATATGTATGAATGAATGAAATGGAGAGCCTAGATTGATGATGCAACGAGGTAGCAAATGACCATATGTGAGGAGTTCGTCTATGAGGCTGTTGTAGTACTCCAACCCCTTTGGGTTCACAGCTCCACGCCCATCTACACGTGGGAAAACGATACGATGGCTAAGTACACAGTGATAAACAGAAATAAGGATCATGTCCTCTGTGTCTAAGCACTACTGGCACCTGGAATAAGGCCATGTTCGTTTATCTTATAATCCATACTTTTATGTTATTTTTTCAGTCGAAACAATATTTTTCTCTCACAACAAATCAGCCGGAACAATGTTTCGGCTTGTTCAGCGAAGCGAACGGGGCCTAAGCCTTGACCAGGCAATTGAGAACCTGTACGCGTCCAACCCCATGTCATGCATCAGCTTCACATCTTCCTGAAATTACATATATGCATGCATCAGATTCATTTTGTTGTGTCAGTGTTGGTCCTGGAAATGGAAATTTAAAAGGAAAGGAGACGCCGGCCAGGCCTTGTAATGGTGATACTGATCCGCAGCAACATCTCCAGTCGCATGGTCAATCGAATAGCCTACACAGTGCAGGCACAAAATGGAAGTTGGGAGCAAGTTGAGAGCCAATTCATACTTGGGTTTTGTCCGATGTCCAAACCATATACACTTGCATAAAAAAAACATATACACGTAGATATAGAAAGAGAGAATGGTAGCTAACCACTGTGCGTGTATGTGTCCCAGATGCTGGGCTTCTTCCCGTCCTCTGCCCATGCGCCTTCAACCTGCACGAACAAGACTGATTTCAACACCACCTCGGTCACTCACAGGCCATTGCCAGGAACATACAGCAGTACGTACTCCTACCTGGTAAGCCGATGTGCCGGCGCCGAAGACGAAGCCCTCCTGGAAATCACCCCTGGTAATCGCCGCCGCCGCAGAGACGTGCTTCCACAGCAGGGCAGCAAGGAGGAGCAGCAGAGAAACCGAGAGCACACGCGGGCAAGAACCATCGCCACGCGGTCTCAGCTCCATTACAAGAACCATCGCCGGCGGCGTATGTCCGGCAACCCGCGCGCTGCTTGCTTGCTTGCTTCTTCTCCTGATCGGCTTGCTTCGTCTCCCCAGCAGAGCAGACAGAGTGTCGCCGGAGTGAAGCCTGCGTGTGAGGCTACTAAGCAGGGCCAGGCTATAAGTGCGCTGCCGCAAGGCCGTCCACTTACCGACACGTCTCGCTTTCAAGCTGCCACCTCGGTCGGGACTGCCGTCACTGCCTACGCGCGGATCGACCAGAGTCGTCGCGCCTCTTCATCGACAGCATACTGTCTAGGTAAAGTGCTCACCTTTGCATTGACACGGGTCCCAGGGCTATAGATTTCCTAGTCTGCCCTGATCTCCGACGAGGCAACGGCCGGCCAACCTACAATTTTTTATACTAACATAGCACAAGTTGCAGAACCTAATGCCTTCTCGTTCCTTCGTTTCAAACATGTTATAATATTATATTGGTTCAATTTAAAACTAATTAATCTGTAACGTCATCCTCCGTCCCAACATAAACACTTGTTACATTCAAGAGTCAAATTCTTTTAAGTTTGATTTGTTATATAGTAAATAGTAGTCCCCACGTTCCAAATTACAGGAGGTAACGGAGGAGCATCAATATTTATATCTCTAAATAAATTTATTACAAAGACACGTTCCAAGATCTATATAATGATGCTCATTACACACTATAAATATTAGTACTTTTGGCTATATATTTGATCAAACTTAAAAATGTTTGACTCCTCAATAAGCGAGATATGCATTTTATAAGAAAAATAGACATCATGGGCAATTAAGTTTAGGTTTTGATGTTTGATGATCAACATGACCATTTAAACTAACAATGTTTGTTAGTATATAAGGTATAGTTCAAATGGATGCATGGTAGGCTTGGACTTAGGCAAAGTGATGATCCGGATAATTAACACCTCAAATAAGACATTAGAAGCCGTGTTCAAGATCCACAAGACATGCAAGAAGTCCAAACACAAGATAGAAGAAGGCCAGACAAAGACCCGCGAATAAACGGAGTGAGTCGGCTGCTGCACAGCAGCACCGGATCTGTCCGGTCAGTGCGAGGAAGACACCGAACAACACTGTGCCCTGTCCAGCGGGCAGCTACAACAGCAGCACTAAACATGTCCGGTGCAAGGTGCTGGAACACATCGGACTGCTTGGTGTGCACACGAGGAGGACTCCGAGCGCTCAGCAGACTTGTCCGGTGACACACTGGACCTATGCTCTAGAGTGGAGTTCCAGAGATGTTGCAGTGAAGATTGGAGACGGCGACAAGGCTTCGGACCTGTTTGGTGTGCACCGGAAGTAGCACTAGAAGTCAATGGCTAGCTGGCGTGGACATCACCAGACCTATCTAGTGACTGCACAAAAAGCTACAAGAGGTTCCAACAGCTAGATTTGGAGCTGGGGGCTATATAAAGCCCTTGGCTAGCCATTTTGAGGTGTATGGAGCTCAAGGAAGTGTTGTAAGAGTTGAGGCTCATCTCTAGTTGCTCTAGCCATAAAAGTGCTTAGTGTTTCACTCGGGTGATTAGCGTAGGTGCTTTACAAAATGCTTAGATATGTGCTTAGGATAGTTAGACCATCGCTTGGCGCTTGCTCTAGGTTTAGGCCTAGTGTTTAGTGAGGTTTGCATGCCTCTTACCACCCGTTGCTTGCGCGCATCATTGTTATACTCGAAGAGGCTTGTAGTCTTGCGAGAACATATACCAACCGCGTTTCTTGTGTGCCCGCCACCGTGTACTGAAGGAAACAAGGCCCACAATGTTTTAGCTGGTAGCTTGATAGTGAATATGTGGCAGAACCGCTCGAAATAGCACGCTTCCTAAGGCGCTCGTCTTCCATCAGACACTAAGCACCCCGAAAGCTAGCTACATCGAATGGTTCCGTCGAGCGCACCCCAAGAGAGAACTTGAACAATCCACGTTTTTCATCCAGGATCCAATAATGAGTACGGGTTTACAATACTTAGTCCATTTCATACAACAAGAGTTCTCGAAAATACATTATTACAATACCAAGTTTAGAGTGCGGAATTTAAATAGCAGAATTAAAATAAACATCTAACGATAAGATATAAGGATCCATCTGTGCCCACCAGAAGAATCCTCCACACAACAGCCATTCCTCAAGCTGCACTTGCAACAGGGGTAAATAAACGCTGAGTACACAATGTACTCGCAAGACTTACCCGACTAGTGGGAATAATTTTTCGACTCCAACGGATATGATAAACTTTATGGTTTGCTAGGTTTTCTTTTTCAAAAAGTATTACTAGTAGTGAATCCTTATGTATGTTTCTTATTAGCAGTCATTGTAATAGAACCGACCAAATCATAAGAACGTAAGTACAAAAACAATCACCGAAGCGATTAAATTCCTGTACTTAAGCTCCCATAATCCCGGTAGTCCAGAAATCACGAAGGATTTCAACCAACTCTCGACATACAAACCAAGACCGTAGTGATTCAACACAACACAACATCCATTACAACATTTCATAAGTAGCATTCGGATTACATCCATCAGAGTGCGAATAAAATATTACAAACCAGGTTCAAATTTGCGGAAGCAACATAGTTTAGTACATAACTTCATAGTTTCAAATACATTGCCAAGTTTGAGTCATGTCCCACAAAAGCATTATCAGGTACGAGAACTAGTAGAGACCGCGCCCAACGGTCTAGTCTTCATCCCCAGCTGGGAGAAGGCAGTACTTGCAGCAACCAAAGTAGAACTGGTCATCTGCAACAGGTGGGAGATAAACCCTGAGTACGAGAAGGTACTCAGCTAGACTTACCCGTCAAAAACCAGAAATAAAAGACACCAAGGATCATGCAAGGCTTATGAGGTGGGCTAGCTTGACATAGTTGCATAAAA
Organism: Miscanthus lutarioriparius; assembly: GCA_904845875.1. Lineage (NCBI taxonomy): Eukaryota > Viridiplantae > Streptophyta > Magnoliopsida > Poales > Poaceae > Miscanthus > Miscanthus lutarioriparius. The sequence goes on along the minus strand of CAJGYO010000019.1, from coordinate 27,286,776 downwards.
GAGCTTATGATTATAGTAATCAATTTAAACTTAGCATCAAGCTTATCATCATTTACCTGTCCACTAGATTAGCACCTGTACTAGAGCACTCACTTATTAGGAGCAAACAATATTAACCATAGCAGGTATAATAAGGCTGTCATCATCTTATCATCCTTTCTGAACCATTATGTTATTTAGTGTATCTACATTGGAGATAAGCCCGTCAAGTTCTCACTAACCGGGAGAGACGGCGACTCGAATCGAATTACAACTCAGCTGAGGGGGTATTCCTAACTCTCACCCTGGCATACTTAGCAAGGGTAGCCATGGGTCACCCGACTTCTACCGTGTTTAAGCAGGGCTAAGCACTACACGAGCCTGAGCTATATAGGATTCAGGGTATCAATATCTGGACAAGGATTGGATAACCAACGCAGCAAGTGTTTGCATCCAACACCTAAACTTAATGCAACAATATATATATGTAACAATAATACTGTAACTGCATTTCAAAAATTAGGAGGCTTAATATGCTCCGGGGCTTGCCTTTCACAAAGTTGCACGGACGGTGATCCGGGCACTCAACGGCGACCTCGTCTGGCACTTCTTCTGAAGGCTGCACCTCCTGAACTTCCGGTGTCGGCTGCTGCTGCTCGCTCGGTTCCTCGAATTCCAGCAGGGTCACTCGGTACACCTATTGCATGCCGATGCACAAGATAAATATCATGGATGCATAAGGAATGACATGATGCTCATGATGAATGAATCATAGTAAGTGTTTACGAAAACATTACTGGACACTCGTTTACCGATTAAGAATAGCTCTATTCAAATCACTTTAAAACAGGTATCTAACTTAACTTGAAGAACAAGATCAACTTACCTAACTTGCATAACCTAAGATAAAGATGCTCATCTTCAGTTAAAGGCCTAACACCTAGGAACATTACCACAAACTTAGAAATAGTAAAGGCATACTTAAAACAACAGTTAAAGCTTCATATGCAAACGGGTAGTTCCTTAATTCAATCACAACAAGAGTTCTACAAATCCAAATGACTTGCAAGAGGACATTCTGGAAAGCTTATGAAATTATCTACAAATAATTTGTAAACATCAAAGCATGATTCAACCCTTTATCAGGTCGAATTCTTTGATCAACAGAACTCTGTCCTCACAAGACAGAGAGTAAGCAAAATTGGAATCCTGACTTTAAACAGCTGTAGTATCTAAACTACCAGGCCAAATGCCCTCAAATTTTGATAGGAGCTAGATACATAAATTATCCACAACTTTGGTATTCATCACATTCACAGAAAACCAAATTATCATGGGAAACTTTATAAAGTCCCCGGATCTGTCCAGAAGGACATAATGCAACAAGAAATAATTATTAACTTATGTGGGAAACACATAAACAGACAAAACCAACTTTATGACTTTATCACACATATCACAAGAACACCAGAAAGTATAGTGCCAACTTCCAAATAAATTATTTAATATCCTTTTCTAATTTATTCAGTTAATTAGGTGATTAAAGCAATATATAGTAAAGCTGTTCAGAAAAATCTACAAAAATTATAGTAGCTATCTCATGCTTCACATAGACTACCATAAAAATTTCAAGGCCATTGGGTAAGCAGAACTTGCTGTATCCAAAATAATAGGTGGCATGTCTATTTCTAGCATAATTAGGAAACCCTAATGAAAAGTGTCAAGCAACATATTTCACATTGTTCCTAGTATCATTCAAGCATAAGAATAGCACTCACCAAATTTTACCTTTACTGGATCTATAGAAAAATTATGAAAATTCACACAAGATCCATCCATTGATAAAAGGAAATTATATAACTCAAAAACTACACATGCACTAGCTCTAAAATTTTAACCAGAGCTTCTACTAAGCAATAATAGATTACCCACAAAATTTCATAATTTTTGGACCAAAGAAACTCAAGATAAAATTCAAACAAGTTTGCATGCATCTAAAAACACATTTCAAAGTCCTATTTTATTCATCCAAAATTTCTAAAACATGTGCTCATATAATATTTTTATTAAATACTAGACCTTACTAGGAACTCAACAAAATTGGAACCATAACATTTGGATCTACCAAACTTGAGTTACACATTTTTGAATCTGTACATAAATCTTATGAAAAACAATTAAACAAAACAAAAAAAAGAAAACCTAACTCTACTGCTGGGCCAGCCCGAAGGTCACGACGGCCCACAACTCACGCTGGCGTGGCCCAAACATGACGCGGCCCATGCCGGCTCCCGCCTCCGCATCGGAGACTGACCGAGGGGACCCGCGCGACAGAGAGAGAGAAACAGGGGAGGCGGCGTTTGATGGCGCGACAGTGGTCTTGCTCGCCGACGGCGAGGACTCCGGCGATACCGAGGACACCTACGTGATCACTGTGATGAGGGGGTTCGATTGGTGCTACCAGCTAGAGCTACGACCTAGCGGAGGGAGCTTGTCGTCGGTGATGGCAGCACGGCAAAGCTCTGGCGCGAGCTGCCGGCGACGTTGAGCCACGGTTGGCCCCACCGAGCTCGGTACGAGCTTCAGAAGGACCCTACCGTGCTACACAAGCCAAGAAAATGGGACGGGAAGGTTCCTAGCTACCCCGGCCATGGCGGTCTCAGCTCCGGCGAGGTCACGCCCATGGCGGTGACGGCGGAAGTGGCCAAAGCGCCCTTACCACGACTCAAACGGCTCGGAGAAGAGGTGGAGGATGTAGAGGCGAACACGGTGGAGCTACGGTGAAGACGTCGCACGTGTTTTTGTGGCGGTGAGCAAGCGAGGCGACGGCGGAGCAATGGTGGAGCGGTGGCTCCACTGCTTCTGCGCTTCGGTTGAGTGGAGTAGGCGAAGGAGGAGGGAGTAAGAGTGAATGGAGAGGCAGGAGGATGCGGATTCAAGTGGAGAACACCGGCAGCAGGTTCAGGCCAGCCACGGCGCGTGGCCTGGGCGGTCAGTCGGCTGTCGACGCGCGGCGCCACGCGGCCGTCGAATTCTGAATCGGCAGAGCACTGTATAGTCTGAATTTTTCGTTTCAGTAACCAATTGAACCGACTGACAGGCGATGTTTGACAGGGATTATCTCCTAAACCGTGACGTATTAGTGAAAGAAATGAACATGAAAGTTGTAGCCCGTACTTCCATCTTCAATTTCTATTTAAAAACCAAGGACTAATTCACAACAGATATAGAGTAAAATCAAGCCAAAGATTGCTCAATCACACTGAAATTACAGTCATGACTTAGAATATTTTTCATTGTTGAAATCAGCATGAAATTCTGACTTGTGGGCCATGTTTGAGCATGTTCCACACATTTTCATGAGTTGGTCGTAAAACAACTTTTGTTCCTTGATAAATTGGCTACAACTTTGGTAAAGAGTGCACAGCCATGCAAGGTCTCTAAGTTGGTCTTTTGAATCAGTCAAACAGTGCCACTCTAGGGGTCAATTCAAGTCAAACCTTTCCTAAAGGGCAATTTTGTCATTTTGATCTACATGAACAATGTCCAAACAATTACCCTAAGTGTAGTTAAGATATATTAGACCATGACCAACCACTTTACACCATTGTTATACCAATCCAAATGATCACATGTGATGAAACAACAAAACAAGCAATTCACCAAATGTTGCAATGCAATGTTTCACATGTTTCATGACCTTGTTGTCATTTTGTACTTGTCACATTACTACCATGTTGCCATGTTTCAAAGTATGAGAATTTCATGTTACATTCACATGTTGCACTACTACCATTCTAAGCAATCAAGCATGAAACACACACAATTGAAAATGTTGCATATGCATGTTTCAGTAATAATGACACGCTGAGATAGATGATGCACATGTTTATGAAATGAAATGCAATTAGTGGAAGCCAAACACCTAGGGTGTTATAGCCCTCCCCCCTTAGAAAAATCTCGTCCCGAGATTTGGAAAGCGTACCATTTAGTATAGAAAGTTGGATGATTTTCCTTTAAATAATCTTCCCGCTCCCAGGTTGCATCCCGTTCACTATGATTACTCCAAACTACCTTGTATAATTTAACTACTCACATACGAGTCACTCTTTCTTGAGTATCCAGAACTTGCACGGGCTTCTCCTCATAAGAAAGATCAGATTTCAAGCTGACTTTTCTTGTCGCTATTCTTTCCTCGGGAATACGGAGACACTTCTTCAGCTGGGACACATGGAATACCGGAAATATAGCTCCCATTTCACGGGGTAGATCAAGTTTATAGGCTACTCTTTCACTTTTCTCGATAATGCGGTAAGGTCCAACATATCGAGGCTCAAGCTTCCTTTTAATTCCAAAACGCTTGACTCCTTTCATAGGGGATACCTTCAGATAAACATGATCACCTACTTCAAACTCAATAGGTTTTTTTCTCTTATCAGCGTAGCTCTTTTGTCTAGCCTGTGCGGCAGTCATATTCTTCTGTATAGTTCGGACTTGCTCTTCGGCTTCTTTTACAAAATTAATACCATAGAATCTTCTTTCCCTGGGTTCCACCCAGTTCAAAGGAGTTCTACACTTGCGGCCATAAAGAGCTTCAAAAGGAGCCATTTTGATACTTTCTTGATAACTGTTGTTATAGGAGAATTCAGCGAGAGGTAACCAGTCTTCCCAAGAGCCTTTGCAAGAGATAAGACAAGCTCTAAGCATGTCTTCAAGAATTTGATTAACATGCTCAGTCTGTCCTGATGTTTGCGGATGATAGGCAGAACTACGGATTAGATGAGTGCCAAGATTCTGATGTAAGCACTCCCAAAAGCGAGCCGTGAATTGCGGTCCTCTATCAGAGACAATGGATTTGGGCACACCATGGAGACGTACCACTTGTTGAAAGTAAATCTCAGCATAATTGTGAGGGTGATAGGTAGACTTGACCGGAATAAAGTGAGCGGATTTAGTTAGACGATCTACGATAACCCAGATGGAATCACAACCCTTTTTGGTAGGGGGTAATCCAACAATAAAATCTATACTAATTTCTTTCCACTTCCAGCCAGGAATAGAGAGTGGTTGCAATAATCCGGGCCTTATGTGAATAGCCTTGACTCTGCAACAGTTATCGCACCTTGCCACGTAGGCTGCGATTTCTTTCTTCATCTTAGTCCACCAATAGTATAGCTTGAGATCTTGATACATTTTACTGCTACCAGGATGGATGGACAACTTAGAAGAATGGGCTTCAGCGATAATTTGATTTCTAAGTTCTTTATCTTTGGGTACCACAAGCCTATCATTAAACCAGAGAATTCCTTTGTCATCGACCCTAAAGTGCTTGGTCTCTTTCTCTTTCATCTTCCGCTTGATGTGAAACACACCCACATCAGTCTTCTGGAGTTCGATAATTTGACTTCTAAGAGAGCAATCCACAGTGATATTATGGAGTACTACAGGATGAAGGAGGTGTGCCAGATGAAAGTCTTCACTAACTAAGGAATTGCAATGGGCCTTTCTGCTTAAGGCATCAGCAACCACATTTGCCTTACCAGGATGGTAGTGCACTTGAAGGTTGTAGTCTTTGATTAATTCTAACCATCGACGTTGATGCATGTTCAAATTGGGTTGAGTAAAGATGTACTTGAGGCTTTTATGGTCAGTATAGATGTTGCACACATTACCCAGCAAGTAATGTCTCCAAATCTTCAGAGCATGAACAACCGTGGCTAGCTCTAAGTCATGGGTAGGATAATTTATTTCATGCTTTCGAATCTGGCACGAAGCATAAGCAATGACTCAGCCCTCTTGCATAAGAACACACCCCAAACCGGTGCCACATGCATCACAGTAGACATCAAAAGGCTTCTCGATGTCAGGTTGTGCCAATACAGGAGCAGAGGTTAGTAAGGTCCACAAAGTGTGGAAAGCCTCTTCACACTTCGGAGTCCACACAAACTTCTCATCCTTTTGAAGTAGTCGAGTCATGGGCTTGGCGATTTTAGAGAAATCCAGGATAAAGCGACGATAATAGCCAGCCAATCCCAGGAAACTTCGGACTTCTGTGACCGTAGTAGGTGCCTTCCATTCTAGGACTTCTTGCACCTTAGTAGGGTCAACCGAAATTCCATCACCAGATAACACATGACCTAGAAAAGGTATCTTGTTCAACCAGAATTCGCACTTGCTGAACTTAGCATAAAGCTGGTTGTCACGTAACCGAGTTAAAACAATTCTCAGATGTTCAGCATGCTCTTCTTCATTCTGAGAGTATACAAGGATATCATCAATGAACACGACGACGAACTTGTCCAATTCCAGCATGAATACTGAATTCATCAGGTATATAAAATGTGCCGGAGCATTTGTCAACCCAAAGGACATGACAAGGTACTCAAACAAGCCATAACGAGTAGAGAAAGCTATCTTAGGTATATCTTCAGGACGAATTTTGATCTGATGGTAACCAGACCTCAAATCAATCTTGGAGAATACCTTAGCTTTGGAGAGCTGATCAAACAGAATATCGATGCGAGGAAGAGGGTATTTGTTCTTGATGGTAACAGCATTAAGGGGGCGATAATCCACGCACATGCGTAGAGACTCGTCCTTCTTCTTCACAAATATAGCCGGACAACCCCACGGAGAAGAACTAGGCCGAATCAAACCTTTCTTCAATAGCTCATTCAACTGACTCTTCAGCTCAGCCAACTCATTGGGCGGCATTCTATAGGGCCTTCGAGAAATAGGAGCCATACCCGGAATGAGTTCAATTTTGAATTCTACATCACGGTCCGGAGGTAATCCAGGCAAGTTATCAGGGAAGACATCTGGAAACTCACAGACAATTGATAGATCCTCAATGGCTTTGGCTAGGGTAGCATTAGCTGTATTGTGGATAGAGATATCACGAGGTAGCTGCACTAGAAAACCCTTCTTATCCATAGGATCCCTCAACATTACCACACGGGTTGACGTATCGATCAACACTCTATTCCCACTCATCCACTTCATCCCTAGGATTACATCGATTCCTACCCCCAGCAGAACTACAAGATCTACAAGGAACTCTCGATCCCCAATCTCAATCTTTACATCTTTAACTACTTGGTTAGTCATGATATTATTTCCAGCAGCACTAATACAATAACCACCCTTGACAATTGTAATCACATTCATCTTATGCTTAGATGCAAAAGTAGAACTCACAAAGGAATGTAAAGCACCCGAATCAAAGAGCACAACTGCAGGGTGATCATTAACAAGAAACTTACCAGCCGTGACCACTTCACCAGCAGAAATTTCCTTCACAGTAGTGTAGTGAACACGCCCCTGACGGACGTTTCCCTGAGCATTTTGCTTGGAAGGATAGGGACACTTATTTGCCCAATGACCAGGCTGGTTACAGTTCCAACACGGCCTGTTAGCTGGTGGGACATTGGAGCTGCCCTGCCCAGAGGTATTCTTTGGCAAGGAAATTGTGTACCCCTTGCGAAAACCAGTTTTAGCTTGATTCTTCTTCTGAGGTGGGTGGTACCAGACATTAGCATTGGGTGGATGGTACTGGGTCTTGGATACCACTGGTGCCTTAGACTGAGAAGCACCTGCCTCAAAGTTTCTTTTTTGGTTCTTGGAAGCAGCATATACCTTACATTATTCTCTTGAGTCAGGGTGTCACTAATAAACTCATTGAAGGTGACACACTTGCAGTTGCCCATAGACTTCATCAGTTTAGGGGAAAGTCCCCTCTTGAAACTAGCTATCTTTTTGGCATCAGTATCAACGAACTCAGGAGCATACCTCGCCAGGTTGTTGAATGCCTGGAGGTATTCATTAAGACTCTTGTTGCCTTGGGTTAGCTTCATAAACTCGGTATGCTTAATGGCCATGAGACCAAGAGGGATAAAATGTCCCCTGAAAGCTGCCTGAAACTAGCCCCAAACTATCTCGATGTTTGCAGGGAAGGTGGTCCTGTGATGGGTCCACCAAATGCCTGTAGGGCCTTGGAGCTGGTGTCCTGCATATGTAGCCTTCATACCTTCAGTCAAACGGAGCAATCCAAACATTTGCTCTATCGTGCTCAACCATTCATTAGCTTGTAATGGTTCTTCTACCTCACAAAAGATAGGAGGCTTTGTGTCCATGAAGTCCTTAAAGCTGCTGTACTGGTTTGGTTCGGGTCCCTGGCGGACATGTCGATCCTCGCGGTTAGCCATTTGGCGCATAGCCTCAGCTAGCATGTGCTGACTTTCGACGACTGTCTGCATTAGCTCAGCTGGGGTGGGCGGTGGAGGAGGTGGTTGTTCCTCATCTCCCATTCTATGACCACGACGAAGGTTATGAGCCATCTGCAAAATATATAGCCAATGAGCACTGACGATGTAAAAATTTTTGTAGATGAATCGTATAATTATGCCAAACTGAGTCCATTGAAGGGAATGTATTTATATAATCAACAGAGGCACAATCATTCATCACAACCACACAACTCATCAAGCGCATCAATTGACACATAAATGCGATGAACTTAACCAACAACGAGATCCATAGACCGCAAAGACGAAATTCATCAAAGGCTCACATATGTGGAGCATAATACGTTCGATAGGTTACATCCAAGCCATAGTGGTTCCAAACTTACATCCAAAGATAACTTATGGTTCGATATTACATCCCAACGATTAACTTATTACAAAGCTACTTGTTCATGCATGAGGATCAACAAAAGACTAGCTCTTGCACATTAGCTAAGTAGTAAGCTGAACTACGCATCGTCCTTAGAGTCAGTGTCGAAGATCTCTCCTCCATCTTCATCACTAGCAGGCTCTAACTCCTCATTTTCCTCCTCATCAGATGGAACGTCCTTAGGTCCGTTGACCTCAATGCCATCATCACCTTCAGCCATGATGACACCAGAGCCCATCTCATCCTCATCATCAGGTGGCAGGAGAGGGTGAAGCTGATTGTGTAACAGGTGAACCTCCTCATGGAGATGGTCATTGTACTCTTCGGCAACTGCCACTTGCTGCTCTAGCTCCACCTGTCGCGCTCTCAACACATTCTCTTCATGCCAGGCTTCATTCCGTTGGTTCATCTTGTGAATCAACATACGTTCACAGTTGCGGTGAGCAACTATCAACCTCTGAACCTCTAGAGTCTCTTGATCCCGTTCCTGTGTTACTTGCTCCAAACGGTGTTGAGCCGCATTCCTCTCAGCAGTCACCCGGGCTAGCTCTGTCCTCAGCCTTTCCGCCTCAGTAGGCTCCGGACGGGGCTCACGAGGAGCTAACCGGTGACGAGGTGCCCTGCCTCCAGCAGACTTGCGAGCAGTGAGTTTCATGCGCGCCATCTGTAGCAAAAAGTTGCAACGTAAGGAGAGAATCATTTAAGGGATACGAAATTTAATTAGTCGGGACAATCATATTTTAAAGGGAGGGAATAATGCAAGAAATGCCATGTATGCTTGAACATGATGCATGCACGATCCGTACGTCCTCATAAATCTAGAAAAATTTAAAGGCTAGCGAAATATACGGTGGCATACATACGTTCTCTTGTATACGGTAGCTAGTCGATCTACAATGATACGTTGTTAGTGTACCTGCAGAAAATTTCATTTCAGCCCAATAATTTCCCAAAAAGGCATGTAAACTAAATACTTTCATACATACATCCCCAGATGCATATACTCTAGTATCACAGCTACCCGTCAGAGATACCCACATTTAAGTACTCTCATAGATACATGATCGAACATGTAAGTATGCGAGCAACCACAACTACTCTCCCCTAGACCGATGGTTGGACGGTCATGCTCTCACAACTCCCACTTACCAGAGCGTAGAGGTACTTTGATCCATACATTACCACCCAAGCGGATGGCATCCATACAATAGCACACCGTATGGACGACGAAATAGAAACAAGCAGTAACCCCCAAGTTAGTACTTAATAAGCCACCTAAGAGTCCTTATTTGGGCATAAGGGATATGACAACTGGCAACACTTAGTACTTAATTTAGGATTTTCGTAAATACTTTTGTTTTAAATACACAAATGACATGTTTAGTGTCAAATCTTGCTCTGATGCCAGCTGTAACAGAACCGACCAAATCATAAGAACGTAAGTACAAAAACAATCACCAAAGCAATTAAATTCCTGTACTTAAGCTCCCATAATCCCGGTAGTCTAGAAATCACGAAGGATTTCAACCAACTCTCGACATACAAACCAAGACCATAGTGATTCAACACAACACATCATCCGTTACAACATTTCATAAGTAGCATTCGGATTACATCCATCAGAGTGCGAATAAAATATTACAAACCAGGTTCAAATTTGCGGAAGCAACATAGTTTAGTACATAACTTCATAGTTTCAAATACATTGCCAAGTTTGAGTCATGTCCCATAAAAGCATTATCAGGTACGAGAACTAGTAGAGACCGCGCCCAATGGTATAATCTTCATCCCCAGCTAGGAGAAGGCAGTACTTGCAGCAACCAAAGTAGAACTGGTCATCTGCAATAGGTGGGAGATAAACCCTGAGTACGAGAAGGTACTCAGCTAGACTTACCCATCAAAAACCAGAAATAAAAGACACCAAGGATCATGCAAGGCTTATGAGGTGGGCTAGCTTGACATAGTTGCATAAAATAGCTTATGATTATAGTAACCAATTTAAACTTAGCATCAAGCTTATCATCATTTACCTATCCACTAGATTAGCACCTGTACTAGAGCACTCACTTATTAGGAGCAAACAATATTAACCATAGCAGGTATAATAAGGCTGTCATCATCTTATCATCATTTACAAACCATTATGTTATTTAGTGTATCTACATTGGAGATAAGCCCGTCAAGTTCTCACTAACCGGGAGAGACGGCGACTCGAATCGAATTACAACTCAGCTGAGGGGGTATTCCTAACTCTCACCCTGGCATACTTAGCAAGGGTAGCCGTGGGTCACCTTTGGAACAACTCAGGAACCAAATTCGCGGGTTCGATCAGCGCCAGCACTCTCAGGGATTACCCTTCTGCCAGGGCGATTAGGACTTTTAAATCACCTACCCTTGGACTCACGCCTACGGCTCCCTTCCGAGGCGCACTTTATACTTATCGACTCCTGGCCTGAGGTGAGCTACTCGGCTTCGTGGTCGGTCTCCAGACCCGGCCAACTAAGAGAGAGGCATGCGTTCAACATGAACAGGAAAGGCTCCAAGATTCAGTCCTTAATCGACACAGACGGAGTCACTGCAAACCGGCAAGCCTCTATTCAGTCTTCATTTCAAATTAAGACTGGTTCTTTTCCACGATAGCAAATATAGCCAACCGTGCCATATGTATCTTCCTATATCTCGCAGGTGACAGGAAATCACCCGACTTCTACCGTGTTTGAGCAGGGCTAAGCACTACACGAGCCTGAGCTATATAGGATTCAGGGTATCAATATCTGGACAAGGATTGGATAACCAACGCAGCAAGTGTTTGCATCCAACACCTAAACTTAATGCAACAATATATATATGTAACAATAATACTGTAACTGCATTTCAAAAATTAGGAGGCTTAATATGCTCCGGGGCTTGCCTTTCACAAAGTTGCACGGACGGTGATCCGGGCACTCAACGGCGACCTCGTCTGGCACTTCTTCTGAAGGCTGCACCTCCTGAACTTCCGGTGTCGGCTGCTGCTGCTCGCTCGGTTCCTCGAATTCCAGCAGGGTCACTCCTTCCGGTACACCTATTGCATGCCGATGCACAAGATAAATATCATGGATGCATAAGGAATGACATGATGCTCATGATGAATGAATCACAGTAAGTGTTTACGAAAACATTACTGGACACTCGTTTACCGATTAAGAATAGCTCTATTCAAATCACTTTAAAACAGGTATCTAACTTAACTTGAAGAACAAGATCAACTTACCTAACTTGCATAACCTAAGATAAAGATGCTCATCTTCAGTTAAAGGCCTAACACCTAGGAACATTACCACAAACTTAGAAATAGTAAAGGCATACTTAAAACAACAGTTAAAGCTTCATATGCAAACGGGTAGTTCCTTAATTCAATCACAACAAGAGTTCTACAAATCCAAATGACTTGCAAGAGGACATTCTGGAAAGCTTATGAAATTATCTACAAATAATTTGTAAACATCAAAGCATGATTCAACCCTTTATCAGGTCGAATTCTTTGATCAACAGAACTCTGTCCTCACAAGACAGAGAGTAAGCAAAATTGGAATCCTGACTTTAAACAGCTGTAGTATCTAAACTACCAGGCCAAATGCCCTCAAATTTTGATAGGAGCTAGATACATAAATTATCCACAACTTTGGTATTCATCACATTCACAGAAAACCAAATTATCATGGGAAACTTTATAAAGTCCCCGGATCTGTCCAGAAGGACATAATGCAACAAGAAATAATTATTAACTTATGTGGGAAACACATAAACAGACAAAACCAACTTTATGACTTTATCACACATATCACAAGAACACCAGAAAGTATAGTGCCAACTTCCAAATAAATTATTTAATATCCTTTTCTAATTTATTCAGTTAATTAGGTGATTAAAGCAATATATAGTAAAGCTATTCAGAAAAATCTACAAAAATTATAGTAGCTATCTCATGCTTCACATAGACTACCATAAAAATTTCAAGGCCATTGGGTAAGCAGAACTTGCTGTATCCAAAATAATAGGTGGCATGTCTATTTCTAGCATAATTAGGAAACCCTAATGAAAAGTGTCAAGCAACAGATTTCACATTGTTCCTAGTATCATTCAAGCATAAGAATAGCACTCACCAAATTTTACCTTTACTGGATCTATAGAAAAATTATGAAAATTCACACAAGATCCATCCATTGATAAAAGGAAATTATATAACTCAAAAACTACACATGCACTAGCTCTAAAATTTTAACCAGAGCTTCTACTAAGCAATAATAGATTACCCACAAAATTTCATAATTTTTGGACCAAAGAAACTCAAGATAAAATTCAAACAAGTTTGCATGCATCTAAAAACACATTTCAAAGTCCTATTTTATTCATCCAAAATTTCTAAAACATGTGCTCATATAATATTTTTATTAAATACTAGACCTTACTAGGAACTCAACAAAATTGGAACCATAACATTTGGATCTACCAAACTTGAGTTACACATTTTTGAATCTGTACATAAATCTTATGAAAAACAATTAAACAAAACAAAAAAAAGAAAACCTAACTCTACTGCTGGGCCAGCCCGAAGGTCACGACGGCCCACAACTCACGCTGGCGCGGCCCAAACATGACGCGGCCCATGCCGGCTCCCGCCTCCGCATCGGAGACTGACCGAGGGGACCCGCGCGACAGAGAGAGAGAAACAGGGGAGGCGGCGTTTGATGGCGCGACAGTGGTCTTGCTCGCCGACGGCGAGGACTCCGGCGATACCGAGGACACCTACGTGATCACTGTGATGAGGGGGTTCGATTGGTGCTACTAGCTAGAGCTACGACCTAGCGGAGGGAGCTTGTCGTCGGTGATGGCGGCACGGCAAAGCTCTGGCGCGAGCTGCCGGCGACGTTGAGCCACGGTTGGCCCCACCGAGCTCGGTACGAGCTTCAGAAGGACCCTACCGTGCTACACAAGCCAAGAAAATGGGACGGGAAGGTTCCTAGCTACCCCGGCCATGGCGGTCTCAGCTCCGGCGAGGTCACGCCCATGGCGGTGACGGCGGAAGTGGCCAAAGCGCCCTTACCACGACTCAAACGGCTCGGAGAAGAGGTGGAGGATGTAGAGGCGAACACGGTGGAGCTACGGTGAAGACGTCGCACGTGTTTTTGTGGCGGTGAGCAAGCGAGGCGACGGCGGAGCAATGGCGGAGCGGTGGCTCCACTGCTTCTGCGCTTCGGTTGAGTGGAGTAGGCGAAGGAGGAGGGAGTAAGAGTGAATGGAGAGGCAGGAGGATGCGGATTCAAGTGGAGAACACCGGCAGCGGGTTCAGGCCAGCCACGACACGTGGCCTGGGTGGTCAGTCGGCCATCGACGCGCGGCGCCACACGGCCGTTGAATTCTGAATCGACAGAGCACTGTAGAGTCTGAATTGTTCGTTTCAGTAACCAATTGAACCGACTGACAGGCGATGTTTGACAGGGATTATCTCCTAAACCGTGACGTATTAGTGAAAGAAATGAACATGAAAGTTGTAGCCCGTACTTCCATCTTCAATTTCTATTTAAAGACCAAGGACTAATTCACAACAGATACAGAGTAAAATCAAGCCAAAGATTGCTCAATCACACTGAAATTACAGTCATGACTTAGAATATTTTTCATTGTTGAAATCAGCATGAAATTCTGACTTGTGGGCCATGTTTGAGCATGTTCCACACATTTTCATGAGTTGGTCATAAAACAACTTTTGTTCCTTGATAAATTGGCTACAACTTTGGTAAAGAGTGCACAGCCATGCAAGGTCTCTAAGTTGGTCTTTTGAATCAGTCAAACAGTGCCACTCTAGGGGTCAATTCAAGTCAAACCTTTCCTAAAGGGCAATTTTGTCATTTTGATCTACATGAACAATGTCCAAACAATTACCCTAAGTGTAGTTAAGATATATTAGACCATGACCAACCACTTTACACCATTGTTATACCAATCCAAATGATCACATGTGATGAAACAACAAAACAAGCAATTCACCAAATGTTGCAATGCAATGTTTCACATGTTTCATGACCTTGTTGTCATTTTGTACTTGTCACATTACTACCATGTTGCCATGTTTCAAAGTATGAGAATTTCATGTTACATTCACATGTTGCACTACTACCATTCTAAGCAATCAAGCATGAAACACACATAATTGAAAATGTTGCATATGCATATTTCAGTAATAATGACACGCTGAGATAGATGATGCACATGTTTATGAAATGAAATGCAATTAGTGGAAGCCAAACACCTAGGGTGTTACAGTCATGATTAGTTCATTATCTAACCATTCTATATAAGCATATGTTCTACTTTCAAGCAAGAGTTGAGCAATCAGATCCATTTCACCCTCTTTCATCTTTCAGTTCTTACTACGGTGCTAGATCATAGACAAGTCGTACCGTATCACACGATGATTCGTGAACCAATATATCCTAGCTGGGTACCCCAAAACACACGCTCCGTTTGTACCCCTAGGCACAAGCAAGACTAACCCATCACTCTCCTGTCAAGGGGTCTAGGTTCCTGTCCAAACTTGGACTCCAAGCCCCCACTCCTGAGTCCCAGACTCAGTGTGGTGCTTAGACCTCCACCATCCCCGCCTTCAATCAGTCGGTTCGGAAAGAGCCAAAACTCACGACAAAAGAGCAACGAGCATTTCCGCTCCCATAAGCAAGTATGTGCTCAGAATAATAAGTCTGTGACCTGACAAGAATCCACAGCAACGGCCGGTCCTTAACCGACATGGACAGGGAAAATAGTGTAACCAAGCTATGCCCTGTTGGTCGCGGGACACAACCTATTACACCCACCAATACTCGTACCATATCCCTGCCCGGTCTCCATTTCCTTTCACTATTTTATCATGAGAGTAATAATAATCACCTATTATGAGTAACGACAGGTTACTCACGCTACCGATAGCCTAAGCATAGCAGCTACTCAACCTATGCTAGTAGGACTCATAGGTAGGTTTATCTATGCATGTAGTTTCAATATAAATCCTGTAATGTAAATGCACATCACACATATATATATCCAGTGATCATTCAAAATAAGGGTTATGCACCGGGGCTTGCCTTAGGCAGGCGCGGTGTCAGCTGAGTCAGTCAGTGGCTGTGGGGCTTCCACCTATACGAGGACCTCATCCTCGTACTCCTCGATCACCTCCTCGTACTCCTACTCTTCGGCGGGTACGAACTCTACCAACTCGTTCTTTACATGCATGCAATGATGAAGCAACACTTAGTATTTTGGCAACAACAACTCTTAAAATAAGAATACATATGCTAAGCTACTAAGCAAGCTCTAATGACTAAGATACTAAGCTAATCATTATCTCTACCAAATAGATTCCAAGCTTACTCTACAAGTGCTTAATTTTTATAAACTAATATCATGCCATTATTCATTTAGCCTTAATGGGTATTTAGCTACCATAGTCTATTTTAGGGCTACAAAAATTACAGCAAGCACCTAATAATTCCATGAAGCTATTACAGAAATTTTAGAGTTAAAGCTATCACCAATCTACCATAAAAAATCTTACAATAATTAACTTAATAATATTGAGCACTCTCAAATGATTTAATAGCTCCTAGTATCAACAAGCACATATATGAACTAAATACACTAACAGATAGAGCACAATTTTAGGAACCTAACAAAATTTGCTTCACAATTTTTAGATATCTAAATTATTTTATATTAATTACCAAAGTTCAGCTCAAAATTAAAATGAAAAGCTATTTCTATTTTCCACGAAAAAGGTAAACCGATTTCTGCCCAACGCGGCCCACGTGAGGAGCGGCACACGCGCGGAGGCGGCCCACGGTGGGGAGCCCGCACGTGAGCTGGCATTCTTGCAAAAATGCCCTCGCGTTATCAGACAATAGCACGAACACTACATGTACTATTTTTATAGACAGCGACTTTGCAACGGAGCCCTCGTATCTTTTCAGAGACTTTGCCCTACAAGCCATTATAAAAGTTTCTAATTCCTTCTCTGCCACAGAAATTTTGGCTGCCCCTCCTCAGTCCTTCGCGCAAAGTTTTCTGGTCATGTGTGCCACTTCCGTCAGGTTATAGAGTGACGGTCGGTAATGGAGGGATAGGAAGACCTTTTTGTCGCTGTGTCCAGGCGTCAGGAGCAGAAATTTTCACTTGCCCTTGACGCCACAAATTTGACAAACCAGTTACACAGATTCAGAAAGAGATCTCATTCAGAAACCAGAACAATAAATTTGATAAACCAGTTATAAAAATTTCACAAACCATAACAGCATTTCACAAACCAGTCATGACATAGACCAGACCATTGTTTTGGTCATGACATAGACCAGGCCATTGTTTTGGTCATGCACAGACCACTGTTTTAGTCTTACAAAATGCAGGTTATGGTCAATAGACAGACCACATGAGTTACAAAATATCTAGAGTTTGGAGTCATCCCACAGACAACAACTAAATGTCAAGCTTCCTTTTGCTTCTGGTATCCATAGCAGGACTATCTGGAGTTGTAAATACCTTGGCTCTTGTATTCATAGCAGGACCGCCAAGCTTCCTTTTCTTATTCACTACTGTCTTGGGTCTCCCTTTGTTCTCAATTGTGTTGATATCGTCAGCAGTGTTGACATGCTCAGTTTCTGGCTCCAGGCTAGCAGGGAACACAATGCTCAAAGGCACAGGCTGTAGGCTTCCAGTTTCTGGCTGGTTGGAGCCTGTTCCAGATCTTCTAAAGCAAAAAAAAAGTATTGGGTTAGTTGACTTATAAACCTGTAGTACAAGGAAAATGCCAAGAACATGAGCCTTCGTATCGGTTTTCTTCAGTTACATGGAAAGCTTAATGTAGTGTCTAACCCTATGGCATCATAAATTAGTTAGTGCCTTGGTTTGCTTAGGAGTAAAAGCAGTACCTGATCAAGGCTGCCATCAGCCACCTGCGAGTCATCACCGGAGCCCGTCCTCCCGCCGACGTGCTTTGTCTAAACTACCTGCTGCAGCAGCTGCTGCTACGCCCTCCGGGTCTTCTCCTCCTCCTTGACCTCAACGACGGTGATGAGGCGGTACGCCTGGCCGAGCACCAACGTGTTGTGGGGCTTGAGTAGCTTCATCCGCGTGATGCCGTGATGCCTGTGCTGCTGCTCCCCCTGCCGCTGCTGCTGGGAGTGGGACCCGGCGGCCCAAGACTGATTACGCGCATGAATTTTAAAGCGTTGATCATGACCAAACCATTGCTCCTAAACCTAATCCAGCTTCACTACACTCAAGATGGCACATGAGACTACCAAATCGAGCTATAACACTACACCACTCCTTAACCCAATCTCTCATAATAAATTGCTAAACATAGCAATGTCTAGCTGTTGATAGACTTGGAAATTTCTAAGTTTTGGAGCTGGATTTGCTTTCCAAGTTTCATTTCTAGACTATTAGAAATACTAGCTAGTCACATTATTTTTCTATAGCAAGTATTTCATTGTCATCTATAAAGTTTGTACTTTAAACTTTATTTAAGTATCACATACATGTTCTACAACATTTTTGCTTAATAAAAATTGGTTTTCAACCCTACTTGATATGGATGAACTATTGAATCAACTTTCGTTTCACATTTTAGTTGATCGTTTCGAGTTACAGGAATTGATCTACACACTTTATCACATGCATTAACACATAAACATGATGCTCATGACATATTTTAGTAGATGATTTACTGTGTAACACCGAGGGTGTTACATAATACGGTGGGGAGCGGTCTGGGAGAGGCCATCTCGGAGACCCACTTGCGTGTGGGAAAGGCTTGAGAGATATCCATAGAGTTACCTAACCAGGATCTTGGCCCTTGCGAGGGCATCCTTACGAGGGGCTCCAACGAGTAATAGGAGAAAGTGTAAGCTTCTCGATACCTCGATAAAAATACCAAAATCGTCGACAGGAGTTTGCATCTCTATTTCAATTAAGCTTTCGCATTTATATTGTGTACTTCTTCTTTTTTGTGAATAATTTATATTGTGTACTTCGGTTGTGTGCTTATATTCTAGTTTAGCTTGCTAGGCTAGTTGATAGGATTAGAACTTTGGTTGCATAGTCTTTTGCGATAGACATAGGAAAACACCTAACAAAACCTTAGTTGCACATCTAGATAGATTGTTTTATTACATAGGTTTTGACTGTGTGGAAATTAGAGGCCATAGCTTTTGAAGTAGTTTTTAAGTTGCCTAATTCACCCTAACCCCTCTTAGGCGTCACAGTCCCTTCACATTTATTTTCGGACGGAGGGGGTATATCTAAAAGAGCAAATGAAGTACTACACTTGAAGCTTTCCATGAGTTGCAACTATAAGCATCAAAAAAGTCTTCCTCGATAACAACAAAAATATTGTACCTAGTGTGACAATGGGAGATACCTCTTATTGGTTATATGAACTCAGGGTACCTCATCGCTTATAGAAAACCCACTAGAGACAGGGTGGGCTGAGGCAGCCAAATGTAAGGCCCAACCTAGATGGGGTGCATCATCGACTTGGGAAGCAAGATGTACCTAAAATAATCAATTCAATAAAACAGATTTCCTAAATCATAACCGAATAGGATCAAACAGATTTCCTTATAACCAGTTAGGAAACCTATATCATAACTGAATAGGATTCGATCTCCAACTCTACCGTGTTGACTGGTCAACCAGAGTCTAACAAGATTTTGGAAACAGTTTGGGGGCATTTCAGAATGGCCCGAGGGAACATCAAGAGCATGAGAGCATGCTTGGTTTTACTAGGTTGCTCACCTAGCCTAGCCTTGCCTAGCTTGCGTAGAGCACGGGAACCTTGCCCAGCCAAAAGAGCCAATTTGGCTCTCTCTTAGGCTATCAAGGCAAAGCTTGCATGCACAAGCTCCAAGTAAGTTAGGCAACACAACCAAACAAGCAATGTTGTTCAATATCCTACCCTAGCAAGGTCAAATAGTACCCAGCAAATGAACCAAGCAGGCCTTCAATTTCTTAATTAAGCTGAGGAATTAGGATTGAGGACTGACCATTGCTCATAAAAAGCTGATTAACACCACTTGAGCTTGGGGAGTGTTGACATTTCTTAGCATCATTACTAAGAATGGAGTTTTAAGTCTACTCCTAGCAACGACACCAGAAATGCTTATGGTATGAATGTGACTTAGAAATAATATAAATATATGAAATCTGCAAGCGCACAGATATACAATTGTAGCACTTCACCCGGGAGTATTCCATGTATTATTATTTATATTTCATCATAGGGAAGGTCTGGCTAATGTATGGATATCAATAGTATTGATGATGAGTACTGAATGTAAACTAGTATTGATAACTGGTAACTGTTATTGATAACTTGTAACTTGGTATTGATAACTTGTACTTATGATGGATCAATAAGCCAACACTCTTACTCTAAACAGGGATAAACCAAGAGATAGAATAATATATGAATGATAAATGTAACACTCAAAGTACTCCATAAGATAGCAATAGCAAGACTAAGTAGATACAAGAGAGGTTAACTCCTAAGTTATTCTATAGCTACAAGTCAAAGCATACATTGATGTGCATTACATACTTAATATAGCAAAAGATTATCTTACATCTATGCATAAGGGACATTACTAATGAAGAGCAAGAACAGAGCTTGACTACTTCCATCGCAACTATGTCCTACTAGTCCTACAGACGGGAGGTGGATTACATAGGATTCAACGGGGCTGTCACCTCCATGATCTACCACACGATCTGGAATGTAGGGTGCATTCGCAGGTAAACACGGTATAAGCACCACGCTTACACAATGTCAACCACTCACTCTGTTCGAACTTAAGGATGGCGCTCTACGAACATATGCATAAATACCACAATAACTTCGACTACACTGTTGATGGTCGTTAACATCAATTATAAACTATTAATATAACCTGCATATATACTTAATTCCATCACCAAACATAGGAATATAGGTTTAAACTAATAACTTCCATAAGCTTTGGTGAATATGTGACTGCCGGAGGATTTAATCAGAGAACCATCAAGGGAGACCCATTCGTCAAAGTAAATTACGTTTATCCATGACGACACCGACTTGGGAAGACTCTAGAACACTCTAGAAGGTGAACCACCAAAGATGGATGCAAACGGTTCTGGAAGTGGGCTGGTCAGCCCAACCCCTAGGCCGGCTGGACTATGAGGAAACCCATTCGGCCCCTCCTTCGTATGTCGGTTTCCCACCGCCTCTAGGGGTCAATCTCCACCGCTGCTTTAAGTTGGTTTGATCCGAGGGCTCAGAATTGATGGTTTCCCCTATATAAAGAAGCCCCTACCCCCCTCCCTGAGGCATCCTGAAACCCTAATTCACATCCTCCTCATCAAGATCAGAGCCAGCTATCAAGAGAAGATTAGTCCTCTATATGACCTAGTCTTGTATTAGAAATAAAGAGATAGAATATGAGGGAAGAGTTTGGAGGAAGTACCAGCCTATCCGTGCTCTCTCTACGGCTTGTACCCTGGTGGAATCAAGTTCTCTATGAGCTTGCTTCTGAGATTTCTCTGGTAATCAACTTCTAATTCAAGTAACGTGTTTATATTGTTCTTTAGGTTTGTGACTCTTTTTTAGTACTTTAATCCTTGTCATTCCTGCGTTAAAGTAGTATTCATAGTGTAAGCGTGGTGCTTAGACTCGGTCACTCGTGGATGTACTCTACATTCCGTATCGATGGTAGCTCATGAGGGTGACTCTTATAGCCTTATTGAATCCTTTGTAGTCCACCTCCCGTTTGTAGGCCGACCAGGATTTAGTTACTATAAGAAACATACTCTACTTGTGTTTTCCTTAGTAATATCTCCAGAATTGAACAATAGAAAACATAGCTTACCGACATTAGAACTAGAAGACCTTTATGATCTCCTTTATACTCCTGTTATCTTAAGTCTTGTTGCTACTCCTGGTTAAGTTAGACGTAGTTAATCTCACACGTTTTCCTGTGGATACGATACTTGGAATACTTCCAGGTGAAAGCTACAGCGGTATCCGTGTGCTTGCAGATTTATCTGTGTGTGTTAATAAATACCAACATACACTAAGCATATAATCAAAGTAGACGATGAACATAATAACTAAGAACATGATAAATGTATAGAACAATGCCATAGTAAATATATGAATAAAGGATACAAAACTTATACCAAAGCCAAACTCTTGACAGGGATCAGGAATCCAAGCGAAGATGCTCAACTCTCTAATCTAACTTAGCTATCTATGCCTATAGAATTATGTGTAGGGAGCTCTGAGGTTGTAAACTCTTCTTGGTCTTGATCTTCTGAATGCAAATGATTCCAGATGTGATGCTCCAGGAGGGGGTAGAGGGCGCCTTATATAAGGGTGATGGAGTAGGGGGCAAGGCATTGCCACGTCATCAATCCGCGTCATCTTTCCTTGATTACCGTTGGATGAACCGACTTGAAACCGACCTTCATACACGGTGGAGATTGATCCTCATAGGCGATGGAGAGCGCACGACGAAGCGGAGACCAACAGGCGAGACCCATAGGTCGGTCGGCCTACAGGTGGGGCCGACTGGCATGTCCCTATGATAGGTGGCCCCTACTCTGTAGCGGCGAGTCCTTGACTCTGTATTGAGTTAACTTTTTGAGGTTTTGCGAGTCGAATCGTTCATTTATGTCGGTTTGCTTGTTTAGAGTGTATGACGGTGGTCCTAGGAGTTATTTTCTGGATAAATCCTCCTACAATATATAAATCACCAAAGCTTGTGAAAATTATTAGTTTAAACACCTAAACCTAGGTTGATGATCTCTTTCATGCATTTATATAAGTTAAGTTGATGGGTTATGATGAGCATTAACTACCATCAACAGGGAGTGCTTTTCCATTGATGGCTTGAGATCTCGATCCAACTGACTTGAGTTTACTAGAGTTTGACCGGAGACTTTCATAGTATTTGTTAACTAGTTCCCAAGAATTTCATCATTGAGATTAAGGTTGGTTGATATCCACCTTGTTGACAAGCGTAACCATTGCAGGAGAGAGAAAGGAGAGTTGTTTGCGAGCATGATCAAGTCAGGTTCCATAAGTCAGAAGTTGATCAAGAGGTGATGAATAGGAGGTAGGGCTTCCAAGGAGATTTTCGAAGAGTTTAAATTTGGAACGACCGTTGGGTTCTGGTATAGAAAATGTTGCATTGCAAGACATCGCAAGTCCAGAAGGTTGGCCATGTTCGCTTGTCTTGTGAGCCGTACTTTTTTAGCGAAGGAACAATGTTTTTCGCTCATGACAAATCAACAAACAGTACTTTTAAATAGTTAAAATCTCATGCTAGAATCAATGATCCAAATAGGTGGGGATTTTTAATCTACAATTCAGATCTTAGAATTCGTATTCCTATAATCTCTGGGCTATTGGGCGAACTCTGTCGGCGCATCTAAGGGGTCCATGACCATCTCGACGGAACCAATGGCTCCGATCGAACGCCAAGCAGACGTGCAGTGCACACGACTCCTCCCCCTCGGAGTCCTTTATCTGCCGGTGCCAGTCCTGCAAACAACTGCAAGCGAGCAACCGAAAAAGCATTTTGACCAGAGAGAGACACCACGCGAGCGAGCGAGAAAGAGAGGAGAGGAAGAGCGCGCAACAAGATGCAGTCCGCGCTGCGCTCGGCCACTCGACGCGTGGTGGGCATCAGCAGCCGCCGCGGCGTCGCCACCACCACCACCAAGGCCGCCACCGCCACCGCCAGGGAGCCCGAGAGGGATTTGGTGGCCGAGAACGAGAAGGCGTGGGTGGCAGCGCTGGTCCAGCGGGAGGTGCGCGCGCAGATGGTGGCGGTGGAGGAGAGGCGCATCACGCGCGACCGCCTACGCGCCGTGGTGGAGGAGTCGGCCTCCCGCCGCCGCCGGCTTGCGGACGAGGTGGAGCTGTGGGCTGGCTATTGCGCCTGCTCCGCTGCTCTGGGCGGGTGGGCCGTGGGCGCCGGGTTGGCGATCCTGCTGTTTGCTCTCTGAAAGGGCGGGTCTTGTCAAGGCGGGTGAGATCGATCGGGATGCCAGTTGAGAATGTTAGAGGAGATCTTTCAGTGTAGGTTTTTCTGGTTCTGTGTATCGGGTTAAGAATGTGCCATGTAGGCCTCTTATCTAGTTATCTTAGTGATTTGGGATGCGCTGCTACTGTCTTTGTTAATCGTTGAACGAATTGATGAATGATGAGTAAGAAATTGAAGCAAAAGTCTGATCCTTTAATTTCTCGCGCCCATGAGGTGTTTGGTGAACTGTCCGTTTGGGTCGTGCGGGCTTGCCCAAAATGCTTGTTGCATATCAGCTCCTTGTGTTCTGTTCGTGCAGACGAGACGTTCTGTGAAATGCCTGCTACACTGTCGCTTGTTTCTTTCACGCGCATGATGTGTTTGGCGGAATGCCTGTGACTTGCTAGCTTGCTTTACCTGTTTCCTTTATGCATACTAGTTGTTCGATGAAATGCTTCTGGTGTTAAGCTGATGTTATCTTAATGCATACTAGCTGTTTCCTTTATGCAAACAATAGTTTAATCACTATGATGTTATCTTCTTGCCTTGCTTGGAGGAAGGAAGCATGCACCTATTAGCGTGATGTCGCATTACGACCTTGCATTACTGAAAGTCATCGCATGGAGTGTCTCGGCTGAGAGTGGAGCAATGCATACTGATGGTGAAAGAAATAAGGCAGTCGCCGAACTTTAGGAGTGCAGAGAATTGCTAAGTGTAGACAGAGTAAAAGTTGAAGATGACCATGCACATGCATATGCGAGAAGCTGTTGCGTCGCCTCTGAAAGAAATCGTGCCAAAATTGATAGGAAGCAGATGAAAATTAGTTTTAGCGGCTGCAGAGGATCATGTCTTTATTCTAATAACTCGGAGTACCCAGATTATATTATATATATTGGTTGTAGTGACTAATTGACCCAAGTATAATAGTTGATGAGCCTTGGTAGTCACCATTGTCCACACATTTTAGCATTTACAAGGACTTGTTTGTGATAGATGCCTGTCTTAGCATTAGCATATAACTGCTTGGTGTGTGGACAACCGACGGCCAAACGAAACAATCACTAGTTCCTGCAGCAAATACTCACCTTGTTTTAATTTGATCTGTCAATGCTTTATGTCTTTCCTGTATAATTCATATTAGTCCTTATATCACAATTTATTAACAACTGATTGTGTTTTGTTTTGATAGTCAAAGAAGACGAGGGAACCCAAGGAGGAGACCGTCACTCTTGGACCCATTGTGTCGGGTTCGTAAACCCAGAGTCCCTTATGGATCTGCTTTCCAGCAAAAATTTAGCCCAGCAGACGATGTTGCGAACGACGCGCAACTCCTGGGCCGGCCCAAAAAACCTAACGACAGGCCAAGAGCGATCCAGTCTTCGACCGGAAGGCCTGGCCAAATAGGAACGGCGCTCGCTACCGACTCCGGCCCGCCTCTCCGACTGGAAGGCCTAGCTAGCTCACCTCCGACTCCGGCGTTCACTTCCGACTCCGGCCCGCCTCTCTGACCGGAAGGCCTGGCCAAGGAGGATCGACGCTCGCCTCCGACTCCGGCCCGCCTCTCCGACTGGAAGGCCTGGCCAGCTCGCCTCCGACTCCGGCGCTCGCTTCCGACTCCGGCCCTCCTCTCTAACCGGAAGGCCTGGCCAAGGAGGAACGGCGCTCGCTTCCGACTCCGACTTGCCTCTCCGACCGGGAGTATATCGAACCTCTGCTTATAGCTCTTCTCCGACCAGGAGGCCGGAGCCGACTAGGGAACGACCGACCGGGGACGCCAGCTCGGTGAAGATCCAGAAAACGGACAGAGCAAGTAAGGCAGGGCGCTCCGGTCAACCGCAATATCAAGGGCCGTACCCTGCACACCTGCAGGACAGTACTGTCAGGCCGTGTCAGAAGGATGCACCGCAACCTTCCAGACATGTCAGAACATGAACAATGTTGTGGGCGCCGACATTTATCCTACAATATGGTAGGCACCGACATCTGCCATACCAGAAGAAGACGGTGGAACCAACCACAAGCATCCAAACACCAACAGTGTTATGGGCGCCGACAAACCGCCTTGTACCCAACGGCATGGGCAACAAGACTAGGTAGCACACACACACTCTTTCTCTCACACTCCCTCTTGTAAAAACCGACCCCTTCATCTATAAAAGGGGATACACTCTCTCCCAAAAAGGGACGGACGATTGAACCACCAGGATCGATTCATGAATGAGTCGAACGACCATCCAACGATTCCAATGAACAACAGACGTTCGAACACTTAGCGCACGTCGGAGCTCCCGTCGCTCTCGGCCCTTCGGTCCAGAGTCCGACCGGACCTCTAATACCTCCATCTTTCTCCCTCTTGTTTGTAACCCCACAGCAAACTTCGAGCACCTGGGCTCAGGAATAAAGTCACCGACCGACTCAAACTGGACGTAGGGCACATTGCCTGAACCAGTATAAACCCTGTGTCATTGAGTGCTAGGCCACATCCGATCACAACGTATGGCAAAAACTACAAATATTTACGTGTTGGTCACTTTCTGCACCGACAGTTGGCGCCGTCCGTGGGGAAGACGCTGTACGTTCACGCTTTTGGTCATTGGATGACCCACCTTTCTGCCATCTTCGGCATGGCGGGCTCAAGCAATACGACTCGCTTTGGCTCGCTGGAGTTTCCCATGCTCTCACCTGTTGGGATGTGGGTTCCACCCGTCTTTGAGCTGTCCCAGGCCTTCCTCTTTGGAAGCCTGGACTTCGTCGCCAACCAGCTCGGCGTGCTTCGCCATCGCAAGAAGGCACTTGTTCCGACGCCCATCGGAGGGGCGCCCTCCGTCGGCTCTGGAACTCCCAGTGACCTCAACGACGAGGCGCCTGCGCTTCGCTTTGAGCCTACGCTAGGCTCAAACCCCACTGTGAGTAACGTACATAATATTATTTACTCGCTATTTACTATTTTCTGCCGATCCTTCGGAGGGACCCCGTTGTCCCTACCGCGACCGCCATGCGACCGGTTCCCCTACGGCCTCACGTCCCCCGCAGACGCGTACGCCCGGGGGCTCCGAGGGATGCTAGCGCTGCCCCCTCTCACATCCGAATTCATGGGGATGGCGAGCTACGCTCCCGCCTCTTTTCATGACCTCATGGATGAAGATGTTGAGAGCGATGGCTCCAGCATTGGCGACATCGTGGCACCTTGCCCTCTGTCTCGGGAGTGCGCTATGGCGGATGCTCCGGGACAGCCATCGGTGATGGCAGAATCTCTACAGACCCACACCCCTCCGGACCCTCGCGTGTACACAGGAGCACGACGAGGAGCTACGACAAAGGCAGCAGAACCAGCCGCCACCTGCGTCGACGCGCTCGGTGTAGCACGCTGCGCCCCGTGCGTATAACCCGGCAAGCGGCGCCCAGGGTCGCGCCCACCAGATTCAGCACGACATCGTCGACGGGGGGAACGATCCCCCACAGTTCGCTCGGGCTGGCCAGAACATCGCCGCGGCGGTGATGCTTCTGCCCGGCCTTCCCGAGCCTGTCGACCCACAGGAGCAGGCGGTCCACCAGAACCTCCGGGCACTGGTGGAGACCACCACCGTTCAACAGACGGAGAACTCCGTGTCGTGCCACCGACTGGCGGCCTCTTTCCCTACCGGGGGAATGGGGGCGCACCAATCCTACCGTTCCATTCGCTCGCCACTACGGCCGCCGGGCATAGAACAAGAGGGCGCAGCTGCACCACGGCCTGACCCGGCGCCCGCTCCGCACCGGCCACCTATGCGCGAATGCCTCGGGCCAAACCGAGATGTTCGCAGCATCATCAGCAACCAGCGTTGGGCCCAGCATGATGATGACGTCCATCGGGCGGCGGTGAGAGCAGACGACACGGGCTCCGGCCGGACCATCGAGGGGACTGGTGAAACGCACCCCAGGCGCGGTCACCAACCCAACGACCGGAGTCCTAGCCCGGATGGCCCGGGACCATGGGCCTTTGGCCGACGCATCTAAAGAGCATCGCTCCCACAGCGCTTCCGACCGCCTTCCAACATCGCCAGGTATACCGAGGAGACGAACCCCAGAATATGGCTCGAAGACTTTTGGCTCGCCTACCAAGCCAGAGGAGTGGATGATAACCACTTCATCATGCAGTACCTCCCCATCTGCGTGGGGGAACATATTCGAGCGTGGCTCGAATTCCTCCCGCATGATAGCATCCGCGACTAGACGAAGCTCAAGAGGGTCTTCGTCGGGAACTTCCAGGGGACGTATGTCCACCCTAGAAAATCCTAGGACCTCAAGAGCTGCCAGCAGAAGCCCAATGAGTCCCTATGGGATTACATCCGTAGGTTCTCAAAGCGGTGCACGTCCCTTCCTGATGTCGTCGACACGGACGTCATCAGCGCATTCCTCTCCGGCACAACTTGTCAGTCCCTAATCCATAAGCTTGGCTACCTGAAGCCCCATACCACCCGCGACCTGCTCGATGTCGCTACGAACCACGCCTCCAGCGAGGAGGCGGTCGGAGCGGTCTTCAACGGAGGCCGGGACAAGGACAAGGCCAAGCACGAGGATCAAGACGAGGGAGCCTCCACACAAAGGGGCAAAAAGAACATGAAGGATCGACGCCGACCGGCCAACTCCACGTTGGTCACCACGGCTGATCGCATGGGCAAGCAGACCCAGCAGGGCCAGCCTGACCACTTCGACAAGCTCATGGATAGCCCATGCACCAACCATGCTTACCCCGTCAAGCACCTCTATAAGGACTGTGAGCTCCTCAAGCGCTTCCTGCGATAGGCTGGCGGGCCAAAAGAAGGAAAGGGCAAGGAGGCAACGGCCAAGAAAGGAGGCACGGCGGGCAAGGATGGGGACAACTTTCCTGACCCTGAGGAGTGCATCATGATCTTTGGGGGATCCGATGCTATCTACTCCAAGCGCCAGCACAAAGTGCGCTACAGAGAGGCATGCGTCGCCGAAACGGCCGTCCCCTCCTTCCTTTGCTGGTAGGAATCTCCGATCACTTTCGATCAGAGGAACCACCCTTCCCATGTCGCCAGACCAGGACCCTACCCACTCGTCGTTGACCCCATCGTCCGCAAGAAGCACCTCACCAAGGTGCTGATGGACAAAGGCAGCGGCCTCAACATCCTCTACGTCGACACCCTCGACGCCATGCGCATCCCCCGGTTGGAGCTCCGCCCTGCAAGCTCTCCCTTCCATGGCGTGATCCCAGGAGCGTAGGCATATCCGCTCGGGCAGATCGATCTGCCCGTCACGTTTGATGACCGAGGCAACTTTCGCTCGGAGGTGCTTACCTTTGAGGTGGTGGACTTCCTAGAGTCTTACCACGCCATCTTGGGGCGGCCATGCTACGCCAAGTTTATGGTGGTCCCCAACTACACCTACCTGAAGTTGAAGATGCGGGGACCGAACGGCATCATCACTGTAGGTAGCACCTTTTCACACGCCTTCACGTGCGACCACGAGCATTACGAGCTCGCCACTACCGTCATCAACTCTTCTAAGCTCCCATGGCTCAGGGAGTTGTCGACCCCAGCAGTCTTGGACTGCAACAAGCCAACCTCCTTGACTGCCTTCCGCCCACTCAAAGAGACCAAGGCAGTGGGGATCGACCCCATCGACCCAACCAAGATGGTGCAGATCGGGATCTAGCAACTGGCCAAATAGGAATGCGAGCTCGCCGACTTTCTACGCGCCAATCGCGATGTCTTCGCATGGAAACCTTCTGACATGTCAGTCATACCATGGGAGGTCACCGAGCACGCACTATGCCTCGTCCCGGGCTCGAAGCCTACCAAGCAACTCCTGGCAGCCGGATTCATCAAAGAGGTATACCACTCTGACTGGCTTGCCAATCCTGTTCTTGTTAAAAAGAACACTGGGAAATGGAGAATGTGCATTGATTATACTGGCATCAACAAGGCGTGTCCGAAGGATCATTTTCCTCTACCACGCATAGACCAGATAGTCGACTCCACCTCAGGATGTGAAATCCTCTCCTTTCTAGATGCCTACTCAGGCTATCACCAGATCATGATGAAAGAGTCTGACCAGCTCACAACTTTGTTCATCACCCTATATGGTTCGTACTGCTACGTAATCATGCCTTTCGGTCTAAAGAACGTTGGCGCCACCTATCAACGGTGCATGCAGCAATGCTTTGCTGATCAAATTGACCCGCTCGATCAGCCTGACCAAGTTGAGCAGCCAAAACCAACAATCGCCATCTATGTTGATGACATAGTGGTCAAAACGGCTGAAGCTTGCGACCTGATCGCAAACTTGGCCGCAACGTTCACGAACCTCCGAAGGTTCAACATCAAATTGAATCCCGAAAAGTGTGTTTTCAGGGTTCCAAAGGGGAAGCTGCTTGGATACATCGTGTCCAAACACGGCATCGAGGCCAACCCCAAAAAGATCGCAGCCATCTCCAACATGGGCCCTATACGCAATGTCAAGGGCGTACAGAGGCTCACCGGCTGTTTGGCCACCCTGAGCCAATTAATCTCTTGGCTCAGTGAACGGGGGATGCCCCTCTACAAGTTCGTCTAGACTGAGGAAGCATAGCAGGCTTTGGAGAGCCTCAAAGCATCACTGATGTTGGCCCCAATCCTCGTCGCTCCTGAACGGGGAGAACCCCTCCTCCTCTACATCATGGCAAGCAACCATGTGGTGAGCGCCGCCCTAGTTGTCGAAAGGGAGGAGCTGGGACACCACCTTAAGGTCCAACAACCTGTATACTTCATCGGGGAGGTACTCACTGACCCCAAGGTCCGGTAACCCCAGGCACAAAAACTCCTATACGCCGTGCTGATGGCGACCCGAAAGCTCCTGCACTACTTCACCGACCACGAGGTCTCAGCCATCACTTCATACCCGCTCGGAGACATCATCCGCAACCGCAATGCCACGGGATGGATCTCCAAGTGGGCACTCGAACTAATAGGCCACAACATCAGGTACATTCCCCGTACCACTATTAAATCTCAGGCTCTCACAGATTGTGTCACCTAATGGATGGGGGTCCTGCTACTGACTCCAGATGTCACCCACGAGTACTAGACGATGTACTTTGATGGGTCCGTAATGGCGCCCGGCTCAGGGGCCGTAGTGGTTCTGATCTCCCCAAACGGTAGTAGGCTCCGCTACGCAATCTGCCTCCACTTTTCAACCTCAAACAATGCCACGGAATACGAGGCCCTCATCAACGGACTACGCATCGCCATCAAGCTCGGCGCTACATGACTCTACATTCACGGTGACTTGGAGCTGGTCGTCGACCAGGTCATGAAGGAGTCCTCTTACAAAAGCCCCCTCATGGCAGCATACTGCCAGGAGGTGCGCAAGCTCGAGGACAAATTCCAAGGGATCAAGCTACACCATGTCCTCCAAAAAGGACAACGACGCCACCGATTTTGTCGCAAAATTGGCCGCCAGACGAGTTTCATCTCCGGACGGGGTCTTCATCAACAACCTTCACGAACCATCTGCCCGCATCCTAGAAGGTCCGATCCAGACACACCCCGATGCCGACCCGGTGCTCAGGGGCTCTGACCCTAGTGCCTCCGCAATGACGTCGTCCGCCGACGTCGCCATGGTGGCACTCGATCAAGCCGACTAGCGAGCGTGGCTACTCACCTACCTCCTCGAGGAGGTTCTCCCACCCAAAAAGACTGAAGCATGACGAATCGCTCGACGCGCTAAGACATTCATCATGATTGGAAACAAACTCTACAAATGGAGTCCGTTAGGAGTACTCATGAAGTGTGTCCCTACCAACCAAGGCAAGCAACTCCTTCTTGAGGTCCATGTCGGAATCTGCGGACATCAAGCGGCCCTAAGGTCGCTGGTCGGAAAAGCCTTTTGCCAAGGTTTTTCCTAGCCCACCGCGCTACGAGATGCAGAGGAGGTCATCCGCAGGTGTGAAGGATGCCTGTTCTACGCCCGGCAAACTCATTTGCCAACACAGGAGCTACAAACCATCCCCATCACCTGGCTATTCGTGGTCTGGGGCCCCGACATGGTAGGACCCCTCTAAAAGGGCCCGGGCGGCTTCACTCACCTACTCGTAGCGGTCGACAAATTCACCAAGTGGATAGAGGCAAAGCCCATCACCAACATCCGCTCGGAAGAGGCGGTCAAATTCTTCCTTGACTTCATCTACCGGTTCGGCGTTCCTAACGATATCATCACTGACCACGGAACTAACTTCACCGGGAAGAAGTTCCTGGACTTCAGTGATGGATACAGCATCAGGATCAACTGGGCCTCGGTCGGACATTCGCGTACTAACAGTCAGGTCGAACGAGCCAATGTCATGGTCATCCAAGGACTCAAGCCATGACTCTTCGACCGACTCAATAAGTACGTCGAGCGATGGGTTGCCGAGGTCCCAGTGATCCTCTTGAGCCTGAGAACGACCCCAAACCGATCCACAGGGTTCACACCCTTCTTCCTGGCCTACGGAGTTGAAGCAGTGCTGCCCTTTGACCTCGACCATGGCGCCCCAAGAGTGAAGGCCTTCGACCGCGATTGAGCCGTAGAGGCTCAACAAGACGTAATCAACCTGCTCGAGGAGGCCCGCGACACTACCATCATCCACTCCGCTCGCAATCAGTAGACTCTCCGCAGGAACCATGAGAGGAAAATCAGAGGAAGGATCCTCGAGGTCGATGATCTCGTGCTTCAAAGGACCCAATCAACCAAGGAGAAGCACAAACTCTCTCCGCCTTGGGAAGGACCCTATACGGTGACCGAAGTGATCCGACCGGTCACCTACTGACTGAAGGACGACAACGGCGATGTTCTCACCAACACTTGGAATATCGAACAGTTACGTCGTTTCTTCCCCTAAAAAAGCACCCCGGCCCGAACACTTTCGACCCGGGTCACTCGGGGGCTCCACGGGGGTACGACACCACCTCTCTTTTTTACTATCATATGGTAAATGCTTTTTTACCCGAATGAAAGGGTAGTCCGTTCCTTTAATTACCTTACGTGACTTTGCTTTAAACATTCCGACCGATCGCACCCCGCCACTACCTATGGTTCTGAGCAGCTGAGCCTCGCGGGCCACGCCCGGGCTCTTAAGGTTGCAGCCTATGGGACAAACGGGTAGGTGCGAAAAAGAAAGAATAAAAATAGAGCTATGCTAGGGTAAAAACAAGGAACGGATGGGACAAGCTTCCCCGAACGAAGTGATTCATCACAGAAACAAAGTTGATGTATTCATGGATACACAAAAATGTTTACACGGGTACTTCCCCATGAACTTATCCCTTACACATATTGCTTGTTTCTACTTTACCTGCTATTGTGGCTACCCGACGGCATCGGCTGTCGGCGTGACCGGTGAAGATAAGGGCTGCTCACTCTCCAGCTGGACGACATTTGGCTCGGTCGAAGGTGGGGCAACGTCCGCTTCCGACCCGGGCTCCACTCCATCTACAGACTGGGCAACATCCTCCTAGCCCGTGCCTTCAGCCGCGTTCGCACGACGAGCCTCCATCACCCATTGCGTGAAGACTTGCTCTGCCACCAACTGTTTGTGTGGCAGCAAGCTCTCCCCGAACGCATGGATGGCGTCTAGGCTCCAGCCATCGGTGTAACCACTGTAGATGGCAGTGAAGTCCAGCTCTGGGTGGTGTCGCAACCGATGTCAGCACCCACGATGTTCCATAGAACATCCTGTCAGAGATGAGGGCCCGAACCTCATCCGGGACCTCCGCCAGTTGGATGGCGAGCGTGCTGGTGCTTGGCACCGACCCGAACACCTCCGAGACGATGACCTGAGTGACGTTGCGGAGCTGGTCAAGCTCCCCCTCGAGAGCACGTCGCTCCTCAAGGGACTTGGCCAGCGCCTCTGTGCTCTGACCGATCATCGCCTTGGCTATCTCCAGGTCTTGCTCTAGAGAACCAACCTTTCCGCCCAGTTCTGGAAGAAGGATGACAAGCTCAGAAGTAGGCTAAAGGAAAAAAACCAAGACATCAAAAGCAGAACAGATCCATACCAAGGCGGGTGTTCTCGAGGATGGAGAGTCCCTCCTCCTGCCGAGTCACCTGCTCGCGCAGCCTAGCATTCGACTCCTCCATCCCTAGCACCCGGCCCCGGAGCGCGAGCACTTCCTGGTTGACCTCCGACCGGGCCTTCCGCTCTAACTCCAGGGCCTCCAGGGAACTCTGGAGCGTCGCGTCAGTCTTCGCTTGGCAGACTGTAACAACTCTGGTGTTTTGACCTAGCATTAAAACTTGACATGTCATCATATGCATTGCAAAGCATTCATAAAGTAGGAAATTTTGAATGCATTCACTAAATAAGTTTTATTTCATAGTTGTTATTTTATGTGATGTAATGCGATTCAGAACTCTAAATAAAGATCATGACCACAAGGGTCAAATTTCATGTGATCATGTGAGACCATATGTCATTTGACTCAAATAACCCTAATGGGCCATGTAATTGGTCAAAAACCATAATTAAGTAAAAAGGTGAACAAATCAAATTGAATTCAAATTCAAATTATAAAAGTCTTTATTGCCCCTTTTGTCTATTTCAAAATCCATTTGGAATTTGGGGGTGTGACAAAAAGCAAAGTTGAAGCTTATTTTATAAGGATCAACTTTGGTATTCAAAGTTTTTAATGTTTACAAATAAAATTTGGAGTAATTTTGAAATGATTCAAATGCTCAAATGCACCCCAAATTCAAATTTTAAAATAGAGGCAGAATTTGAAAATGTACATTCAAGCAAAGTTGTAGAGCTTGAAAAGTTGAGCAGCTTTCATTTTTGGAGATTTTCAACTTCTTTAGAAAAATTTAGAGTAATTTACAAAATAAACTCAGTGGCAATTCTGTAAATAATTCAAAAATCAAAACAAAGCCGAGTGCCACCTCCTGCTTGCCGCTGGCGCCACGCAGCCGCATGCCGCCGCTCGTTTTTCACCGCTTCTTCACGCGGTGACACGCTGCCGTCTCCGTGGCAACCTCGTCGGGAGCTGTCGAAGCCAGGCGCGTCCTCCCCTTCTATAAATAGGAGCATCCGCCGTCGTCTTTCTTCTTTTCCCGTCGACTGCTCGTCGCCGGTGCCCTTGCTGCACTCGCGAAATTCATCCTCGCCGTAGTACCTCGTGCCAATTGCGTTTGCCAGCAGCTCCGCCTCGCCCTGCCGCTCCTTCTAGGCCTGCTCGCCTCTCCTCTAGCAGTCCAGCGCCAACCCACGGCGTCTTCTTCTTCGGAGCTGGCCGAAGCATCGCCACGACCGACCTCACCGTGGCCACGCCGTTCCAGTCCATCTCCGCCTTCACCAAGCACACCGTCGTGTTCGCGGTGAGCTCCTGAGCGTGATGCTCGCTCCGCTTTAGCCTCTACCGCGTTGTAGCCGGCATAGTGTCGTGTACCGCCGTGTCCGCGCCACCATGGCCGTCATGGCCGGCGTGGAGATTCCTCCGGTGCGCCTGCTGCTGTTCTAAGGGTCGGGGTAGATTCACGGGGTAGTGTAGATCATGCTGGTGCAGTCCGCCTCGTCGGAACCTCACCGCTGGCGCGTTTTGGTCGACCAGAGTCGACAACGCCGCCGTGTGCTTTGTTCGGTGTCGCTGGCAGCGGGACCTGGCTGTCAGTGAGAGAAGGGAGAGAAGAGTGAGATTTAGTATTTTCTGGATTTTGAATAGTGCAGCAACTTTGGAAATTTGTAGGAAAATAATTACAGCTCAAAAAATTCTGAAAATTTGTGTGTAGCTTCTGTACATGTTCTATTATGGTTTAAAATATGAAACTTGAAATTTGAATAAATTTTTAATGTTCAAAAATTTAGTCAATTAATTGATAAATGCAATTTTCATAATTTTTGTAGGCCACTGTATAACTCCAAAAATTATGAAATTTATTTTGGTACACTAATTTGTCATGAGGAAGCTTGCATAAAATTTTGAGCTTAATTGAAAAAAGTTGATTTTATACCTAATTTAGGCTTAATTATTTAATTAATTATTCACTTAGTTAATGCTTAATCATTTAAGGTTTGTTTGACTTTGGATTTTAATGTTGACCTTGGGTCAGTAACTTATGATGATCCTTGGTTCCTTAATTAGTTATTTGAACTCATACCTAACTTATAATTAGTAAATTTTAATTACATTTCATGTGATAACAAAGGTCATTAGTAAGTTAACTTGTCAAAACCCTAGATGTTAGTGTTAATTGGTTTTGATTTACAACTGTATCATGAAGAAAAATTGTATTCAAGGTGTTATTACATTTCATGCACTATGAAAGCATCATGTTTACATTATCATAATGTTGAAGCATATGTTATTATTTTGTGTAGAATCCGAGAGTGAACCGATTCTAGTTGAGCAAGTTGTGGAAGAATCCCCGGTCGTCTCAGGATTTGATATTTGTGGTACTGATCTGAAACCCGAGATCGTCAACGAAGGCAAGCCCCGGTTTATGCATTAAACCATTACCTTGTTTACTTTGAAAAGTTTATCACCTATGTTACCTATTGCATTAAGTTGATTTATTCAAATGTTACCTACTTGATGCATTGCCTACCTTATCAATTGTTTACCATCCTTGAAGATGATTTCATTTACAAAGGCGTAGAATTGCTTAGTATGCTTTATGGTAGGCTTTCAAAGTAAAAGTTTCGATACAATCAAAGATGACATACTGGCCAAAGAAAGAAAGAAGATAGAATGAACTAGAGACTAGTTGGGTGACTTATCTTGAATGTTGGGTAATGTTGCCGACTATGTCGCTTAAAGGCCACTCATTGTGAATCTTTTGAACGAGACACTTTGTAGTACTAGTCACATACTCCGGTAAGCCTACTTCAGCTAATCCGATACTAAGACGAATGCCCACGCACTGGGAGTGGAGAGATGGCGGGAGTAGCGTGTACCCTCATGGCTGGAATGTGGCTGGATTTGAGGTGTGCTGTGCTCTCGGGTGGCGTGGAGATGGCTTAGTATGGGAGGATCCGGTAGCGAGGTTGATATATGCAAGATTAAGTTCTACATATATCGTGTGATAAGGAATCCCCAGCTGGGACTTGAATCAATTCAAATTGCCGGTGCTCCGCGGATATGGAGACTCGATCCATTACAGAAGCAATGCAGGACTGGTGAATTACTAAAACATGAGAAAAAGAATGGAATGAGAAGGATTGGAATATGGCATATGAACACTTAGTTTGAGATAATGAACTAAAGTATTTAGGGGTAAAACTCAAAAATAGGATCAAGAATAGTAAGCTTTTGGCAAAGAACTTTTGAATCTTGCTACATCCTTACCTTGACCCAACACCTGCATCTCTAAAGTCCTTCACCCCCTTTTACGTCGGGTCAGTCTTGTTGAGTATTTTTGTACTCAGGGTTTGTTAACCCTTGTTGCAGGTGAGTCGCATGCGCAGGCTTGTTTTGGTCCCTGCTGCATGTCAGTGTTTGAAGTCGATGACGATGAGGAATGATGAATGGCCTTTGGACAAGGCACTAGTTTGTGTGAAATAAATAATGTCAATATAATATTATCCCGCTACTATGGTTGTATGACACTTATGGTTTTGTAAGTTTGAAACAACTGGTTTGTAATATTAAAACTTAAGTCTTCCGCTTTATAATCTCTGGTATGTATATTGAAAACTGTTGTAATCTGCAATGTCTGTGATTGGGATCCTGTTTGGAAAAGATTCGTGGATGATTCGGGATTCCCGAGGACACCCAACAGACCTGTTAAGTTGTTGGGAACTTGTGTACGCTATCAGAGGTCTGTTGAGACATCGATAGGTGCACGTGGGCCTGATTTCTTAGGAGGTTCTGCCACATAGACCTTCATCGCCTCAAGTCACTGCGAGCAGTTCCGTTGCCTGCGCCTCCGTCGCCTCGCCCACCCGGTCTTGACACTCACGGCGGGCGGACTCCAACTCACGCTCGAGCTCGGTGACCCACCGTGACATTGCGGCCTCCCGAGCGTGTTCCTCCTGGAGGAAACGGGACTTGCGACTCAACATCTCCTCCAAGCCCTACAAAGCAAGAGGCGAGCATGCTGAGACAACCAGTGGAAGACCAAGAAGCCAAGGACGAACACAGAACACTTACCTCTACAACCCGGGGCAGGTCAACTATGACCACCTGATGGACGACCTTGACCCGCTCTAGGGCCTCCTATAGCTTCACCCTGGTTTGGGCGAGATCGAACTCCATGGCAAGTCCTCCCCCCTAAGAACGTCCCAGAGTTGCACCTCCTGCTCATCCCCAAGGATGAACCGAACCTTCTGCAGGTCGCCAGGGTAGGGCCACACCAGGTCGGTGGTCGCCCCTGACCCGCTGGAAGGCCCAACCGACGACTGAACCACCGCTAGCTCCTACGATGGCAGGATGGTCGGCGGCTCCACCCTGGTGCCCACCTCGCCAAGGCAGGGGATCTCTACCTCCTCGACCTTGCTGCCTGTCGGCGGTTGTTTCACCTCTGGCCTAGCCGCGTCGCCTCCTGACGCCGATAGCTCTAACCAGGAGGGCGAGCCGTGCGTCCCTATGCCGGGCGAGGCAGGGAGCCCAGTCTCCTTCCTCTCTTCCACCATGACTGATGGGGGAGGGGTCGCAAGGGTCACCTCCGACCCAACCCTCGTTGTCGGCGCCGAGATCGCCACCATCACCTCTGCTACCGCCGCCGCCATACTTGCGACCGGCAGGGAAGGCACCACCGTTGGAGGGGAAGGACACACCGCCACCACCCTGCTCTTGCCGCCGCTCATCGTGACGCACTGCATGGTGGGCCTCCACTCCTCCCGCACGGGAGGCAGGGCGATGCTCAACCCCGTCAGTATCTAGCCACTATAGAAAAAATACAGGTCAGTCGCACCCCAAAGACTCAACATTGAGATAAAAAAAGTAATAGAAAAGGCATACCAGGACGCAAGCGGTAGGGCTCTGAAACCCTAACCCACTGGCAACGGGCCCACCGGACGAGGGCCGCTCGCAGGTCGCGAACCGTGCCCCCTCATTTCGACCGAGGGTGAGTCGACCAGGCCGCCTCCTGATTGGCCCGCGCATCGCCATGACCGCCGGCTCGAGGCGTGCCGACCGGAGCAGCTGGCGAGGCATCCCCCCATTGTGGGTCGCGCGCCAATGCCAGCCCCGATGATGCGCTGGGGCGAGCCCGCTCCTCCGACCGATCAGCCTACTCCGCCGTACTCGGAGCAAGTGGGGACAAGGCCGACGACGCCTCCGAAGGGCACGGCGACCGTGTCCGCTTTGCCTCCCACTCACCGAGGGCATCCGAGCTTGTGGTGCGGTTCCTTGGTGCGGGGACATCGCCACGCCTCTCTGCCTCCTACCCACCGCTGGCAGACGCGACCGCAGGCTCGCGACGCTCCACCGAAGTCGCGACGACGCTCCAGCCTCCACCATCCTCGGTGGAGCTCATGTCGTCCCTAACCTCCGTGGGGTCCTCCGACTCAAGCTCCGCCTAAACATCACTCCTACTTTCGCCTGCCCGGACCCACCGGGCAATCTCCATCTCCTTTCCATCCTTCCTCCGAGCCTTCTCAGCTCTCTTCTTCTTCTTGGCGTCCGCCATCTCCTTTAGGGTGGCTTGCCAAGCCACACCCTTTGGCCCCTTCGGAAGATGGGGCTGGGACTTGTAACGTTCAAGTCCCTATGAAATGGATGACTCAAAGTCAAGATTACAGGAGAGCAGGATCGAAAGGGATACGAAACAAGGAGACGAGAACATACCAGGTTGGACAGCTTTGAAGCGTGAAGAGGTCCGGGCTTTCCTTTAAGGGTCTCTTTGGCCCTCAGTTGCAACACCCGGTTGAGTCGGCTCCAGACTTTGTCCTTCGCCAACTCCTCCGGCGACGCATAGTCGGGGTCCGTTGGGCCGGTGTACATCCACATCGGCTGTGTCCTCTTCGCCAGCAGGGCAACCGACGACGGAAGAAGGTGTGGAACACCCGCAGCCCATCGAGGCCCTGCTGCACTAGCTTTTGGAGCTCCGCTCTAATGACCTCCAGCTTGTTCTACCGGCTGGAAGGGCCCCACGACCAGCTGTCTCGCTTCTCCGGCCTTCTACCGGTGAACGGCTAGAATGGCACCTTCGTCGGGTTCCTGATGTAGAACTACTCCCCATGCCACCCCCCGGTTGGAGTCGCAGGGGGAGTACGCGGGGTAGGCGCCCAACGCACTTGGCTTCTTCTACAGCGCGAAGCCCCCCACCGGCGCGATCCTGAGTGGCTTCCCCTCCGACAAGGCTCGCCCAGAGAAAATCCGCCGAAACAAGTCCACGTGCGACTCCATCCCGAGGAAGGCCTCACAGACGGTGACGAAGCCGATGATGTGCAACACCCCAGTCGGGTTGAGGTGTTGCAGCTCTAGGCCCCACTGATTAAGGAGCCCATGTAGGAACCAGTGCGCGGGGTATCCTAACCCATGCTCATGGAAGGCGAGGAAGGAGACAACCTCGCCGGCCTGAGGTCGCGGGAAATCCTCCCCCACAGGAGCCCTCCAGTGCGCCACCTCCTTTGGCGGCAGCACCCCCTTCTCGGTGAAGGTAGCCAGCACCGACTCGCTCACACAAGATGACCTCTAGCTCGACATTGCGCTCCAGATTCATGAATGGATCTATGAGTTTCTCCTCTCCCTCACTCTACCCTTTTTTCCTAGGAACCGTCGTGGCACACGAACGCTCCTGGCAAAAAGGAAGAAGGAGGAGAGGCGGCAGTTGGGGAATAGGTGAAGGAAC
Organism: Miscanthus lutarioriparius; assembly: GCA_904845875.1. NCBI lineage: Eukaryota > Viridiplantae > Streptophyta > Magnoliopsida > Poales > Poaceae > Miscanthus > Miscanthus lutarioriparius. The sequence continues at coordinate 27,246,283 of CAJGYO010000019.1, read as the reverse complement.
ATGACGAAAGCCCTCTCCCTTCCCCTATTTAAAGAGGAGGCGCAACAGTTGAGGAAAGGCAAAGGATTGGGGTGAGAAACCCTCTCCATTCCCCCCATTCAATGTAAATGGGATACAACGGGACGCGCCCTGACCGATGGGACGCACACTGCCCGACGAGATGGTGCCTAGTTAGGTGGGACATGGCATGGGTATGGCCCACCACTACCGCATGCTGGACATGGGAAACAAGGCGCAACTGCACGCAGGCGGCCCTCCGCCTTCCCAGGCAAGACTTGGAAGGGCCCAACAATGGGACCTCCGCCAAAGAGAGACCAACAGGCTTCCTGAGTCGATCAGACGGCTCAGGCGAACACCGAGGGATAGGTAAGGAGCAGAGGGACGCCCCATGTGGGCCACGCTGACTCTGTCATGAACGACGAACATGGAACTCTCAAAAGTCTGTCATATCCGATAAAAACCCCTCAAAAGCCTGTCACTCGAGTCAAACAAGGTAACTCTATCGATCCCTCTTACTTTATTTTTTCTCTGATGCATGATCATTCATTCATCCATTCGCATACACTCATTCACACATTCATTCATATAGTCATTCATTCATCCCATATATCCGAAGCATCGCATATGCGATTGATGCATCACAACGCTCCGTGTTGCGTCACGAAGCGGCAGTTGCCTCATTCAACATGAGCAACGACCGACTGGGGTTCGAAGGCCGACCCGCGAAGGGCTCGAGGCCACCTCATGTCAAACAGAGCCAGGGGAGAAAACACAGATGAGCCCCAGTGGCCCTCGCCCAGTCTGCTTTGAAGCAGACAGGGTCATCTCAACCTTCTCGTTCGATCCTAACCTCGAGCCATGCCCATAGAATCTCCATCAAGGGGAGGCCAGCGGGCCACCTAGGTCGGTCTCCGGAATGACCTGAGCATCTACCGGGATGTGGGTTAAGGAGCAGTGGAATGCCACATGAGGGCTATGCTGACCCCGTCATGAACGACGGACCCGGATTCCACTCGAACGTACCCGTTAGCGAGCTCACCGAGTGCATCACTTGAGCCATTGAGGCAAGCGACGTTAGCTCAGCCCCTCCGGTTGTGGAAACCGTGGATGGGGTAATGCACGAAACTCAACTAACCCCTACCGAGCCCCATGAGGCTCAGGGGCTCAGGACACCCGATCCCTCGGCGCACCGAACGTCTGGATCCACGACTCCGACTCACCCGATCCCTCGGCATGTCCGACACCTAGATCCACGACTCCGATTCCCCCGATCCCTCGGTGCGCCCAACGTATAGATCCACGATTCAGACTCACCCGATCCCTCGGCTTGTCCGACGCCTAGATCCACGACTCCGATTCACCCGATCCCTCGGCTGCGCTCGACACCTGGATCCGTGAGTCTGTCTCGTTCGATCCCTTGGCATGCCCGATGCCTTGGTTAGCGACTCCGACTTGCCCGATCCCTGGATCCGCGACTCTGACTCGCCCGAACCCTCAGCGCGCCCGACACCCTGGTTGACGACTCCATCTCGCCCAGTCCCTTGGCCACGACTAGATGCCTAGGACCGCGCTCTTGGAAACGATGGGTCAGAAACCAGAAAGAGGAAGCTACGGCCACCAAGGTGCACACACACGCCCGCTGAAAAAACCCCTAGGCGATTCTGCCTGAATCGTCCGGGAGCTCAGGGGCTACACCTGCAGGTGTGCTCGCGCGCACCCACTGTCGAAATGAAAAATTCCTCCGCTGGCAACACGAAACCCCCCTGGACGATTCTACCCGAATCACCCGGGGGCTCGGGGGCGACACCCGCGGGTGCGCTCGCGCGCACCCGCCGTCAAAACAAAAATCCCCTAGATAATTCTACCCGAATCGCCCGGGGGCTCGGGGGCTCCTGTCGGGTTCATAAACTCGGGGTCCCTCATGGACCTGCTTCCCAGCAAAAGCTTGGCCCAGCAGACGACGTTGCGAACGACACGTAGCTCCTGGGCCGGCCCAAAAAAACTAACGACGGGCCAGGGGCGATCCAGTCTCCGACCGGAAGGCCTGGTCAAAGAGGAACGGCGCTCGCTTCCGACTCCGACCCGCCTCTTCGACTGGAAGGCCTAGCCAGCTCGTCTTCGACTCCGACGCTCGCTTCTGACTCTGGCCCGCCTCTCCGATTGGAAGGCCTAGCCAAGGAGGATCGACGCTCACCTCCGACTCTGGCCCGCCTCTCCGACTAGAAGGCCTGGCCAGCTCGCCTCCGACTCTGGCCCGCCTCTCCGACTCGAAGGCCTAGCCAGCTCGCCTCCGACTCCGGCGCTTGCTTCCGACTCTGGCCCATCTCTCTGACCGAAAGGCCTGGCCAAGGAGGAACGACGCTCGCTTCCGACTCCGACTCGTCTCTCCAACCGGGAGTATATCGAACCTCTGCTTACAGCTCTTCTTTGACTAGGAGGCCGGAGCTAACTGAGGAACGACCGACCGGGGACGCCCGCTCGGTGAAGACCCAGAAAACGGACAGAGCAAGTAAGGCAGGGCGCTCCGGTCAACCGCAATATCAAGGGCCGTACCCTGCACACCTGTAGGACAGTACTGTCAGGCCGTGTCAGAAGGATGCACCGCAACCTTCCAGACATGTCAGAACACGAACAATGTTATGGGCGCCGATATTTATCCTACAGTATGGTAGACGCCGATATCTGTCATACCAGAAGAAAACGGTGGAACTAACCACATGCATCCAAACACCAACAGTGTTATGGGCGTCGATAAACCGCCTTGTACCCAACGGCGTGGGCAACAAGACTAGGTAGCACACACACTCTTTCTTTTGTAAAAGACGTCCCCTTCATCTATAAAAGGGATGTGCTCTCTCCTAAAAAGAGACGGACGATTGGACCACCAGGATCGATTCACGAACAAGTCAAACGACCATCAACGATTCCAACGAACAACAGACGTTCGAACACTTAGCGCACGTCGGAGCTCCCGTCGCTCTCGGCTCTTCGGTCCAGAGTCCGACCGGACCTCTGATATCCCCATCTTTCTCCCTCTCGTTTGTAACCCCATAGCAAACTTCGAGCACCTAGACTCAGGAATAAAGTCACCGACCGACTCAAACTGTACGTAGAGCACGTTGCCTGAACCAGTATAAACCCTGTGTCATTGAATGTTAGGCCACATCCGATCACAACGTACAGCAAAACTACAAATATTTACATGTTGGTCACTTTCTGCACCGACAGATTGTCTGTGAACAACAACTCTACCCTCACTGTTCTACAGCCAGGTCAGACCATGCCACTCTATTTTTCCTGATTTTGCTTTGAGCTTGGTCACCGTAGTTTGTATGAAAATGAATTGAGATATGATTAGTTCTAGCAACGTATGTGGATGCATCCACGCCTAGAAAAAGAGTGTTCCTCGGATTTCGATGTGTATGTATGGAGGGGATTCATTTTTCCTTGAGCCCTTCATGTTCATGTGATGTTCATACTAGATAGTACTGATTTTAAAATTTTAAATGGTCTTCCAGTAAGTTTATTTTAAAAATATTTTTTTATATTTTTTCTGATTTGATGATTACTACTAATGTTTATTATTTTTCCTGATTTTTTTGTTGATTTTTTCTGAGTTTTTTTATCGGTTTCCAACAAGTAGCAACCACTTCGTACATGGGTGAAAACAGCCGCAGTAGTCTGGTGGCATAGTCCTATTTGCTAGGCATTTCTGGAAGCACTAGCGCACCAGGCAGCAGTAGAGTCACTGTTCTATGAATTTAGATCAGTCACTGTTTTTAGCTAAGAATTTCAGTTAGTCATACCCACGTCGATGATATTGAGTTGGAGCTGTCCACTTTCTGCAAAATAGAGCCACATTATCAGCCCCGTTCGCTGGGAGGAATTTGGAGGAATCTGAATGAATTTGGAGGAATTTGTGAGAGGAAAACACTGTTCCGGCTGAAAAAAAAAAGAAACAGATCAAGCCGAATTTAAGGACACGCGAACGGGACCATCATCTCAAGGTATTTGCTTGTTACTGAAGTTGGTTAGGTTAAGACCAATGCTTTGTGAGCTTTATAGTTATAATGCACATCACCTTTTATATCGAAACGTTTTGAAATTTGTGTCTCTGTTTTGTTAGTAACTGGATTTTTTCTCTTTTTGTACTTCTGGGATCGAAGGTAGTGCTTCTGCTAACAGAAGGCATTGGACTTTTGCTGGCTAATTTTACTTGTTCTGCCACTGTTCGCCACAAGGAAAAAGCATTTTGACCAAAGAGAGAGACCACGCCCACGCGAGCGAGCGAGAAAGAGAGGAGAGAAAGAGCGTGCAACAAGATGTAGTCCGCGCTGCGCTCGGCCACTCGGCGCGCGGTGGGCATCAGCAGCCGCCGCGGCGTCGCCACCACCACCACCAAGGCCGCCACCGCCACCGCCAGGGAGCCCGAGAGGGATTGGCTGGCCGAGAGCGAGAAGGCGTGGGTGGCAGCGCTGGTCCAGCGGAAGGTGTGCGCCCAGATGCTGGCGGAGGAGGAGAGGCGCATCATGCGCGAGCGCGACCACCTACGCGCCGCGGTGGTGGAGGAGTGGCCCGCCCGCCACCGCCTGTTGATCCCCTTGTGGGCTGACTACTCCTTGGCTGCTCTAGAAGGGTGGGTCGTGAGCGCCAAGTTGGCGATCCTGCTATTTGGTCGTTGAAAGAGAGGGTCTTGTCAAGGCGGGTGAGATCGATCGGGATGCTAGTTGAGAATTAATCTTGGGGGTTCATGATCTTTCAGTCTAGCAGCCTGTTCGCTTGGTCGTAAACGATCGTAAATTTCTAGTCAGAACAGTATTTTTCTCTCACACCAAATCAGCCAGCAGTAATAATCCACGATCGTATACGATCGTTTCAGCCCTAGCCGAACAGGCTGTAGGTTTTTCTAGTTCTTAGTATCGGGTTAAGTATGTGCCATGTAAGCCTCTTATCTAGTTATCTTAGTGATTTGGGATGCGCTGCTACCGTTTTGTTAATCGTTGAAGGAATTGATGAATGATGAGTAAGAAAATCGAGCCAAAGTCTGATCCTTTACTTTTTCACGCACACGAGGTGTTTGATGAAATGTACGGTGTTTTTTTCTTCCTGGACTCCTAGCGTATAAGTTGTAGTATCTGTACTCTATATAATATACTCACACCACCGTATACGTACACCTCTAGAAGCTAAAACCTATACACCTCAAATGTCTTTCTGGAGATCATCGAAGCCACATGAGCCTCGTAGACGACAGACATGTCGTAGTTCTATTGTAGCACCACGCGATTGTCCAGAACTTATACAAAACAAATATGGGAAAATACCCCATGCGACACCAGACTCGCCACTGCGAGTACTACCACTGAGCCACTGGCTCGTTCGCGGTTCGTGCGTATTTGCCCACTTGCTTGTTGCATGTCAGCGTCTTTCCCCTTGTTCTGTTCGTGCAGCCGAGGCGTTCGGTGAAATGCCTGCTACATGGTCTCTAGTTTCTGCCATGCGCATGATGTGTTCGGCGGAATGCCTGTGACTTGTTAGCTTGCTCTACTTGTTTCCTTTATGCATACGAATTGTTCGATGAAATGCTTCTGGTGTTAAGCTTGCTCACTGTCACTCTCTTGCTGTGATGGAAACCTCAGGCCCTTATCAGTCATGTTCCTGGAAGGAAACGAAAATGTGGAATAGAAACGGGAACTTAGAGCGATATTTTGTGACGTGGGAACGTGGACGTTTCGTTTTCCGGCTGCCAAACTCTGGCCTAAGAAGTTTTGAGCACGGCTACATGGCTATGCTGGGGCATGATCGCCTGGTTGTATGGACGGCCAGCGATATTGCAGTCACATTTTATTATGCTTCTTCTCGAGATCCAAGATGGCTAGGCGCCTAGGCGTGTCTTCAGTAGCGGCAGAGAAGCACTGGAACACTGTTTACACCAAAGTTTCCACGAAACAAGTTGTCCAAGGCCATGTTTAATTCCCCAAATTTCTGAAGTTGGCACTATGCAAAAAGAAGATTTCGTGTCACATCAAATTTACGGTACATGCATGGAGTACTAAATGTTGACGAAATCAAAAATTAATTGCACAGTTTAGTTGTACTTTGCGAGACGAACGTTTTGAGCCTAATTAGTCAACGATTGGACAATTATTACCGAATATAAACGAATGCTACGGTGCGCTACTGTGCCGCTACAGTGCCCTGGGTTTCCGGCGGCGCCGAATCCGGCCGGAACTAAACGCGGCCCAAGTGATCACTACTACTACACCCTCAAGGCAGTGCGGCCATCCCTTGCCATCCGTCCGTACACGATGCTACGGCATGGCAGCGCACCGCTCGACTGCGACGAGTTTGACACCGTTCTTGAAGTTGAGCACGATCCCGAACTGGAGCTCGGGCGGCGACTCCATCCGTGGCGACTGCCGGAAGAGGAAACGCTGGTAAAGGTGCACCATGGACAGCTTCACCTCCTGCAGGGCGAACCGCTGCCCCACGCACGCCCGCGGGCCGATGCCGAAGGGGATGTGTGCGCACGGGTGCCGCCCGCGCTGCTCCTCGCTCGCCAGGTCGAACCGCTCCGGCCGGAACGCGCCGGGGTCCGGAAAGTTGGCGGCGTCGCGGGACAGCACGCCCGGCGCCATCCACAGCCACGTGCCCTGGCCGCGGTGAACCATGCGTCAACAGGACGAACACCATGCCAATGCCAATGCCCAACGCCTGGTGGTGAGATGTGTTAGTCTGTACCTTTGGGAGCGTGCGGCCTCCAAGCTCGGTTTGTCGAGACGTCACCCTGGCGATCAGTGGCGACACTGTGTAGAATCTCATGGCCTCCTTTATGACCTGCAAAGATGCAAATGGAAGCTTAAGTTCGCGCCCGTCGTCCTACTCCTACACGTGACGCTGCGTTGTCATGTCACATGCCTGATCAAGGTAGGGGAACCGGTGCTGCAGGTCGTCGGCGGTCGGCACGGCGCCGCGCGGCCCGAAGCCGTCCACCTCCGCCAGCAGCCTGGCCTCGACCTCCGGGTGGCCGGCGACGAGGTACACTGCGGACGAGAGCGTGAACGCCGTGGTGGCCGACCCGGCGAGGAGGTGCTCGTAGGTGAGCGCGCTGACGTGGTCCGGCGTGAGCAGCTCCCGCAGCGCCGCGCTGCGGTCCCGGGCGTCGAGCACCGCTGACAGGAAGTCCTTCCTCCCTTCGCCGTGGTGGCCGCTGCGCCCGCGCGCCCGCGCCGCCACAATCTCGTCCACCCGCGCGCGGAGCCGCGCGTTGGTCCGCGCGACCCTCCAGTCGGCCGTCCCCGGGAGGCCGGGACACGGCTCAGCAGCCGCCGCACCGGGCCCTGCAGCGCGGGCGCGACGAGGCCGAGCACGACGGAGAGCGGCGCGGACAGGTCCATCTTCAGGGAGGTCGTGGAGTGGACGTGCTCCCTGATGAACTCCGCGGCCTCGCCGCTGGAACCGCTCGCCGTGAGGCCGAAATCCACGCCGAACGCCGCCTGACCGATGATGTCTGTGGCCAGCTTGAGCGAGAGGTCGGAGAAGTCGACGTCGCGGTTCAGCTGGACCCCCGCCGCCGGTATGGCGTCCGCGGCGCGCTCGATGCAGTGCTGCATGGTGGGGACGAGGCCGGCGAGGTGCGATGGCTGGTACAGCGAGATGATCGTGTTCCTCATCGCCGACCACCGTTCATCCCTGATGAGATCGCAATGCTATAGTATTGATTTGATGATACAGATGTGGGGCACGTGCTCATGGCTCCAAATGCGTCACGGTGGAGAGACGAAGACGAACTAACAGTCACCTGGTGAAGAAGAGCCCCTTCTGGTGGAGAGGGGAGCCGGCGATCGGCGCCGGCAAGCTCCTGTTGGGGATGAGCTTGAACTGCCTGACGCCAACCTCCCTGCAGAGCTCCGGGTCAGCGACGATCACCAGAGGCTGCCTCCCCAAATGGAACCTGCAGCCATGGATAAATAAACCTCATTCGCCCACGAATGCTACTTCCAAACAGATGAAAACAAACTGAAATCTAGGAGAAGTGCTAAAAAAAGCACTCGATTTTGCAAGATGAAGCAGACGAATCGTTGTGGCCTTTTACCACCTGAAGACCGGGCCATATTTCTTGGCGAGGAGGCCGAAGACGTCAGGCCCGTGGCGGGCGAGCAGCGGAAGGTGCCCCACGAAGGGCAACGCCGGCGGCCCCGGCACGCCCCTGACCGCCCAGTGTGGCGCGTAGAAGTAGAGCAGGAAGAAGACGCCGACGGCGCAGGACGCCAGCGTGGTGACGTACGGCAACCATGCTTTCGTTCCTGCGGCGCCTGCCATCTCCATTGATCCCAGCTTCTTCCTAGGGGCTGTGCTCTTTCTCTCCTGCGAATCCGCAAGATTCACAGCTTGTCCCCTGGGATTGCAGGATGTTTGAAGGGCTCCTTCGTTGCCCTTGATAGTGCTGCTACGTTTGCACTAAACAAAGACATGATGAGTGGAACCCGGTGTGTCGAGCACATTCCTCCAAGCAGGGAAAGGGTAAGGCACAAAAGTTCTTTTTTTCAAGTTGTCAAAGAAAAATAATCACAGAAACTGGTCAAGCCAAGAATTATGGCATCGACATCTGCTTTTGAAAGAACATATTACACATAAATTTCAGAATCTATTCTATTGGAACAAGTCATCTAAACCACGGTAGTGCTGAAAATGCATCTAACCCTATCATAGGTTTTCGTGAATTAATGATAATGCAAATAGAGAACTAACAAGATTAATAAAGTATTTCAATTAATGATTCGTCTTATAAAAAAAACTTCCAGGGATGAACGCTGCGGCCGGCAACGATTGACAAGAATAAAGTTTGATCTTTTTATCATTCATTTCATCTTCTATGGACTTTAGGAATGTCGTATAATTAAGAAAGCCATTGCTAAGTGATTTGCAGGTGTCCATGCACTCAAAGAAGTCTAATAAAATTATAGACACCATAGAATTTACTTCGAGCCACACCCCTTAGGGCCTGTTCGGCAGGACTTATTGCTGTTGCGGCTGATTTGTATGGCTAATTTGTTGTGAGAGAAAAACATTGTTCTCATAGCTAAAAAGTAGGACTGATTCTGACCGATAAGCTCAAGCGAACATAGCCTTAGTATGCTAATTGCTTCGGGGCTAGAAATTCTGACGGAATTTCCGAACTAAGAGTTGAGGTTGAATTGATTCTTCCTAAACGAAAAATCCAATGTAGACCAGAATTTTCTATCAGCCTGTTCGTTGGTTGGTTTCTAGGCTGATAAGTTCGGCTGGTGCTGATTTGTTGTGAGAGGAAAACACTGTTTGCTAGCTGATAAGCTTTGGCTGAAACCAATAAGCGAACAGGCTATATAATTGTCGCGTTTCATGTGTAGTGTGTGTTGTTCCTATATGCTAATCTTCTTAAGGTCGGAAATTTCCATGTGAACTGGAATTTTTAGTTATCGTCTCACCACCAGCAATAATGACTAGGTGAGAGAGTGAGGATATGTATACCCCTCTCCTTTCTATGCTCGTTACTCTCTTACCAACCACGTGACAATAGCCACTTCTCTCGCTTTCTCAACTTCTCTGCTCACTCTTTCTTTGGATTTGAGATTCTTGTGAGTGTGGTTTGAGTTCAGTTGAGCAATTAGAGCATGTTTGGTCGAGCTCCACTCTTATTCTTAAATACAACTCTCTGATTCTTTGATGGAGTGATGTTGGTGGGGACGGGATGGGGAGCAAGTGTGAATGAATCTGGAGTGATTCAGGTGGAGATTGAATAAAAAGCAATTTGGAGTGAGTTTTTTTAACTCTTAGCTTAGTGTAAATGAAGAAGTTATTCTTATTTGATCCTCACCAGAATCCGTGACATTTTTCTACTTGGCTAAGGAGGAATAATTCTCATATAGTGCTCTAGGAAGGTTTGTACCACCCGTATAATTATAATGAAACTGTGAGACTTAGATCTTTGGCTTTAGATATCTGTGATGAACACAGGTGTTGCACTGTAAAATGAATTTAATCGATTTCAAGGAATCATGTCAAGATCACTATTTATCCTTCACTCGACACGTGTTCGTGTTCTATCCGGTTCTCATGCGAAGACCAAATATATGTGTCTGCGTCCGATACGAAGTCTTCAAAGTTTACGCGTTCGCATCCTACCCAATTCCAATACGAACACAAAAAAAACTACGTGTCCACGTCCACTAAAAAGTCCTTATAGCTCACAAGTTCACGTCCAATTACTAAGGTTCACTAAAAAAAATTAACCCCCATGCAACGCACGAGCATTTATCTAGGCAATAACACAAACTATTACTCGAGTTGAGAAGCTAGATGAGAATGATAATTGAGAAGGCATGTCCGTAGAGAAAAAAAAGTTAAATTAACAAATAAGAAGTACTTATTAGTTGACAGGTGGCAGCTTCAAGGGACTTGTCGTGGCTAGCGCCGCATCGTCCCATCAGTAATGACGATGTCGCTCCGCTAAGTGATGGTCGATGCCAATCTCAGGTGTATTGGTTTGTCAAGTGGAAGGCGAGTAGGCATGGTGGACTTTATAGAATCGGAACATTGTAATGGAGACACGTAGGTAATCGGTGAATGCTTGCATGGTAATTCTTGTGGGCTGCGTCAAGAAACTAAAAAAAAAAGCAACACTACCTTAGGGTTATTGGGTTTAAATTAATTTGGTTTAGTGACTAATTACTGATAGAGATAGAGATACAGATATTAATAAAAAAATAATATAAGTACAAATATGATTTTAAAAAGTTCACAACTTTCTGTGGTGAAGATCAACTTAAATACAATCCATTTTATTTTATTGCACTTAGAAAGGAAAATGAAAAAAATACAATTGCTAATGTAGAGAAGAGGCAAGAAACAAAATCGTTACACACGTGAGTGCATAGGAGAATATAGCGGGCATTAAATTTCAATTGATTTACTACCATGGGATTTTATTGCAGGATATCCGATGTCTCTGATTCTTCGATCTACTAGATAATGCTCGTGTGTTGCACCGGGATCATAGAATTTTTATTGACACCTACAACAACGGATTTGCAGAAAATAATAAAAATCGTATCGGACGCAGACACGTGGTTCTGTTGTTCATATCGGAACTAGGTAGGACGCAGATGCGTAAGCTCCAATTGGAGGAGGGTTTGTATTGGACGTGGATGCATGTGCAGGCTGGTAGATGACGACGTTATAATCTTTTTATGTGTATATCTATACCTATTATTAAAAAGACAAAATTTCTCTTCACCTATTTTTTGTTCGGCCCTCTCTAACTAACTCTACGAAGGAAACTGTCTAGATGTCTTGTGTTATATATGACATATGCACATAGATAATAGGGGTAATTTCTTATTTGGCCCTGGTTTAAAGTTGTCTTTTTTCCTTGGCCCTGAAACAAAATTTCTTACCTATTTGGTCTCACTCGAAGTTTTGTTTTCCAATCTGGTCTTACCGTCATCTCCCGCCTCTAACACCGTTAAGTGGCACATGAAATGACCAAACTGCTCCTGAAACATTATGAGAAACCAAAGGTCACTCAGACAGCATAACAACGTAATTTTGAGTAATTTGAATCCAATTTTCATAACAAAAAAATTTGTGTTATGAAAATTGAATTCAAAGTGCTCAAAATTATGTTGTTATGCCGTTTGGGTGACTTTTGGTTTCTCATAATATCTCGGGGGCAGTTTGGTCTTTTCATGTGCCACTTAACAGTGTTAGAGGCGGGAGATGACGGTAAGGCCAGATTAGAAAGCGAAACTTCGAGTGAGGCCAAATAGGTAAGAAATTTTGTTTCAGGGTCAAAGAATAAAGATAACTTTAAACCAGGGCCAAATAAGAAATTTTCTCTAGATAATAAGGTAATATGGATACCTACGAATACTAATCCAAATAGATCCCTTCGATCCTAAACAATCTGAATAGGAATCCTACTTCAAATCAATGTTTTCGTAAACGGTAAACGGTCTTTACACGATCACCCTTCGTTTAGCGTTTAGGCTGTTTACACGGTATTTAAACGGAGTTAAACGGTCTAAACGGTTTTGTACTTTAAAAAATACATATAATTATATATGTGCATGTAAAAAATCAAGTATTCTAGCATTTATATATATTTATGCATGTGAAAAGTACCAAATAAAGATATTTATGCATGTAACATATCAAGTGTACATATTTATAAATATAATAAACTTAAGTATACAAATTTATCCATACAAAACTGAACTAGATTTACCTCGTGTTCGCCTAAATGGCTGTTTAAACAGCTGTTTAGCCTGTTTAATATTGTTTATCTCCGTTCCGTTTAGGCCGTTTTTTCCTGTTTTTTGACCGTTTAAACGGTCAACTGTTTAATTTCCGTTTACCCCCTAAACAAAACAGTTTACCACCGTTTACCATTTACTGACCATTTAAACGGCCGTTTAATCCGTTTAGACGAACACTGCTTCAAATAGAAAAGGATAAAAATAGAAATGAGTCAAAGCTTATATCATAATATGAAACCACGATGAGTTTTGGATTTTGGGCCTTTTTATTTTCTTTTCTTGTTTTCTTATTAGCGTGAAAAGTTTCTTTGTATTTACCTTTTTTTTGTCTGCTTTACGGTATGCGATTGGCTTCCTTTTTTTTCACGGTCCTCTTTTTTCACGTCCGATTGCATCTGTCCTTAACTTCTTATTGAATTTTGCCATCCTTTTTTCATTTTTATCATATAAATAACAATGCGCCTCACCAACAACAAGGTTGTAGGCACGGCTTGATTATGTGGCTGAATCTTGAGTTAAATCTGTGTATCCTCGTGATAAAAGGTAGAGCATGATTTTAGAAAAAAAAATATATGAAACTAGTTATATATTTTTTTGAGTTAAAATAAATTTTCTAATATTGAATCAGGTATTTGTATTTTTAAAATTCATATTTATTCTAGAAAAAAAGTATTTGGATAATATTTAAAAAAATATATTTGTGAAATTCTTTTTATAAAGTCTAATTGACTTTTTTGAACTACCGCAAAAGTTCAACCTGATGCCATATCTGACAAAATCAATTTCAAAATTGGAGTTACAAAATATACAAATCTAATTTTTATAATTAATAGAGTAAACTAAACTCACGCAAAAGATATCAGTTAGACCGTTTTCTTTCAAAATCCACATTCAGATATGCCCCAAAATCCACATTAAGATAGGCCCCCATTAAATTCTTTTCAATCCATGGACAAGGCCAGCTCCCGGCCTCCCGGGCAGGAACAAGATCCTCTAACTTCGACTTGGATGACTGCCGGGTGCAGTCGATGAAGGATCGTCGTTCCTTCACAATCGGACGTCCGCGCATCTGGCTAGCACTTACGGGTGCGTTCACAGCCTCCAGTCCGGTCCGGCCCAACTACAGCCCACGCTGTCGACAGCTCGTCGAGTTGCGGCCGCATCCGCAAGTTCCCTCGAAGAGAACCTAGGCGCCGCGCTGCTGCTCACCGCCGTTTGCCGCGCCGCCGCTCGCTGCCGTGTGCCGCGCCATGCTTCGCCTTTGAATGCTCGACTTGGTCTGCTCCGTGTGCCGGCGAAGTTAGCGAGCAGCAGGCCGTGGGCTCACGGCAAGTAGATCATGCCTACACGAGAGCTAGGCTTGCTTGCGAGCATGAACGGGTTTCTTGCATGGATGCGCCATGGATATTCTTGACGTCCTTGCAGTTTCAGGCTGTCAAATGTTCAGAGTGTGTCCCATGCTATTCAGATGTTCAGAATGGTCTGTAAATAGCAGAGCTGATTGTTGGCAGTTCACTAGCAGAGTGGTTACATAAGATTGTGAGATTGTAAAGAGATATTGTGACTAAACATGTGAGAATGTGACCACTGAATTATCAAAATGAATGACTAGATGTACAAATTGTGTTTCAAATTATTAACTGTAATATTTCAAAGTGATAGACTGTTTCTCTGAACCATACATTGTTTTTCTGAACCTTTTATTTTGCAGGGGGCAATCAATGTTATTGCTGAATGCTAGTAGCATGGATATTTGGTGCGTTCTGAATATCTTTTTGCAAATTTGTATGAATGCCTTCTGCCTCCTGAAATTCAGAGAATTGTAAAGTTCATATGACCAGCAATAAGGTCATATACACCTACTGGATGACACAGAACACCAGAACATTGTGTGCATCTCTGAATTTGCAACAATCAGCAATTGAAAAAGCTCCTGTGACAGGAGCCATGTCTGCAGCTAGCCAAACTCAAGCTCCGCACTGGTATAAGGTGTGCAGGACGTGGGCGAGGTGGAAACGCTGCAGCCCAGCAGCGTCCAGGACGGCGACGGCGCTCAGCCAGGGACGGCGAAGGCGTGCCGCTCGGCATGAGAGCGGCGACGATGCGGCCCTCGGCAGGACCCGTGGGCTACGATGGGCCTTGCTTTTGTGCAGCCCATGTCACTTTTGCAGGGAATTGCAGAGCTATCGTCCGATCCGCAGCTGACGGTCTTGATGCTTCGACTGCACTCTGTTGTCATCGAGGGTGAAGTTAGAGGATCTGGTTCCCCCGGGCAAGCCCGGCCCAAACTCGCGTTCAAATCAACTACTCGCACGGCAGTTTGGGCTGGGCAACTGCCAAGTGCCAACTGGACCAGAACTCCCTTCCTCCCACAAAAACTGCAATTCTAGACACTGTTCAATCAGATCAGATCAGGTGGGACCTACTTTCACCGTACGGCTGTGAGAAAAGCATCACCATTTCTCTCACGGATACGGAGTATCTCTCAGAGTCAGAGTTCTCTCGAACTCTCGATACCACAGGCCGCCGCACTATTCAAATCAAAGAGAAAAAAAATCGGCAAGTACTCAGTGCGGGGATGATGCTGGGAGCGGGGCTGCAGGCCTGTAAGTACTCAATGCGGGGACGAAGGAGCCAGGCAGATATTTTCGAGGGTATTTTTGTAATTTCTCACACACCATTGGTTTATATGCCTAGCCCTGTAATTGCATTTTTTAGGGTGTACTCAACGAGACGAACTCATCGCAGCACCGGGCCTGCCGCCCTCCGCCGGATGGAGCGCCCAGCCGTGACGGTCAAGCAGGAGGAGGACGACGAAGTGGTGGTGGTGGTGTTGGACGCCGACGGCGATGTTGGCGGGCACTGGCCGGCGGGAGCCGGCGCGGCGTCGACGGGGTCCGCGGTTCCGCCGTTCCTGGCGAAGACGTTCGAGCTCGTGGAGGACCCGGCGACGGACGGCGTGATCTCGTGGGGCACGGCTCGGAAACAGCTTCGTGGTGTGGGATCCACACGCTTTCGCGGCGGGGCACCTTCCGCGCCGCTTCAAGCACGGCAACCACTACCGGAAAAACGTCCTTTGCCGAGATCCTATATTTTTGCCGAGAGCAAAAACGCGAGCTCTCGGCAAAGAAAACGTTTGCCGAGAGCAGCTCTCGGCAAACATCGGCCGTCGGCAAAGTGACAGGATCGCCGTGGGCCTGCATCTCGGCAAACAACAGCTCTCGGCGAAGTGGGCGTTTTGCGAGAGCTGCGCTCGGCAAAAAATGCCCGTCGGCAAAAGCGGTCCTTTGCCGTAGGCGCGCTCTCGGCAAAATCAGGCTCTCGGCAAAACATTGCATGGGCCCATAGCCGTGACACCCTCGACGGCGTCACTTTTGCCGAGAGCCCCTCCGTCACGCTTCTCTCGGCAAAACTCTTTGTCGAGAGCCGCTCTTAACAAATATTTGCCGAGAGCCCCTCCTGAAACTCTCGGCAAATGTGGTTTCTATATTTCATGTGTATGTGTTTCTCTTCTCCTAACTCTTTCCAATTAAATTATTTTTCTTTCATATGCTCCAAAATTTTTCTCTATAGACATACTATAGGTTGTACTCAATATTAAAATTTTGTGTATTTTTGTAATTATTTGCTATATATAATTAATTAATTGCATTTCAAGGAGTTTTTTTAATCGATTAAAATTTGAACAGCGAATGATTTAAACACGGGAAAAAATTAAGTAGAAAATGATATTAATGCTATTTATGCATTATTGAGGGCAAATAACAACTTGTTGACGTTTTTTCACCTTTTATTTTACGAATCGAAGACCACGAACATATGTCGCCCAACGATTTAAAAATTCTTAAAAAAGGAAACGAAGTCGGAAAATTGTGATATTTGCAATGAAGTCATGGTATCACACTTGGAGGCTGTGGTAAAAAATTGAAAATGTTTCGCACAAGTGGTTGCGTATGATTCTTACAATCTGAGACATCTCCGAATAAGTTTCATAAAGTTGAGAAGGAGTCATTAGGATTTTCAAACAATATCACGGTCAAATTAGTTTTGGAGTTCCAAACTTTTTGTATAGCCATTAGAGAGCATAAGTTGTAACACGGCAAAAATTCGTATTTTTCGGGAGCCGTTTGCTGTTTATTAATTTTTTTTTTGATATTATTTGCCGAGAGCTTCAGGGGATTGCTCTCGGCAAAGGCTCTTTGTCGAGAGCAACTAGGCCCGCTCTCGGCGCAGATTTCTTTTTTTTACCTGGCCTGGATCAATTGTTTGCCGAGAGCTGGCTCTCGGCGAAGAGGTTTGCCGAGAGCTACTCTCAAAGAAATAATAATTTTATTTTTTATATTTTTTGTGCGCGTTAGCTAGTTAAAAATTTCGAACGAAATTTGAAAAAAATAACTTTCTGAGAGAGCCGAATCTGGGGCTCTCTCGGTAAAGGGGAAGGTTGCCGAAAGCCTCCCAGATCGGCTCTCGGCAAAGTGGCTTCACCACTTAAACGTTTATTGGCGCAGCCCATAAGCCCGCAAAGTGAACCGTTTGGCCGCAGCCCCCGCGCCGCCGCCCCCCAGCCCGCCCCATCCCGCCACGTCCCCAGCCCACGGCGCCGGCCGTCGACCCTTGACCCACGCCGCGGCCGCGGCGTCGTCTCTGCCTCCCCTGCACGCCAACGACGCAATCATTCGTCCCAGCCCATAAGCGGAGGAGCGAGGAGGAGGCGCCGTCCTCTCCCCAAGCAAAGGAGCGAGGAGGAGAGGCACCAACATCTTCAAGCGTGGCTGCAGAGAGGATATAGGTCTGATCCACGATTTTCTCTCTCGGTGAATGCTAACCTTGCTAAAATTTCTTTGAAATTCCCATCAAAATTCAAGTCCCACACCAAGTTCCTCGTCTCACACAGTGAGAGATATATGTCCAAAATTCCATTTGCTTTCTTTTGAAGTGTGAAAACGCGTTTCTAGAAATCATGTTGTGATAACCTTAACTTTAGGTCCACTACGCCTTTTGATCTGGATCTAGGTATCACACGGCTATCCTCTTGTACTACACAGTATATAGAAATCATGTTGCGCTTTCATTCTTGAATTAGCTCGATATGTCAATTCTTATCCTTTCTGAAACTACAGGGCGACACACAGAATATATGTTTGATAGTGCCAACAGCTTCTTTGTATTGCCTACCCCAACCCCTGAGTAGTTCCTTGTAATTTTTGTGTTATTTATTTCGGGACCAAAATAGTATAGCTGAAAACCATACTAATTCACTTACATACCCCACTCAACTGTGTATTCGTCATAGCTAGGTAGGAGTACACTGCTTTACATTCTGGCGCCCTATCATTTTCGTTTAGTTCTGTCTTTTTTTCTTTTACCGATGTGAATCGGAATGAATATGTTATATGAAGTGCAAGGTACGCATAGGGATCAATCCATGTAAATATTACATTACAAAATTTTCAAATGGTTCTTTATCCATGTAAATGGACAATAGTA
Organism: Miscanthus lutarioriparius; assembly: GCA_904845875.1. Classification (NCBI taxonomy): domain Eukaryota; kingdom Viridiplantae; phylum Streptophyta; class Magnoliopsida; order Poales; family Poaceae; genus Miscanthus; species Miscanthus lutarioriparius. The sequence continues at coordinate 27,228,500 of CAJGYO010000019.1, read as the reverse complement.
CCTTGCTATTTTGACCAATGGTTTGCAAACAAAGACATTAAGTAATTTGCAAGAGAAGTGATGTTCCACACTCAGGGCTGATGAGGAAAATTTTGATAAAAACAACCTCATAATTAATACGAGGAATAAATACTGTGCATCCTAAATCCATTTGTCACATTGTTTGCTATAGAAGGGCAAAGTGTCTCGAAAATTATTTGCTGGTTGAAATGATGAGAAGGCAAAATAGGATTAACAGGAATGTATTGCTTGTGAATTCAAACATGTCTTGTTCCACGAGAAGCGAACTTGATTGAAATGATGCACAAACATATTTGCCAATTCCCTTTGTGCCACCAGATATGGCGATGGAAATTGTGTAAGCTTTAAAGTCGAAGTCATACAATTTTCTAAGCTTGATAGTGTTTACGAATGCTTTGAAACGAAAAAATGATGGAACCGAATGAGATGGGAAAGATAAGTTTCTTATCGGTAGTAGTTGTAGTAGTTAGAGTAGTAGTAGTTGATAATTAAGTCGCATGTGGTTCCTTGATATATATGTGGTTGTCGGCTATCGTGTCGTGGTTTTCTTCGTGTTTGGAAACCTCACCGTTCGGGGATGTTGCCGAATTTTTGAGTTGACGTTATTTTGCTTCTTTCTTTCTTTTTGCAGGAGCCGAGTCGGAGTACCCGGTGTCCCTAGGTCTCGCTCAAGACCGCGTCGCCGCCATCTTCACCGACCCGCCACGGCCCCGCTTAGCCCGACTTCACCGCCACCTAAGGTATAAACACTCTTTCTTTGTCCCGGTCATGTATCTCCACGTAACCCAGTTAGGTGTCTCTGCTCGAAAGAGATATGGTTAGAAATATGCGAGATCTTTGCATATCAATAACAATATCTGCTTCAATTATCCACGTTTTTTTTGACAGCAGAGGATGCGCAGAGATGGTGTTAGTTTCCATGGTCTGCTCCGATCCGAGATAGTTTCGACAAGATTACCTTCCTGTTGTTCTCCGGATACACAATCTCCAGCCGGGGCGTGTATTTGGAGAACAAATGGAGGTGTCTTCTTAAAATTATGTTTTAGATAGGACCAGACCATGGGAACTAACACCATCTACGCATCCTCGGGTGGGATTAGGACCTATCCTTACCTATGCATGGTAGGAACGACATGTAGATGCAAGTCCTTGGTTATATTTATTACTTAGTGATATATATGTTAGAGGATGGATGACCGTGAGTGGATGTACTCGGTCACGCGAGCACCCGTGAGATTACCGGAGAATGGGTCGACAAGACCGAGGCTTTCATCAAGCAAGTATTTGACCAGGCTCCCGAAGCGCGTGCCGTTTTTTGTCCCTGCATCAACTATAAGAACAGAAAGAGGCAGACAAAGGAGGTGATGACTTCACATCTGGCTAGGCATGGATTTACGAAAAACTATACCCAGTGGACCCACCATGGTGAAGCCAATCGTGTGAGAGAGGAGGTGGTGAGACCACGTGTCGAGGATTACAATGCTTGATGCCGGGTAGCGGCTTGGTTAGATGACTTTCACGGCTAAGCACACTTCGCTAATGAGGCGTAGGTAGCGGGAGGAGGAGGAGCGGAGGCAAGCGCAAAGGCGTGACACGACATGTTGTGCGTGGCGGAAACCCCTTCATGGCCACACACACGATTTCAAAGCTTGATGGCATTTCACGCTTAATGGCCTTAAAGTCCCGGTTCAACCTCGGTCGAGAGAACTTTGATGAAATGTTGATGATTATTGGCTCCATCCTTCCAGTAGGTCACCTTCGCCACAGAACATGTACGAATCGCAGAAGGTCCTTCGTGCACTTAAGATGCCGTATGAGCGATACATGCTTGTCCGAAGGGTCGTCCTCTTTAGAAAAGCACACGCGGATGCAAAGTATCTTGTCCAAAGTGTAAATCCTCTAGGTATCTAGAGGTAGACTCTGGTGATGGTGAGAAGAGGCAGAGTCCGTACCCCGTGAAAATCCTATGGTACCTTCCATTCATATCGAGGATCCAACGGTTATTCATGACAGAGGAGTCCATGAAATGATGATATGGCACAAAAATGGAAAAAGATACGATCCACGAGAAGATGGTACATCCAAATAGATGGTGAAGCATGGCATCACTTTGATAACATTCATCGTAACAAAAGTGGGGAGGCACGTAATGTGCGTGTTGCACTGGCAACAGATGGGTTCAATCCTTATGGAATGATGGCTGCCCCATACACTTGTTGGCCCGTGTTTGTTATCCCTCTCAATCTCCCCCCTGGCGTCTCCTTCCAACGACAGAATGTGTTCTTGTCGTTGATATTTCCAGAACACCCTGGGAATAACATGGGTGTATTCATGGAGCCTTTGTTCGATGAACTGGTCCATGCTTGGGACCATGGTGTATGGACATACGATCGAGCTACAAAGACAAACTTCAACATGCATGTTTGGTATCAATACTCCATGCATGACTTCCTAGCATATGGGATATTCAGCGCTTGGTGTGTTCACGGGAAGTTTCCATGCCCCTTGTGCAAGGCAGCTCTGCAGTTCAATTGGCTGCAGAAGGGCGGCAAATATTCCGTGTTCGACAAACATCGACAATTCCTCCCTACTAAGCATCCATTCAAATGAGACATCAAGAACTTTACTAAAGGTGTCATGGTTACAGACCCCGCACCACAGATGATGACCGGTGCTGAGGTTCATGATCAGATAGATGCTCTTTGGATCAATGAAAAAGATGGTAGGTTCGTGGGATATGGTGAGGAGCATATGTGGACTCATAAGTTGCCCTTGTTGATGCTCCCCTATTATAACGACCTTCTTCTTCCACACAACATTGATGTAATGCACACCGAGAAGAATGTTGCCGAGGCGCTTTGGGCAACGATCATGGACCTTTAGTATAGAAGTGGTTGGCATGGTCATATTTGAGCCAATGATGTCCTCATCAGAAGGACAATGTAAAGGTGAGACTGGACCTGACAATGATATGTGATAGACCAAAGCAACACATGCAACCTCCTAGAAGCGGCAAGAAATGGACAAGGCCTAAGGCCGATTACAGATTGAAACCAGAACAAAAGAGAGAAGTATTAGAATGGTTCAAACATTAATGTTCCCTGATGGGTATGCAGCGAATCTGAGGAAGGGAGTGAACTTATCTACCTTGAGAATCAACGGCCTGAAGAGTCATGACTATCACATATGGATTGAGTGTCTTCTTTCGACGATGCTCCGAGGCTATGTCCCTGAGCATGTGTGGAAGACGCTAGCCGAGTTGAGCTATTTCTTCCGCCAGCTTTGTGCCAAGGAGTTATCTCGTAGCGTGGTTGCAGAATTGGAAAAATAGCACCTGTGTTGCTCTGTAAGTTGGAGATGATCTTTCCACCTGGCTTCTTCAACCCGATGCAGCATTTGATTCTGCACCTCCCGTATGAGGCACGAATGGGGGGGCCCGTGTAGGCCCGTTGGTGCTATCCAATCGAGAGATGTCTAAAGGTTCTTCGGAAGAAATGCAGAAACAAATGCAAAATCGAGGCTTCCATGGCGGAGGCATTCGTTCTAGAGGAGGTTACTAACTTCACACAAGCATACTATGGTGACAAGCTTCCTAGCGTGCATAATCGACCCCCTCGTTACAATGCTGGTGAAAATGAATCAAAACTCAGCCTTTTCCAAGGGCAACTTGGAAGTGCGAGTGATGCGACCTCATTGTTGTTGAAAAACGAAGATTGGCTCACAATCATTATATATGTGTTCACCAATCTTACCGAAATGGAGCCGTACATGCAGTAAGTGGCTTCTTGCACGAACTTGTTAATTAAATATGCCGTCAACATTCTGCATCCAACCTCCTTGTTTCTCGTTGTTACAGGGAGTTTATTAATGAGAACTGGCATCTATCAAGGGAACCTACCCCGCAAGAACGTGACACCATTCTTCATCAGGGTGCGGGAAATGGAATCTCTGATTTTATTTCTTGGTTCAAACAAAAGGTACTATGCAATTTAGCTCGTTCGCCGATTGACATTCCTAGTTGCTTGTACATTCCAATTTAACGATCTATCCTCCTTGACCTTGCAGAGCCAAACCGATTTGACTATGAATCCAGAGTTGAGACAGGTTGCCAATGGCTTTGAACATAGGGTCAAGTCATTTTCTGGTTATGATGTGAATGGATACCGATTTCACACAACAAGACACGAGAAGAGCCGGCCCAATCGAAGAACCACGAATTCCGGAGTTTTTACTGGCGGCCTTGATGGGGCCGAGTATTATGGAAGAATTGAAGAAATATACGAACTTAGGTTTCGTGGTCGCAAACCTCTTAACCTTGTCGTATTCAAATGCCATTGGTTTGATCCTCAAGAAACGAGACGAAGTCCTTCCCTTGGGCTAGTAGAAATTCGACAGGATTCCGTCTATGGCGGAAAGGATGTCTATATTGTGGCTCAACAGACCACACAAGTTTATTATCTCCCCTACTCGTGCCAAAGGGACCCTCGTCTTCAGGGTTGGGATATTATGCACAAGGTATCACCGCACGGTAAAGCACCTTCCCCAAATGCCGAAGACTACAACTTCGACCCAAACATATATGATGGAGAGTTCTATCAAGAAGAGGGCCTACAAGGGACTTTTGAGATTGACTTAACCGGAGATATGGAAATGGAAGTAGACAATGAAATGGATGTTGATGTGGACGAGGGGGATGAGGTGGAAAATGCGAAGGACTTGGCGTTACTTGAAGGATTACATATTGGCAATGGCAATGATGACATAGTTGCTCCTTTGGAAAGTGTTGAACATTTCGACATGGCTGATAGTGATGATGAGAGCTATGATCCAGCTAATCCCGATGGGGATGATTATTTCTAATACATGTAATATTATGTTATTTTTTAATTATGCTTTATTTATTTTGCATCTCTTTATAATAATGTCTTGTTTATGATCCATCTAATCCGATCTTATTGTTTATGTCTTGTAGGTGATTGTGCAAAGATGGCGGGCCGCAGAGCTTTGCGGGCGATCAGGTCGCTTTACGACACGGGGGGCAGTACACCAGGGCCCTCAGGTGAAGCTAGGGGGTCGGCACCACCTCAGGGGAGGAGGAGGAGGAGGGTGGCCAGGAGGAGGCCTAGGGCACCACCGCCTCAGCCTGCAGCAGCACCACCACCAGAGCCCAAGGAGGAGCGGGAGGAAGAGCAGGTGGACGAGCAGGCTTAGCAGGGAGAGGACGAGCTGGAGGCCGAGCAGGAGGCCGAGCAGGAGGAGCGGGAGGACGAGCAGGAGGCCGAGGCAGGAGGTTCCAGTTCCACCGGAACCTCGGGTGTCTACCAACGAGGTCCGGCGAGCCTACCTGAGCGGCCGATACCTGAGGCTCTACGCCCGATCATTCGACCCATTGGGCAAAAGTACGTAACTTTTACTTTTTTCGCTCCTACATATGATAGAATCACAATGAAAACTAACAGTTTTTTCTTAATCACTTACGCAGGTCTTGGAAGGTCGTGGTCCCAGGTGCTCACAAAAGGTTGCCCAATGGCATCCTGGGTCTTCTCTGCAGGGAACATTTCCCAGGCTTGGTTCGCCATGCCGAAGCTCAGGAGCCGGCCTACACGTACGAGCACTACGTCGCCCCACGATCGCGGAGGATTTGAGAAGGGCCGCACGCACGTCTGGCGTGGCGGAGCGGGTTATGTCTTGCGAGTTTTGGGTAAGTCTTCCTCCCACTACTTTGCTCAATACATTGCATTCGCTAGAGTTTCTTGAACCAAAGTGTATTGATACATCTTTTCTATATGCGGGACTTCTTCAAATGCGCCGAGGGCTACGAGGCGAGGGCGGCCAAGGCGTCGGCCAAATCTTTTAGAGGTCGCATCTCGGACATGCATTATGAGGCGCGGCTCCGTGCCATCATCGATTCATCGTGCCGCCTCTCGAGCATCGGAAGGTAAAGAAAGAAGATGCAAGATTAATGCATCGACCAAAGAGCGATACACAAGGTAAATATACAACATCAATATTGATTTCTTCCGAGATTGGGTAGGCTTGAATTGTTCTTATATCTGCCAATGTACTTGATGTCGTCTGGTGCCTCTGGCCGGTGCGCCAAATAAAACGTGGGCTGGCGGATGATGGTCGACGGTGGGTGAGTGGCAATTGGGCGGATAACCACACCGTCCTCTTCAGGAGCGATGTTTGCTGATGCGGTGTATCACACCACCAGGGCAACCTTAACATCCACGAATTCAGGGCTAGATGGGTACGTGACTTGGTGTAGCTTCATTTATTCTTTCGACGTTTATTCCTGCATGATTTATAATCATCTTGTTGTTTTTCTCACGGTCGGTTTACATCAAAACCAGCCATGCGGAGAGCTCAAGTCATGGGTTACGGCCCCACAAGGGCAAGGCGACAGACAACATCAACTAGAACCCGGACGACCCAGTAGAGTCATTCACCACTAACGAGAGCATCCCCGGCGCATCGGTCGATACACCGAGGCGGCAAGGGGAGTCCATGGGGCGATGGGATCCGCACACCGCGGACATTGACGGCAACAACATCGTCATGAGGGTGGGAGGAGGCAAGAAGCATGGGCGGTACCTCGCCGGCAACAAATAAGCTTTCGACCCGCACACCACTCCCACTCTCTCACGTGTCCGGACAAGCAAAGACGAGCGGTGGCGTGCCCATACGCCTAAGGCGGGACACTTCAACGCATCGTGTGGCAAAGACTACTGAGTTATTTCTATTTTATTAAATCGTTCATTGGTTTTACATTCCTCGAAATTGCTTGTAACAATGCGGTGAAAAATTATAGGCCCGGTGCATGCGCTCGAGGAGCATAAGGCTAGGGTGGAGGAAGAACGACGAGGGAGGCGGGAGGCCGAAAGCGGCAGAGGTGGGAGGCCGGCGGCGAGGCGAGGTTTGACGCCTTGGCTCAAGATGCGGCAAGTCTTGGCGTCACGATGGGTCGCCCCGGTGCCACTAGAGCTGTTCGCTCCTCCACCTCCTTACCCATACCCACCTTACTCATACGTGAGTTCAACTTCTCTAACAAAAGCTCTTTATCTTGTGCATGTCGGCCATCGTGCCGCTGATATGTGATGGGAGGCCTTCGTGGCGTTGATATATATGTGTGTCGGCCATCGTGCGTGCTGATATGTGTGGGCGGCCATCGTGTCGTTGGTTTTCTTGCGAGTTTTAGAAACCCCACCGTGCGGGAGGAGGTGCTTGCCAAAATTTTGATGTGTCTAGGCTTAGATTACAATTTTATACCTAGTTACGCAAATTTTGACTTGTCTACGCTTAGATTACAATTATATGCCTTAGTATTACTATAATTACTAATTTTCTTCTCCTTTATGCGTAATCAATCGGCGAGTTCGAATGATGTGCTGAGCGACCGTCGCCGGGAGGGTCGTGGCACCAACCAGTATCCACAACTTCCGCCGCATCGCAGACCCTGTCGGGAGGGTCGGGTATCACCCAGATCCACACCGTCCCGCCAGCAGCAGCGTGCCGCCGTCGGGAGGGTGGGAGCCTTGGGAGTGAGCCTGTTGTTCTTCATCATGTATTAGCACTTTGTGACATGAACTTGTGTGAGATGAACTTAGCACTTTGAGATGGACATGTGTTGTTGGATTTGAGATGTTTAGATGGATTATAATGTGAGACATGTGATGTGGATGACATATTTGTGATATATGTGATGTGGATGATGTGTTATATTTGTGAAATGTGTCGTTGAAGCTGGAAATATAAACAAAAATAAAAAAAAATGCTCTCTGGACTCTTTGCCGAGAGTAGGGCTCTCGGCAAATCTGCCTCTTTCTTGAGAGCCTAGCTCTCAAAGAATCTGCTTCTTTTGCCGAGAGCTTGGTGGTCGGCTCTCGGCAAACCTATTTTTTTTGAAAACCACCTCGCCGCAAAATCTTTTTTTACAATTCTTTGCGACGGTCGCTCTCGGCAAAGAAGTTCTTTGCCGACGGCCGCTCTCGGCAAAGAAGTTGTCACACCGTTACCGGTCGTTTGGCCGTTACTAGGGCGCGCCAGTTTGCCGAGAGCTAGAGTTTGCCGAGAGCCTTGCCATTACTCTCGGTAAATGTTTTGCCGAGAGGGACTCTCGGTAAAGAATCCTTTGCCGGTAGATATTTTGCTGACGGCTCTTTGCCGAGAGCTGCTCTCGGCAAATTGTTTGCCGAGCGTCAGCTCGTCTTTGCCGAGAGCTTCGGGCTCTCGGCAAAGGCCGGGAATCCGGTAGTGAACTTCTCCACCTTCCTCCGGCAGCTCAACACCTACGTCCGTAATCACATCTCAATTCGTAATTAACAAACATTGTAATGTCAGTGTGACGTGCTTGCTGTTCGTGCGCATGCAATGCAATGCTGTACGTGCAGCGATTCCGCAAGGTGAGCCCTGACAGGTGGGAGTTCGCGCACGCCGACTTCCTCGCGGGGCAGCGGCACCTCCTCGTGAACATCCGGCGGCGCCGCGGGATCCACAGCGTCTCCGTCTTCGGAGGGGGCCGACGGCGGCGACCGTGATAATAGCGAGCTCGAGAGGCTGCGGCGGGACCGCGAGGCGCTATCGCGGGAGCTGACGCGGCTGCGGCGCGAGCAGGAGGAGGCCCGCGCGCAGCTGCTGCCTGCTGGACATGCAGCGGCGCGTGCGGGGCACGGAGCGGCGGCAGGGGCAGTGCACGGCACGCCATCGAGAACCCGGCCTTCCTGGACGGCCTGCTGGCGCGCCGTGGCGGCACGCACGTAGAGGCCGCCGGCAGGAAGCGGTGGCTGCTCGACGCCGCCGCGGCCGCGCCGGACGCAACGGACGTCCTCGCCTTCGAGGAGTTGGCGCTGGCAGCGGGCGCCGAGGTCGAGGCGGCTCCCGTCCCGGCACTGGCAGCGGCAGCGCAGATTTCCGACACCGCTAACGCCACGGACATGATATGCTACGAGCTGCTCGGGATGGAGCAGGTGGAGATCGACGCCGAGGCAGAAGCGGCTGCCACTGAGGCGGTGGAGCCGTGGGCGGAGATGGACGAGAAAGAGGTTGAGGAGCTCGTCGCGGCCGCGGCTGCCACTGAGGCGGCGCCGGAGCCGTGGGCGGAGATGGACGAGAAAGAGGTTGAGGAGCTTGTGCAGCAGATAGACTGCATTGGCTCGCCGAGCCCCTAATCAGTGATCACCACGAGGTGGAGAGCGTGCAGGTGCAGCAGCAATGGTGCTCCCTGCGGCACTCAGCAACTAGCTTTGACTAGCCATGTGGTGCGCTGCCGGATACAAGCATCTAGGGACGCTTGACTCGCGACGCCGTTCCGCTTGAGACCTGGTCGCAAAGTTGGTTTTCATGTAATTACAAGCGCATGCGAGTGATTGAGGGCTGAGTGATTGAGGGTTGAGTTCGGTGGGTTTTGGTAATCTTCGGTTTACCGTAATCCCAATTTTGTAACAAAACTTTCTCTTCTGCTTAATGAAAAACGTGTCGTGGCATGGTTCCAAAAAAAACTATGAGCCATGCACATTGCCTGTGGCAACGGCATTGGCTGATTGGCATATGATGGCTGCGTTACAATGGTGGCACTGGTACTGTTGTACGGTACTTGAGTCCGCCTCTGGATTGGACGCTAATGGTCATTTGGTGTGTGTTACTATCGTTAGCCTCGCTATTTAATTGTGGTTATTTTGGATTATTATTAAATCTGTATATAGACGGTCTGCTAATTCGGATTCTACGTCTGTTCTGTAGGATCCGATGATGGCTCGCAATGTCAACGGGGAATTCCCCGTCGGGGGTTACTGTCCCATCCCCGTCCCCGCGGGGGCAAATTTCCCCCATCCCCGTTCCCGTGAAGGCTCACGGGGAGCACTTCTTCCCATCCCGTCCCCTCGCCGATTTAATCCCAGGGATCCTCATCCCCGCATCAACCCTCCCCTCCCTTCTCCGCCTGCAGCGAGTTCCTCCCGGCCTCCCACGCGGTCTCTCCTCCCCCACTCTCTCTCCCTCCCTCGGTGGCCTCCTCTCCCTCCAACCACGCCATGCGACCCTCCTCGCTCCCACCATGGCGGCGCCCTCCTCCCTATCCCTCCAACCACAGCCAGGCTCGACCACCAGCCAGCGAAGCTCTCATCTCGGCTGGCCCGCGCGCGGGGCGCGGATCCGCCCCCACCTCCTCCCCGACGGCGGATCTGGCCCCGACCCCGTCTCCGGCAGCGAATCCGGCCCCCAGCCCCCCACCTCGTCCTCGGCGCCGGATCCAGCCCCCACCTCATCCCCGGCGGCGGATCCGCCCCCCTGCTCGTCCCCGGAGGCGGATCCGGCATCCTCCTCCCCGGCGTAGGTGGATCTGGCATCCTCCTCCCCGGAGCCGAGGCTGCCGCCGTCGCCCGTGCTCTCCCTCTGCTCCGCCCTCTCCTCTCCTCCTCTGCTCCACCTCCACAGAGCGCCGCCGAGCTCCCTCTCTCTCTCTCTCTCTGCTTCCCCTTCTCCCTTTCTACTCCGCGCTCACCGCCGCCCACCGCTCTGCTTCCCTGTCGGATCCGGGAGGGAGGGAGAGCCTCCCTGACCCTGCGTCGTCGTCAATGGGCTCGGGAGAGAGTTGTGCGCCTGTGCCGTCGGAGGGAGAGGGGCAAAGGAGGGAGGGAGGGCCAGCAGAGACGAGGAGGCGGGGCGGGCGTGGAGCTGCGCGCCTGCGCGGCGTGAGGACGGGATGACCGGATGGGGAATTTGGGAGTGACTCCGAGTGAGGAATTAGGGTTTGGACGGCCGACGGCGCGTTATATACCTCCGCGACTTACTGGGCCTTTACATGGGCCAGCACCGCTGCCTGCTGCGTGCTTCGCGGCCTCGCGGGGCGGGTTGGCGGGGATCGGGGTCGGGGACCAGGCAACCATCCCCGACGGGGACAGCTTCCTACCAAATGTTTCCCCGTGGGGATGAATTTCCCCCATCCCCATCCCCTAATGGAAGAATTCCCCACGGGGAATCGGGGATTGGGTCCCCGTTGACATCTTTAATGATGGCGATGCGCCGCATACAAACCCGTGGTGATGGATTCAGCAGACTGCGGTTGATGTACTCTAAGAATGGACCTAACAGATGGGGGATGTACTCTTAAGAATTTGATGACCTCACAAATGGGTTATGGTTTTATGGATCCGTCGACGACTAGGTGTAAACGGTACAAATACAGATAGTACTGTAAACCTCATATTCGGATTAAGTCACGGATATACTGGATATCGACATCAAGTATATCCAAATTTGAGTATTGGAATACTCCCTCCGTCCTGTAATATAGCGTATTCTAGCATTCAAAATTTGTTCTCAAATATATGGCATTTTAGAGGATAGAAACTAATTTTGCATTAAATACTTTTCATTTATCTACTAATCACCACTAATCGTGTTGATGATAGCGTCTTATTAGAAAATAAAGTGAGGGCACATGCGTTTTTTGTGTTCTCTCTTAATTTGTCCTAAAAATTCTAGAATACACTGTATTATAGGACAGAGAGGATACACAGTACAGATAGTAAATCTCCGTATTTGGATATGGTATATTATTTGAGTATTTGGATACACAGTACGGATAGTAAACCTCCGAGTTTTGATATTGGATATGGTATATTTGATTCGGATAGTGAAGCTCTTCGTTCGGTCGGTCGAAAATATCCGTAAAATTTACACCTACTCGGCTACTCCTGGTAAAAAACAGTGTTAGGGCACTCTGGTGAAACATAAGGACCAGTGTTGGGGCATTTGGACATCGCTATCGCCCATATAATTATCAAAATGGAGAAACATCGTACCTTGATCAAGACAATATTGCTGTTGATAGTGCATAACCGATTTCAAACTGAAACGGAATTGCTTTCATGCAGACTCGTGGCCCATGTCGCAGCATGGCAGCACAGGTGAGCAAAAAATTCGGTTCACTGCTGAGATGGGCAATGCAGATATTGGAGCCAAGGGAACAAACAGATAGATGTATCACGCTATATCAGCTGAGCGGACAAAAACGTCATTTTTCAGAAGTAACAACACTCCCAACAGTTGCCACGCACTATTTTTACACAAGTACAAAGGAGAACAAAGACACTACTTGTCACTTGTCAGTATCAGTTCATCACTGAGAAGGTTCATTTTTTACGTGGTTATCAATCATCATCTTCCTCATGGTCGAATTCCTCTTCATCGCAGGTCTTCCATAGGCTCATCATCCTCGTCGTTAACTAAAAAACCTCCCAGAGTTTCATCTTGCTCATCCTCTTCATCCTCGGCCCCCTTCATCTTCATCGATGCTTTTGCCACTTCCGACCTTTGAGTTTTCCTTTCTAGGCTTTTCTGGGCCATTAGATCTTGTTGCATACTTTGGTCTCTTCACACTAGGAACTCTTGCCAGGGACTCCTTTTCATCCTCACTCTCACGGTCTCACCAGTCCAGTCTTCATCTTCGCCTTCTCCATCTTTCTTCTTGTTCCAACTCTGACCTTTCGATCTACCTCTCTCCTGCTGCTGCTAACTTCATCGTCGGAGCTCCTCTTTGTTTCCTCTAGAAACCAATTCCAATCCTTTGGAGCACGAATCCTTCCCTTTGGGTAACTGTCAAATTCATGGCCCATCGACAAGAACCCAAATTATGCAGACAAAACCATAATTGCCGCTCGATTAAACAGAAATGTATTTCAGACAAGAAGCCAGAAACATTTGGGTACCTATTTTAACATTAATGCCTTTTTCTAGCAACAACCAACAGGGTAATATAACGCACTGGAAAATTACTGATGCTCAAATAAGATATTAATGAAGAGCATTGGCTGGTAGTGAGTGGTCCATTGCGGGAGTTCTACAATTAACCATATGAAAAATATTGTGTTTTGTTCAACGATGCCCCTGCAGATCATATGACTTTAAGCAGTTGCAAATTTTAGAGGAAATGAATCCTTCACCAGTAACACATGCCTATCGTAATGTAGAGTTTCCTCAGGTGCCTATCGTAATATAGAGTTTCCTCAGGTTTTCAACAAATAGAGTAAAGAAAATCCTGAACCACACCAAACTGTTACTGTTGGCTGTTGCACCCCACATGAGCCTAAGTTTAGAAATCGACACGGCAGCCAACAAGTATTCTGAATCTATCATTAGCTAACAGAAGCAGAGCACAGAGGGCAAAACTGAAACCCAATTCATTGGAAGCCACGCACTCCAATCTGACCTACAATGATTGCAGTATCAATTCATACTTGAAGTAAAATGTTGCTAAAAAGCTACGGAGTATGCAATAATAGAAGTCAAATTTGTAGTGGAATGTGGAAAGTTTCACCCTTCCCGGAAATGAAGGAAGGAAGAACAGAAGTTCACCTCGAACTGGATCTATGTCTGCTAAATCAATGTCAGAGTCCAAGGCTCCCCCTTCTTCCTCTTCGGTGACCTCCATAGCCTCCTCCGCAGCTCGCCTCTCCCTCTCCCTCTCCTTCCGCTCCCGCGTCCGCCTCTCCCGCCTCGCCACGGCGTCCAGCACGGCGGGTTCCACATCCACATCCGCGTCCGCGTCCCCGTTCCCCTCCCTCGCCCGCACCGCCCAGAACGCAGGCGCCTTGAGCGACAGCGACAGCGCGTCCCCGGCGCGGAGCTCTCCCTTCTCCCCGCGGCGGAACACCCTTCTGGTTCCGCCTCCGCCGTCCCGGGAGCGGACGACGACGGAGTTCCTGCCCACGACCTCGAATGCGACCCCGCCGCCGACACCGAGAAGGCGGAGGGACACGTGGCGGCGCGAGACGGGTACGGTCCGGGGAGGGCCCGCCGCCGCCACCCAGGTCCCCGCGGCCCAGGTCGGCCGTTGGGGAGTCAACGGAGAGGGACACCGCCCTGGTTCCGCCGCCGCCCGCGGCTTCGAGCTCCAGGTCCATGGCGCGGAGAGCCGGGGAGGCCAGAGGAGCAAGGGGTGTGGGCTCGTGTGCAACGTACGAAGAGGAGGAGGAAAGGGAAAAGGCCTTGGGGTTTTTGCTAAATGGGCTGGGCGTCCGTTTCTAGTGGGGGTTTACGATCTACTAGTCACTGGCCCACGGACACTGATGATTCGGTCTGAAACCGGAAGCTCGGCCGAGCTGAAAAGGCGGCTAGCACGAGAAGGGCGAGCTTTTCAGTCGGCTCGGACGATTTTCAGTCGGCTTTGCAATCGCTGCAATTTGTCGTCCTCGATAAGACTCTCAAGATGCATCTCGCTCATAGTACGATATTCCAAATTATTATATGTTATGGTTTTTCTCCTTTATATTAGTCGGCCCGGTTCGTTTGGCTGAAATTTACTTTATGTTGATGTTTATGCTGATTTGTTATGAGAGAAAAATACCGTTCGTTCACTGAAAAGTATGATTGAAATTGTTCTGCAGAACATGGCCAATCAGTTTAGAGTTAGTGCTAATTTATACTATTGAATATCAACATGTTGTAGCAGAACGTGCACATAAAGGGTTGTAGGTGCCAAGAGTGACCAGGATCATCGATCGTGAGGAAGGAAAAGAAATCAGGGTGGCCTGGGGTTCCTTTGGCATAGCTTCCAGCCCCAGCTTCACTCTCATGTCGCAGCTTCTGCAGAGCTTCGCCAAACACTTAAAATGCATCTGAATTCTGGTAGTGAGCTAACAAAAATCACTTCTCCATTTACACTACGAGCTTGGAGCGCTAAAAAACCCGCTCTCCACCACTTCCCGCTGCTCCCCATTCATTTGCCATGGAAATCACTTCGGAATTGATTTTCACATGCTCCTCCACCAAAATCATTCTGCCAGATAATCAAAAAGTGAAGCTCAAAAATCAAGAACCGAAGCTCTACTAAATGACCCTGAAATTTCTAGTTATCGGTGAGAATGGCATCCTTGCATTGTGCATTGTGGAGCCACGGAGGCCTTCGTCGCTTTTACTGAGGGCCTGTTTGGCAGAGATTCACCACTGTAAAATGTGAATCTAAATCTGGGATTCATCGTGGATCAGCTCCACCGTGAATCTGAGATCCACCGTGTATGTACCAGGGAACTATTTGGCAAAACAACAGATCCAAATTCACGAAAATGAGGTTTTGGTGGGAATAACTTGTTTTGCCCTTAGGTTGTAACATGAGACATGTGGATCACGTCTTATGACTATATTCATTCAAAAAGGTATATTTTTAAAACTCAAATGCAATATGACACACCAAATAGATAATTAATTAACTCATGTCAACAATATTTCGATTGTCCATACATAAAAATAACTAAAGATTAACTAAATATTACGATTATTCATGACAACTTCTCAACATTAGATAGTCTTCCATTACATGCTAGTTGTTCCAAGCTAGAGCAAGAGCCGTGGCCAAGCCGTCAAGAAATACATCCATAGTGGCGGCATTGGCTTCCGAAGTAGAACCATCCGATGTAACTGCATATCGGTTATACCTTTCTGGTATTGTTGGGACAAAATGAGGATCATGATCGAAACGAGCAAAGTCCGGATCTTCACTACCATGTTCACGAATAAAATTCTAAAGGACCATACAAGCAACAAGAACCATTTTTTTGCTTCCACATCGGGTAGTTTGGCATCTTGTATAGAATTTGCCACTTCATTTTCAAAACTCCAAAAGACCTCTCAATAACATTTCGAATAGAAGAGTGAATTCGATTGAATTTTTCCTTAGGTGTTTTGGGTTCCATACCTCGATGCCACTCCGGCATATGATATCTTTCACCTTTGTAAGGAGCTAGATATCCGGGCCGATTAGGATATCCGGCATCAACAACATAGTATTTGCCTAAACATGATCAAAACAATATAAGTTAATATTTTGTATCATAAAAAAAAGAGACTAAACGATTAATCATTTTTATTACCTTGTGGAGGATGTGGGAAGAATTTTTCATCCACCGAGATTGCATTGTATAGAACACTAGTGTCATGCATAGATCCCGATTGACCGGTGGATACATATGTGAATCGCATGTCAAAATCACAAACTGCTAAGACATTTTGAGTGGCTATCCCTGTTTTCCCAATATACCTCACTTGTTCATCGGATGCAAGAGAAACTCGAATATGTGTTCCATCTAGAGCACCAATACGATCCTTAAAATGTGGGAACGCTCGTCTATAATCTCTTATCCTCCTATGAACTGTAGGAAAATTGGGGTCCTTAGTTCTAATGAAATCCTTTGCCATGGCCATAAGAGAGTTAAGGACCTCATCAAATTTCCTAGACCATGTGTCACCTGAATGCTTGAACCGATTTTGAACTTTTCGACTAGACTCATTTTCGGCACATGTAAATAAAAACATGGCAAGCATCTCATAGGTACTCATATGATAGGATGGTTTCCGCCCATACCTCTCCACTAATAAACCATGGATGTCCTCGAATATTTCATTGCTCATACGAAGTTGTGTATGGCATTCCCCCGGAGTGTTCAGTGTCTCTAGCAACCAACCCATACCACTAGTGGTTGAAGTCCTTGGTGGGTTTTTATCTAGGTACATGTCACAATATATTTGGGCAAGCATAGCACCACTTAAGACAATTTTGAAAAAATCATCACTCTCATCACTGGAATCATCACTAGACATCTACAAGAAATGATAACATGTCCACATGAGCATAAAAAAATGACAGCGTCTCTAAAATAGCAAAGAAAAGCGACAACATGTCCAAATGAGCATAAAAAATGACACAGGTGACGACATGTCCAAACAACTAGGCCTTCAATTTCTTCCATACATCACATTGTACTTCCTCCTAAGCCAATCGAGCCTTTCATCAATGGGGAGGGTCATGAACATTTCTCTTTGCTCTTTCTTCACAAACAACTCAGTTGCCACAAAATGTTCATCGGTCTTATATGCAGCCCCACATGCCACAACATGTTCCATAACTTCCTCAATGGTGGTCCCACCTTGCCTTTTAGACACAAAAGAAGATGCAGACTCAGAAATCTTTGAGATGTGCTCTTGGATAACAAGGGTTATGCTACTCTTAGGTTTCTTGGTGGGCTTCTCCAAAATAACCTTAGCCTTTTTCTTACCATTGTCTGTGACAGGAGTGACCTCCTGAACATCATCTCCATTTTCAAAAGAGTTGTTGTCACCATCAACAGTGTGGTGCTCAGTGGGGTGCTCAGCCTCTACACCATCAGTTGGAGTGTCATCATCAAGGGGTATGATGGGGTTGGAACTCATAGGATTCCAATGATCTTGCTCCTCATTAACAATGTTTCCAAACATCACCTTCAAGTCATCTTCATTTTGGATAGGCTTCTTCTTGAACTTGCCAACACCACTAATTTCCTAAAACATATGAGAGCGTCCAAAATAAGAAAAATTTCTAAGTTGCAAAAATAAAAATGTACATAGCAAAACAAATAAAACTGGCCTTTGTTATCTTCTTCCACCACTCGGGATCCATGTTGATAGTTCCTGTATTCCAATTGAACCCAACCCCCGTTTGCTTCCTCATTAATTTCCTCCAAGCACCATAATCCCTTCTCAACTTGTCCCATTTGTTCTTTAGTTGCATTTTACTCAACATTATTCCGGTGGATTGAAAAACCCTATCAGATACCTCGCTAAAGCCTACATTGTTCAAATGTGTGTTCGGCCGATTTCCTTTTCTAACTTGCTCGGCAAAAAACTTACAAACAATTGTGGTATAACCATCAGTCCAGTCCATAGCACCACCCTGACAATAATTTCCCACAAGTATTTGATCACCCAAATCAAGATTTCCCCAGCACTGTACAATTGTTGCACAAAATTGAAAGACAAATTTATACCTCATCTTCTTTTGCCCTCTTGTTGGTCGACGGAGCGCGCGCCCTCGGTTGCTACTGCGACGAACTACCGCCTGCTTGACCAGTGGCCACACCCCCAGCGCCCATGGCTGCCTGCTGGCCAGCCGGTAAGGGCTGCTGGCAGGTCGGTAGGGGCTGCTGGCCAGCCAGGAAGGCTTGTTGGGCAGCCAAGGCATGCTGGTGGGCGCCGTCCATGGCGGTCTGGAGGCCGCCCGCGCCTGCCTGAGCGCCGGCCATGGCGGGGTCGACGCCGGCTACGGCTCCCAGCCAGCTGACTGGGGCGGGTTGAAGGCCGGCCGAAGGGGGCATGTCCGCGACGCCGGGAGGAGGAGCTCCGGTGGTCGCGCCCTGTAGCTGACGAGAAAGCCCAACCCTAGGTGTGGTCTTTCCCATGGATGTGGACGAAGAAGGAGGTGCAGGAGGTCGAGCAGGACCGGATCTACCGGATCCGGCCATGGAGGGCTCGCCGGAGTGGAGGGATGGAGGGAGGGGATGGGCGGCGCGGCCTTCCTGGCCGCGACGGAAGAGGAGGTCGGCGCGAGGCGCGAGTCGAAGGGGCGTCGTAACCCGTGAGGTGGGGAAGAAAGGAAAGAATCGAACCGGTAAGGGTAAGGGGTGTGTAACTAGTGGCAAATGTGGGTAATTTTTATCCAACTTCACGAGGAGGTACGAAACACCCATTCGTGGAGCACCCCCTGAGGAGCTCCACCAATTTGGTAAATCTGGTCTCTAGATCCACCATTTTGGTGAATTTGAATTTGGTGGATCTAGGGTGTTTGAAAATTTTTTGGTGGAGTAAAGCTAAAAATAGTAAATTTAGAGCCGGTGAATCCCTGCTAAACAGGCCCTGAAGCTTAACATTGAAGCCATACCGCAAACCGCGAGACGATCAAATGATGATGACGATAGCCCTCACTGTCGATGTTTTGTATGACACGCGGGCCCACGAATGTCACATGTGCGCCAAATAAAAGGGTGCCTGCCGGGTAACGGGCCTGGACCTGGACGTGCAGGAATGGGGACTGTGCCCTGTGTGGCTGTGTGCACGTTCGTGCACCTCAACCTGCTTTTGCGTGCTATTCAATTCATTCATCGTTCATCAAGTGTATTATGGCTTGTTTCAAGTATGCATACCCCTATGCCCGCTGAGTAGTGAGTACCGCACCGGAGTGAACTTTGTTTTTGAATGCCTTCTAAAAAAACACCAGGTAAATGTACCTTTTCATATACTTAGGATAGGAGATAATTAATTTTGGCAGCAGTCCACCACTACACCGTTTGTAGGTTCCGTTCGCTGCAACTTTTCAGCTGAAGCAGCTGCAGTGTTTTTCAGGTCAAGGCAAAGTATTTTGCAGTGGGTGAACAGCTGCTAGCTACACCTGATGGAAAAGAGCTCAACCGAAGTACGTATTGAGGTAGCACAATTGCACAAGAAGAAAGAAAGGAGCTAGCTAGCCATCCTGCTGCATCCACCGTGATGGGTACAGTTAGCAGGATCATGGGCAGGGCAAATCCCAAGAATAAAAGAAGGGAACGAATGGCATTGCACTTGGGCCTTGTTTAGATCACCTCCAAATTCCAAGTTTTTTCACTCTTTCTCTATCACATCAATTTTTGGACACATGTATGGAGTATTAAATGTAAGTAAAAAAATAACTAATTATACAGTTTGATTGTAAATCACGAGATGAATTTTTTGAGCCTAGTTAGTCCATGATCGGACAAAGTTTGTCAAATACAAATGAAACGTGCTACAGTGTCCAGGTTGTAAAAATTTACAATCTAAACGAGGCCTTGGATGAATTCGGAAGGAGGGTACTCCTATGTCAAAAGGCAGAACAAAAGTGTTGTAAAGTGTAGCCGGTTTTGTTGGTTAAGAGAAAGAGCATAGCATAAACTTTTAGAGCCGGTAGATAAGATCGGCACACAACAGCAACGTACGAGATAGGGCCTCTCTATTCTTGTGTTCAGTCAGGGGAGGAAAACCATTGGACTGGACATGATGATGCTGGATGGCCTTGTTGGACTAACTAGACCAAAGTATCATATCAAGCACCACCGCCGTGGCCTGAACGTACCAGTCCAAAAGGATCACTATCATCAGTAATGGAAGCAACCATCATTTGGCATTTGGCACCAAGAAGATAAGAGAGTTTAGTGCGTTTTGTTGAAACTTGCAGCTTAAGTTCCCCGGCACCGGCAGGCGGCAGGGAATAAGAGTAGTATCAGTGGAGGGTTTAGTGAGCGTAACTATCCCGCGCCGGCGCCGGCCACAAGCAGCAAGCCAGCTAGCACCCACGCGGTGGCTGCATTGCACACCCAGTCGGGCTCAGGCCGGGCAAAAGGTGATGGTGACGTAGCAGGGTCAGGTGAGTGAGTGGGTGACAGTGGTGTGAGCGCGTGTGACGGCTTTTACGTAAGTACACGGGGTTGGTGAAAAGGATATATAGCTCTCGATACGGTCGGCCCCGGAGAAGAAGGAAAATATGCTCGGCTCACCAGCGCTCTTGCTTCTTGCTTAAGCTGCCTTCGCTTAGTGGCAGTATGTAAATATATACTATACCGGGTTTTTGTTGATTTACACCGTGTTCGGTTATCTAGGATTTCACCCAGGAACCATTCCAACTCACCGAGGATTGTATAAATTAGACAAGCAATCTAGTTAAGAATAGTTTCAGGCCACTAATCCTTGGGAACTGAAGGCCCAGTTCGGTTGTTGCGGAACGGACCATTCCGGGTCTAGAACTGTTCCTCCATAGTACAAATTCGTGTAGGAAAGAGTTGGGTTAGAAAACAATCCTAGATAACCGAACGGAGCCTTAGTCGGATATGATCCATCTCTGTTTTAATTTCTATTCCTGTAGTAGTACTCCCTCCCTCCGTGATAAATTATATTAGTTCACTAGATAATTGCACGTGCGTTGTAACAGGAGCAACAAAAATTGTATGGAATATTTCATAGCCAAGTTAAAATCAAGACCTCAATTTACACGCATGTTTCCAACGTTCCTTCGTGCTGGACTGGAGTACGGGACAATGGCTTGAATTGCGTACAGTACATATGATAGGCTGTTGGAATAGGTCAACTCACTGTGGATGTCTAGTTCATGACGTTGATTGGCTGAGTCCTGATAAATTGAACTTACTTATATACGTAGTTCTATTGACACATTTTCATAGCAATTATGATCCCTGTCTTTTCATCAATATTTATGTTGTCGGCCGGTTCATTTTTTTAATGTAATCTCTCATAATATTGTATTGTTTTATCACAAAATTAATATAAAATATGTCTTGATTGAGATCATGTGATGGAGTAGTCAAATATATATTTTGATAGTTCATCAAACAGACTGCCCGCCCGCGGTTCGAGCGCCGGCTCCCGCGCGGCGCCTCACCTTTCTTCTTAAGAGTATTCAGGAGACTCCTCCGTGTGTTCAGAAAAAAAATAGTTCATCAAACATGAAACCTGTGAATTTGAGGATGGCGAGGATAATGCCGATCTGTGTTCAAAAAAAAAATAGTTCATCAAACATGAAACCTGCGAATTTGAGGATGGCGAGGACAATGCCGATCTGTATTTGGTGATCTATTTGAGGATGGCGAGGACAATGCCGATCTGTATTTGGTGATCTGTTATTGCAGGATCCCGTTTTCATGGGATGAACCTGTATTCGGTATATGCCTAACAATTACACACCGTTTGGCAGGGCTTCTTTACCAGCTTCAGGAGCTGTTTGGAGCTGTTTTCTGCCAAACGGGGTAAAGTGAAATAGCTTCACTGGTGAAGCCCCTAAAAACATGCTCTCACAATGATTTGGGGTGGGATGGAGCCAAAAAAAGTGGCTTCTCCCGGCTCCTCCTCCAGTTCCCTAAAAACATGCTCTCACAGGGAAGCTATTTTGCCAAACGGTTTACCAAAACCGCTTCAGCTCCACCGGTGGAACTGTTCGTGGAGCTGAAGCCAAAAGAAATGGCTTCACTAGTGAAGTGAAGCCCTGCCAAACGGAGCCTTATTTGTCCTGTTGTTACTAAACCTACTAATTATCAATTATGCATGTTCACATGTTAAACATATGGTATGCAAGTGAATATGTTCATAGGTGTATTTTGTTGTGTGAATTTATACATGAATAATCCTAACATAATTCTCTGGCTTTCAATCCGTGCTTGTTTGTTTCCGTATGTCTGCATATCCTGATTCCTTTTTTTATCTCGGCTTTTCCGATCCTGATCCCGTTTTTGCCAAAAAAAAATATAGAAACGGAAATAGGAGATGGGTTTTCATGTCTGCTTTTGTTCATTTTCATCCCTAGAAAGGATTATGTATTGGAAACGAGCTGGGAAGGGGTGACGGCCGAGTGGATAGGTCGAGCGGGGCGGTGCAAATGATAAGGCTCCGATTTATTTGGTGTAGAGATTTAAGTTATTCTAAGCTAAATTTCTTTAACCCTGATGAAGTTTATAGAGAAATGTACCAACATCTAAAGCATAATTAAAATTTTCATAAAATATATTTTGATAGTGTATATATTCAAACTTGTTAATGTTAATATACTATTCTAAAATTTGTTAAAGTTAAAGTATAATTTGGCTTTATGATGAAAACAAAGTGAACTATAATTTAGAAAAAGGAGGGAGTACTACTTATTGGACGGATATGTGGAATATATAACGAGTTTTGTCGGTGTTTTAAAGACCGACGAGTAAATTTTTAGCTCCGCACTGCTCTAGGAAGACGATGGTAGCACTTGAGATACAAGAAAATTATACTGGTTTGAGACGGTGCCCTACGTCCAGTCTCAGAGGATAGCGAGTTCATGTTCCTCGGTTCAAGTGCTCTGAGGGCTTACAATGGAGGTTCATAAGCTTGGGTTCTACAGATAGAATGCTAGAAGTAGGGGAATGCGATCGGGATTCGATCCTCTAAGAAGAAGGCCCGGCTCCCATTATATAGTCGTGGGGGCCGGGATACATGCAGAAGTATGGGGTTCTCCTGACCCAAGTGGCCGTGAGCCCGAGGAAGGGAGAAACTAGTAAGCTTGGTCAGCAATCCATCATGTCTTGTTCTGGCTTCTATTCGCACGTCCAGGCATGGTCGTTGAGGTCTTGCTCCACACGCTAAGGCATGGCATACGGTGGTGGCATTGTGCCGGCCGTGGTGGCACTGTTGAAACGGTGGTGATTCGCCAACTGTTCTGTGCGTCGTGGGCTTGGGCATGGCCTTCGTCCTTCCTCCGTGAAGCCCGGAGGCTGTCTTGGTGGCGATGCAGGGGTAGGTGACCGTCCTGAGTTGACGGTCAGCTCTCCCCATTGTCGCCGTGTTGACCTCGACCCTAAGAAGCCAGGTTTGGGCGGTGCGGTGTCGTACCTGTCGATGTTGCCCCGCAGTGTAGTTTGGTTTGTGCTGAAGCAGTCAGGGGGGTGGCATCCTACCCCGGGATCCCACGTCCCAAGGGATGGTCATCCTTTTTGTCCTATCGAGCGTGCCTGTCTTAGTCAGAGCAGATGCACTCGATGGCCCTAGCTGCTCCTTGTCCTTCCCGTCCGGTTAGGACCGGGGGAGGTCAAGGCGGCTTGAGTCGTGTAGTGGAAGGAAGAGGAGGTCAAGGTGGGTAGCGGGCCACACGGCCTGGCGCAAAAATGGCTGAGGCGGACCGCGGCTGACGGGCCTTGGCCGGTTGGGCCGCTTCAACACCTTGCAATCTGTGGTCCTGAGGTACCTAGGGTATTATGACCCCGACAAGTTTCGTGTGAGACGATATCGGTTACTCCCTCAATTTTTTTATATATGACATTGATTAGGTCAAATTTTGAGCTTTTTTTAGCATCAGGTCAAATTTTGAGCTAACCAATATCGTAAATACATAAAAGAAATAGACAGAGTATTTATCGAGAAAAATAAGAACAAAAGAGCAATGGTTATTTAAAACTTTTAGCTGGGACGGTATGCATTTTGGAACAAGCTAAGAAGGCTAAAACCAACAATTTGAAATGGAAAGGAGTAGCAAATATATGTGTTTTCTTGGCGATGTGGAGGACAGAAGTGGCACCACATGAGCTGTAGGTGGTGAATTGGTTGGCGGTAGGGGCAGCAAACTCCAACTGACTTATTAGTGCCAGATTCAGGCGGATCTAGCGGTGGAGCCGCCGGAGATGGGAATATAAAGGCACCACTTATGCCGGCTCCAGCTTCAATACGATTACAATATATTGTAGCAGGAGCTGGTGATAAAAAAATGATCAGAGAAGATGACGCAAAAAATATACGGTATTTCTAGCCAACTGAGTGTTTTAGAACCTCCTAGCATCTGACTAGTGTCTTTAACTATATTTACACTGTCTTATTACTATATTTATAATGATTTTTTCAATATAATTTTTTGGCAAATTTTCAGAATTTACAAATTATTTTTACGGATTGCAGCAGAGAGATATATGTCAAATTGTCCATAAATTTCAAAAAAAAACAAATTGCTCACAAATCATGGTGGGACCCATCCTCCCCAACCTTATTCCTTCCCTTCCCTTCCCTTCCCTTCCCTTCCGTGAGGCGTACAGGCCTGGCACCGACTAAGCCGATGCGGCTGCCCGACTGAAAGGTCCTAGATGGCTAGATAAGAGTGAATAACCTAAATAAAAATTCTACAAAACACTAGAGTAACTTGGTTACTATGACAAATGGCGAAATCAAGTTTTGCTCTAACTCTATCATGTGATACAAGCCACCTATCCAATCAATTCTAGTGAATTATAGTCTCAATGGCACACAATTGACTATATTGCTAAATCTACTCTAGTGAGCTAGCTAGCGCAAGAATTATAACTAACTACTTCTAACTACACAACTAAATGGACTAGCTACTTCTACCACTACTCAAGTATGTCAAAATGTAAATACAAGTGATAGAGATAGTTACCAATTCCGGCAAGTGATAATCAATGAATACCAATAGAAATTCAATGAGACAATTGACACATAATTTTTCTCTCAAGGTTCACTTGCTTGTCGGCAAGGTAGTTCCCGTTGTGTCGACCGTTCACTTGGTGGTTCATGAGCTAATAGGTGTCACAAGCCGAGCCTTACACAAAGACGCCGCAAGAACCTATAGAAATGAGGGTACTCAATGACATGAACCACTTACTAGAGTTACCTTATGGCTCTTCATCAGGGAAGGCACAACACCCCTCACAAGCAACCGATCGGAGCCGGAGACAATCACCAACTCCGCTCAATGATCCTCAAAGCTTCGGGGCGTCTAGGTGTCGACAAACACCAAGAGTAACAAGTGCTCAACCAGCCCAACACGCCCAACTAGTGCCACAAGATGCTACAACTCAATGCGATGCACTACACGCACACCAATCTCACTCAAATGATGAAAACAAGTGTGCAAGTGAGTGGATTGTGTTGTTTTAGCTTCCAAAGGGTTTTCTTAGGTATATGGGGTTCCAAGAGAGTGGCCATAGCCAGTCACCACATCTATTTATAGCCACACAAGCAAATAGAGCCGTTGGACCCTTGAAGCAGATTTCTGCGTGGGCACTTGTAGGGTCAAGATGGCGGACTAGAGGGAGGGGTGAATAGTCATTTCTAAAATTAATCACGCCAGCTAATCGAAACAAATGCGGAATTAAAACTATCGGTCTAGTCAAGACTACACCCCTCTATCTAAGTTCACAAGCACCTTAAAAAATCTTAATTAGGCAACAAAGGTGTCGGGCTAGCTAAAGCTCACCTAATCAATTCTAGAGCAATGACACACAAACCTATGCACTAGTACTTCACACAACCGAGTGAGCCCCTACACAACTAGTGAAGCAAAAGCACAAAGCCCCTAAGCTCACTAGCAATGCTCAATAACAAGGCTACACAAGCAAAATTAGAGAGCGCAAATTACAAAGCTACATAAACTAAACAATGTGACTAACAAGGTCACTAAAACCAAATTAGCCACTCAAGGGAACTACTTCTATGCTACACAAGCAAGAAGGCAACAGCAAGCTACTAAAGTTAAGCTAGTCACAAGAGCAACTACACAAGCACAATGTAAATAAAAGTAATACAAGCTTGTGTTTCATGGAAAGCAAACCACCAAGAAGGTGATGAAGACAACGTTGATATGGTGATTTTCTCCTAAGGTTCACTTGGTTGCCACCAAGCTACGTCCCTGTTGTGTCGACCGCTCACTTGGTGGTTCGGTAGCTAATTGGCATCACCCACCAAGCCTGCACGTCAGGCACCGCAAGAACCTACCCCAAAAGTGAGGGTATCTCAATGACATGCTCAATTAGAGTTGCTCTTCGTGATCCCCGCGGGGTGAGCACAATCCCCTCACAAATCCTCCTCCGAAGCACCGCACAATCTTCTCACTTGCTTCAACGGAGTCACAAGCCACCAAGCCGTCTAGGAGGTGGCAACCTCCAAGAGTAACAAGCACCATCGGCTTGCAACTCGATCACATATTGCCACTCGATGCAACCTCATGATGCAATCACACTAGAATCGCTCACTCACTCAATCAGATGAACACTATCAAGCAAGAGTGAGTTAGAGGGCTCCCAAGCACACCTACACAAGCCACCAAGGCTCAAGGGTGCTCAGCTCTAGGCCAAAGGCTGGCCAACACTTCTATTTATAGCCCCAAGAGCTAAAATAGCCGTTACCCCTTCATTGGGTGTTTTTCAACACGACCGGACGTGCAGATCAATAATGACCGGACACAGCACAGTGGAGTTCGGTCATTACGATGTTGCCACATATCGCTCAGATTAAACGTTGCACGTCGATCTCCAACGGTCGGCTACCGTGCGCCAACAGTCAAGTGATGACTAGACGCACCTCTGCGCCAAGACCGGACGCACCTCTGCCAAGTCCAGTCGTCATACGCTCGCACACAGCATAGCAGACCAGCAGCACCGGATGCACCACCCTCGTTAGGACCGGACGCATCGACGCCAACGTCTGGTCATTTCCAGATAGGCCCCGAGGGGGCCAAAACATGATTAGACGCGTCAGGTCCAGGGTGACCTGACGTGCCCCAGCATTCGGTCCACACAGTACTGCTGCCTGAGCGCCATGCGCCGCCACGTCAGTGAGACCGGACGTGGGAACAGTAACCCACTAGTGTTTGGTCAACCTCCTCACACTGAGTCCGATCGTGCGCCCGAGCTGCACCCTCTCTGCGCGACACGACCGGACACGCAGGTCCTGCCGAAGCCTGTGTCCGGTCACTCACAGTGACACCTTCTCGCTTTCGTTTCTTCTCTGAATTGATCCGTTTTAACTCCAACTTCTTCTCCTTTGTAAATGTGCCAACACCACCAAGTGAACACCACCATGTGCAAGTGTGTTAGCATTTCACAAACATTTTTCCAAAGGAGTTAGCCACTCAATTCACCATGCCACTCGATCCTAGCATGTATGCAAAGTTAGATCGCTCAAGTGGCACTAGATGACCGATATGCAAACAAGTTTGCCCCTCTTGATAGTACGGCCATCTATCCTAAACCTGGTCATCAACTTCTCTACACACCTATGACCGGTGAAATAAAATACCCTAGGTTATCCCTTGGCTTGCACATTCCATTTCAACTCCTCTGATATCGATGCAACACATGCACCAACATGATCAACAATGATATGATCCACTCCATATCATCACGTGACCATATTGGTTCATCGATCTTGACTTCACTTGCTCTTCACTATTGCTTTGGTCCATCTGTGCCAAGTCATCACTCAACTTGCCCTTCACACTTGCAATTGGTCTGTCGAGCCAAGTCATGTCTTGATCTTCTGCACCTTGATCACATGATTCAATGTCATGTCTCATGTGCAATGAACTCCTTCATCATCACATGTGTGAGCTTTGCAACATCTTCGAGCCATTTTCACTGTCATGGCATATGTTGCTCACACACATGTACTTGTGAACTAATCACCTGTGTATCTCACTCAAACACATATTAGTCTACCTAAGGTTGTCACTCAATTACCAAAACCAAACAAGGACCTTTCAATCTCCCCCTTTTTGGTAATTGATGACAACTCTACAAAGATATAAAAATTAAGCTCCTTTCAAGCTAGCACTTCACACAAGTGTAAATTGCTAACTTGATTTAGATTTTATGCTACTTATCCAACATTTAAGCTCTTTGTCAAGATTTGGATAAGCACCATAAAACCCGACTTGGTAGTGATAACTCCCCCTACATGTGTGCTCAAATGGTTTGGTTTTAAGTTTGCACACATGCATAAATATGAGATTTGTGGGAGTGTTAACCACTACTAAGTGATGCTAAGGTGTATAGAATAACCTTTGAAGCGTGATACCAATCAGAGTTGCACTATTTAACACCATCCTTAGCACCATGAGTAGATAGACAATAAAAATACTAGAAGTCCCATGAGATCAACATTATAAGCAAGGTTCTAGTACCATGTGTAAAAATACAAGTCTAGCTACCATCCTCTGCATGCTAGTTTTTATTTTATCATTCAAGTTCTACAACTAGCATACACCACACAAGTATGCATATCAAATTTAAAATTTTATGCAATGCAAGCAAGCACATGACTATGCACATATCAAATGTAATCAATCAAAAGTTTATGAGCTTGCTTCCCCTACTTGTGTGCTTCTCTTGTCCAAGAATTTTGATCCTTCTCCTCAATGTTGCTCCCTCTTTATCCATGTCCATGTCTAACCTCTACTTCTTTGTCTCAATCTCTCCCAAAGCTTTCATATCTTTGTACAGTCTCTCCTCCTTTGTTATCAATTTTCATAAAGGGTGTGCTTCTTATTAATGTAGAGGCTTGCATTTGGGGTAGATGGTTGAGGCTTGAATCTTCATTTTTTATGGGCACTACATATATATGTTGGAATGACACCATTTGGATAGCTCTTGAGATACCACTCATAGGATCTTTGACCTTGATACCAATCGGTGGGACACCTCCCCCTATGTCATAGCATGGGTCATCCATTTGCTAAACTTGAGCTCTTGTAGTGAGGGATGCATTCTTCATTTGATGATCACTTAAAGTTGATGATCACTTGTGGAACCACCATCTTGCATGATTGATACCACGTGTAGATGTGATACCACGTGTATGATTGATTTTTCAATAAAAACTATTTCTTGAACATTTGCTATCTTCATGAGTACCACTTGTAGGATATCACTTGTAGGTTGATCTAGACACCACTTGTGAATTCTTGATGAAATACTTGAGTCTAGATACCACTTGAAACAATTCAAACTAGATATCTATTTGCATTGTTGTCTTGTGCTTGTACTCTTGTTACTTATCATGAGCTTCTAAGTTGACTTGAACTAAATTGATTTGCCTAAGCTTCCAAGCACGATTTGAACCAATGATAAGCTTCTTCACTCCTCTTGTAAGGGTTATCTTGCCAATGTTGTACTTGCCACTTGTTAGCAATCTAAATTAAATCAAGTACTTTAGGTTTACTAGCTAATGAATAAACTCATATACTACCACTAGATCAATTAATCAAACAAGCAATAGTGGTAGGCTATGAATTTAAACATTTTATTTGTTATGCATGATCCTATGAAGCATATACTATATGCACTAACCGCATACTAGTAAGGTATGAAATGATCATGTAAATTACAATGATACCTTTACTATCTTGGAGTAGAGGATAGTAACATAGATTCCAATTTATTACTTCAAAGTCCAATTTATAAGCTTAGTAAAGACTAATCATCATAGATAGAGTCCATTTTTCACCCATATGATTTGAGAATCACTCATATGATCAAGTGCACTATCATGATGTGATTGACTTGCTTTATTCTTTGATCAATGCTTACATGAGAGAACTATTTGGAATATCACTTGAATTGCCATGACTAGCTCTCTTTTGGGTGTTACTTGCTTTTCTTGATCAACCCTTTTTATTGCTTCAACTAAGTATCCCAAATGTCCCTCGGATCACCACTTCCATGTTAGCCTTCCAAGCACCACACTTGGTTTACCTACACATAGGCGGCAAGCCCCTACACTAGGGAGAAGTGACCTCTCTCCAAGAACCATTCTTGATACTCACTTAAAATGAATTTGTTGATTGATCCAAGTAATGAACTTATCTTGATGAATAATCTTGAATCCTTTTTTAAGTCCTTTTTTCTACCAAATGATTTCCAACAAGCACTAGAATTTAAACTTTATCTTCGTCTTGAGCTTGGTCTTGATCTTCAATTGAGTACCCATTGTGTGCTAAGTACACTCCACAATCAAATGGTCTTGTCCTCTTTGCTTGTCATGCTTCTAGATCATCTCAAAACCAAACTTAGGTACCTCAAACACTTATAAACATGATTCTAACTTTGAGAACCTTTCAATCAAGGTGACTCTTGATCAATCCAACTATTGTCATTTTTCTAGCAGATTCTGTACCCTTCAAAGAAAAATGTATATCTCCCAATATACAGACCCAAATGCCACGAAATTTGGGAGAGATGTGGTTCACTAAGTCACATAGCTGCTGTAAAAATTTGGGATTCATTTGACTTCTTGATTGCTATCATATTTCAATTCTTATACCACCGCTTCATGCTGAAAATTGCTGCACTATAGCTGACAAGATCCACTCCAAAACTGAAGCATCTCTTATCCAATTCTCATAAAATTTGTATAGCATCTTGTACCATAAGTCTAGAGAATTCATACCAAAATTTAAGCCAATATAATAAGATTTGATCACTTAAGCATGGGTAAGATCATAGCTAGCTAAGATTCTCGATCATAGGACAAATTTCTTCACATGAGCTATGCTTCATCAAATGTGAATCAAACTTGAAATCAACTTGTTTGAACACTTTCATAAGACATATATTCATTCAATCCACTCACTAGAGGTTATCTCATGAATTTGTCCAACACAAATCAATCCAAACTTGATTACTAAGCAATTAATCCATTCATTCATCTTATAGCAAGCAACATTGCATATTTGTCCAATTCAATCTACTCATATCCACCCAAATGAAATGATCAACAAGAGATATACCTTGGTTAGCTCATGATCTTTCAATTTGCAAGATTCAACTCGAATCATTGCAAGTCATCAAATAATTCCAATAAATCACCTACAACTTGGATTTTATCACTTGTATGTTGTAGTACTTGGACTTTACTAACTTGTTATGACATTGGAATAATAATCATCATTTATCAATACTTGGCTCAATCACATGATCAACACAATGAATACCACATGAACCAAGTCTCCAATGCCCATGGTACCTACAAATAATCATCCACTTTTTGATGGTACCCAAACTAGTTTGGGTCTTCTCAAGTTAGGAGCAACATACTTAGGCATAGCCTTAGTATGAATAGAAGGATGTTTTGCAATTCCAACCAATGAGGTACTATTGCCATTCTTTCTAAGCACATCATGATCATCAAATGAAATGGGCTTAGAATTATTACCTAGGGAACATGAATGAGCCATGTGTCCCCTTTCCTGGTATGAGTAGCACTTTCTTTTTGATTGAGCCTTTTCTTCCTTGCTCATATGGTGCTCCTCATTGCCTTGCCTCTCATGAGTTGCTTGATCTTTCTTCTCAAGCTTGGTAGGACACCTCGAGGCAAAGTGTCATGTATCTCCACACTTGAAGCACTTGATGTGAGCATAGACTTTCTTCTTATCTTTATTCTTGCTCATCATCTTGGCATCTTGGGTTTGCATTGGATGCCTTGCTTTTCCACCTCTTCTTGTTTTCTTCTTTTTCATCAACATCAAGTCACCACCATCTTCATGGTTGATCTTGATTTGCTCTTGGAGTGTCTTCTCTTGCTCATATTGTGGCTTTGGTTGAGGCTCTTCTTGTTGCTTCACCAATTGCTTGGTTGGGCACATTGAGGTAAGGTGACCCCAAGTGCGGCACTTGAAGCACTTGACATGCTTTAGCCTCTCTTCTTCCTTCATCTTCTTGAGCTTCTCAATGTTTGGACAATCATTTGCAAGGTGTCCCGTTTCATGACACCGATAGCACATGGAGTGAGACAACTTCAATTGTAGTTGCTTCTTCATCTTCTTTGCCCTTTTTCTTTTGCCCTTTGTCATCTTCTTGTTGAAGCCAAGGCCACTTTTGTCACCAAAGTTTCTTTGAGTTTTCAACATGTGCTTAAAGGTGACTTTTGAGTTATAGCACCTCTCTAACTTGTTGCTCAATTTCTTCACTTCATTCATGAGCTCATTGTTCTCCTTCAAAAGGTTAGTATCACAAGACAAGAAAGTAGAACAAGTATCTATATGTGAAGAGCATGGTATTTCTAATAAATCATCACAAGAGGTGGATACATGCTTCTTCCCTACATCACAAGAGTTAGTCACATATTGCAATTGATCACTTGACTCATGTGATGAGCTCTCATTCTTTTTAATTTTCTTTGTAAATACTTTAATGAGAGAAGCATGTTGTTCTAATAATTCTTCATGAGATGCAAATAGTGTCTCATGAGTCAATTTTAGCTCACCATGTGAAGATTTAAGAACATCAAGTAAGTGCTTATGTTCTTCACATGAGTTCTTTAGAAATGAGTTTTTATTTTTTAATTTCAATGTTTTAGCTTTATCATTTTCTAAACACATGGTCATGCTAGCAAGTTTATCTACAAGCTCATCATATGAATCAACATGATTAACCACATTAGCACTTTGTACCTTTGTGTCACCTTGTGACATAAAGCAATGTGGTGATGTAGGAGAGCTTTTGGTAGCAATGTCATCCGAGCATGATCCATCATCATTACCATCAAGTGTGCATGGAGTAGCATCATCATTGGCATCACTTGAGGCATCATCATCATCAATCTTGTCAAGTGAACTTGTAGTGGATCGATCATCATCATCACTTGACCATGAGGTGGAGCAATCTTCCACAATCACCAAATTATGGTCATGCTCAACATCCTCATGTGCATCTTCCTTAGGCTCATCCTCCTTCTTGAACTTGCCATCATCCCATGTGGAGGAGTCACCGAAGGTGTATTTGATTGATTCCCATAATTCATGAGCGGTTCCTTTGTGGTTCACCTTGTAAAACAATTCAAAGCTCAAAGCATCCATTAGAAATAAATAAGCAACGGAATCAAGTTCAAAGAGAAC
This sequence comes from Miscanthus lutarioriparius, assembly GCA_904845875.1. Lineage (NCBI taxonomy): Eukaryota > Viridiplantae > Streptophyta > Magnoliopsida > Poales > Poaceae > Miscanthus > Miscanthus lutarioriparius. The sequence goes on along the minus strand of CAJGYO010000019.1, from coordinate 27,195,514 downwards.
CTTTTGAGCTTTGGTTAGATTTGTATGGTCCAAGACATGGGTGAGACCACTTGTGACAACCCACCAAAATTTAGGTCCCTTTGCATGAAAATGATCAAGCATATGGTGTTTCCACCGTGCAAAGTCTGTGCCATCAAAAATATGTGTGTCACACTCATCTATCCCACTAGACGCCATCCTTTTGGGTCGGTGAAGACCACAAATGAGAGACCAAGCTCTGATACCACGTGTAGGGTCGAGATGGCAGACTAGAGGGGGTGAATAGTCATTTCTAAAATTAATCGCACCGACTAACCGAAATAAATGCAGAATTAAAACTATCGGTCTAGCCAAGACTACACCTCTCTATCTAAGTTTACAAGCACCTTAAAAAATCTTAATTAGGCAATAAATGTGTTGGGCTAGCTAGAGCTCACCTAATCAATTCTAGAGCAAGGTCACACAAACCTATGCACTAGTACTTCACACAACCAAGGGAGCTCCTACACAACTAGTGAAGCAAAAGCACAAAGCTCCTAAGCTCACTAGCAATGCTCAATAACAAGGCTATACAAGCTAAATTAGAGAACGCAAATTACTTAGCTACACAAACTAAGCAATGTGACTAACAAGGTCACTAAAACCAAATTAGCCACTCAAGGGAACTACTTTTATGCTACACAAGCAAGAAGGCAACTAGCAAGCTACTAAAGCTAAGCTAGTCACAAGAGCAACAACACAAGCACAATGTAAGTGAAAGTAATACAAGCTTATGTTTCGCGGAAAGCAAACCACCGAGAAGATGATGAAGACAATCTTGACACGGTGATTTTTTCCCGAGGTTCACTTGGTTTTCACCAAGCTACGTCCCGTTGTGTTGACCGCTCACTTGGTGGTTCGGCGGCTAATTGGCATCACCCACCAAGCCCGCACATCGGGCACCACAAGAACCTACCTCGAAGGTGAGGGTTGCTCAATGACATGCTCAACTAGAGTTGCTCTTCACGGTCCCCATGGGGTGAGCACAATCCCCCTCACAAATCCTTCTCTGGAGCACCGCACAATCTTCTCACGTGCTTCAATAGAGTCACAAGCCAAAAATCCATCTAGGATGTGGCAACCTCCAAGAGTAACAAGCACCACCAGCTTGCAACTCGATCATCTAGTGCCACTCGATGCAATAGCACTAGAATCGCTCACTCACTCAATCAGATGAACACTATCAAGCAAGAGTGAGTTAGAGGGCTTCCAAGCACACCTACATAAGCCACCAAGGCTCAAGGGTGCTCAGCTCTAGGCCAAAGGCTAGCCAACACTTCTATTTATAGCCCTAAGGGCTAAAATAGTCGTTACCCCTTCACTAAGCATTTTTCGACGTGATCGGACGCATAGATCAATAATGACCAGATGCAACACAGTGGAGTCTGGTCGTTACGATGCTACCATGTGTCGCTCAGATTCAACGTTGTGCATTGATCTCCAACGGTCGACTGTCGCGCGCCAACGGTCAAGTGATGACTGGACGCACCTCTACGCCAAGACCGGATGCACCTCTGCCGAGTCCGGTCGTCATACGCTCGCGCACAGCATAGCAAACTAGCAGCACCGGACGCACCACCCTTGTCAGGACCGAACGCATTGACGCCAGTGTCCGGTCATCTCTAGAGAGGTCCTGAGGGGGCTAAAACGCGACTGGACGCGTCAGGTCCAGGGTGCCTGAGCGCCATGCGCCGCCACGTCAGTGAGACCGAATGTGGGAACAGTAACCCACCAGCATCTGTTCGACCTCCTCACGCTGAGTCCGATCGCACGCCGGAGCTGCACCCTCTTTGCGCGACATGACCAGACGCGTAGGTCCTACCGAAGCCTGCGTCCGGTCACTCATAGTGACACCTTCTCGCCTCCGTTTCTTCTCCGAGTTGATCCATTTCAACTTCAACTTCTTCTCCTTTGCAAATGTGCCAATAACCAAGTGAACACCACCATGTGCAAGTGTGTTAGCATTTCACAAACATTTTTCCAAAGGAGTTAGCCACTCAATTCACCACGCCACTCGATCCTAGCACATATGCAAAGTTAGATCGCTCAAGTGGCACTAGATGACCGATATGCAAACATGTTTGCCCCTCTTTATAGTACGGCCATCTATCCTAAACCCGGTCATCAACTTCTATATACACCTATGACCGGTGAAATGAAATGCCCTAGGTTATACCTTTGCCTTGTGCATTCCATTTCAACTCCTCTGATGTCGATGCAACACATGCACCAATATGATCAACAATGATATGATCCACTCCATATCATCATGTGACCATATTGGTTCATCGATCTTGACTTCACTTGCTCTTCACCGTTGCTTCGGTCCATCGGCGCCAAGTCATCACTCAACTTGTCCTTCACACTTGCAACCGGTCTATCGAGCCAAGTCATGTCTTGATCTTCTCCACCTTGATCACATGACTCAATGTCTTGTCTCATGTGCAATGAGCTCCTTCATCATCACATGTGTGAGCTTTGCAACATCTTTGAGCCATCTTCACCGTCATGGCATATGTTGCTCACACACATGTACTTGTGGACTAATCTCCTGTGTATCTTACTCAAACACATATTAGTCCACCTAAGGTTGTCACTCAATTACCAAAACCAAACAAGGACCTAAGGTTGTCACTCAATTACCAAAACCAAACAAGCACCTAAGGTTGTCACTCAATTACCAAAACTAAACAAGCACCTCACCGATGGTGATTTGGTGGTGGATGTTGGCCAGCATGTAAAACATCGGGCGATGGTCCGACATGGTGGGGTTAAAAGGACCTTGATGACGCCTAGAGGGGGCTGAATATGCCTGTTTAAAACAAACTTGTAGCGGAAGTTAAATTCTAAGTGTGGCACTGCTGCTCCCAAGGTGCAGCACTGCCGCACTAAAAATGCAGCACTGCTACACCTGCAGACAAGCTCAAACGATAATTCAAAAATAGCATAAGGAAAAGTAGATCGAGCAAATTACTGATGTTCCTGGAGTAGTGTGGGGGGGCCATGATGCCTAAGAGGGGGGTGAATCAGGCAACTTAAAATGCTAACTCTAAACTATAGCCTCTTTTTCTAATCCTAGCAAAACCTATGTAATAGATAAACTATCTAAATGTGCAGCTACGGTTTTGCTAATGTGTTGCTATCTCTACCGCAAAAGGAGTAATACAATCAATGTAAATGCGGAAGCTAAAGAGCAAGGTAGAGATATGCAAACTCCCGTCGACTACTCTGGGATTTTTACCGAGGTATCGAGAAACACGCAAGCTTCCCCCTAGTCCTCGTTGGAGCCCCTCGCAAGGAATCCCTCGCAAGGGCCAAGCTCCCGGTCGGGTAACTCCGTGGATAGCCTCGGGCCTTCCCCACGCGCAAGTGGGTCTCCAACGTGCCTTCTGGCAAGCCTCTCCTGGATGCTCCCCGCCGTCTTCACTATCAAGCTTCCGGCCAAAATGCCACGGGCCTTGTTCTCTCTGGTACACGGTGGCGGCCACACCACAACCATGGTTGGTGTGATCTCGCAAGACTACAAGCCCCTCCGATGTATAACAATGGTGCGCGCAAGCATCGAGTGGTAAGAGGTATGCAAACCTCACTAAACACTAGGCCTAAACCTAGAGCAAGCGCGTAAGCGGTGGTCTAATCAACCTAAGCACTTTGCAAAGCACCTACGCTAATCACCTAATGAATCACTAAGCACTATGCAAGTGGAGATCACTAAAATGGTGTATCAACACCCTTGATATGTTTCCTCAGCTCCACACCCTTCAAATGGCTGGTTGGGGGTTCTATTTATAAGCCCCACTGAGAAAGTAGCTGTTGGGAACGAAATCCCGCTTTTTTGCTACTGATCGGACGCTGATCACGTCCTAACCGGATGCGTCCGGTCGTCCAGACCGTTGGAGCCATGATCAACTGATCGAACGTTGCCGGCGTTCGGTCACATGCCACCGGACGCGTCCGGTCATAATTTCGCCGCTCTGGAACCTTTTTGTACTCGATCGAACGCTGTAGTCCTACGTCCGGTCAATTTGTCGCCAGCGTCCGGTCGCGCTTGCTGTTGCCGAGCCTCTTGATCGTAGTTTCCGCTCGCTTTCCGCCAACGTCACGTCCAGTGTCCGGTCACCTCTGTGAGCTCGTTTCTTCGCGATCTTGTGTCTGGCTTGGTTCCTATCTTCGTGCTTGGACTTTGCTTGATATCTTGGGTCTTCTCTTGTGCTTCTAAGGTCTTGCTTATGGTGTTGATCATCGGATCATCACGTTGCCTTCGTCCAAGTCACGTCTTGCACCCTATTGAACTACAAAACAATCACTTGCAAATTCATTAGTCCAATTTGGTTGTGTTGGTCATCAAACACCAAAATCCAAAGTAAATGGGCCTAGGGTCCATTTTCCTTACATAGTGTAGAGCCTATTCCACCACTTGGATGTTGGCGGAAGTGCACGTGCAAGTAGATCAGGATCAAATCCTAGAATCACCACAAATACAAGTATAGCAATGCAAATCACAAGAACACAAGTGAGACACTGATTTATCTCGTGGTTTAGCTCGCCACTAAGGCTTGCCTATGTCCATGTTCTTGAGGTAGCCACAAAGGCTTTGGTCTCTTTCAACCTTATCCTCATTCTTAAGTCAAGAGAATGAACTCTTGAGATGAGGGGTGATTTTACTAGATGATTAGGGTGATTACAAACCTCCCGGGGCTACCACATAAGTTGGCAAGCTCTACGGGCGACGCTCTAGTCGGCTAGGAGCAAGCTCCAAGAGTAACAAACACAATCCATTGGCTTGAATGCGAACCAAGTGCTCTAGGAGATGAAGAACAGTTGGGGCTGCTCTCTAATGTAGTTTGGAGGCTCAAACTCTCATGGATTTGCAAGGGAAGCAAAGGAGAAGCTTGAGGGGCTCCAATGGTGAGTGAGAAGAGTGAGAGCTGCTCTGGTCACACTTGGAAAAGGAATGGCCAATCTAAAAACCAGGTTACCCTTGTGAGGAAGAAGAGAATGTATAAATACCCCCTGCTCCCAACGGTCAGTTAAGTCACGGCAGTGTCATGGCTAAACTGTGACAGTGACTCACCTCAGCGCGGCAGTGCCTCACCTACCAGGCAGCACAAAAGATAGGATTGCAAAGCTTGCTGTCTTGGCTGAGGCTTTAAGGATATTTGGTGGGTAAATGAGCACTAGGTTGCACATTAAAGCTTGTGCATTGTATCCCTCTTTATAGTACGGCTTTTCCTAAACTCAATTTCAATATATAAATGAATTATAAATGCCTTTGAGCCAGTTGCCGCAACCTTTTGTAATATGGAGTTTCCACCATCGCATGTATTATCCTCTTTCTCAATATTACTTTATAAGGTTTGCAAATTATCTTTGTCTTATCTCTTCGAGCAAACACATGTTGATCTTGTGACTTGAATCTTTCCAACACATGTGAGTTTAGTCCATTGCTTCAAGTCACTTTCACTAATGATTTGATCCTTAACACAATATGACTCCACATAGCTTGATTAGTTCCTCGACTCAATGCAAGTACTCTCTTCTTCACCTTAGCCATGGTACCTCAGTCCTCAAGCCATCGCTTGGACTTCACCTCCGCTTAGTTCCTCAAAGCCCTTTCCATGCTATCTTCACATTATCAAGCCATACTCAAATTAGATCATACTAAGCATCAATTGAAAAACTATTTCTTCAATATTGTAATCCTTGCTTGAATATTTCTAGATATGAAAGTTCAGATCAATCAAGCTTCAGTTAGACTCACATGGAGACATATATGGATCAACATCAATGTGGTCAAGCCAATTCACGATTCCTTATATCCTTTTTATTTTGGCTTGACATTCCTAACACTCACTTCAATCTCTATCTTCATACTTCTAGCTTGATCATATTAATGCAAAGTGATTTTCCAAATCTTTATCCATACAGCAAACCAACATAGAGACCAACTTATATCCAATATGAGTTATGTCCTTTGTCATTAAACCTTTGCTTGGTATTTCTTCACTTATGCATTCTTGACTCATTCTTCAATCCTTGATCAAAGCTAATCCACTATCAAACTCTTCTTGTTCATGCAAAGCAGGCTATTATTGAGACCAATCCAAAATCATCAACTCATGTCTCATTTACCAATTGCCAAACATGCTTGCTTCCACATGATACTATGATATCCCACAACATAGAAGCCATTTCATCAACTCCATTTGCATTGTTGTCTTTCTCTTGAACTATATTGTTTCCATGATCTTCCAACACAACAATAAACAATTTTGGCCTTGATTTGAACATTATTTGGAATATCATCGAGTTTGCCTTCTTATTGAACCTATATACACTTCTCATTCCACAATCCACAAGTATATGCAATAACCTTAATTTTCTGTTCAACACTTAGCAAACTTGTTATACCTTTAATGGTGTTGTCATTTAATTCACCAAAACCCACTAAAGGGCTAGATGCACTTACAGGGCTTCGGGCCCAAACCGCGTCGGATCTGTCGGGCTAGGACCTCGAGGTATGCTCCTAGAAGTCCCGGCGGAGGGGGCGACGTTGGGGGCTCGTTGCCCACCGGTGCAGCCCCGTAGAGTGGACGAAGCTCGCCGTAGCAGTCGGCGACGTAGGTTAGGCTCCTAAAGTTGAGGACCTAGCCCAGAGCGAAGGCGCCGACCGTGACGGAGAACTCACCAGGCAAGCGGACACCACCATCTAGGGCGGCGCCACTTGCTTCGACGATGAGGCGGATGGCTCCGGCCACCGTAGAGCCTAAATCGCACTTGACGCTGCCCCCTACCTAGCATGTCAGTTGTCACCGGGTCGAAACCACGGCAAGCATAGTTGTTCAAGTCAGTGTCAGAGTATGGGTCTCCGGTGGCTTGGATGGACTCAAGAACATAAGAATCACAGAGAGGACGCAACGGTTTATCCTGGTTCGGGCCAATCGATACCCTACGTCTAGCAGCTGATGATCCTTATACTCAAAAGCACCCAAAATTGAAGGGTTACAACATAGTGTAAAGAGAGCTTTGGTAGGGGGTTAGCTCGGTGCTAATCCTAAGGTTGCCTCGCCACCAGTAGAGTCTTCCCCTTGTCAGAGAGGAGGAAGACGATGGGATGTGGTGGAGGAGCTCTTAGTGCCCCTCCTCTCGGTTGCCCCTGCTCTCGGTGTTGAGCAGGAGCAGATGGAATGGAATGATCTGTGTTGGATTCCTCTCCCCTCCCCTAGGTCTGACCTTATCCCTTATATAACGAGATAGGTCATGTACATAGCGGTTTAGGAAGATGAGTCTATGGTCTACATGCGCCAGAGTCCAGGAGGGTCTTGTAGCGGCGCTCTATGGACCGTGGCGGTGTTGTGGAGCCGAAGCAGCCTTGGGCGTCGTCCGACTGTTCTGTTATGACACTATGCATGTCAGGTTGTGTCGGCTTGGACCGGCCTCCCCCAGGTGGACCTTCTAGAGTCTTCTTGGTGGAGAAGGAGGTCGGCTCCAGGGTTGACGTGCGGGCTTGGTGCCGCTCAGTTCCTGTAGGTCGTGGGAAGCTTGTCTTCTTGTGTCACGCCCCGTGCGTGACCCTGTTGCGGGAGCGGCTGGCAAGACCATGCCCGAAGTGCGGCGTCTGGTAGCCCCCGAGCCTCGATGGCTCGGGTCTTGTCTTCTTGCGCTCGGGCCTTGGCTGGCGTCGTAGGCCGGGCAGGAGCCAAGGCCCGAGCTCTGGCGTGTCATCGATCGGGAGCCTGAGGCCTGGGCGAGCCCCCGAGCCCTATGCGGGGGCTGCGCCGTGCCTAGGCTCGATCAGGTTTCTTCGTTGGAGGGTGCGCGTGAACGTACCTGATGGGTATAACCCCTGAGCCCCCGGGTGATCCTGGAGGGGTCGGTCGGGGGGTCCTTCGGTCGGAAACCATTGATCCCGAGGCTTAACATACCCATATGTTGGGATCTCGTCACAACCTATCTTGTATATCACTCATGACAAAGGTTAGTACACTTAGGTTTCATTAATTATCTAAAACCAAGCTAGGGCTTTCACTGGCCTGGGTGCGGCGGCAGGCGGCCACTGGCTGCTTCCCGCCACTATCCAGCCACAGCGCCCGCGTGAATGACTAGAGGCCAGACTAGCACCGGGCGACGTTGTCGGCCTGGCTATCTGACTCGTTCACCCACGCCCACAACACCTGCCAGCTCTTGTGTGCATCGACCGCTCGTCGACGTGTCGAGCCCCTCCTCCGTGCTGCGCGCCGCCACGGGGAATAGGTCCGGGCACTCGGCCATCATGGCATCCCATGACGTGTGCAGCTGCGTGGCACGCCACTCCCAGCAAGAAGTCCGCGCTGAAGCTGCGTCGGTTTGTGAGAGAAAAAAATCGGGTGCTGGGATCGTCCACAACAACCAAGTGCCCTATAGGATTTCTCAAAATACATTAACTTGATCGACCCCTAAAGTTTTAGATTGTTTGGGGTGGAACCAGAACCGCTAACATTTAGCAACCAAATACATCCTAAAGTACATGAACAGTGTATCTCGGATGGATCCGCATAAGGCGTGTCAAACGGGTCTCAAGGCTTTGAGAAAGAAGAAGAAAACATTCCCACCATTGGATCGAAATTTAGAGGCCATTTTCTCTATAAAAAAACTTGTGCTAGAATTCGTAAAATATATGAGTGTAGGTGCGTGTGGTATATCTAGGCCTTATTAAAAGAACACACACACACACACACACACATATATATATATATATATATATATATATATATATATATATATATATATATAACGCTTGCTTATTCCAGATCGTATCGAGATAGCCCGCGGAATCTGCTTTGGACAATGACATATGTTAGCTTGAAACAAAAAGAGAATAGATTCTCCTATTACAGGCATGTCCGTCAAGTCATCAACCACCATGCTTGCTGAGTTAGCATCGAAGGAAGAGTAGTATGCCACTCTCTACTCTTGCTGCTGTTCTAAAGATGATCAGATGAAAGGAGACCGCCTCCACAGCTAAAATAGCGCAAATGGTTGCAGGCTTACAACGCACATATGTTTCGAAAGAATCAACGCATGCATACATGTTTCTAAGGTGTAAGGATGACGCAACAAAAACTTCAAAAAAAAATCTACACATATGTTGATAACTGCAAATTCAGTAACTATGTTTGTGTTTCCAGGGCAGTACTATGTCTACGCGATAATATACTGTTACTAGAGCAGAAGCAGCAAGGCCATATTTTCAGACAAAAACCTAATCCTACAGTGCAAGCAGACCAACCTTTAGGGCAGCTCAATCCCAACCTTCAGGGACCTTCCAATTATTGTCCTAGCTCGTTTGATTGTTTCATCGATCAGTGATCCACAGTTCAAAGAATAGTCACAATTTATGGTGTCAAGCATGAGCACAGACTAGTAATTAAGCCTAGCTAACCAAACAGCATTATGTATTCTATTTCACTGATTGACCAATATCCAAGTGGTACCAGCACTGATATTAAAAACAGAAATGCATCAGCTTGTTGTAAACCTTTACTTGAAGAATTAGCTAGAGCTATCAGTGATTCAGTTCGTTGGAAGTCAACATTGAGAACGAAAACTAGGACAATTAAATTTTCTGGATATATAAGCAACTTGCTTACGGTTTTTTTTTTTTCTTGCACTACGACTTTAAATTTTTTGATAAACATGTGACGATATGGGCATGTTTGGCAGGCTGTTCTACAGCCACTACTACCGCTGCTGCTTACTGCTTTCTCACTCACAAAATAAAATACTGTAGGATGGCTGCTGCGCAGCGCTGGAACTAACATCCGAACAGGCCGGCGTATATTAGGATACAGCAATTTCATCGTTAATGCTCGTCTGCTCCACAGTTTCCAAATTCTGGCAAGCAACCAAATTGGCATGTGGAAGCCACGATGAGTCATGAGTCGATGACCCAAAACAAGTGAGATTAGAGATCTGAGCTCCAGCTCACCACCAAATTGCATTGTCTTTTTTTTTTGGGGAGGGGGTTAGTTTAGGACCCCAGGTGGCCAGACTGAATTATTGGTCCTGTTCGCTTACGCTGAAATTTGGTTTATGCTGAAATTTTACGAGAGAAAAATACTGTTCCATGACTAAAAAGTAGTTCAAGCGAACAGGGACATTATCTTCGAAGCACTCAGCCTCACAGTCCGTACTTTGTTCGTGCTAATCTCTGCCAACAATACCTAATTCTGCCTGACAAATGGCCCTACTACACCTGTACTTATCATTAAACATTAAGCAAACATTCTTCCAAACCAAGCAATCTGCGTGGATATCCTATCTAGTGAATGAATAGAAAAAACAAGATATTTTTTTGCAATGTGGTCCTTATTTTATCCCTTTATTTCACTAGAACCTGATATCCCAGCATCATAATATGCGGTACTCCCTGAAAGAATGAAGATAACAAAGGCGCAAAGTAACAGTAAAGAATGAAGATAACAAAGGCGCAAAGTAAAAGTAATGTGCGGCACTGCAGTGGTATTCCTTGCTGAACCCGTGTGGTTAGGAAGTTTCCTGTCACCTTTTATTGATTCGAATGAAAGAAACTTCCTGTTTCAAAGGTGATACCAAAAGAAAGCAGGCTATGTCTGCAGACGGCTAAAGAAGGTAAAAGCTGGCATTATTAGATTGGTGCACTTAACCTTTTCATTGAAGGTAGAAATTGTAGGAGTAGTATCTCACAACATTACATAATAACGCTGTATATGTATTAAGTCGTAGCAATATTACATAACACTGAACATTAATGGCCCTGTTCGTTTGAACTTATCAGCCATACCTTTTCAGCAAAACAACAGTGTTTTTTCTCATAACAAATCAGCATCAGCATCAATCGTTTTTTCAGCCAGCCGAACATGACCAATGTACGAGCGTGCGTAATAGCAAAACAATATCCATAAAAGAAAGTAGGAGTATCTTCCATCCTCTGCTCGTGCTAATGATGCTCTGGTCACGTGGACAAGATCGAGAGGTTCAAATTTTGAAAATGCCATGTCCCTCGACCAGAGTACGTACGGGTACGGGGCGCCGGTCGGTACCATACTACCAATCTACCATGTCTAGCTCAGACATGCATGTGTCCTGTCTCTAAATCCCACATGAACGTGATTCATGTTCAATGTTCGTATTTTGGGATATAAAAACAAAGAAAACGTTTGTATTGCGACGGACATAGAAGTACAATAGCAAAATTATGTCTTAAGGCCTCATTTGATGCGATCCTTCTATTCCAAACTATAAGATGTTATGGTTTTTCTATATATAATTATTTATTGTTTTTAATATGCATTTAGACATAATGTATATATCAGATGCATAGTAAAAATAATATATCTAGAAAATCCAGAATAATTTATAATTTAGAATTGAGGAAGTATGTCCGAAAGTACAGCAAAAATTTGTTTTGCCTAGACGCAGGAATTTTCCTCTCTTTTTATGTTTTTAATATAAAATTCAATTGATTCAAGAAAATCTAACACAAGACGTGTAAGCCACTTTTCTCTCAACAAAACTGTCTTTGTTTATGAATAATGACTACTTTTCACCAACTCTGAGCTCCCGTTAATTTTGGCTTCTTTAGTAAGGAGTCGCTTTTGTCATTTTAAAAAAATGTATTAGGAGCTGATATAAAATTGTTTCAGACTCGTGCCAAACAAGGTTTTGTTTGTTTATTAAAGCTTTTTGATGGGTGATATATACTTCCCAAAATAAGTTGTATCCAACATTATGGGTCCGTTTGGTAGGAATCTAGATTTTAGGAGAAATGTTTTAGTTTTAAATTCTCTGGAGAAACGTTTCTTTGAGAAATATAATCATTTACTGAAACAGTTTGGCCGTCCGTATGGGTTCGGATTCTAAATAGAGGTACATATGGTGGAATAGACCAAAATGCCCTTGATACATGATGAGGTTTTCTTGAGTTTCTACAGGGTTAAATGAAGCATTTAAACAATGGCGAAATATGTATACTGATATTCTTGTATTTCTTGTTTTATTTTCTACGGGAAACGGCTAAAATATGTATAATAGTATTCCTATTGTATTTTTTTTGTTTTATTTTTTGTATGGGAAAGCAGCCGAAGTAGGTGTACTTGTATCCTATTGTATTTTGTTTTATTTTTCTGCGGGAAAACGGCCAAAATATGTATACCGGTATTCTTATTGTATTTCTTGTTTTATTTTTCCAGGAGAAAACGGCTAGGGTGTCATGGGCGTGGCCTTGCTTGGCTTCACCGACCAGGGTAGAACGGGCAAAGCATCGAACCGTTTCTCGTGCGAAATCAGGTTTGAGCTGATTCATCCGTGTAGTGTAAAAAGAAGAATCGTTTCTCCCCGTTTCGTTCCGGAAGCGCTACGGCATATTTTCGTTTGGCAGCGATTCTTGCGTTTGAATGCTTTTCATTCCATGTGCCAAGCGAACAGAGCGTCAAGCGATGTTATTTTTGACCAACAATTAGTCTAAGCCAAACAAACATAGCGTCAAGCAATGCCAAACACACCCTTATCAACTTCATAATCAAGTACCTCTCGAATGCTTTTCATTCCACGTGCCATTACTAGCATGTCCAACTCGTCTCGCTCGATGTTGAGTTGTTGACGATTGACTGTTCACTTGACTGATAAGGCATGGCTGAAAATACTGTTGACTAATTTGTTGTGAGAAAAAAATATTATTCTTTAATTTAAAAAAAATACAGCTTATAACCAAGCGAACAGAACGGATGCATTTGGAGACACACATACAGACAGTTGCAGATTTGCAGAGGAGCTCGCGTGCGCCCCCACGTGCGATGCCGTTGAAGCAGTTTCCCGTCACATTTGTGTGTGTCCCCCGGTCGCGGCGGTCGCCATGGCCGCAGCTACCCGCTTCCTCCACGTGCCCACGCCTCCTCCATTTCCGCAGACGACTCGATCACACCACCGCCGTGGTGCATGGATGGAGACAGGCGTTTTCGTTTTCCTTTCCTTTTCTTCTTGATGGCGAAAAAAAGAGAGAATGGAGACAAACTTTGCCGTCCTCCCCAGCAAGCCAACTACCCACGACTTGGGTTGTTGGCACCAAGCACGTAGCCACGTACGCGACGCGCAAATCGACGAGCGCGTATCTTGCAGCTCAAATATCCAAATTAATTTCATTTATTACAAAACAATTATACTTTTTTTAGCTTAAAAAAAGGGGGAAATGAGAATTATTTTGGCGAATTGATGAAGTGGGAGGAAGGAAGCAAAACTGGGGACGGCGTTGTTGATGTTGTACGGCGTGGGGAGCCTCGACGAGTAATTATCACGGTTATAAATAAATAATATAAATATAAATATAAATGGCGGATTTAAAATAATCGGGCTTAATTAATCGACTAATCCCTCTCTCTCCTCGTCTCGTCTCACCAGTCACCACCTCCACCTAGCCTCCTCGCTAGTCGCTCCCCACCTCGTTCCCTGCCTCCCCACCCTTCTCGCTCCGCCCCCCACCCCCACCCCCACCACCACCCACCAAAGCGTCGCCGACCCGGCCGCCGCGCGCGAATCCCCAGGCCGGGATCGATCCCCCGCCTGCTCGCCGGACCCTTCTCTGCCTCGGCCCTCCTCCTCTTCGCGCCTCACTCTGCCTCTACACCCAGGTTGGTTGCGTCCCTCGTCTCAATCTCCCCAGCTGGATGCTGGCGCCTCGGTTCTTCCTGGTCCTGCGAGTTTCCCTCGCCCCGTACTTTTTTTTTTTGCTCCTCGTTTGCACCCGTTGCGGAGTTTTTTGGGCAGTCCGTTCGTTCGTTTTGTGCTGTTTTCTCTTTTCACATGGGTGGGTGAATTAGGAGGTGAATGTGCCTGCAATACACGCGGGTGTAATTTGCGCGTTGTTTTAGCGGATTCCAGGTTTCCATGGCGTCAGATGAGATTTCTCCGTGCGTTTTGTTCGATTTCTTTGTCTTTTCTTTCTTTGTATGTTTTTTTTTTTTGAAATTCGCTGACGACGAGATCACGAACTGATTCCCCAAGTTGCAGGTCCAATTCGCCCGCCCGCGGCGTAGGAATCCCGTCCTAGATTCGATCGGGGCGCTGCAATGCCGGCATCCGCATAGCTGGAAATCGGGCGCTGACGGACACCGGGCGCCGAGATGGCCCGTTCCGGCCGCCGGCGGCGGGACCGCATGCGGTGGAGCAATCTCTACACCTTCTCCTGCTTCCGCGCCCAGCACGGGCACGCCGGCGACGCGGGCCCCTCCTCCGACGGGGCTGGCGCCGTCGGCGGGCCGGGCTTCTCGCGCGTCGTCTACTGCAACAACGCCGCCCTGCAGAAGCCGCTCAAGTACGTCACCAACTACATCACCACCACCAAGTACAACATCATCACCTTCTTCCCCAAGGCCATCTTCGAGCAGTTCCGGCGCGTCGCCAACCTCTACTTCCTCCTCACCGCCATCCTCTCGCTCACCCCGGTGTGCCCTTCTCTCCGTCAGCATGATTGCTCCGTTGGCCTTTGTCGTTGGCCTCAGCATGATGAAGGAGGGGCTGGAGGACTGGCGCCGCTTCATCCAGGACATGAAGGTGAACAACCGCAAGGTCAGCGTGCACAAGGGTGATGGCGAGTTCGACTACCGGCACTGGGAGGACCTTTGCGTCGGTGATGTCGTCAGGGTTGAGAAGGACCAGTTCTTCCCTGCTGACTTACTGCTACTGTCCTCGAGCTATGAGGATGGCATTTGCTATGTTGAGACGATGAACCTCGATGGTGAGACGAACCTTAAGGTGAAGAGGTCACTTGAGGCTACGCTGCCGCTGGAAGAAGACGAGTCATTTAAGGATTTCCAGGCAGTGATACGTTGCGAGGATCCCAACCCGAGCTTGTACACGTTCACTGGTAACTTTGAGTATGAGAGGCAGGTGTACGCCCTTGATCCGTCTCAGATACTTCTGAGGGACTCAAAACTAAGGAATACAGCCTTTATCTATGGAGTGGTTATCTTTACTGGCCATGACAGTAAAGTCATGCAGAACTCAACTGAGTCGCCATCCAAGAGGAGCAGGATTGAGAAGAAGATGGATTTAATTATATACATCCTGTTTACTGTGCTCGTGCTGATATCAATCATTAGTTCAGTTGGATTCGCTGTGAGGATCAAGTTCGATTTGCCCAACTGGTGGTACTTGCAGCCACAGAAAAGCAATAAATTAGATGATCCATCACGCCCTGCTCTTTCTGGGATATTCCATCTAATCACAGCTCTCATTCTTTACGGGTATCTGATTCCAATCTCGCTGTATGTTTCGATTGAACTTGTGAAGGTATTGCAAGCACATTTCATTAACCAGGACATTCATATGTTTGATGAGGAGACTGGCAATACTGCTCAGGCACGTACATCAAACTTGAATGAGGAACTTGGCCAGGTTCATACTATCTTGTCAGATAAAACTGGTACTCTGACCTGCAATCAGATGGACTTCCTGAAGTGTTCAATTGCTGGAGTATCATATGGCGTGGGTTCAAGTGAAGTTGAACTTGCTGCTGCAAAGCAGATGGCGTCAGGTGCTGATGACCATGATATCCCTTTACAAGATATATGGGAGGAGAACAATGAGGATGAAATCGAGTTGGTAGAAGGAGTCACCTTTAGTGTTGGGAACAACCGAAAGCCCTCCATAAAAGGCTTCAGTTTTCAGGATGACCGTCTCATGCAAGGGAACTGGACCAAGGAGCCAAATTCTTCCACGATTCTACTCTTCTTCAGGATACTTGCTCTGTGTCACACAGCAATACCGGAGATAAATGAAGCAACTGGTTCTATTGCCTATGAAGCAGAATCACCTGATGAGGGGGCTTTTCTTGTGGCAGCCAAGGAATTTGGATTCGAATTTTTCAAGCGAACACAATCAAGTGTCTTTGTCAGGGAGAAACACACTTCTTCGGAAGGCACAATTGAGAGGTTGCATATCAGTATTTGTTACTCCATAATTTGTTCCTTATCCTTATTATTATGATTATTTTGTCTTAATACGTGAGTATGGTTTCAGGGAGTTCAAGATTCTCAATCTATTGGAATTCAATAGCAAAAGAAAACGAATGACTGTAATTCTGCAGGATGAAGATGGTCAAATTCTTCTTTTTTGCAAAGGAGCAGACAGGTAGGATTTGTACCATTTTTTTAAATTTGGTGATGCTCTTTGATTTATTTTTGGCTAAGCCTGTACATCAAGCCATCTGCATTCAGATTTTGATATTTTGTTGTTAGCTTAAAAATGTTAAGAAGCAAATTTTACACCTGATTACTTGGTGCTGTCAACATGCTTGGCTTGTTTCTTCTATCTTTTTCAATGTCACCACTTTTTTTGGCTTCAGCTTGACTATCCTTGATTGTTCTTTGTTCCCAACCGAGCAGCATCATATTTGATAGACTGGCAAAAAATGGAAGAATGTATGAAGTTGATACAACTAGGCATTTGAATGAATATGGTGAGGCAGGCTTGCGAACATTGGCACTATCGTACAGGGTGCTTGATGAATCAGAATATTCTTCTTGGAATGCTGAGTTTCTTAAAGCAAAGATCTCTATTGGGCCTGATAGAGAGTTGCAACTTGAACGAGTCTCTGAGTTGATTGAAAGAGAGCTGATCCTTGTTGGTGCAACTGCTGTAGAGGACAAATTACAAAAAGGGGTAAAATACAGTGTCTGACTTTTTGTATTGTTAAGATATGTTTCTTGGTTCCTATTCCTAGTATTATGCTAGTTACTGTTTCGAGTTGTTCTGACTTATAAGTTATGCTTTGTGCTCTATCAGGTTCCTCAGTGCATAGATCGTTTACGCAAGCAGGTCTCAAAATCTGGGTTCTGACAGGTGATAAGATGGAAACTGCAATTAACATTGGGTATGCTGTTTCCAAGTAGAAATTCTTTACATGTACAAGTAGCTTTTTGTACCTCGTTAGCACATCACATCCATCAACATCGTGTGATGTTTCTATTTCTTTTGCAGATATGCATGCAGTTTACTGAGGCAAGGGATGAAACAAATATGTTTGTCCATACCCACTGGTGAGCAGGTAGCCCAGGATGCAGAAGGTACCTTAACTTTTTTTCTCTTTTACTGTATAGGAAGCTTTAATCTAGATGGTAATTCTCTTTATGGTAGGCTTTACTTTCATCTTTGACAACTGAGCAGGTTGCAAAGGAGAGTCTCCTGTCGCAAATCGCCAATGGGTCACAAATGGTCAAACTCGAGAAGGATCCAGATGCAGCATTTGCTCTAGTTATTGATGGAAAAGCTCTGGCATTTGTTTTGGAGGATGACATGAAGCATATGTTCTTGAACCTGGCAATCGAGTGTGCTTCTGTCATATGTTGCCGTGTGTCTCCAAAGCAGAAAGCACTGGTAGATTTGCCTCTCTCCATTGGACTATCTGTAGTTTCTACATAAAGTAATGTTGAGTTTGCTCTCCTTCACTTTGTAGGTGACTCGGCTCGTCAAAGAAGGTATAGGACAAACCACTTTAGCAGTAGGTGATGGTGCAAATGATGTGGGCATGATTCAAGAAGCTGATATTGGAGTTGGTATAAGTGGGGTAGAGGGCATGCAGGTGAGTTGTTCAGATTATCATGATCTACCCTATCTAGTGTGACAGAACCAATCTAGTGTAGTGCTACTTTCATATAACATCAAGGATCGTTGACTAGGTATGACTAAAATTGGTTCTTTTCCTTTACCAGGCAGTGATGGCTAGTGATTTTTCCATTTCTCAATTTCGGTTTCTTGAGCGACTTCTTGTCGTCCATGGACATTGGTGCTACAAGAGAATTGCCCAAATGGTGCTGCTCGAAGCACTTCTTTTATTCATTCTATTGCATCTGATTCTGTTATGTTTTAACTTTACTAAATCTTCTTTTGTTGAATTGCAGATTTGCTACTTCTTTTATAAGAATATTTGCTTTGGGCTTACAATATTTTACTTTGAAGCATTCGCTGGGTTTTCTGGGCAATCTGTATACGATGATTGGTTTATGCTTCTTTTCAATGTTGTTCTTACTTCGCTTCCTGTTATATCACTCGGAGTATTTGAGCAAGATGTTTCGTCCGAAATCTGCTTACAGGTATATGATAGAACATGTAACTTAGTTTAACCATACTGCTTATGATAAACTCGGCATGTTTAGAACTGAAATTAAAGCTTGGTCCTGGAATGTGGTGTGTGTTTTCATGGTAAAAGTTTTTATTGTGTTGTGTCCATATCATTATGCTTCCAGCAAAGAGGCTAATGAATAAGCGGATACCCAAAAGATCATCTGCTAAACTTTGTTTCTTGAGGAGGAGGACACTTCCATGGAACCACAATCATTAGCAACTGGGTGTAGATTAGAGAACTATACTGTACTCAGATGTCCATCAATTCCTTCTCCGGCTACTTTGCATGGCATCAAGTACAACAATACAATTATCTGGCATGGTTCATAATATATTAGAAAACTAAAAAGAACCATGAATATTGCCTCAACGTACAAGCATATCTTAGTTCATGCTACTATGATTTGTATTGCCCATTTGTTCTGTTAGGCATGAACTTGTATCTACATTTGCCTCTCCTTTCATGCAAATCATTTGTATGAAGCAACATATTATTGTCGTTAAAAAGATAGTTTCAGAATTAGGAATGATTTGGTGTGTATTACTTGTCCATTCCATGTTCCATTAGAATGCTATTCAGTATCTAGGTTATCTGCTTCAGGTATTCATTCACTGAAATGAAATGTGCAGTCACTTTTATGTGGATACTATAATGTTCCATGCTATTCAGTGTCTAGGTTATCTGCTTCAGGTATTCATTCACTGAAATGAAATGTGCAAGTGACTTTTATGTTGATACTATGTAAAAATACAGTGGTTTGAAATACACATTGGGTACTGTAAAAGATACCGGTGTTAGTTATCTCAGTTGTGATATTATGTTGGGAAACATGACTGACTGTTTTTCAACACATGTCATCCCATAAATTTAGTTTATTAAATAATGTAGTGCAAATTCATCTGGTTTAACGTCTTCCTTAAATAGTTTGACTTGCATAGCATCTAGAAAATAGTCAAGGCACATGGTTTGAGGAACCGTTTAAGCAGTTTGAAGTCACTTGGTAGTGTCATATTTAAAGCTGACCGAAGTTTTAAGGAAATGCAAATGCACAGAAGTTTGCTTCTTGACAACATTATGTTTGTATGGCCCCTATCTGTGGATCAAATCACATCTGTAAAAAAATACATGTTGCCAAGTAAACTTTTATGCTAGTTAATTTCCTGTGATCGTTGGTGATACTAGAAGACTCATGCATTGGGCCCTTTGCCCTTTGCACTGTAGGAGCTGGGCAATCTTCTCTGATCATCCACATTGCTGCTTCTAACCTTTCATATATATATCTATATTGATTGACATGGCATGACTTGCATGTTGCAGTTCCCAGCATTATACCAGCAAGGGCCAAAGAATCTTTTCTTTGATTGGTACCGAATCCTTGGATGGATGGGGAATGGCCTCTACTCCTCTCTGGCCATATTCTTCCTCAATCTCTGCATATTCTATGATCAGGCAATCCGTGATGGGGGGCAGACTGCGGACATGGCTGCGGTGGGAACTGCCATGTTCACCTGCATCATCTGGGCTGTCAACATGCAGATTGCCCTAACAATGAGCCATTTCACATGGATTCAACATCTCTTTGTATGGGGCAGCATAACAACTTGGTATCTCTTCATCCTCGCCTATGGGATGACATTGAGATCCCGCGACAACTACCAGATCCTGTTGGAAGTCCTTGGGCCAGCTCCCATATACTGGGCAGCGACGCTTCTGGTGACTGCTGCTTGCAACATCCCCTACCTGATACACATATCCTACCAGAGGTCGTGCAAACCACTTGATCACCATGTGATTCAAGAGATCAAGTACCTAAAGAAAGATGTCGAAGACCAGACAATGTGGAAGAGGGAGCGGTCGAAGGCCAGGCAGAAGACAAAGATTGGTTTCACTGCGAGGGTTGATGCAAAGATCAAGCAGATCAAGGGGAAATTGCATAAGAAAGGCCCATCTTTAACAATCCATACAGTATCTTAGGAATCTCGGTCACCTGACAGGCTCGTCAACAGTAGTTGCCACTTTCTTTGCTCCTGCAAGGCAGTGGTTTTAGCTTCTCTGAGCAATATAGCGAAATTCTTTTCTTTTTTCCTATTTCTTTTTTTTTTTGCCCTGGGATTTTGTTTTCTCTCCATTTGTAAGAAATGTTGGGGTGTAATTGGTGGTGTTCACCCTAGTAGAAGCTCCAAAGCCAGCCGTGTAAAAAGTATAGCTCCTTTCAGTTGGGAAAACAACCTATTGAGATAGCTGACAACATATGTATATCTGCAATTTTGATTGTTGCCTATTGATGTATTGTAATCGATTGACGTCGATGTTTACGGTGGTGTTGGTAATAGTAGCTTTTCTTTTCTATCTATATTTGAATTTATTTTACCCGGGTTTGTCATGATGTTGCCTCACCTTGCCAAAGTTCTACGGCACATTTGATTTGGATCACGAAGTTGTGCGGAATCACCCGATCCAAAGTCCAACCTTGGGCGAGACGTTTGGTTTGCATCACATGATCGACACGTCCGTTGCGGAACCATTCCTCATGACGTTTTTGCATGCAAACATTCCTCAGACGGCGACACGGCGTTACGGCAGCCCAACACCAAGAAATCTCTCTTGAGTAAAGTCATTTCTTTAAAAACATCGGACGACTTGGTGTCGGTCTGAACGAAAGATATACCTTATAGCATCAAATTTGTTAAAAAAGACACCGCAACACTGTCTGACACTGTGTATCATTGTTCACTAATACTTCATCAGTCCACAAAAGAATGCAATTATGGGATGCGTGCAAGTCAAACTAGTTTAACTTTAACCAAGTTTATAGCGAATATCAACATTTATGTCTTCAACTAAGTTTATTATGAAAATATATTTCATAATCAATTAATGATACTTATTGTATTATAATTGTTAGTAAATTTTATATAGTTTTGGTGAAACTTCAAATCATTGACTCCTCGAAAAACGAGAATGGTATTCTTTTGTGGAAGGATGGAGTACTTTTGAGGGACTCAAGTCATTTTGCTTGGTCCTTAATTTGTGCTGCAAATCTTCTAACATCTTTTTTATAAGGAATCAATACAATTTCATAGTTTGGCAATTTTGTTTTCCAAAAATCAATTTGACACTTCCAAATTCGAAGTTCAAATTTAAATAAAACCGAGTTATAAGAAATGTTCAGTTCAATAGTAGACACATTACTAGGTTAACTTCTAATGTTAATGGCTAAAATGGTTCTTCACCAAGGTTTAAGTGTGCTACATTTTCCGAGATCGACGAAATCACCATATGCACCTCGTTCTCGATATTCCACCACAAAATATCAAACCAACTAAATTACGCTCAATTTGCAAATATATAATGATTCACGACATATAAAATGGCACATGTTCAAAAATTCACATTAAAAAGGGTTTCTAATTTTTGGCATGGGAGAGATAAAATTAATTAGCTTGGGGGCTCAATCGAAGCACAAGAAAGAAGATTATGTTGTTGCTCTAGAGAAGATTCATGTGAAGCTATTGAGCTCATCTTATTTGGAGAAGGCAAAGAGCATCTCTAGTAGAATAGAGGTACCAAGTAACGCCTTTATTGTTCTATCTGTTGAAAATATGCCCAAGTTATAGTGTGGGCCTATCCAGCCCATGTGGCCCAATTAGCAATTCCTATATATGCTAATCACTGATAAGGGGCTGACTAAACCTAATTACCCCACCGATCAGAGAGCCACGCCGCTGCTCCTGTGCCTTGTGCATGTCGTTGGTACTGCTGCTGTCCAGCGCAGCGTTGAGTGCTAGCACACTCCGTCGCGCCGTTCTCCTCTCCGTACGTGTGGACATCCGTAGAGGTGCTGCTGCGTTGTGCAATCGTACGGTACGACTATTTCCTCGATATCGACTGCGCGTGTTCCGCCAAGTCTTCCACTGCGTCGCGCGTTGGGAAGGTATAATCTATGATCATCTACAAGCAAGTGATCCTGTTTTTACGCGATATTTATTTTGTGCTAACGAGTAGCCACCCGCGTTTTCCTACACTATCTGGCTCGAGATCAATCGCTCTAGGTATCAAGACAATGTTGTGGGGATGGAAGCTTGATAGAAAAGCAGTAAATTAAGGGCTCACCTTAACGTGTGTCTTCTTGTGTGGTATCTCTTGTGCCCAGTTCAATTTTGGTACTTACTTTGAGCGATCTACATTCTTAAAACTGAATTATTTGCTTTTGCCACACTAGGCCGCAAAACCTCACATAGAAATAGCTTTATTTATGGCTATTTGTATTTCTAATTGGAATTGCCTAGTGTCTTTGATTTTTAGTGATCACCATCTATTCACCCCCTCTAGCCGCCGGTTACTAGATCTTTTCAGTTGGTAACTATCTTAGACATATAACTTACTCATTAAAGGGGCATGCTCTTTGGTACAGAGAGTGAGAAGGGTTGAATTATCCTTTCAGGACAAAACACCTTTCACTGTACTACTTCACCATGTATATATTTAATCATCACATCAACGCAAAAGACAAGAATTCCATTCTACTACTTATTTACACTCATACTTTAACATAATATATGAATGTAAAAAGGTAACATATTTGGAAAGATGACTACTCATTCTATAATGTTCCATATTGTGTATACACATTGTGCGGTGGGACTTAAGTCGTGCTTTGCTCTTTTGTTGTGATACTAGAATGACGGTCAAATAGAAAATATGTCCTGGAGAAACTATTAGAACCAATTCTACATATCTTTTATAACTGTTAGAGAAGAAATGACTTTACCTTAGGGGATGTTTGGTTCTTTAGTCGCTCTTAAAATTCATATCACATCAAATATTTAGATACTAACAAAGAGCATTAAATATAGATTAATTACAAAACCAATTACATAGATGGAGGCTAATTTGTGAGGCAATTTTTTAAGCCTAATTAATCTGTCATTAGCACATGTTTACTGTAGCACCACATTGTCAAATCATAGACTAATTAGGCTTAAAAGATTCATCTCGCAAATTAGTCGCAAGTTGTGTAATTAGTTTCGTAATTGGCCTATATTTAATACTACATGCATGTGCCTAAATATTTGATGTGACAGAAATTTTAGGAGTGCCCGTAGAAACCAAACAGGACCTTAGTCTCACCTTGTCGGGGACCAAATAGTGGGGTACCCAAAGAGGAGGAGCTAATAACTATCAAACGTTGACGCTTTCGATTAGACAAGAATGCAGTTACACTTCTTGCCCGAACGACGGAAGATTGGTTCTAACTCGCCCGACCTCCGAGGGCTAGACTCCGCCTTGCCCGACGGCTGAGGGCTGGCTCCGCCTCGCCCGACGTCCAAGGGCAGGCTCCGTCTCGTCCGACGTCCGGGGGCTAGCTCCGCCTCGCCCGACGTCCGAGGGCAGGCTCCGCCTCACCCGACGACAGAGGACTGGCTCTGCCTTGGCCGACGTCCTGCACCCTACTCCTTCATAATGACGAGCATAGGGCAAGACAGGACACTCAAGTTAATAGTAATACCGAGGACCATACCCTGCACGTCTGTAGGGAAGTACTGTCAGGATAGGACCAGACGGACGCTTTAAGTCCTTCCAGGCACGGCAGAGCCCGAACAGTATTATAGACGTCGACTTTTGTCTTACAGTGTTGTGAGCGCCGCCATCAGCCATCGGACGTGGATCCTGACATAAGCATACGACAACCACTACAATCTAGGAGGGAACTCACATCATATACAGTAGCGGACGTATGGTCACTTCCCCGTCTGCTCCCCGTAGGGTCACGACTTGGCACCCTGGCACGCCGTACCATCCACGAGAGTAAGATGGGACGTGACCACTTGCTGAACGAAGCCAGAGCACAGCCCTATCATAATCAACGAACGTGCTATCCCTGGCACCGTCTGCCTTATCAGCAGGGCAGGTTCAAGGAAAAAGGAAGATCCGGCACATTCGAAGGACCTTCTCTACCTCTGTTTTTTCTTCTTTCTCCCATCTGTAACCCCTGGTCCTCCTTGATCTATAAAAGGGAAGGCAGGGCACCCCACTAAAGGGACGGATCAATCCTACACACCACGCACCACATTACACGTAGCTGAGCGGCAACCAAGCTCTCAGCGCATGTTCGACTTTTCCATCAGAGAGTTGGGACATGTCCCTCTCTTGACCGTTTGTATCCCCTACTACGACCTTTTCAGTGCTACTAACACGAGCAGCAGCAGCAGACTAGATGTAGGGACATTCTGCCCGAACCAGTATAAACATTTTGTATTTTAACACACCATCCGGACATAACATGCAACAAATACAAATATACTAGTTGTTGCTTACTCGAAACACCGACACACCTAATTCCGCAGTTCTAGTTTCCAAGAGTCCAGTCAGCTAGTCAAAAAGTTCCATAAAATGATTTTGATTAATTGAGAAGTATTTTTTTAACCTACAAACATGCTTCTAATGTGCTTGATAGATGAGTACTCCACGGTCTCAAAATAGGTGCACATCCCACTTCTCAAGAAAATTAACTAATTTTATAAAAAATATTATCAATATTTGTATCACAAAATAAGTTTAATATAAAAATATATGCCATAATCTAGTAATACTTATTGGGCCTGTTCGGCAGGACTGAAAAATACTGTTTCGGCTGATTGCTGTGAGAGAAAAATACTGTTCTGGCAGGACGTGAATAGTGATTTTATGAGGTGGCTGGCCAGCCGGCAATCAGCTAGCCAGCCAGCCGAACACGGTGATTATGTATAATAATTATTAGTACCTTTTTTTGTTATATATTTGATCAAACCAAACCAAACCTTTTGACTTCTCAAAGAACAAAATGTGTAGCTATTTCAGAAGAGAGGGAGTAGCTTGTGGCCCTATTTAGAATTTCTAAGAAAAGGAATTTTAATTAAAAATAATTTAGGTAATAATTCTAAGCACATTTTTTAAAATAAACGTTTTAAGGCAAAAATATTATTTAATTAAGAATTTTAAGGATGATTTTTAAGAAAGAGTATTTAGGGCCTATTTGGTCCCCGCTTACGCGTGCCATGTCACAAACACGGCAGCGCTGCAAGTGCGGCGAACGATTCGTCCGCTACACATTTGGCAAGCCGTGGCGGCAAAATGAACCGGCTGTACATGGCGAGCAAACCTTCGGCAGCTGACCAAACACATGACGCGCGAAACCTATGGCGCGATGCGGTGCCCTTGATGACGTGATACAATTTTCCACAGTCCGCGAGGTGAAGCCGGCGCCGGTCACCGTCACACTAGCAGCATCTCGCTCAATGGCACGAATCGCGGCGCGCATCCAACGGAGCCAGCAAACCCAACGTGTCCTATGAACCCAGCCGAGCCACACCAAAGCCACATTCTTTGAGCTTCTACCGGCACCAATCCCACCCCTCGCCGCCATCTCCCACCTCTCTTTCTCTCCCCCGCACCTGCAGTCCAGCACACACCCGAAGCGGCGCCGCTAGGGTTTGCTCCGACAGCCGCGAAACCTAGACCTTACTGCTCCCTCCCACGGCGCAGGCCGCCATTCACTAATCTAGCTGCTACGCTTCGCTCCCCGCTCCGATTGGGAGCTAGGGTTTAGCTCATCTCCGAGCTCAGCTTCGGGTCGCGGCGGCGCGGCATGGCGGGGTACGGGGAGGAGAACCAGAACGTCATGAACGGGTACGAGGAGGAAGAGGAGGAAGAAGAGGTTGAAGAGGTCGAGGAGGTGTACGAAGAGGAGGAGGAGGAGGGGGACGGGGAGGGGGAAGCGGACGAGGGGGCTGCAGCCGCCGAGGCGGCGGCGATGGCGGCCGAGACGAGAAGCGTCGTTGGAGGCCGGGGCCTAGCGGAGGCGGAGGCCGCCGCTGGGAATGTTGATGCTGGTGGCGAGGATGGGAGGATGCAGATTCTGGTGGCGGTGATGCCTCGGGGTGAGTTCCTTGGTATCAAGGGTTTTCGTGTATGGTCCGGTCTGCTGTATTGGATTAGGTGTGGCTGATAGTTTTGGTTTGGTGCATCCTCGTATGTGATTTTGCAGGAAGATTTTCGTTGGGGGTGTAGCCTGGGAGACAACCGAAGGTAGTGAGCAATTCTTTTGGGATCTGACTATGAGGCTATTTTAGTTTATATCAAGTAAAATGCTGTACAACACTCGGTATATTCTGGGAAAACAACACAGTACAAAGGCAAATTAGTTCTTAGCTGTGTTTTGTTAGCATAAAAGAAAAATACACCGCAAGATATAGTTGTTTCTGTTTTCATGTGTTACTGATCAAGTTCTGCATTGGTTGGATGAGTCACTGATGCACTATGATTTTGCTTAGGTAGGCTAATGTATGTGGTAAAGCTTAGAATTGGGAGCTGCTGCTACCTCCATTATATTGATGGAAGCAAGCCTGTGCTGTGTTTTCTTGTTGGTGTGTTCTTAAATAGTAATATAAAACATTGCTATTTGGTGATTTGTGCCAGCCTACTTAATGGATTTCAGAAATATAGCCATTCTGAATATTTAGGGTTTTTTAAGGACAGTTTCTACACAATCTTTGTCTAATTACTAAACTGGTTATAAGATGCTGTTCCATGTTTGTCTGCTCTGTTGTTTTTCGGGCTCATCAGCTACCTCTTGTGCTGCGATGATCATATTGATACCAGTCATGTTAAATAAACTATGAATCTACATGCTTTATTTCGTGTAGTCCTGTATGTCATTTGACCAATACAGATTGGGCTTCATTTGGTGTATTGGTAGGAGCGATTCTGCTTTGATCTGTTCGATAACTTAGAAATAATAATTGTGACTCAGTGTGCATAGATATGTGAACTAGAAAACAGTAAATTACTTTCATTTCAATACTTTAATGACAATGTGGGTTAACTGGAAAATAGGAGAAGTCTTTTATTTGAGAAATTGAATGGCAATTAAGTGTGTGTTTGCATTGACGTTCTATAATTATTTGTCAGTTTTGCACTTCTAACTTCGGATCATAGGAGTGTCATGGTCTTTAATGTCGCATTATGAGTTTGCAATCTCACATGGGTATTGCTCTGTAGCTTAACTGTAGTTTGTCTTCAAGATGAATCTTTCCCATTAGTGATCCTCCGAATCTATTCCAAAACTGTATGTGAACCTTTTAGGAGTCATGTTGCTCTACCTTTTTTAGTGATCAGTAGTGCCAAGTATCTGCAGCTACAAAAGAAACATTAGAATATAGATTGCTGATCTCATAGAGCAATAAGTTTTTGTTATAACTTGTTTATTTCGCTTATCTTTTGCTATATGCTCCATTGCATGTGCAGAAACATTCACAAAGCATTTTCAGAAGTATGGAGCAATCACTGATTCTGTGATCATGAAGGACAAGCATACTAGGATGCCTCGTGGATTTGGATTTGTTACATTTTCCGATCCATCTGTGCTTGACAGGGTTCTAGAGGATGATCATGTCATAGATGGAAGAACAGTAAGGCTTCTATGTTAAATATCCAAAAATTACGATCTTAATTTTGGACTATATTCTCAACTGTGTTTTTTATGCTTCAAGGTTGAAGTCAAAAGGACTGTTCCAAAAGAGGAAATGTCATCGAAAGATGGACCGAAGACAAAAAAGATCTTTGTGGGTGGTATCCCACCATCTCTTACCGAAGGTACAAGCGATGCTAAAACCTTTTTTGTTTTCAAGCAAAAGATATCTAGACATTGTATTGAACTCGCTAATTATAATAACTTTGATTAGCCTCCAGCTATAGTTGTTGGGCCTTGAAAACATTCGTTTCAAATGCAAGCATGCTTAATATGAACCTTGCAGATAAATTAAAGGAGCACTTCTCATCGTATGGGAAGGTGGTTGAGCATCAGATTATGCTTGACCATAGCACTGGACGCTCACGTGGCTTTGGATTTGTCACATTTGAAAGCGAGGATGCTGTTGAAAGGGTTATGTCAGAGGGGAGAATGCATGATCTTGGAGGGAAACAGGTCACTTCTTTATCTTTCATTGTGTTTAGTGATGGTAAATATCATTGGCATGTAAGCAGTTCTGCAGTTGTCAGATTCAATTAGCAAATGGTCTAACTTTGCATGCTGTACTTCATTGTTATTGTTCACTTAATTTGGTTAGTAATCATGAGGATGCAGTTCTGTCTCTGTACAATAACTGATGTGTTTGGGAGTTTTTGAACATTGATCATTGTTTGTTTAGTGTACTCCCTCTGTTCCAAATTGTAAGATGTTTTGGCTTTTCTGGATACATTGATTTTACTATATATCTAGACGTAGTGTATGTCTAAGTGCATAGCAAAAGCTATGTATCTAGAAAGGCCAAAATGTCTTACAATTTAGAATGGAGTACATATCAACATGCTAGGAAGTGAAAAGATCGAACCATTAACTGATAGCATGCTAAATATTGTTGACCTGACACTTTTTTGAGTATGGTCTATGGTACTAGTTCTGCATATAGGGGTGTGTACAGTGTACTCCGTATTATTGATAGGCGCCATCATGTCATTCTTTATGAGATATTATATTTGTATTGCGGAGATGGTTACTTGAAATGCATTGCCCTGATTACAAAAATCAGCACTCAATAGTTGAAGCACATCCAGCACCTGGGTTCAATTCTCTGTGGAAGCGAATTTCAGGGCTGGTTAAAAACCTCCCTTGCTGGCAACCTATGAAATAGCAGCAGGGCACCATCCTATGGTGGTGGCGGTTGGCCTGTGTGACTGAGTGGTGCGGTCCTACCTTGAGGGTAGTCATGGGGCACGGAACCTGGGCCGCAGGAGCGGAGCCAGGAATCGAACATAGGGGAGGCGGCACAAAAAAATCTACTTTTATGTGCACCTGGGAAGAACGAAGAACAAAAGGGGAAGACGAAAAAATCTACTTTTATGTGGACCTGGGAAGAACGAAGAACAAAAGGGGAAGACAAAGACAACATGCCTGGCAGCTGGGCGTCGGCAGGAGGCAGCTTCCGGTGGCAACCGGCGGCGACGCGGCGTCCGACGTGTCTGTCCTATCTCCGCTTCATGCTCGTATTGTGCTGCTGTCGTGCTGTGTGCGATGCTGCGAGAGCCGAGAGCGTGCGATGTGTTCTAGACGAGAAGCCAAACAGCCGAGGAGACGAAGAGGCACATTGCGGACGGAACAAAATTACAGAATACAGCTGGTCGTCTCCTATGCTTCCTCCTAATTGGGCTGCTGGCTTCCTTCTATCATGGGCTCCAAATGTTACTTGGAACTTGGGCTTAGAACTAAGGGGGGCCAGAGCCTATAATTGTGCTAATAGGTCCATGTATTAACTACATGATAGGGAATTAGCAGGCTGTTGGGGGAGGCCAGGCCCCCCCAGCCCCCCCTCCCTCCGCCCCTGCTGGGCCATGGTCCTGTGTCCACCGGCCTAGGTTATGGTGCAGCACTATAGGGTCTGCACTATCAGGGTTCAGGCAGTTTCTCTGTGGTTAAGTACTGCGGTTTCTTCTTCCAAACAGCACTGTGGGGGCAGTTTTGTCAGTAACTCTCAATATAGCTTTCAGTTGGGCCGGTCAATGGACAGGAGAAGAATTAGACTGGGCTTATGCTGGGCAATGGACAGAAGAGTTGGACTGGGTTTGCATTGGCCCATGGAGGCATCAGATACAGAGTACTCCCTCTGTCCCAAAATACAAGACATTATAAGATTCAAATTTTGTCCCAAAATACTTGACACACTCACTTCCCAATGCACCTTTCTCTTCTCCCAATACACCTTTTTCTTCTCCCAATACGTCTCTATCTCTATTTCTCTCTCTCTCTCCATCATGTTTTCTGTGCACACCACCTTTTTACATCTTCTTAATTCCCGTGCCCAAACCTAAAACGTCTTCTATTTTGGGACGGAGGTAGTTCAAGGGCAGCAGCAGCAGCACCAGCTATGGGGGACTCATTGAAGAACAGACCGCAGAACAGGCGGCGAGCTCTGCTCGAGGCGAGTCTTTGGACACGATTTACCTTTCCTTCCTCCCGATTACTTCATAGTTGTATCCAGCACCTTCTAGAAACTACCACAAACTAGTTTGATTGTTGCTGTGATTTGAATCCGTTCACTGGAGCTTGAAGCCAGCCGAAACGGCTGCCGCTGCTGGCATCACAAGGCACACGACCACTGTACCTACAGTGCCAAACAGCCAGCCGAACTGCTGGGAAACAGCCAGCCGAACAGACATCGGAGTTGTTGATCTGTGGGCTCTCCGATCTAGCCATGGATTCTACGGAGGAGGTGCGGTGCTCTGGTTCCACCATGGACTCTGTACAAAAGGCATGGTGTAAGGAGATGCTAGACTGGATTCTGGTCATGGTGACGAAGATGGCGTCGGATTTGGAAGAAAGCAATGCGCGCCTTCGAGCTGCCTATCTGGCCTTGTCACCGGCAACAACGACTCCGCTTCCTCCAACGCCAAGCCTGCCGGCAACGACTCCACCTCCAACGCATTGTTGATGGCATCATCTGCACCAGAGAACATTGCCTCCACCATCCTCATCGCCAACCTCGACAACTGCGAGCGTGAGATTGACCTCTCAACCAACAGCATGCCTGCGACAACCTCCGCGACACTGCCCACATCTTCCTCAATCCCTGATCCGTCCCGTGTTGATGACCTTACCGTCCAATTCTCCAACATTGAAGACCATGTCTGCACACCAAGTGTTCGACACCGGGACTCTACCAGGCCGGCTCGGCACTGTCCACGATGTCCTCGGTCTCCGCTCCCTCCCAGCACGTCATCCTTGCCAACGTTGATGCCTGCACCACGCTTCTCCAAGTGATGCGCACCAGGTGGTTGACGCAGATGCAGTCTGTGTGTTCCAGCAGCAGTGAGCAAGTTACCCACCACTCTGGCTTCACTCGCAGCTACCTTCTCACTTGGCAACAAGGGCCACAACTTATTCATCAGCTTCACCAACTTTGTTCTGATTCCAGCAGCGGGCATAGTCCTGTCCTGTGTCAAGACCTGTTCCTGCAGTGCATATGAAGTGATCGCTGATCGAGGTAATGCCTCTTGGTTCATTTGCTTTCTCCATCGATGATATGTGTTATCCGGACGAGGAAGTATTGTACTGTTCAAAGGATTTGCTGCTACCTATGTCTTTGGTGTTTTCAAACTCGGTTTGTTATCCTGTGCAACACTTACATAACCAATCTGAGCTGCAGAAAACATGGCCACCCCCAACTGAATATTGTGGTTGTTCGAATCGAGATAGGTCCAGCACCATGGCCTTCTCTCCGTTTCAACCACTGTCTAGTTGAAACATTGTCAAAACACCACTGGTTAGTAGTGATTGATGTGTTGGCCAAACCACTAAGAAAGCACATATGCATTGTCATTTCTATTACACTCAAGGAGAGAAAACAGTGGTCCAAAGATTATTGTCATTCACCAGCCATCTTGGTGCCTCTGTCCAGAAGCTGGGATCAGCTCCAACCCTGGCCACCACCACTGTTCAAGCAAGTCATGATCAGATCCAAGCCCTCTGTTATTGGAGACCATAGCAAATTGGGATACTGCATTATGAAGTCATTAGTACAACAGCAGTGTACTCAGGACAACAATCATAATGGGGCATCTTTCAGCTATAAGTTGGTGCTAGTTGAGAGGTGGCAAAGCAAGGCTAGAAGTGAGATTTTCACACCCAGAGCTGAATCTGTGCAACCTCACTAGTATTTGGAAAGTGAAGGAAGAGGTGTGTCACATGCAGCAGGATATGATACTTGATCATGAGAAACAATGGAAAAATGATAACCTGGTTTTATACTTGCAAATATGGTCACTGTCTGGGCACAAGAACGTTGAGTTGTGGCCTAAGCATTGGCCATCTGTCAGTTGTTGTCAAACTAAAGTTGGTGCTGATGAGTTGAATTATTCTGAACTGAGTACAAATTTCAGTTTGCATGCAGAGACATCAGTATATTTGAGGATATGGAGGATGATGCTGAAGGTACTGGACAGGTGCAACAGTCACAGCTTTAGTCTGAATTGGTTTCACTTTCAATTGTGGCATGCACAATATGCACTTGGAAACAAGATCCACTTCAAGCTTCTTGTCAAGTGTTCAAAATGCAAGAATTTCAGTGGCCTTGAATTCGTCTTCGCAGCATCAATGTTTCTGTGAGTACAACTGATGGAGCGTACCATTTTCTTTGACTCCGTAATGATTCTGTTCATTGTTTTTGAGGCGTCGCCTAGGCGACAAGGCGTGCTATGGGCGCTGGGCGTCGGGGTCGCCACGACCTCCGACGGTATGGCGTCTGCCTCACTCGATTAGGCGTCGACTAGGCGAGGAATGGCGTCCGCCTGACGCCTAGAGCCTTGCTGCAGACACCAGATGCGAACTCGCGGGGGAAAAGCATCAAAATCATCGTGGCCCCACAGGAATCGACCGCGCGTCCGCGCCAAAAGCAAAAGGGTAGGAATTGACCCAGCATATACTGCTCTTCGTGCGCGAAATCTCCCGCTCGAGTCTTTTACCGCGACTGCAGGTGAGGGAGAGGAAGAGAGAAGGGGGCGAGCGAGGGGAGAGGAAGAGAGAAGGGGGCGGGCGGACATTGAGATCCGCTTGGCTGCTCCTCTGCTTGAGTCCACCGGCGGTCGCATGCTGCTGGAGCCGCCCTGCATCTCCAAGATCTTGGCAGCGACGGCGGCTCTGCATCTCCGCGCACCTCTGGGATGAAGTCCGCCTGCTCGAGTCCTTGTTACCGCTGGCCGTCCGCCGCGTGTCGTGTGTCGCCGTCCGCACCTGCCCGCTTCGAGTCTCCGCCGTCGCCCGTCCGCACCTGCCCGTCTGCCTAGTAAGTGTGTTTGCCGCCTCTGTTTTGGTCCCTAAATCTCCCAGCCCCCTGCCGCCTCCTCTGTTCTGGTCCATGTACTCTGCTCTGAATATTGCTGCTTTTTTATATTAATATTGGCCTGTTACATACTCACATACGGAGGAGACTAATGCCTGCTTTCTTGGGTTGTTATTTTCTTAGACCTTTATAAACAACACAGGGCACAAGGATCTTTCTTTGATTAGTATAATATCTGCTTGGCTCTTTCTTTAATCTTTACATTTAGAAGGTTCTTCCTTTGATTAGTATGATAATTACTGATTAGTAGTGCTCTCTTAGCCATACAGTATTGTGCTGGGCTCAAGAATTGGGAACAAAGTTGTATGTGCTGCACTAGTATCTAAAATTCTAGCTTACACAACGTCTTCATGGTGCCTAAATTGTGCGTGTATGGCGTCGCTTAGGCGTCCGCCACAAACGCCTAGGCATTGTGAAGGGGTAGGGTGCCAGCGCCTCGCCACAACACCTTAAAAACCATGATTCTGTTGTGGTTATGGGATCGCGGTGGATTTCTTCCCAACTTACAAGCCATGGTCCTAGTTTTGGTGGATTGTTGTGGACTTGTGGTCAAGTGGCAATGCACATTAATTGGTGCAATCTCCACCTGTGCTGAGTTGGTGTTCCAGATACATGTGCAATTAGCAACCTTTCTGAGCAATACCAAGTACTGGCATGGATTACCACTGACCAAATATGGTGCCTTCCATATATCATTCGACATCATTCGGAAGCATGTTCCATGGGATCCCAGTGGTTCACTGCAGCAACGGCTTAGGGACAAGCCGTGTTTCATGGGGGAGGAATGTCAGGAACTCTCAATATAGCTTTCAATTGGGCCGGGCAATGGACAGGAGAAGAATTAGACTGGGCTTATGTTGGGCAATGGACAGAAGAAGAGTTGGACTGGGTTTGCATTGGCCCACGGAGGCATCAGATGCGGTGTACAAGGGCAGCAGCAGCAGCAGCTATGGGGGACTCGTCGAAGGACAAAACCGGCGGCAAGCTCTGCTCGAGGCGAGTCTTTGGACTCGATTTACCTTTCCTTCCTCCCGATTACTTCACCTTGTAAAAACTACCACAAACTAATTTGATTGTTGCTGCGATTTGATTTGTGAGTGAATTCAATTTGGGTTCGTGACAGGTTTTTCCCTCATGTCCGAGTTATGGTTCAATCACATGATTTTGATCCACATCTTTTAGAGCACTGCTCTTCTCCTTGCATAACCCTCTGTGGAGAATTTTCAACGATAGTACACTTATATCTCTTCAGTCCTCTTCTTGTTGTTTAGGGTTTATGCCTTTAGGATTTATTAGGGTTATATTAAGTTTTCGTATTTGTAGGAAACACGTATGGCAAGTTAAGGTATATTGTTGTAAATTTCTTGTATGCCAATATCCTTTAAATAGTGGGTGAATGAACCGGAACACAAATGACAACGGTAATAAAAATACAGAACAGTGCCCATGTGGCAGGAAATTGAACAATGCCACACATGGCAGAAAATTAAATAAACTAGACCTCATATTATAGGAAATTAAATAATTTAGACTGCATATGGCTGGAAACCAAAATAAATCAGAATATCCTGACAAATTAGAAGATAAAGCATTTTGTTGGAAGACTTGGCAATCTGCATCCTGTGCTGGGACTTAGTATCACTTAACATTGTTCATTGATAAAAAAAATTGCCTAGTGACCTCTGGTTGGGGTATTATGCCTTGACTTATCTGCATGCAACAATTCTCCCTTAGTTATCGACTTATAGTAGAGGGGCATAATTTCTCTTTGTTAGAAGTCACCTATGTTGTATAATTTCTGCTGTTATATTTGATGTATCATTGCAACAGGGTTACAGGAGTCAATTTGAAAATTGTTTGACTAAATTCTCCAATTGTTTTATAATTTTGCAGGTTGAAATTAAGAAAGCTGAACCAAAGAAACCTGTCGGGGTGATTCAAGCTCAAATGGAAGACATAGTCGTGGTGGTGGTCACCGTGATTCATACCGTGGTAGTGGTGGTGGCAGTGGTGTTTCTGGCAACAGCAGTGGTGGTGGCTATGGATACGGTGGTGGCTACCGATCAACTGCTGTAGCATACTATGGCAGCACAGCATATGGTGCCTACGGCAGAGGGTATGGATATGGTGGTACTGCTGCTGGCTATGGCTCAGGTTATGGCTCTGCATATGGTGGCTCCATGTATGGAGATCCATATGGTGCCTACGGGGCATATGGTGGTGCCTATGGAGGTGGTGCATATGGTGCTCCAGGAGGGTATGGTGCGGGAGGATATGGCAGCTACGGTGGGGCTGGAGGCATGGGTGGTGGTGGCAGTGCTGGTGGTCGGGGCGCCAGCAGATACCACCCTTACGGAAAATGATCATCCATCGTTTCTCTAGGATCTGATAATAAAGGTATATACCTTCCCTCGTTTCTGCTACTGAGAAAATGGAACATTCCATTCACCTTGTCGAATCAGCGGCATCTGAACATTTTTTCCCCTGGAGCTTTTCAATGCACAACAAAGATTCTAGTCTCTAGTCGCTGAACCCTGAACTGCCCCACCCCCACCCCGCTGAGCTTTCTGTAGAAGCTGCAGCTAAAATTATCGTAGTCTGGCATGAGCCTTAGAAGGCCCTTGAAACTATATGGTGTCATGGAACAGATGTATTTTGATGCAACATTCGCTCACTGGTCAGCATCTTGCTATCTCTGCTTATGTATAGTCTCCTTTGTGAGCTGGTACACCCCCGACGATGTTTTCGACTTTCGAATGGTTCGGATGTACTATATGAAATTCGAGTACACTGGCCTAGATTTGTTTCTAGACACGCACACAGGAGGATCGGTGGCAAAGTCCAAACGCAACCAGTCTACTGCATTGTCGCTCGTTCTTCCGGCGGCGGCCCGACGCCACGCGCAGCCCTCGCCATGGTGTCGACATCGTTGCTCCATGCCCGGAGCCGCACGCCTCCGCACCCACGGCGCCGCGCCCGGTCTGCAGAGACCGTTCGTCCGTTGTCCGGACTCCGGGTCCTCCCCGCCAGCCACTGACTCCTGTGGCCCACAATGCCCGCGCCCCGTGCCCACTCCGCGTGCTGACCACTGCGCCGCCGTATGATCTGATCGGACGGCGGGCCGCGAGGGATGACGACATCCTCGTCGTGCGGCGGGTCCCGCTAGCCGCCCCAGCCGTGCGTCTGACGTAACAGGGGGCGGGGCGCGTGCCCGTGGGCCCCCACACCTCTGCCTCCCCTCGCGCGTATTAAACGTTTGATGTTGGCCGCTTGGCAACCACGCGGATCGGAAGAATCCATCGATCTCGTTCGGGAGAGGGATATCCGTTTCTGCATCAGCAGCGTTCTCTGCAGCGGCGATGCCGTTCTTCGAGGTGCGCGCCACCTGCTCCCTCCCGTCTCATCCTCTACGAACCTCCGTGGCGCGGCCCTTGGTTCGCCGCGTGTGCTCTGCACCGTCGCACTTTCCTGGGCCACATTGCTTATCTTCTCGCTGCTATTCTTTTCCCCTCTGTTGTCGACAAATTTGGGCTGTCTTCTTCCGTGGTCGTTAGTTTCCCCTTCATTTACATTTACCCCGCTGAATTGCGAGGCGGAATCGCAGATTTTGATGAGAATTCGGTTGTTGCGTTGCTATGAATCGTAGGAAATGATGGAGGGATCGTTGTACATCCGCACACACCTGCAGCAGATAGCCGCAGGTAAGCAGAGCAACAATTGATTCTGATTCCTCACTCTCTCTCTCTCTCTCTCTCTCTCTCTCTCTCTCTCTCGTGGTCGTCATGTGATTTTGACGCGGCATGCGGTTGCGTGCATGTATCTCTCTCTCTTGGTGGTGGCGGCAGCGTCGGTCTCCACGGCGAGCTGCGGCGCGTCTAATAGCGGCGCCGATGACGCGGAGTGCCGCGACGAGGCGGCGGCGCTGGGGCTCAAGATGGTGGCCGTCGCGGCCATACTCGTCGCCGGCGCAACCGGCGTCGCGATCCCGCTCGTCGGCCGCCGCTGCCGTGGGCGGGGAGGAGCCTCCTCCTCCTTCTCCTCCTCCCCCTCCGCCGGCGGGGCGTTCGTGCTCGTCAAGGCGTTCGCGGCCGGGGTGATCCTGGCCACGGGCTTCGTCCACATGCTGCACGACGCGGACGAGGCGCTCACGGACCCCTGCCTCCCCGCCGCGCCGTGGCGCCGCTTCCCGTTCCCGGGGTTCGTCGCCATGCTCGCCGCGCTCGGGACGCTCGTCTTCGACTTCGTCGGCACGCACATGTACGAAAGCAAGCAGCACAGCGCCGACGCGGGCAATGCCAGTGCCAATGCGAGCGGCCACGACGTGACCGTGGCGCTGCTAGAGGACGGCGCGCTCGTGGGGAGCGTCGCAAGCGGCATAGGGAGAGACGGCTCGCTCATGGGGAGCGTCGGCAGCGGCATAGGGGGAGGCCACAAGGACCCCATGCACATCGTGGGGATGCGCGCGCACGCCGCGGCACACAGGCATAGCTACGCCCACGGGATCGGCCCATGTGATGACGGTCACAATGGGCACGATGAGGAGCCGTCGCAAGCTCGTCATGTGGTTGTCTCACAGGTACGTTTCTAACTCTCTTCTCAAAACACAGAACAAAAAAATGCATAT
This sequence comes from Miscanthus lutarioriparius, assembly GCA_904845875.1. Taxonomy (NCBI): domain Eukaryota; kingdom Viridiplantae; phylum Streptophyta; class Magnoliopsida; order Poales; family Poaceae; genus Miscanthus; species Miscanthus lutarioriparius. Next base: position 27,157,866 of record CAJGYO010000019.1, on the reverse strand, counting down.
TACAATTGCACGATGAAGTGATTATACTTGTTGCTCAATGCCTGACTTCAAAAGGCATGTTACATTTGTTACTAGAGAGTGACGATACGGCATGCATGTGGAGTTGTGGACTCTCTAAAATTTTGGCCTGTGATTACCCAGGACACTTCGAATAGTGAAACCCTATCAACAATTGGGCCTGTTCGTTTAGTCAAATGTGGACAAGTTATGTGATATCTTTGAGTTTTCACAAAAATTGGTCAAGTTTCATTGAAACTTAAATTTCTTTGGAATGCATTTGGGTAAAATTGCATGGTAAACAGCGTTATCAGTCCTACTATATGATCAGCAGGCGCTATTTTTTTTTTAAAAGGAATCTGTAGCATGAGCATTGAAGGGAACACTGCAACTTACAAGTTACAATGACCATGGACGACCCAAAAGACACAAACAGGATTTATAACACCAAGCAATGTTCAATTACGTGGTCTAGCCTATTGCTCACCTAATTGCCAAGAGTATTATGAAAGTATGAAACTGCATTCATTCATGCTCTTAAGGTGTTCTAGCTTCTTGCCCCAAGTAGTGATAATGTATCAGTAAATACTATGAAATCACTCTCATGCTAATTCCTTCTGAGCTGATTTCTGTAGGTTTCTTGTAACTTGTACAGCAACCGGAGATATGATATGTGGTACCTTGCTTCATATTTGTTAGAGTAACTGGCTCGAGTTTCCATTCATTGAACATGTGTTTATAATACAAGTTACATGACTCTTCATATGCTAAGACCATTCACATTCTAAGCCTATTCATATTCTAATAATATCCGCAAAATGGTGAATAACCCTACGCTATTTTCTCTACTAGATTCTTGAGCTTGGGATTGTATCGCACTCGGTGATCATCGGGCTATCTTTGGGCGTCTCACAGAATCCCTGCACCATCAAGCCTCTAGTTGCTGCCCTCTCCTTCCACCAGTTTTTTGAGGGCTTTGCATTGGGCGGCTGCATTTCTGAGGTTAATATCTAGTACTTCCTTTTGTGATTTGGATCAACAATTTATCATTTGAACACAACATTTGAAGCAGATGTGGTTGTGTTTGTGGTGTTCTGTTCATTGCCCAACAAAATGCAGGCTCAGTTCAAGAGTTTTTCTGCACTCCTTATGGCCTTCTTCTTTGCTATCACAACGCCTACTGGGATCACCGTGGGGGCAGGTATCGCGTCGTTCTACAACCCCAACAGCCCGAGGGCACTTGTGGTAGAGGGCATTCTGGATTCCATATCGGCTGGTATTCTGATCTACATGGCCTTGGTGGACCTCATTGCGGCTGATTTCCTCAGTAAGAGGATGAGCTGTAACCTGAGGCTTCAAGTCGGCTCATACATTGCCTTGTTCCTTGGTGCCATGGCTATGTCGTCTTTGGCCATATGGGCATAGCAAGTAGAATGGAAGTAAGGCAAAGGTTCGAGAGGGGCTGCTTAATTGCTTTTCATAGCAGGAGGTTCTCTCAGGCAGCTAGTTGGTTGCAATTCTTGATGAGAATGGGGCCATTTTTTTTCTTTTCCTCTATTCTTTTGTTTGTCTACTTGTTCTCTTCATGTTGGTGGTGGGCCGTAAGATTCAGTCCTTTTGGCGTAACAAATCAATGCCCTTCTTTGGGATACATTGTACTGGATTAGAAGACAGATGAACATAGTTCAGGGTTTCAGGAAATAAATGGTTCTTGACTCCCATCAGTCTTCGCAGATGTATATTAAACAGAAAAGGCTTATCAGTGCTCTGCCTTACAAGCATTTTCTTAAGCATACAAGACTGAATGTTGGAAATTGAAGTGTTGCAACATTGCCTTTTCTTACAGGGAAATCGGTTTATGTTGCGTTGACATCTTGACCTTTAGCTGCATACTCTCCTTGTTTTCTTAATTAGAATCGGTTTTTTTTCCGGCCCAAACCTGCCGATATTTCTGATGTTTCATTTTATCAAACGAAATCCACTGATATTTATGATATTCCGTGTTTAAATTTTGTTTGGACTTATTTGAGATTTATATACAATTTGTTTGAATGTGGTCTGACATTTCTGATATGCCTCATTTATCCTGACTTCCGAAAGATTTTTATATAGTGATAAGGTAAACTCAGAAGAAATATCAGACCTCATTTATCCTGACCTCCGAAAGATATACAATTTGTTTGCATTTGGTCTGATATTTCTGATATACCACATTTATCCCAACCTCCGAAAGATTTTATATACTGGTAATGTAAACTCTGAGAAGAATGTGTTAATAATCTTTCTTGACTTGCATGCAGGTCTGGTGGTAGCAAATGCTATATCCTTTTTTCACTTTTTGATTCAGTCAACAACTGTCTAGAATCCACCTGCAGTTTTGGAATACTTGGCGGAACGAAGCAATCTGTGTTTTCCGCTGTTAGAAATCAACTCACCATAACTTGAAAACTTTCTTAGAACTCATATATAGAAGTTTTGAAAAATAATTTGAAACATTCAGCATAAATAGATGAGCTTGTATTATGATTCCGCCCACAGTTTTAAGTCCAGACTAGTATCTCATTTGGGAGATAAAAATGACACTTTCTGGAATCTATTTTGGACATGAAATTTTGGATGGGGTCATAAAACAACCTAACCTATAGACAGAGAATGTTTTATAGATATGATTTCTTAAAAAATCAAAAGCTGGCCATCTTATGCACCCATTCATGCAGTATAACATCAACAACTATATAGCTAAGAAAAGAAAGATTTTTTTTTTGTTTTCTTTCCCTTCCAGTTCCAGATGCCTTCGACAATGGAGATATGACTCACATTTGCTGCTCCTGTTCCCAATTCCCAAATCAATATGTATTTGTTGCCCCCCAAACAATTTGTGGGGATCAAGTCGATGCCAGCTGCAGATTGTCCATGAGGCCTCGTGGACTCCAGAACCAGAAGCTCCTTCGCCAACAAGACAGAGGCGAGGGGTAGGTCTGATGACTAATTGATCAGCTGCGAGCGACTGCAAATTTGTGGGGGAAATCTGTGTCGGGCGTGTTCCTTTCACATCTCTTGGGGACCGCTAATTAGGACTAAACAGCCCATACCCTTCTCTCTCCTTCATCGTAGTCTCTTTCCTCCCTTTAGTCCTAGAAATAAACACCATTTTAGTTCCTGCACTTAACATTCTTCTGAGAGTTTACCACTTGTTTTACCACTTCGTTTGGGCTGTTTAGTCTGAGTGAGCCCAAATCAGCCCAAACGAACAGGGCGAAAAATCTGCTGCCTGGCCTGGCACACCTTGGTTTACCACTTGTGGTGTGGCACCTTGCTCACTCAGACAAATCAGCGTTTTCAGCGAAGAAACAGTGTTTTCCTCTCACATGAATAGTATTTTTTAGTTGGGCTTTTCAGCAAATGAACAGAGCTCCGGGATCTTTTGATTGACGTACAGTACGTATAAGCCGATCACGTCAACAGAGGCACTGCAATGAGAGGCACCCATGCAACCTGCTCAGGATATTCCAAACTATAATTGTAGTACGTAAAGTTGATAAGACGACGACGATGACAGCTGATGAGAGGAGGATACTTGTAGTAGTATGTGGATTCTGAAGCGACAGCAGGAGGAGGTTGCTGCAGTTCAGGTGCTAGAGCGACTCCCACACCGTCTGGCTGCTGATTCCATCCAATCCAATGATGATTGATTCCAACGAGTATCAGAGTTCACCGTCTTTGCGAGTTCCAGCTGAAATCCAGGGACTATTAAATTAACCTCGTGTTAGACTGAAACTGCCCGTTTCTGAATCTGAACAATATACTACAGCACTACTGAAACTGAATCTGAACTATATCTCCTGTAGGGACGCAGTAATTGTTCCCTGAAAACCGACCCCCCCATGATGAAGTGATTCTGTGCTCTGTACAGACTTACGGACGTTGCGAAACGGAGGCGGGTTTGTTTATTTTCAGAGCGGTTAGTCCTCTAATGATTGCTACTGTGAATATAAGATCCAAATCAACTAGTAGGCTCCAACTGCAGCTCGTAGGTGTTGCTAAAAGATTCGTGCGGCGGGCTAAACAAATACTCCTATATGGCTGCTGTTGTTTCAAACGTGCTGCAATTGCACTCCATCCATGGCAGTAGATTACCTCCTGACACATGCAGAGGGATGCAATGCAACTTGTATGTATGGTATGCATAGGAGCAGCTAGCTGCGTTTGAAAGAAAATTGTACCTCTAAAACGTACATCAGGAGACAATCTTGACTTTAGATGGGAAAACTTGTTCCTGTACCTCGCCCTAGCGCAGTTGAGTTCATGGCGCTGCAGCGACGTGGACGCCGGTGTCGTGGCAGCGTAGGTGCGGTGGAGACCAAAGGGCGGGGGGGCTGCCTGCGGCGCTTCCCGTCACTTGCAGCGCTGCCCACGATCGGAGGGGCTACTAGGGTTCTTCGGTAGGGTCCAATGACGGCGTCGAACCTCGTGTCTAGCGCCTCGGCCCCCACCTCCTTCTTATAGCGCTGTGTAATAGGGGCCCGCCGACCAGTGGTCGGTTGTGTCCCCGATCAGGACACGGTCAAAGGGTCCGACTCAGTCGTTGGACTGAGTCGGATGAGATCAATCCTAACATTCTCTTACTTGATCTCACCTTATGACTTAAACTTCACTTACTTACTTTATCTTGTTCCCATTCCATCACATATCAGTGCATAGAGCATGTCTCATCGTCACGGTCTGTTGCCATTAGATTAAACAGCTACAACACACCTCTCTGTTTTAAAACAGATACTCAACTAGGCCCTTAGTATCCAGAAATCATAGGCTTTTCCATAAACCCATGTCGACTGTATGTTTTCTAAACGCACTGGGTGGTTAGCCTTTGGTAATTGGATCCGCAGGTATTTACTCGGTACTTATGTGCTCAATGCTTTTAAAATGATTATGGATTTCCTCCTTTACAATATATTCCTGAGTGTTAATGTGTTTGGCAGCACACTTGACTTATTGTCTTAGAAGTTAACTTACTTTAAATGGTTATTACTGCTGTCTACCATTGTTAAATCCGGGTACAAATTCCCTTAACCTCCTTTTGCATGTTCCTTAAGCCTCGTGACAAGCTATACTATGGTATGCATCACTGATGATACCACAACTGTTTCTTTGGAGCTTTTTCATAATAATACTCAAACTGCGAGTGTTAGACAACTGTTGTGGATTTCACTACACATCTCGCCAAGACTTAACTTTTTGTACCTTCGACTATTCGAGAGTACTTATTCTTTCTTACTCAGCATGAGGCCTATGATACTTTACAAAATTGCAAGACATTCTCAACTCAATTTCAGTGATCTATATCTGAACTGGACTTCTGTCAAAATATCCCAGATACATAGACTACGTCAAGATAAGTTCTTACTTATACTTATACACACATCAAGCTTCCAACAACTGAAGCATATGGAACCATATTCTTTTGATCGATCTCATATCGGTTCCTGAAACACTTAAAGTTCCCAAATCTATTACCCTTGACTATAGGAGCAGGCGTAGGTTTACTCGTATGCATATTTTATTTCTTTAGAATCTTTTCTAAGTATGCCTTTGCGATAGTCCTAATACTCCATTTTTATCTATCTCGGTGAATTTCGATTCCTATAACCAATGACGCTTCACCAAGATCATTCATATTGAAACTTGAGGACAAAACTTCTTCTCCTCTAATGACAAATTAACATCACTACTAGTGAGTAGAATGTCATCTATTCACAGAATGTGGAAAATAAATCTTCCATTCTTGAACTTCGCATAAACGCTACTGTCCTTCTTATTTTCTTTAAAACCCAAACTTTCTTATCATTCATCAACTTCAAATACTACTGTCTAGAGACTTACATTTAACCCATAAATGGATTTCTGCAGGCGGCATCCCATATGTTCTTTTCTTCCACGACAAAACCTTTTGGGTTGTATCATGTAATCGTTTTCATATAAATCCACATTAAGGAATATCATCTTTACATCCATCTGATGTAACTCTAAATCGTAATGTGACATTAACACCATTATGATTTTAAAAGAATCATTGCATAAGACTGGAGAGAAAACTCTCATCGTAATCTATTCATCCTCTTTGCGTAAAGCCTTTTGCTACAAGTCATGCTTTATATCTTTCTACATTTCATTTGGAGTCACATTTTATCTTGTAGACCTATTTACAGCCTACTGTTTTGGCTCCGTTAGTAATTTTATCTAAGTCCCAAACATCATTGGTATTCATCGAATTCATTTCAACTTTATATAGCTTCTTGCCATTTAAACGAGTAAACGCTTCTTATGGCTACTTCAAATGAGGTGGGATCACCCTCCATTTGAATTTCTTTATTAACATAGACTTCATAGTCATTGGAAAAACTGGTTTACTAATTCTTTGAGACCTTCTAGGGCATCAGCTACTGGCACTTTCATATGGGGTTATTGTTGCTCTTCATTGTCAGGAGGCAATTGATTCTACAGGCTCCTGTATAACAAAATCCTTATTTACATTATTCATCTTCTTCGAAGAGCCAACAACATGTGTTGTATTAGTCATACAACATCAACAGGTATTGAGAAATTCGTTGTTTTGAATCACTAAAGTGGGCACGCAGTCCCGCTTCTCTTCAAGTCTTAGATCTCTACATACCTCTACATACCATGATCGCCCAGATCTTCTCATCTTTTCTAAAGATAGTGTATCTTCAAATATCTTATTTTTGGGTTTAATCCGTTAAAATCTCATATGTCGCTTTAAGCACCACCTTGACATCTTTGAGACTGACTACGCTATTTTCTTGTCAGAACTTTAAAAAGTCCAGGAATTTAGCTATTTCTCTGCTTAGGGGTATCATTATTGTAACCGTTGTACTCCTCCGACGGTCACATTCATCTTAATTAATCTTTATCCCACTCTTAATGAAGAGTATCTTTCTTAATTGATCTTTATATTCTCTTCCTCGAAATATGGCATGAACTTTACTGCCATAATTTCGATAACTATTCAGAAAGCCTATAAACGAGGAGACACTTATAACTTACTCCATTAACATGATTGTGTCATATAAACAAAGTTATTTCTTGATCCGTTTATGAGTACACTTTCTTTAATTCACTTTAAGAACTCAAACTTGAACTTATTATATTGTGCCACGGTCAATGCTCGGACAACATAAGAGCTACCCAAACTTCTCTCGCTATGCGGGATACAAAACATGTGAATCATCAGAAAACTTCTCCTGCTATGCAGGATTGACTAGCATAAGTACTATGCCAAAACTTCTCCCAATACGGGATACATCTATACGAAAACTTAGTCATGACGACTAAAACTTCACTTATACTCGATTTTTCTAATTAAATCTTTCCGTTGGTTCCAATTTAATTAGAAAATTAGTAAACTAACAAAAAATTGTCCTGAACTAGCTTGACTCGAGCCTTTTCATTTACATACCCCAGTATTGCAGCCCGTTGGCATGCAGCCGAGTGATCTTGTCGGTTAAAATAAAACATACAATATGCTTTTGCATCAATTCTACATCACCGTTCGACAGAAAATAGAATTAATGCATAAAAACTCATAAATCATACAACTACTCTTCAAAATTAAATTCTCCCGTTGGTTCGAATTTAATTAGAAGATAATCAACTTTATTTCAGCGAAAGCATGTTAATGAAATACATTCTATTAGTTCAGGAGCATTTCTTGGTCCTTATCTACTCTCTGAAAAATTGACCATGTTGGTGTGAAATTTACCAGAGACTTAAAACTCAAACTTGAACTTATTATAATATTATAATATTGTCATCATCAACGTTGGTCAGAAAATGACAATACCATAATCTGACTTAAATAAAATGGATTACTCCTCTAATTAAATTTTACCGTTGGTTTCAATTTAATTAGAGGATAAACATGATCATAATTTACTAAATATAACTGCTTTTCAAATTAAATTCTCCCGTTGGTTCGAATTTAATTAGAAGATAATTAACTTTAAACTTTGCAGCGGAAACTTAAACATAATTTATGAATTTTTACCCACAGATAAACTCATCTTTGCTATTTTCTTTGAGCCATTAATCTATTTCCAGGAAATAAACAAAATTCTCTGGAAAAAAAAGAAAAAAAGGAAAAAGCTCAAACTGATCCTATTCATATGGCTCGGCTGCAAATCGGCCCATGTCCCAGTCGCGCGCTCCGCTCTCCCCGCGCCCTGGCCGTAACCTGGGCCGGGAAACTCCATTCCCACCTGGGCCAGAACCAGCTGAACTCTGCCGACCGTCGATCTGCATCCAACGGTTGAGCGTCGATCTCGGCCGAACAAAAAGCACGTAGGCCAGCTCCCTTCGCTAAACCCTAGTTTCATTTCCTTTCTCTCTCCCTCCCGTCTCTCTCGCACCACAGCCGAGCGCCTACGGGTGAGAGCCGAGCGCCGCTGGTGAGCGAACGCCGGTGAGCGAGCGGAGGCGAGCGGAGTGGCGGTCCGAGCTAAGGCGATGGCGCGCGCGCTCTGGTCAGTCCCCGACCGGCTCCTTCGGCTCCCCCGCAGCCCCGCGGAAGCAGTGACCGAAGGTTCCCGCGATGGAGGAATGGCGACGTCACTGGCCCCCTCACCGGCGCGCGCGCTCCCCAAGGGGTGAGCGCGCTGTCGTCGAGCGGCCTGGCGGCGGTGCCCTAGCGCAGCGTGGAGCCGTGCCCTAGCGCGGCGTGGAGCCCTTTCTCGGAGTACTCCGGTGAGTGGAGGCCGGCGAGGTAAGCCGCCTCCCAAGCCCTTTCCCTTTCCCCCTTCTTCTTTGTTTGGTTTTCTTTCTATTCTTCTCATATCTTATCCGATTTGGGGTTAGGGTTCGGGTCAACCCTTCTGCCACTATTCATCTTCCCCGATTGCTTTTCGTGAGTTAGGGTTAGGGTTCGTGTCTGGGTCGATCCGAATCGGACCGAATCGAGCCCTTTTCCTTCTGTTGTTCTTCCCCTTCTAGGGTTAGGGTTAGGAACCCTCTGCTTCGATGCGAATTGGATATCTCCCATCTACTTCTAAACTGCTACTACCCCGATCTAGATCTACTCACTAGAAAAACCTAGCTCTGGTACCATTGAAAGAAAATTGTACCTCTAAAACGTAGATCAGGTGATAATCTTGACTTAGATGGGGAAACTTGTTCCTGTATCTCACCCTAGCGCAGTTGCGTCCATGGCGCTGCAGCGACGTGGACGCTGGTGTCGTGGCAGCGTAGGTGTGGTGGAGACCAGAGGGCGGCGGGCTGCCGGTGGCTCTTCCCGTCACTTGCAGCGCTGCCCACGATCGGAGGGGCTACTAGGGTTCTTCGGTAGGGTCCAGTGACGACGTCGAACCTTGTGTCTAGCGCCCCGGCCCCCACCTCCTTCTTATAGCGCGTGTAACAGGGGCCCGCCGACCACTGGTCGGTTGTGTGTCCCCGATCAGGACACGGTCAAGGGGTCCGACTCAGTACTGAGTCGGATGAGATTAATCCTAACAACGTTGAGATGGAGATGGAGACATCACGTTGCAGGCAGGGAGGCAGGCAGGCATCAAATGTCCACGTGAATATTGCTGGAGTATTTTCTTATGCGAAATCAAACTATATTAGTAATACGTTGAGGTTGCCTGTATTAGGATGTGGCTAGTTTCGTCTTGCTTGCAGACACTCCTCCCTCCACAAACATGGAAATGGGGCAGGGGGCATGCATGTTTGTTGACCTTGCGTACTGCTTCTGTTTTTTTTTCTTTGAATAATTGCCATCCATTTATATTAACAGCATCGTACATGAAAATAGAGGAGAGTATAAGGCTCCCAGCATACAGAAGATAGTGCCCACTTTAGAGGACACTGAGCAAGGTTGCTGTGCTCACTAGCAGTACATGAAAATACAGTTGTTGAGAGTTGGCCGTGTTGTTCATTGTTCTTGGGATTTTGTGGACCTTAAATTGAGAGTCTTTCATAGCTTCCAAGAATGTAGCCGTCAGCCGTGAGTCGCTTGATGTTCCAGTGTGGTGGGTTGGATAGATCATTGGAGTTGTAAAAGTTTGCCATGGCTTCATCGTCAGTGAGGAAATTGACTTGGTTGATGCTCAGTAGTTTGGACACTTGAGCAGCTAGCGTGAGTGCTGCCGCTTCTGCCATGAGCACCGTACCGAGTCTGCTGTAGATCGAAAGCTGTGCCTGTATGTAAACAGCCGGAGTTTCTGGGTTGATTATGAATACACCTAGCCCTGCTTTTCCTTCTGGAGTTGGTGCTATCATTCACCTCGAACGGTGAATGGTGATAATCCATCACTAGAAATCGGTAACCGGTTGATTGCTTGAGCTTGACCTTACCCAACACTCCTCTTGAGTCGTGTGATGGCGTGAAGCTTTGGTTGTTTGGCATGGCTCGGCGATTACGTACAAATCAATGGATACGGTTGCCTTACCTCCTAATAGGTGCGCATTGGCAATTGGGTTAACCTAACTAATCTCTCTCTCTCTCTCTCTCTCTCTCTCTTTGTCGACGCGAATGTGTCACCTATTTCTTCCAAATGCAGTAGTAGTGCAGCACTTTTTTTTTCCTTTCCAAAGGAAATAACAAAGGTGTGGTGTGAACACATCACACCCGACACGCGGCCAAATATACAAATACACTCGTCGTTAGATACCTGACTAAACAAATGGCCGTGCATCTGAGACGAGACGACCGTGACACGCTGGGACGACGACGACGACGCGTAACGCCGTGGCCTTCGTCCTGTTCGGCTCGTATTAAAACCGGTTGATAAGTCGACTGAAGCTATTTTATTATGAGAGAAAAATACTATATATTCTAACTGATAAGATGGCTGATAACTTCAAACGAACGTACCCGATTCTCTGCCTCAAACTATAGCTCCGCCGTTGCGATCGATCGTACTACGTACGTATTTGCTCCAATAAGAAAATGGAAAAAATCATGATTAAGAAAGCAAATGGAGCTTGACCGACTGACCCCTCTCTCTCGAGTCAAGGACGCGGCTGTGTAGTTGGGCGCTGGATCTGACGGTGACCGCTTGCATAAATATATAATTAACTTGGACGAGAAGATCGATCGTACAGATACATATTGTTTGCAAAGACCCATGCATCCTCCAACGAGAGACCGTCCTTGCAACTGCTTGGCTCACTCACATGTCTGAACGAACATCTTTTCTTGGTCAAAGATAAGTGAAACCTTGTACAGATCCAAACTAGTATATGCAATTTGGAATGGACAAATGGGATAGGATTCCGTCGGATGGAACCGATCAGCCTAGGAGAATTGCCCATCAGAAACGCGCCGCTCTCCGTCCCATTGTATCGCTGCAGTTCTTTCCTATCTCGCCCGGCACATGTACCCCGCCCCCGTCCGCACGGAATGGACCCAGGTGCGGGATGAGGACGAGCACACCCTATCCACAGGACCCCAGGCGGCCGCGCACCCCATCCGCTGGCCCACCCGGCTCGCCGCGCCCCTTCCCATGGCGTCCGGGCCATGCCTCAATGACTGTCTAAACATACCGCTGAAACACGAAACACTTGCAACATGAAACATTCGAATACAACATACGTGTGAAGAAGATGAAACATTTAGACCATACACTTGCAACATGTGTGAGAAACATATGCAACATCTAGAAAAGCACACTTGCAACTTGCAACATGAAAACACTTATTGCAACATAAGACTAAAATAGCTGAAACATTTCGAACATACTCTTACAACTATGTGTGGAACATATGCAACATCTAGACCAAACGCTTGCAACATACGTCTGAAACAGATGAAACATTTTGAACAAACGCTTGCAACATGCCTATAAAAATCTTGCAACATGCCTCTAGAACACTTTGCGACATCCCGATCCACTTTTTCAACATCCATATGAAACAGTTGCAACATACCTCTGGAACATCTGAAACACTTGGAAATATACGCTTGCAAAATGTCAGGCGCGACACTCTAGTGGAAGATGGCCACCATGTCAGGCATGTTGAGGAACTCGATAACCGCCTCGATGGGCAGATCTGGGCTGGGAGGTGGCGGAGTGAAGAGGACCACGAGTATGGCTGTCGCGAGCTTCTTCCACTAGGGGTACCGGGGCGTGCAGGGCCTCGATGCGAGCGCGAAGTACGACATGGCCGCGACGCCCTCGCGATCTCCAGTCGCTGGACGAGGTGACGAGGAGGATGCTAGTGTCGGCTCCAGCGATGAGGGCATGGGCGAGTGGCAGGCATGACTCCAGCGGCGCAGCCTGGCGTCGCGGAGGCGAGCGAGGGCCCCAGGGCGGAGGAAGCGAAGGTGGGCGGCGCTGGAGAAGGTGAGCAACGGACGAGTGGTAGGGAACGCTCTGACATCAGTGCTAGTTGGGAATGTCGCTATCTTTTTTTTTTTAGTTTGAGAAACGGTGAAAGAATGAAAGTAAATGGAAACAGGCCTATTGGCCTGGTAGTGCACAGGCCCAGAAAATGTGGCGTCCGGACGGTCGGACTTCCGCACTGTAGCATTTCCGAATGATTAATGGCCAGCGAACTGAGTGAATTTTGTTGTGGTGAAATCTATTTATCTAGGTTAATTAAGTCCTGTTTGAATTTATCCCAATATTTAACAACGCTATTTGTCAAGGGTAGGAGACGTATCTGTTGATAGAGTCTATCTATAATGATTTCATTTCAGGATCGACTAATTTAAGTCGTTCAAATATGTTTATAGAGAGTGTGTGCGCAAGTTTGTTTAGAAGGATGATAAAGTGCATGCCTGCGTGTTTGTAAGCCTAAAATTGATAAACTTCCACTTCATTTGAGCATGGATAGGTCTGCATGTTGATGCAACCGGATTTATCCATGAACCCATAAATAGATTTAATTTTACAGATTATATCTATGTAATTCGTAAAAATTAAATCAATTTATTTATACATCTGCAGACAAACCCGTCTGCATCCTGTTGGATTGGAACGGCCGCGGGCGTCATGGGTTTGCGTTGGACGGATTACCTCATCAGCGCGTGGCGGGAGGGCCCGAAGCCGCCGCGAAGGCTACGTGCGCGCGTATCATTGATTTCTTTTCTTTTCTTTTCTGGTGGGCAGTCTAATTGATTAATTAATGGGTAACACTCTCCTAACGATTAAGCTTTGCAGCATCAAGTGTGAACAGGGCCTGCCGTCGGGATGATTCACAAAGTACGAGCTCTTTTTTGAGATTGACAAAGTACGAGTTCTAGTTCTATTTTATCACAGATTTTGTAGGGGCTCCTCTTGACGTTGACGAAGCATCATAAGTTTATGACGGGCGGAAGATGGTCGAAAGCCATGTTTTTTTTTATCACGACGAATATCAAATTCAGAACTATTGAAATCTCAGGAACCGTTGGAGCCTGAACGAAAGAAAGAAAGAAGGAAGGAAAGAACGATAGCAATCTAGAGTCCTATAACAAGCGTATTCCATAACTGCAGTACAATGGGACGGAGCAAGGTGATGTTGTTATTATTAACTAGCAAGGTGATCAGCACGTACAATTGCACGGCAGGTTAGTATAATATATTCTAGTTTAATTTTATGCAGCTTAGCTGACACTCTTCCGCCCGGTTTTACTCTTAAAGTGAATGGTTTCATTACCATTTGTTGTCACCCAAAATAGTTGTTCCACCATAAGCAATCTACACGGTATTTTCCTTTATTGATCAATTAGTGGCATGATCTTGAGGTATATATGAGCCTAAGCTTAGTAAGATAGCTCCTGTCATCTTGTACAATTCACTTATACATCACGCTTGCATATTAATGACACCATTGACATTCTTTTTCGTTAACCGATGTCAATGTTTTACCATTAGATCTATAGACTTGCCTTCCTTAGTTGCACAGTTTAAGTTATTGGATCTTATATTCTAAAGTTTTTATATGCTCATTTTAAAACTTTCATACTAAACTACCTTTATTTTTCTATTATTAAAACTGACATCAACAGATACTTTGAGGTGCAAATTAAATCTGAATCTCCTCCTCTTCCAACACTAAGATTAAATCTTTTTTCTTTCAAATGTGAAGATTCAATCACTTAGCAACTTATAGATTCCATTTTTTAAATAATGGCGTGTGTTGGTGATAGAGGAATATATTAAGGATATTTTTGAGTAGTGGCAATGGTGGATGATTTATCAAACGTGCAAAGGGGTACCTTGATTTTATTTTCTTTGATTATTGTGTTAATTTATATGTCTTGAGAATTAATGTGAAGGCTCCTTTTGTTGACCAAATACTAAAATAATAGATTGGATGTCAATCTCACAAGACTTGCTAAAAATAAAGATAAATCGTAGAAATTCTCATAGAGGTGGGAAACATAGGGACATCAGTTTGGCACACTCTAATCGCCATCGGCAATAACAACCACTAGATCTATTTTACTTTCTAAAAAGAAATGCCCACCTATGCTATTATAAAAATACTCTAAAGTGACCCTAAATCTATATCTAAATTATGCACGTCTTCCATTATAAAAAATAATTTAAAGTAACCCCTAATTTTTATTTAAAATACTCACATAGTCACATATACCATTATGAAAAATGATCAAATGTAATCATTGAAAGTAACCTAAAGTAAACCCATCTATATCCTTATGAAAAATTAATATAATCTAAATCCCCAAATTTGTATCTAAAACAATCACTCCACCATAATTTGAAATAACCGCTATATACATTTAATTTGTATCTAAGTTACCTGTATATGTCATCATAAAAGAAATATAACCCAAGTACTTCTATGTTTGCTTCTAAACTATCCCTCGTGGCATTGTTATTGAAAAACTAACTCAAGATATACATGTATAGTGTGTGTCACCATTCACACCAAGTAAGTAGGAAGCGATTTCAACTAAACATAGTTTAAACACAAGTAGAGACGCCATGCAAAGGGTTAAAGTATGAACAGTGATAGGAAAATATACAGAGAATAATTATTAACAAAAGTTTATTATAACCAGATAAGAAAGTATCAATATGGATGCTGTGTTAGAATATGGACAAATTAGAGAGAGAAAATATATGAAATTTTGGTTAGCTATGGGCCCTAAGTGTATCCATGAATTTGTAACACTCATCGGTCTTAAACTTAAATATCATGTGCTCCTGCATGGGTTGATATACTGCTACTGTAGATATTAATTTGTTCCCTCAAGATAATTACACCCGGAGTCCCACAAAGAGTGTCATGCTCACTTCGAGAAGTCAAACATTTTTAACTTTAACTACACATACATAAGAAAATATTAATATTTACGGTGCATAATCATTAGATGATTTGTTGAATAAATTTTTATAATAAATTTATTTGAAGATACACATGTTTGCTAATATTTTTTATAAACCTAGTCAAACTTGCATCCCATAATGACATTATTTTTGGGATGGAGGGAGTATATTTTTTTGTCTTACAAAAAGCATAACATCAACTGCACATTGACTTGTTGAATTGCCTGGCTAACATATAATAAACCGAACATTAGCAAAATGATATGTAAGCACCACTATTCCTACAATTCAATGCCCTCACAGTTTCATTGCAGTTTCCAATAATTTCCACCACCATTTATTATTTTCCCATGTGTAGTGATCATCAAATTTGCTTTCGCACCCCAATAATAATGTGCATTATCGCGTTTTCTTTCAAGGATAATAATTTTAGTGACTCCAGTGTTCACATGCGGAGGAGGTCAATGCACCAGCTGAAGCCCTTGATTGTACTTACACTAGTATTAATCGGTGACATTTCAATTATACCAACCGACCAAGCGCACGGTCCTGCCGTGCATAAGCTGACACTACTAGCTTGATGAGGTGACCAAGACCAAGAGAACCCATGATAGCAACGACTTGGCAAGGACAGCCCGAGGCTGAGGTTGTTAATATATCCTCTCATCGCAGGCTGAGACGACATACATGGGTCCCAACCCAATCGGTAGGTACCTCTCTTAATTTCACACAGCAGCAGCAGCAACATCCACACTTGCATTGTGTCCCGACTGGTAGGTAATGTGTGTGCTGTTGCCTGTTGAGATGTGTGGACACCCTGGTCAGGTTTGTGTGGCACCACTCCACTCATCAAGGGGTAGAAACCGACTATATCCTCTTCTTCCTCTATGATTCATGTGCTTTTGTGTGTGGTGGTGGAGCAAGGAAACACATTATTGGCTTAGCTAGGGTAAGCATGACTTTTTCATGAAAAACATTCTCAGTTTTTTGGAAATAAAATGTATATATCCGTCAAGAGAAAGACATTTTGCACAAGTATGTTAAATACTTAGGCATGTTCTGCTTAAAAAAAAAAGAAATACGTATGTTACAAATGTTAACATGCATGCCAAACCGCGCCCTAGAATGCTCGCAACCGAAGATACTGTACAAATTTAGTCCTATAATACTACTATCATCATCAGTTGTGTTCGTGATATTTTTAGAATCTACATAGGTTGCAGTGGGAACATGCCTTTATACCAAACAACCTCCATGCTGGAACCAACTACCAGCTGCTTATTGAATCTCTAGTGAGGCGTTAGCATCACATCAACTATTCATCAATTGTGTTGGTGACTTCGTGTTGCACACCAACTGCAGTCTCTTGACTCAGGCAGTTGGAAGGATGCATGGCCGGTCCTCAGATTTTGTGGCCCAAAGTAAGATAAAAAAATATAGACCCCTCAATATAAATACCAAAGTATCAATTGCTATATAGTATATGTAAAGAAAGTATTAGATACATGAAAACTTCCTAAGGAAAAACAATGTTGATCTCAAACACTTTCTAGAGCAAATTATAAAGCAAAAGTCAAATAAAAAATGCTATAAATTATTATGTATATAACTTATAAATCATAAAAATTTAGGAGTATTTTCATAGTCTATCAGTTTATGGCTAAGACATAATATTGTCACTCATCAAACTTAGACACTCGTAAGTACCCATGCGCAATCACCCCTATAAACAAACATGCGTACATCTTACCCCTATGAACACCTCTAAAAGACTAATGAGCTAGTAAATCACTATTGATGGGCACCTCACCTACAACTGAAATTGTAGCGTTGTTAAATTCTAAAATAAATCCAAGTAAAATGCAAGCACCTGTGTTAAATTGAGGACTTGAATCCGGTGTACATACTCCAAAATAAGGAACCTAACCAGCTAAGTTATGTTCGATTCACGTCTCTCATCAAATTTTGAATGTGTCTTATTTCATGTTCATCACCATAGGTTATGTTTATGCTTGTGCTAAACACTTGTCATAATTAATGGTGATGCTTTTGAAAGAAGTAAAAACCCTAAATTATGTCATGTTTTAGGTACATGAGAGGAAGCATCATCTTTTATATCAAACTATTCATCTATGGAGTATGGATTGTGGATTACAACAGAGACAAAAAAATGTACAAATTAATGTGTCCACGCTATAAACTACTAGTAGTTTAGGCTAATGCTAATACACATACAACCGGTAACTAGGGTACAAGACCCTAAACATAAGGAACTAGACCAAAAGTAATACGGATCAGACCAGAAGTAGAGCATGTATAGCTTCCTTGAAGATGAAAAGCGATCTCCACGACGAGCGCTGGGGCGTCTTAAGATACATCCTGCCGTTATATCAGGCCATCACAACAGTAAGCATCGGCAATGGTGAGCAAACCTCCTTCTGGATGGATGTTTGGCTTGGCGATGATGCCCTTGCAGGCTATTTCCCAATCTTATTCAGTCATTGCAATCAGAATGAAGTGTCTGTTAAAGTCGTTATGGATAGTGGGTTGATGCAAACATTGGTGCCTCGCTTGACTAATGCAGCCTCATTGCAACTACAAAGCTTGCAGAGTTTGCTATACAATGTTGACATCACTGACCAGCCTGATAAATGGCTCTCACAATTCGTTCACGGTAATGGGAAGTTGGACACTGGCACCATCTATAAACTTCTGAAGGCACAGGGCGAAGTCCACGACGAAAAAGCCGCTTTCATCTAGAAAAGTGCAGCTCCACCGAGAGTTCAACTATTCATGTGGCTCCTCTATCAAAAATGGATCCAATGTCGTTCTAATCTATAGGAGAAAGGAATTGTCAGGCAATACTGGGCGACACTTGGCATTGACAAGCCATCTACACATGATGTACATGGCTTGCATAAACTCAACCGCTCTCGGAACATCCCACAACATGGTTTTGATACACTAGTGGCGCTAGCCTAGTTTACGTCAGCTGTGGAAGAGAACGAATGTCGTGGTCTTCAGAGAAGAAAGTCGACCTTCTCTTCACTAGCTTCTAGGGTCAAGCAGAAGTGAAGCGGAATAATGGAGAATCAGAATGCCTATAAAGAAAAGGCCAGTGGTAGATCAATGGTTTATGCTTTTCCATGTAGCGGTGGCTCAAATCCCATGAGCTTAGAGAGAAAATAGAAGAATTTTTCTTAGGTACATCTTCCATTCTCTACATCCATGCTAGTATCTGGAGATATGTTATTTGTATTCTCTAACAGCCATTTATCGGCCAAATACAAAAAAATAAGGTGGGAAATCCCCCCCCCAACAGCGTTGACTCTCGACTACGTATGTATGAAAAATATAGTTAAAATAAATACATATAATTATGTTTGTATGAGGTGGGCCCTTGAGCTTCAGGGCATCAAAGACCCCTCTACCCCGGGCCAACAGTAGGAGGATGCTGAATATATATAATATATCTTTCAGCTTTTATCTTATACTACTCTTATAAAGCAAAACCCCACTAGTTATTTATCTCAACAAGCAAGCTATCTAACTAGGCAATGCACTATCACAAACAATTAAAATCCACTAAGCAAAACCCCACTGATTATTTATCTCAACATGCAAGATGTCCAACTAGGCAATGCATTATCACATACAATTAAAATCCACTAGCACATGCAACTGTAATGTCCACGTCAGCAAGACACATAAGCATTTTGTTATCCACATCATCATACCACACAATCCACTAATCCATAACTCCCGCAGCAACGCACGAGGTATGCTTCTAGTTTTTTAGTTTTGGGTCACTTAGATTCTATTGTGTATACACAAATCGATATTGATAACGAAACAAGTATCTAGTTCCTCAAACAACATCATATTGTTTATACACAAATTAATACTGATAACGGAACAAGCATCTAGTTCCTCAAACAATGGTCCACCATACACAACAATGGTTGAACATATTAATTATTTAATCTGGTAATAATTTAGTCACACCACTCCCATTTTTGTAGCCATTAGTAGAGCAATGCTTTACTAGCCTAAATGGACACAAAAACAATACTAACCTGAATACCCGGAGATGGTAGGATGGACTCTAGAAGCCTTATATGTTGGTCTAACCCACCTTTAACAACTAAGGTGGGACTAAACCCCCACAATATCTCATTAACATGCACATGGCCCACTACGGGCTAAATTCCAAATTGGACCAGATGTGACATACACCCCTCTGAAAGGAACTGACGTCCTCGTCGGCCCAACACACCCACAACTGGGCAAACGGTGACCAGATACATTCCCTCTTAGCACACACGACCGTACATCCAGTGCCGGCACATGTGCCATGCCGTGCACCCTGCAGGACCTACATGAGCAATGAGCTCCATGTCCATGCTCCTGACCGGCACGCGCCCGTGGCCACAAAGGTCGGCTCCGATACCATTTGTAACACCCCAGAGTCCAAATGGCTCATATCCACTCTACACGCTGAGTGAACCATACCTACTACCATCTCACTTACGCTTTCGTCCTCACTTCGTGTAAAAGGATTAACCCAGGATGGTAGGATGGACTCTAGAAGCCTTATATGTTGGTCTAACCCACCTTTTAACAACCAAGGTGGGACTAACCCCCCCCCCCCACACAATATCTCATTAACATGCACATGGGCCACTACGGACCAAATTCCAAATTAGACCAGATGTGACACTACTTCATCAAAATTAGTTTTGCTCCACCAAATCCACCATAAAAAAGCAGGTCCACAAAATACTTAGAGTTTCTAGAATGCTCCTTTAGGTGCTCCATAAAACACCTAGACTTGGCCTTCAACTTCATCGTTTTCTAGAGCAGAGTTCGTAGAGATGTCCTTGTTTGGCTAGCAAAGTTGGAGCGGAGCTGAAAAATATAGAGTGGAGCAATCCCAAACATGCCCTTAGTGGGGGTCATTATGCCCAAGTCTAGGACAATAAGTTCAAGGTTGGACCTTCCATGTATTTCATTGTCATTAATCTTTCTAATCACATGCTTGGGCCTAGCTTTGCGTCTGACGAGGGTCTCCAACCAATACTTGATAGTATCTCGTGATGACAATCTATACACAATTATTTTCTTGTAATGTTCTAGTTGAAAATCGTAGATGCCACTTTTTAACACAAGGCTCTAACAAATGCACCTAGTAAATCATGCAAACAAAGACAAGTCCGTCATACTATAGCATTTAGATACTGTGCACCTATATCATCCAATCATAAGCAACCTTTTTATTTTATGGGGTCCTCAAAAGAGCACCCCTCTAACAATCAAAACAATCATAATCAAGCCCTTTTCACACAACAACTAGAGATAGAATGCACTTCATCAAAACTAGCTCATGCCTCCTTCAAAAATGGCAAGTCCACTCTAAAACCAACATCTAGTCACTTTGCTCGTATGTCGTCAAATCACAGTTGCCCTTTTCTTTTATAGGATCCCGAGTGCTGCTAACAATCAAAATCAAGCACCTTTTAGGAAATCACCCATCAGAGAAATCCATCCCAAATCAAAACTTATGGTGTTACAAAAGGAAATCTAAACCACATGGTGAATCTAAACCACATGGTGAATGTTCTCAATTTTAATGTAAATATCATGCATGATGAAGACACATTTCTTTGCTTTGAGTTCTCACATAAAAGCAACATAACATTTAAAATGGAACACACTCTCATGCTCCTTTTATACAATCCAACATGTTCATCGCCTCCTTTGAAAAAGACAACTTCATCCTATTATAGCATTTTTGTACTTCATGTGTCTATTATTTGATCAGAAACAAAGTTTTCCTTTCATAGAATCATCACAATTAAAGAGCACCACTTACAACCAAAATCAACCTCCTTAATATAACTACTCATGATGGTACACACATATATATACCATTTTCACACATCTACACGTGTCAATAACATGTGATTGCCATATCTCTAAGAACTCATCATGCAAAGAACCATCACTACCTGTCTACTGTGTTCTTTTCTATTATTCACCTTCATTATCACAGACAATAGAGATACAAATCTATTCATCAAAACTTATGGCCTCATAAAACATATGTAGATTAAAGGCAATCCAAACCTCTCCCTTCTAGATGAGCCAATCATTGCAATAACTAGACATGCATCAATAGTTCATAGTCTTCTCACGCTTTCACGTCAATGTCTTGCATGATGGCAGTCCGTGAAAACCTTTTTTCTTGTATTTTTTATTTTGAAACAGTAGATGACAATTTTATTAGCGCAAAAGCGTCATAGAAAAGCATCGCTAACATTTCCAACAGAAACCTAGTTTCGTGCACTATTTCAGTGGAACCATTCAAGTAGCCTGAAACCGTAGATGACGCATTTCTTAGCATAGAAGCCTCACGGAAAAGCACAACTAACACTTAAAATAGAACCGGCTTTCGTGCTCTATTTGATCAAAACCGTTCAAAGAGGCCTCACAGAAAAGCATCGCTAACTTTTAAAATGGAACTGGCTTTCGTGCTCTGTTTCATGAGAATTATCCAAGGAGGCCTCACTAGAAAGCACCGCTAACATTTAAAACGGAACCCGATTTCGTACTCTGTTTCATCAGAACCGTTCAAAGATGCCCCACAGAAAACCACAGCTAACATTTAAAACGGAACCGGCTTTTGTGGTATGTTTCATCAGAACTATTCAAGGAGGCCTCACTGGAAAAGCACCGCTAACATTTAAAATGGAACCCGATTACGTGCTCTGCTTCATTAGAACCGTTCAAAGATGCCTCACAGAAAAGCACCGCTAACATTTAAAACGAAACCCGATTTCATGCTCTGTTTCATCAGAACCATTCAAAGAGGCCTCACTGGAAAACAACGGTAACATTTAAAACGGAACCCGATTTCGTGCTCTGGTTTATTGGAACTATACAGCTAGCTTGAAACTGTAGTCTGAGGCTTTCCTTATCATAGAGGCATCACATAAAAGCATTCCTAACATTGAGAACGAACCGATTTCGTGCACTATTTCATCAAATCCGTTCAACTAGCTTGAATCTATGGAGGACGCTTTTCTTAGCTCACAGACATTATAGAAAAAGCACAACAAAAAATCATTTCCTTTTACATAATTCTCGCAAGAGCCCCTCACCACAATGCACTATAGTAAGCATGCAGTTCCTTCACAAAATCAATACCCGCCCGTGTCTCTCTCTCTAGAACTCGACGTGCAAGTGTAAAAAAACACCCGGACAATCTACTGTGATCAAATCAAATTCATAACCAAACGACTCCAGGATATAGAGTTGGAATGCTTCACGTAAATCTTTACTGATCCCTTAGAGCGTCCGAAGACGTATTGTATCGAACTTTTTCTCTACCTGATACAAAGACACGCAAATCTTTGTGTGACCGAGAGAAAAAAAATATATAGAGTTGGAATGCTATTTATCACAAAATTTGACAATAGAAGACAAAAATAAAAAGAAAGAAAAGAATGGGAAAAAAAGAGAGCAATCCAAAAACTCACCTTCCATTTGTCCGTTTCCTGCGTGAGCATGTGCTCGAAACGCCCCCACCTCACTCTCCCCTCTTTAAATAACCCCACTCCTGACTCCCCCTTCTTCCCCACCAGGCCACCACCACCACCACCGGCAGCACGGCAGCACCTCTGCCGTCCCCGCTTCCTCTCCCACGCGCCGTGCCGTCACCGAAACCCCACCGCCACCAACCTACCGGATCAAGGCGACGCACGCAGCCCGGGCGGCGCGATGCTGGAGGAGGCGATCCCCGCGCTGCTGAGCGCGGTCCACGGGTGGTTCACCCCCGCCGTGCTCTTCGTCGTCCTCAACATCGTCATCGGCACCATCGCTGTCACCTCCAAGGCCGCCGCCGCCTCGGAGACCGGCGGCGAAGAGGAGGAGAACATCGCCGCTGCGGGCGCGGGATGGGAGCAGCACCGGCGGCTGGCCCGCGTGACGTCCATGGCGTTCGAGCGGTTGAGGTCGTTCAACGGCCGCTTCGCCGCGGCCGCACCCGAGCCCGACCCCGCCGAGGCCGGGGTGGTGGATCTGGGGCACGAGCAGCCCCCCGCGGCGGAGATGGAGAAGGAGGATCCCGTCGTCGTCGAGCCGGAGCCGGAGCCGGAGCCGGAGCCCGAGCACGCGGCGCGCATGGAGCGGAGCAGGTCGGAGGCGGAGGCGGAGCTCCCTCGGCTCCCGGCGCGCCTGCACAAGTCGGCCAGCGACAAGTCGGCGTTCGCGCACTTCGGCGCCGAGGAGGTGGAGCAGACCGCGCGCGCGGTGGAAGCGCGGCGCCCGGCCACGACGAGGGAGACCCGCGGCCGCCGGCGGTTCCCCGTGGCGGAGCCGGAGTCGTCGGAGTCCGAGTCCGATTCGGAGGAGGAGGAGGAGGCCATCAGCGGCGGCGAGGTGGACGCGCGCGCGGACGACTTCATCAACCGGTTCCGCCACCAGCTGAAGCTGCAGCGCATCGACTCCTTCATCCGCCACAGGGAGACGGTCCGCCGCGGCCAGGCCCAGGCGGCGGCCCGGGGCGTGTAGCCAGCCGAGGGAGCGAGATGCTGCTGCAAGAGTCCTCCGTGAGCCCGTGAGGAGAGGTTGAAATGGATGAAGCGAAGATGCAGAGAAGGCAGGCATGCTGGGGGATCGGTCGGGAGGTAGGGGGAGGAGAGGAGATGGTAATTCCTGCCTACCCTGCCTTCTTCTGTTCTTCCCCGCCTGCTAGCTTTGGTTTTCCCCGTTTGCTGTTTCCCGGTGCGTGCGAGCATGTCGTAGCTCCATGCGCTTTTTTGGATACAAGAACCTTGCGCAATGTGGTACATGTCATCGCGTCGCATCATATATATTCATAATATATGCGAATCGATAAAAGGAAACCCGTAGCTGTAAATTATGGCTCTGTTTTCTAGCATTTCTGCTTCGTGGTTCTTTTTTGAGATCATGCTCATGCTTTTTCTTTCTTTCTTTCTTTCTTTTGATGGAAGATTATGCTCACGCTTCATACTGTAGTAACGATGACATGATCACAGGCAGCGATTCTCTTCTCTATCTGGAACAGAGGAATGCTGCAGCGAATGTTGGTGCTCTGCTCTTAGCAACACGAACAATGCGTAGTAGCTGGAATAATCGCGCGGTGCTGATTAACCCTGCCCTCTCTTCCTCTGCGAACGGCACTGTTCGATTGCGTCGGAGCACCACTGGCGATTAAGATAAGACACGGGGCGATTAACCGCCTAGTCAGCAGTCATGGGCACAAGCTGATGCTGATGCTGATCCCTTTGAGATTCCTCTAGAAACCTGTGTGAGGCGCGTAGAGTACGGACAAGCGCGCGCAGCTCTGGTTACTCATCACTCAGATGCGGTCGGTCGCGGCACGCGCTGGCATCTGGAGGTGTCCCCCGCCTCTGCCCCGCCGTGTTCGGTCGCTTTCCGCCCTCCTCCCCTGCTTTCTTTAATCGCCGTCCGCCGCCTCGGCGCTTTCACGGCCGCATTGCTCGCTGCTGGCGACTGCTTTAGTGGTGACACGCCACCTGCTCTGCCCGCTCCGTTACGCCCGTGACACAGCACCTCATGCTCGAGCTCCACGTTTGGTGCTGCTCGCAGCACTATTGTAGTAACCAATGCTGATGCATTGCCGTCGGTTGGTGCTGTTCATCTTCCGGCGGACGGGCGGTGGGTGGTTCTTCTCTCGCGTTTGTGTCGCCGTGCGTGCGTTTGTTAGATGTGGACGCTGATCTTTGTGTTTGCCCCACTAATGTGATGTGCGGTGCACATGCGACCTGACCACCGGCATCGGATTCTCTCGCCGGAACCAAATGGATCAGGACGAGGGTTCTTCTTTTTTCTTTCTGACTCAGACATAGACATGGTGCTTTTGTGATAAAGTGGCGCTTTTTCATGACGGCCTTTTTGTTTCGACTAAATAAATATCACCGTAACTCTCACCAGAAATGTACTGCCAGATTTTTTTTTGACGACGATTTCTACGGCTGATAAGCTTAACTCATACTATTTTATTATAAGAGAAGAACACTGTACCATGGCTGATAAGTAGTTCCACCGAACATGGCCCATCTAAGGTTTCGTTTGGTTTCCAAGAGATTTGTGGAATCTATATGAAAAAGATCCCATAATTCTAAAATCTCATGTAAATGTACTTAGATTCTAGTGAATTTTAACATATAGATACAGAATCCAATAATTTCCTCTTTGGAATGGAGGAGAAACACAGGATAAGTGTAGGATTCCAATTTCCAAGTATTCGGTCCCTGAAGAAGACTTTTTGTGTGTTAATTTGCTATTGAGGAAGGGGGCCTCAAATGTGCTAGAATTTATTTTTTATTTTTTATCTACATTCCAAATAAAAGCCTAAAAAAGGCCCATGGTGGATGTACGGCCTTGTAGTACGTGTTGCTCGAGAAGACACACGCTTACTTTCCACCTGACTACCTGAGGTCGGCCAAACGGAGCCAGAATAGAATGCGATTGCAACAGCCAACAGGTGGCCGAGGTTAGGAATGGGAAGGAGGGTTGGTATAGCTTGATCGTATTAGTCATGTTTATCAGTTATGATATAGTTTTTTTTTTCTCACATCAAAACAATATCAGTCAGTTTATAAGCCACAGAAACAATAAAGTGAACAACAACATCAGGCCTCGTTTAGATTGCAAATTTTTGTAACCTGGACACTGTAGCACGTTTCGTTTGTATTTGACAAACTTTGTCCGATCATGGACTAACTAGGCTCAAAAGATCCATCTCGTGATTTACAACTAAACTGTGTAATTAGTTATTTTTTTTACCTACATTTAATGCTTCATGCATGCGTCTTAAAATTGATGTGATGGAGAGAGAGTGAAAAAACTTGGAATTTGGAGGTGATCTAAGGCCTTGTTTAGATTGCAAATTTTTGTAACCTGGACACTGTAGCACGTTTCGTTTGTATTTGACAAACTTTGTCCGATCATGGACTAACTAGGCTCAAAAGATCCATCTCGTGATTTACAACCAAACTATGTAATTAGTTATTTTTTATCTATATTTAATGCTCCATACATACGTTCAAAAATTAATATAATGGAGAGAGAGTGAAAAAACTTGGAATTTGAAGATGATCTAAACAAGGCCTCAGTCAGCTTATAAGCCGACCAAGGGGACAGCGGGGCCAACTGGCCAAGGAAGTGGTAGTGGCAGTGGCAGGGAGTGGAGGCAAGGAAGGCGGACGGCTAGCATGGGCATGGCAGAGGACCGCGGCGGCAGATGCCGATGGAAGGCGGCAGGGTGGGGGTGAACAACAGCACAAGTACAGCAGGACGACATCCAATGCAAGAATGTCGGCAAGCAAACCACCAAAATACGGGCTGGGACAATCGAGAGGAATTAAAAAGTAACTAAGTAATAAAGCGAAAGGGAAACAACCGAATCTAGCTTGTCAATTCTAATTACCATGGCTCAAGTTTGACGACTTTAATGGTGTAACCTATGAGAAGAACAAATTTCTACAACCGATGTTATGACCAAATCAAGAAAAGCACATTGGTTTTTGAGTATTTTGCATGCAATTGGTCTATTGGTTTCCCAATGACCCAATGCACATGCATGAGAAGCTTACAATCAACACAATGGACACCGTTCTTCTTTTTTCTTCACGAGAAACTAATCACAGTGGAAACAAATATGATTATATCATAGTTGACAGTAGCGCAGTAGAATGACATGGGTAGTAGTTTTGAAATAAGCAAATCGTTCCTGATGTTTTCATAGTTTCTTTGGGAAAGCTTGAAACATGTGGATGTTGATACGTTCACAAGACCGGCTAACGGTTGGTTGAGGCCATAGTGGTTTCTCAACAGACATGGAAAGTTTTGATAAATCTAACAATATTATAGGACAAAAAAGATCCAATACAATGCATAAAATCTTCCAAACTTCAAATTTAGAGGATGACAAAGAAACTGATGGCATTGGTTTTATTGAAGAATCAAGCTCATCAGTAGGATATTAAAGACTACCATTTGATTTCATAAATATCTATATTTTTATATAAGCTTAATCAAACCTTACAAGTTTAATTAAAATTAAATTTTATAATTATAATTGTGCTCTATTCCGAACCGAGGTGCTACTAGTAGATACGGAGTACTAGTACTAGATTCCACATCATCATGGCCTCGCACCAAGGTTTGGAGCCGATGAACAACAAAGTCCAAGATTCGTCATTATTGTGCCTGGTCGAAAGAGCCGCTCTACTTCTGACTGGTTGCTGCTGTTCCATTCCATTTGTGGCTGGTTGGTGCAGTGGTGCTACGCAGCTGCAGCCTGCAACTGCAAGCAGAAAGCACGGCCGAGCACACCATTGTCCTTGATCGGCAGAAAGTGATCTCTGTATATTCTATGGCGCCACCTGACATGTTCTTAGAAGAGGGAGGAAGCCGTAAGCCGAGCATTTCTTTTATTTTATTTTAAAAAAAGAAGGGCTCTCTAAGTACATTGAAAGTGAATAACAAATGTTTATGAACCATATGGATCGGACCTTTTCATAGTATGAACCCAGCCTTTTTAAAAACTTTTTCAGTAAAGGCAAGATATGCCTTTTAGCTTGCTATATAATGCGCTGATGCAAGGCGGTCGTTGCCATCTCACTTTCAGGTTCCGAGTTCACAAAGATTTTCAGAATATACATAAACATAAAGTAAGACGATCTGATGTAGCTGCAATACGGCAAACGGCTTTGGCCAACAGATGACTCTTATCCTAATTCAGACACGGAAACAAAGAAATAATATACTATATGATTTAGTTATAATTTGGAAAATGTTCTTGGAGCGCAGCTATGATCAAATTTAGGGATCATCACTTAGCCGAATGACAATCTTTTGGTAAAGGCCCCATTTTACACAAGTCTCCCCGACTCACCAAAGAAAAGAAGGAGGCAAAAAAAAAAAAAACAGCAATTACTTGCCTTTGCCTGCCTCAAATTTGACAGTACCAAAATGTTGCTTAGTTTTAGTGTCCGTTGTTATGGAAAGAATTGGATTGAGGAGAGAAGATACCACCCCTTAGTTTTGTCTTTATATAAGTGTAAAAATATGGAAACCACCCTATATATGTCCCCGTGTGAGAATTCGATTTTGAGTTTGCAAAATGTTCAGGAGTAGTTTGTTGAAAATGCCACGTTCTGTTACAAAACCACCCACTAGCTATGTTTGGAAGTAGTGTCGAGAAAAGCTGTTGGAGCCAGCTGCGGCCGCAATCTCCAGTGTAAAACCACTGTAGGAGCTGGCTGCCGCAACTGCTATTTAGCTCAAGTGAGTAGGGTCTAAGGCTCTAGAGCTGATCTGCACCTGTTCTTGCACCGTGAATAAAAACTTAATTTAAAGCCAAGCTAGCTGCCTAGGTAGAACCGTTTGTTTTTCAAAGTTTAAATAGAGAGAGGTCGGGTTCATCCCAATCCATGTTCGTAGTTTCTAAGAAGAAAATGCCACATCCTATAAATCATTTTATGTTCGTACTCTAGAATTCGACTTAGGAGTACGTGAAACCGGGAGATTTCAGAATCACAGGTGGGCGCCCAACAGCTGCGGATGCACGGTATGAGAAGTGAGAAGTGAGAACTCTTGTTTGTTTTTTGATGTGAAACCGGCATGGTTCGCAGAATCACGGTTAGAGTACACCGGTTACAGTGCGGTGCAGGGCTATGCCACTAGCCTCCCCCTGCCTTGCCTGCCTGCCTGCCTGCCTGCCTGCCTGCCGGTGTCTGCAAAGCAGAGTAGCAGACGTCCTGCCGCTGCACCAATAGAGCAGGGCGTTGTTTAGATTACATCCAAATTTCAAGTTTTTTCATTTTCTCTCCATCACATCAATTTTTAGACGTATGCATAGAGCATTAAATGTAGATAAAATATAACTAATTATACAGTTTAGTTGTAAATCACGAGACGAATCTTTTAAACCTAGTTAGTTCATGATTAGATAAAGTTTGTCAAATACAAACGAAATGTGCTATAATGTCCAGGTTGTAAAAATTTGCAATCTAAACCAGACTAGCAGACGTTACCCTATGCGACACCACATGACACCCGACACCAAAATTTTAGGCAAGCCCGTACCGCGAAATCATTTCTTTGGAATCTCTCAGACTCGGCCCAGCCTATCGTTTCGTGGTACGAGTAGTAGTTGAAAACACTGTGTAACGTCTGTATAGTACATTTCGACGTGGGCACAACATTCTTCCAAAAAAAAACCCATCTTTTTTTCACAGCAGATTCTCACATTGTCCTTTCTGTTTTGTTTCTCAGTTCGCGTGTGTGGGGTACAGAGCACAGCATGACCTGGAGACAAGTGTAAAACAAAACACTGGAAAATGCTTGTAAAGAAAACATCTTCTACACTATTTCGAAGGTTGAAGGTGCGGTGCAGAGGCAAGCAAGCAACGGAGCCGTAGTACTGCTGTACTGGTACCAGCACAACTGCACAAGGCTAAGGCAAGGACATGGCTTTTTGGGCACGCCGCGCGGTGTCGGTATGGCAACAATGGCGCCCC
Source organism: Miscanthus lutarioriparius (assembly GCA_904845875.1). Lineage (NCBI taxonomy): Eukaryota > Viridiplantae > Streptophyta > Magnoliopsida > Poales > Poaceae > Miscanthus > Miscanthus lutarioriparius. Next base: position 27,128,006 of record CAJGYO010000019.1, on the reverse strand, counting down.
ACACGACCACAAAATCCACGGTACGGCGAAAGAACGCAGGGGTTTTCCAGTGCGCTGCATTGGCGCGACAGGTCACGGACGAGCGAGGACGAGACGGGGGCGAGCGAGCACGTGCTCTCTGGGGTGTGGGTGTGGCAGCGGATGGCACTGGATCGCAAGCGGACACCGAGCTCGCTCGGCGACCGGGCCGGGGCGGTGGCCTGGCTATCGCCGGCAGGAGATCAAGATGGGAGGGGACTTGAGGATTGGATTTGGAGGAAAGCGGCACACGGTTTCGGTGGGAAAACAAGCCCCAGGCCTCCAGAAGTTGCTTGTCCGTATACGTTCGCCAGGGGGGTCGAGGTCTCGAGGACGGGGAGCGCCGACCCGACCTGGTCTGGTCGATCCGCGTCCTTTGTTGCGAGATGCGAGCGTTCAAACATCCCTTTTCCTCGCGCAGGTTTAGGCATTCAAAACAAGTTGATTCTCTTAAAATTTCTGTATCTGTAAATTTTCTGTGTTTCAAAGAGGCTTTAAAATAGATTTCCTACTTCAAACTTTTTGAAGGCGACTATTCCAATGATGGAGAATTATCGGTGTCGACGATGGTTAGAGCGGCAAAAGTTTTGAGGCCAACGATGGAGACCCTATTTTTTCATAGGAGGTCCTATTCCCTTGTGTGTTGTTCTATGACAGATGACGACAGCACTTTTTTGTCTGTTGTTCTTTCTAGAAAATGTTGGCTGTGCTCGCTGCAGCGGAAGCTGCAAATTTTTTTTTGGCTGCTCCTACAGTAAGTCATGAGGGCTTCCCTAACGCTGTCTTTTTTTTTTAATTTTTTTTACAATGAAAGAAGAATTATATTAAATAATAGCTGGGTACGTCAACACATTACAATTATTCTGGATTACACAAATATTCAGAAACTGATTCATCTAAATTGCACCCACACAGTGAATAGCTCCATATCTCAAAACCAAACCTATACGACGCTTTGCAGTATGGATGATCGCACAGACAAACAAGGTAAAAGGCCTGAAAATATATGCCCAACGAACGACGGCCAATATTCATGTAGGCGGAGTTGAGAAACTTCTTCTCTCTGGTGTCTTCGTTCTTCTTCTTTCTGCCGCCGAAAATGAGAAAGGCTGATCTGAAACATATTCTCCCTAGTTCTTCATCGTGGCCAGATCTAACCAAAATAAAACGAAGAAAAGACCGGAGAAAATTATTTCATGGTGGTGAACACCATCTCCGCCTTGATGTCACCGCCCGGAAATAAAAGTCTCCATGTCATCATACCAGTGAGGATGCTGACGCCGTAGTTGTCGCCCTCATCTTCAATAGAGCCGCCATGGAGAAAACGATTCCGCCCTGTCCTCTCGCCGTCGTCGGAGAGGAGGAGATAAATCCCCAAAACAAAAAAAAAACTTAGCATGAAGAGACCCTAACCTGACGGACCAGGGTCCTAGAGGTTCCCCATAGGGGTACTACCCGGATGGGCCCTAGGATGGCCCATGATCTGTTGAAGAACGCGAGACAAGGTGGCGTGTACTTCAAACTATTCCAGATCAACTTAATCGGTTTACTATAAAAGCTAGATTCTGTAAAAGGACTAGGACTCTTCTCTTATAACCGACTAGGACTAGATACATGCATTTACCCTCTCCCCTATATAAAGAGAGGTATGGCGCACCCCCTTGTAACCCTAACAATCATACAATCAATCCAACATAAAAGGCTACACGTCGATTGGACATAAATGGTATTACTCGACAAGAGGACCTGAACCAGTATAAATCGTTCGTCTCTTTGCGTTTACTGTCAAGTTCTGCGTACGCTGAAGCCCTTCGAACATCGTCCCGGGTAACCCTGTGACGAGTTGCCGGTCATCAAACACCGACAGCTAGCGCGCCAGGTAGGGGATTTCGACGACTTCACGATCAAGAGCTTGGCGGACCTCGACGATATGATTTTCTCGGCGGGAACCACCTTCATCTTCGGCTCCTGGATCTGCAAGGCAAATGACAACAGCAAGCTCGAAAGTCATCTCATGGAGATCCCGGCACCTCAAGCTTCACCAGATGTCTCGACGACCACGCTGGATCAACTCGCCGAGAAGTTTTCGCACCTCAAAATTTCCGATTCAACTCGAACTTAGGAGGTCACCATAAACCATGACTCCCACTCGGACACGTCACCTTTGTCTGGGTTGGAGATCCCATCTGAAGCCTAACTCGAAGACCCAATTTATTTTCCACTTGGACTTAAGAATTTAGCTTCAATCTATCAAGATACGATCATCTATCTTGTGCAGTCTGAGTAAGAGATCCCTCTTGCGGATGCCGAGAGAGGATTGGTTCTATCCATCACACCCGAATCAGGCATTGTCCATTGGCCGCGTGCTCGACCCGACACTTCTTTAACAGATCCATCTCGTCTAGTTGGCATGGTGGAACTCTTGCCTTATCAGGACGGCATAACTCTTCTAGCGGACAACAACGATCATGATTCTACAGAGATCTTGGACATTGTGATGACTGCAGAATCTAAAACTCACTCGAAACTTAGGAGGCACTCCAGAGAAGACTTCATGGCTAGGGAACCACCCCATATCTCTATGCCTAACCCACCAGATATCTAAGATGGAGAGGAAGCCTTGTCTGACATCTCCTAGGACACTGCGCCACCTAACGGAGAAACCGATGAGCAGAGGACAGCTAGGGAAAAGAAGAACAGAGCTCGACAGGCTTGGCGCAACCGCACCCAACACCACAGGGAAGAGTGGCAGCAGTATCAATTGGCTTGTCGAGACATTGAACGACGACGCTTGGCTGTAGAGGCAGCATATGAACATCTATGAGATGAAGAAGCAGAACGACAGCGCCAAGACCGTGATACCGTCAGAGTATCCACATCACGCAACCTTAAGCTTGAGTTCATGGAAGTAGCTGGCCACAGGGTCTTTACCGCGTCCTACACCAAGGTCTATGCCTTGGCAAAAGAGATGGCGGCCATAGAAAACCCTACTCCAGATCAGCAACGACTTAAAGTCATTTTAGAATCAATAGCCCTTCAGATGCAGGTTGCAAAAGTGACATCTCAAGATAACCCTTCCCGAGGACCAGAGGAGCAGGCACTAGCCCACTCTCGTCTTGGACCGTAGGGTAACCAAGGAGGAGAACAACGAGTACCAACCCACTCCCATCTAGGACCGTAGGGTAACCAAAACAGGAATCAGGGTGCCGTGCAGTCGGCCTATCATGGGCACCAGTACAGCAACAGGGAAGGTAGAGGCGAGTTTGAGTACAGAGAGGCCGGTATCCCATCAGACAGGTTCCCATATTTCTCTGACAGACTACTCTCTGTCTGGCTTCCCTATAAGTTTAAGCCGTCCAACCATGCCAAGTACAACGGGAAGACAGAACCCAACCAATGGTTGCACATCTACTCTCAGTCCATCGAGTTGGCAAGCAGCGACGACGATATCAAAGTATTGTATTTTCCCATGGCACTCGACACTATGCCTCTCACCTAGTTTGATATACTACGAGCCCGCTCCATCGATACTTGGGGACAGCTTCAACGCAATTTCTGTGAAAATTTTTGTGGCATCCTCACCCACTCAAGTACTTGGAATGAGCTTAGAACTTACAAACAAAAACCATATGAATCCTTCCAGCAATATTATCACCGATTTGCTAAAATACAGGCCCAAGTCTTTTATATCATAGATAGAGAGGTGATAGATCACTTCGCCAACGGGATTAAATACAAGTGGGAGTTTGAAAAGTTCTACGATGATAATACGGAGACCGCCAAAGAATTCAAGCATACAGTACAGAAGATGATTGCATCTGAAGAACGTACTCGCGAACGATTCTCACGCGGCCCATAGGACAAAGGTTATGACCCCAAAAGCAATTAGGGTGGACAATCCACCAGAAAGAGAGGACCCGACAACACCCTTGCTTCCATGGATAGGTACAAGAAGTCTAACAAGAATAACAATAAGTTCAAAGACCTCAAGAATTTACCCTGCCCTTTCCACAAGAACACCAAGCACACGGCGGCAGAGTGCAGACAACTCAAAGAACTAAGTTTCTACACCGAAAGCAACAAAGACAAAAGGTAATGCTGATAAAAACAAAGATGGAGATGACAATGCTGACCCTGGTGAAAGCATCTAGGCCCCTAGTTGGGTTTTGGTGATTAATGACGACACGAGATTACTATGACTAACGTGTGTTTTGTAGAGGCAATTTTAGTTAGGTCATGGTAATGGAAATTGATTGGGCAATCATGGTTGTCATGCCCTGTCGATGAAAATCGTTTCAGTTTTCAAAGGATGGACGACAAGGTTAACGATGGCTAGTTCTAAGTGTCATTTGGAGTTGAAGAGACACTTAGAGTAGTTTAGGACTTTGTTTTTTCCTTTGGCCATACTATTAAGGGGGGTATGAACTAGTAGCTTGATCTAGGTGAGTCTAGTGGGTTAGGTGTGGTGCACACTTGTCAAACCTAGCACTAGGTAGCTCAGGAATAGTCCTAAGATCAATTGGAGTAAACTTCATTCACATAGGATTTTGACTTGGAAGTGAATGGAGGGTCAAATGATTAACCGGACGCTGGTTTGGTTGTGACCGAACGCTGGGGTACCTGTGTCCGATCAACTCCAGAGAGGTTCTAGAGAGAACTTTTCTAGACCGGACATGTCCGGTGTGTGCTGATCGGACGCTGGTCGAGATCCGGTAACTGACCGGATGTTGAACAGTGAAGTGACCGAACTCTGTGTGCCAGCATCCTGTCAACATCAGTAAGGTTCTAGAGAGCGTTTTTCTTGACCGGACGCGTCCGGTCAGTGCTGACCGGACACTGATCAGAGTTCGGTCAGAGCTTAATGGCTCTTTCTGACACAGTGGCGGGTATAATTGATCGGAGTGTCCGGTCACCCTGACCGGAGCGTCCGGTCAACCCGCAAAGTGCTGACTTAGCCTCCAAATGTTATGTTTTGAATGAGGGGGCATAAATACTTACTCCACTCATCCATGGGAGGTCTCTTGCCCATTTGTTCAGCTGAGAAACACCTTTGGAGTGCAAGGGAGAGCAAGAGCCTAGTGAGGTGATTGAGATTTGAGAATCCAAGATTATGGTCCTTATTAGTGCATAGGGAGTAGCAAGTGTGCATACACCCTTCTCATTAGGCTTGTCTTGGTCAAGTGAGAGTTTATACTTGTTACTCTTAATGATCGCCATCACCTAGATGGCTCAGTGGTGATTGGGAGCTTGGTGATCATCCGACGGAGCTTTTAGATGACCCAAGTCAAGTTGTGAGCGGTTGTGGACGATTCACCATGACGGAGTGTCAAAGAATCAGCCTATAGAGAGCACTTGATCCTTGCGCGGATCAAGGGGGAGCCACACCCTTGCGTGGGTGCTCCAACGAGGACTAGTGGGGAGTGGCGACTATCCGATACCTTGGGAAAACATCGCCGTGTTCCTTTCCCTCTCTTTACTTTGAGCATTTATATTTGAGCAATTCATTTCATGTCTTTACATTCCTAGAATTGCCATGCTAGAGTAGGATTAGAATCTAGGGTGCAACTTTTGTGCGTGAGATCAATAGAAACACATTCTAGGTACAAAAGGTGAAGTGGGCTAAGTGTAGGGCTTATTTATTGCAAAGCATTTAGAATTAGCCCAATTCACCCCCTCTTAGGCATCTTGATCCTTTCAATTGGTATCAGAGCCTTGTGCTCGCTAAATTAGACTTAACCGCCTAGAGCAAGATGTCCCACGGGGATGGACCCACTCCTATCTTTGAGGGAGATGATTTTCCTTATTAGAAAATTCGTGTGGAAGCTTATCTAGAAGCTTTAGATTTTGGAGTACTTAGAGCTGCCTCACAAGGCTTCCCAAAACCTAAGGATCCCACAAACCTTCAAGGCGATAAAGTTAACTACGAGAAGTGAAATGCAAAGGCTAGAAACACCCTCTTTAGAGGCCTTTGCAAAGATGTTTTTAACCGTGTGCGGAACCACAAAGATGCCCATGCACTGGTCGGACATTTGTGCGCTCCATGAGGGAACCAAGAGTGAGCGTGAGGAACGCTACCACCTTGTGATGAAAAAGCTTAATTCATTTGAGATGCTTCCTAGAGAAAATGCCAATGAGATGTACTCACGCTTGAATATTCTTGTAGAGGAAGTCAATGGGCTTGGACTCACATAATGCAACCCTTCGATATTGTAAGAAAGATCTTGAATGTCCTCTTCATTGACAAATATGGGCATATTGTGATGGTGCTTCATCAAGGTGATCTTTCCGCCGCTACACTAACTCAAATATTGGGGAAGATCAATGCACATCACTCCACAAGATGGCTCTTGTTCCACCAAGAAGAAAGATTTGGCATTCAAGGCTAGCCAAGAGAAGAGGGGCAAAGCAAGAGTTGATCATGATAGCTCAAGTGATGATGAGATTGATGATGCAAATCTTGTTCTCATGGTGAGAAAAACCGCCAAGATGCTCAAGAAGCTCAACAAGAATGGTGTCAAGTTTGATGGCAAGAAGAAGAAATTCTTCACTAGCAATAGAAGGAAGTCCATCTCCAAAATGGATTGCTATAATTGTGGAGAACTTGGTCATCTAGCTTATCAATGCCCCAAACCCAAGAAAGACAAGTACAAGAAGAAGTACAAGGGCAAGAAAGATGACTCAAGTGATGAAGATGATGATGAGAAGAAGAAGAACAAGCCATACAAGAAGAAGCATGGCAAGAAGAAGGAATATCACAAGAAGAAGAAGAATGGCAAGACATACATTGTTGGTGATTGGCTCACGGATATTGAATCATCAAGTGGCTCATCCGATGAATAAAGTGAGAATAAGAACGAGAAGGTGGCTGCTATTGTAATTGATTCTTCACTATCTTCACCTACACTGTCGCCGTCATCCTCTACACACCTATGCCTTATGGCTAAGGGTGAACGAAAGGTACAAAATAATGATGGTAGTAGTGGTGATGATAATGCTAGCAATGATGAAAGTGGTAGTGATAGTGATGAAGAATTTGAATCACCTTCTTATGATGATCTTGTCAAGTTGCTAAACCAATACACTAAAATCATTAAAAAGACAAGAGCTAAAAATGAAAAGCTAGAATTTGAGAATGACTCACCCTTAGCAAAGTATGACATAGCGAAAAAAGCTAGTGTTGAGATTAGAGAAGAAAATAAAATTATGTCATCCAAACTCAAGGGGCTCAAATCTTTTAAAACTGAGCTTAGAGAAAAACATGATAAACTTGAGGGGATACATAATGAGCTCACCACTAGTTACAATTTGCTAAAAGATGAGTACACCAATCTTAAGGTTAATCATGACAATCTTGTTCTTTCTCATGAGTTATTATACAATGAGCCACATGATGCTACTAATAATATTGTTAAGATTGATATAGCTACATCATGTGATGACTTGATTATTGAGAGCATTGAGCAAGGTTCTAGTAGCAAAGGCAAGAAAGTGGTTGAGTCCGACAACTATGATGAGTATGTCAAGCTTAAGAATGAGAATAAAAAGCTCAAGAAAGATCTTAAAAAGCTATTAACCACCAACACAATTGTGATAGAGAATCTTGACAATGACTATGATATAGCTCTTGAGAATGAGATGCTTAAAGAAGAGAATAAGAGACTTAAGATGGAGAAAAATCGTGATGAACTTAAAGAAGAAAACAAGAAGCTCAAGTTGGAGAAGGAACATCTCAAGACCGGGATAAGCAAGTTCATAAGAGGCCAATATCTCCAAAGTGAGCTACTCATGAACACCATGATGAAGATGAATAGAAGTGGTATTGGGTACTTGGCAAATCAAGAGAAGAAAGCTCAAGCTCAACACCACCAACAACACAAGTCAAAGCCTAAGCCGAAGAGATGTTTTGAGTGTGGACAAGGTCACTTTGCTCATGAGTGTCAAACTCCACCACCACAACCCTTGTCCAAGAATACTAGACCCTTTGCTTTCAATGATCACTACATACTTAGAAAGGACAAGATGCTCAAGAAGCTCAACAAGAATGGTGAGAAAAACCGACAAGATGCTCAAGAAGCTCAACAAGAATGGTGAGAAAAACCACCATGTTCCTTTCCCTCTCTTTACTTTGAGCATTTACATTTAAGCAATTCATTTCATGTCTTTACATTCCTAGAATTGCCATACTTGAGTAGGATTGGAACCTAGCGTGCAACTTTTGTGCGTGAGATCAATAGAAACACATTCTAGGCACAAGGGATGAAGTGGGCTAAGTGTAGGGCTTATTTATTGCAAAGAATTTAGAATTAGCCCAATTCACGCCCCCTCTTGGGCATCTTGATCATTTCACCTGGCTTTCAACAGTCCAAGGGCCAAATTACAGTAATCTTTGCTGGATTACCGACTTCATCAAACAAGCGCTCAGGGAAGTTGGCTCTTTGGGACATCATTGCAGGAGAACCCTCAACACAAAAATATCTTAATTGGTCCGAGTATCTAATCCAGTTTTCCAGAAAAGATCAATGGACTAGCGTGACTAATGCTGGCCACTATCCACTTGTCCTAGGTCCAACAATAGCCGACATAACAGTCCCCAAGGTCCTGATTGATGGCGGCATAGGATTGAATATAATATTTGCAGATACACTGAAGAAGAAAGGTCTAGACTTTACCAGCTACTCACCCCCACTGACATCCCTTTTTACAGGATAGTACCCAGCAAGGCTGCCATGCCACTCGAACAGATCACGCCTCGAGTAACGTTTGGCAACCCAAACAATTTCCGAACAGAGTTCATCTAGTTCGAGGTGGCTGATTTCGAATCATCATACCATGCTATCTTCGGTCGACCTGCTTTAGCCAAGTTTATGGCCGTACCACATTACCCATACCTCTTGCTCAAGATGTCGGGTCCCAACAGCGTACTCTCCTTTCGAGGTGACCTCAAGCGCTCATATGACTATGACACAGAAGCCGTCCAGATTGCAGCCAGAACACATCAAGTCTATGAAGCACAGGAGATTGCCAATATTGCACAGCAGACTAAGCCGGAAGACATGGAGATTCTGACTAAGAAGGCGGGAATCATTGCCCCACCCTCTAAAATGGATACCATCGAGATTGATCTGGGTACTGGTGATCTCACTAAGACGGCTATCATCAGTGTCCACCTCTCTAATGAATAGGAACTCATGCTTACCAACTTTCTTAGGAAAAACAAGGATATATGTGCATGGAATTCGGCTGATATGCCGAGTGTTCTGAGAGAGTTGGGTGAGCATAAATTGGATTTAAATCTTGGCTCAAAGCCGGTTAAGCAATGTCTACGACGGTTCTCACCTGATAAGAAAGCGCCAATCTAGAAGGAAATAACCAAGCTATTGGCAGCTGGGTTTATTAGGGAAATTCTTCACCCTGACTGGCTAGCCAATCCAGTACTCATCCAGAAGAACTCAAAAGAGTGGCACATGTGCATCAGCTACATAGATCTCAACAAGCACTACCCGAAGGATCCCTTCGGCTTACCTCGCATTGATCAGATCGTAGACTCCATAGCCATGTCAGCTCTTTTATCCTTCCTTGATTGCTACTCGGGATACAATCAGATGGCCCTCTGTAAAGAAGATCAGAGCAAGACATCCTTCATCACTCCATTTGGTGCCTACTGTTACACGACCATATCATTTGGGTTAAAAAACACCAGGACAACCTATTAGTGGGCTATCCAGGCGTGCCTAAGTGAACAGATCGGTCATAATGTAGAAGCCTACGTGGATGATGTCATCATCAAGACCAAGGATCCCTCTACTCTGATCGCAGACCTGAAGCAAACTTTTGACAATCTTCGTGAGTACAAGTGCAAGCTTAACCACACCAAGTGTGTGTTTGGAGTTCCTTCCGAACAGCTATTGGGTTTCCTCGTGAACCATCGAGGTATCGAAGATAGCATGAAATAGATTTGAGCAATCACTCAGATGACTCAACCTTACTGTGTCAAAGATGTTCAGAAACTAAAAGGGTGCATGGTGGCCCTCAATCGTTTTATCTCAGGACTCGAGGAGAAAGGTTTGCCCTTGTTTAAGTTGTTGAAAAAGATGGGCAAGTTTGAGTGGACAACCGAAGCTAACGAAGCCTTCTAGAAGCTCAAAGAATACCTATCCACCTCTCCAATTCTTACTCCACTCGAGAAGCACGAACCACTCTTACTTTACATTACAGCTACTACTACGGTAGTCAGTACAGCAATAGTCATGGAGCAAGCTGAAGAAGGGCACGTATATAAGGTACAACGACCTGTCTACTACATTAGCGAGGTGCTGTCAGAATCCAAGGTCAAGTACCCGCATGCGCAAAAACTCTTCTATGCCCTCTTGATCACTTCACGCAAGCTATGCCACTACTTTGACGAACATAAGGTAACAGTGGTATCTGACTTCTCACTTGGCAACGTCTTATGCAATCGGCATGCAATAGGGCGCATATCCAAGTGGTCAGTTGAACTCAGAGCTTAGAACATTGAGTTCATCTCCCGTAGGGCTATCAAATCTCAAGTCTTGGCTGATTTCATAGCCGAGTGGACCAAAGCCCAGCAGCCTACTCCAACAGTTATTCTCGACCATTGGAAAATGTATTTCGATGGTTCCCTCAACCTAAGAGGTGTAGGCGTTGGTGTTCTCTTCATATCTCTAGATGGAAAGTAGCTTAAATATGTCCTACAAATACTTTGGCCTGCTACCAACAATGAAGCTGAGTACGAGGCCCTCCTTCACGGCCTCCGAGTAGCAGTCTCACTTAGCATCAATCATTTACTCATCTATGGTGACTCCTCGGTGATCATCAACTAGGTTAACAAGGATTGGGACTGCACCAAGGAAACCATGGATGCTTACTGTGTAGAAGTCCATAAACTTGAGAAACACTTCTAAGGTCTAGAAATCCTCCATGTTATGCGAGATCCCAATGTTGCAGTTGATGTTTTGGCCAAATTGGGATCAGACAGAGCCTAGGTACCCCATGATGTGTTTGTTCAGGAACTCTAAGTCCCTTCAATCAAGCAAGAGGCCTCCACACCCACCAGTACTCTGAGTCCTGATGTCCAGGTACTAGTGGTCAACCCGGCATGGACGCAAGTATTTATTGATTACATCCAAGATCACAAGTTGCCCGACAACAAGGTAGAAGCAGAGCAGATCACGCGCAGAAGTAAGAATTACGTCTTAGTCGGAGACAGGCTCTACCGACGGGACACATCATCTGGTGTTCTCCTCAAATGCATTGCACCTGAAAAAGGGCAGCAGATCTTGGAGGAAATCCACTCCGGGTGCTGTGGTAATCATGCAGCCTCTAGGACTTTAGTCGGCAAGGCTTTTAGATCTAGGTACTATTGGCCTATAGCACTGAAAGACGTAGAAGAGCTTGTGCGACACTGCAAGGGCTGTCAGTTCTTCACCAAACAAGCCCACGTTCTAGCTCACAACCTTATATGCATCCCTCCATCATGGCCTTTTTTATGCCCGGGGCTCGACATGGTTGGACCCCTCAAACGAGCACCGAGTGGTTTCGAGTACATCTATGTGGCTATTGATAAGTTTGCCGAGTGGATAGAGTACACGCTACTCATCAACTTCAACGCTACAAAGGCAGTCGAGTTCATGCAAGACATTATGTACCGGTTCAGTATGCCCAATTGGATCATTACAAATCTTGGCTCATCCTTTACAACTATTGAGTTCAGAAGTTGGGCTCAAGATTGCGGCATCAGCATCGACTATGCTTCCATAGCCCATTCGCAAGCAAATGACCAAGTAGAGCGGGCTAATGGGGCACTCCTAGCTGGATTAAAGCCTAGTCTATTTGACGAGCTTAAAGATTACGATGGCAAGTGGATATACGAGTTACCAGAGGTGGTTTGGGGATTACGCACTCAACAAAGCAGAGCAATAGGGTACTCTCCCTTTTTCCTGGTCTATGGCTCAGAGGCCATCTTACCAGTAGATTTGATAGGGAACTCTCCTAGGGTTGAACAGTACAATGAAGGCGAAGCAGACGAAACCCGGCGGCTAGAGATTGATGGTGCTGAAGAAATTAAGCTTAATGCACTCTTCCAGTCTGCTAGGTACCTACAAGGCCTACGACATCACTACAATAATAACGTGTGCCCTCGTACCTTTCAAGTCAGAGATCTAGTTCTCAAACGTATCCAGAATACCTTGGGACGCCACAAGCAACTCAGCCCCTGGGAAGGCCCCTTCATCATCTCCAAAGTTACCCAGCCAGGTTCCTTTGAGTTAATCACAGAGGACGGCGATCCCATGCCTAACTCCTAGAATATCGACCAACTATGGAGATTTTTATGATTAATATTATTAAGTACTTTTCTTGTTTAAGTAAATTCAGTATCCTAGTGTCTGTACTTAAGATTCTTTATTAATACAGAATCAACGTTCTTCGCTAGATGAATCTGTCTGTTTACTTTTTTCATAACTTTTCTGTTGTCCCTCTTTGTTGAAGTTTTTGTTACGTCATATACGAGATATACAGCTAACTACTTGCGCGGCTACACATATCTCAATATGATAAATTCACTCGACACACAGTTCTCATTCTATATACCGAGTACTAAGCTATGTTACACTAGATACGCCTCCTACCCGGATGGCTTACATCTCCTTGGCCGAGAGCCAATTACCGACATTTAGTTTAACTATTGCATGTCATCCTGGGTAGGGTGATTCATAGAAGCAAGTAACCTAATTCATTGGCTATGGGACAGGATCCTAACATCAAACAATCGTTACATAGGTTCCTTGAACAAGGATCCTAACAAGCGACTACGTTGATCATCTTTTTCTCGGCTACACAGTCTTACGCTCCTTTCTAAAGGACATGACAAGACAAATTTACAGCCTAAGCATACTACAGTCTTACTTGAAAGATTACCAAGTCTAAATGATTTGAAAAACCCGTCTTAGGTGCTTAAATACCCGAACAAGACGGATCATATTCACAGCATACAGGCTAAGTTTTTTCACTAAACTAACAAGCTTACACAAGCAAAAAGAACATTGTTTCTTACAATGTGCCTACCCGCCACATGTTCTCAACAAGTTTTTTTCAAACTTACATAGCCTATTCATCAGGCTTCTCCATCCTAAGGTCTAGTTCATCAGTTATGGTTGTGGCGAGTCCATCAAGTTCCTCCTTAGCTCTCTCCACGGCAGCAAGATGGCCCTTGTTGTCATAGTCCATGGTTATCTACTGTAGATCGATAGCCAGGTATAGCACTCTGAGCGTACCGAGTACATTCTAGACATAGACCTTGGTGACTCCGCGCACATAGCTTTCAAAACAGTTGGGGATATCTTTTACTATATCTACCCACCTCTTTTCTCCATCTTTTGGCTTACAGAAGAGGAGGCCGAGTGGCTTCATGGCTTCCCAAAGAATGTTTCGCTCCAACTACGCTCTCTCTAGCTGAGCCTTCATGTCATTCACTGACTTCAGAGCCTGCATTAGATCACGATCAGCTCCCCGCTTTATCAGCTTAGATTGAGCAAGTTCTTCACTCACTCGTTCAGTTACCTCTTTAGTTTGGTTGTGCTTGGTTCTCAGGGCTTCAATCAGCTCCTTCACCTCACCTTCCAACAGCCAGGTTCTGATCTGCTCTTCTACAAAAAAGGACTACAAACGATCATCATTATGATCACCGACTACTACGTGTCATGAACTACAGAGAAGTCGTATAGTTCTTTTACCTTTTAGCCTGGTATCAAAGAGCTTGGCCTTCTTCGTCATCTACAACAAAGAGTCAAAGGCATCACTTTTTCTTGTTTCGGCGGCTACTTTTTGGTGCTCGGCTTCACCAATCTGAGAACGGAGGATACAGAGGGTTTCTTTATGGTGATTCTGCGTAGATTCCCACTCGGCCACCTTCTGGGCTTGCTCCTCCTTCAGCCTGGTCAGCTCTGCCTAGATCTTTTGGACCTTAACAGAAGTCTTTAGCTCCGCGCCCTGAGCATATGTCTATTCTCAGAATAAGAATTTGGAAGTTATTTATAGCAGGAAATGACAAAATGTGTTTACTTACCCTCAACTGGCTGTCGATGGCAGAATCTTGGTCCAGCAGCCCAGACCATGACCTCATCAACCCGGCAAACCCCGAGCTATATGCCTGGAGCTGGGTACCCAGTCCAGTAACTGAAACGATGTCATCCTCCTCCGCTTGCTGGGCACTTATCACCGGGGCTTCTAGGGCAGGAGTACTCGGTGCAGTAGCGCTTAGTTCATCCCTTGTGGTCTACACTCCCTCATCAGAAGTAGCCTCCGCGGGCTCCGGCCTTGGCGGCTAGTGTGCTTCATCTCCAATAGGCGCCGCTACCTATGGCTGGGGCACCTCCACCCTCTCCACAGTACCTGATTGCGCAAGTTGCTCTGCTTCACCAACAGTAGACGTCGGGCCCTGCACTGGGGGCATTTTAGTAGACCCGAGTGGAGACACAGGCCCGCTTACTTGGCCTTTTTCCACCCGGTCATCCTCAGTTCATGAGTTCTCTTCAACCCAGGGATCCTCACTCTATGGCCGGGTACTCCGTGCCTTTTGTACCCTAGAATGAGCAGCAGACAAGTGATGTCCTGATAACAAAAGTAACATACAGAGGAATTTTTTGACTCTTGGCACTGGATCTCTTCTTTAGGGTGGGCTTGCCTAGCGACATCCCACTAAGTGATCGACCTAGCCCTAGACTTGACACAGATACTGACAGTACTAAGTCCTCTAGATGACTCGCAGTACTAGCATTATGTCCAAGTGTGATTCTGTCACCCTAAGTTGGCACTCGAGTGCTCAACAGATCTGGTGGCGGCATCCTGCCAAGAGCAGTTCCACGTCACCAAATACATCTATGACAGACATCAGTAATAGAATTTTACTCGGAAAAAATACTTACTGTCTGATGGAAAACGAGGTGTCTTCCTCCTCCTCTTCCGCCTATTCCTCAACAGCCTCATCTGCAGCAACTATTCACAACTTGGATTCAACACAAGGTACAATTCAGATTACACAGATATAATTCAGACATCTTTTACCTGGTCTTAGTGTACAAGACCGATGGGGCCTCTTTGGTACTGGCCCATTCGCGCTGGCAGCGACGTCGACCTTCAGGGACCAATTCCCGCTCGTGGCTGCCTCCCTAGGACTCAGATTAACCTGGACCATGAAATCGTCTGAGTCTGGTGGAGGCAGCGCACCCTCTGCCTGCTCCGTCGGATGTCGCTCCGCTTCTACCAACTCCTCCAAAGCCGGGACACGGAGGCAGGGCGGGTAGGTCATTGAAGTTGCGCCCCAAGTGTTGTGCCAACAGTTATCAATCTACAAGAGTTAGTCCCCTTAATATCAAGACATTACAAAATTACAAAGGTCAGAATACTTACGGCAGTAGGTGGATTTTCATGGTCTAATTCAGGATACTGGTACGGTATTACCAATATCGCCTGAAGTATATCCTGAATCCTCTCCAGGACTTCATCCTCTGTCAACTCCTCACTTGTCACCCGGGCTCGATCCTGTGGCCCGGTGTACTCAAAGCCATAGTGCACCCTCTCCTATAGCGGCTGCACTCAGCGCTTGATGAAGCTGGCGACTACGCCAACTCCATTCAGGCCTTGATCCTTCATGGCCGAGAGTTGTTTGAGGAATGAGCAAATTCCTTCTCGCTCCATCACGCTCATTGGCTCCTTCTTCCAGCGGGCATTGGGCACTGGTGCGGCGTTGCTATGGATCTCTAGCGGTGGCCACATATTCCCCGCATAAAACCACTCGGCCCTCCAATTATTTATAGAATCAACAAGGGTATAGTGGAGATACTCTTTCTTCTTCCCCACTCGAAACTGAATACCGGCGCCACCCAAAATGCTGGGGTTTGCGGCATCTGGGTGCGGTTTGAGTTTGAAAAAATAGCAGAAAAGAGTGATGGACGAGGAAATGCCAAGGAAAGTTTTACACAGATAAACAAAAATTAAGAGATGCAGGATGGAGTTAGGGTTCAAATGATTCAGGGTTATGCTGTAGTAATGCAAAAAACCATGAAAAAACGGACAAGCTGGCAACCTTAACCCATACTGGATGAACGGAACAAAGAGCATAATTTCACCTAGCTCAAGATTGGGAATGCGATGCTCACCAGGCGTCTTCCATTCCCCCAGTTCTAGTCGGGCAAATAGCCCTGATCGTAGAGCATCTGAAGGTGCTTCAGCTTCGTGCTTGGTGATGGCAAGATCTGGGCTATGGCATCCATCTCCAGCACCTCCAACGCCCTCTTCTTGACAACCTTCTTGGTGGCGGCGCTTGGGTTCTTGCCCTTACTCGTCAAGCAAAACTCTTTTACAGATCTAGGGTTTGAGGTGGACGGCGCTCAAGCAGGCACGAGGGCTTAAGCAGAATGTGAAATGCGATGGAGGAAGAAGACGCAAGGGGTGGTTACCTTTTATACAAGGATTCCACTACCGCGTGGCCTGATAATCACACCAACGGGCACGATGTTTCAATTTCCCTTCCATTTTAATGACACCGCGCGGATTGACACGACGGTTGCACACCTTTTCATGATTTCCAACACGTCAGAATGTGTTCAGACTTATCTGTTGGATTTCCTCTGTCTGGGTACCGGCCACGCTACGACCGTTATCTACACGTCCACATCATGAAGTACCCAGATGATTCTGTAGTACTTGGACAATTGCTTGATAATATGCACTAAACAGCGCAGTACTCAGATGAAGACTTTTTATTCAACAACAGTTCAATGGTTACAAAAGTTGCATACTTTACAAGATTTTTTCAGTCAATAACAAAGACAACATCTACTCGGATATAACATAGTACTCATACTCTAAGTGTTTCTCAGTAGGTACTTTTCTACCCGTTGCGCCTAGATCTAAGAGAAGAGTAATGCATCCGAGTAGATAACAGATGTGCAGTGTGTCCTAGCCTAGAACCTTGGGTAGACTGTCCGACTATGAACATTTGTTGGCTGACTACCCTTGGTAGCATAGCTATTGCAAGAGGAAGCCTGTTGGTCGGTATGAAGGATGAGCTCATCTATACACATTCGGGTCCGGGTATGATCCTTCAAGGACAGACGTCGACAAGCACCCTAGAAGAACTGACATGGGACTGCTGGATGTGCCACCCTACCAGCCGTCATAAGACTTCTTCTAGTTGTAGATCCAGACTACTCTACTATGCATAACTACAGGTTTAGCCTACCTCTAAACCCTCTCACAAGAATTCTTCTAGTCACTACAGCTCTTGGCTATGCCAACCGAGTACTCCTGGGGGCTGATCTACTTCGCTCACCACCATATTTGTAAGCTACAAACTCTGAGCCACTTCGCTTCTTCTATAACTGAGGTTCAAGTACTCGCCAGGGAGGTTTTTATAGGCGTTTTGATGATGTTTATAGATCAGGTTCACACGGAATACACGGACAAGCTACTGACTCTTACACAGGTTCATGTGCTACACTTCAAGGGTACAGTGTACCTCACTACACCTTTTTAGTATACAGGCAGCGTTTTCCCAGCATATGTGAAGTTACAGTACACCCGGTAGCATCTTTGATAGCATATTCTCACGAATATACTGAGCATCTTTGGACCAACGGTACTAAAGCTTTGCATGTGACTTCGACATGTCCTACCTGCTTCTATACAAGCAGACAGAGCAATAATTTTCATTGGCACTCTCATCCTCGAGTATATTTTTTAGATCCTTGTCTCGAGTACAACTACTCGGACATAGGCTCGGGGGCTGCAGGGTACATATCCTCTATGGACGTTTTTTCTTTTAGACCCTCTAACTCGAGAGTTACACTCTGTGAGTGCACTTTTTTGAAAAGTGCACGTCACCCGGAGGCTTTATAGAGCACCTCATGGCTTCACTCACGAAAGCACTCGAATACACTTGTTTCTACCCGGCAAGACCAGGAAGAACAAGAAGGCTTCTGAGTTCAACGATGACACGCTCGGGGGCTTGACGGACCAGGGTCCTAGGGGTTCCCATGGGGGTACTACCCGGATGGGCCCTGGGATGGCCCACGATTTGTTGAAGGATGCGAGACAAGGCGGCGTGTACTTCAAGCTATTCTAGATCAACTTAGTCGGTTTACTATGAAAGCTAGATTCTGTAATAGGACTAGGATTCTTCTCTTGTAATCGACTAGAGAGCCCGAACCAGAATAAATCGTTCGTCTCTTTGCGTTTACTGTCGAGTTCTGCGTACGCCGAACCCCTTTGAACACCGTCCCGGGTAAACCCGTGATGAGTTGCCGGTTATCAAACACCGACATAATCCTAAAGACTTCATCTACTGAAAAAACTTATTAAAAACGATGGATCCCCACTCCCTCCAGTCTCCGGCGATATGCCGGAGGTGGAAGGGGGGGGGACCAGCCGGAGGTGGGAGGGAGGGGGGACTAGCGGTGGTGGTGGCGGCGGCGCTCGAGTCGCAAGACGTGAAGGGTTGCGACTTTGCGATGAGGGTGAAGCGGTGTGTTGTGTATGCCTTTCCGTATAACAAACACAGCCTTAGTTGTAGCCCCAAGGGTCATGTAGGATCAGTTAAAAAAAAGGTGCTCTATACTTATTATTGCAGAAGCTATATATGCTTGGGGAGAGAGAAGATGATCCATGCTAAAAAAGAAGATGGATAGAAAATAAAGGTGGGGTACAATGAAAGAAAAGTTTTTTTTTGCAAACCACAAGTAGTAATAGTTTGTATTGTATAAATAATACTTTTAACGTTTTCTAGTATATGTGGATTACTTTATTTGTACTAGAACCACTAAGAGTGTTAACCTCCATTTGGTGGAGGCTCTGAAAAGAGTTTCTGCAGCTGTAGGTACAGATAAGCTGCAGGCAGCACAGTCAAGTAAGGCCATTTGGTCTGAGCTGGAAAATATTCCAACTAATCAATGTTAATATAAATAAGCTTAAGCCTTGTTTAGTTTTAAAAAGTTTTCTCAAAAAATACTACAGTAGTCATCATATCGAATCTTACGATACGTGCATGCAGGCCCGGTCCTGTCAAATCGGTGACCTGGTGCGGAGCCATAAAGATGGGCCCTTTAATATAGCTATAATATATGCCGTCCCTACCATTGTATCAACTCTTCTATGCTTTTCTTCATTTCTCTTCTCTCACTGTCAAATGTTTGCTTTCAAGAAACATGAGGCCACTGACATTTTAGAACAATTAGCAAGTAATTTACCAAAATTATGCCGTGCTAGATTCAACTTTAAAATCAACAGAGTTAGTACATTACCTAGTTGAGAAATTGAGATAACAATTATTCACTAAATAGTGTAAGGTCACACACTACCCTAGCTGCAGCGTGTGCACAAGCGTCTCAAATCTTGTGTTCCAAAGAATAGAAATTGAAGGAAAAAGCAAATTAAACATTGATTAAATATATGAAATTGAGATCAACAAAAGGATTAGGAGCGATTGGGCAAACATACGTACCTGAATGGGAAGTCTGAAACACCTCACGTATGGACTCGTCACTCGCGTCGTCCGGAATCACGTGGCTGCGGCCGGCTGTCAACGAGGTTGCGAGTTGCGACGAGGCCGCATGGAGCGGCGAGGTTGCGGCGACGGCGCAACGATGCGGCTTCACGGACACTGGATGTAGCGGACGGCTTCAGGCTTCCGTTCTCACGCACGGAGTTGGGCCCCTTTGGTTCGAGGGCCCAGTGCAGGGGCACAGCTCAAACCCCCTAGGGCCGGGCCTACGTGCATGGAGTATTAAATGTAGATGAAAAAAACTAATTGCACAGTTTAATGGGAAATCGCGAGACGAACATTTTAAACCTAATTAGTTCATAATTAAACACTAATTACCAAATAAAAACAAAAGTGCTATGGTAACCAAATTTCCAAATTTTGCGGAACTACTTATCGTTCCAGCAGGAACTGTTCCAGGTAAACGAACAAGCCTAGGTGTTCGCTGCTCTCGTTGCTTGTGATACTTTGGCCGTTGGCGGATGCACTCTTCCGTTGCGTTTTGACCTTGTTGCGGACTCTGCCATCTCTCACCTCTAGGCCTGTAGCCCTGGCTATGACATTGGAGGTTTACCTCGGTTGCAGCTATTAAGTTTATACCTTGTGTAAATCTAGAGCTAAAGTTTAGATGTGCCGTATTGAGATGTCATATAAAAGTGTTTGTATAGTAGTAATAAAATAAATTACAGAAGTATTTAGTACTCTGTCAGACGAATTTTTTAAGCCTAATTAATCCGCCATTAGCACATATTTATTATAGCTTTATTGTAGCACAACATTGTCAAATCATGGAATAATTAAGCTTAAAAAATTCATCTGACAAATTAGTCATGTAATTAGTTATTTTTAATCTATATTTAATACTCCATGCATGTGTCCAAACATCCAATGGGATATGACTCAACTTTAGGGGGAGGAATTAAACAAGGCCGCTTGAGCTACTTTTCAGCCATGTTTTTTTCTCATAACATTTCAGCATAAGTATCAGTATAAGCTAAATTTTAGCATAAACGAAAAGGGTGTCCGGTGAGATACAGACTTTTTGGTCTTATATATAAATCTTTGCTTTACTTGCTTCTCTGATACTGTGTGGTTTTTAGAACTTGCTTCTCGGTCATCTCTCTCTGATACTTTTTGGTCCGCGGGGCTCGTTGGGGTTGCCATGAAAGGAACAAGCCCATTCATTTTCTTTCCTGTACGTAACCATGGGCCGGCCCATCAGTCGTATCCAAAGCCCACTAAAACCCTTGCGAGTTGGGATTGATGGCCATTGTCCCGGACGACGGACAGATCCATCTGGCTCCGGGTCGTCACAAATCTCTCGTCAGTCAGTGCATCGCGGCGGCGACAAGGAGACGAGACGACGAGGCAGGCAGAGCGGACGGCGACTACAGCGGCAGCAGATCTCGCGGGATGGTGAGCCCTCGACTGCCTTCTCCTGCGTAGATCCAGAGTTCTGCTTGGGAGCCCGCTGTGCTGACCCAGGGGGATTCGTGTTTCGCAGGCGGCGAAGGCGATCTCGAGCCCCGTGCCGGTGGAGTGGTACCCGACGCTGGCCGTCGTCATGGTATCCGTTGGCCTCATGTTCACCGCCTCCTTCTTCATGTGAGTCCCCCTTCGTCCGCCATCTGTTACTGCCCCGTATACCTTGCGATTTGGCGGATCGGTCATTCACTTGTCTGGTGCCCTGATCTGATCCGATGTGTTTAGCCGCACTTGCCTGGTGTGCCCTGATGTGATGTGTTTAGCCGCTGAGTTTTATCGGTAGGATGTCGAATTGACCTGTCCGCTCGTTCCCGTTCCGATTGGAGATCTCATCTGTTTGTTGGCTTGATCCGTAAGTGGTAGTATCCCTGTCCCTGTTCTATGCTGCTAGGGTGAAACTCCAATCACGCCAGGGGGCGTCATGGATTACTATTAGTCTCCATGGATGTTTCCAGAATGTTAGATGGCAGTAACATAGGGGTTGATGCTTACTGTTTTCATGAATTGGAGTGTGGGTTTTGCCGAGAACATTCTTGTCTGTGGGATTTTGGGGTGATTTTGAAGTTGCAGCAGCAAGCCAGCAACCAGTGGAATGTGATGCAATTCAGTCCTTGCTATCGTGTAGGTAATTTTGGAGTATATTAGCATTTACTCCCTCCGTTCCAAATTATTAGATACATTGCTTTTCCTATACATCTAGACATAGTGTACATCTAAATGTGTAACAAAAGCCATGAATCTAGAAAAGCCAAAACGTCTTATAATTTGCAACGGAGGAAGTAACTTTATGCTGCATGTTGAAGAGGGATTTCCTTTTTGACCTGTTGAATTTTTTATACTGGGCTTGTAAGTTGTTTGCTGATATAGAACATGCACCATATAGCTTTGTAACTTGAATTAACTATTTACTGGAGAAAAGTACACATACCTTGCCTGACTAGGCATACAGAAACTGCTGCCTGGCTATTCCTGGTTTTGTGGACCTTTATTAACCTCAGCGTCAGTCTCCGTGGTGCTGACCCTGACCAACTGTTCAACAAACTTTTTGTGAATGCAACTGACTATTTGTTTCTTCCTTTTTGTGTGTGAATTCATTGCCTTACTAAATTATCATTTCCGGTCTAACAGTTGTATTAACAAATTTATAAAGATAATGTCTAACACTTTCAGTTACAAGAAGACTCTCCTTGTATATTGTTGTACTTGTTATGGTTGCTTTCATCAGTTACATGAAGATTGAAGACTCTCCTTGTATATTGTTGTACTTGTTTAAAATCCCAAATTTAATCTTATGGTTGTTTTCTTTGGTCAAATATCGCATGCTGGCATACCCATCCTGTATTGTGCACTTTTGCTTTGATTTTGGTCTTGATTTCAATCTCAATTAGAAAAATGTATTTCTTGTGTCGAACATTTCAATTCCGTTGCAATGTATTTCCACCAATTTGTCTGCTCAAGTGCCTACAGTTTTGAGCCCTGATGTCCTGGCCAAGATTGCAGTAACCAAGTAGCAAGTTGCAGGTTCTTTTGTCCAATAGGTGCTTGTTATGGTGGTTGTAGTGCATATCAACATTTGGCAATGGTATGGTGGAAGCAGATGGCAGGGGTTAAAAGGGATGGCGATGTCAAACCTTGTTGCAATGGAGCACATGTGAATGGAATAACTTCTTCCTTCATCTCCCAGATTACCTTATATAGAGCAGGCCCAGTACATTTGGCCTTCATTCAAGCTACTAACACTTAGTAAACCAAATCCAAATCTCCTAACAAACCAATCTTCCATGTAATACTATCTCCAAACTACCAAACTAATCCAATCCTCAAACAAACTAATTCGAAGATAACTTGTGACGGTGATCCTGCTGCTTGTCTGGCTTTCCTGTGACGCCTTTGTTGAGTGCAGTGCTATATGCCACAAATTGACAATTCACTGCTAGCATTAAACTTGACATCTGTTTTATGTTGAAATTGTTTGCCAATAATTGGAATCTGGTTATCTGCCAGGACATAACAAATTATTCCAAAGAAGCAATGGCATGAATTATAAATACCATGAAATGAATGCAGAACGAAGCCGTATGCTTCAAATTTCCTAGATAGATAGTAGAGTTGTTGTAGAGCTTAAATCAGTAGAGCTTTAATGAGGAGAGCAAAGCATGCACAATTCGTTGCTAATGTTTTTTCTGTTTCAGTTATGAAGCAACTTCATCCAGGCGGAGCCGTAGCCTGCCAAAGGAGATCGCAACAGCAGCTGTTGCTTCTGTTTTCCTGGTATAAGCCTTATGCAGAACATTTTTGTTCTACAATTCCTCAGAGCGTTGGGTCTCTATTCCATCCTTAGCTTTTGGTTGTTTTACAATTTCAGAAAGGTGATCGTATCATGCCTAAGTTATCTTTGATTGTTCCACAGGGCTTTGGGTCTCTGTTCGTGCTGCTTGCAAGTGGTGTTTACGTCTGATGACTGGCTATGGACCGTGTGCTTGTGTTCTGCATCCCTGCTGTGACTTGTAGGATATGCCAGATCCTCAAAGTTCGTGTTGTTAACGAATATGGAGACTTTGAACTTATTCTAGAACAATGTATGAGAGCAACCGAGTTAAAGCAATGCTCAGACGTTTTCCTCAGGTCTCCATTATATCATCAATCTAAATCCCAGTTGCCTGAATTGGTGCTTATTACAGCATTTCTGCTTAAATATTACTGGAATTTGTATTTTGCTGTTTTATGCCTTGCATCGTGACTTCGTGAGTGAAGAATGATCTGGATACGGCTTGTGCTATAAGCAGTTAAGCACTGAACATATGATGCTATGATGAATAATTTGGAACATGATTGTTCAAACCTGGCAACGTTGCAAAAGCTACTTCCACAAGCAAAAGATGGTAAAACCCAGTTTCATGTTTTTGGTGCATCTAAGTAGACTCTGAGTCAAACGTATGTGTCAGCTGCCCCCCGTGGGTGGCGGGTCAATGACTCGGGGGTCCTTTAGCGTCTTCAAGCTTTCCCAGTGACCCGATGCTAAGGAAGGCGTATAGAATATATTTAGGCTTACATAATAGAATTTGCTGGTGTTTAGATGCTTTTATAGGGCCTTATGTAGTAAACTAGTAGCACAATTCAATGCAAAAGCAGACTTCGGACCTACATCCGAACTCTTATTTTAGGTACTATTATTATGAATAAGAATAAAGAACCATTCTAATATAAGTTTGGCTATTAGTAGGGCGCTTGGTTCGAGGAATGACTATTCTAGATGAGATGATGTATGTATGATGTATTATGGGCTAAATTTTTGTCATGACTAGCCTATTCCATTCCACGAACCAAATAAAAAGGTGAGAGTAAGAAGATGATAGACTAATTTATTCCTCAAACAAACATCTTATAAGGGCCTATTAATTTGAGAAGGCTCCGCCTGTGTGGCTTTGGTGCAGGAGCTAGAGCCCCCACAACAGCCGCTTTTCAGGGCTGCACTGAAAAGGGCTCTGGGGCTCCTCCCATTTACGCTAGAAGTGCTTTTTGTTACTGCTGTGGTTGGTGCAGCTCCACCAGCACCGGTGTGGGAGCCTGTCGACTAAATATCGTCGGCAGTCCACCGAGGGGTATATCTACGATGGTAGATTGACCGGAGATGTGCGCGTGAACAGGAGCAAGATGGTGACAGAGACACAATATTAGATAGGTTTAGGCCGTCAGCTCGACGTAATACCGTAGTCCTATGTTCTGTCGGTTTGTATTGGCTATCGTATATGACTGAATGAGTTTTGAGGGGTCTCCTACCCGCCTTATATAGCTATGGGGTAGGGTTATATGCCGATCAGGTCTAAGTTTAATCGGGTAAGATACAATCTTTACAAGGAATCGAGTATTCGACGTATCCTAACAGATTCTATGCTATCTTCAGGATATCGCCAGGATGTCTTGCGGCGTGCACCGAGCAGTGCCGTACGTCGCAAGTCTTCATCTTGTGGGCTGGACCGTCCCTGGTAGTACAATCCATGTCTTGCGCCGTGGGTACCTAGTGTCGGACGCCCCCACAAAGCCACACCAAATTGATCCTAAATGTCTTAGAAATCTAGCTAATATATGTCTTCTTTTTATTTTCAGGTACCGATATATCTTTCTTTTTCTCAAACACAATACAAACGTAAGCTCACATACATGTACGCACGTACACCCAACTCTATAAACTTACGTGCACATACTCTAATCATCTCCAACAGACTAGGTCGACAAATCTTGAGTTTAACGAAATCATCACATCCACTGACACCCAAGTGTACATGTTCCACCGTAATGAACCTAACTATGTAATATTCGTGGATACAGATATATCTACGTGCATTTGTGATTTCACTTTTCGCATCAATACAAATATTTCGAACTTGAATGCTGCTTTGTTGAATGAGAAATCGGACAATGTGGAATATATTGGCCTCTTTGGAATGTAAAAATTTTACATGAAGAAATCAGTTCATTTTCACAGGAAAAACGTACAAAACAGAAAAAAAAAATCATGCAATCCAAAGCGGGCCCTCAGTTTCCATCCGGGTTTGTCTGATGTCAACGACAAGTCACAACCACTCGTACTGCTCGCCTCTACTCAGCGCAGGGAACTTTCTTCTTAATTGCTTTAACGGGCTTGTCCATCTTTTCCAGATGCAGCATCCCAGGCCTTATGTCTTCTCCAGGTTAGTCTTAAACCTTGCTATCCGAGTGTTTGAGCATCTTGTTTCTTGAAAAGAAAAATGATTTTGGACCTTGAAGCAGTACTGTCCATGCTTTGAAGTATGAACGCTGTTCAGATCCAAAAATTAGTTGGCTCGTACTCTAAAAAGAGTTAGTTGGTTCTCATAGTATTGGGCTGCTAGCTTCTTTCAACACAGATCTTTGCTTTCTAGATGAGTAGCAGCTGCACGGCTGCACCGCAGCAGAGTACTGCCCTTCAAAACTTTTCCTTGGGTATTCATCTAACTACCAGATGATGGATTTGTTTTTTTAGCTATACTTGAGAGGAGTCTACTTGGAGCTTAGTACATATATACAACTGAAGCTGTGTAGCCGCATGTTGGGGTATTTAATTATTTATTTATAGAGGAGATGCAATTCCTAGCCTTACTCTTTTTGAAGGTAATAACCTTTATACTCTTTGTGTAACTATTTATCACGACGAGTACAGTAGAACTAACAACTTGTCTTTGTGGTTGCTCGAGTATTTTGACATAACTTATCTTGTCTTCTTTTATACAGCTTTCTTGGTTTGGTGAAACCATTCATACAGAAGTTTTATGATTTACTGAAGGCATCCTGCACACTGGGGAAGACAAACACATGTTTGTGAAACTGATTTTGAAGTCAGGATTTTGCTCAAAAGGAAATGGGCAGTGAGTTCAGCAGTTGTGATAAGCTGGAGAGCATGTTACGACATGGAAGTTCAGGACCACGCAATCTACCCTTGGAATATTTGAGAAACATCACAAACAACTTCTCTGATGATCGGCTACTTGGTGAAGGTGGTTTTGGCACAGTATATAAGGTAAGATTCAATCACATATTTCGGACCTGTCATCAAATATGTCACAAGACTATTCAGAGACTCGCCTCTTTTAATATAAGAGAGTTTAAACAGGGAGTGCTACCAAATGGTGAAACGATTGCTGTGAAGAAACTTAATTCGTCAATGCCTGGAGTTATAAGGATAAACAATTTGAGAATGAAGCATACCATCTTATGAGGCTTAAACACCCAAATATAGTGCTACTTGTAGGCTGTGTTCTGAAACAGAGAATAAATATGTTGAATACAATGGGAAATATATTTGGCCTGAGAAATCGGAAAGGTTGCTTTGTTTGGAGTACATGCCTAAAGGAAACCTTCGTGAGTATCTTTCTGGTATAACAATTCAATATGGTCTTATCTTGTTCATTTTCTATTACTTAGACTGTAGTCTATGTGGTCTCAGTATGCCCATTTATCAATCATATAACACTTTAATAATGGTGTGGTACAAATGCAGACGAATCTTCTGGACTTACTTGGGAGACACGGTACAAAATAATCGAGGGCATTTGTTATGGCTTACATTATCTCCATGAAGCATGGCGACCTAATGCCCCCATTATTCACATGGATCTGAAACCTGCAAACATATTGCTCTGACAACAATTTGGTGCCTAAAATTGCGGACTTTGGCTTGTCTCACTCTTCAGTGAGGAAAAAACTTGGACTTGCACAATGAGTCGTGAGGGAACATTGTGAGTCAAATGGCTATTGATAGCTTGTTTTGGAGATTGCTAAAACGAATATTCTACAGTTGTCTCAAGGCTTCAAACCCGTGTTGCAATGCAGGGGTTACATGGCGCCAGAATACATAAACAGAGGTTTAATCTCAACAAAGTCAGACATATTCTGTTTGGGTGTAATAATCATAGAGATAGTGACACAGACCGGAATATCTTCCAAGGAATTTACTGAGCTTGTAATAAGAAAACTAATTTCAGAATTCAAGGCGGAAACACTTTCTTTAGAGAGATGATGTTACTCTTTTTCCTCTGTATTTTTTTTCAGGTATTAAAGAACTGGAGAGATAGGCAGCAAAAATCGCTGAGATATATACCACATTACCAGCAAATAAGAAGATGCATTCAGATAGGTCTGGACTACGTGAAACTTGATTGGTGGAAAAGACCAACAATAGACCAAGTTACCAAGATGCTTCACCGAACAGAAAGTGTAGACTTCAGGGGCAGAAAGGCGGCAGAAAAGAAGGAATGCCAATCATCAAGAAAGATGAGGAGATACACGCTACCGCTCGCCTGGAGTTGGATCGGCGGCTTCGCTCGCTGTCGCTGGGTCCGCGCCCCGAAAATAATGCTCCCTCGACCTCGGTGGCAGCGGCGACGGGGGCTGGGACCTCCGCCCCCTCGGCCAAAGCCTCGGCTTTATCCGGGCCCGACGACTTCGCCACCCCGATTACCGATTGGGAGGCGCACAAGGCCCTGTGCCCCAGCTCTGATCCCCCCACCCCCTCGCTCACCCGGCCAGATGTGAAGAGTGCGGCAGCTGGGGACGGAGGAATCAAGGGCGTGCGCCCGCCACCGCTGATCAAGCCGCCATCCTCGATAGCGGTGCCGGTTGTCTTAGGGTCGGGATCCACGTGGGATGTCATGCGGTCGTTCACGCTGGATGAGCCAGAGCGCGCGCCGGCGAGTAGACCTGCCCGTCGGTTTGGACACCAGGATGCGGTGGACAAGGACGAGGTGGAGAATGCGGTGGAAGACCCTAGTCTCGGGGAGTCGTCCGAGTTCTGGACTGCTGATTCTTCGCTATCGTCGCCCAACGGTGACGAGACTTCAAGTAGGACCGTCGAATCCAGGTTCTGTATCTCACCAGGGAGGTTTAGGAGGAAGATCCGGCCATGGCGCCGAGGGGTACTCCTGGGCAGTGGTTCGTTTGGTACGGTCTATGAGGGCAGCAGCGAGTAAGTGCTCTAAAGTAAATTCAGTTGCTCTTCCGTGCTGTTAACATTCTACGCCTGTCCATACGTTAACAGAAGACTTCGATTAAGCTGGCTTTTACCGAACCGATTCTGCAGCTGATTGGAGCTTACTGGCTCCATTTCTATACGCTAAGAAGAAACAGGAACTAACCACTATGTACAGCCTAGTAGTAATAGAATTAGTTACATGGGAGCATGACATATTAGTGTGGCAGGCGGACATGGGGCTCAAGCCTCCCTACCCATATCGCACTAGTGGAACCCTTGTGAGCCCTCATGAATTTTTAGGCAAAGTTCTATAGTGTAGAGGGGCGGAGACTTAAGATCTAACAGCAGTGTTATTCACCCTCTCTGAAATATTTTCTAGGTCCGCCGCTGGGTGAACACAGAATAATTCGATAATTAATTGATTTTTTCTGTTCTTTTATAACACGATTTTTTATTTAAATTTAGAAATGAGTCAAAATTTCCTTTCCCCCCCATCTCTTGTGTTTTCTTTGGTCATACTATCTTGGAATCTTGGATATCCAGCTTTAAGAACAACATACCCAAAATTGTTACCCTGGATGAAGCCATACAACATTTGTTCTTTACTTTTCCTGCCATGCGCAATATGGATGGCTGCCTTCACTATGTAGCCTGCTCTAGCATTTTCCTGTCTCAAGTCTGAAGTACCTTACTCTCTGTTTCTGCATCATATATGTTCTCAGGGAGGGTTTCTTCATTGCTGTCAAAGAAGTAAACTTATTTGATAAAGGGAGCAACGCGAAGCAATGTATCTTTCAGCTTGAGCAGGTAGAGCTGTAATCTATTATTGGAAGTTTCCCAGGTTATTTTTGTGGGCTTCCACTACTATCTTCTGAGGCTTGACCCCTTAGCCTGTGTGCTGTTAATTATCCTTAAGAGGGATGCGCTAGCAGACTATGACTGATTCCCTCAAAAGAGCATAAGTTTTCAAAATCTGACCTCTTCTACCTTGTTTAATCTTTTCAGGAAATTGCACTTTTGAGCCAGTTTGAGCATGAGAATATAGTACAGTACTATGGGACAGATAAAGTAAGTAACTTCAGTTTATCACGTTGATATAATATATATTTTATGCACATAAATTCATTGTATTCTTTGTACCCCCTCTATCCATGCTTAGGCTATGACCATCCAATTGTGTGGTTGTATTGCAGGAAGATTCCAAACTATACGTCTTCCTTGAACTAGTGACCCAAGGATCCCTTGCATCTTTGTATCAAAAGTATATCCTGCGAGAGACTCATGTCTCTGCATATACAAGACAGATCCTTTACGGGTTGACTTACCTCCATGAAAGGAACATTGTTCATAGGTGATGAAATTAGTTGAAGTTCTTATACCTATAAATGCTGTCATTTGGTGTAACAAATGAGATTACTGGAAATAACAAGGTATAGGGTGGGCAATTATGTACCCATTAGTTTAAATGAGAACCCTTCAAAGCGATGCCCCAAAACTGTGTTTTCTTCATTGATTTGAAATTTGAAAAGTATTGCAGAATCATATCAATATGTATATTATGTATATGTTCTGAACTATAGCTTGAAATCTGATCTTGCAGAGACATTAAATGTGCAAATATCTTGCTGCATGGCAATGGATCTGTGAAACTTGCAGATTTTGGACTCGCTAAGGAGGTTTGCTTGCACTCTGCAAAATTTGCATAATTTCTTTGTTCTATTTATCCATCACCACTTTTCCCTGAAACAATATTGTTTTATCAACTCCCTTTCAGATTACCAAATTCAATGCGATTAAATCATGCAAAGGAACTATTTATTGGATGGCACCTGAGGTAACCACCCTAAACTCTCCATGCATTTGTGTTCATCTTATCATTATGTTTTTCTTCAATAATTTGTCTAGAATAAGCATCTTGAAGTAATAGGCATAAAGTACTGAAATATACTTGGGAACTCATGACTTTCTAGAATAGGCATAATTTGTCCAGAGCTTGTGTGAGCAACTCATGCCATGAAGTGAAGTGGCTCGGAGATGTTGCAAAGGCTCACACTTGTGATGAAGGAGCTCATTGCATATGAGACATGACATGGAGTCATGTGATCAAGGTGGAGAAGATCAAGACAAGACTTGGCTCGACGGACCGGTTGTAAGTGTGAAGGGCAAGTTGAGTGATGACTTGGCGCCGATGGACTGAGGCAACGGTGAAGAGCAAGTGAAGTCAAGATCGATGAACCAATACGGTCACGTGATGATATGAAGTGGATCACATCATTTGGTGATTGGTTGGTGCATGTGTTGCATCGACACCGAAGGAGATGAAGTGGAATGCGCAAGGCAAAGGTATAACCTAGGGCATTTCATTTCACGGTCAAAGGTTATGTAGAGAAGTGCATGACCGGGTTTAGGACAGATGGCCGTACTATTAAGAGGAGAAAACTTGTTTACATATCGGTCATCTAGTGCCACTTGAGCGATCTAACCTTACATACGTGTTAGGATCGAGTGGCGTGGTGAATTGAGTGACTAATCCTTTGGAAAAATGTTTGTGAAAAGCTAACACACGTGCATAAGGTGGTGATCACTTGGTGGTGTTAGCACATTTGCAAAGGTAAAGAAGTTGGTGAAGAAGTGGAGGAGAAACCGGGCTCGGGGTGCTGCCTAGGTGGCACCGCCACCCCTGTGGCGGTGACCGGCTAGGAGGCCGAGAGCAACGTGTTGCCCTGAGGGCACCGCCATTGGTTGTCCGGTGGCACCGCCAGCCCTAGGGTGGTGCCCACCTGGACTTGGCCAAGCGTAGCAGGAGTCGGGGTGGTCACCGGAAGTGACGGTGTGCACCACCATCATGAGGGCGGTGCACCGCCGGGTGTTGTCCGGTGCAACCACCGCTTTTCGGCAGAGAGCAAGGGAAGTGGGCTGGTTACCACCATGGTCACCGCCATGGTGACGGCGGTGCACCGCCCTATTTTTCCAGAGAGAAGGGTTTTTGGGGTGTTGGCCGGAGTGGCACCGCCACCCCCTGTTCGGTGCCACCGCCGCCTGTCCGGTGACCACGACTAGTCAAGCTAGCCGTTGGATTCGACCATTGGGGGCACCACCACCCCATGTCTGGTGACCGCACCGTCGTGTCCGTGCCCTCGCAGAACGTGCAACTTTGCTTCAACGGCTCTATTTGACTTGGGGGCTATAAATAGAGGTGGAGCTCGGGCACTTAGTTGGTTGAGCACCTTGGGAATGTGTTGCCCTTGTGTGTGCTTTGTTTGAGAGCCCTCTAACTCACTTGTGCTTGCAAGAGTGCTATCCAATTGCGAAGCGAGCGATTTCTAGTGCGTTGCATTGAGTGACTGCATCGAGTGGCACTAGGTGATCGAGTTGCAAGCCAGTGGTGCTTGTTGCTCTTGGAGGTTGCCACCTCCTAGATGGCTTTGTGGTGTGATCTCCATCGAAGCACGCAAAGAAGATTGTGTGGTGCTCCGGAGAAGTGATTTGTGAGGGGGATTGTGCTCACCCCGCGGGAGCCGCAAAGAGCAACTCTAGTAGAGTGTGTCATTGAGCTACCCTCACTTTTAGGGTAGGTTCTTGCTGTGCTCGATGTGCGGGCTTGGCGGGTGATGCCAATTAGCCACCGAACCACTAAGTGAGCGGTCAACACAACGAGGACTAGCGTGTTGGCAAGCACGTGAACCTCAGAATAAAATCATCGTGTCAACCTTGTCATCCCATTGGTTTGCATTTCTGTCACACAAGCTTGTATTTAATTTCATTTACATTATGCTTGTATAGTTGCTCTTGTGACTAGTTTAGCTTTAGTAGCTTGCTAGTTACCTTCTTGCTTGTGTAGCATAGAAGTAGCTCCCTTGCGTGGCTAATTTGGTTTCAGTAACCTTGTTAGTCACATTGCTTAGTTTGTGTAGCTAAGTAATTTGCGTTCGCTAATCTTGCATTGAGTATTGCTAGTGAGCTTAGGAGCTTTGTACTTTTGCTTACTAGTTGTGTAGGAGCTCCCCCGTGCTTGAAGTACTAGTGGCATAAGTTTATGTGACCTTGCTCCTAGAATTGGTTAGGTGAGCTCTAGCTAGCCCGGCACCTTAGTTGCTTGTTTAGGATCTTTTCAAGATGCTTGATAACTTAGATAGAGGGGTGTAGTCTTGGCTAGACCGATAGTTTTAATTTTGCATTTGTTTCGGTTAGTTAGCGTGATTAATTATAGAAAGGACTATTCACCCTCCTCTGGTCTGCCATCTTGACCCTATATGAGGGGAGAGGGCACTACTACAGGAAACTTAACCGAGGCGGGCAAAAAGGATTAACCGAGGCGGTTTTTGGAACCGCCACGACCGAAAGGTCACGGTTAATCATGGCCTTAACCGAGGCGGTTGCCCTGCCCGCCTCGATTAATTGAATAAAAAAACAAAAAAAAGAAAACTCGTGGATAAGCTCGGTGAGCCCATCCATGGGCCTGCCTAGCCCATCCACATGCCACCACGGCTGCACACCGGATCTAGATGTCCCTAAGCTGGATCTGCAGCTCCCCTGCCGGATCCGCCGAGCCAGAGCCGGATCCGCCGCTCTCGTGCTGGATCCACCACGCCGGAGCTGGATCCGCTGCGTCGGAGCTGGATCTGCAGATCCCTAGCATGAGCGCCGCCATCATTGGAGGATGGGGCTAGGTCCTACGTGACGCCGTCGCTAGAGGAAGGGGGCCAGGCCCCGCGCGCCCGCCAGGAGGCTAGCCTCACTCTTGCTGGGGTGCCGTGTGCCCGCCTCGCTCCCGTCGGGAGGCCTGCCTCGCTCTCACAGGAGGGCCGCACGATCGCCTAGTGGCCCACCTCGATCTTGCTGCCACCGTGGGGCCTGAGAGAGAAAGGGAGGGAGGGAAGGAAGGGGCGCCACCGCCAGTCGCCGTGCTCTACAGGGAGGGAGAGGAGCCGTGCTTAGGGAGGGAGGGGTGCCACCGCTGGCCGGATTCGGGAGGGAGGAGGAGGGAGGGTGCCACCGTCGGCCGGATCTGAGAGGGAGGGGGGAGGGTGTCGTCTTCGATCGGATCTGAAAGGGAGGGGGAGGGAGGGGTGCTACCGCCGGCCGGATCTGGGAGGGAAGGAGAGGGAGGGTGCCGCCGCTGGCCTGATCGGGAGCTGAGGGAGGCGTCGAGGCTGGGGAGAGGAGTCGGGGCTGAGGGAGGGAAGAGGTAGCTGAGGAGTCGAACACGGCGTGTGTGAGAAAGAGGGGTGAGGATGAGAATGAGAAACCCTAACTAGCTTAAGTGTTCGTATATATACCTTGAAGCCTGATATTGGCCTGAGACGGGCTGATATTGGGCCAGTATTTTAGGAGGCGGGCCTTATAGTGTGCCCACCTCCGAAAATAGATTTACCATCGCCTCTGTTAATATCGATTAACCGAGGCAGTTGTTTCTATTTACCAAGGCGGTTACGTTACAATGCCCGCCTCGGTTAAGCATTAACTGAGGCGGTCGCTGGCCCGGTTGCCCTGTCTCGAATAACCGAGGTGGGCAACCGGGCCGCCCGCCTCCGAGGCCATTTTGGAAACACTGCGCAAAAGATTTTGTGTAGTAGTCAGGATTGTAGGCCAACTTGTGACAAGAAACAGAACCAGAATTCTCTTGTGAAGACATAGAGAATGAGGAGATGATCAACGGTTTCTGCTACTTGGTCACACAAAGGACAACACTCAGGGTGAGGGAGACCCCGACGAGCTAAGCGATCCGCTGTCCAACATCTATTATGAGCAACCAACCATAGAAAGAAATGACATTTGGGTGGTACCCAAGTCTTCCAAATCTTTTCCCATGGCCCGAAAAGAGTAGATCCCAAAAACAGGCCCTCATAAGCTAATTTAGCGGCACGAATCTCATCGAGAGAAGCACAAAACATTAAGATATTAGGTAGAAAAAACTAGGGTTTAGAGAATAAAAAGGCTGGGTAATATTTTTTTTGCTTAAAAGGAAATGGACAGTGAGTTTAGCGGTTGTAATATGCTGGTAAGCATGTGAAAGTACAATTAAGCGCTAATTGTGGGTTTTGGTAATAATGACCACGCAATTAGAGAACTAATGAGATTTATCGAGATTACAAGCAGGGAATTTATATTCGATG
Organism: Miscanthus lutarioriparius; assembly: GCA_904845875.1. NCBI lineage: Eukaryota > Viridiplantae > Streptophyta > Magnoliopsida > Poales > Poaceae > Miscanthus > Miscanthus lutarioriparius. Next base: position 27,093,346 of record CAJGYO010000019.1, on the reverse strand, counting down.
ATGCTACATGAAACGGAGGAGTCCCTAATTACAAATGTAGATGGCTTCAAACTCAAAGAAGGTTTAAATTCTTTTATATTTTGAATTTGAGTATAGAAAAAGCCGTACTATAAAGTGGGACACAATACTTAAGCTAATATGTGCTACCAAGTGGTCAAACATACACATGCATCCTCAGATTCACAGCCAAGACAGTCTATACTTCACTCTTACCCTTGCTGTCTTGCATGGTGCGGCACTACCGCACTTAAAGAGAGGCACTGCCGCACTTGAGCCACGGCACTATCGTGACTCAAGTGACCGTTAGGGGCTGGGGGGTTTATACTCTTCCCCTTCCTCCCCAACGGTACACTGCCTCTTCTTTCTCACTCCAGCACGCCCAAAACAGAGCAGGATCTCTCTCTCTCTCTCCATTATTGACCTCAAGTCCCCAAGCAAATCCATTGATTTTCCCATCAATCCTTGAGGGAAAAGGGTCCAAAACTCGATTAGAGAGCAGCTCCATTGATTTTTCAACTCTAAAGAGCACTTGGTTCACGTTTTGGCTGACGGTTGTGTTTGTAACTTTTGGAGCTTGGCTCCTAGCCAGCTAGAGCATTGCCCGTGGAGCTTACCAACTTGTGTGGCAGCCTTGGGAGGTTTGTAACCATCTCTTGAAGCTAGTAAACTCACCTCTCATCTCAAGAGTTAAGTCTCTTGGCTTGAGAACGAGGAAGGGTTGGAAAGCCCTAAGCCTTAGTGTCTAACCTCAACAACGTGGAGATAGGCAAGCCTTGGTGGTGAGCCGAACCACAGGAAAGAAGAAAGAAAGCTAAAAAGAGAAGCAAGAGAGAAGAAGGAGGAGCAGCAGTTAGAGGAGAAGAAGCAAAGGAAAGAAGAAAGAAGGCTCAAGGGAGAAGCAAGAAGAAAAAGAAGAGAGGCTAGGAAGAAGAAGGAAGAAGAAGAGAAGGCAACAAGTGCATCATCAAGCATATCAAGTAGTTCTGAAGATGGAGATGATGATAAGTCATACCAAGTGTCGAAGGGGAACAAGAAGAAGAAGAAAAGAAAGGGCAATGCCGACAACAACAAATATGCCGCCGTATCCTTTAACTATTCTTCTATTCTTATGACTAACCATGATCGGAGGTCTTTCATCAATGTGCCCATGGGCAAGTTACCTCATTTCAATGGGACTAACTTTGCCAAGTGGAAGCACTTATGAGAGCCTATCTTATAGGTCTTCACTCTGACATTTGGGAGATTGTTTGCAATGGATTTGAGCCATCGGTTGATTCCAAGAACCCAACACTAGAAGAGATGAGAATCATTCACCTCAATGGTCAAGCCACAAGTGTGTTGCTTAGTGTCTTGGATGGTGATGAGTATAATAGAGTGATTAGAGTTGATGTTGCCAAGCAAATATGGGACACTTTGCACCTAGCACATGAAGGGGTTGACAAAGTGAGAAATGTAAGAATTGACTTGTTGATGTCAAAGCTCAACCGGTTTGTAATCTTAGATGGAGAGGGGCTACAAGAGATGTTTGATAGGTTGATGACGATGGTGGGCAAGATTAGAGGCTATGGTTGTGATGAGCTAGATGATCATAAAGTTATCAAGATTATGTTGGAAGCTTATTCATCTAGAAATGAGACCGTAGTCACTCTAATTAGAGACAAGAAAAAGTTTGAGTACTTCACACCAAATGATGTACTTGGGAGGATCTTGACCTTTGACATGCAAAGAGAAGAAGCAAATGAGAGGAAGAAACTTGGAGAATTGCAAGCAAAGTTAGAGGGCATCAAGATCAAATATGTAGCTCTCAAGGCCAACAAATCAAGCAAGCAAGGCTCTACAAGCAAGTCCAAGATCAACCAATAAGCTTCAACTAGCAAGCCCAAAGCAAGCAAGCAAGTTCAAGAAAGAGTAGAGACCACATCATCTTCAAGTGAAAGTGAAAATGATGATGATCAATATGAGAAAGTTGATGATGTTGCTCTCTTTATGAAAATGTATCACAAGGGGCTAAAGAAGCAAGGCTATAAGGTAGTGAAGAGAAGATTTCCAAACAAGAAAAAGAGGACATGTTACAATTGTGGAAGCACTGATCACTTCATTGCTAAGTGTTCAAATGAGATCAAGGACAACAAATACAAGAAGGACAAGAAAGAGGAGAAGGCCAACCGTAGAAAGAGAAAAAAGTACATGGGAGAGGCTCACATTGGGCATGAATGGGACTCAACTAAAGAGAGCACAAGTGAAGAGGATGAGAAGGTTGCAACTATTGCTATTCACAAATAATCCCCTACACCAAGGCTCTTCAACGATATATCCGATGATGACTACTACTCCCCTCACATTTATCTCATGGCAAAGGGTGAGAAGGTAAAATCCAAATCGAAGGCCAAATCTCCTCCACCTCCTAGTGATATCTCTAGTAGTGATATTAGTGATAGCTCTAGTGATGATGAATCTAGTGATGAAGAAATAAACATAATAACTAAAAATTTGGATGGAAAGACCAAATTATTCATCACTAAGCTAATAGAGGATTTAGAGAGTGTCCAAGCCAAACTAGAATCTAGAGAAGAGACTCTTATCCAATAAGAGGATCTCTACATTCCTAGCAAAGAAGCTCTTGCATTAGAGAGAAGTGAGGTGGAATCCTTGTGCAAGGCATTGGCCAAAGAGTAAGAAGACCATGCTATTACAAAGAAAGCAAATAAAGCTCTCAAGAAAAAGTATTGTGACTTGGATGAAAATCACAAAGAACTTGAGATGCAATATGGCATTCTTTGGGATAGCAACTCACATCTCCCTAAGGCAAAGGAAACCTCTACTCCCTCCACTAGTCAAGGTTGTGGAAAATGTTTTAATCTTAATTTGAAGGCCTATTCCACTAACCTTGCAAACATGGAGGCTATGAGAAAGAAAATTGCTAGGCTCAATGAAGTCATTGTAAAAGGGTGGATAGGTAAGACCCAATCTAATGACAAGAAGAATGATGAATCAAAAGGGCCACAATTCAAGCAAGGAAGGCATCCCTCAATCAAGCATGGGCTTAGACACACAAAAGGAGCCAAGACAACTGGAAGAAGGATAGTGAATGGCTATGAGTGCGTGCAGTTTGAGAGAAAGGGCAAAATTGGTACAGATCAACCTGCACAGACCGTGGCAGTGCAGCGTCCCCGAGCGGCAGTGCCACGCCCCACAAAAATGGGAAGGCTACCAATTCTGCTCCTGATCAAACTAAACCCAAGAAGAAGGTGTACCAGGAGAAACATGATTTCCAGAAGCCTAAGGAATCAGTGTGGGCCACCAAGAATAAGTATGCCTATCAACCAAAGACTTATGCTCCTCGACAAAGCTTGACATCATACTTTGTTTTGAGGAACAATAGCAGTGAAAAAGTAGTTGCAAAATATGTTGGAAATGAAACCAACATATATAGGAATACTTTTATTTGGGTTCCTAAGATTCTTGTGACTAACATGCAAGGCCCCAAGTCAAATTGGGGACTTAAATCTAGCAACTAAACTTGTTTTGTAGGCATACTCCTCTGATGGATCAAGTTGGGTGCTTGATAGTGTATGTACAAATCATATGATCGAAGAAAGGAGTATGTTCTCATCATATTCCCCGATGATGCACTCAAATGAAAATGTTGTCTTTGGAGATAATTCAAAGGGGGTTGTGATTGGTCCCGATAAAGTTGCTATAACCCTTGAGCATTCATTTACAAATATATTACATGTTGATTCATTGAGTTACAATTTGTTGTCCGTTTCTTAATTGTGTGAGATGGGCTACAATTGTCTCTTTTTGGATAAGGGTGTGGAAGTCTTTAGAAGGTAGGATTCCTCTATTGTCTTTACGGGTCAATTAAAGAACAAGATTTACTTAGTTGATTTCAACAAAAGTAAAGTTAAGCTTGAGACTTATTTAGTGGCAAAATCTAGCATGGGTTGGCTTTGGCATCGCCGACTAGCCTATGTTGGGATGAGGAACTTGGCCAAACTTCTAAAAGATGAACACATCCTTGGACTAACAAATATTCACTTTAAGAAAGATAGGATTTGTATCTCTTGTCAAGCTGGAAAGCAAGTTGGAGCACCTCACCCACCAAAGAGCATCATGACCACCAAGCAACCATTGGAGCTAATACATATGGATCTCTTTGGACCGGTCTCCTATCTAAGTATCGGGGGTAACAAATATGGTCTTATTATTGTTGATGACTATTCCCGTTTTACTTGGGTATTTTTCTTACATGACAAGTGCCAAGTTCAAAAAAAGGTGAAGATATTTGTTAGAAGAGCTCAAAAGGAGTTTGGTCTTCCCATCAAGAAAGTGAGAAGCGACAATGGGACCGAATTCGAGAATACTCTAGTTGAAGAGTTTCTTGATGAAGAAAGCATCAAGCATGAGTTTTCAACTCCATACACCCCTTAACAAAATGGTGTAGTAGAGAGGAAGGACCATACACTCATTGACATGGCAAGAACAATGCTAGATGAGTACAAGACGCCGGATATCTTTTGGTGTGACGCCGTCAACACCGCTTGCCATGCCATCAACCGCCTCTACCTACACAAGAAGTTGAAGAAAACTTCATATGAGCTTCTAACCGGTAACAAGCCTAAGGTGTCCTACTCTAGAGTATTTGGGTGCAAGTGTTTCATACTTAACAAGAAACCCAAAATCTCTAAGTTTGCACCTAAAGTTGATGAATGTTTTCTTCTTGGTTATGGATCAAATGAGCATGCCTACCATGTCTTCAACAAAACCTTTGGGAGAGTTGAGATTGCGGTAGACGTGACATTTGATGAATCTAATGGCTCTCAAATGGAGCAAGTTAATTCAAGTGTTGTAGGAAAGGAGGATCCACCATGTGAAGCAATCAAGCAATTGGCAATTGGTGATATTAGACCACAAGAAGATGAAGCCACTGAAGTGGAGGTTCCTTAAGTTGCTGTTGCACCAATTTTCACTGACGTACCTGATGCTACACTGTAGCAAACACCTGCTGCAACTCTAGAGCGCGACAGTGCTGCACCTACACAGTTAGCAGCAGTTGATTCGACTCCAGCTCGAGGACAAAACCTACAACCCATATTTGAGCAAGATGATGATGAAGATCCAGAAGATGAACAAGAGGCCATTGAGCATCCAAGGCTAAGGCAAATAATTCATTGGGATCATCCTGTTGACAACATCCTTGGGAATCTTTGAAAGGGGGCAACAACTCATTCACATTTAGCAAACTTTTGCCAATTTTACTTGTTTGTTTCCTCTTTGGAGCCTCTTAAGGTAGAACAAGCACTTGGAGATCCGGATTGGGTGATGGCCATGCAAGAAGAGCTAAACAACTTCGAAAGAAACCAAGTGTGGACTTTGGTGGAACGACCCAATACCAATGTCATTGGCACCAAGTGGGTCTTCCATAACAAGCAAGATGAGAATGGAGTGGTGACAAGGAACAAGGCAAGGTTGGTTGCTCAAGGTTTCACTCAAGTAGAGGGCTTGGACTTTGAAGAAACATATGCACCGGTGGCAAGACTTGAAGCAATTCGAATGCTTCTAGCCTATGCCGCTCATCACAACTTCAAGCTATATCAAATGGATGTGAAGAGTGCATTTCTCAATGGCCCTATTCAAGAACTTGTCTATGTTGAGCAACCACCGGGCTTTGAAGATCACAAGTTTCCCAATCATGTCTACAAACTCCAAAAGGCCCTCTATGGGCTTAAGCAAGCATCAAGAACATGGTATGAATGCCTTAAGGAATTCTTGCTTAAACAAGGCTTTGAAATAGGCAAAGCTGATCCTACCCTTTTCACTCACAAAGTTGGCAAAGATATATTTGTGTGCAAAATATATGTCGATGACATAATATTTGGTAGTACTAATCATTCTTTTTGTGAGGAATTTAGTAAGATCATGATCAAGAGATTTGAGATGCCCATGATGGGTGAATTGAAGTTCTTCCTTGGATTTCAAATCAAGCAAGTGAAGGATGGAACTTTTATTAGCCAAACGAAGTACACCCATGATATGCTCAAGAAGTTTGACATGGTGAATGCCAAGCCTATCAAAACTCCCATGCCAATCAATGGACATCTAGATCTCAATGATGAAGGGAAAGCCATGGATACTAAGGTACATCGCTCCATGATCGACTCTCTACTTTATTTATGTGCATCTAGGCCTGATATTATGCTTAGTGTGTGCATGTGTGCTAGATTTCAAGCTAACCCGAAAGAGTGTCACTTAGTGGCCGTTAAGAGAATCTTGAGATATTTAGTACACACTCCTAACCTTGGCTTGTGGTATCCTAAGGTCTCTAGGTTTGATCTACTTAGGTATTCGGATTCCGATTACACCAGTTGCAAAGTATATCGAAAAAGCACTTCGGGGACATGTCAATTCCTTGGACGGTCCCTAGTGTCTTAGAGTTTTAAAAAGCAAAATTGTGTAGCCCTTTTGACCGCCGAGGCCGAGTATGTCGCAGCCGGTGCATGTTGTGCTCAACTACTTTGGATGAGGCAAACCCTTCAAGATTTCGGATGTCACTTCACTAAAATCCCACTCTTGTGTGACAACAAAAGTGCCATAAAGTTAGCCAACAATCTCGTAAGGCACTCAAGAACTAAGCACATAGACATCCAACATCATTTCTTGAGAGACCACAAAGCCAAAGGAGATATCAAAATTCACCATGTGAGCACCGAAAAACAACTAGCCGATATCTTCACTAAGCCTCTTGATGAGTCAAGGTTTTATGCTTTGTGTAGTGAGCTAAATATTCTTGATTCTCATAACGTGGTTTGAATTATAGCACACCTTGATTGATGAACTAGCATGGATAGGAGAAATGAATTGCAAAAGTTCAAATATTGTGCTTAAAAATGTTTATCATAAGAAACAAGTGCATTATGATTATTGTTTGTATTGATTAATTGCTGCTGATCATAGTGTGTTTGAGATTTGTGTCCATATCCTATATGTATATAGCTATTTAGTTAGTAGCAAAATCTTGCTGTTCTGGGGAGTGCGGCTGTGCCGTGCCTGCCTTGTGGCAATGCCGCACCTCTGTGGCAAAGATGGCAATGCTACACTCCTGGTTCGATGATTGACTCACTTTATCTATTTCACTCAGCACCCAATGCTAAAATTCATGATTACTAGGCTTTCTCTCAATCATATCCAGATGAATTGATGACATAGACATGCATATGCTTTCTGAGATTGTATAGTGGGCTGGGAGTTAAATCATGAAGTAAGTTCAGTAGACAAGAAGATGCAAAGTGTAGTCTTGGTGAAACAGCTGGTGCGGTAGTGCCGCACATCTGGGGGTAGTACCTCATCAGCTGCTTCTCTCGCTTGCACGCTGACTCTTCTTAATTACTTAACTTGCTTTATAGGGTAACTCCTACTCTCCATTTGTACAGTTCTCATTTTGGTCTATGTTTTTGCGTTGATGGCCTCCAAAGGTGATGATGATCAGAGGGGGAAGAGGTAGATGATAGAGCCTTGGGACAAGCAAATGCCTTGTCGTGGTCGTGGCAGGACCACAGAGGGTAGCAGCAGTGCGGCAGGCAGAGATGTTGCCAGAGACAGGGGAGGAGAGATCAGATGATCTAGGATGAGGAGAACCTAGAGAGGGCTGGCCGCACCCTTCCTCCAGGTGCTTGCCCAGATACTCCATCTCATCTTGAGGAGTTTGACAGGAGCTACATTAGGGAGTATTCTGAGGATGTAGTCATGAGGTGTCCTATTGACACACATGCTCATCCCGTGCTCAACTATGCGAGAAAGCTGAAGATGGTGGAGGAAGCACGTGAGAACAATCCCTATGAGCAGCCAAAGGATTTGGAGATAGACTATAGGTTTTCAAATGAGTTTCATTCCAACTTCTATGCATCTGTGAACTTCAACTCTAAGAAATCCAAGGTTGTGAAGATGCAGTATGTTGATTGGAAGGAGATGAAGGCAAAGAATGAGCCAGAATTCAATAAGGTGATCAAGGCTTGTGAGTTGTTTGGCCTCACTGATATTATGAGCTTTAGATATAATTCGAATGAAGAAGTGCTAGCCTAGTTCCATGCCATTTTCTTCTATAGTATCTACACTGATGAGATTCACTGGATGACTGAGGGACGGCATTATAGAGTTGATTTTGTGACTTTCAGTCGGTTCCTTGGTTTTGGAGAGGAGGAGCGGGGCTTCACTTACATTCATAATGAGGCTAGAGCTGAGATCCACGACATTGCATATATGTGGATTGACAGGAGAAGTACAGATGGGAAGGTCAGTGGCCTAAAGAGCTATTATTACATTCTGAACAATTTGATGAGGCACACTATCAATCCCAAGGATGGAGCAGCTTCTAATCTTAATGAATACGTAAGGAATGTGCTTGCTAGATTTGCTCCTGGAGGTGATAGGTTTAATGTCCCTCGCTTCATGTGACGAGAGCTGAGGAACGCCATGGAGGATGGGAGAAAGGGTATACCCTATGCCCCTATCTCATGTTTATGATTGAGAGGGTTACTGGCTATAGATTTGAGAAAGATGGTCTTCACACCGTCTCCAAAATTTAGAAGACCCGAGGGGCAGGTGCTAGCAGGGCAGTGAGATAGTCTCCATCAGTTGAGGACGTGCCTGAGTCATCCCGCTCTAGGCCTCGCAAGGAAAAGAAGATGGAGAAATTTAGGAAGTGGATCAAGGCCATCTTCACCACATGCACTTATGCAGCAAGGACAACATATCAGGACCGGTTGGAGAACCGTGAAGCCAACTGGGAGGCTAGAGAGCGTGTAGGGCTACCACCTCTTTCTTCAGTTCAGTCACCGCTGAGGTTTGATGACCTCCCAAGCCTATCCAACACAGATTCAGAGGATGAGGAGGAGAAGGAGGAGCAGGAGCAGCCAGAGCTTGATCCTCTCACTAGTTTGAGGACCACCTTGTAGTCCATGAGGAGGAGCACCAGGTGTGAGCGCCACACTTCGACCACTCATCGCCAAGGAAGGGCGTTGGTGTCTTCTTCTTCCTCCTCTGACGACAATGATGATGATGGTGGAGAGAAGGACATTGTTGGTGCTAGTGGAGCTGCTGGTGGGGATGATGTCGATTGGGACACCATCGAAGAGGATGAGGAGTGAGTGTTGGTCTTTCTTCTTTTCTTCCCTTTTTGGTGCTTTATGCCAAAGGGGGAGAAAATTAGAGGGGTCAACAACTTTTTCGATGTCATGGAGGTTGCTGCAGCTAGAGTTATGTTCGTATCCATTTAGAGTAGTCTTCGTTAGCTGAGAGTTTGAGAGTCCATTATAAACTCTATTTATGTAATAATGCTACTTAAGTACTTTATATATGTGTGGGATATGGACATATATTAATCTATGCTGTTGTTTGTGATACAATTGTGCTAGAATATATATCTTTATATGTATCACATGCTGTGTGGTGTCTGTTCTGATCTGTGCTATTACAGCAAGTGCGGCAGTGCCGCACTCTGGTGCGGCGATGCCACACCCAGCTGTAATAGCAAAACATGTGGTGCATAAACTATCATTTGCATCACGTTTTACATACCTGACACAGTATGCAGCACCCCATAGGAGCATAGATGTAGGGGGAGTCCTATCACTTTCACTAAAATGTGAATCTTGGCTTCTTATGCCAATTTGAGAATTCAATTCTCTATTTACACATTTAGGGGGAGGCTCTACACCCATGGGTCAAAAATCTCAGTATTTATTTCATATCTTTTATAAGCTCTAATTGGGTTGTTATTAATCAACAAAAAGGGGAAGATTGAAAGTGCAATCAAGCCCTAATTATGGTTTTTGGTGATAATGATCACGCAATTAGAGAACTAATAAGATTTATCGAGATGACAAGCAAGGAATTTATATTCGAGGATGTTACATGAAACGGAGGAGCCTCCAATTACAAATGTAGATGGCTTCAAACTTAAAGGAGGTTTAAATTCTTTCATATTTTGAATTTGAGTATAGAAAAAGCCATACTATAAAGGGGGACACAATGCTTAAGCTAATATGTGCTAACAAGTGCTCAAACATACACATGCATCCTCATATTCATATCCAAGACAGTCTACACTTCACTCTTACCCTTGCTGTCTTGAGTGGTGCGGCACTGCCGCACTTGAAGAGAGGCACTGCCGTAGTGTGGCACTGCCGCACTTGAGCCGCGGCACTACCATGTCTCAAGTGATTGTTGGGGGCTTAGGGGTATTTATACTCTTCCCCTTCCTCCCCAACGGTACACTGCCTCTTCTTCCTCACTTCAGCACGCCCAAAACAGAGCAGGAGCTCTCTCTCTCTCCCTCCATTGTTGACCTCAAGCCCCAAGCAAATCCATTGATTTCCCCATCAATCCTTGAGGGAAAAGGTGTAACACCTCTGGTGTTTTGACCTAGCATTAAAACTTGACATGTCATCATATGCATTGCAGAGCATTCATAAAGTAGAAAATTTTTGAATGCATCCACCAAATAAGCTTTATTTCATAAGTTGTTATTTTATGTGATATAATGTGATTCAAAACTCTAAATGAAAACCATGACCACAAGGGTCAAATTTCATGTGATCATGTGAGACCATATGTCATTTGACTCAAATAACCCTAATGAGCCATGTAATTGGTCAAAAATCATAATTAAGTAAAAAGGGAAACAAATTAAATGTGAATTTAAATTCAAATCATAAAAGTCCTTTTTGCCCCTTTTGTCTATTCCAAAATCCATTTGAAATTTAGGGGTGTGACAAAAAGCAAAGTTGAAGCTTATTTTATAAGGATCAACTTTGGTATTCAAAGTTTTTAAAGTTTACATATAAAATTTGGAGTAATTTTGAAATGATTCAAATGCTCAAATGCACCCCAAATTCAAATTTCAAAATGGAGGCAGAATTTGAAAATGTTCATTTAAGCAAAGTTGTAGAGTTTGAAAAGTTGAGCAACTTTCATTTTTGGAGATTTTCAACTTGTTTAGAAAATTTGTGAGTAATTTGCAAAATAAACGCAGTGGCAATTCTGTAAATAATTAAAAAAATCAATTTGAAGCCACCGGCTCCACGCAGCTGCTTGCCGCCGACCGTCTTCGCCGCTTTCTCGCGCGGTGACACGCTGCCATCTCCGTGGCGAACTCGTTCGGAGCTGTCGACGCCGGACGCCTCCTTCCCTTCTATAAATAGGAGCACCCGCCGCCGTCGTCCTTCCTTTCCTTCTCTGCTCCATTCTGCCACCGCTCAGCTCCGCCGCTCGCCGTAGCCGCCATCGAACCCTTCTCATCGTGCCTAGCTAAGCTAGCGTGATCGCCTCGACCTAGCGCTCCTCTTCGGCTTGCTCGCATCGCTTGGGTTGGCCGAAATCACCCAGCGCAACGTGCTCTTCCTCGTGACCGGCCGGAGCTCCGCCACGATCATCTCACCGTGGTCAAGCCACTCCGGTGAGCCTCTCGTCGATTCTTCTTGGTGTTTAGCTTCCCCGTGACATCCTGTTGCTCGTATGCTCGGTCGTTTTCCCTGTCGAAGCCAGTCACGTCGGGGAGTGTCTCGCCGCCGTACCCGTGGCCGCCATGGCATCGTAGAGCGTCCTCTGGTGCGCCTGCTGCTGTTCTGAGGGTAGCGATAGGTTCGCGGGGTGGTGTAGATAGTGCTGGTGCGGTCGGCCTCGCCGGAGCCTCACCGCCGGCGCGTTTTGGCCGATCGGAGCCGACAGCGCCGCCGTGTCCTGTGTTTGTGTCGCTGACATGTGGGGGCCGGTTGTCAGTGAGAGAGAGGGAGAGAGAACAGAGAGATTTGTTATTTTCTGAATTTTGAATAGTGCAGCAACTTTGGAAAATCATAGGAAAATAATTATAGCTTCAAAAATTCTGAAAATTTGTGTGTAGCTTCTGTACATGTTCTATTATAGTCTAAAAATATGAAACTTGAAATTCGAGTAAAGTTTTAATGTTCAAAACTTCAGTTAATTAATTTATAAATGCAATTTCAATAATTTTTGTAGGTCACTGTATAACTCTAAAAATTATGAAATTTATTTTGGTACACTAATTTGTCATGAGGAAGCTTGCATAAAATTTTGAGGACATTTGGAACAAGTTCATTTTGAGCTTAATTCCAAATTAATTCAAAAATGGATAAAAGCAAACCCGAAGTGTTAGGTTTAGGGTTTGATCTTCTTTTGGTCATGTTTTGTGACCAGTAGGGTTTTAAGATCAATTTGATCAAGTCACTTAGGTCATAAGCCCTAGATCATTAAAGTTTGGTTAGATTATAGTTAATGAATGATTTCATTCATTAAGGGTAGAACTTTGGAGTGAAACTTTGGGTAGTTCTTTAGAAGAATGTAGGGTTTCTTAGTAAACATTTTTGTGTCATCCTTGATGGTAGAATTGCAAGTTGGTTTTGTTGGCTTGCAATTGTACCGTGAAGGAAAGTTGTACTCAAGGTGTTATTACATTTCATGCTCCATGAAAGCATCATGTTTACATTATCATCATGTTAAAGCATATGCTATTATTTCGTTTAGAATCCGAGAGTGAACTGATTCTAGTTGAGCAAGTTGTGGAACAATCCCCGGTTGTCTCAGGATTTGATATTTGTGGTACTGATCCAGAACCCGAGATCGTCAACGAAGGCAAGCACCGGTTTATGCATTAAACCATTACCTTGTTTACTTTGAAAAGTTTATCACCTATGTTACTTATTACATTAAGTTGATTAATTCAAATGTTACCTACTTGATGCATTGCCTACCTTGTTAATTGTTTACCATCCTTGAAGATGATTTCATTTACAAAGGCGTAGAATTGCTTAGTATGCTTTATGGTATGCTTTCAAAGTAAAAGTTTCGATACACTCAAAGATGGCATACTGGCCAAAGAAAGAAAGAAGATAGAATAAACTAGAGACTAGTCGGGTGACTTATCTTGAATGTTGGGTAATGTTACCGACTATGTTGCTTAAAGGCCACTCATTGTGGATCTTCTGAACGAGACACTTTGTAGTACTGGTCACATACTCCGGTAAGCCTACTTTGGCTAATCCGCTACTAAGACGAATGCCCACGCACTGGGAGTGGAGAGATGGCGGGAGTAGCGTGTACCCTCGTGGCTAGAATGTGGCTGGATTGGAGGTGTGCTGTGCTCTCGGGTGGCGTGGAGACGGCTTAGTATGGGAGGATCCGGTAGCGAGGTTGATATATGCAAGATTAAGTTCTACATATGTCGTGTGATAAGGAATCCCCAGCTGGGACTTGAATCAATTTGAATTGCCGATGCTCCGCGGATATAGAGACTCGATTCATTACAGAAGCAATGCAGGACTGGTGAATTACTAAAACATGAGTAAAAGAATGGAATGAGAAGGATTGGAACATGGGATATGAACACTTAGTTTGAGATAATGAATTAAGAAGATTTATGGGTAAAACTTGAAAATAGAATCAAGAATAGTAAGCTTTTTGGCAAAGAACTTTTGAATCTTACTACATTCTTACCTTGACCCAACACCTGCATCCCTAAGACCTTCGCTCCTTTTTCATCGGGTCAGTCTTGTTGAGTACTTTTGTACTCAGGGTTTGTTAACCCTTGTTGCAGGTGAGTCGCATGCGGAGGCTTGTTTTGGTCCCTGCTGCATGTCAATGTTTGAAGTCAATGACGATGAGGAATGATGAATGGCCTTTGGACAAGGCACTAGTTTGTGTGAAATAAATAAGGTTAATGTAATATTATCCCGCTACTATGGTTGTATGACACTTATGGTTTTATAAGTTTGAAACAACTGGTTTGTAATATTAAAACTTAAGTCTTCCGCTTTATAGTCTCTGATATGTATATTGAAAACTGTTGTAATCTGCAATGTCTGTGATTGGGATCCTGTTTGAAAAAGATTCATGGATGATTCGGGTTTCCCGAGGACACCCGACCGACTTGTTAAGTTGTTGGGAACTTGTGTACGCTATCAGAGGTCTGTTGAGACAATGATAGATGCACGTGGGCCCAATTTTTTAGGAGGTTCTGCCACAGCTGGTATCAGAGCAGGTCCTATCTAAGATCATTGTAGGTTACTTTTGAAAACCTTCAAATTGATTTAGATCAAAGAAAGTAAACTTGATATTTTAAAGTTCAAATTTCTTTCTTCTTACATCTGATTTAGCCTCAATCCTATCTTATTTGAAAGTTCATGGTAGATAATATGATTAGGTTTGTCCTATGTATTAAAAATCTAGTACTTTTGATTGTATAAATCTTTTATACTCGGATTCGTAAGATCGATTCATGCATCATGCTTGAACACCTTGCATAATAATTCCCCTTAAAGGTGGTTGGGTAAGTAATGTCAATCCCATTCTTGCTAACCCCCATTATCCTCAAGCTAATATGAAGGTAGCTCAATCCCGACAGAAAAGCTATGCTGATAAGAGGAGACGACCGCTAGAATTCAAAGTGGGAGATCATGTCTACCTCAAGGTATCGCCGATGAAAGGAGTTCATCGTTTTGGGATTCAGAGAAAGTTAGCGCCCCGTTATGTCGGTTCTTTTCAAATCCAACAACGATGTGGACCGGTCGCCTATCGCGTCAAGCTACCAGATCACATGTCAGCTGTGCATGATATCTTCCATGTATCCTAGTTAAAGAAGTGTCTTCAAGTACCTGACCAAGTGATCGACTTTGGTGATGTAGAACTAGAACCTAATTTGACTTATGCCGAGTACCCCATTAGAGTCTTAGATCAGAAAGATCGAGTCACTCGAAGACGTACAATCAAGTTCTACAAAGTACAATGAAATCAACACACTAAAGATGAAGCTACTTGGGAGTCCGAGGATTACTTAGAAGAAAACTTTCCTAACTTCTTTGCTTCTATCTAGTTGCAATATCTTGTCTATATTGTAACTTGTCTCTTTTGTCAAAAGAATGGAAAACCCCCTCACTAGCCTTATGAACAAAGTCATGATGTGTTAGCTTGACACATTTCCTTTTCCATTACATAATCCTAAGTTTTAAATCTTGGGACGAGATTTCTTTAAGGGAGAAGGGTTGTAACACCTCTGGTGTTTTGACCTAGCATTAAAACTTGACATGTCATCATATGCATTGCAGAGCATTCATAAAGTAGATTTTTTTTGAATGCATTCACCAAATAAGCTTTATTTCATAAGTTGTTATTTTATGTGATGTAATGTGATTCAAAACTCTAAATGAAAACCATGACCACAAGGGTCAAATTTCATGTGATCATGTGAGACCATGTGTCATTTGACTCAAATAACCCTAATGGGCCATGTAATTGGTCAAAAACCATAATTAAGTAAAAAGGAAAACAAATTAAATGCGAATTTAAATTCAAATCATAAAAGTCTTTTTTGCCCCTTTTGTCTATTCCAAAATCCATTTGGAATTTAGGGGTGTGACAAAAAGCAAAGTTGAAGCTTATTTTATAAGGATCAACTTTGGTATTCAAAGTTTTTAAAGTTTACATATAAAATTTGGAGTAATTTTGAAAAGATTCAAATGCTCAAATGCACCCTAAATTCAAATTTCAAAATGGAGGCAGAATTTGAAAATGTTCATTTAAGCAAAGTTGTAGAGTTTGAAAAGTTGAGCAACTTTCATTTTTGGAGATTTTCAACTTCTTTAGAAAATTTGTGAGTAATTTGCAAAATAAACGCAGTGGCAATTCTATAAATAATTAAAAAATCAATTTGAAGCCGCCGGCGCCACACAGCTGCTTGCCACCGACCGTCTTCGCCGCTTTCTCGCGTGGTGACACGCTGCCGTCTCCGTGGCGAACTCGTTCGGGAGCTGTCGACGTCGGACGCCTCCTTCCCTTCTATAAATAGGAGGACCCGCCGCCGTCGTCCTTCCTTTCCTTGTCTGCTCTGTTCCGCCACCGCTCAGCTCCGCCGCTCGCCGTAGCCGCCGTCGAACCCTTCCCGTCGTGCCTAGCTAAGCCAGCGTGATCGCCTCGACCTAGCGCTCCTCTTCGGCTTGCTCGCATCGCTTGGGTTGGCCGAAATCGCCCAGCACAACGCGCTCTTCCCCGTGACCGGTCGGAGCTCCGCCACGATCATCTCACCGTGGTCAAGCCACTCCGGTGAGCCTCTCGTCGATTCTTCTTGTGGTTTAGCTTCCCCATGACATCCTGTTGCTCGTATGCTCGGTCGTTTTCCCTGTCAGAGCCAGTCACATCGGGGAGTGTCTCGCCGCCGTACCCGTGGCCGCCATGGCTGTCATAGAGCATCCTCTAGTGCGCCTGCTGCTGTTCTGAGGGTAGGGATAGGTTCGCGGGGTGGTGTAGATCATGCTGGTGCGGTCGGCCTCGCCGGAGCCTCACCGTCGGCGCGTTTTGGCCGACCGGAGCCGACAGCGCCGCCGTGTCCTGTGTTTGTGTCGCTGACATGCGGGGGCCGGTTGTCAGTGAGAGAGAGGGAGAGAGAATAGAGAGATTTGTTATTTTCTGAATTTTGAATAGTGCAGCAACTTTGAAAAATCATAGGAAAATAATTACAGCTTCAAAAATTCTGAAAATTTGTGTGTAGCTTCTGTACATGTTCTATTATGGTTTAAAAATATGAAACTTGAAATTCGAGTAAAATTTTAATGTTCAAAACTTCAGTTAATTAATTGATAAATGCAATTTCCATAAATTTTGTAGGCCACTGTATAACTCCAAAAATTATGAACTTTATTTTGGTACACTAATTTGTCATGAGAAAGCTTGCATAAAATTTTGAGGATATTTGGAACAAGTTCATTTTGAGCTTAATTCCAAATTAATTCAAAAATAGATAAAAGCAAACCTGAAGTGTTAGGTTTAGGGTTTAATCTTGTTTTGGTCATGTTTTGTGACCAGTAGGGTTTCAAGATCAATTTGGTCAAGTCACTTAGGTCATAAGCCCTAGATCATTAAAGTTTGGTTAGAGTATAGTTAATGAATGATTTCATTCATTAAGGGTAGAACTTTGGAGTGAAACTTTGGGTAGTTCTTTAGAAGAATGTAGGGTTTCTTAGTAAACATTTTTGTGTGATCCTTGATGGTAGAATTGCAAGTTGGTTTTGTTGGCTTGCAACTGTACCGTGAAGGAAAGTTGTACTCAAGGTGTTATTACATTTCATGCACCATGAAAGCATCATGTTTACATTATCATCATGTTGAAGCATATGCTATTATTTTGTGTAGAATCCGAGAGTGAACCGATTCTAGTTGAGCAAGTTGTGGAAGAATCCCCGGTTGTCTCGGGATTTGATATTTGTGGCACTGATCCGGAACCTGAGATCGTCAACGAAGGCAAGCCCCGGTTTATGCATTAAACCATTACCTTGTTTACTTTGAAAAGTTTATCACCTATGTTATTTATTGCATTAAGTTGATTAATTCAAATGTTACCTACTTGATGCATTGCCTACCTTGTTAATTGTTTACCATCCTTGAAGATGATTTCATTTACAAAGGCGTAGAATTGCTTAGTATGCTTTATGGTAGGCTTTCAAAGTAAAAGTTTCGATACAATCAAAGATGGCATACTGGCCAAAGAAAGAAAGAAGATAAAATGAACTAGAGACTAGTCGGGTGACTTATCTTGAATATTGGGTAATGTTGCCGACTATGTCGCTTAAAGGCCACTCATTGTGGATCTTCTGAACGAGACACTTTGTAGTACTGGTCAGATATTCCAGTAAGCCTACTTCGGCTAATACGATACTAAGACGAATGCCCACGCACTGGGAGTGGAGAGATGGCGGGAGTAGTGTGTACCCTAGTGGCTGGAATGTGGCCGGATTGGAGGTGTGTTGTGCTCTCAGGTGGCGTGGAGACGGCTTAGTATGGGAGGATCCGGTAGCGAGGTTGATATATGCAAGATTAAGTTCTACATATGTCATGTTATAAGGAATCCCCAGCTGAGACTTGAATCAATTCGAATTGCCGGTGCTCCACGGATATGGAGACTCGATTCATTACAGAAGCAATGCAGGACTGGTGAATTACTAAAACATGAGAAAAAGAATGGATTGAGAAGGATTGGAACATGGGATATGAACACTTAGTTTGAGATAATGAATTAAGAAGATTTAGGGGTAAAACTTGAAAATAGAATCAAGAATAGTAAGCTTTTTGGCAAAGAACTTTTGAATCTTACTACATTCTTACCTTGACCCAACACCTGCATCCCTAAGACCTTCGCCCCTTTTTCATCGGGTCAGTCTTGTTGAGTACTTTTGTACTCAGGGTTTGTTACCCTTGTTGCAGGTGAGTCGCATGCGCAGGCTTGTTTTGGTCCCTGCTACATGTCAGTGTTTGAAGTCGATGACGATGAGGAATGATGAATGGCCTTTGGACAAGGCACTAGTTTGTGTGAAATAAATAAGGTTAATGTAATATTATCCCGCTGCTATGGTTGTATGACACTTGTGGTTTTGTAAGTTTGAAACAACTAGTTTGTAATATTAAAACTTAAGTCTTCCGCTTTATAATCTCTGATATGTATATTGAAAACTGTTGTAATCTACAATGTCTGTGATTGGGATCCTGTTTGAAAAAGATTCGTGGATGATTCGGGTTTCCTGAGGACACCCGACAGACCTGTTAAGTTGTTGGGAACTTATGTACGCTATCAGAGGTCTGTTGAGACAATGATAGATGCATGTGGGCCCGATTTCTTTGAAGGTTCTGCCACAAAAGGTTCCAAAACTCAATTAGAGAGCAGCTCCATTGATTCCCCGACTCTAAAGAGCACTTAGTTCACGTTTTGATCGACAGTTGTGTTTGTTACTCTTGGAGCTTGGCTCCTAGCTGGCTAGAGCGTCGCCCGTGGAGCTTGCCAACTTGTGTGGCCACCCCGGGAGGTTTGTAACCATCTCTTGAAGCTATTAAACTCACCCCTCATCTCAAGAGTTATATCTCTTGACTTGAGAACGAGGAAGGTTGGAAAGCCCTAAGCCTTAGTGGCTAACCTCAATAACGTGGAGATAGGCAAGCCTTGGTGGCGAGCCAAACCACGGGATAAATCATTGTGTCACTTGTGCTTGATTTCCATTACTTGCATGACATATTGTGGTTGAGGTGATTTCTAGGGTTTCTAGTCGATCTACTTGTGTGTGGTGTTCCTACCACTTTTAGCTCTTGATCTTTGATTGTCATACCTACTGTAAGCTAGGAAATTTCTCCAATCTAAGTTTTCGTTCACAGATTTTGAACTGACTCGAAGCTGTCTGTAGGTGTGGCAGTGCCGCTGTTTTGGCCTGGTAGTGCAGCTGTCCGGCAGTGCCGCCCTCCAGAGCGGCAGTGCCGTAAGGTGAGTTTGATAAAAGTTTGAGTGTTTGTTTTGATAGGACTATTCACCCCCACTAGGCCAACCAGAGATCCTATAGCATGTTACAACATGGGAGTTTAGGACCACACAATCTACCCCTAGAATATTTGAGAAATATCACGAACAACTTCTACGATGAGCGGCTACTTGGTGAAGGTGTCATTGATAAGATATATAATAAGGTAAGATTAAATCACATATTTTAGATCCGTCAAACATATATGTCAACAGGCTATGTAGAAACTCATGCCTCTCTCATCTGTTGATGAATGGTTATATAATGGTGGTGAGTTTAAACAGGGAGTGCTACCAAATGGTGAAACAATTGCTGTGAATAAACTCAATTTGTCAATGCATCAAGTTAAGGATAAACAATTTGAGAATGAAGCATATAATCTTATCAGGCTTAAACACACAAATATAGTGCTACTTGTAGGCTAGTGTTCAAAAACAGAGAAAATATATGTCGAATGCAATAACAAATACATTTGCGATGAGAAGTTGGTGTAACACCCACTATAAATCTTTTGCTAAAACATGTCATGAGCATCATGGTTATGTGTTAATGCATGTGATATATGGTGTAGATCGATTTTCGTAGCTTGAAACGATCATCAGAAATGCGAAACGAAAGCTACATTTCCTAGTCAAGTTATATCACTTAGGGTTTTAAATCAATTTTTATTAAGCGAAAACACTATAGAATGTATATACGGAATTTTAGTAGAGTTAGAAATATGAACTTTGTAGATGGCGATGAAATCCCTATGGTCGAGAAAGAAATTCACTAGCTAGCATACTTAATAGCATAGAAATCGAATTTGACGCGAACCCGATCAAGACTTAGTCGATTTCGTAAGTTTGAAAAGGGTTTGACGAGGCCAAGTTTGCAATTTTTGTAGGAGAATTGGATTAATAAGTGGTATGGTTTCATGGCTGGTTTTGATAGCCTAACATGCCCTCTTGAGTATAGAATAAGTGGTTCGGTGTTGGAAGTAACGAATTTGATTTTTGGGGCGCTTTAAAAATCGTGCATGGCACATTTCCGGCCGGTGTCAGCGACTGGGCGCGGTCACCATGCCTCGGCTCGGCACCGCAGCGCTGGTTTGCCCGACGCGTGCGCACATCGCCGCGTAGGCCCTGGCCACCACTGTCCTGTCTCGTCGGGCCGGCCAGGCCTGCCTCTGGTCACCGCGAGCTGGCTGCACTGCTGGCGCCGCGCTACTGGCCACTACCACCACTGCTGTTGTCGTTTCAACCGTCGCGCTGCACGGCTCTGCCACCCACGTGTTCGCCTACGTGGTACTATTACGCGTGAAGGCATCCCCATTGGCGCCAACTACCCCTCCTTCGAAATTCATCATAATCTGACCACCTCCATCCAATTCCTTGCAACCGTGCCTAGCTTGAGAGGTTAGCTTGTGGTTAGGATTGAACCAGTGAGATATCGTCCACCGGTGAGGTAATGCGAGGCATTTTCCTTGCGGTGGTCCGCCATGGCCGTCGGAAGGGGGTACTCTGCCACAGCGTCGTTTCTTTGCTCCTTTGCTTCTAACGATTGGTGCTTTGGCGTCGCTTTGACTTGGTTGCCTCGCCCATGTAGTAGTTTCGCCGATGGAGCAATAGATCGCCAGGAACTCCTTCACCGCGGTCGTTGTGAACCAAAACACTCCCGCGCACATGGTCAACCACCTTGCCGAGCCTCACGACCGTGTCCAGACCGTCCTACGCGTCTCTGGTGAGGCACCACTGCTCCTAGGGTAGACGGTGGAACCGGTTAAGGTCTAGGATCGCCGAGACGTGTTCGCAGCCGCTGGCGAACTGGGTTTAGATGCCATTCCCGTGGCCAGCGCGTTTAGGTGTGGTAGCGATTCAAATAGGGTTTTTATATTGTTTCCCGTAGCCTATGGATGGATAAAGGGTATCGATAGAGGCGTTGGGCTAGGTGCTTTCATCGGCGCCGGTGTTGCCACGGCCAGACCCTGCCACGGTGCATGGCCACGTCTATGTGCTGCACCATTTTTGGTGTTTGATACCTCGATCGGTTGCGCTTTGCACGTAGAGTGTTATGGTGGTGATGGTTGATGCCGGGGAGGTCCATGCTTGCCGGTGTTTGGCCGAAGATGCCACGGCCCCTATTAGTTCTAGCCAGGGACCTTGAAAAACGGGAATTCGATTAAGGGCAGGGTGCTAGATGCAAATCCATGACTCAGTTAAATAGTGTTTGAGTTAGTTTCGCAAATAGGAAAGAGAACGGGGCTCTTTAGCAAAAGAGCCAGCTCACGCGCGGGCTCCACCATGGGCCGCGTAGCGTGGGCCACGTTTGCGCGCCACACGCGTGGGCCGCTCTCTAGCTAGGCCGCTTGGGGCCGTTGGCCTTTTTCTTTTTCCAGGAAATTAGAAAGGTTTGGTATTTATTTTCTAAGCTGGTCTTTGGTAATTAATATAAAATCTTGTAAAAGTCCAAAAATAGTGAAGCAAAATTTGTTTGGTTCACAAAAATGTTATCTATTTATTGGTGTAGTTAGTTTACAGTTATCTGTGATAGTGATAGATTCATTAATTCATTTAGGAAAGCTTAGAATTATTTAGCTTAATATTTGTAGGATTTTTTGTGGCAAATTGATGATAGATTTAGCCATGAAATTTTTATAGTAGGTTCATTAAATTATTATGTGCTCACTGTAATTTTTGTAGCCTAGAGTAGGTTGATAAATAGAGTAGCTAGTACTCCTTGTTTTATCATATATGGAGTAAATCGATATTAAGAATAGGAATGCCTTTAGTTGCTAAGATAATACATGCAATGTCTAATACCTGTTTAGTGGTAATAATAGGTAACTTAGCGTCTTGGTCAGTAAAGCTAGCTTAGTAGCTTGATAGATGTATTCTTATTTTAAGAGTTGCTGTTGCCGTATTACTAAGTGTTGCATCATTATTTCATGCATGTGGATAACGAGTTGGTAGAGTTCGTGCCTGCGAGTGAACAAGAGTATGAGATCATTGAAGAGTACGAGGAGGAGATTCTCGTTCAGGAGGGAGCCCCGGAGGCATCAGTTGCTGACTTTGTTGACACCCCGCCTTCCCAAGGCAAGCCTCGGTGCATAACCCCTATTTTTGAATGATCATTGAACATATATATGATGTGCATTTACGTTACAGGCATTTTGTGGAAACTACATGCATAAATATACTTACCTATGAGTCCTACTAGTATAGGTCGAGTAGCTGTTATGCTCAGGATTTCGGTAGCGTGAGTAACCTGCAGTTACTCACAATAGGTGATTGTTATTACTCATGATAAAATGGTGGAAAGGAAAAATGGAGACCGAGCATGGATATGGTTTGGGTATTAGTGGGTGTAAGAGGTTGTGTCCTGCGGCCAACAGGACATAGTTTGGTTATACTTTTTCCCTGTCTGTGTCGGTTAAGGACCGGCCGTTGCATTGGGTTCTAGGCAAGTCACAGACTTATTATCCCGAGCACATACTTGGATATGGGCACAGGGAAGGCTTGTTGCTCTCTTGTCGTGGGTTCTGGCTCTTTTCGGACCGACTGCTTGGAGGCAGGGATGGTGGAGGTCTAAGCACCGCACTGAGTCCGGGACTTAGGAGCAGGGGCTTGGAGTCCAAGTTTGGACGGGGACCTAGACCCCGTGACAGGAGAGTGATGGGGTGGGCCTGCTTGTGCCTAGGGTACAAGCGGGGCATGTGTTTCGGGGTACCCAGCTGGGTACATTGATTCGCAAATCGCCGACGTTCCGGTACGGATTGTCTACAGTCTAGCATCGTAGTAAGAACTGAAAGATGAAAGGTAATGAATTGGAACTGTTCGTTCAACTCTTGCTTGAAAGTAGAATAGGTGCTTACATAGAATGGCTAGATAATGAAATAATTATGACTGCTCATAATAATAACATAAAAAACGATTCACTATTAGTATTGCTTTCTACAAAAAAGAAACCAGCAAACTATAAAGCTTATCATATCCCTTGGAGTCGAGAAATTATTCCCACTAGTCGGATAAGTCTTGCGAGTACATTGTGTATTGAGGGTTTATTTACCCCTATTGCAGGTACTGCTTGAGTAGCCGTTGTGTGAAAGAATTTTCTGGTGGGTATAGACGGATCCTTGTATACTATTGATAGATGTTTCTTTTCATTCTGCTGTTAAATTTCCGCACTCTGAATTTGGTACTGTAATAATATATTTCTAAGAACTCTGGATGTATGAAATGAACTAAGTATTGTAACTCGTTCTCATTATTGGATCCTTGGGGGAAAATGTGGATTATTCGGGCTTTCCCTTGGGGTGTGTCCGATGGAATCTGCCCGATGTAGCTTGCTTTTGGGGTGCTTAGTGTCTATTGGAAGACGAGTGCCTCTGAAGGTGGGTTATTTCTGACGGTTCTGCCACAGTTGGTACCAGAGCCAATAATGAGTTTACGAGTTCATCACTCTTTTCCAAAACCTAAAGTTTGACCAACAAAAGTTTTGCAAAAAATAGGATGCGATAAATTATGTAAATAAGTATAAGCCCTAGTAATATGGTCTATCTAGGATAGCGGCACTGGTTTTATCTAATCAGTTTTCTACAGGTACACTGACTTACGTTGCATAAGAAATCATTTAGCATACAGAAAGTGAGTATGTGATGTGCCAAAATTTTGCGAATGCCGCTATATTCTGGCTTGAGTGAGTGTACAGGCCGATGCATGCATCATGATGGGAATCTTACTTAAAGCTAAATTTTCCCTACACGTATAATTTGGATTAGTAAATTGATATGATAACTAAAAAATGCTTCAATAAATATCTTATCAATCCTCTAGTCTCTTATTCTTGATTTGGAGGGTTGTCTTAAATGGTTGGTTCCTATCTGTTATAGATGAACCTGAGGTTCGGTCACGAGAGCACCAGTGCCGGAGCGGGCCACGGTCTTGGCGAAGGCCAAGGTGAAAGTGGCCGGGGCAATGGGAACGGCAACGGGGAGAGCCATGAGGCTCCGCTTCTGGCCCCTCCTCCTCTGCCACCGCCACCTCCGGTGACTCATGCAGAGATGATGGCAGAGATGGTGGCTGCTCGTCGCGAGTCAGCCCGTGCCATGGAGCTGCTGGCACAGACTATCGGTGGCTTCGCCCGTGGAGGCCACGGAGGCAATGGTGGGAATAGGGGTGGTGCCCGTGGTCTAGAGGGACCCTTCTCTTATTATGATTTCTTAAAGACGCACCCACCCACATTCACGCTGACGGCTGAGCATCTAGATGCGGAGCATTGGCTTCGTGTCCTAGAGCAAAAGTTTCTGCTTCTCACCGTAATTGAGGAGTAGAAGGTGCGCTTTGTAGCGCAACAACTGTTGGGATTTGCTAGTGCATGGTGGGACACCTTTAATGCCATGCAGCCGGCAGATCATCGGGTGACCTGGCAGGAGTTCACTACGGCCTTCAGAGAGTATTATATTCCTGCTGGTGTTTGAAACAGGAAGTTGATAGAGTTTCTAGACCTTCGGCAAGGAAGCATGTCCATGATGGACTATGTCCACCAGTTCAACCACTTGTCACAGTATGCTGGGACTCATGTTGATACAGATGAGAAGAAGAGAGACCATTTTTATCGCGGCCTCTCTTGCATCTTGCAGAAGGAGTTATATACAGACCTTTGGGGCAATGATGAATGCTGCTATTGCCATGGAGGGATTGCAGCGT
The DNA here is from genome assembly GCA_904845875.1 of Miscanthus lutarioriparius. Taxonomy (NCBI): domain Eukaryota; kingdom Viridiplantae; phylum Streptophyta; class Magnoliopsida; order Poales; family Poaceae; genus Miscanthus; species Miscanthus lutarioriparius. Next base: position 27,068,316 of record CAJGYO010000019.1, on the reverse strand, counting down.
GACTCTCAGGTAGAATGGAAGCGCAAGCGGGTGGCTACTGGATCTTCTAGTCAACCCCAGGCACAGAAGGTACAGGTTGTCAGGCGGGTGCCCTATTAGTCTTCGGGTGGGCATTCATTTCGACAGCCTCAGCAAACCTTTCAGGCACCTTCCACTCAGTACCGTGCACCTACCCAACAGGTGCAACATCAGTAGCCTCAGGGATAGCAGGTCTCACCTCGTCAAGGACTGGGGACACAAGCCTGGTGCTTGTTTCAAGTGTGGCAAGGAAGGACACTATGCCTGAGAGTGTCCGCAAAATTAGTCGGCCCAGTCTGCTTAGCCCTCAGCTAACTCTCATCTGATCAAGCAGACAGTTATAAAGAAGAAAGTGCCAGTGAGCCGCTCTAGACAGGTTAATTTCATGGAGGCCGAGGAAATATTGCAAAATGAACCGGTGATGGTTGGTATGTTCACCATTGATTCCTATCCAGCTTATGTGTTGTTTGATTCTAGTGCATCACAATCATTCATGAGCATGGGATTTGCACATCGGCACAATATACCTCTTATGACTATATCTTTTGCCTATAGAATAAGTACTCCGAGTGCGTAGTTGTGCATTAATACTTGGACGGACACAATGGGCTTAGTATTAGCCACTCATACTTACCGTCTCTAGTTCATGGTGCTGCCTGGGCAAGGCATTGATGCAATTCTAGGAATGAACTGGTTGCGGGTATATGTGATAGTCTTGGATCTGAAACAGAGAGTTGTGGAGTTATGACTTCCTTCTTCTGAGGATAGGATGTCTCTTCTTATGCCCTCAGATCTAGCCTTACCTGTTGCTGCTCATGTTGAAGCTTCTCCTGATCTTGCCTCTATTCCTAGGGTTTGTGAGTTTTCGGATGTCTTTTCTAAAGATCTACCTGGGTTGCCACCGGATAGAGATGTGGAGTTCTCCATTGAGTAGGCACTGCTCCTATCTTCCGATGCCCATACCGCATGGCCCCGAAGGAATTGGCTAAAATAAAGAAGCAGTTAGAAGAGTTGTTGGAAAAGGGATTCATCCGTTCTAGCTCTTCTAATTGGCGCCAACTACCCCTCCTTTGAAATTCGTCGTAATCTAACCACCTTCGTCCAATTCCTTGCAACCGTGCCTAGCTTGAGAGGTTAGCTCGTGGTTAGGATTGAACCGCTAAGCTATCGTCCACCGGTGAGGTAATGCGAGGCATTTTCCTTGCGGTGGTCCGCCATGGCCGTCGAAAGGGGGTACTCTGCCACGGCGTCGTTTCTTTGCTCCTTTGCTTCTAACGATTGGTGCTTTGGCGTCGCTTTGACTTGGTTGCCTCGCCCATGTAGTAGTTTTGCCGATGGAGCAATAGATCGCCAGGAACTCCTTCACCGCGGTCGTCGTGAACCAAAACACTCCCGCGCACATGGTCAACCACCTTGCCGAGCCTCACGACCGCGTCTAGACCGTCCTACGCGTCTCTGGTGAGGCACCACTGCTCCTAGGGTAGACAATGGAACTGGTTAAGGTCTAGGATCGCTGGGACATGTTCGCCACCACCGGCGAACTAGGTTTAGATGCCGTTCTCGTGGCCAGAGCGTTTGGGTGTGGTAGCGATTCAAATAGGGTTTTTGTATTGTTTCCCGTAGCCTATGGATGGATAAAGGGTATCGGTAGAGGCGTTGGGCTAGGTGCTTTCGCCGGCGCCGGTGTTGCCGCGGCCAGACCCCGCCACGACGCATGGCCACGTCTATGTGCTGCACCATTTTTGGTGTTTGATACCTCGATCGGTTGCGCTTTGCACGTAGAATGTTATGGTGGTGATGGTTGATGCCAGAGAGGTCTGTGCTCGCCGGTGTTTGGCCGAAGATGCCGCGACCCCTATTAGTTCTGGCTAGGGACCTTGAAAAATGGGAATTCGATTAAGGGCAGGGTGCTAGATACAAATCCATGACTTAGTAAAATAGTGTTTGAGCTAGTTTAGAAAATAGGAAAGAGAACGGGGACTCTTTAGCAAAAAAAGATAGCTCGCACACGGGCTCCGCCGTGGGCCACGTAGCGTGAACCGCGTCCGCACGCCACGCGCGTGGGCCGCTCTCTGGCTGGGCCGCTTGGGGCCGTTGGCCTTTTTCTTTTTCCAGGAAATTGGAAAGGTTTGTTATTTATTTTCTAAGCTCATTTTGGTCATTAATATAAAATCTTGTAAAAGTTTGCAGATAGTGAAACAAAATTTGTCAGTGGCCAGGCCGTCGCCGGGCCCACCGAGCCGCCGGGGACCACGGGAGCGTGATGGCCTGCCACGCCGCGGCCATTGCCGATGTCGCCGCGGCACAGGTGGGGGCGGCGCCGAGCCAGCGTGCGAAGGCGTCGAGCGTGATTAGTTTCAGCTTGCAGATTTTAACAGCCTTCAAGCTGCAATCCACATTCTGCAAGCTAAGGCCTTAGCGCTTATGCATGTAGTATCCAGAATATAACTTAAAACTGTTACAGCTTATTTCATTTCCTCATCTTTTTCATATTATTTTTAGTTCTATATAAAGAATCCTGTTGCTTGATTTTTTTCTCGGCTTGTACTATGTAATTAACAGGTCTTCTGTTACCTTCTACTTGTTCCTTTTCTTATGGATGCATAGTTGTCCTGTTACTTTTGATCCTTATGCTATACAGATGTAATTTCTATATCCTGACGTGGCAGTTTTGTGCTCCAGGAAAATCTCAACATATTGACTATGTGTATATCTCATGACCTGGGATTCATCAATGGTAGGCCTACTGCAGCTGTTATTATCTACAGGTGCCTTTTACACTGGAAATCATTTGAAGCTGAAAGACCTCTTATTTTCCACGATGTTATTCAGATTATGTCGTCATGGGAAATAGAGGTAAGCAGGACAGATCTGTTGAGTATTATAACTTATGTTAATTAATATTCTATAAGGTAACGGCACATGGGCACCGAGATTGAAAAAAACAAAAAACTGTCAGCTTTTAGCAAAAAAGTTCACCAATTTCATATTGGGGGCCATCATACCTAACTTCAAAATCAATTCCACATATCATCAGGGTAACAGAACTTCAAAATCAGAAATAAAGTACATGTAAAGGGGTACGAAAGTTATATGTGACATTCCATTTTGTGCTAGGGGCCAGCCGGGAGCCTGGGCTACGGCGGCAGCGGCTGTTGGGGCGGCGGTGCTAGGGCAGGAGGGCGGTGGCGGCGTGGGCAGGGAGGCGGAGCTAGGAATAAGGGAAGGAGCAATTGCTCAATTCTTGCTTAAGATTGAATGATTACATCTCCCCTATATTTAGTCCCTATTGGACTTGTTTCCCAAGCAAACCTAGAGGAGGAATCCTTATAGATTTGGACTTCTCCTTCCCAAACCAAAACTGGATTGTTTCCTAAACAATCCTGATATCTTTTCGTAAGCAAATCTCTAATTTATTTTCCTAATTTTTTATCCAACCTCCCATGTATTCTGGATCCCCTTCGGATGCTGGAGGTTGAGGGGCGACAGGGCTGTGCCCCCTGGTCGTGGTCCCTCTTGTCGCGCGCAGGAGGCGCCCTAGGCCAACTAGGGCCTTGTGCTGGGCCTCGCTAGGCCTGCTAGGCCTGACGTGGGGGTCCATATCGGACGTGTGACATCTCCCCCCTTCTCCACTCGACGCGTCCTCGTGCCGAATCATTGTCCAAGTGTTGACGTCGTTAGCGGGTAGTGGTTGTGCTATGGATGTCGCCTGGATGCAGAGGTTGGTAGTGGTTGTGCTGTGGATGTCACATGGATGCAGAGGTTGAGGCACCCGCGTATCACTGGAGCTCGAATTTTGTTGTCGTGGGTTTGGTCAATGATGAACTCGTAGGAGTAGCGAAGGATGCCGATGTAGCCGTGGAGGTAGTAGTGGTGTGTCCTTGTTGCTGCTGTAGCGTCGTGCACCTGGCGTGCTCTTACCAGTATTGGCCGATTGATGCCGACGTCCAAGGTGAAGTAGGGCAGAGTTTGATGAGGTCGCTCATAGCTGCGTATCCTGTTGTTGGCGTTGGGGAGTATGTAGCCCGTCATGTGGCGGTAGATTGTCGTTGTGACTTGTGTTGGTGGTGTCATCGAAGAAGACGGTGGTGGCGGCGGGCATAATGCCTTGCGGCCACGGATGTGTCAGCAGGATGCTCGCCGGGAAGTTGTAGGTCGCCGCTGACATTAATGGCGGTGTATAGAAGCCTACCGCGAGGAGGCGTAGGTTCTCCGTGTGGCCACAAAGCAGAAGAGTCTCTAGTAGATCCGACAATAGTGGTGATGAGGCTGGAATGTAGAAGCGTCCGTCGAAGAAGAGTATGCCTCGGTCGAGAGACCAGGCCCCAGACGTTGCGTTGTTGATGATGGCAAGAGCTATTGTCCTTAGTTTCGGCAGCTACAATATTGCTCGACGGAGATTATCGAAGACGGCCGCCCGGCTGCTGATTCTGTCGAGCGTTTGGTTGATGCGGCGTTGTTGCCCGGGAAACGTCGCAGTGAGGAAGAGGTGGTGGAGAACGTGGTCGAGGCACGCCCTGTCTTGGCGCCGGTAGTATTGATGTTGGTGCAGGTAAGGCGAGGACATTTTGCAGGGGTTGGCGGTCCTGGATGTTGTTGAAGGTGATGGTGCGCTCGCCCCTTCGGAATTGCATCTCCAGCAACGCGAAATTCCAAAGGATGTCGCCGATGTCGGCAAACCATGGTGTGCCGAGGATGACGTCGACGTCGTTGCTGAAGTAGGGCGTCGATGTGGAACATCTCGTTGTTGATGTGTAGAGGGATGTTGTAGGAAGCGCTTTAGCAAGTGATTTTGGTGCCGCTGCTGACAATGATTGTTGTGTTGATGCGGCGCTCCATGATTCCCACAAGCCTGGTGAAGTTGATGTCAGTGATATTGTGGGTAGCGCTTGTGTCGATGAGGATGCGCACGCCTTGGCCGAGGATGACGCCAGCCAAGAACATGGTGCGCCAACCACTCACACCTGAGTTATGGCGCCTATCATCATCATGAGGCTGGCGTCGGTGTCGTCGAGGTCGTAGTCGTTGACGAGCATGATGTTGAACAAGTGCTTGCACTTGTGGCCGCGGGTGAATGGCTCGTCGTAGTTGAAGCACAGCCCCATATGGCGGCGCTTCGTCATCTCCTCCGGTGTTAGGCGCTTGAAGGGCCGAGTTGGGGCAGCCGGTGGAGATGTAAATAGTGGTACCGGTGCTGCGGGAGTTGTAGTTCGGTACCTTTGGTGGGAGGGTGCGTGCCGTTGGCCGTATCATCGAAGTGGACTTGTTTGAGTCGGCGACGACAGCAGCCCTACGTTCGTAGGCCTGAGCTAGTGACATGGCCATCTCCATATCCTGTGGTTTTCTGGAGTTCCACATCCGTCTTTAGTGGTTCGAGTAGGCTGGCGGTGTAGATGTTCACTTGTTGCTGCTCATCTAGTGTCCCATGCAGGGGCGAAGCCACGTTGTGTTACTATGGTGCACTAGCACCAGGGTGCACCAAAAAAATTGTTAGTAAATTGACTGACACTCACCATGTACTATGAGAAGAATTCATTTGTCGCTTCAGTGGTGCACCACCATAACATTGATGATAGCTTCGCCCCTGGTCCCATGGCGAGCCACGTGTGCCAGGAAACGCTCCGTGTAATCGTCGACAGTGCTAGTCTTCTGGAGGGATGCCAACTCCCCTAGTGGGTTGCGTCGTGTAGGTGTAGGTGGTCTGAAGCGCTCGTTGATGCAGCGAGCGAAGTAGGCCCAGTCGGTGATTGTTTTATCCTGTGTGAGCCACATGTACCATTTATGGGCGCCGCCTGTTAGATGAAAAGAGGCATACCGGACTTACTCGTTTTCTAGTGTTTTTTTTGCTCTAAAAAAATTGCTCGGATCGATTAATTCATGGTAGTGGATGAAAGGTCCTAAATAGCTAGAGGGGGGGTGTTAATAGCCTATAAAAATTTCTACAAAGACACTAGAGCAACTTTGTTAGATAACTAAATGGCGTAATGCGTCTTGCTCTAGCTCTACTCAAAAGGCAAGCCACCTACCAACAATTCTAGTCAATTATGATCACTAAGCACTCAATGGATATGTCACTACTCGCTACATTAGTTTTTGAATAGGTCAGCAGGGGAGTCCCCTACCTATTTTTTTGCTTTTCTGTTAAATGAAAGAATGGAATATGTACAGAGTTACAAAGCCACCAAGGCCAAAAACTAAAAAAGAGGAAAATATTACATATAGCTATCTCTCCAAACACTAAGTGAAGTATGTCTCTCTGGTTTGGCCTTGCACACCAGGCCAAGCTCCTCCCTGAACTGCAATTTCCAAGTATTGACATTGGCTTGACCATTATCGAAGATGACAGCGTTTCTGGTTGTCCAAAGCACCCAACAAGCAGTTATGAATAAAAAAAAGGGCAGACCTAGTGTCGGAGGCTCCCACATGAGTGGGGTCTGGAGAAGGGATAAACCGAGACAAGCCTTTCCCCCGCAAAATCTGCAGAGAGGCTGCTTCGAACCCACGACCTGGTGACTTAGTAAGACAGCTCTCACCACTGCACCAGGCCTGCCCTTCAGCAAGCAGTTATGAATATCTCTCTGAAAATAGAATGTCCAAAATTAGTTCTAGCTACAATAACCATATCAAGTGGTGGCAGGTTCAGGTTCCAATTTATAGGGATTCTGTCCCAACATTCCTGGCTGAATGGGCATTCAAAGAACAGATGAAAACATGTCTCTTCTTGATTTGTGTTACACAGCACGCAGCTATAATCATCAAGTGCCATATTTTTTCTCCGTAGCAAGTTTCTTGTATTGAGTCTGTCTCTGATAAGGAGCCAAAAGAAAAATTTATGTTTGCCCAGGTTGCTTGATCCCCAAAGCCAGCAAAAAAGAGGAGAGGCTTCTGTGTGCCCAATTAGGATCTTGTAAGTTTTTTTGCTGCTATATCTTGCATTACCCCAATTATAGGTCCAGACATAATCTATGTTTTCATCCCAGGCTCTGTCTTGTAGAAGAGTTTGAATATCAGTCAGTTGCTCAGCTGCTTGGGTGGACAGTGGTAGGCTGAAAGTGGTGTTCTCTTCATGACTGAGAAAAAAATCTGAGGGAGCACTTTGGCTTTTTGGTGAAAGAAAATAACTGAGGATATATTTCCCTGAATGCTTGCCCTGACCAAGTGCCTGACCAGAAGGGGACAGTAATCCCTTTGTTTGGATTGCAGGAGGCAATACTCTCAAATTTATCAAAAAGTTTGATCACATCCTTCAACCAAAATGAGCCTACTAGACTCCTGAGTTGTGGGGGTGTTTGAGTATTGGCATAAAACTTTGTCCAGGTTAAGGAAACCCATGGAGTATCAGCTTGGTTGTAGAATTTGTCCAAATACTTAATTAATAATTCATTGTTCTGGCTGTCTATGTCAATAATACCAAGCCCACCTTGATCCTTTGGTTTACAAACTGTTTCCCATGCCACTAAGCAAGATCCTTTTCTATTTATATCTCCCCTGCTCCACAGACTGTTTCCTATAGATATAAATTTGTTTGATAACTTGTGGTGGGATTTTCAGGCTGCACATGTAGAAGGTAGGCAGAGCAGAAAAAACTTTGTTCACTAGAATCAGTCTGCCATTGTAGGAGAGGAAGTTACTGATACCTGTAAGTCTTCTCTCTATCTTTGAAAGGAGGGGAGGAGAATTCCTGTAGGGTGGGTTTAGTGGTGCCCAAAGGCAGTCCCAAATATGTAAAGGGCATACTCCCTACTTTGCAGCCAAAAGTGTTGGCAAGATGGAGGGCTCTGGGTTCAGTGGTGTTAATGGGCACTAAGAAAGACTTGCTGAGGTTGACATGAAGCCCAGTGCTGTCAGAAAAGGACCTTAAAAGACCCTTCAGGTTGAACAGGGTTCAGGCATCACCTGGGAGGATGAGCAAAGTGTCATCAGCATACCGTAAGATAAGATTGGATAATCCCCACCAAAACTGTCACTAAGAGGGTGCTTCAAGGTACCATTTTGCCATGCTTTGTTTACTATTGTCTGCAGCAAATCACCAGCCAGCACAAATAGGAGGGGAGATAGAGGGTCTCCATGTCTAACACCTCTTTTACGATCAAAAGGTTTGCTAGGAATGCCATTTAGTAACACAGTGGAGGACCCAGAGCTCAGGATATTGTGAATCCAGTTGATCCATTTATCTGAGAACCCTTTGTGCTCGAGTATCTCTAGGATGACAGGATGTTCCAATTTATCAATTTTTTTTTTTCAAAATCCAATTTCAAGATAATGATTTCTTTCTTGGATTTATGACATAGGTAGAGGAACTGAAAGGCCCATGCCAAGCAATCCTGTATTGTTCTTCCTTTGATAAATCCATACTGGTTTGGATGAACAAGTTCAATGATGACACTTTGTAACCTTGCTGAGAATTTTGCCATTTTGGTAATGCACTTGAGTGAATAATTTAGTAGGGAGATGGGTCTGAAATCACCAACTGATTCAGGATTCTCCTTCTTTGGAATTAGTGCAATTGATGAAGAGTTGATACTTCTTAGATCAATGTTCTGTGAGGAGAAGTCCTGTAAAAGCCCGATGAAATCATTTTGGATGATATTCCAACATTTCTTGATAAACAGACCATTGAAGCCATCAGGCCCTGGTGCATGGCTATTTGGCAGGCTCTTTATCACCATTTCTATCTCATGTTGACTAAAGTTCTCATCCAAATGTTCTAGGCTATGTTGATTCAGCAGGGAGCTGAGATCATAGGCTATATTAGTGAACTCACTGACTCCCAATCTTAGCTTAAATGCTGTCCACAACAGAAGTGCTTTCTGCTCATGTTCAGTGGTGCTGGTGCCATCAGACTTGACTAGACTTACTATGAAGGTTTTCTTATGTGTTATGGTGGCCATTGTGTGGAAAAAGTGAGTATTTTCATCCCCCAGTTTTACCCATCTCACTGTATTCCTCTGTTTCCAGTAGATTCTTTTAGACTCAAGCAACGATGCAAGGTGGTCTTTCACTAATGCTTTGAAGGCTGTTTCAAGGTCTGACAAAGCTCTTTGGTCTTCAAGTCCATCCATCAACAGTAGGACCCAATTGCAATTGTAAATTAGCTTACTCAGCTTTGAGAGGTTCTTTCGCTACACTAATTACAATTAAGAAGCTAAGCTACTCAACTAGCTACAACTACCACAAGCTCTACACAAGGTAAATACAAAATGAAATGCAAAAGAGTGGTAGAGGAGATATACCACCGTGGCAAGTGATCAATCAATGAATACCAAAGAATAACCAAGGAATACAATATGACACGCTGATTTTTCTTTCGAGGTTTACTTGCTTGCTGGCAAGCTAGTCCTTGTTGTAGCGATACACCCACTTGGAGGTTCACGCGCTAATAGGCTTTACACGCCTAACCCGCTACCAAGTGCCGCACAACCACCACAAGATGAGGATCCACATGTTATGAGCAATCTACTAGAGTTGCCTTTCGTGATCTCGCACGGGGAAGGCACAAGAACCCCTCACAATCCACCGATTAGAGTCGGAGACAAACACCACCCTCCGCAAAATGATCTTTGCTGCTCTAAGCTGTCTAGGTGTCGGCAAACACCAAGAGTAACAAGGAAAATCCGCAGCGAAACATAATCACTAAGTGCCTTTAGATGCAATCACTTAAGCAATGCACTTGGATGCTCTCCAATCTCATCAAATGATGAATCAATCAAGCAAGACGAGTGAGACAAGAATAGCTAGGCTCACAAGGTTGTATTATCAATAGAAATGGCCAAGAGAGTGAGCCCAAGCCGGCTAACACGAATTTATAGAGGCCCCAAACAAATAGAGCCGTTGGGGTCACGCAGGGACTACCGGACTTTGAGGCACGGTCCGGTCCCCCGATGGCCCCCACGTGGCCCTTCGTTCAATGTCGTCCGTTGATCGCCAACAGTCACTTAAGTGCGCGTGCAAAGTTTGCTACAGACCGGACTCACTCACTAGGGTTGGGTTGCTTTCTCACACGCGGGTCCGGAGCGATCCAGAAAGGGTCCCGAGAGCTCCAGACCGACCGGACTCGGTCCGGTCCAGGCGATATGATTCGCTCAGGGTCCGGTCCACAACACCCACGCGCCACCAACACCTTTATCGGACTCACGCGAAGCGCCACCGTCGGGTCCGGTCGCGTCGAGTCCCCAGGGTCCGGTCGTGACGGAATTCACATCGAGAGCTCCCATATGCTTTGGACCGAGTCCAGTGCCGAGCGTCCGGACCCTGACCCTGAGTCCGATCAATTCACTGTGCACCACGTGTCTCGCCCGCGCCAATGCCACTCAACTAGACTCTCCCGCGCGGGTCCGGTCGTGCCCTAGCGCAGGGTTCGGTCCGAGTGCTTGCGCTGCCCACAGGCTAGGGTTGACAACCGGACTCTCCATCCCTAGGTACGGTCCAACCGAGACCATGGTCTGGTCCACCCTTTCTTCTCCTTTTCAACTCCAACTTCTTCACCCTTGCTCCCAAGTGCTAACCACAAAGTGTCTCACCATTGTGTACATGTGTTAGCATTTTTAAGTGTGTTAGCACTCACTAGTATATAAATGCATATGCAATGAGTTAGAACATCTAGTGGCACTTTGATAACCGCATTTCACAATGAATTTCTTCTCCCTTCATAGTACGACTATCTATCCTAAACCCACCCACACCCACTTGGTGTATTGAGTGGCAAAACAAAATTGCCCTAACAAACATGGGGGAATTCCTTGTGTGCCATTAAAAAAGATCGCAATGCCCTCTGTGCTCCTGAAAAAGTTCAGCGGTCTTTAGCGCCACTGCTTTCAACTTTTTTGTGGCCTCCATGCCACTGTCGTCAGTTTGGGCTCTAACGCCGTCAAGCTGCAGGTGTGAAAAGACGAAAATACCCTTAAGTCTAAATATGCCATTAATTTTTTTTGAGTATCTTAACGACTTTAAATGAAAAAAACTCAAAACTAGAAAGGTGTAGATCTCGCCGAGATCTATAATTTTCATATAAAATTATCTTCATTTAATTCTAAAAAAAAGATAAGATTTTTATAAGATATATTAATCATATCAAATCATATTTTCCAACTGCCCTCAAATGCCTAAGCCGCCTTCTTCTAACGTCAACTCTCCGAGCCAGGCCGCAGCAAAGGCTGGCGGAGGACGATCCCATACTTTGTAGAAGCAGCAGCTCTAGCTTGTCGGACGGAAGCCTTCGCCAGGTAAGGGCTCGCTGGTCGGACTTCTCTGTCCTTCGATCTTTGCTCGGCTTAATTTTGGTTTTTTCTTAGCGGTTTTAAATTTTTCTTGCGTTTCAGTACTCATGTGTTAACGGCATGGTTGGGGTTTCTCCGCTAGATAAGCTAGATGGACAAGAATCGCCTCACCCCGCCCAACAAGGCTAGGCGAGTAGGCAAGAAAAAGATACGGTTGTTTGGTTTTCTATCAGCTATATATGTTCTTCTCATTTCTTCCATCTACTACCCATTCTCGTTCTCCTCCTCCATGGTTCCTGAGCTCCGGTGACTCACGGAAACTGCTAGTATGACAGAAGATACCCGGCGCGGATGGGGACGATGCGGAACGGCGAAGATGGGACATGCCGCCGGCGTTGGCCGCCGCCTTCTGACGTTGACGTCCCAGCCGAGCTCGGGGGTCGAATCCGCGGGCCTTGAGGCTTGAGCTCCCTGTACTGCTGGCAGAGCGCGCATGGCTCGCAAGACGGCAGCAGTCGCAGCAGCCGACGTCGGGGACGCCGAGCTGCTGGCGCATCTTGGAGTGGTACGTGCCGGGGCCGAGCTGACCTGCTTGCGGCGGCCGTACGCCACCGCTACGCGATCCCCGACGTGCACGACACGCGCTGGCGGACTCGCTCGCGTCCGTCGTCGTCTTGAACCTGGCCGTAGCAGGCGCAGGAGCATCCCGAGCAGGAGCAGGCGCTTCCTCCACCGATGCGGCCGGGTAATCCTGCGCGTATGGTTGGGATGGGGGACCAAGCACGACGAGCTGCCTTTGGCCTCTGGAGTTACGAGCATCTCCATGTACGTGCTTGTTCTCAGGAAGAGAGGAAGGAGATGATCTATTTACAAAAATGCCTTTAATGATTGGAATATGCTTTTAGGAGTGAATTATTGGAAACTCTTGAAGATGACTTTATTTATTTCTCCTAATATGTTTTTAGGACTAGGAAAACACTATGTTTTCTACATGAAATTATTGGGTACTCTTAGAAATACTCTTAAATCCTATTTGGCTCTCTCCTCTCAATAAAAGTATTTTATAGGGTTCGTGCTGTTGACTATAATTATAGAAAATATTGGTAACATTTGTATCTCCAAGTAAGTTTCTTAGAAAAATATATTCAATGACTCACCTAATGATTAATTATGCATAACAAATATTCATATTTTCTTATATATATATTTGATCATTCTTGAAACAGCTAAGTGAGAATGACACTCTAGGAAGGAGTATGACCTAAGGTTTAGTTGATTAAAATTAAGAGTTAAATTTTAGACCACTTTAGATCACTTGTTTAGTCTAATAAACTAATGAATTTTTGAGGTGGGCTAAACTTTAAACGATGCGTTAGACCATCTGTTTAGAGCTTTGAAAGCTAAAGTAATCTGAAGTTACTTTAGTGCCTAGGCTTTAGACAAACGTTGTTAGGATCAATAAGAGGTGTGCGAAGACTGCTGCTATGTTGTGTAACAGAACCGTCCGATTTATAAGAGCACAAGTACAATAGCAATCATCGAGGCAGTCAAACCATCACACTTGAGCCCATATAAATCCGGTAGTCGTTCGAGTATCACGAAGGATCTCGAATCAATCAACATACAAGCCAAGATCATACATGATTCAACATACAAGCCACATGTTACAACAAGTTCACAAATAGTTTGTCATACATCGGAGTTCCAACACAGTTATTACAACATCAGTTTAACAGTAGCGCAAACAACATAGTTCTAAACGACATCAACAGTAGTCTAGATACATAGCCAGTTTTCACAGTCATCTCCAGCAAAAGCACAAGGGTGAGATGATATATAGAATGACCATGCCCATGGTCCTATTCCTCATCCACTACAGGAGCAAAGCAATGCTTACAGTAGCCGTGGTACATCACGTTATCTGCAATAATAGGGAAATAAACCCTGAGTATGAGAAGGTACTCAGCTAGACTTACCTGTCATAAACAAAAAATAAGACACACCAAGGATCATGCAAGGCTTATAAGTGGAGCTGGTTGACATGCTTTGCCTACAAGCCAATATTTATCAAGTATCTTTTAACTTTTGAATAACTAGTTTATTATTCCTATTCCATTCTAGATTAGCATCTATCTTATGCCAAACATGTTGTGTACCATTAAATCATCACAATAGTAACCATATCAAGCTGAGTATTTCCATAATTCACATAACCAACACTTTCATTAGTTACTACGATGAAGTGGGCTCATGTCAAATTCTCACTATCCGGGAGAGACGACGATTCAAATCGATTTCTACCTAGCTGGAGAATTATTTCTAACACATACCCATAATCCCTCGTCGGGGTCGCATCAGATCACCTTTGGTACAACTCAAGTCCAAATCGCGGGTAAAACCAGCGCCGCACCCTCAAAGATACTACCAATCTACTAGGAAGCTCGGGACTCGAACCCACCTTTGGACTCACGTCATTGGCTCTCCGCACATCCTTACTGCCTCTTGGGTGCGCACTTTAACTGCTCGTGTCCCTGGCCTGAGTTGAGCTACTCGGCTTCACGGTCGGAAGGACTTATTCGGCCAACTATGTGAGAGGCATGCGTTCAACATGACGAGAGGGCCTCCAACGACCAGCCCTTAAACGACACGGACAGAATCACTATAAGTCACCACCCTAACATATAAGATTCCACCTGGTCTGCAATTATTCAACATCACCAGGTTATGTTCCACGATAGCACAATATAGCCAACAGTGATCAAGTCACCACCTATAGCTTGTAGGTGACAGGAAATCACCCGACTTCTATCGGTCTAAGCATTGCTAAGCATACATTCGATCCTGGACCTACATAGGGTTCAATATATTTCTGGACAAGGAAAGTATATGCAACAAGTGGTTCCAATCAACTCTTATAACCTAATACATCAAACATAAATGATTCAAGTAATATTTTGTAAAACATAAAAGACTTAGAATGCTCCGGGGCTTGCCTTTCACAAACATGGCCGACTGGTGGTCAGAGCACTCTAGGAGATGATCAACTTCAGGCTCGCCTTCACCTAGAGCTTCTTGGTGCTGAGCTTCCTAGTTCTCCTCTTGTGGATCGACTTCGAGTTCCACCAACGTGATTTCTTCCGCTACAACTATTGCATGCATATGCATAAAGTAAGTATCAAGGATGCATAAGAAGAATTGTGAATGATATGACATGAGAACGTGCATGATTCTATGCTGATGATTGTATCAAGTTACTTTGATGATAACCAAGTTGAATTCTTATTTACTGAGTAGGCGCATATCTCTTCTCTAGAAATTTCAAGAATCCACACTATAGAAATGTGCATAGTAAATTCTCAAAAAATTACAGTAGCTTACAAGTGCTCCCAATAGGCTAGTGTATAAATTTCATACCATTTGAACATATATAACATCCTCTACAAAAATGACAAACTAGCAAGGTTTATTTTAGTGAAAATAGTTACCCCTATTGAAAAGTGTCAAGCAACAGATTTTATATTTTTCTTAGATTCATCCTAGTACCATAACACTATGTAAAAATTTGCATGATCATTAGTTTTATATTTTTGCCCCCTTTATTTTCACTAGAAACTAGCATTTATTTAAGATTAAATAAGACCATACCCAAAGTATGACCACTAGAAGTTTAGTATTTTTTCCAGCTAGAACATGTCAATACAAACTCAACAAAATTGAAATCACAATTTTTGCACATACTAAACTCAAGTTATGCATTTTCAAGATAGAAACCATTAAAAAGCATTTATCTAGCTACATTTTATTCTCCTAGAAAAATACCAGAAACAGTGCATTTCATATTTTTATAAAATACTACACTTCATGAGGAATCCAACGAAATTTGGTTCACCAAAATTGGACACTCCAAACTTGAGATATGAATTTTTTAAACATGCATTCAAATCTAGAAACATAAATCAGAAATTCAATTCATCACAGACTGACAGCTTGGGCCCGAGGTCAATGGGACCCGCACGTCAAACACACAGAAATAGAGCACGGTGGTTGACCGGTGAGAGTTCACCATCGGTGAGGTTTCCGACGGTAGCATCTACACCGCTGCACTCTACACGTCGAGCCGCGTCGGTAGGTGTGCTCGGTTTGCCTGGAAGCTCACCAGAAGTAGCTCACCGGCGGTAATGGCGGAAAGCGGTGGTCGCACGACGATATGCCAGCGTGCTCTGGCCACCGTACGCTCCGATGAGGTGCTCTATAGCTTCACGGTAACCTATCGGAGCTAACCTAGGTGGCTAGGGTTCCGGTGATGTGACGACGAGCTTGGTCCGCGTGCGTGGCCGCACGGCGGCACTCGGTGCTCTCATTGTTCCGGTGAGATGGCGGCAGGAGAGAGGTCTCCATTGTGCTGTTAACTAGACTAAGGGTTACCCTACCGAAGACACGAGAGGACAGAGGGGTACGGTTGACTAGCTTGACTACGACGAGCTCCAGTGCCACGACGGCAATGGCGGCCGCATGCCAAGCGGCGACCCGTTCTGGCACCGACATGTGGTGGCGTCATCCCCCAGATTCATCCTAAGCTACAAGACTCTTATGAGGTGCTGGACCAAAGGAGAAGGAGGCGTGCGGGGCAGTGGAATGGCCAGGCCACGGTGAGCCGCGAGCACGGCGGCGCTCCGATGATGGCGCGACGGCGGCCAAGTGAAATGCGCCCTTACCCTGGCTCGACAAGTGTGGCTAGCGGATCGGGGTGGAAGAGGTGACAATGGCGGTGCTGCTGGTGAGCTGGATTGGACGGTGGTGCAGCGATGGCGGGGAGTGGGCATGGTGGAGCGACGGCGATGGCGCGGCGGCGCTATGCTTCGCTTTGCTCTAGCGCGGGCGAGGGAAGAGCGGGGTGTGAGAGTGAATGAAGCGAGCAGCAGAGGCGTGTGACTTATCTCTCCACGCTGGCCTGACCGGCCGGGCCGGCACCGGCGTACGGCCGCCACGCGGCACGCCTGGCCTACCCCCAGTCGGCCACTAACGGCGCGACGTCTGCGGCCATCAGGCCCTGATGACACGACTGATAGAGCGACTTTGATCACCTGTATCTCCCAAACCAGTTAGAGTTAGCAAAAATTCCCTGAATATAAATTATAGAGCTACATGTAATCTACAAACTTGCTTTAAGAAGCAGCCCCAAATTCTCAATAGTTAGCCAATTACAATGCTCCCAAGTGAGGTACATTGAAACTATAAATAGCACTAGGACTTAGAAAAAATTTAGCAATTCCAAAACACCATTTCTTGCTACTTGTGAGCAATTTTTGAGCATGCTAAGCACTGAATTAGACTTTGACCCAAAAATAAAAGTTGTTGTTCAAGTCAAGTACTACAACTTTGCTTAAGGGTGCACTACCATGCAAACACTCTATGCTATAGTTCAACTTAGGTCAAACATAAAACTTGAAAATGATATCTTACACTATAACCATGACTTAGAGGCCAAATGGGTTCAAGTCATGAATACCAAAGTTGTTCCATATGTCATTCTAAGCATGTTAAAAGTACTCCTGCTCATGCTCATGCTCATGCTCTTGAATGATCAATGATGCTGGTGCTCATGCAATGCCAATGCTAAATGCATGCTTAACAACTAGGGTGTTACATGTTGCGTATGACACTAAGGGATGCGAGGCGAGAGGAGTAGCAATGACCTGACAACTAGGTACACCATGCAATCATACGATTTGGGCAATGTACAACTCTACGTAATGATGGGGTCGATTCCTTTCCCTAACAGGGAGGAAATATGTAGATTTAGTCAAGCGATCAACAATTACCCAAATGGAATCATGACCCTTTTCAGTGGTTGGAACCCAACTATAAAATCCATACTAATGTCATCCCACTTCCAACTTGGGATAGATAGTGGCTGAAGTAGTCTAGCCGGCTTAAAATGGATGGCCTTGACCCGACAGCAATTATCGCATCTAGCAACAAATGCTGCAATTTCTTTTTTCATTTTTGTGCACCAAAAGCGTGTTTTCAGGTCTTGGTACATCTTACTGCTACCTAGGTGAATGGGCAAATTGGAAGAGTGTGCTTCCTCTAGAATTTGGTTTCTTAACTCTCTATCTTTCGGCACTACAAGTCGATCCTTAAACCACAGTCCAACCCTCTCATCTAGCCGAAAATGCTTGATTTCTTCCTCTTTCATCTTTCTTTTGATATGGAATATACCCACATCGGTCTATTGGAGCTAAATGATTTTTGCCTCTAGAGAGCAACTAACAGTGATATTGTGTAAGATTGCCAGATGCAATAAGTTGAAACCATCTTCCAACAAAGGATTACACCGATACTTCTGGCTTAAGGCGTCTGCAACCATATTGGCTTTTCCCGGATGATAATGTACTTCTAGGTTGTAATCCTTGATCAATTCCAACCATCTTCGCTGCCTCTTGTTCAATTCAGGTTGGGTGAAAATGTACTTGAGACTCTTGTGATTGGTGTAGATATGGCAAACATTACCAAGCATGTAATGTCTATAAATTTTTAGAGCATGGACAACTGCTGCTAATTCTAAATCATGGGTTGGATAATTGACTTCATGCTTTCTCAGTTGCCGTGAGGCATAAGCAATGACTCGGCCTTCTTGCATTAGATCACACCCCAAACCGGTACCCGATGCGTCGCAAAATACATCAAAAGGTTTCTCAATGTCAGGCTATGCTAAAAAGGAGCAGTAGTTAGCAAAGTTCGTAAAGTGTGAAAAGCTACCTCACACTCTGGTGTCCATACAAATTTCTCATCCTTCTAAAGCAACCTGGTCATGGGCTTGGAAGTTTTGGAGAAATCCAAAATAAACCGACGGTAATATCCTGCTAAGCTAAGAAAACTTCAAACCTCATGAACGGAGGTTGGAGCTTTCCAATCAAGAACCTCCTGCACCTTGGATGGGTCCACCGAGATTCCATCCTCAGATAAAACATGGCCTAGGAAAGGTACTTTCCTCAACCAGAATTCATATTTACTAAATTTAGCATATAACTTATGCTCTCTTAGCCTAGACAACACCACTCTCAAGTGCTCTATGTGACCTTCTGCATTCTCGGAATAGATCAAGATATCATCGATAAACACGACCATAAACTTATCAAGCTCGGGCATGAATACCGAGTTCGTCAAATACATAAAATAGGCAGAAGCATTGGTCAACCCAAAGGACATGACTAAATACTCATAAAGGCCATACCTAGTGGAAAAAGCCGTCTTAGGTATGTCCTCAGGCCTGATCTTGATTTGGTGATAACCTGACCTCAAATCAATCTTAGAGAACACTTTTGCTTTTGCCAACTGATCAAATAAGATATCAATACGAGGCAAAGGATATTTGTTCTTGATAGTAACAACATTGAGTGGTTGATAGTCCACACACATTCGCAAAGACTTGTCCTTCTTTTTCATGAATATAGCTGGACAAGCCCATGGTGACGAACTAGGGCGAATGAGACCCTTTTCTAAGAGTTCTTGTAATTGGATCTTCAATTCCGCTAACTCATTAGGCATCATTCTATAAGGTCTTCGGGAGATGGGCGCTGTACCTGGTATTAACTCAATCTTGAACTCTATATCCCTGTTGGGTGGTAACCCGGTCAATTCATCTGGAAAGACATCCGGAAACTCACATACTATAGGAATATCAGCAAGGGCCACATGCTAGATAGCATTGGCCACATTTTAGAGATCAAACTCCCTAGGAAGGGTACTAGAAAAGCATCGTTATTCTTGGGGTCCCTCAACATAATGGTTCTAGTCGATGTATCGATGAGGACACCATGGTTCTTCATCCAATTCATACCCAAAATCACATCTATACCCAGTGCCAGTAATATCACTAAATTCGTAGTATACTCTCATTCACTTATTTGGATAAGTACATCTTTAACTACCTGATTGGTAGAAATGTTACTCCCGGCTACACTTATACAATAACCACCTTTGTCTACTACAAATATTTTCTGATCATACTTGGATGCAAATGTTGGACTCATGAATGAATGTGAAGCCCCAGAATCAAATAGAACAACTGCAGGGTTATGGTTCACAAGAAACATACCAGCTGTGACAACCTCGCCAGAGGGAATCTCTTCCATGGTGGTGTAATACACATATCTCGGGTGTGCATTTGCAGCTACTGGCTTCTGATTGTTCTTCTTGGGGGTAAGGGCACTCCCTTTCCCAATGACCAGTCTTGTTGCAATTGAAACATGGTTGATTGTTAGGAGGTGCCTTCGAGTTGCCTTCTCCTGCACCACCCTTAGGCGGTAGAGCAATAGAGTATGCTCGACGATACCCTTTATTTGCATGGCTTGGCTGGGCCTTCTTCTGAGGTGGCCAATATTTTGGAGCAGGTGGGCGGTATTGGGTTCTTGCCACCACTAGAGCTCTCTGCTGAGATGCACCAGCTTCAAAGTCCCTTTTGTGGCTCTTGGATGCAGCATAAATATTATTATGATTCTCTTGTGCGAGCGCATCACTCACGAATTCGTTGTAGGTCTCACTCTTGTTATTTGCTAGAGTCTTCATCAACTTTGGACCAAGTCCTCTCTTGAAGCTTGCAATCTTCTTAGCATTGGTATTCACAAACTTAGGCGCATACCTAGAGAGGTTGTTGAAGGCATGCAAGTACTCAGTGAGACTTTTGGTGCCCTGAGTAAGCCTCATAAACTCTGTATGTTTCATGCTCATAAGAATTGGTGGAATATGATGCCCCCTGAAAGCAGCGTTGAACTCATTCCATGTAACCTGAGCATTAGCAGGGAGGGTAGACAGGTAATGAGTCCACCAAATGCCTGCTAGACCATGCAACTAATGTGAGGCATACTCAGCCTTCATATGCACTGTAACTCTCAAGAGATGAAACTTCTGCTCAATGGTATTGAGACATTCATTGGCTTGCAATGGCTCCTTTGCCTCCTTAAAGATAGGAGGTTTAGTGTCCAAAAAGTCCTTGAACTCACTGTACTGATTTGGTTCGAATCCCTGGTGTTGGTCCCGTCTTCGTCCATGACCGGTGTTCTGCGCAAGCACGCATAGTACTTCACCCGTAGACCGTTGGGTCTCTAGGAGTTGGGCCATCATTTCCACTGGCGTGGGGTGCGGTGGTGGTGGGAGATCATCATCACCATCATGACTAGTATTAGCCCCTGAGCGAGTGCAAGTCATCTGCAAAGTTGCAACAACAAGTGATTATTGGGTGATGTCAAGAGATTGTAGAAGAACTATATAATCATGCCATACTGTAATTACTAGAGAGAATCTTAAATTTATACAATAACATAGAGGCACAATAATTCATTCCCACAACATAACATCACCAAAAGAACCACTTGTCATACTCACAACGCATTCCATACATGCCAAAATTTTCTTGCCAATAACAACTGGGAATTCATTAAAAAGTGCAATCACCACATGTATTACATGCACGGTTCCAATAACATCGAAAAGGGGTACATCATGAAATCGAAACCTACATTATGAGTTCATTACACAAGGATCGAAGATAAAGAGCTAACGCATCTAGCAAGATATTATAGCTAAGCTACTCCTCGGGGTGGTCGTTGTCGATGCCGGACACACCATCACCGTGTTCATCCTCAAAAGGGTCAACCTCCTCTTTAGGCTCATCCTCAGCATCCACCTCCATGCCATCATCCTTGGCAATCAACACATTGAGATCTTCTTCCACCGCTGGAGCTAGAGGAAGAATTGGGTTCACCATGTTGTTGAGACGATGAACATCCAGCTGAAGCTCCTCAATCTGGCGTATGAGTTCCTGCTCTCTGTGATCAAACTCCATTGCTTGCCTAATAACCTGGAATATAGTCCAGATCCTAGCTGCCTCCCTAGTCTTAGCAAGGCTAATGACCTCGTCCCTCTCAGCACGGACGTCCTATAACTCAGCCCTAGCTTCATCTCTTTCTGCAACAGCATGGTCAAACTACCCCCGACGAGCTTCTAAGGCTGTCATATAATTACCTATCTCATTCTGAGCTACTCTAACTGCCCTTCAGTGCCTGCGCACACATCCTCGCATCCTACGCTGTGCAGCCTGTGCTCTTTGGAGCTCTTGCATACAGCTAATGTAGCCATCCTGGTGAGAGTAAAACCTCCTCTTAACTGCATACATGGCACTCATGTCAGCATTATTGCTTCCTGCTCTTTCATCCCGGTCTCTTACCAAAGAATTACCGCCTGGCTGGGTCCAAGTGGTATGTGATGCATCCACTTGAGGGAAAGATCCAACGGGCCCATTGACAAGCTCATCATCAAATTCCTGACAGATTTTGCTGAGAACTTCAGTGGCCACTTGGGCACCCTCCCAAGGGGTCTGTCCATCTGACTCGATACTCCATCCTTGCCACTGTGGGTTGTCCACATGGGCGGGGACAGTGACCCGCACATCGTACCACCGTTGTCCCTCAGTTACCACTTCACTCCAAAAATAGCAAGGCGGTTCTGCATACCCGACAGAGTGCAGTACCCTCCATAGTAAGGTGGGAGTCCCAAACAGTGCCAAAAAGATGTCGCTTGTAACAGGGGCTCCTCGGGCTACCATCTGTAGCAAAATGTTACAATTTAGTGAGACAACGTGATTATAGAAAAGAGTTACTTAACAATAAGATCTAGTAAGGGGGAGGAATAGTGCAATGACATGAATGAATGATATATCATGATGTATGCTCGTTCCGTACGTCCTCACAAACTTAGAGAAATAATTAATCCTAACGACATACGCGGTGGAATACATACATTCTCTTAATATAATCGTAACTAAACGAGCTACATGCTTCGTTGTTAGTGTACCTGCAGAAGATTCATTTTAGCCCAACCCAACAGTTATATGTATAGAAAAGTAAATCTGGGCTCTAAGTTGAATATCAAGGATAGCAATATATATATGAAAGTAGTAAACTAAATACTTCCATATATATATATATATCCCATATATATACTTCTGTATCAAAGCTACCCAATGATCAATACACTACCCACAATTAAATACGCACCATATACACATGCAAGCATGCATATACAACTGTATCACAGCTAGCTCTCCCCGACCGCACGCTCACTTCTTGCGGTCATGCCACTCATCAACTTACCTTCTTACTTGGTGTAGAGGCATTTGATCCATACATTACCACTCAAGTGAGTGGCACCCATACAATAGCACGCCGTATGGACGACGAAAGTAAAAACCCCGTGTTAGTACTTAAATATCCACCTAATAGTCCTTAACTAGGCATAAAGGAGATGACCATTGACACACTATAGTTTTAAGTTCAATCTTTAACACTCTAAACTTATTTCTATAGTTGTAGAAATTAAGTTTATAAAACAAAAACCTTTGTTTTAATTACACATGTGACAAGTTTAGTGTTGAATCCTGCTCCGATGCCAGTTGTAACAGAACCGTCTGATTTATAAGAGCACAAGTACAATAGCAACCACCGAGGCAGTGAAACCATCACACTTGAGCCCATATAAATCTGGTAGTCTGTCGAGTATCATGAAGGATCTCAAATCAATCAACATACAAGCCAAGATCGTACATGATTCAACATACAAGCCACATGTTACAACAAGTTCACAAATAGTTTGTCATACATCGGAGTTCCAACACAGTTATTACAACATTAGTTTAACAGTAGCGGAAGCAACATAGTTCTAAACGACATCAATAGTAGTCTAGATACATAGCAAGTTTTCTCAGTCACCTCCAGCAAAAGCACAAGGGTGAGATGATATATAGAATGACCATGCCCATGGTCCTATTCCTCATCCACTGCAGGAGCAAAGCAGTGCTTATAGTAGCCGTGGTACAACACGTTATCTGCAACAATAGGGAAATAAACTCTAAGTACGAGAAGGTACTCAGCTAGACTTACCCATCATAAACCAAAAATAAGAGACACCAAGGATCATGCAAGGCTTATAAGTGGAGCTGGTTGACATCCTTTGCCTAGAAGCCAATATTTATCAAGTATCTTTTAACTTTTGAATAACCAGTTTATTATTCCTGTTCCATTCTAGATTAGCATCTATCCTATACCAAACATGTTGTGTACCATTAAATCATCACAATAGTAACCATATCAAGTTGAGCATTTCCATAATTCACATAACCAACACTTTCATCAGTTACTACGATGAAGGGGCTCATGTCAAGTTCTCACTATTTGGGATAGACGGCGATTCAAATCGATTTCTACCCAGCTGTGGAATTATTCCTAACACACACCCATACTCCCCCCATCGGGGTCACATCAGATCACCTTTGGTACAACTCAAGTCCAAATCATAGATAAAACCAACGCCACACCCTCAAAGATACTACTAATCTACCAGGAAGCTCGGGACTCGAACCCGCCCTTGGACTCACGCCATTGGCTCTCCGCACATCCTTACTGCCTCCAGGGTATGCACTTTAACTGCTCGTGTCCCCGGCCTGAGTTGAGCTATTCGGCTTCATGGTCGGAACGAATTATCCGGCCAACTATGTGAGAGGCATGCGTTCAACATGACAAGAGGGCCTCCAACGACCGGTCCTTAAATGACACGGATGGAATCACTATAAGTCACCAACCTAACATATAAGATTCCACCCGGTCTCCAATTGTTCAACATCACCAGGTTATGTTCCACGATAGCACAATATAGCCAACCGTGATCAAGACACCACCTATAGCTCGCAAGTGTTAGGAAATCACCTGACTTCTACCGGTCTAAGCATTGCTAAGCATACATTCGATCCTGGACCTACATAGGGTTCAAGGTATATTTCTAGACAAGGAAATATATGCAGCAAGTGGTTCCAATCTACTCTTATAACCTAATGCATCAAACATAAATGACTCAAGTAATATTTTGTAAAACATGGAAGACTTAGAATGCTCCGGGGCTTGTCTTTCACAAACATGGCCAGCTGGTGGTCAGAGCACTCTAGGAGATGATCAACTTCAGGCTCGCCTTCACCTGGAGCTTCTTGGTGCTTAGCTTCCTGGTTCTCCTCTTGTGGATCGGCTTCGAGTTCCACCAACGTGATTTCTTCCGCTGCACCTATTGCATGCATATGCATAAAGTAAGTATCATGGATGCATAAGAAGAATTTTGAATGATATGACATGAGAACGTGCATGATTCTATGCTGTTGATTATATCAAGTTACTTAGATGATAACAAGTTGAATTCTTATTTACTGAGTAGGCGCATATCTCTTCTCTAGAAATTTCAAGAATCCACACTAAGTCCATTTTTGGATCACAATACAGTAGCTACAAGTTTATATCAAAACTAGAGTTTTACTCAACCAAATGCTGTGATCAAGGACTTTTTGGAAAGCTTAAAAAATTGCCTACAATTTTGATTTAATCACCAAAAGCTGATTCAACCTCTATCCAAGTCAAAATAGGTAAACTTCCCAGATCTGTTCAGAAATTCCAGAGAGTAAGCATTTCGGGAGACCAACTTCTAACAGCCATAACTCCTAAATTATTTGGCCTATTGCTCTGAAATTTTGACACAAGATAGATAAAGAAGTTCTCTACAACTTTGTTATTAACTATTTTTACAAAACATCTCATCTTGGCAATGCAATTCACCAAGTGACAGAATCTGTCCAAAACAACCTCTATGATGGAATTATAGAGCAATAATATTTTTACTGCATATAAGCATTCAAAATTGGACATCGCAAAATGTACCAACAGTTCATAGACCCCAAATACACTCTAGAAAACATAATGGTCAAGCTCAGTTTATTTATTTAAATGCCTTTATTAATTTAATTAGATAATTAGGTGAAATAACAAACATATACCAAATATGTATAGTAAATTCTCAGAAAATTACAGTAGCTTCCAAGTGCTCCCAATAGGATACTGTATAAATTTTATACTATTTGAACATGTATAACATCCTCTACAAAAATGACAAGCCATCAAGGTTTATTTTAGTGAAAATAGTTACCCCTATTGAAAGGTGTCAAGCAACAGATTTTATTTTCTTCTTAGCTTCATCCTAGTACCATAACACTATGTAAAAATTTGCATGATCATTAGTTGTGTATTTTTGCCCCCTTTATTTTCACTAGAAACTAGCATTTATTTAAGATTAAATAAGAAGACCATACCCAAATTATGACCACTGCGAGTTTAGTATTTTTCCGATGAGGTGCTCTATAGCTTCGCGGTAAGCTATCGGAGCTAGCCTAGGTGGCTAGGGTTCCGGTGATGTGACGGCGAGCTTGGTCCACGTGCGTGGCCCCACGGCGGCGCTCGGTGCACGGTGGTGCTCTCACCATTCTAGCGAGATGGCGGTGGGAGAGAGGTCTCCATCATGCCATTAACTAGACCTAGGTTTACCCTACCGAAGACGCGAGAGGACGGAGGGGTATGGTCGACTAGCTCGACGGCGACGAGCTCCAGTGCCACAACGGCATTGGCGGCCACGTGCAGAGCGGTGACCCGTTCCGGCACCGACACGCGGTGGCGTCATCCCCTAGATTCGGCCTAAGCTACAAGACTCTAACGGGTGCTGGACCAAAGGAGACAGAGGCGTGCGAGGCAGTGGAATGGCCGGGCCACGATGAGCCGCGAGCGTGGCGGCGCTCCGGTGATGGCGCGGTGGCGGCGAGGCAAAATGTACCCTTACCCAGGCTCGGCAAGTGGGGCTAGCGTGTCGGGGTGGAAGAGGTGACAATGGCGGAGCTGCTGGCGAGCTAGATTTGACGGTGGTGCAGCGATGGCGGCGAGCGGGCATGGCGGAGCGATGGCGATGGCACGGCGGCGCTGTGCTTCGCTTTGCTATGGCGTGGGCGAGGGAAGAGCAGGGTGCGAGAGTGAATGAAGCGAGTAGCAGAGGCGCGCGACTTATCCCTCCACGCTGGCCTGACTGGCCGAGCCGACGCCGATGTACGACCGCCACACGGCGCGCCTGGCTGGCCCCCGGTCGGCCACTGACGGCGTGGCGTCCGCGGCCATCAGGCCCCGATGACATGACTGACAGTGCAACTTTGATCACCTGTATCTCCCAAACCAGTTAGAGTTAGCAAAAATTCTCTGAATATAAATTGTAGAGCTACATGTATTCTACAAACTTGCTTTAAGAAGCATCCCCAAATGCTCAATGGTTAGCCAGTTACAATGCTCCCAAGTGAGGTACATTGAAATTATAAACAACACTAGGACTTAGAAAATTTTTAGCAAGTCCAAAACACCATTTCTTGCTACTTGTGAGCTATTTTTGAGCATGCTAGGCATTGAATTAGACTTTGACCCAAAAATAAAAGTTGTTGCTCAAGTCAAGTACTACAACTTTGCTTAAGGGTGCACTACCATGCAAACACTCTATGCTATAGTTCAACTTAGGTCAAACATGCAACTTAAAAATGATAGCTTACACTATAACCATGACTTAGAGGCCAAATGAGTCCAAGTCATGAATACCAAAGTTGTTCCATATGACATTCTAAGCATGTTAAAAGTACTCCTAGGGTCCCACAAACATTTTATACATTGGTCACATGTAAACCCTAACATATGTGAAGCATTTAGTGACAAACACATGTGATATAAGTAATCATAGAGATAAAATTTGAGATGCTCATGCTCATGAATGATCAATGATGCTGGTGCTCATGCAATGCCAATGCTAAATGCATGCTTAACACCTAGGGTGTTACATGTTGCGTATGACAATATGGGATGCGAGGCGAGAGGAGTAGCAACGACCTGACAACTGGGTCCAAGGACCAGTATCTCGTGGGTTATTGATAGCTGTGTAATAGGAATATAAATAGCACTTGAGAGGGAAAGGGAAGACACAAAATGTAAAGAGAGAACCAAGAACTTCTATATGTCTTCTAAAACTCTGTATCATGTTCTCTGAAACTCTAAACCCTATTCTCAGAAACTTTGAACCTCATTTCCTATCTAAAGTTGTTCTGTTCTTCTCATCGGCGCTCAATCTCTCCTCAACCTATCTGATCTCCAGTGGGACCATGACAATTGATATTAAAGCCTCAATTCCACCACAAATTTAGCACCCAATTTTTTCCCCAAAATTTGTTTGTTGTCGGGTGATTTTGCTGTTGATTCTGGCGTCGTCTCGCAAACCCATGCCATTTCAGAAGGAGATGGCGGCGTCATTGGAGAGTTTATCCACCCAATTTGAGGCCATTGCAAAGCAATTCGCTTGGTTCTAGTCGATGAGGCGCGAACCACTGGATAAGTTGAGCGGAGTGGAGACGTGGAAGATAGGCATCGACGAGGTGTTTGACACCTTATTACATAAGGCCACCAGATGAAGAAGGCCATTGTTACTGATTCCAATGTGTGCCAAGCAAAGACGATGTGTTCTTTCTTGTCATCACAATGTAGCAATTGACTCTAAAATGGAGCTATAATAATAAGTTCCTCAGTGTAAGGCCTACACAAAGTTTTTAGGTTTACTAGAAACAATTTTGTATAGAATTGTCAAAATCAACACTTTTGTTTTTTATCAACTAAATAGACCAACAGAAGGCTCAAGACCCTATTACTAAAAACAATCTATTTTCTTTTTCTCCCTGTTTACACCAACATCTAAAAAGGTTCGCAACACTGAGAGATATAATCTTAGACTGAACACTCTTTTGTGCAAATCGTATCTTATGGCGAATGCATAATTTGTCTTTTGAGTTTTTATATGTATGTTGGCACATGTTTTTTTCTTTGCATTGTACAGTTATCTTGTTGGCGGAAATTATTTATTTACAGGTTATAACAACACGACTTACCAAAGGCACTATATATGCACCCTAGCATGTGGTTGGCCAAAATGTTTGCTATTATGTTTCTGTAGTCAAAATATTGTTTAGTGGGAAAAAATGGAGGGCGAGTCTAGCACATGCACATATGATCAGCTGGAGAGCATAATACTTAATGGAAGTTCAGGACCATGCAGTCTACCACTAGAGTATTTGAGGAGGATCACAAACAACTTCTCTGATGAGCGATTACTCGGCGAAGGTGCTTTCGGTAAGGTGTACAAGGTAAGATTAAATCATACCCTTTTTGTCCTCATGAATATATGTAACGTTAACCATACTTCCCACATATGCAATAGTAAGAGATCTTTGAGTTTTGTCTTGGTTATCCATAGAGCGAAAATAACATTTTCATCTTATTGTAAACTGGCTAGATACTTTGAAGCTGATTTTTTATTTCTACTTTTTAATATATTTTCAGTAAGTAGGGGTTCTGGCCCATCCTGTTTCATCAAAAGAAAAAATAGTAACAGATCTTAAACAGGGAGTGCTTCAAAATGGAAAGATGGTTGCCATAAAGAGGCTTGACCAGCTGTTAAAGCCTGGAGTTCAGGAGAGGCACTTTGAGAATGAGGTTTATCATCCTATGGTCCCGTTCGCTTCTCTTATAATCCGTACTTTTCAGCTTGTTTTTTCAGCCGGAACAATATTTTTCTCTCACAACAAATCAACCAGAACAGTGTTTCGGCTTATTTTTTCCGCGAAGCGAACGGGGCCTATTTCTAGGCTACTGTTATGAAACACGGAATGAATGTGTAGAGAATCATGGAAAATATATTTAGCTTAATTAATATGTGTCTAAATTATAATTTATTAGAATAAATTCAATTTCAAGGATCCAAACGAGGTCTATAAGTTTTCTTTTCAGTCCATCAATAGTTTTTCTCATTCTACTCCCTCTGTCCCTGAAAGGATCACTTTCTAGCCAAAAAAATTGTCTAAAAAAATCGATTTCTAGAGGTGAACGGTCCACCAATCCACATTTAATCTCTCTCATAGTGTAGGTTGCATTTAACATAACCTCTCTCTCCTGTACTGCTATTGGATACTCCAAACAACACTATTAATTAGATTTCTTGGTAACTAGAGAGCTATTAAGGTTTAGCAGTTTAACGAGGGGCAGCATGCATGGCCTTTTATCTTCTTTGCTAATCTATCCTAAAGTCACTAGGAATTTATTCTTTCAGGGACAGAGGGAGTATATATCACTTTATGTGTCTTAAGTATGTTGTGAAAACTTGGTTGTACATTGGAGCAGATCTTAGTTCATTTTTAATGATAGCCGAAATGGTAATTTATTAAGGGAACTCACATTATCCATAATAATAGCAGGCTACGAAATTTAGATACAAATTTAAGGATTTACGTTAAGCTATGTTACATAATGATATATTTCCTCCATTCTGAAATATAGTGCATTTTGACTTCTAAAATTTGTACGGAAATATAATGCATTATATGTAAGGACTATGTCTAGATTTGACAAAATTTATTAAAAGAAAACCGTGATTTGAGGAGAAACTCCTTAGTGGAAATAATCCATGGGTACATGCATCATTTGAGTGTTCCTTTAAACTATCTTAAAATTTTTAGAATGTACTATATTTCATGACGGAGGTAGTAGGTAATATTAGATGCATATTTTGGGCTACTCTAAGTTGTTTTTTATGATGTCAGTTGCGGGTAATTTCTCTTAACACAAAATAGATGCAATTACTATTATTATCAATGATTATTAGAATGCACCGAATTGATGGTCGGATCTTTCTTATTTTCTGAGAAAATTTGGGATTTATCTTTTTTAGCATATCTTGTGATTAACGTGGATTTTTTGTTAACTAGTTATAGTAAGATATTCTACCTTCTTGTTCACTATATCATCAGATGGGGTGCCTAGCTGCCTATTAGAAACTATAAGAAATCATGAAATAAACGCATTTGTGCATGCACATGCATGTATGGTGACAGGAGATTATACTGGACATAATTTGTTATGAGGTTGAAAGTTAAAAAGAAAATTGACATAGGGCTTCACTGCGAATGCAGATGAATCTTCTGGACATGAGTGGCACACACGCTACAAAATAATTAAGGGGATTTGCTGTGGTTTACTATATCTTCACGAGGAATGCCAATGCCAATTCGGTGCTTCCATAATTCACTTGGACCTAAAACCAGGAAACATATTGCTCGATGAACATATGGAGCCAAAAATTGCTGATTTTGGTCTGTCGAGACTCTTCGAACAGAACAAGACTCAAACGTGCGCTACTTTTCTTTCAGGGTCACTGTAAGGTGCATTATCCTGTTGTAACCTATTGTTTCTAGAAATAAGTTCTTTGTAGTTCTCTCAACTCAAAAGTCGGGGCATATTCTTGTTTGATATATGCAGTGGTTACATGGCACCTGAATATTTAATTGGACAAATAGTAACATCTAAGGCAGACATATACAATTTGGGAGTAATAATCATAGAGATCATAACTGGGAGCAAGGTCAGCATTTTGAGTTTCAGACTTTCAGCTCTCCAACTTCCTTCCAGAAGTTTGTGGATGGTGTAAGAAATTGTATTTATTATTTTACAGTTTATACACAGATGGAGGTCCTTGGATAGTTGGATGGAAAACTGGTCACTTTACATTTGATTTTTCATAGTATCATGCTCTACTTGCTAATTTTGCAGGTAATTAACAATTGGAGAAACAGGCCGGGAGGAGCATCATCAGAAGCAGATTGCAAACAAATAAAGTATTGTCTAGATATCGCTCTAGGCTGCATCAAATTTAACCGAGAAGAAAGGCCTACATCAACGGAAATTATCGAGAGACTTGATAGATGGGAAACAACGAATTGCAACGTCAACAGTGAGACAAGGCCAGCTGAAGATCAGATATTGACGCATACTGAAGAGAAAGCATCAGTTAGCACAACTGGTTACGAAAGCATATTTTGTGCACTGCAGCCCAACACCACCGACGTGAGAAGTACGGCCGCCGCAGACGACAACAGCAATACCAATACCGGGGCCGGCCCAAGACCTTACGATGACTCGCAGCCCTTTTTTTTAAGTTTTTTATAAATACGTCCCTGGAGATATGCTTTTAAAATCTGGACCCTCACTTCAGCGCCGGAGTAATTGGCCTCGAGCTTACACATCTCGGCGCCATAGTTTTTGGCACCTAAGTCTTGGGGCCACGTCGGCATCAAAGCAGAGCTGGCAGTGACATGGCAGCCAGCTCTTCGCCGTGGATCTTGGCGCCGAGCCGGCCTTACAGGTGGGTCCGTTTCCTTTCTCTCTTCCTTCTTTCCTTTTCCTTTCTTCCTTTCTCTCTTCCTTCTCTCGCCCGCCGCCTCCCGCCGCCGGCGCCGTTCCTCCTTGCCACGCCCCGCACTGACCACCGTTGCCGCTCCCGGCCGGCCATGCGCCCCGTCCCGCCCACTGGCTCGGTGCCCCGGCCACGCCCCGTGCCCCCATCCCCGGGCACCGCGCTGCGCTGGCCAGCTACCCCACCTCCCCGGCCGCCGTACCCCACCTGCCCTGCGCCGCAGGGCCAGGCGCTGCTGCCTCCCCGTTCTCCACGTCCGGCCGCACGCGTTGGCCGTTCCCCGGCACCCCATCCCGTGGCCCTCCACCGCGCCCGGCGCCTCCTCCTGCTCTCCACCGCGTCATGCACTGTCATCGTTGGACAGGTAAATTTCGTGTATATCCAATGTAGTTAGTTAGTGAGGTTGAATTGTTGTGTAGTAGTTAGTTTATTGATGTACTTAGGATGGTAATGTGATAACCTATTTAGTTTAATTAGTTGGTGATCTAGAGATTAGGTGATAACCTAGTTAGACTATTTACCTAGTTAGTTAGCTATTTATTTAGTTAGTTATGATAACCTATTTAGTTTAATTAGTTGGTGATGTAGTGATAAGTTGATAACCTAGTTGTTGGACATGTATGGAGCTAGTTACTATGTTATTTGCGAAGCAAGCAGTTACCTAGTATGTAGTTGTTGGCACGTAATTTGGACTAAAGGAAGTGTGTTTGGATTTGTGTATGAAATAGATGGACAACCTAGTGAGCATATATCATGGAGGCACCGTGGAAAGAGATCGCTATGGATATGTTGAGTTTGTAGACATGCAAAGTGTGCCTGTGTTATTCAATAAGAAGCCTTCATTTAGTGAGTTGGTTGCAAGGGCTCAGGAGGAGCTACATTGCCATGATGATGATGGCATTGCAGTTGAGGGTCTACTTCACCTTGGTTCCCCTCCCAACATCCTAAGGAAGATGATCTCAATTGGGTGTGCGGATCAGTGGAAAAACTATGTGAGATCGGCTATGAAGAGCCAGTTCCAAAGTTTGAATGTGGTTGTGCATCAGGTATTAGTTGATCCCATCCCTCATGGGGTTTTCCACCAATGGGTCAGCAGGCACACTATGACCCTCCCATCCCTAAACCTGATATGGATGTGGAGGTTGCACCTACGGTTCCTGATGCTCAATCTATCCCCAATGAGCTAGTTGGACATGCTTGTCAGACTCATGATGTTGTGGCAGATCCTCCTTATGAGATCATCAGGTTAGAGTTCTACACGCGAGGTTAGAACAGGTGTACATTGAGTTCACGAATGAGCTAGACATGCTCATGGCCTCTAGTGTAAGTAAATTTTATTTCCCATGCTGGTTTGAAATGGTTTAGTATCATGTTGCAGGTGTCGTGGGAGCCGTACGATGGAGAGAGGGTACTTTCTTTTTAGTTGAGCAACATGTGTGGGTGCAACTATGACTTCTATAGGATGAGGTGCTCTCTAATCTGCTTCTATGTTGTCGAGTTCCACTTGCTAGATAGAGTTGCACACCAATTTAGAGTGAGACAGCTTTGGGCAACAGCTCTGTTCTCGACTGACGTTGACTTACACAAGTAATTGTTCTACTATTTCAATTGTCCCATTATAGTCCATTTCCATTAGTTCCTATATAAGATGAAGTAATGATGATGTACGTGCACTTTTAATATGGACATGTATATGGATTGAGATGAATGTGCTTGTATCGAATGCATATATTCATGTCATATTTTTATTTGGTTTGCATAAAAAAACAAAAGAAACTGTGTCGAAATTTTCTGCACAAATTTGTATTACTTCTGTCGGCGCCAAAACATGGTAGACGCGATGGGCGGACACGTAGCAAGCCGAAACAATCCAGAGATCTGATTGGCTTCAACACAGGACCAGCCGATCCTGTGAATCCCAAAGGCGTGTCAATCAATTTGATCTGCAATTGACAAGGAGAGAAAGTCTTATTAGTAGTTTAAGGCGAAACATGCCGATTTTACCTAGACAGTTCCAAGTGTGCTGCTTCGAGAGCAGCCAAACGAGAGAATCGACTAAATAGCCGATACGAGGAGAAATCGACTGTTAAGGACTGTGATGCTCGTGGGTCATGATCGATTTATGATAACAAGTACAATGCACCTAGATATAAGTAACATCATCAGCTAGGTGTATATAACCAGTGTAAAGCATTGAGCCGATAAGTTTAATGAGAAAAGATATAACATGCGAACAAATCGATTGTCTAGTACAAATGAATCTACAAACACTCTGAATCTAGTCTGTTATCATCAACAGTAAGGTTCGACCAGATCGATACAGCTATGATAATGATAACAAACTAAAGCCAAAGAATCCATAAAACCATCTATATATTGAAAGGTTAATGAAAAACATGCTATATGTGTGAAAGCACAGGGATTCAGATAGAAAAAGGATTATAACATGTGAACAATCGACTATTTAACATGAATAGATTTATAAACTCATCAAATCTAACCTACTATCTTTAACAGTGGGGTTCGACCGGATCGATGACAGCCATAATAAAGATTAACAGATTAAACCTTTAAAGTAAACAGATCTATTCATATTTAATAGAATCATAAAAACATACTATAAGCGTTATAGTACGGGCAATCGGTTATTTAGCCGATGTAGGCATAGCAAACATCCAAGTTCATGCCTAGCCAAAAGGAAATCTACCAACTAGCATACTCTAATTTAAAGTGCTAACAGTAGGGATCGACCGGATTGTTACAGCCATAATAGGGAGCTATAGACCAGATTCAACTAGCTAGTAAACCTACTCAAGATCAGACATGCCTTGGCCGCATACTATGCACGATCAAGATCGAAGTAGAACGTCCGATAAAACATAATCCATTGTTTAAAGTAAAAATTATCGCAATATAGCAAAATAAATGATGGACTAAAAGGATGTGAGGCTGATCTAGATCAATCTCGATCGGGCAGGTTGATATTGCTGAAAGTAATGACAATAAGAACATCATCAAGATCGATAACTTAATGAATCTACCCGAAGGATGCTACCCTTAGGTAGAGCCGATAACTTGACCTTAATCTAATTCGAGAAGTCGAGCTTAACCGATGGCAGCCGTACTTGAACTAGATAAGGATTGATAACTAACTTATACTAAAGCTCATAAGAGGTCGGTCTGACTGATGTAGCCTCACAAACAAAAGTATAAGACGTGACGGTACTCACAGACAAGCTAGAGGTCGACCGGATCGATGCAGCCCTGCTTGTTGAAGAACTCATCCAGATCTACATTACTCCTACTCCTAAGGATTGGCATGAAGCCAAAAAGGTAAAGACTATTTTGATTGATTGAGAGATGTCTGGATACAATAGCCAAGGGTTTATATTTATACCCTGGGCTGATAAGAGTTCTAAACGAACACGACTATATAACAAAAAGAAATATCAAGATATATGGACTCTAATTTCTCTTATGCAGAATCCTTGCTGATGAAGCTTCCTTGTTTGATACGTGTCCTTGTTTCTTTCATCGTGATATGCACCTGGACGTCATGTCTCTTTCAAATATATTAAATAATATTT
Source organism: Miscanthus lutarioriparius (assembly GCA_904845875.1). Taxonomy (NCBI): domain Eukaryota; kingdom Viridiplantae; phylum Streptophyta; class Magnoliopsida; order Poales; family Poaceae; genus Miscanthus; species Miscanthus lutarioriparius. The sequence continues at coordinate 27,033,311 of CAJGYO010000019.1, read as the reverse complement.
CCTGGCCGGCCCGTAAATATCCCTTAATTAGGAGACTTTCTTGCTTTTGACATCATCAGCCGATCTCTTCCTTTCTAGGATAAGCTTACCAAATTTTGGTGTAAACACAGGCCCCCTAGTTCGGAGTATGATTTTTCATGCTTCGAACTATTTTGATCCAATAATCTCCTTTCCTGAGTCAGCGACATCTGATTGCAATACTTGGCTTTGATGACTTACTTGGGTTGACTGTTCATTTGCTTTAGCCGATTAAGAGTTGGCCTCTGAGTTTATAACTATAATCGGCTATCAAATCACTAGTAAGGAGCTGAAGAATTCACTGGTAGCAATATTACCTTATTCCAAGCCTCACCTATACATGGGAACTTTGAAGTGTCTATCACGCCATCTTGGGTGGTTGAAGAATGGAACGGATTAGAATCCAGTCATCCTCACTTCTCCTGCTCAGAAAACTTGGGTTTTTTGAAAGATTTTTAAATTAAAACATAGCTTTGCTCCCCAAATGATTCTCGCGGATCGCTCAATGTGCATACTTCCTCACCAAGACATTGTTTTGCTTCTATTTACCCTACTTCCAAAAAGCTTATGTGGAGTTCGGGTAGGGACAAAGTATCTAGCATACTTACCTTGCGTATCATAAAGTCAAACCCCGGATCCAAGAAGAGAAGTGTCATACTCTTAGATCAAGATGTGCATGTGTGTGGAATATTTAGTGGCTAACCTAATTCTATTATGCTCTCTGAAATATACTTCTCTCTTATGGAATATTTTTTTTGCGAGAACATGGGTTATCTTTATTCTCATCTCTTTTTCTTTTTTACTTTGAACCTCTTTTGTGTTCATCTTTTTATATTTTTGCATAACCCATGTCTCTTTTTACAACAACTTTTGAGAGAAATATTATCAAGAACTTGGAGCATTTATTCTGATAAAACCTAGCAAACATATTTTTTGTCTTCTCCTAGTATAGGAGCAGAACATATTGAGGTGGATGAAAAGCATGTTTTTGCGTACTTCCAGTGTAGAAGCAGCACACATATTGTCGGGTTCATAAACCTGGGGTCCCTTGCGGACCAGCTCCCCAATAGAGGCCCGGCCCAAGCAAGACACTGCGCAACTCACGGGCTGGCCCAAGTACCAGAAAAACAGGCAAGAAGGGCGATCCAATCACCGACCGGAAGGCCTAGCCGAGGAGGAACAACGCTCGCTTTCGACTCTAGCCCACCTCTCCGACCGTAGCACTCGCTTCGGTATTCAGCCCACCTCCGGACAGTCTCTCCGACCAGAGGACCTAGCCCAACACTGCTTCCGACTCTGACCCACGGGTGCGCCAAACCCCTGCTCGCCGCTCTTCTCTAACTGGTGCAATCAGAGGCGACTGGAACCAACCGACCGGGGATGCCCGCTCGGTGAAGGACCAGTTACCAAACGGAGAAAGCAAGGCAGGGCGCACAAGTCAAAACTATAATACCAGGGTCCGTACCCTGAGCACCTGTGGAAACAGTACTCTGCAACCTCCCTGGTGCGACAGAGCCTAAAACAGTGTTGTAGGCACCGACGTTTTCCCCTATAGTATTGTGGGCGCCATTAACTCCCATACGGTAAGGCCCCCCGCGCCTCTAGGCATCAACAGTGTTGTGGGCGCCGGCTTTTACCATACCAGGAGAACATGGTAAAAGTCCTCACATGCCTCTAGGCATCAACAATATAGCAGGCGCCAACGTCTGCCATACCCGAAGAAGATAACACAAACCTCCCACATGCATATGACATTCAACAGTGACATCAACAGTGTTGTGGGCGCCTACAATCATCTCGTACCCACCGTCGTGGGCAGCAAGACTTAGAAGCATATGTACTCTCCCCCTCTCACTTCTAAATCCATCCCTTTATCTATAAAAGGGGATGCGCTCTCTCCCAACAGATAGGTGGATAGATTCAAGTCATTCCAGATTCATTAGATCGATCAAGTTCACCAGCACAGAACCGCCAGGTTCGAACCATGAGCACATGCTCGAACACTTAGTTCATAGCGGGGCTTCCGTCACTCTCGGCCCTTCCTACAGGAGTCCGACCGGACCTCTTGTACCCCCCATCCTTCTCCTTCTCGTTTGTAACCCCACTGCAAACTTCGAACACCTGGGCTCATGAATAAAGTCACTGACCAACTCAAACTGGATGTAGGGCATGTTGCCTGAATCAGTATAAACCATGTGACATTGAGTGCTAGGCCACCTCCGATCACAACGTAAGGCAAAACTACAAATACTTACTTGTTGGTCACTTTCTGCACCAACAGCTGGCAGGCTCAGGCGATACGATTCGCTTCTGCACCATCCGTGGGGAAGACGTTGTACGTTCAACACTTTTTGGTAATCAGATGGCCCACTTTTCCGCCACCCTCGCCGTGGCAGGCTCAGGCGATACGATTCGCTTTGGCTCGCTGGAGTTTCCTACACTCTCACCTATTGGGATGTGGGTTCCACCCATCTTTGAGCCATCCCAGGCCTTCCTCTTCGGAAGCCTGGACTTCATCGCCGACTGGCTTGGCGTACTACACCTCCACAAGGAGGCTCTCGTTCCGGTGCAAACTCTCTGCTCCGGCACCCTCCATCGGCTCCGGCACACTTCAACGACGAGGCATCTGCGCTTCATTCCGAGCAAACTCTCTGCTCAAACCCCGCTGTAAGTAACGTACATATTGTTATTTACTTGCTATTTTCTATCTTTCGCTGATTATCCGGAGGGACCCCTTTGTCTCCGTCGTGACTGCCATGCGACCAGTTCCCCTATGGCCTCGCGTCCCCCGTGGATGTGTACGCCCGGGGGCTCTGAAGGATGCCGGCGCCTCCCGCTCTCACGTCCAAATTCATGGGGATGGCGAGCTATGCTCCCACCTGTTTTCTTGACCTCATGGATGACGATGTCGAGAGTGATGGCTCCCGCATTGGCGACATGGTGCCTAGCCATTGCCTGTCCTAGGAGTGCGCTATGATAGACGCTCCGGGACACCCACCAGCGGAAGCAGAGTCCTCACAGACTCACACCCCTCTGGACCCTCGTGCAGAGAAACCCGAGCTCACACGGGAACACGGCGAGGCACTACGACAACAGTGGCTACGCCCGCCACCGACTGCGCCAGTGTGCTCGGCGCACCACACTGCACCCCATGCGCATAGACCGACGAGCGACGCCCAAGGTCATGCCCGTTGGGTCCAGCACAACACCATGAATAGGGGAACGATCCCCCACAGTTTGCTTAGGCCAATCAGAACATCGCTGCTGCGGCCATGCTTCTACGTGGCCTTCTCGAGCCAAACGACCCTCATCAATAGGCAATCCACCGAAACCTCCGGGCACTAGTGGAGACCGCCATCGTTCAACAAGCGGAGAGCTCCATATCACGACACCGACTCATGTCCTCTCTCCCCACCAGGGGAATGGGGACGCAGCAGATGAGTCGCTCCACCCGCTCACCACTACAACCACCAAGCGCGGCACAAGAGGCCGCACCTGCACCTCGTCTTGACTTGACGACCGCTCCGAACCGACCACCTATCTACGCGTGGCTTGTGCCAAACCATGACGCACGCGGCAGCGACCAGAGTCCCAGCCCGGATGGCCCGGGACCACGGACCTTTGTCCAATGCCTCCAGCGAGCACCGCTCCCACCGTGCTCCAACAGAGGCCGAGGTAAAGGCAAGGCCAAACATCAAGATTAGGATGAGGGCCCCTCCACACAAAAGGGGAAAAAGAATAGAAAAGACCGACGCCGATCGGCCAACTCTGTGTTGGTCGCCACGACTGAACACACGGGCTAGCAGCCCCAGCAGGACCCTCCGTGCCACTTCCACGAGCTCATGGAGAGCCCGTGCACCAACCACGCCTACCCCGTCAAACACTTCTACAAGGACTACGAGCTCCTCAGGCACCTTCTGCGATAGGCCAGCGGGCCAAAGGAAGAAAAAGGCGCAGAAGCAGCGGCCAAGAAAGGGGGCGTAGCGGACAAGGATCCAGATGACTGAAGATTGAAGTAATCCGACCGGACAAGGGACGACAACGACGACATTCTCACCAAACGCTTGGAATAGCTATGTCGTTTTTCTTTCCCAAATTTCAATCTTACCATTGTTTACTTAGCGTTTGCTCCTATAAGAGCACCCCGACCCAAACACTTTTTAGCCTGGGTCGCTCGGGGGCTCCACAAGGGTACACTACTACCTCTCTTTTTCGTTTACTATCATATGGTGAAACTCCTTCCTACCCAAACAAAAGGGTAGTTTGTTCCTTTAAATTACCTTACGTAGTTTTGCTTTAAAACATTCTGACCGATCGTACCCTGCCTCTACCTACTGTTACAAGCAGCTGAACCTCGCGGGCCATGCCCCGGGCTCCTAAGGTTGCGGCCTACAGGACGAACGGGCAGGTACAAAAAAGAAAGAATAAAAGACAAAATTATGCTAAGGAAAAACTAAGGAATAAAAGGGACAAGCTTCCCTGAATGGAGCGACTCCATCACAAAAAACAAAACTGATTGTAGTCATTAAATACACAAGAACGTTTGCATGGGGGCTCCCCCCACGAACTCAAAACTTTTTACATCTACTAAACTACTTATACTTTACAATCTATTGGGGCAGCTCAACGGCATCTGCTGACAGTGCAACTAGCGAAGGCGTGGGCTGCTCACTCCCCGGCAGGACGACATCCGGCTCAGTTGAAGGCACTTCCGACCTAGGTTCCGCGCCATCCTCAAGCTGGACGACGTCCCTTAGATGCACGCTCCTAGCCATGTCTTCATGGTGGACATCCATCACCCACTATGTAGAGACTTGCTCTACCACTGACCTTGCGTGCGGCAGCAAGCCCTCCCTGATCGATTGGATATCCTCCATGCTTAGGCCGTTAGCATACCCACTGTAGATAGTGGTGAAGTCCAGGTTCGGATGGTGTGTCGCCACCGAAGTCAGCACCCCCGATGCTCAGTAGAATATCCCGCTTGTGATGAGGTCCCAAATCGCATCTGGGACCTCCGCTAGCTGGACTGCGGGAGCGCTAGTACTTAGAGCCGACCCAAAGACCTCTGAGACGATGAGCTAGGCAAAATTGCAAATCTGGTCAAGTTCCCCCTCGAGAGCACGTCGCTCTTCATGGGACTTGGCCAGCTGCTCTGCATTCTAGCTAAAAGTTGCCTTGACCGTCTCTAGGTCCTGCTCCAATAACTTCACTTATCTGCCCAGCTCTGAGAGAAGGGCGACAAGCTCAGAAACAGGCTAAAGGAAGAAACCGACACGATGAAAAATAGAAAAGGTACATACCGACGTGGAAGTTCTCAAGGGTGGAGAATTCCTCCGCCTGCCGAGCCACCTACTCACGCAGCCAGGCGCTCACCTCCTCCGTCCCCATCACCCGGCCCCGAAGCATGAGCACTTCCTGGTCTCCCTCCGACCGGGCCTTACGCTCGGACCCTAGGGACTTTCGCGCCGACTCTAGGGTGCTCCGCTCTAACACCAAGGCGCTCCGCTCTGACTCAAGTGTTTCCAGGGACTTTTGGAGCACCATCTCGGTGTCCGCTAGGGATTTCCACAACCCCACCTCGACCTCCGCCTGGCAGGCCTTCGCCGCCTCATGCCCCTGCTCGGCGACGGTCGCCCGCTTTGTTGCACTCTACCCCTCCGCCCGAACCACGGCCACCTCGGGCACTCGGTCCTGGGGACTTGCGGCGGGCGGACTCTAGTTGACGTTCAAGCTCAGCCACCCAGGCATGCTCCACCTAGAGGAAGTGGGACTTGCGAGACGACATCCCCTTCAGACCCTACAAAAACAAAAAACAAGCATGCTGAGGCAACCAACAATAGGCTAGGGGATCAAGAACACAAGAGACTCACCTCCACGGCGAGCTATAGGTCGACCTTGACCATCGGCTAGGCAGACTTAACCCGCTGCTGGGAATCCTCGACCTTCGCTGATAACTTGGCGAGGTCGGACTCCACGGCGAGCCCTTGCTCCCAAAGGATGTCCCAGTGCTGACACTCCTAGGAATCCCAAAGGATGAACCACACCTTTGCTAGGTCCTCAGGGCAGGGCCACTCTAGGTCACCCTCCTACAGCCCACTAGAGGGCCCAGCCTCCGACTGAACCACCACCAGCTCCCGCGATGACACCGGCAGCTCCACCACAATATCCGCCTCATCGTCGGACGGGATCTCCACCACCTCGGTTGCGCGGGCCACCGCCAGGCGTTTTGACTCCGTCTCGGCCATGTCTCCCCCCGGCGCCTTCAACTCTGACTACGAGGGTGAGCCGTGCAGCCCTCCACCTGGCAAGGCTGGGAGCTCGGTTTCCCTCTCCTCTTCCGCCACAGTTGGTGGAGGAGGGGCCGTGAGAGTTATCTCCAACGCGACCTCCACCGTCAGCACTGGGATCACCGCCAATGCCGACGACGCCGCTACCACTGTACTTGCAATCGACCCGGGGGGCACCACCCCCAAAAGGGAAGGGTTCACCACCACAACCTTGTTCCCCCACCGCTCGCCATGACGCACTGCAGGGTGGGCCTCCAAACCTCCTGCATGGGACCTAGGGCAACGCTCAACCCCGTCATCGCCCGGCCGCTGACAAAAAGGTACAGGTAAGTCGTACTCCAAAGAGACTCAACAACAAAAGATCGAAAAGAAATAAAGAAAAACATACCGGGAGGTAAGTGGCATGACTCTGAAGGAAAGACCTGATGATGACGGGCCTATAGGGCAAGGACCGCTCCCAGGCTATGATCCGTGCCCCCCTCGCTTCAGCCAGGGCCGAAGTCGTCCCAACCAGCTCCTGCCCGGCCTGCGGGTCACCGCGACCCTTGGCTCAGGATGCCCTGACTGGAGTAGCAGGTAGGGCATCCTCCGGCCATGAGTCACGCACCGGCACTGGTCCCGACGACGCACGGGTGCAAGCCCGCTCCTCGGACTGCCTGGCTTGCACGGCCGCATCCGCAATAGACGGGGACGAGACTGACGACGCCACCAAGGGGCGCGATGACCGCATCCGCTTCGCTTCCCATTCGCCAATGGCATCCACGCTCACTGCACGCTTCCTCAGCAGTGGAACCACCATGTGCCTCTCTGCCTCCTGCTCATCACCAGCGGACATTACCGTAGGGTCGCAACGCTCCACCGAGGTCGCGGCGACCTCCCGGCTTTGCTCCTCCTCGGAGAAAACCATGTCATCCACCTCTGTAGGAGCCTTCAACTGGAGGTTTGACTCGATGTTGCTCCTTCTTTCCCCAGCCTTCACGCGCTGAACAATCTCCTGCTCCTTCTCTTGCTTCCGCCGAACCTCCTTGGTTCTCTTCCTCTTCCTAGCATCCACAGCCTCCTTCTGGGCAACCTGTCGAGCCACGCCCTCCAGTCCTTTGGGAAGGTGTGGCTAGGACTTGTAAACTCCAAGTCCCTACGGAACGGGTGACTCGAAATCAAAAAATAGGAAAGCAAAGGAAGAAGCATGGACTAGAGGGAAGGGAGCATACCAGTATAGACATGATCGCATAGTTGAAAGGTGCGGGCTTCCCATCGACCTTCTCCTTGGGCTTTAGCTGCAGCACCCGGTCAAGGTGACTCCAGACCTCGTCATTCGGTAGCTCCTCCAGCAACGCACGGTCTGGGTCTGTCGGGCCATCGTACCTCCACATCGGCTGCGATCTCTCTGCCAATGGAGCAACTCGGTGGTGGTGTAGGGTGTGGAACACCCGCACCCTGTCAAGACCATGCCACACGAGCTTCTGGAGCGCCTCCTCGATGATCTCCACCTTCTTCTTCTCCCAATGGGCACAGCCCCACAACCAACTATCCTGCTTATCCGGCCTCCCGCTGGTGAACACCAGGAATGATGCCTCCACCGGATTCTTGATATAAAACCACTCCCCGTGCCACCCCCGGTTGGAGTCATAGGGTGTGTACGTGGGATACGAGCCTCCCACGCTTGGTTTTCTCTACAGGGCGAAACCCCCCACTGGTGCGACCTCAGGTCAAGGCTTGCGCAGAGAATAGTCACCGGAAGAAATCCGCATGCGGCTCCATCCCAAGGAAGGCCTAGCAGACGGTAACGAAGCCAACGATATGTAGCACCCCCGTCGGATTAAGGTGCTGCAGCTCTAGGCCCCACTCATTGAGGAGCCCACATAGGAATCAGTGCGCGGGGTATCCTAACCCGCGCTCATGGAAGACGAGAAAGGAAACCACCTCATCAGGCCAAGGTTGTGGGAACTCCTCCCTCCCGGGAGCCCTCCAGTGCACCACCTCCTTCGGCGGCAAAAACCCCTTCACGACGAAGGCCTTCAACACCGACTGCCTCATGGTGGACGACCTCTAGTCTGACATCTCACTCTGGGATTGCAAGAAGATTCGTGAGTTCTCTCTTCTCCCTCACTCTCTCCCTTTCTCTCTCTCTCTCTCTCTCTCTCTCTCTTTTCTTTCCTAGAAACCGCCGCGTGTAACATCCTAAAATTAGTAAATATGATTTATTTAAGCAAATGTGTGTGCATTAAAAGGCAGGGAAATAATAAATTTTGTGGAATTAAAATTTAAAAATAAGTTTAGAAACTTTTTGATGCATACATGCTGCTGCATATCATTTTGTGAATGCTTGGAATTTGTTAAAGATTTCAAAAAGAATTGAAAGTTGAATTTAAAAAGGGTTTTGGAAAATAGAAGAAATAGAAAAGGAAAGAATCATTTTTTTCCTCTCCTTTCTTGAAATCGGCCCGCTGGCCCCCTCTCCCCTTTCCCCACTCGGCCCAGCACCGCAGCCTAGCTCTCCCCTTTCCCCGCCAACCGCTGGCCCAGCCGCGCGCTTTGCTCGGCCCAGCAAGCCCCGCCGGCCCACTCGGGCGCCAGCCATTGCCGCGCGCCTGTGCCCCGCGCCCAGCCGCTGACCGCCTAGCCCCACCTGTCGGCGCCATCTCCCTCCTTCCGCAACCGCCGTGCCAGTCAAGCCGCAAGCCGCAACCGCCTCCTCGCCCACGTCTTGCGCCATCGTGGGAGCGTCGCCCGCGCCCTTGCCTCTACAAAAGGAAGCCGAGGCCATCCCCGCACCCTCTGCTGCTGTTCCCCGCTCCCTCTCACGTCGCCGTGCCCAAGAGAACCACCGCCTCGAGGTCGTCGGGATCCACCGTCCGCCCTCCGCGTGAACTGCCGACTCCGAGCCTCCGTTGACCCTATTTCTCCCCGCTGTGAGCCTTGCCGTTCTCCCCTCTCTCTCCCCGTTCAATTTATTTCTCATTTTGTGGTTTGTATGGCCTTGTCGCATGCGTCGGGAAGCTCCTTGCCGCCGGCCATGTCCGCCACCTTGTCAGCCGTGTCCTCCGGCCGCCGTATCGGCCCAGACGTGTTCGCCTGCTCCCTCTCTCTCTCCCGGTGCTCACGGTTCATCGAACCGTGGACCGTGGCCCCCGAACCGTACACACCGGCGAGCTTCACGCCGCCGGCCATGGAGAGCCACCACGGGAGCTACTGTTCTGGCCACCTTTTCTTTCTCTCTCCCCCGGATCGATGTCTAGCCGTTCATTTCAAATCCGACGGCTCACGTTAGAAGATACCCCTTCGCGGGTGATTATGCTTAAGAGCCCCTCCCTTTTCCCAAAATAGAATCCACCGTCCTTAGCGTTTTTCCCCATGTACGCTTTCTCGTTTTGAAAACGTAAAGTTAACTGTTTTAGTTCAAAGTACATTTTCAGTATTTACAGAAATGCCATTTGAACTGTTTTGCTTATAAAATCGTCGTTTTAGCTCCGAATTGATCCGTTCAAATCGCGTTAGCTTCGTAATTTCATAATCTACATGTTAGAACCACTGTTAGTCAAGTTTGGAACTTTTAAATTTCATGGTTAGACTTAATTAAATATATTGCTATAGGAAATCCCGTTTAAATCATAACTTACGCATTTTAGCTCCGTTTTTCGTGAACTTCGCGTTGACGTGATCGTAGCGAGACGTAGATTATTTTCACAAACATTTTATCTTGTTTTCTATACTGTTGGTGTACTGTTCTAATTATAGGAATGTTTGCTTTGCATGAACGCCTTTGGAATGTTGTATGTTACCGTGTTGGTCGCGTTCAGACGGTGAGGAGAACGTTGGAGACCAAGAATTCTTCAACGACCAGCAGGACCAGCAAGAGTTTGTGAACCAAGGCAAGTATAGCATGGGCCTACCTTGATGTCCTATTTCACTTTAATCAATTACTCATGTGCATGTGTCTAATTTTGATAACCCTAAGGACATTCTAGACATTTGATGACTTGTTCCCTTGACTCCTATTGGGTAATTGCATATGGGTAGAATGCTAGTGCTCTAACTGAACATGATCTACATGATGATGAATGAATCTAAGGAACTAAAAGTATAACCTGATTTATAACAACCATTCCATAGGGCGAAGGTGCAAATGACTGTTGATCATGTTGCACTCGGCCCTCCATAAGGACTTATCTGTCGGCAAAAGCTGGGACTGACAGTGCAACCGTGAGAGTCATATGGCTCTGACTTTAGCTCAGTAATAGGACCTTTTCTAGCTAGTTAGAGGTTACCTTTTTGGTGCAAATGGGGCTTGCCACGTTGGGTATAGGGCTGCCTCTGTTCCTATGTGTATAGCCGCGATGGATGTGTGCCATAGGAAAGGGGGGTCCCTACATCTGCCTACCAAGGAAACCTAGCGGCCCTAACTTGTTAGGGAAACCTATGAAATGGCTTCATAGTGTACCCTGCCCACTCACCTTGGTAGTGACATGGGAGTAATTAACCCGGGCATATGGGGATCATGACTCGCGGTGAATGTGCACCACCTCTGCAGAGGGTAACAAACTGTTATAACAGCCGTGCTCACGGTCACGAGCGGCCCGGAAAACTCACAGAATAACTGGTCACTCATTGTTGTTCATTTATGATGGTTTATGATGATATGATTCAAATGATGCTGATATCTGATTAAGTGGGTTTAAATGGGAGCTTAAGCATAACTTGATGATACTTGATAATAAAATCTTGACTTACTAAAAGTGTTATCTGCAGTAAACCAGTGTCAACCTTTTTGAGCCTCATGAACCCCATGTTATCTTGTTGAGTACGGGAAGTACTTACGCTTGTTTACTTTCTATATTTGAATAAAAATCCCGGATGGGTAACAGATGACAACGGATATGAGGAGTTTCCTGAGGATTATTAGGCTTGTGGTCAACCAGTTGACCTTCCCTGTGATGGTATTCCACGAGAGAGAGTTATCTTTCATTTTCCACTGTGATGTATAAGACTAAGTTATGTTATTATATGTGATGTAAGAGACACCGTGATGATACTTTGTGGGATTTGTCGACTTGTGTGTGTGACTGATTCCTGGGCACACATGAGTATTTTGCATTCAATTTTATCCTTAAAATTGGGTGTGACACCGCGGCTCTCAAGAACGCTCTTGGCAAGAAGGAAAAGAAATGGAGGCGGCAGATGAGGAAAAGGCAAAGGAATAGGGCGAAAAACTTTACCCTTCTCCTACTTAAGGAAAAGGGTGAAGCGGTTGGGGAAGGCGCGCCGATCGGGAAAGATGAAACGGCGGAGCGAAAAACCCTCTCTCTTTCCCATTCAATGCAGATGGGACGCAGCCTGACCGCTGGGACGAGCACTGACCGACGGAATGATGCCTGGTCAGATGGAATGACACCTGGTAAGATGGGACGTGGCCTAGGTATGGCCCACCACTATCGCACGCCGGGCACAAGAACCAAAGCGTCACCCCGTGTAGGCGGCCCTCCGCTTCCCTAGGTTGGACTTGGAAAAACCCAAAAACAAGATCTCCGCCAGGAGAGACCATCGGGCTTCCTAAAGTCGATCGAACAGCTCAGAAAAATGCCCTGAGGGACAGGTAAGGAGCAAAGGGACAACCCATGTAGGTCATGCTGACTCCATCATGAACAACAAGCACGGGTCCTAGTTAGACATCTCCGACTGGAGCTCTTCAAACCCCATCACTCAGTCATCAAGGTAACACAACCGACCCTCGCTATTTCTTTATTTTAAATCATTTCATACATCCATACGCGCATTCATTCCATACGCCCTTGCCCCCCGGATGATTCGGGCCCTAAACCGCCCGAGGGCTCGGGAACGAAGCATCACACATGCAGCAAGGTGCATCACTATGCTCCATGTTGCGTCACGAAGCGGCAGTTGCCTCATTCGACATGAGCAACGACCGACCGAGGTTCGAAGGTCGGCCCATGAAGGGCTCGAGGCTGCCCCACATCCAATAGAGATAGGGGAGAAAACACAGATGAGCCCCGTGCGGCCCTCGCCCAGTTTGGCAGAAAGGATCATCTCAACCTTCTCGTTCGATCCTAAACCTCTACCGAACCCACAGAATCTCCATCTAGGGGAGGCCGTTAGGACACCTGGGTCGGTCTCCGGAACGACCCAGGCATCTGCCGGGTTGCAGGTAAAGGAGTAGTGGAATGTCACAAGAGGGCTATGTCGACCCCGTCATGAACAAAAAACCCAGATGCCACTCGATCATACCCGTTAGCGAACTCACCAAGCGCGTCACTCGAGCCCGAGCGATCGGGACAAGCGACAAAACTCAGCCCCTCTAGTTGTGAGGAACTGAGGACGGGGTAATGCACACAACTCAAACTGACCCCGACTAAGGCCCAACTAGGCTCAGGGGCTCAAGACACCCGCTTGGGTCTACGACCCCGAACTCGCCCCATCAGGATCCATGACTCTGACTCGCTTGATCCCACAGCACGCACCGACGCCAGGATCCGCGAGCACTGTCCCGTCTGATCCCTAAACTAACCGACTAATAGCCTGGATCCATGACTCCGACTCGCCCGATCCCACGACGCGCACCGATGCCAGCATCTGCGAGCACCATCTTGTCCGATCCCTAAACTAACTAACTAACTGCCTCGGCTGCACGGACTGCACCGAGGCCAGGGTCTGTGACCCTGAACTTGCCCCATTCGGCTATGCCTGCACTCCAAAAATAACCTGGGTCTACGACCCTGAACTCGCCCCATCAGGATCCACGACTCCGACTCGCTCGATCTCACGGCGCGCACCGACGCTAGGATTCACGAGCACCGTCTCGTCCGATCTCAAAACTAACTAACAGCCTAGATCCACAACTTTGACTCGCCCAATCCCATGGCATGCACCGACGCCAGGATCCACGAGCACTGTCTCATCCAATCCCTAAACTAACTGAGTAAACAGCCAGGATCCGTGACTCTGACTCGCCCGATCACACGGCGCGCACTGACGCCATGATCCACGACTCTGACTCGCCCGATCCCACGGTGCACACTGGCACCAGGATCCCAGACTCCAACTCACCCGATCCCACGGCGCACACCGATGCCAGGATCCCCGACTCCGACTCACCCGATCCCATAGCGTGCACCGACACTAGGATCCACGACTCTGACTCGCCCGATCCCACGGCACGCACCGACGTCCAAATCTGAGAGTTTCGTCTCGCCCAATCCCTAAAAACTAAAACCACCTCGGCTGTGCAACGACACCTTGGTTGACAACTCCATCTCGACTAAAAGAAAAAAACACGCCCACTGACAAATACCCCCCGAACGATTCTGCCCAAATCACTTGGGGGCTCGGGGGCTACACCCGCGGGTGCGCTCATGCACACCCGCCATCAAAGACAAAAATCCGCCAGACAATTCTATCCGAATCTCCCGAGGGCTCGGGGGCTCCTGTCGGGTTCATAAACCTGGGGTCCCTCACGGACCGGCTCCCCAACAGAGGCTTGGCCCAAGTGAGACACCGCGCAACTCGTGGGCCGGCCCAAGTACTGGAACATCAGGCAAGAAGGGTGATCCAATCACCGTCCAAAAGGCCTGGCCGAGGAGGAACAACGCCCGCTTCCAACTCTGGCCCACCTCTTTGACCGGAGCACTCACTCCGGTATTCAGCCCACCTCCGAATGGTCTCTTCGACTGGAGGACCTAGCCCAACACTGCTTCCGACTATGACCCACGGGTGTGCCAACCCCCTACTCGCCGCTCTTCTCCGACTAGCGCAATCAGAGCCGACTGGAACCAACCGACCGGGGACGCCCGCTCGGTAAAGGACCAGTGACCAAACGAAGAAAGCAAGGCAGGACGCACAAGTCAAAACTGCAATACCAGGGTTCGTACCCTGAGCACCTACGGAAACAGTACTCTACAACCTCCCTTGCGTGATAGAGACTAAAATAGTGTTGTAGGCACCGACGTTTTCCCCTACAATATTGTGGGCGCCATTAACTCCCATACGGTAAGGCCCCCCTCGTGTTTCTAGGCATCAACAGTGTTGTGGGCACCAGCTTTTACCGTACTAGGAGAACATGGTAAAATCCCTCACATGCCTCTGGGCATCAACAGTATAGCAGGCGCCAATGTCTGCCATACCCAAAGAAGATAACACAAACCTCCCACATGCATCTGACATTCAACAGTGACATCAACAGTGTTGTGGGCGCCTACAATCGTCCCGTACCCACCGTCGTGGGCAGCAAGACTTAGAAGCATACGCACTCTCCCCCTCTCACTTGTAAAGCAATCCCTTTATCTATAAAAGGGGATGTGCTCTCTCCCAACAGATAGGTGGATAGATTTAAGTCATTCCAAATTCATTAGATCGATCAAGTTCATCAGCACAAAACTGCCAGGTTCGAACGACGAGCACACGCTCGAACACTTAGTTCATAGCAGGGCTTCCGTCACTCTCGGCCCTTCTGGCAGGAGTCCGACCGGACCTCTTGTACCCCCATCCTTCTCCTTCTCATTTGTAACCCCACTGCAAACTTCGAGCACCTGGGCTCAGGAATAAAGTCACTGACCGACTCAAACTGGACGTAGGGCACGTTGCCTGAACTAGTATAAACCCCGTGTCATTGAGTGCTAGGCCACCTCCAATCACAACGTACGGCAAAACTACAAATATTTACTTGTTGGTCACTTTCTGCACCGACACATATGTTGCGTGTATGTGATCTCGATCTTGGAAGCATGATAAATCTCTCAACAAGGGTCAACCAGTCTTGACAAAACTCAACACAAAGCAAGCAGCTTATGTGAAAGGTTTTTAATAATAACATATGGCCTTGGTAGGAAATTCAACATCATCGAGGAGACAAGCTATTGATTTTGAATTTTTTGTAATAAAATTTCCCCAAGTACTTTGCAAAAGAAGCAAGGTTCCTTTCATCATACCATATCTCATTCACCAACTACTTAGATAACATACTTTCCCTCTGATAGTTTGTTCACAAGTGATAGGAAAAGCAATGAATAAAGAATATATACCTCATATCCGCATGTATGTACCTCCATTATGAGCCTAGTCACCTCAGTGTGCTTTGCGGCCTGCTCGGTGACCTCTACTAGCTCGTGGCATCCCCAGTTGTCGCCGAAGAAGTCAGAAGTGGCGCTGGCCTGAACAAATGGATAAATCCTGACATATGGTGGCCTCGAGCAGTATCTAACCACTATTGGTCGAACATGTTAGAAGCAGCCTTGAAATCATTGATCAAAATATTCAGCCGATGCGACTCTGGATTCCAATTTTCAATGATATCTGGTCTTCATCAGCTTTTAAGGAACAAATGATTCTTTAGTTTGAAAGGCAGGATCTTGAACTAGCAGCTAGTTTTCTTCAAGGGAAGTCATCAGTTCAGATACTTTGCTAGAGGAACATGCTTAACATTTATTCCTTTTCCTACTGCTATTTATATTCTGTCTGTAGATGCAAGTGGACACCGCATAAGCCTTCAATTGTCCTTCACGAGACGATGAGCATAGCTTTTATTCAAACATTGCAAGCTCAACAAATGCAACCGGCCTTAGGGCCTGATTCATTGTTAGAAATAGATGTAATCGTCCTTGAGGCCAAATGCTATGGCAATCATGTGCAGCTGGATTGGTCCCTACTGATCTTTGTATATCTACTATCACATCTTCTAGTAATAGAAGTATTCGTACCACGGCATGTTTACCAGTTGCTTCATGTTGGCGTTGTAGATGATGAGGCCGAACGGGTTGAGTTCCAACTGCATGTTCTTGAACATGGCCTAATCAGGAATACCTTGATATTACCGATGAGCATGGTGACGAGGATCAGCCTACTTGTGATGATGTCAAACATGATCTCCACCAACTCCCCATCATGCTTTCCAAGCCACCGAACGTGTTAAATGCCATAAAGCTCCGAGAGATTAGGAGCAGCATCTACTCTGTGTAGCTTAGGTTCATCATCGGTATTGTCGAATTTGTCATCGCCAATGATGCCGGGGAAGGGGAAATCACCATAGTATAGCTACGTCGCGCAGGTCATTGTGCTGCTACATGCACACTCGCCAGCCGCCAAATGGTTCTGAAGATGTAGCCCGATTGGCCCTGCATCCGCTAAAGTAGCCGCACCGCGTGATAGATTTTAGGCAAGTACTCCAACAAGAACGTCACCACTAGCACCACCATCACCGATGTCATCAAACCATGTTGACATGTAGACAAGCAACATTGACTAACCAATAGCCGATGCATGTAGATTTAGAAGAGTACGGTCATCTTCCTTTATCATTAAATCCTAATGATTCCTTTGCTATATGTATACTGATCTTATTTTGCAGATCTTAGAACAAGAACGTCCTTCAACTTCCCCTGATGCATCACCTGCACATTCATTAGATTGGCCTTTGAGCAGTCCTTGTTATATATGCTTCCATGATTATTAACCGAACTCCTAAATCCTTTGGCTTTTCCCTGCTGCAGTGCAGCATACGAACATTAGCTGAACACATCATCGAACCGTGGAAACTCTTTTAAACTTGTGTATTTCCTTTTCCATCTTTCGATGACTTCTGTATAGGTATTGTCGGTGTTTCGTACAAGCACCGACAAGTAAATTTATAGTAATGCGCGTTAGGCTCGGATGGTGCGCTAAAGGACACAAGATTTATACTGGTTCGGGCCGAAAGTCCCTATGTCCAGTTTGTTGCTGCTCGTGTTATTAGCTCCATGAACGGTTTGTAGTAAGGGGTACAAACGATCGAGAGAGGGACTGGTCCCAAGTCTCAGATGGAGGGGTTGAAGGGATGTCAAGAGGTTCGAGACCACTTGACTGTGTGTATCTGTGTGTCATATTGTTCGGTCTCTAGAGTCCCCCCCTTCTGATGGGGGAAGCACATCCCCTTTTATAGAGGAAGGGGGGCGCTTTTACAAGGGCGAGTTTTTAGGATGTATATGCTACTTAGCCTTGTGGCTCACGTCTACCTGACTTCGTTCTTCATTTTGATGAGTACGAAGGAAGATAAGCGCCTACAATACTGTTGATGTTTTCTGTAGAATGTCAGGTTGATTATAGAATGCTGCCCTGCGCAGGATGTGAGCTATAGTACAGTGGTTTTGACTTATCGGCCTCTCCTAGCCTTGCTCCGCACGCCTTCTGGTTCCCGTGAGTCTTTGTCAGAGGGATGAGGGGTCGGAGTCTGGAGCGACGACGTGGTCAAGGCCTGCTGACTTAGTGGACCTGAGGGGTAGGGAAGCGGGTGCCGCTCCCTCGGGTCCATAGCGTGGTGACGGAAAGTCCATCGTGCGTGGAGATATTAATTCCTTTTTTGGAGCGTAGCGATTGTCGTATATCTTCGTCGGGTTCCGTGTCCCAGGGTTGAAGGCGGTGCCTAAAACTCTACAGGGCGAGGAGCACGCACCTGTACAACCTTTCGAGCTCTGCGGCGCCCGAAAGGGTCTAAAGCACCTGTCCTATCATCCCCTGGCAGTACTTTTCCTGCCAGGGCGCAGGGTATGGTCCTTGGAGCCATGGTTGACCCAAACATCTTGTCTTGCCTTGTACTTATCATCTTGAGGGAATGGAGAGAAGTTGTCAGGTAAGATGAATCCAATCTTTAGATATGTAGCAGGGTGAGACTCGTTCATTGTCGTCGGGCGAAACGGAGACCAATTCCTGTCTCCCGGGCGAGACCGACCTCACCCCTCCGGGGTCGGGCGAGGCGGATTCTATCCCTCAGCCCTCGGGCGAGACCAAGCCCGCCCTAAAGGCGTCGGGCAAGACGGAGTTCATCCCTCGGCCCTCGGGCGAGACCGAGCCCGCCCCAAAGGCGTCGGGCGAGACAGAGATTAACCCTGAGCCCTTGGGTGAGGTAAAGTTATCCCACAAAGGCGTCGGGCGAGGTGAAACCGAACTCCTGTCGCTCGAACAAGGGATGAAACGGTGCCCTTATGCGTCCAGAAGTTTTTCACATTCGGTGGTTATTGGTTCCACCTTCTAGGGTACCCCGGTATTAGGTCCCTGATAGTAACCCCCGAGCCTCCAGGTGATTCGAGTAGAACCGCCTGGAGGGTGTTTTTTGACTTTGTCGAAGTTACTTTGCCAGAGGGTGCACGTGAGCGCACCCGATGGGTGTAGCCCCCGAGCCCCTAGGTGATTCGAGTAGAGTCACCCGGGGGGTTGCATCGGTCCCTTCGCAGGTAAGGCTGAGGGACTTAATTTTTGTCAACTGGATGTTTTTCCGGGTGGGTCGTGGCATCCCGTTCACTGGGAACTGATTCAGGGCTGACCTAACTGGTGCTTCTGCCCTTGATTTCGAATCATTCACTGATCCTTCCTTAGTTGGGCTAGCCGCTGAGCTTCTGGGCCCTAGGCGGGCTAAAGAGAAAAGAAAAGGCCTTCATGGCTTGTGTTTCCCAGGTGGGTAGAGAGTCCGGAGTCGCCTAGGGAAGGCAAACCGTCCGCCAAGATTTCTTGGGGTGAGAGGATAGGGATTGCAGACGCGTGTCCCGCGATGTGACGTGGTGGCGCGCATGGCAGGCCCAGAGATCGAGGCGGACGGTTGCCCTTCTCGCGTTCGTCGCCCCCTATAAAACCATGGGGTTCACCCCCAAGGTTCTGTATTTCGCTCCCTTGCCTTTGCGTTCTAAAACATCCGCCGCCAATCATCCTAGCCTCCTATGCCCACATCGCCACCATCGACCGGCTTGCGTTCGTGTTGCAGCCGCCGTCAAGCTCGCACCTGCCCTCCTCCCCTATTGCTTTAATGGAGTTGTGGGGCAGATCTAGCATCACCTCCCAGCGTCTAGAGGGCCTCATCCGTCGTGGCCTTCTCCGCCCACTGTCCGCCATCTAGGAGTGGCTACTACCTGGCGACGAGGGTGAGCCGGTGCCGCCTGAAGGGTATGTCGTCTCTTTTGCCATCTTCCATGAGCGGGGATTCGGGGTACCCGCGCATAGATTCCTTTGGGGGCTGCTGGATTACTATGAGGTAGAGCTGCAGCATCTAACTCCCAATGGGATTCAACACATGGCAGCGTTTGTTGCCCCGTGTGAGGGTTTCATGGGGATCGATCCCCATTTTGATCTGTGGTGATATTTCTTCAACATTAGTTTATCGAAGAGGAAGATTGGGGGAAAAGATATGAATGCGCCGATGGGATGTGCTAGCATCCATCTGCGCC
The DNA here is from genome assembly GCA_904845875.1 of Miscanthus lutarioriparius. Classification (NCBI taxonomy): domain Eukaryota; kingdom Viridiplantae; phylum Streptophyta; class Magnoliopsida; order Poales; family Poaceae; genus Miscanthus; species Miscanthus lutarioriparius. The sequence goes on along the minus strand of CAJGYO010000019.1, from coordinate 27,013,810 downwards.
ATACCCGGTCGAGGGGTTACCCATACATGCGTCTGGCGACATCCAACAAGGGATGGCATTCACAGTGGTTTTATGTTAGGGATGATATGAGTGCCACCCTACCGAGGTACACTGGACGCCTTATTGTGGATGCTCCGGAGTCGTGGAGCTGGGGCGTCCAGTCCAAAGACAAGAAGCACTTCTCCGACCTTCTTTCCGCCCTCCAAGCCCTGAAGGATCGGGGTGTAAAGGGGACGGGGATTATTGGCGCCTACCATGCGAGGAGGGTGGCGCCACTGATGGCGCGCATGCTTCCCCTGCATCAGATGATGCCCGGGATGTCGCTTGAAGGGACGGTGCTTGTTGACGAGGTGCTCCCTTATTCGGAAGTGGCGCAGCGCATCAAGGAGGCGACGGAGCCGACGAAGGATTCCGCCGGCAGGGTCCTCGACATCGTGTTTCCGGTGCCCGGACATCCCCCAATGTGGCCGGAGCCTGGGTTCTTTGAATTTGTAAGCCCTCTTCTCCCGGGCTCTTTTCTCTCCTGAATCTCTCTTTTTTAATACTTGCTTTTGTGACGTTTGGATCAGTCGAGGGGGCTAGTCTTCAAGAATAGTCCGGTTCTGCTGCCGAAGGACAAGACCGTGGCGGCGGTGAATCGACTCACGGCCGAGCGGGATAGGAAAGCTAGGGAGGAGATGAAGAAGGTGAAGCGATTGAAGCAGGAGGCATGGGATCGGGGGGAGGATGTGAGTAGTGAGGATGAAGAGGATGACGATGATGATGACGACGAGGTAGCCGTCGGCATGGATTGGGACGTCCTGGAGGACGAGGACACGCTGACGAGTGGCCACCCATCCGTGCAGGGACCCTTCCCTTTCCACATGGAGGGAAGTGAATTGATGAGGTCGGTCGAGGCCGGTGAGTCCGCCGCTTCGCACGGCATGCCAGCCGAGGACTGGTGGGTGGAGGAAAGCGAGCCTGCCGCTGCCGACCCCGAAGCGATGGGGGAGGGGAGCGGCTCCCGTGCCGCGCCCCATGAGATGATGGAGGGGAGCGGCTCCAGTGCCGCGCCCCATGAGGTAAGCCTCCCTGCCCTGGAGCAGGGAGTAGGCTTGAAACGGTCCCACCCAGATGAGTCGGGGCAGGGATCTGGGAATCCATCCTCAAAACGCTTCCGCCGGCCGAGGACGTCAACGTGAGCAGCTGATTCCCCTGTTTCCACTCTCTTTCCATTTCTATTTTGATCTAATGATTAATACCTTTGTGCAGGTTCTTGCGGACGGGTCACCCCCTGGGGCTGGCGCCTAAGAAGAGTCTCGCCATTCAAGCGGGACAGATGGCATCGCCTGGAGTCACCCCCGCTTCGGGCAGGAGTGGTGCCGACGTCAGGGCCACGTTGGCCGACTCGACGGCGTCCGTGGTGGCTCCCACGCCCGCAGAGGTTACTGAGCGAGCGGTCTCCTCCATGGCAGACGTGGAACAGCCGGCCGAGGGCCACATACCGCCGGTGGAAGCGGTCGTGATCGCGCCAAGCTAGGATCAGCCGGGCGCGGTCATGGTGGCGCTCGAGGGCGTAGTGCAATCCGTGCCACCAGGGGCCCAGATGGATCCGCCCGTGGCGCTTGTAGCGGCCCAGACGGAGGTGGGTCTAGCCGGAGGGTCCTCGAGTGCGGCGGTGGTGCCGCACAGGGTTAGGAGGGAGCCGCCCCCGACCCCTTTGTTGGGAGGAAGCCGCTCCCCCGCGCGGGGGAAGCCGCCACTTCAGTGGATGGCCGCCCAGGACCCGACGTCAGCTCTGTTTTCGCTCGATGATCATTCTGAGGGCATGGAGCAGGAGGGTCTTGACATCGGAATTTCGACCATGCTGGAGGCCCTGGACCAGGCCAGAGGAGCCCTGAGTGAAATTGTCGTTCCTACTACCCAGGTATTCGCTTGATTTTCTTCTTTCTCTGCATGTTTTTGTGTTTTCGCATTTCTAATTCCAGTCCTCTTCCTCTTCAGGTTCTTGTTGCTCGTAGCCGGAATAAATCCCAATTCCTCTGCGAGCAGAAGGCGGAGTGGGATCGCCTCTCCGAGGAGGCCCGGCTACGAGCAGACATGGCCGCACAGCTTGCTACTGCCCAGGAGCGGGAGGCCCAGGCGCGTCAAGACACGGAGGAGGCCCATGGGATGTTCGAGGATTTGTCGGCGAGGTCCAAGCTGGACGGGGAGGAGATCGCTAGGCTCAAAAAGGAGCGAGACGAGCTGCTGCAGAGGAATGCCGCGGCCAATGAGAAGGCCGGTGAAGTCCTGAAGGAGCTAGAGATGGAGCGGGACTTCCGGCGGAAGGCCGAGAGTAGGGCCACGGCCCTTCAGCAGAAGGTGGATGAGGACGTCGAGGTTGTCCGCTCTCTCCGGGCGGAGCTCGGTGACGCGGTGAACCGAAGGTTGAGCGCTGAAAACATCTCCATCAAGCTGGAAAAAGAGGCTGCCTATGCGCGAAAGGCCCTTCAGGTTGAGAGCGATGAGCATGATCTTCTGCAAGCTGCGGTCGGGGTGGTCCTTAATGCCCTGAATGTGACGGAGCCGGTGGAGACCAGCCCGCTCGCGGCTCATGTCGTAGGTATCAAGGCTCAGGTGGGCCAGCTTGAGGAGAGTGCCTTTCACGCCGGGATGACCCAGGCCTTCACCGTTGCCCATGCTCATTACGAGAAGGAAATCAACCTAAAGGTGATGAGCAAAGGCTTCCCGTCCACCTATGAGGATGAAGAGCTAGAGAAAATGGAGGAGATGGTTGCTCCCCTTGCGAAAAACCTGGTAGACAATCTGAAAGAGATGGTTCTCCCTCCACGGGAGTAATTAGTCAAACAATTTTGAGAATAACTTATATGTAATATGTGGACAAGTGTTGGTATTTTTCGAGTCTGGACGCGGTTTCATGATTTTGTGCCGTAATTTTGTTTTGTTTAATTTTTTGCGATCTTACCAATCTGTTCCCCTGAATTATGCCGCTGGTCATGATGCGAGGAGATTGTTTTGAAAGGAAGAAAGGAGGTAGCCGTACCTTTTTTGCGATCTTACCAATCTGTTCCCCTTAACCAGCCCCCGAGTAAGGTCCGACCCCCAGCATTTGCTGGGGTCGGGGGTTACTGGATATCGGAACTGTTGTTTTGGTGACAGGGTCGACGAAGTCCACGGATGGTATTGCAATATTCCCCGCCCTGTCTTCCAACAGAAATCCCCAACTAAGGACTCTATGGGCTCAGCAAGGTGGGGCCTTCGAACCTGTGTCCCTATATTGATTGGCTCGAGCCCCCGGGCCTTGTTAGGGTCTGACAGGGGTCGGCCATAATTTGTGTGTTACCCCGTTCTCGATTTTCGTAATCGGAGGGGCTGAGTAAACGACACTTGCCTCGATGGCTCGAGTATCGCGCTCAATGAGCTCACTAACGGGTACGTTCGTGTGGAATCCGGGTCCATCATTTGCTGATGGGGTTGGCAGAGCCCTCTGGTGGCACTCCACAATTTCTTAACCTGCCTCCCGACAGATGCCCGAGCCGTTCGATAGGCTCAGGGGGTCCGATGGCCTCTCCTCGATGGAGATTCTGTGGGTTTGGCTCGGGGTTAGAATCGAACGAGAAAAGGTTGAGACGTCCCTATCCGCTTCTAAGCGAGGTCGGGCAGGTCCGCTGGGGCTTGTCTCGGTTATTTCTCCCTGGCTCTGTTTGGCATGAGGCGGCCTCGAGCCCTTTGTGGACCGACCTTCGAACCTTGGCCTGTGGTCGCTTATATCGAATGAGGCGACGGCCGTTTCGTGATGCAACACGAAGCGTTGGGATGTTTTGCATATGTATAATATAATTGAAATGAACGTGGGGTCGGTAACGTTACCTTGGCGGTATGAGTGACAAAAAGCTCCTACCAGATGTGTTCGTGTGGGGTTCGGACCCTGACGTTTGAGATGAGGTTGGAGTAACCTGCATAAGAATCGCTATTCTTTGTTTTTCGTATCTCGGTGGCGATCCGAGCCGTTTAATTAACTCAGGCAGCCTGACAGCTTCTCCTTTGGGAGAGACTCTATAGGCGGACCCCTCTGAACCCTTTTTTGAAAAGGCAGACGTTGAAGCTGGAGATGCGAGAGGCGTTTGAGCATGATTTTTCTGGAGAAAAGAAACCCCGTAGCTACTGAGGCGTAGGGTCTGCTAGTTCGTCCAGTTTTTATTCAAAGTTTTATGCCCATATTTCACATCCTTAGTTTCAAGTGTACGGAGGGGGTCGGCAGCCCCTGAGTGATGTTCATGTTCCCGCTTTTTGACGGGGTCGGAAGCTCAAGAATGAATTTTAACACATGAAGTAAGAAGGCGGAGATGCTTATCTTTCTTTGGTCGCTCGTTCGTCGTGTCTTCTGAGCCGAATGGCCGGCCCAGGAGATCCAAAAGGTATTGTCGTCGGATCATCCATGGTCCTGCATGGAGAGGTGAAAGGCTGTCTGCCTATGTGGGCGCCTTAATTGCCATGTCCAGAGTGGGTCATTGGTGGGCCATACCTAGGCAGTGCTCAGTTTGACCGAAGAGGGACGCCTCGTCGACCGGGGTGCGTCCCGTCAGTTCCGGCGCGTCCTCCCAGATATCAATCAGCATTGATTGCGTATTTAACGAGGGGAAGGGAGAGGGTTTTTTGTCCAACCTTTCGCCTTTCCTTAGCTACAACGCCTCCTCTTTAAATAGGGAGGGGGAGAGGAGTTCTCACCCCACCTCCTCCTCTGCCTCCGAGCCGCTATCTCTCCTCTTTCTTCCTTTCCGTTGAACGCGTCCGTGCGTCGCGGCAGTTCCTGAGTGAGGAAGAGTAATGCCAGAGAGAGAGAGAGAGAGAGAGAGAACTCACAAATTTGCTCATGAGTCTGGTGAGTGATGTCGAGCCGGAGGTTATCCAACGTAGATGAGATGGTGTGTGCTGCCCTTGCTGAAGAGTCTCTGCTGCCGAAGGAGAAGAGGCGCCAGTGGGCGTCGTACGTCGTCGACTGTGTCGTCGTCCGTTGTGCTCCTCCTTTGGCGGGAGGCGTTTCCTGCCCATACGCCGTTGTCAGGGTTATGGCTGGGGATGATGGCGTAGTCCCCGGATGCTCCGGCGGAGGCGTCGCTGACGGGGTTGCGGCTGACGACGATGGAGTAGTCCCCGGATGCTCCGGCGGAGGCGTCGCAGATGGTGGCGCCTTCGAGGATCCAGTGAAGCAGCGGGATATCGGGAGGTCGCCGATGGAGAGCGTGGCACGGCGACCGCAGTAGACGAGCTGGCCCATGTACACGCCCCGAGCGTCGCCGATGGAGAGCGTGGCACGGAGACCGCAATAGTACTTGTAGTAGAGTTAAGCAGAGACTGTAATTGAATAATGTTGTGGGGAAGCCCCCGAGTAAAACAGTCCTCTGAATTTACAAGTATATTGTTTCTTTTTGTAATGAAATCACTTTGCAAGTGACGAATTTGTGCAAAAAATGAACAAATTTACATCTTTTGCCTATGGCAACCAATTTTTTATTTTTCATCTTTTGTAGAAAAGATTTTAGTGCTTACCGACCCCTCCCATGGTCCAAGTCATAAGAAACTAGGAACGTGGGTGAACTAATTCTGATTGAACTGGTGAGCAAAGAGGTTGTAGCCGCTGGGGCGTGGGTGTCCCGCAGTCCTACCACTCATATTCAGAATTGGTTCTCAAAATCTTAGCCCTTAGGACTTGTTTATGAGAGGAATGGAAAACTTAGAGAATATTTATAAATATAACACAGGAGGTTTTTTGCAAGCGCAATACTTGTATTTACATATGTCATATGTTAAGATCATATGCTAGCCCCCGAGTGAGGTCTGACCCCTTGCCACTTGCTGGGGTCGGAAGTCACTAAGGATCGGGGTTCTGTTAAGACAAAAACCGATAAGGAAGAGTGTAAACTTATTTTAAGGATAGAAACGACGTAGCTGCTCAATGTTCCAGGCGTTGGTGAAGACCTCGCCGTCGATGGTTTTCAACTGGTAGGCGCATGGACGGAGTACTTCCGCGACGACGTAGGGCCCTTCCTAGGGCGGGGAGAGTTTGTGATGGTCCTTGTTGCTCTGCACAAGATGGAGGACGAGGTCTCCGACGTTGAAGGCTCGACCCCGCACTCATCGGCTGTGGTACCGCCGTCGCGCTTTCTTTGGTACTTATTTGAGCGAAGGAGGCGATGTCACGGGCTTCATCTAGCTGGTCCATGGCGTCTTGGTGGGATGCCTCG